>OX422208.1:279646988-280910488 GCA_949130495.1 Sambucus nigra
TCGAAGGGCTCTGAATCCCATTTCCAACGATCCATCCCATGCGCGAATCAACCTTACAGAATGAACGGACGACCCATTTTATCTCAAAGGGCTATCGGGCACTTTCGGGCCCCATTTGACCCTCGAGGAAAGTAAGATCCTCGATCAACTAAAGAAAACTCAAGCTAACATCACTCTATGGGGGATTTTCATGTCTTCACAGCTACACAGAAATGCTTTGGATCAAGTTGCTCACTGGACCCACAGTTCCTCCTTATATCACACCAGAAGAAGTGGTAAATTTGGTCGGATCCTTGACCTCTACCCGAATGCTACCCTTTTTTCCAAAGAAAAAATCTTCAAGATTGGTCCAAACCACAATCATGCACCCAGCGTCTCCGTCGAAGTTATGGGTAAGGTCGTGCCACTCTCTTTTGTCGATAATGGATCTGCCTTGAATGTCTGTCCACTGAGAACCTTCAAATGTTTAGGCCTGAAAGAAAACGATCTCACTCCAACCTCCGTTGTTATGCGTGCCTATGATAATACCCGTCGGGAGGTGATGGGATCCATAAAGCTTGTAATAGGGGCTAGCCCTATAAACCCTGTCGTCGAATTCCAAGTTATTGACATCCCAGCCCATTTCAACCTATTGCTAGGACGACCTTGGCTCCACAATATTAAGGGTGTGTCTTCCTCACTCCATCAGAAATTAAAGTTCTTCGCCGACGGACGGGTCATTACCATATTGGGTGATGACGATAATGTCAAGGGTGCAAGTACCAGCAGTGTAATCCTCGAGATACAACACGGGTCAAATGATATGCTCCTATCAGGATTCCGAGTTTAACCACTTCTACTCCCGACAGGGGAAGACTTCAAAGAAAGGGTTTATCCAGAATATGACCCTCATGGCAACGTCAATGTGATTCAGATGTTCAGAAACACGCACTTCATGCCCAGACTGAGGCTAGGACAAAGACAGCAAGGGATACTCGAGCCGATTGAACTGAAGAAAGCTTTCCCTCCTTGTGGTTTGGGGTATCAACCATCAGAACAAGAGCTCAGAATGATTCTCCAGTCTCGACCAATGAGAGGACTAGACCGTGTCCAAACTATCCCAGGTGACTCCTTGAATGGACGATTCATCAAAGAGGGCGAAGACTTCCCCTTTTGCAGTTTTCCAGAACCATGATATGACCATACAGACAAGAAGATAAATCCTGTAATGGAGATCTTCTTCCAAGACAGCTACCCATGGGCCAAAGATTCCCAACACCAAGTACAACCGCTTATCAAAGATACTGAAGAGACTGAGGAAACTGACTCCAAAGATTCCTTCAACTTACAGACACTGGGGCTGGTACTCTTCATGGTTCATTCAGGCACTACATCACTGGATCCATCCTACCTGATTAAAGTTGCTGATACAATTCTCCTCAACTGGCATGCTCTACCTACTAAAATCTCCCATAATCCTAATGTTTACCCCATTTCTTCTTTTGTTGTCTATCCTTGTTCAAATGTAATCAATTCCTCTTTTGACGAGGTTCTCAATGCTATTTTTCCTATCAATGAAACAAACGAAGATTTTGAGTATCTTGTTGTGCCTTACATTAACTGTTTGCTTTACATGAACAATTCTTAACTGATCTAAATAAGTTAAATAATAAACAACATAACCACATTCATGTTAATGAAGAAGAGACTGTTGTTATTAACCTCGGTTCTAGTAGCCAACTGCGCGAGATTAGGATAGGGGCTACCGTTAACGAGCATGATCATGCACAACTCGAAGAATTACTAAAGGAATTCGTGGATGTCTTCGCATGGTCCTATGACGATATGCCTGGCATTGATCCTGAAATAGCTCAGCACGAGATTTCCACTCTCCCAGATTATAAGACGGTAAAATAAAAGTTGAGAAAACTCCGCACCGAATGGTCGCTCAAGGTTAAAGAAGAGGTGGTCAAATAGTTGAAGGTAGGCTTCATTCGTGTGATCGAATATCCCACATGGCTAGCCAACATAGTGCCTGTACCGAAATCAGGAGGAAAAGTTCAGATGTGTGTAGACTATCGAGATTTGAACAAAGCCTCTCCAAAGTATTATTATCCGTTACCCAATATCGACATGATCGTGGACAGCACAACCAGTCATGCTCTTAAGTCATTCATCGACGGGTTTATCGGATACAACCAAAATAAAATGCACCCAGACCACCAAGAAAAAATCGCATTCATCACCCCATGGGGAACCTTTTGCTACACTGTTATGCCATTTGGTCTCAAGAACGCTAAGGCTACCTACCAAAGGGCTGCCATAACCATCCTGCACAATCTGATTCATAAAGAAGTTGAGGTCTATGTGGATGATATAATTATCAAATCCAAAACTAGAGAAGGTCATGTTCCTGCTCTCCGAAAGTTCTTTGAACGACTTCGACAGTATCAGATGAGACTCAATCCGCAGAAGTGCGTCTTTAACGTTACAAAGGGAAAACTCTTGGGATTCATGGTCAGTGAGAAAGGAATAGAAGCAGATCCCGCCAAGCTGAAATCCATATTTGAGATGCCACCTCCCCGAATAGAGAAAGAAGTCTGAGGTTTCCTTGGGAAATTTCAATACATCAGTCGGTTCATCAGCCTGTTAACCTCCAACTGCGAACCTGTCTTCAAACTCCTCCGAAAGGATTCAATTAAGGTTTGGAACGAGGCCTGCCAAGAAGCTTTTGACTGAATCAAATAATATCTGACCCAACCCCCGGTACTCATGCCACCACAGCCTGGTCTCCCCTTGCTCTTATACCTAACCATAACTGATACTGCAGTTGGGGCTTTGCTAGCCCAATACCTTGAAGATTCCCACAAAGAAATAGCCATCTATTATGCCAGTCGTAAATTGTCCGGGTATGAGATTAACTACACTGCTTTGGAAAAGGCGTGTGTCGCACTGGTCTGGGTCACCCAAAAGTTGTGGCACTACATGCTCACCTTTCCCATCAAACTTGTATCCCGAATGAACCCCATTAAATACCTGTTTAAGAAACCCGCCTTATCCAGCCGAATGGACCGATGATTGATGCTCCTAGCCGAGTTCGATATTATGTACGTCACGCAGAAAACCATGAAAGGAAGAGCCATCTATGACTACCTCGCTGATTACCCTATAGAAGAAGCCCATGTCTGGGTCTTTGAATTCCCAGATGAAAACATCCTTTGCACTGCTCAAGACTGCCTTCAAGGGTAAATGTTCTTTGACGGCACTGCCAACAAAAAGGGATATGGCATTGGGATACTTCTGATCGCCCCAGATGACTCCCACACTCCCATCGCTATCAAACTGGATTTCTCTTGCACCAACAACATGACTGAATACGAGGCATGCACAGTAGGCCTCAAAGTTGCTCTCAAGAAAGGTATTCAATGCCTAGATGTCTACGGGGATTCCACCCTCATCATCGATCAAGTGATCAGAAAGTGGAGAGTCAAGGACGAGAAGCTCCAACCCTTCCATGCCCACTTAGAAGAACTAGCCTCCCGATTCCAAGATATCACCTTCCATTACCTACCTCTAGCAAAGAATAACCTAGTCGATGCCCTTGCTACCCTGGCCTCCATGGTCGACATGCCCGAAGGAATCACAATGACCCCTTTTCTTGTTCAAAAGCAAGACAAACCAACCCACTGCTACCACATTGAGCTCGTCACCACAGAAAAACTCGAGCTAGCCAATTATTGGTACTATGATATTTGGCACCTCCTCAAGCATGGTAGGTATCCCGAGGGTTCCAACAAGAAAGATAATGAAACAATTCGAAGACTGGCTACCCAGTACATCATCTGTCATAAAGCACTGTACAAAAGGAACTTCGATGGAACTCATCTACACTGTATCGCAGGGGCTGACGTTGAAAAAATAATATAGAAGATCCACATCGGGGAATGCTAACCCCACATGAACGGTCACATGCTTTCCAAGAAGATCATATGACATGCTACTAATGGACCACTATGACCCAGGATTGCATCGCTTATGTCTGAAAATGCCTCAAATGCCAATAATTCTCCAACCTTCGGCATCTGCCTCCGCGTGAATTATACAACATGACTTCTCGATGGCCGTTCTCCACCTGGGGTATCGACATTCTAGGGAAAGTTACACCAAAGGCTTCCAATGGGCATGAGTTCATCATAGTTGACATTGATTACTTCACCAAATAGGTCAAGCTGAGTCATACGCAGTACTGAACGCCAAGAAAGTGGCCAAGTTCGTCAAGAAAAACATCATCTGCCAGTATGGGGTCCCACACGAGCTAGTATCAGATAGCGAGTTGCATTTCGAGGCAGAAGTCACAGAGGTGGTTAACGAATACATGGTTCAGAGACACAAGTCTTCTCCCTATCGACCTCAGACCAAAGGTGCAGTTGAAGCCGCCAACAATAACCTCAAAGCCATCATCAGCAAGATGATCGAAAGCTGTCGGGATTGGGCCGACCGGATCCCTTACACCCTCTGGGGCTACCGAACCTCCATTCGAACCTCTATTGTGGCTACCCCTTACTCTCTAGTTTAAGGCATGGAAGCAGTCCTACCAGTCGAGCTGGAAATACCCTCATTGCGCATCATGCTTGAGAGCGAGGTCAGCGAAAAAGACTGGTGCCAAAGCCGTCTTGATGAGCTGACCCTCCTAGACGAAAGGAGATTAAAAGCACTATACCACATACAAGGGTACCATCGCCGAATAGCGCGTTCATTCAACAAGAGAGTCAAGGACCGCGGTGTCCGAGAAGGGGACTTAGCCCTCAAAGAGACAATAGAACCCATCTGGGACCCCAGAGGAAAATTCAAGCCCAATTAGATCGGCCCCTACATTGTCAAAAAGATCTTATCCGGCGGTGCCGCCATGCTCACCAACTTAGATGGGGAAGAGATGGCTCGTCCAGTCAACCTGGACCGTCTCAAGAAGTTTTACCCCTAGTCTGAAATCTCGGCGCGCTACGACTCTTCTCGTCTCCCTTCTATTCTTAAAAAAAAAACTCTTCATTTCCCCTGCCCAGAACTACGTGGGCCTGATCCTTAGCAAAAAAACCATTTTCAAACAAAAATAAAAAAAATTCAAAACCCTAGAGGTACGTAGGCAGCTCATACGCCTTACATGAGCATGGCCCTTTCTTTTTCACAAAATACTATTATTTTCTTACCTTCGAGAATGACAGTCCATTCCAATATATACTTGAACAAAAGGATTATGTATGCCTTAGCGATCAGTATAGATAATTCAAACAATACAAAACTCATCAAAAAGCACAGCTGGATGATCAGAAACTTGTTTATTTCACTAATAAGAAATTACGGTACAGATTACATAAGAAAAGGAACGGATAACTCCCTTTCCCCTACCTTCCTAAGCTAAATTAAATCCCCAAATTTATCCCCCATTACACAATAAACTCTCCAGGAGTCCTATCCACAACTACCAGAGGAGCCTGCTTCGTCATCATCATCATCTACATCCTGGGGTCCCCAAGTTTCCACTGCCTAAACAGAGTGTCCCAGACACTCCATGGACCGATAAGCTTGAACCAGCTTTGAAAAAAATCACAACACCTCATTCCATGGTGTTAAAAGAGATGAGCCACTTTTGTCCAGTCTCCACTGCCAACACATTTCTAACTACTCTCCTCTACAACCACTTCATATAATTCCCAGGGATATGCCAAACTCTCCCAATAGACTGAGAGGGACGGGTCGAAAGACGCCGAATCTCCCACAGAGAGCCAAGCCGCAGGCGCAGACGCTCAGTCAAATCCTCTACCGGAAAGAAATTTAGTGTCCGAGGTGTCACAACCTGTGCCCAGCCAAATTATCACAGAAGCCACCAAAGGAAATAAAAAGTGGTCTGTCGGAGACCAACTAACTGCATATATGGATATTTTCCTAGCTTCAGAACAAGCAGCAACTGTCCCCACCAAGGCACTGACCAGTACAAATTTCGAGCCCCATGCTCCACAAGATAATTCTCCCAGCTCTCAATATCCAGCCAACGCTGAAGAAGTGACGCGAAAAAATGTTGGGTACAACCGACAAAGTATATTCTGGAAGAGTCACTAGACGAAGTCTTTCAGACAACCACATAAACAGCATAACGGGGCTACCCCACAGGAAGTCAGAACGACCTTCTCGCCAGGCATCCAGAACGTTCAGGGTCTCCGCCAGTATCACCGCCGTAGGATTGCGACGGTATAACATCCATGAAGTAATGGTTGCACGTTACGGATCCACCAACAGTTCCCCAGTCACCAGCAGTAATTTTGAAACCAGACCCAGAGCAATGACTCCAGCATAGCCAGCATCACCTACTTCCCGTAAATGCACGGACTGGAACACCATCATGAGGGAGATCATTCCTCTAGCAACCAGTGATCTAGTCGCCAAAGGCGAAATACGAAGAAGCCCAATCAGCAAATCCCCGGGAGAACGGGAAAATTCGGGTAAAAACGCAGTAACACTGGGATTTATACCCAACATGGCAGAAAATTCCTCGTAGGTTGGACAAATTTCATCCAATCCAAAGCGGAATACATGGTCTTTGGGGTACCAAAATTGTACCGCCACCATCAGCATGTTCTACTCAATGGACCGATTGCGCCACAAAGAAACTTGAGGCATATTGAAAGCATCGTAGTCGACGTTATAAGAGCACATCGCTTCCAAGGCTTCGAGGCAGTTAGCAAACTTAATACTATCAGGGGGAGCCATCTTATAGGACTAAGAGATAGTAGGTAAGTAAGTAAGAATGTGAAGGTGTGATGAAAACACTCCACCCCTACCCCTTTTTATACTTGAGAACCTTTACAAAAGATATAACCCCTACAAAAATTGGAGGGAATCCTACCCCACAAAGTACAAGAAGCTTAAGAGAGAACTAATCAAAAGCTTTGAATTGATGGGACTGGACTTGACTGCCGAGAGGCAGGACAAGGGGTTGTCGATCGGTAACCCCCCATTTTTGGAAATTTTCCTTTTTCTTTTTTATCAAAATCAGAAACTCAATAAAAATAAATTAATATTCTCAACAGAATTTCAAAAAAATCCTCTTCCACCCCTATATAATTTCTCATTTCTAAAACTTTCCTTCAAATCCCAAAAATATTTCTTTTTACGGTCTAAGCAGCAAAGTAAAAAGTGCATGTGCATGCATTCACTCACCATTAACAAAAGATAATAAAAAAATCCCATTGCATTGCACATATATATTCTTCTGTGTTACATCAAGTTTTGCAGGAAATAAAAGAAGAAGAAAAACAACGGGACTCATCCCGAACCCACATTCTCTCTCTCTCTCACCTACCCTTCACCCCTCTCTCTAAGAACTTCCACCTCTGCGACATGCTCTATTTCCCTTACGGCGAGACGACGCACCATCACTACCCGAGCCAGAGCCCTCCCCGGACGATGCAGATGGCACCAAGCAAGAAGGAACCGGGACCACATCCCAAATATGGGCAGTCGCCAAAGATATCCAGTCTCTGATGTCCCTCAGCCAAGTGGTCGACACCCGGACTTGCTGCAAAGTAAAATGCAAAATCAATATCAAAGAAGGATCAAAATAGAAAAGGAACAAAAAAGAGGAAGAAGGTATACCGCAAGACAAAGGACCTCCTCTGTCAAAACCCAACTCCTCCGAATCCATCGCATGAGGACGGTGCAACATAGGCACCATCCCTCCATCAACCCGTCGAATATTGTACGAAGGGGTATGTAACCGCACGAAGGGAACCTCTGAAGTCACCGTCGCCACAGTCGCCGATGGACCACTGCCGTTGTGGGAAAACCCCACCGCCCGACTCGAACTTGCAAGAGGAAAAGACAGGGTATCATATATGCTGGGCACCATCAACCAGCTCGTCACAAAGTCCATATAGTCATACGACGCAGCTGTATCAGTGTACAACAAGTAGGACTCGCCGATCATCATCGCGATCCTCACATCCTCCAGTAGCAGTCGCTCCCGCCTCATCGACATAGGAGGCTGCGCAGGCGGTACCACCACCTCCTCCTCAGCAATCTGCCGAACCACTCGCTCCCCGAGATACTAAGAATGGCCAAACTCATGTGCCAGCAAACGCCTCATCTCCACATTCATCCCAGTCACCCCCGTATCCTGAATGGTTATCCCCCAAGGGTAAAAGGTCACCTGAAAATCCCCAGCAGAACTCTCAAAAACTAAGTAAAACTCCTCCCGACAACGTCCCCAGAGAATCTCTAAGGATCACCTCCTATACCCCAAAGGTCCCAAACTTCCTCGAGCAATACGTCCAATACCTAGACTACCTAATCACATCCCTAGTGGAGTTTACGGCATCAAATTTGCCTTTCCTTCGCCAAATCCCCAAAATCATAAGGATTTCCCCAACGAAACTCCAGAGGACACTACATGTTCCCTAGCTCATTCGTTATTTCCCTGCGGAATCCAAAATCCAATCTTTATCCTCTCTTAGGTCAGAATTGATCTTGGTCTTGGATCATCACCTTAGTTAGGTCAGAATTGACCTCGGTCCTCAATTGTCACCTCTCTTAGGTCGAAATTGACCTCGATCTTGGATCATCACCTTAAGCTCGTAGAATTGGCTTCGACTCGAAAAATTGGTCATCTTTACCTTAAGCCCGCAGAATTGGCTTCGACCCGCCGAATCAGTCATCTTCACCTCAAGCTCGCAGAATTGGCTTCGACCCGTAGAATTTATCATCTTCACCTTAAGCCCGCAGAATTGGCTTCAACCCGCAGAATCGGTCATCTTCACCTTAAGCCCAGAGAATTGGCTTCGACCCACAGAATTGGTCATCTCATTTTCAATCCTGCAGAATTGGCTTCGACTCACAAAATCGATTATTTCACCTTAAGCCCGCAGAATTGGCTTCGACCCGCAGAATCGATCATCTCATCTTTAAGTCCACAGAATTAGCTTCGACCCGTAAAATCGGTCATTTCATCTTCAAGCTCGCAGAATTGGCTTCGACCCACAGAATCGGTCATCTCATCTTCAAGCCCACAGAATTAGCTTCGACTCGCAGAATTGGTCATCATCACCTTAAGCTCGCAGAATTGGCTTTGACCCGCAGAATCGGTCACCTCATCTTTAAGCCCTCAGAATTGGCTTCGACCCGTAAAATTGGTCATCCCCAGCACACTTTGTAGGTCCTCATAATCGGCCTCGACCCTCTGAATTGTTTATCCTTGATCTCTTAGGTCCTCAGAATCGGTCTTGACCCTCTGAATTGGTCATCCTCCCTCAAAGCATCATGCGGTGTCTATTCGACGGCTATCGTTTGTTCTAAACTCACCCGTCGAGGGGCTCTGTAGACACCCCATTTTATTACCCCTTAAACTCTCCTTAGGTCCCTAACACCTCCCCTCATCTCTACAAACCCAGGTCATACCCCAAGTAGTAACCTAGAAGCCATCAGGAACTCTCAGGCTCCGTGTGACCAAAAGTCAAAGTCTTTAGCTCGATCGAGACTGAATGAATCTTCGAAGGGCACTGAAACCCCTTTCCAACGATCCATCCCGTGCTCGATTCCGACTTACCATGCGGATGAATGACTCATTTTCCCCAAAAATCTAATCTGGAGACCACCGGGCACTCCTGAGCTCCATTTGACCAAAGTTAACTCTTCAGTTTGACCGAGACTGAATGAATCTTCGAAGGGCATTGAAATACCTTTCCAACGGTCCACTCTGTGCATGATTCTGACTTACGGTACGAACGAACGATCCGTTTTACTCCGAGAGGTCACCAAATGCTTTCAGGGCCCGGTTTACCAAAGTCAACTCCCCGAACTGGATCAAACTCTTTGGATGTTGAAGTATATCTCCTAAGCTTTCTAACAGTCTACCCCGTGCGCGATTCGGACTTACCATGTGGACGAACGATCCGTTTGCGTCCGACGATTCCCCGTTCAATGGACTAACGAATGCTTCCGAGCTATATTTGACCCAAAGTCAACTCTCGAACCCGGGAGCAGTCCAAAGGACTTTCGAAGGTCTCTAAATTAACTTTTCAATGGTCCACCCTGTGCATGATTCGGACTAATGGTTTGCGTTTTGCGGCCAATTTTCCAAAAAGGCCTAAAAGAGACTACCAAATGGCAGGTCCCAGACCCTGCCTATCGGCAGTGTGCCTAAACGCACCTGTCGATTGGTAGGAATAGGGCTATACCGATCGGCAATTCCCTGAGCCTATAAAAAAGGAGGCCCGACCTCACTTGCAAGAGGATCCCAAATCAAAAACATATCACTCTCAGCAAATTCAGAAAACCTCTCTTGAAGTCAGCGTGATTTCCACACCCAAATCCCTTTCCAACCTTCACTTCTCATCATCCTTTTCATCAAATTTGGTGAATTCACTACCCTCCATCATCATCCAAGTGCAAGGACTTCTCTCCAACATTCAAGATTAAGAACAAGCTCAAGATCTTCAAGAAGGTCAAATTTTCTCAACTCTCTCCTTAAATTCTCATAAATTCGCAATAACTTGTTTTATTACTTAGTACTTTTATTATCTCATCTCACACATCCTAATATACTTTTTTACTTAGTATTATTACACATCTCTTATTTTCATACAAATAAAAACCCAAAAAATAAGAAAAAGAGGGTTTGCTCATAAATTCCAAACAGGAATTCTCATACTTTTTTCACATTTTTCTCAAAATTAAAGCACGTTTTTCTACACACACACACATACACAAATAAGAGAATCCCCCGATTGGATTTATGGGATAAACCCCACCACTCATTTTGCATGCGAACTACGTGGACGTTGATGCCTCTATAGGCTACGTAGGCGTCTCGGGGTAAAACCCGAGACTCGAGTCCTATTTTTACTTTTTCTCTCATTTTCTATTTTCTGTAAACTCCACTCTCTTATATTATATATATATATTTATTTGTTCTTTGTAGCGTATTATTCCACATGCGTTATCGTTCCATCACAACGATCAACGTAAGGATAATCGCGTAAATCCTATTTTCTAATATTTTTATACTTTCCTACGGATGGCTCTCTTTACCTCTTCCATGGTACAAGTCAATGATTTCTATCTCCTCTATATATACACATGCACACACATCACGGGGAAAATAAAAGGAAAATAGCAAAAATCCATGAGAGACTGAAAGGGAGGAATGGGTGCCTAACACCTTCTCATTTTGTAACTTAGCCTCCGGACCCTTTCCGAATCATTTTGGTTTCGTATGCATCAGTATGTCTTTGGATGCTGTCTTTCGGGATGGCTCCCTTTCTTTTGTTTATTTTGAGTAAAATAGACTAGCGACTCTAATCTCTCTACATCTTTCACCTCACCCTAATGACGCCGGTCGAAGCGCTCCCAAGAGGGACGCCCGGGACCTAAGGATCCACCCATCGCGCGCTCGCTCGTCGTGAGGATCCAGGAGGGATGGCCACACCCGTTGTCTATCAGTACTAGGGAAACAATCTATCTGCAGGTCTTAATATGTGTAAAGAAAATCGATGATTCGATTGACCTGGGTAATCCTAACCATATGTCTACCGGAGGTTGTTCCCGGGCACTCTTCATTATCGAAAGGCGTCTTAGGCTTTCCTAGGTTCATATTTCTCATAATGCTAGCTACCTCACAAAAGATATCCCCGTAGTAGTACCGGTACTCAACATAACTTGGCCCCCGGGGCGAGGTTTTATTGACAAATCTGGCATGGGTTAGTGCGAACACTACATATACCATAGGCTTTCGAACTTTTCATGTGCATGGTCATGGAGAAGATGGTTGACCAGTTATATTTCGACGGCATATGAATTCTTCCGATATGGGGGACCTTCTGGAGGGGGATGACCTCGGTAGGTCATCTCGTCTTCAAGTTAAATTATAAAGCTATGTGGGCCGCATCCACGTAAGTATTCTCATATTTCCATTCTACATCGGTGTAGTGGTGGGTCGAGGGTAATACCCAAGTATGAAAAGTTTGAATGCTAGTGTTGATGTAAAAAACTAGACTTAACCTAATTCTTTAATCACAGATAAAAATAAATAAGACAAAAGATTTTTAAAGTGGTTCAGCCTTGAAAGAATGGCCTACGTCCACTGTTTGTGTTATTGCTGACTGTTTGTAGAATTATCGATAATGAGTTTACTAAGAAATTTCGAGTCCCCTGCTAATGAGGAGGTTACAATGTATTTATAGGCTTGAGGCGGTACAAATGAAAGAATAATACACAACTGTCCAATAGGCATATGCGTCTGTGTGATAATAATGAGCATTTAATGCGCAGTCATCCTCTTGATTATCCGGATATGAATGCTCTGTACGAGATGCAGCTCGGACCGCCTAAGCTGCTTGGACCGCCTAAATAGCTCGGTATCATGAGTTGCTCGGTATAGTAGAGTTCCTCGGAGAACACTTGTTGCTCGGAGCGCCTGAGTTGGTCGGGGAGGTTGAGTTCCTCGGAGTCAATGTGTTGTTCAAAAATTTTTTGCGAGTGCCATGTAGATTAACACGTGTTTTCACATAATTGGTCCACGTCAACAGAATAAATTTGGTATCAACAGAAGCCCCCAATGTTTCGTAGTTTGATGTTGAAGAAAAGTATGAAACATTCCGCTGCTTAGATTTTCGGTTTGTATGGTTTCTAGGAAAGCATTCGTTGTATACAACTCCTTTATAAATTCACAGTATCAGTCTTTATAAATATTTTGAATTTCCATAACCGCTTCGTTTTTTGTGCCCTTTTCTTCTTTTTAACCGCCGAATACTCAATCGTCCATCCTGGTAATCATTATTTTTCTCTATTCCCGAGGTAAAGTATTTAAACGCTTCAGAAAATTCAATCGTCTTTTACTTTTTCAAATCTGCATCTTAGAACTTCTTTGCTTCCTCTCTATCTTGTGCGTTCATTTCTTCCATTGTTCATTGTCAACTGATCCACCCTTTTCCTGTAAGATCTTCTTCCTTCTTTTTTATTTTCTCTGTTCATCATGGTTTACCTTGTTGAGTCGCTTGATAAGTTTCGCTCTGATTTTTCTATTCCTTCATGGGTTACTTTGGAAGAACTTTCTGAACCTTCTGACTATTTTCTTCTGGCTGAGGGACATTGGTTCCCCAGTCTCTTTGTGGCCGAATGCGGCTTTTCTTTTCCTCCAAATCCTTTATGTTTGGAGTTCTGTCAGTTTTTTGATATTGTTCCTGCAAAAATAGCACCAAACACTTGGAGAATAGTTAATGGAGTTCATAGGTTAAATCAAATTCATGGAACCCGTTTAGGAATTCCAGAAATTATGTTTTGTTATAGATGGGTTGTCTGCGATAGTACTTTTTATTTAAAAACTAGGTTTTTAAATAAGGCTTTAGTTGTCAATCTCCCAGATGCCAACAGGGATTACTTCGAGCATGGAGTTGTTATGAAAAATTGGCAACATGCTCTGTTAAATGGAAATGATGTGTATCAGGGTCCTAGATGCCCTCCCTATGGCAATGGGATAGGTTGTTTTTATTTTATTTTATTTTATTTTTGAGATTGTGTTTTCTTTGTGTTTGATAAAATGCATCATTGACATTTTAATTTTTGTTTATTTGTAGTTGACAGCAAAAGAAAATCCCCCAAAGAGACTGATGTCAATTTGAGACACTTGAAACTTATCTGGAGTTTGCACCAAACTGTTGCTGACGAACATATCAGATCAGTCTCATACTTGTTGCAGTACAAGAGCTACACTTCGTCTTTTACTGCTCGTCCAGTGGTAGGTGACATCGACCCAATACCAGCTTCTGAAGGTTCTTCCCCTGAATCAAATATTCCTCTGAGTGACAGAATGAAGAGAAGAAGAGCTCCTGCCTTCTTTGATAAGTCTTCCTCTACTGCTGGAGAGGCGAAGAAAAATAAGCCAAATGTCCCAGAAGAAGGGACGAGAAATATTGATGCATCCCCTCCTGTTGCTGTTAAGCAGATTGTCGAGAAGCCCCCTGTGGCTCCAAGCAAGGTTGTAGCTATTTCTCCTCCAAGTGAGGTTATCGTTATATCACCGACCAAGACAACATCCTTGGTTGAGAATGTTCCTTTTCCTATGAGGAGGTTGAAGAAAAGCTCTCTTGAGAGACCAGTTGAAGCAGTCTCTTAGTCTTTAAATGTTGAAGGTGGTATTCCCACCTTTGTTCCTCCGAGCTCTGCTATGAGATCGATGAAGTCCTGGATTATTCTCGAGATCCAAGGTGTTGAGGACATTCTTTCTCAGGATAGGGTTACCACCTTGGCAGCTCAACATATTGCCTCAGTAAGTATTACTAATCTAAACTTTTATTTTTCAATGTTATGTCCCTGTACTGACTTACAATTATTTTCTTTTTCCAGCTGGTAACATGTTTCAATACCATTCTGAAGAAGGATGAGGCTATCAAAGCTTCAAGCTCCTCGGGAGGTATAGAGGAAGCTTTAAATGGATTGACTCAGTCCTTAAAGGACTCTCGTAAAAAATATGACGAAGATAAGGAGGCCTGGGAGACACGACTCAAGTCCATCGAGCAAGAAAAAGACCGAGTTGTGAAGGCCTCCCAGGAGTTGGAGAGGAAAGTGAAAGAATTTGAGAAGAAAAATAATGAGCTTGAGGAGAATCTCAAGAACACTAAAGAGCTTGAGAACAAGCTTAAGAAGACTGAAGAAGAAGTTGATAGACTTCGTGACGTTAATCGTCAAAGGCAGGAGATAGAAGGGAAGATGAAGGCTGCCGAGGAACTTTATACTGAGAGGATTTCCTCAGAGAAGGCAAAGAGGAAACTTGCTGTTAAGAAGTCCTTTAGCGCTGGCTGGGACAAAGGTTGGAACAAAGGCCTAGCTGCCATGTCTTCCCATATGGAGTTTGCTAGTGTTAAACACTTCAGGGATGGATGGATTGCTGCTCTGCATGAGTTAAAGGTCTCTGAGAGTTCTGAACTTTTTCAACGCCATGTTCATGGTCCTCCTCCCTTTCTTGGAGAAGAAGAAAAAGAGGACGAAGCTGCCTCTCAAGAGTCTTCAATGATGATTGGGGATCAGATCCCTACTGTTGAACTTCGCTATGAGCATCCCCAGCCAACCAACATGTCTATCGATCAGCTTTCTCTACCCTCCGAGCAACCTACTTCTTCGTCCAAGCCTCCCGAGGAAGTCTTAGGAAGCAAGGAGAAGGTTTAGAGTTTTTTGGACCTTTCTCTTTGCTTTTTATTTTTTTGTTGAATGTAATTTTGGGCTTTGTACTTCTCTTTGTGATATAATAAAATTTGAACTTTCGGCTGTTCATATTGACCTTTTCTTCTACTTGCTCTGTTTACATCTTTATTAATTCTTTTTGTCTCTTTTCTTTACTAGTTTATGGCTATAATGGATCTCTTGTCAGCCCACGATACTGAACTAATGAAAAAATGCAATGACTACTTCAAGGCTGGCCATGCTAACTTGACTGAAGTTCAAATCATCGACATCCTTGGTCCAGACACTTCGGAACGAGTAGTCAAAGCCTATCAATATTTGAAATGCTTGCTGGACCGTGCAGTTGCCAACAATGTGGCATATTATGAGATGATTGAAGATATCCGGGGTATCATTGAGGAACTTCAACAACAATACAAGGAATCTTCTGCCCTTTTGCATAAGGGGTATGAGAAAAAGTATCAGCAACTAAATGCTGACAAAGGATATGATAAGTTAGTCGCTGCTTATGATATTAAGGAGAGGACTTTGAAGACCGAGGTTGAAGAGCATAGGCAGATCGCGAAACTGTTGGAGCAGGAAAATAATAACTTGCGAGGAGAGATATCCCAACTGAAATCTGCAGCATCTACCTCGGGAGCCTTGGTCCCTGTCAATGATGAAGGTTTCTCATTTCTGGAGGTTGAAAATGCCAATTTGAGAGACGAATTGGAAACTTTAAAAAGAATTGGACCCTCTACATCTTCTCGCGGATGAGCAAGAGATGCTCGGGTTACTATTGAAGAGGCAAGAACTCAAGCAGCTTTGGAGAATCAAGCATTCCAGTTGGTGGCGAAGAATCAAGCATTAGCTGAGTTGTCCAAAAAGATTTTGAACCTCGACGAGCAACTCTCTGCACAAAGCTCTGCCTTGGAGAATAAAGAACTTTTAGTGAAGAACCTCCACGAGCAACTAGAGCGGTTGACCTATCAGTTTCATAAATAGTCCAGAGAGTTTTGGATGGCTGGATATAATGAAGCCCTTTATCACCTCGATGATTGGATCCATAATTCAAATAACGAGGGTTACAAGCAAGGATGGTTGAATGCGCTGGGGGTGTTAAAGTTGGAGCAGGGCCATTATTTGTGGAACTATTAAGATCCTGGGTTACTTAATTTGCCAGTGCCTCCATTTAAGCTTGACATGAGTTGGATTCCTGCTCGGGCAATTCCTCAGTGTCTGATCTCAAAGTATCTTGGCGACTACAGTCTTCATTCTAATTTTGAGATATCTCGCCCGGAGCACTTACTTGATCGGCCATCAGTAATGAATGTCAGGATGCTCAGAGATCTGAACTTCATAAACTCTCCTTACGCCTTAGATGATCCTTCTGCTGGAGTAAAGCCTGTTTCAAAGGCAGAAGGGAAAAACCAGTAGAATAAGATTTTTGATGTAATATGTAATTTGTCCTCTATGTAATATGTTCTGATTTTAATGAAGGAACTTTTGGTTTTCTCTGCAATCTTGATTGTCATTATTTTATAAAATATTTATTTTATTCTCTGATGAATGTGTATGTACATCTTGTAAGGAAACAAAAATGTCCTGTGTTATTTTATTTTAGCGACCAACCGTAGTTGGTGGACCGACCAACCGTAGTTGGGAGGGTTTATTTTACCGACCAACCGTAGTTGGTGGATCTACCAACCGTAGTTGAGAGGGTTTATTTTATCGACCAACCGTAGTTGGTGGACTGACCAATCGTAGTTAGGAGGTTTTATTTTACCGACCAACCATAGTTGGTGGACCGACCAACCGTAGTTGGGAGGGTTTATTTTATCGACCAACCGTAGTTAGTGGACCGACCAACCGTAGTTAGTGGACCGACCAACCGTAGTTGGGAGGGTTTATAATACCGACCAACCGTAGTTGGTGGACCGACCAACCGTAGTTGGGAGGATTTTTGTTCTGAACTTGATGCGTAGTGTGTAGCACTAATACTCCGAAAAAATTTCATCAAAAGGAGAGAATTGGATAAAAACTTCAACACTTTATTCATACTGAAGAAAACTTCATTTACATAGGAATCCCTACTACTGATAATACTTGCGTAGATGTTCTGCATTCCATGCATTCTTAAATTCTTCCCCCTCCAAGGTTTCAATCATGTAAGTTCCTGGACGAACAACTTTTGTTACTCTGTAGGGTCCATGCCAATTAGCTTCCAATTTATTGTGCTTATGAATTACTTTCTTTAGCACGTAGTCTCCTTCCTTCAAATCACACTTTTTTACCCTCTTGTTGTAGAACAGAGTTGTCCGTTGTTGGTATGCAGCATTCCTGATTGCTGATTATTCTCTAACTTCCTCGAGCATATCCAAGTCTAATACTCTCATCAATTCACTGATAGGAGAATTGAAATTCAGCACTCTGTGTGTAGGGAGGCCCAGCTCGGCAGGTATAACAGCTTCACTTCCAAATGCTAGCATGTATGGAGATTCTCCTGTTGCTGCTTATGGTGTAGTACGATAAGCCCACAGCACAGAATGTAGCTCGTTAATCCAGTTTTTCTTCGCATCATCCAGTCATTTTTTCTAACCATTCAGTAACGTTCTATTTGTCACCTCAGTTTGTCCATTGGTCTGGGGATGGCCTGGTGCAGAGTGGGTTTTCAATATGTTTGACTGATGATAATATGCAGCAAACTCGTCGTTATCAAATTGAGTTCCATGGTCTGTAATGAATGTATGAGGAAGACCATATCTACAAATGATGTTCTTCCATATAAATTGATACACCTTGTCATATGTCATATCAATAAGGGGCTCAGCTTCCACCCACTTAGTAAAATAATCCACAGCAACTACGAGGTACTTGAACCTTCCTTTGGTCGTTGGGAGTGGCCCGACCAAGTCTATTCCCCACATGGCAAACGGCCAAGGGGAAGTAATGGGTGTTAGGAACGCTTGGGGAGCTCTTCGGATAGAGGATAAGCATTGACATTTGTCACATTTTTTGGCATAGGCTATACAATCAGCCCTCATCATCGGCCAATAATATCCCTGGGTCATTATTCTTTGCAAAAGCGTCCGACCTGCTACATGAGCTCCACAGGACCCTTCATGGACCTCTTCAATCAAATCTTTCACTTCAGAGGGATGCACACATCTTTGTAGACCTGCTATAATTCCTCGTCTATATAAAATACCATTAGTTATTACATAACGAGCAGCTTTAAACTTCAGTTTCTTGACTGTGAGTTTATCAGTTGGCAAAACCCCTTCTTCAATATATGCCCTGATGGGATCCATCCAGGATGGTCCTAAATCAAGGGTAATAAAGTTCATCATCAGATCTTCGTCGATGCTCCTGCTAGCCAAAATTTCTATTGGGATTGTTCTTCGTAGCTCGGTGCGTGTGGTTGAGGCTAACCGAGCTAAAGCATCCGCTCTTGCATTCTCCAATCTTGGTGTTCTAATTAATTGCACAACGTTAAAACTCGATACAATCTCCATCGCTTTCGCATAATACTTGATCATCAATTCTCCCTTTGTTGCATACACTCCCAGCATTTGATTTACGATCAGTTGTGAGTCACTGAATACGATGACCTGCTCTGCCCCTATGGTTTTTGCTAAACTAAGACCTGCAATCATAGCTTCATATTCAGCCTCATTATTAGAGGCTTTGAATTGAAAGCGCAGAGCATACTCCACATCGATTTCATCCGGGCTGTTTAAAATAATCCCTGCCCCACAGCCTGTACTGCAAGATGATCCATCCACATACAGATTCCATATAGGTACTTCATCCTCAATTTTTTTATCGGATAGAGTTCCTCGGTGGAATATTTATTGCTTCTTTATATCTTCCCCTCGCACTTCTTGCTGCTCGTCGACCATCTCCTCTTGCCCGTCTACCGACTTAAGTTGGTCGGGGTTTAAGTTTAATGATCCTGTAACATCCACAGGCTGGTCGGTATTCAGCTTTTGCTCCTCGGAGGTGTCAGGATAAGTGAATTCTGCGATAAAATCTGCTACTGCTTGCCCTTTAAGCGATGATCTAGGCTCATAAACTATGTCATAGTCACTAAGTTCTACTGCCCAATACATCAATCTCCCTGATTTCTTCGGTTTATGAAGAACTTGCCTCAACGGCATATCGGTATACATAACTATGGTATGAGCCTGGAAGTATGGCCTCATTCTTCTACTCTCTTCGATCAACGCTAGTGCCAACTTTTCCACTCTTGGATATCTGATCTCTGCTCCTCGGAAGGCCTTGCTAGTATAATAAATTAGTTTTTGCACTCCATCCTCCATTCTTATCAATGCCGAGCTAACTGCATTCTCCGAAACTGCTAGATACAAGTACAATCTTTCTCCCATCACTGGGCTGGACAACAGTGGAGGTACTCCAAGGTATTTCTTCAACTCTTGAAAGGCCTTCTCGCATTCATCATTCCACTCGAAAGTCTTTCGGAGTGTTTTGAAGAATGGTAGACATCTGTCAGTTGCTCTTGATACGAATCTATTAAGTGCTGCAACTCGCCCTGTGAGACTTTGCACTTCCTTCTTCGTCGTTGGAGATCGTAGTCCCAATAGAGCCTTGATCTTTTCAGGGTTTACTTCAATTCCTCGTTGGTTGACAATATACCCGAGGAACATGCCTTCTCGTACTCTGAATATGCATTTAGTAGGGTTCAACTTCATTTGATATTTATCTAGTTGATCAAAGATCTGGCCTAAGTTAATTAGATGATCAACAGCTTTCTTGCTCTTCGTCAGCATATCGTCAACATAAACTTCCATGTTGTAACTGATTTGCTCTGCAAACACCTTGTTCATCAGCCTCTGATATGTTGCACCTGCATTTTTCAATCCAAAATGCATAACATTATAACAATAAGTTCCCCTAGGGTAATAAAAGAGGTACTCTCCTTGTCCTCGGGCTCCATCTTAATCTGATTGTAACCAGAGTAAGCATCCATAAAACTCAGCAATTCATGCCTCGAGGTAGCATCCACCAGTTGATCGATTCGGGGTAAAGAAAAATGATCCTTTAGGCATGCCTTGTTGAGATCGGTGAAGTCTACACACATCCTCCATTTGTTATTTTTCTTCTTCACCATTACCACATTAGCTAGCCAATCAGGATATTTGACATCCTCAATAAAACAGGCTTTTTAGAGCTTCTCGACTTCTTCTTGTATAGCTTGGTTCTTTTTGGGGCTGAACACTCTTCTTCTTTATTTTACTGGCTTGATTTCCTTGTTCACATTGAGCTCGTGACATAAGAAATTTGGGTCTATCCCTGGCATGTCTTCGTGGCTCCATGCAAAAGTTTGTTTTTTGTTTTTTAGAAATGCTATCAGCTCTTGTTTTATTGACACATCTAGTGAGGCACCAATTTGAGTTGTTTATTCTGGATGCTCGTCGTCCAGAACCATATTTTCAGTAGCCTCCATGACCTGACCCTTAACGAGCTAAGACTCATCTCTTGGGTCTAAAGTCTCAATCTCTGCGTCTTCTATCTAATCCACCTGATAAGTAGTAGTCTTCTTTCTGGATTCTTCACGCTCTTCTTGCTCGGCAGACGAATAGTAGCATTCCCGAGCTACTTTTTGGTCACCCTTCACAATTCCTACTCCAAAGTTGGTTGGAAACTTTAGGTATTGATGTACAGTAGATGGGACTGCTTCGAACTTCTTCAAACCTACCCTTCCCATGATGATATTGTAAGTTGATTGGACATTTTTATCCATCATGAAAAAGAGCACTCTTTCTGTTCGGCAAGCAGGCCATGTACCGATGAACATATCCAACTTGATCGTCCCAAGTGGAAGAACTTTCTCGCCAGTAAAACTGAGGAGGAGCCGATGATATGGCTCCAACTGGGATAGCTTTAGGTTTAAACTATCAAAACATGGGTAGAACATAATATCTGCCGAGCTGCCATTATCCACCAAGACTCGCGAAATCACTACTTCATTCATCCTCATTTTGATCACCAATGGGTCATCATAAGGATATAGCACACCTGCGAGGTCATTCTTAGAGAAACCGATGACCAGTTTATCTTTGTTTACCTTCCTCGGGCGATCATCCTCAGCTAGATTTATCCTTTGAATATATGAACAAGCTTGAGCCTCATTGAGGTAAGCTTTCCTCTCTGCAGTAAGGTCTCCACCTCCTGCATCTCCACCAGTAATAACATTGCAATCAAATGATCCAAAACAGATAGAAAATACCTCACGTTCTGGTTGTTTTGGTCTTTTGGGGAGATCGGGGTCGTCTTGATCTTCATCCAGGTCTTCTTTATGATTTCTCTTCGTATCTTCTTTTATTCGTCGAGGAGATCTAGACCTCTGCCTTGCTCGATCGTTGCTTTTTCCACCATTTTGGCGATCCACATACTTGTTCAATTTTCCTCGCCTGATGAGCTCTTCAATTTCATTCTGGAAAGCTATACAGTTTTTGGTCATATGACCATGATCCTTATGGAACTCGCAATATTTAGATTTATCCCTTTTGTCAGGATCTGTCTTCATTTTTTCAGGCCAGTCTCCTCGCTATTCTTGATCTCTTCCAGAACGTGGTTGATTTACCTTCAAAGGAGTATAGTTTCAAAATTTCTTCAACTCTTCCAATGCTTGATTTGCCTTTGACTGCTTGTTACCACCATTATTCTTCTGATCCTTCTTCTCAATCTTCTCGGCCTCAACTTTGGTCTCCTTAGTGTCCATGTTCTTCTTTGCAGTCATAGCTTCCTCGGCATTCATGATTTTGGCTGCTTTTGCCATTAGCTCTGCCATGGTTGTGGGTGGATCTTTGGCTAGAGTGTAGTACAGCTTATTTGGCAACATTCCACTCATCAGAGCAGTAATTGATGTCTTTTCTTCATAATCAATAACTTCGAGCTTCTCGTTATTGAAACGAGTAATATAATCCCTGGTGCTCTCACCTGCTTTTTGTCTAACACTTAACAAGTGTGCTACTCGTTTAACTGGTTTTGCTCCAAAACAGAAGTTTCCAATAAAGAGCTCGGCCAGTTGAAAGAAAGTTGCAATTTTTCCTCGAGAAAGATTATTGTACCATATTTGAGCAGATCCAGTGAGAGTTCCTGAAAACGCCTTGCATCGCATCTCGTCTGCAACAACATAGATATCGACAGCAGCTTGGTATTGTTCAATATGAAGGACAAGATCAGTTTTTCCATCATATTTTGGTGTCACAACAGGTGCTTTGAACTTTGATGGTGTGGGAAAATCCACAATTGTTTGGATAAAAGGTGTCCCTTGGACAAAAGTTCTTTGTAGAGGATTTTTAGCCTTAGCCATTTCCCCTAGTATATTTTCCAACCTCTGAATAGAGCCTTTCCATGCATCATTTCCCTCCTCTGGCCTGTTGGTTCGAGCAACTGATCGTGTTGAATTTTCCTCTTGGGATCTTTCACGACGAGCAGCTGGTCGAGATTGGGTAGAACCTTCCTTCAAATCAAAGGATCATTGAGAGTTCCTCTACACCATCCTAGGGGGACTTTTATTCCTCCTAGGACCCAAATGATCAAAGGGAGAGACTCTACTCTTTCAAGAGCACTGGTCTTTTCTGGAGATAGAGTGACATTTTGTTCAGTATCTGTGGCTCGTACTGATGAAGTTCGACTAGGTTGATAAGAAAAATCATTAGATCTATCAGTGCGATATGAATCGGCATGTCTAGATCGAGATTCCTCTGGGAGTAACGTTCGTCTAGTTCGCGAAGAAGGCAATTGGGTATTTCTCTGAATGCTTCGTTGTCTTGACTGGGCGGGTGCTCCACCCTCGATAGTTTGCATGAGTTGTCGCATGGTTTCTTGCATGGCGGTCTGACCCTGAGCCAAATTAGCCATTATTCCAGCCAGATCTTGGACACTTGGAGGAGTGGATGGATTTGGGGGGTTTCCAGCATTTCGATTACTGGATTCAGGATTATCAGCCATTGGTGATGAATTGTTTTAGTGAAAAATGATAATTACAGTCACTTCCCACAGACGACTCCAATCTGTTGATGTAAAAAACTAGACTTAACCTAATTCTTTAATCACGGATAAAAATAAATAAGACAAAAGATTTTTAAAGTGGTTCAGCCTTGAAAGAATGGCCTACGTCCACTGTTTGTGTTATTGCTGACTGTTTGCAGAATTCTCGATAATGGGTTTACCAAGAAATTTCGAGTCCCCTGCTAATGAGGAGGTTACAATGTATTTATAGCCTTGAGGCGGTACAAATGAAAGGATAATACACAGCTGTCCAATAGGCGTATGCGTTTGTGTGATAATAATGAGAATTTAATGCACAGTTATCCTCTTGATTATTCAGATATGAATGCTCTGTACGAGATGCAGCTCGGACTGCCTAAGCTGCTCGGACCGCCTAAATAGCTCGGTATACATGAGTTGCTCGATACAGTAGAGTTCCTCGAAGAACACTTATTGCTCGGAGCGCCTGAGTTAGTCGGGGAGGTTGAGTTCCTTAGAGTCAATGTGTTGTTCAAAAAATGTTTGCGAGTGCCATGTAGATTGACACGTGTCTCCACATAATTGATCCACATCAGCAGAATAAATTTGGTATCAACAACTAGCTATAGAACTCTATATCTACCTCACTGTAAGGATCAACGGGGTCTTCTCTGGGCTCACTGACTTTATGAGGATTAAGGTCAATCCCTATTGTACTACAGATGGTATTTTGTATTTATATTAGTAAATCATACCACTAGTGGTCCCACTGCTTTGGTATACATCGATACTGGGGTGCCTGGGTTCTCTATTATCGTTCAAAAACAGGAAGGGTGGTTCTCTATGCCAGAGGCTTGGCTGTAAACTGTTTGCAATGTATCCTCGATTTTTCTTACGATAATTCCAGTGTTCATTTTGTTCAATTCAGTTAATATCTTCAGTGGTAGCTCTGCATCCGATCCCAAACTTGTAATCTCGAATCTTGGGATCTCGAAGTATAGGACCCTTTCTCGTGAAGTTAGATTCTCTGAGGAGGTGTCCCATTTGGGGGTTAAGGATAAATTCATCTTCGAGACCTGAAGATGTGTTCTCCTCGGTGAATAAGATATGCTCAAAGTAGTCAATAATGCCTTGCTCTTGTAGGTGAGTGTAGTAAACTTGTTCAAGCTAGGTGGCCAAAGGTCTTAGAATAGGCTTCGATTTATCGAAAGTGGTAATTTTTATGATGAGGTTTAACCCAGGCTTCATACAGATCATTAGAGAGGGATCAATGTCACATGTGGCGCCTGTTCATATCGTATGAATGGTATCCATAGGGAAGACTTGTGCCTCAGGTCCTAGGGGAGGTACTCGGTCGGTTATTCCATGGTTCGTGTCATATTCAACTTAGAATAGAATCTGAGTGACCATGATCCTTTTATTCTCATGGAGTAGGTTCCACCTTTCTTTTGGGAGGCTTGGGTGTGGAACCTATTCAGTTAGACCCGGATTGGTCGGTAGCTTGGATGTCGAGACGGTGTTTGTTTGGATGATGTGGGTTATCCACCATTCTTCCTTTTTGTGTAGCAGTTAGTGACAGACTCAATATTTCTTTGTAATATGATCGTTGGCCATAAACTTCATGTCCCTCTCACTCAATTGTATTAGGGTCTAGGATATCGGGGTGATCGAACCGCAGGTTCTTCTGTCTGATGGATGGAAAATGCAGCACTATCACTATTTCCTGAAAAGTCGATCGAGAATGCATTTGAAGTAATGTGTGAGTGGATACCACTATTGGTTCCTAAATTCATGGGGGAAAATAGGTGCGCCTCAAAGGTCGGTCCTCCCCAGCCTGTGGATTGTATGGTAAATACGGTAGTGATATGCTCGGTTTCCTTGAGGGCCTCATCATACATTTCCTCTCACTCGATCGAGTGATCCATTTCTTTCGAGGAGGGACCAAAAAGTACAAGCTCTTTTAAAACATAAAGTATATGACCAGGAGTAAGTTTGAGCTGCAGTGGTTAGTTTGTCGAAAGTGTATGGATATGATGAAGAATGTCATATGGTCAGTGTTGGGCATGGTCTTTGTAATGATCTTTAGGGCAGCAATGGCATTCCCAGTGGATGGCCATTTGGAAGTGTGAATGTGTCCCCATCCTCAGTGGATACTATAAGGGTGGACGTATCAGTGTTTGGGGAGTATCTGATAAGTCATTGGTGTGGGGATTGTGATCATATGGTAGGGAGTTGCTAGTAATATTGGGCTTCGACAAGATGAGGCTCTTGGCATTAATGAGGCCCTGGATGGAATATATCAAGGCCCAATAGTTATTCGGAATGTGATCGGACTCCTAATCGAACTCGCAATGTAAGTCATCCTGGCAATTCTTATTCGTAATGGTGGGGGTGATCTGAGGTTGAGAGGTTTTGGGAAAACATCCAACTTTAAAGCTAAAAAGACCCGACTATGAGGGGCTTAAAGATTTATAAAGTGTCTTAGTCTGGCGCGAAACTCTTTGGGAGAATACACAACTTGATAGTTTTTGGTAGGGATCCCGATTGGAAGGTTGCAGAGGTGTATACCATAGCTTGTAAAGTGTTGGTAACCGGACGTGATTCCGATTGTGGACTAAGCACGATGGTAGTGATGTGGGATGTGAAAGCTCCGCATGAGTTCTTACGGGTGAAGAACTGATTTGTATCTTGGCGAGGTTCCTCTATAGATTTGGTAGCCTTAGCTGCTAAACTTTCCTTAATATTATACCCTATATGTGTGAGGGTTTTAAAATTCAGGATCTAGATAAGCTCGAGTTCATTTGTATTATCCTCTAAAGATTCCTGATCACGATCTCTATCTAATCTCTTTCCAAGGGTTGATTGACCATCTGATTGACTTTCTCTCCCCAGCGAGTGGTAAAAGTGCCAACTGCCTCTCCCCCTTCTTGCTTAAGCATTTCGAAGTCTTTATGTGTGATGCCAAGCTTCTCATTGTATTCGTACCATTTCAGGAAAACATAAAATACAACATCCCATGTTTTGGCCGTCCCCTCACATTTTAGACCCATATAATAGGTAAGGGTTCCTTCGAATAGATCAGTTGAGAAAATTCTCTCTAGGACTCCTAGACCCACATCTCAGACTTGCATTTGGAGGTGGTAGTTGGATAAATGGGCGAACGAGGAGCCCAGTTATTTATAAGTTTTAAAAACTGACATCTTGAATTTGTTTGGCAATCGAGCTTCTAGATAGAGAGCCATCTTTTCGATATTTATAAACTCACCCGTGATTTCCATCTTGTTGATGGTCCTTAAAAGAGACGAAGTTCAGATTGGATGTGCGTTATCTACTGGATTAGAGGTGGGGGAATGACTCCGTCAGCCAGTATAGAAGCTATGGATTCAAATCGTGGGGAGACTTGGAAGGCGGTGTTAAGTATTGGGGCTACTGACGATAGGGTTAGAAGTAACCATAAGGGTCAAATGGTATTTGGAAGTGAGGGGCACTGACATTAGTAGGGGAAACCAATATTGGGGCCGGTGAAGGAGGATCTTAGAGGTTATTCAGTACTATCTTGACAGTTATTGTCAGTGATATACCAGTGTTGGGGATGGGAGAAAGAATACATTCTCTCCGATTTCGATCGTAGTAGTGGCCTCTTGTAGGCGGACTTGTGCTCGACCTAATGCCCTGATTTTGGACTGCAAGATATTCTACGAGGCGATGATATTTTCAAGTTATTTTAAGATCTGATCCATCACGGATGGAGCTTGTTATTCTTCGGTAGACTTGGAGTGTACTGCAGAGTAGGCTTAATAATCATATGTGGGGAGCTCGCTGATGAAAAGTAGACAACCGGACGGAGCGTGAGCTCAGGTTTCTAGGGTAAGAACTTAGTGGTAACTATCTCCTGATAATGGTAATTATGAAAAAATTTGGGCCACTTTCTTTCAGTTTTCAAGGACAGAAAGACTGACAAAAGGAAAATACATAAGGGGAGAAAGGCTCACAAATGTATGATGTTTTTAGATTCAATTATTATATTTGTTTTAACCATTTGTGGATGGTATTTTACTTTTGTATTTTTATTTGGTAGTATCTTCAATAGGGAAGAACTGAACAAAGTCCCGTTGGATTCTGGTAAACCGGGATGAGTTCTTATTTTTCATACGAGGAGAGAGAAAATAATGGATTTTGGTCTATTATTTTCTCAAAGTAAAATTACGGGTAAGGTAATCCAACATATGGGAATTCTGTTTTGGCAATGACTTGCAAATTCATATTGTTTATCTTCCGTGTAAAAAAGGGAGACATTTAGCCTGGAATCTAAGGGGTTTTGGACCATCCTGCAGCCATTTGACAATTTTAATTTTTTTTATCAAAGTGATTGTCCCGTAAGTATCTATCTATTTTGTGCAATAGGGTGCGTTCCTAGAGTTTTTTTATATGCAAAAAGGTAATGTGACTTGGTGATCGGTGGATCACTTTTTATTACCATGGATAATGATATACCAGGCTGTTTGGACTGACAACCTTTAAGGTACGTGTGAAACACTTTACCCCTAGTACTAAATAGATATGAAAGCCAACTCGATATACCCTAGTACTGAACAAACTTCAAACGTACCCTATCACCTAGACTTGGGGATCAAGAGAGAAGTTGCCCGATATACTTGATGGGTCGACGAAAAGAGTAAGAATATTCATTGACGACTAGCCTTTTGGCTAACCATTTTGGTCTCGAGGGTATAGGGTTTAAGTAATATAAAAATCAAGACTATAAAGTGCGTGATGCAAAAAAGTAATATTTATTTCTACATGCTTTGATATTTATTTTATAGTGAGGTCCTTCGCACATTCCTATCATTTGGAAAAAATATACAATACTGTACATAGGGACCTAAGAACGTACCTATGTTTTTAAGAACTCTAAAACCAAGGCTACAAAATAATTATAAAATTTATGTAAATTAATCACATGGGGGAGCGATATTAAACATAGTGTAAAGGAAGCATAAGCATAGTTTGGTTCTCTTGATTTATCCCTAGCTGAGTCACCACTGTGAGATGGCTGGGAAATCCAACTACAACATACAATATTGATTTTTAATGGTAGAAAAATTAATCACCAGCGGAGTCGCCACTGTGATTTTATGGACACCGAGCGGTGATGCGCTCAAGGGAAACTTGTATGATGGATGCGGTAGTGCTTGTCTCCCGGTCCACTGTGTCCTCCAAGGTCAGGTTATCGGTTCATTGGGCTCAATGATTTGTCCCTAGAAATTATTTAATACCATATCTAATTTTTAGTGCATGCCCCTGGTTTAGGTCTGACCCTGAGTGTATATTTAATGTGAGGGGTTTTCTGTTGTTGAGAGTCGCCAATTTGCTTTATATAAAAATAAAAAAAAGTTCGGTTTAGCCCTTTCAAGATAATCCTAGGGCGGGTTTAAGTCTATGGCTGTTCCAGATATTTTGGTTATGGGGTTCGAAATAGGGTTACAATTGAGGAAGGTGTTAGGCAACCCACTTGTTCTTTATGCTTCCTTAATTATATAGTTATTATCACTCTTAACATTATTTGACTATTTTTTAGTTTATTTTACAACATGCTTAGAGACCTTAGTTTGATAATCCCTTAAAACGTAAATAGGTGCTTAGGTATGAAAACAGTATTAGTGAGAATTGCATGAACGTCACTTAAATCGATATGGGTATACAAAGGTGCTTGTGTATGACTATGTGCTAGTATAAAGAATGACCATTAAAATGCATGTTAGTGTGCGAGACATCATGAATTTAAGACAATTTAAATCTCGTTTGAGGTGTGAGGATATTCAGAAAGTTACTATGAGACATGGATGCATCTCTATGGGGATAATATATATCGAAAAACATATTTTCTTGGCTTGTGCTCACGAGAAGGACTCGGTATTGTGCCTATGTACTCATGTAGCCATGATATTAAAGATCGTGTAGTTTGGTTTTGATTGGTGTATATGTGTTTGCACGTTTGTACGGAGGTGCGTGAGAGGTCACGACATTGAGATAATTTGATATATCATTTTCAGTATGTGAGAGAGATGATATAAGGGATAAGAGATGGGTGCATCTCCGTGGGGATAATATATCAAGAGGCAAATTATTAAGTCTTGTGCTCACAAGAATGAATTGATATTATGCCTATGTACTCATGTAGTCACAAGATCAAATCCTACATAGTTCGATTATACACGTGCTCCAACATGATGTGTGTGCAAGTGTAGGACTTGGCTTGAGAGCGAGAGAAGCTAATTATAGGACAGAGGGTGGTTTCAGTGGAGGTTCATAATGAGAGTGGGCTCGAAGATCACTGATATTCACACATCATATTATGATCGTCTGGTGATCACAAGCTGGTAGGTATTGTCCTTCAGACTAGTTTGGAGGTGTAACTCTATGGATGTCACATTTTAGACTTCTTTAATGACCTCTTGGTATAGAGAGAGGGGGTTTTGGACAGAGGATGGATGCATCCCTAAGAAATAGTACGCTGAGGGACGTATTATAAGTCTTGAGCTTCATAAGTTTAGTTCGGTATATCGCCGACATACCCAAGGAGACTTGGGATCAAACCCAACATAGTTCCAACAAATGGGATATATTTATGGGTCTAGGCGATGGAATTTCAGGTATACAATATACAATATTACGATATTTGTGGAGCATAGTCCTTAAAATAGCATTTTCGTTTTGTTGGATTAATATAATTACATGTTAAAAATAATATGTTAATTAAAGGTCGATGCTTGACAAGTATTGATATAAAAACATGCATTTGGGGGTGCCATCATAGTGTAACACCCCGTAGTTTTAATGATTTTTATATTATGATTAATTAAATTAAATTGGGAAATTAATCCTGATTAAAACAAATATTAATTAGCGAGACAAGGGTTAATATTTATTTATATTAAATATTACTTAGTGAATGAGTAATAAATTGATAAGAAAGTATTATGATTACCGTGAGTGAAAAATACGGTCGTTACGGTAAATTTAATCAGGACGCGCGTGTAAGGACTTAATTTTGGGAAATAAAATATAAGTGCATTTTACAAAATTCAAATGGTCATTTCGAGTGCGTCAAAGTGTCCGGGAAGGTCAAAATATTCATACAACTATATTCGGGCATATGTATAGGGTCTCGGGTCATTTCTGGGTCGACCTGGCAAGTGAAAAGTCAACTTTTGACCTTTGGATTTCCAACCTATGAAGAGATACGAGATTAGCTACTTCAAAACCAACTCTTTGGCTAATCAAATGGGGAATTGAAAAATTGAAGTGAGAGGAAACCAAAGGAGAGAAAGTGTGAGATCTTTAACTAGAAAGTGAAAAAGTTCTCAATAAGGTGAAGGGTCTTAGAGCAGCAGCAACACCTAGAGCCACCTTGCACCACCACCATACACCACCGAAATTTAGAAAGAACGAGGAGGAACTTACATCATTTTCTCCAAAGAAAATTTAGAATCATCCAAAAAGGCAAGTTGTTTAAACTTGCTTAGTTATGAGTTTGCTTAAATACAAGCTAGATTATAGGATTTTTGGATAAAAACCCAGGTTTATAAAGTTTTGATTTGAGATAACATCATTTAGGATTATATAACTCATGATTAGGATTATATAGTTAATTGATGATTTTGAAATGTGAGAAAAGAAAGTGAACAAATTGGAGATTCAACTATCTAACTAGAAATGAAGTGAAACCATACGAATCCAAAAGTTAAACGCATGTATCGTTTTTCGGAAAAAGAACGAACATTGCATGATAATTTTAGGACTATTTTAAGCGAAAATTGGTAGTGCACTCGCGATCTCGTATATAAAATCATGTTATGAACAACTTTATAGTTTTAAATTTTTTCAAAATCGGATCAGAAAAGCCTCAAATTGTCATTTTAGTTTTACGGGCAGAATGTAACTTTATTGAGAAAAATGATTTTTGAGAATTAAAATATAATTCGGGCTTGTTATAATGATTTCGAATTTTGGACCAGTAAGTACGGGTTGAGGGTAGCTACTGAAATAATTAATTAAATTATTTATATCCTTTCGGTTAACAAGAGATGTTAGGAATAATGAAAAATGGGAATAAAATATGAATTATTAGTTTATGGGATAAACTTGAAATATACTTTTTGTATGTATCGGATGAATGCATGCATATATTATGTTGATTGTGATATTGTGTGTAATGAACATACATACGCTGCTTGCTATCACGGGAGGTTTCGCGTCGTGGACAATCTTATCCTGATGAGCCATTTGGTGGGATTTTAGACTCGTACCTTAAAACATAGAACTTAGGCCTGATCATTATTTGTGTGAGCAATGGTGTGACCGGTCATTTGTGTGCGATAGGTATGTACGTATTCCAAAGGCCTAGAACTTTGTTTGCCTCTAACTTGTGTGAATTGTATTTATAGTTCAAAAGAGATTTTGAACTTATAGTCCTTTTATTTAGTACATGATGTGTGTATATATAAATATATATGATGAGAGTATTAAATATATATACTTATGAATTATTCTACCGTGTGTGCTTAAGTAGATGAGAGAGATAGTGACATCTAAAATAACCTAAGTATGTGGAAACTTAATCTCTAATGGGAAAGTTATAATTGACGAAATGATATGGGTTATACGATAATATATGATATGGGCAATGCGGGTGGCACAACAAGTTAGTTTGTGTAGAGATATATATGGTTCGGACTAGTTAGGCAGGGTAGTATAACTAGGACGGGTAAGAAAGATTCGTTAGATGTGCACATTAGTTTAGAGGTGAAGATCACAAGTGAGGGAAATAAACCTAACATGTATTTACTATCTGCTAATTTGCATTTTAAACACTTGCTAAAAATTTCAAAGGTTTTCTTGGCCCCTGGCCCATTTTCTCCAAACCTATATTTTTGTAAAAACATTTTAGGTGCCCAACCATATTGACGCCAGGCCTAGGAGTTCCTATCATTTGACATGCTGCAGCTAATGTGGAAGTTGCAGAATTTCAGTAGTAACGCCACCACACTTATCATTTCCTTCTTATGAGACACTTATTTTAGTCGAGCATGTTGCCCATTCTTATCACTACACCAAAAACAGTAATGGCACAATTTAAAACTGTGCCAAATTTTGGCACAGTTTAATGACAATCTGGCACACTATAAAATAGTGCCAAAATTTGGCACTGTTTTTAAGTGTGCCAAAATTGAGTACACTTACTAAAATATAAAATGTTAAAAAAATTACACTTCCTCACTTTTGAGGTCCCCCGCTCAAACCCAAACCTTCTTCTATCCCTCTCTCTCACGCAGGCACACGTCTATTCTTCTATTCCCCTCTTTCTCTGTGAAAGAAAGAAAACCCTACCACTCCCCTCACTCTCACACCCCTCAAGCCGTTCATCAGCCTTCCCCGTCATCGATCAGCCTTGCCTTTACACCGATAAGAACTCTCTCTTCCATTACGTCGGTGTTTAGTATTTTCGTCACCATTAATGTGTAATGGTAAGAACTCGAACCATTTCTCGGCATTATTTCGTTCTTTAACTTTTTTCTCCTTCTGGCTGGTCGGGTGGCTTGAGTTCTGGCCCTACTTCAAAGTTCATATGTATAGAAATGTAAATATATTGATGTTATTTATATTTACTACATTTCATAATTAACAACTCCCTTGCCCTACCCTCTTGGAATTGAAGATTCAAGTTTTCAGGGAATTAATGCCAGAATATCCTCTTTTTTCGATCAATAAATAAATTAATATGTTCCCTTTTTATTTGAAAAGCAAAGGTAATATTATATTAAACCTTCCTCAAAAAATATTATAGAGTATATGTTCATCATATATACACTTGCATATGTTGTTTGCCTTCTCAAGAAAAATGGGAAACAAGGAAGAATAAATTCCTTGGCCAGTCTGGTTATATATTATTGCATTTGTTTAAAAAAAATCCAATATTTTCTAAGGGGTGGAAAGGTTTTAGTAATTGGTGAATTAGTAGCATCTGTTGTATTCATTGACATCTTTTATCACAACTTTTGTAATTTGTAATTATGGTATGCCATTTTATTTATAATTGTATTGATTGTGTCAATCGGGCCAAATGGGCCAAAATGTTGGTCGAGATGGGTCGTGTCGTGTCAATCGTGCCAAATTGATACGATAGAGTTTAATTTAATCAAAATACAATCTTGAGTTGTGGTACTAATAAATATTTCTTATCATTTTTTGTTTATATATGTATATTTTATGTTTGCAGGGAAGTTGATGAATTACAAAGAAAACTGAGAGAATATAAGACCTGTAACCGCGTTGCATACGATTATGTAAGATTAGCTTGTCAACTACTTTTAATTTGTACATGATATTGTTGATAAGCATTAAATTTATGTTTTGGTGGTTTGCATCTTTTACACCACTCCCGGGTTGTAGATGACTCATTCAAGGTACCAAAATACTTCAAAGAAAATTCACGGGTGAGAAAATATACTCACTGATCCCATTACTCAATCACTTTTCATATATATAACTATTTTTTTCATAGAATGTAGTTGAAATAGGGCACCACAAAAATAAAAAAATAAACTAAAATAAGTATTTTCCATTAAAAATAACCACCAATCAAACGGACCCTCATAATAATTTCTCTTGCATTTCCTGTTTGTTTGTCTTAATAGTTTTTTAAAAATTGGTAGCTTAACATGATCTCAAATACATGGTCCCGTAAGGTCACTTGTTTAAGTCTCCTCATATGCATGCTCATTGGTCATTCAGTTAGTAATTTTGTATAATTTATGTGATGTACGTCACAATTAGTGGTATTGGCCGATATGAGCTTGATAACAATAGACCATTGTGGTATTGACCGATATGAGCTTGATAATAATAGATCATTATTTAAGGGTCTACCTTAGTATGTAGATTCAATTGTACTTGTACAATGTTGCAATTGAATCAAAATTTTAATTTTCTATCAGCAGGGCTCACTATACTGCACGAATGTACACATATTTAGCCCATTGCATGAATGTATACATATCAGCCTTGTCCTAATGGATTGGATGCTTAGTCTTTAAATTCGATTAATATCCATGACTTTAGAGTTTAATTGGTTTCGTAAGGCTGTTAATTTGATGTTTTGAATGTTAAGTATTTGTTTTAGATGTTATAGATGTTAATATCCATTATGCTTTGCAACAGCTCACATCAGTGGCCTTGTCGCTGCTCAGGTATACATTCAGACTACCATGCACTGGGTAATTTATGATAGATATTTTTGGTAGTACATTAAGTCCTTTCTTTATTAATTATGAGTATCCTTTAATTGGGAAATAATAATAAGTATAATGCCATGTTCAAGCAGCTGATAGGTTAATTGGAAAACTACATCGACTCCTGCTGTGAGCATTGTGGCTCAAGAAGCATGTGAGAAGTGGCGACTAAGGTAGCATCTAGAAATTTTATTGCCTCGCATTTTAATTTGTAATCTTTCTTACGATTATATGTCCTTGCATTACTTATAATCTTGTTGCAAATTTAGTCAATTGGCCATAATGTGGACATGGCATATAGTCTGGAAGATGTTTATATGCAACGACATGGTTATATAAATCTAATTCCACGTTGCATATAGTCTGGAAGATGTTTGTGGTTAGAGGTCTGAAACCATACCGAGTTTTTTCCATGAAATACGTAAGTGTTCATAGAGATCAATGTGTTATACAACTGTCTAAATAACACGTAGGGGTCAAAGTTGAAATAATTTTCTCACTAACTCTGCATTGGATTAACACATTTCTTTTTGAAGTGTTATTGATGCTTTTAATTATGTGATAGAGATTACGTAAGTGATCGTCAATTTCATCAAGTATTGTTGCACGAGGTAGTGCCATCCGACGGGTATGTGTCCTAGTACAACAACTTAATGCATATGTATTTTTAGCTTATGAATTATAAATTATATTACAAATTATAAACTCATTTTTATGTAAAATTGGTTTTACAAGTTGATACAATTATAGTTTTTTTTTACTTGTGGATGAAATTTTAATTTTTTAAGGCATGTTACTCAATACAAGATGACTATCAACCCCGTATTACCTGATCATGCTCTTTATTCTATGGAATTCACTGCTATTACCACATTATTGTTTTACTGCTATGGATAGAGGAACATAACATATGTTATTAGTTAATTTAAAAAGAACTGATGTGTTGATGTTTACATGGGATGGATTCCCAATGATATGGTGATTTTGGAAATGATATACTGATATGAATTCCAAATCAGTGTAATGGAACATAACATAACATATGTTACCACACTATTTTTACACTGCCTTCTTTGATGTTAATGGAAATTGTGGACTTTGGTAACAAATAAAAGGAGGGTTTTCTTGTAGTGATTTATTGTTTTAGCAACATATTAGGAACCTTTTAGTAGGAAATAAACAAAAGAAGTTTTTATGGAAATAAGGTGGTGTGTGGTAGTTTTAAGTTTTTGGCATCTCTTTTGGGTATCTATTGTCAAAATGTTTTAGAACTTTCCTTTATCCCTTATCATGTTGAGTGGTAAAGTTGTTTAAAAGTAGGAAATAACAAAGCTTGATCAAATTTTCCTTCAACATGTCACTGGTCCCGTGACAAGAGAATTATTTTTAGCATAAGCTGTTATTAAAACTGATATTAAGCTTGATTGTATTTGAAAAGGGTGAAATATATTAAGCATAAAAGAAACTGATATTAAGCATAAACTGCAACAAGAGAATGGCTTTAAGACATCGGAAGGAAAAGAAACTGATATTAAAACTTCATATGCTAAACTAGATTCCATTATTTTAGTGACTAATTAAAACACCAACACATAGACCTCTCAAGTTTATGTAGAAATGGTTTTAGATGATGTGGAGAAAGTTGACAGGTCGGATGTAGCCACTCATGATTCTGGTACCATATTGAGATCTCAAAGAGCCTTCTCCGACTTGATTAAAATTTGCAATAGAAAATTAGGTATCATTTTCTTTCTCACTTGAATAAATGAGTTGGCAAAGTGGTGGCCCTTTTCCTAAAATAATGGACACAAAAAACCTACACCCTTCTCCCTCACAACATAAATCTATTTAGTTTTTTCACACACTAAAGGCAGAAGCAAATAATATTTTGATCTATATCGAAATATCATTTTAACTTGGAATTTTTATTCATTGGGACTGGTTTCTTTTTATTTGTACTCTTCCTAATCAAACTTCATAGTGTGACGTTTTACGGTTGCTTGTGTAAATAATGTTGAATGTTATAATTCACACATTTTGTGTGGAGTCAACACTATTAAGTATGTAATCTGCAATTGTGTTATACTTGGCAGATTGTGTTGCATTCTAAATAATTTTAAAATGGAGGGACCGCAACCTTAAACCTCGTAAGTTTTTGGTACGCACACTAAAACTTTGATATTTGAAACAAATTTTTTCGTCCGCACACTAAAACTTTGATTTTATACTATATAATCTTACTTTACTTATAATATAGTAAGCCTGAGTAAAGTAAAGTATGACAAAATCTATTGAGTTTTTTTTCCGCACACTAGGCTTTTTGAAATTTTGCTTTGGACCGCAATCTTACTTTACTATAGTAATCTTACATTAAGCTATAGAAACAAAGTTTTTGATCTGCACATTGAAACTTTCTGTTTTATTGTAATAATGATTAAAATATTATCTTTACATTGTCTCCACTATAGTAATTTGAAGTAGCTCAACCTGTTTGAATAATATAATCTAAATAAGCCTGTTTTGATTGCTGACTCACTCTAGGATCAGTCTGATCCAATTGCTCACTCACTCTAGGATCATATTATTCTTCCCATGGTTTATGGTTAAGACATAATAGTTATTCTCTTTCTATTATACAATATACTTATATGTATTATTTAGGTGGGTTTTATATTATTCAACTGTTACCTGGAATTGCTGGAATTGTGGTTTATACCTATATTGTTGGAATTGCAAGCTGGAATTTCTATTATGCATATATACTGATATTCAACCATTTTGTAGAGAAAACTTGAGAGATCACATTATTGAAGCATATACGCACCTCCTGAAGTACCTGTCTTGTCTTCTATATAGATAAAGAAATATAATTCTCATTTTTCACCAATACGAATAGAGAGGACAAAATTAAAACACAATATTCTTCACCTCATGAAGGTACATTATAAAGCTCAAGATACTAATGTTTGTGCTGCTTCCAACCAGTTGAGTTTAAAGTTTCTGTTAGTCTCATGGTTTTTAATTGTTTGTTCTTACTGGGCCGCGGTGTTAAACATGACTATGAATTTAGTTTTTATAAATATTGAAAATAAATTTGTAGGTATATTTGTACAAGAAGTTTTAAACGCTATTTTTTACAAGATTTTTTTATTCATAAACTTTCTATGCTCTGTTTTAATATCTGATGTTCTTGATGTCCCAAGAATTTTTTAAGCATATCACATCAATCTACCAGTTGTGCAACACAATGACTACCGATCAAGATGACTTTATTTCTGCACAATTTCTTATTGTTGTGGATGCAAAATCCTGGACAAAATTCAGGATAATAGGGATGGTGGTGGTTGATTTGACTTTAGGCCACAGGAAGCAAATCTGGGATCACAACCGATGAGCCTGATGGTAAAGAGATCACGTTTAAGCGGGTCCTCTTGATTAACTTCCACGAGGCATTTGAAGGCGTCGAAAAAAATAAGGGAATAAATAAGGCAACTAAGTGCTCCCGAGCTAGAATCGGAACTCAGAGATAAATAAAGAATGATCAAGCTTCGCACTCTTGGAAACATCCGTTTAATTGGGGAGATTTTTAAACTGAAGATGGTCCCATAAAAGATTGTTCATCACATTGTTCATCATATAGTATTCTAGCTTGAATTATGTCTATCCAAACACATGAATTAACTTTGATGTGAGTTTATTATTGCATCCCCATATGTGTTTGACTGCGTAATTATTTATGAATTAGACGATCATAGTAATTGTTTATGGAGTATTGTTTCCACATGTATTGACATTAATTTTCTTGTAATGGAATTTGAGCCATTAATTTTTAGTGGCTTATTTTCTGGATGTGAATTAGTGTTGTTGCGGACTATTTGTATTGTTGTTGTACTATTTTTGCCATGTTGGTTTTATATTATTATTGATTTTTTGTTATTCTAAAATGGGTACTAAAAATAGTGGAAATGTTGCTGATTTTTTTGGGTAATATTATTTATAATTATTTTTTTTTGCTTTGATCCAAAAATTTGGCACAGTTCAAAATAGTGCCAAAAGTGTATCAAATTTTGGCACGATTTTAAACTGTGCCAAAAGTGTAACAATATGTACTCAATTTGGCACAATTATAAAGTGTGTCAAAAGTGTGCCAAAAATATCAAATTCTGACATGGTTTTAAAGTATGTCAGAAGTGTTCCTATTTGGCTAAATCTGATACACTTTTAAACTGTGCCAGAAAAAATGGTCATTTTGGAACACCTGATTCTGACACAGTTCAAAACCGTGCCAGATTTTATCTAGCATAGTTTTAAACCGTGTCAGATTATTATTTTTGGTGTTGTGCATTCAGATATTATTAAGTGATAGTGGATTTACATCTTTATTTTTTCGTGGATTGGACTAGAATTTTATTTTGAATTACTGTATTTGAGATTCAGGTTGCAAGTGCTTATTCCAGTCACAATTATTCCTTATGTCACTTTATTCTCTATGAGTTTGGTTATTGAATGGTGAATGTTTAAATAATTTTTTTTATTGCATGTTATTTTAAAAAGATGAAAAATATAACATCAGCTTTTTGAATACTAAGTGGCTAGTAAATATTAAAAAGTTTAACATAGCGACGGCCTTTGTTCACTCAGAGAAGCGACGAGTATGGTCGGATCTTAGAACTTGGCTTATGGAAAGTTTCATATTGACTCGTCTCATGGTACTTTCCAGAGAACGGTTTTGAAATGTATGTTTTCATGTTTGTATTTAGTCGTTATGGAATTTGATTAGCATTTATTTAACATATTATAATGTCAATTCAATAAACAAAGGTGCTAAGTTGAAAACTAGGTTTTAAAATTTAAACACTGTAAAATGCATACTCGGTCCCCTAAATGGGGGTTGGGCTAAATGAGGTAAACATATATGGACAATTTATCACAATATATATATATATATATATGGGGGGTATGGCCCTAAGATTCGTGAAGAGTTTTTTTACCCTTGTAGCGTGAAGTGATTTTTTTCTTGAGGAAGTGTCCCCACTTGAGGTTCCAAGTTAGGAAGAGCTTTATTTAGTCGGGCAAAGTGCCGACTTTCGTGGGATGCGTGAAGAGGTTTGCCTCTATTTCTCAGAGGAAGTGACTTTTTATAATTATGAGCTTCACTCGGGGGATATGACTTTGTAGATGTATGAATTTTCCTTTAGGGGAAAGTGAATTTTCTAAAGTTTGAAATTTTTGGGGACTTTTTTAAATGAACTCGAGTATCTCGGGTTCTCAGGATTGAAAAAAATAGAAAATTGAATCAATGATAAGTTTTGGGGTACTTTGAAAGGTTGGTGGGGACATCTATTTATAGGGTCATCCATGGGCTTTGACCGATCGGTCATCCATGGTGACATATGTAGGATAGATCGAGATGGTGTGGCTCATGGATGACTGGAAACATATGGGTGAATTTGGTAATCATTGCCAGGGTTTTTTAATCATTCATTTAAAGGTTTTTAATCGTTAAGTTGACGGCCCTTAGTGAAGGGTTTTTAGACTTTTCTATAATTTCTTATATTTGCGACTTGGTTCTTGAAGGTTTTATTTATGAGAATTTAGTCCTCTTAGTTTTCTTTGGGGTTGTTCACCTTTAGGATTTTATTGGACTCGGGTTTAAGGAAATTTTATCATATGAGATTGAATGACCCATACCCCTAGTGCAGATATGGGTGTCCATAATTGATGGTTTTTTAGATATTATTCATAATTGATATGATGCAAATATTATGTATTTCACCCGTTAACCTATGATTTATTAGCCCCCTCAGGTATCTTAATCCCTATACTTACACTCATTAACCATACAACCTCGGATTTATATATATATACATGCTTTGCAGGGGTTAATTGAGCTTTTGTAGGTATTTGGATGCTTAGTTTGAAGTTTAGACGCTTTCTGGAAAACTTCCGTTGAATATTGTAACTTCGGGGGCATTTTAGTAATTTTATCATTCGGGTTTCGAACCCGATCTCTTCACTAAAGTTGAATCCCTTTTATTTTTCTTCGCGTGGCCGCTGACGGTGCATGAATACGAGTTGTAATGAAGAGGTTATGACATTTTTAGGATGATTTTTACTTCAAATTCACACTCAAGGGCACATTCAAGGGCATTTTAGTCATTCCATATTTTGTTTTTTTGGTCTAATGTATTCTTGGATGTTGTATCCCTCTGAGTTATCTTTGTGCCTAATTTCAAGTTATAATGAAGAAGTTACAGCATTTTCCGTAAAGTTGAACCAAGCTGCAGAATTGCAGACCTGTAAGGTGCGAATCGATTCGGAGTTCAGCGAATCGATTCAGATGAAAGTCCGTAAATTTCACTTTTTAAGTAGATTTTTGGTGATTTATTTGTAGGTAAACATTCTATTAAGTTGGAACATCATTTTTAGACATGAGTTAGGTTAGAAAATTAGATTTTTGGGGATTTTTGTGGAGCTTCCATGTCCTCCATTTCTCTTTGGGTGTATACTCATTAATGTAAGTTTCTACTATTCATTGTCTTCTTTGTTTATTCTATGCTTTGTTTCTTTGTTTTCTTGTTTGTTAGTTACTTTACATGCTTAGTTAATTAGTTGTTTGTAGTGTAATTTGTTGTTTCACTTATTAATTTGTTGTTTAATTAGTTTAATTATGTTGTGTGACTGGTTAAATAGGGTTTGGATCGTGTATCCGCCATTGATGGCCGTCGAGCTCCGAAAATTAGGTTTTGTGTAAAATTGCATTTAATTGAAACTGCGTGTATTAAAATAGAATTATTATGCGTTTAACTTTCTTTGTCAAGCAACATTAGTGTTTATGTCGATAATTCGATTTTAAAACACGTGTGACCTTTTTGAAGTAAATGTTTTATCTCACAAATTTGAGTTAAATTTCTTCTTGCATGATGTTTATGAGTAACTAAAAATTCTCGGTTAAATATTTTCGAACCAAAATTCTAATTATTAGTTCTTTAGCCCATGGCGGGGACTCGATCCCGACTCTCGTTTTATTAATATTGTTTAGAGTTAACTTCTTTTATTTTCCCTTTTTCACCATTTCCAACCTATCAGCTTTTGCATTTTTATTCTTGAAATAATAAATCGATTATAATCTATACGACACTCCCTGTAGATTCGATCCCTACTTGTCGCTACACTTCCCTTTAGTGTACCAAGTTGTGGTATGTCTTTTGTATTGGGCGTAAACACCTAACGATGTATTTTAAATATAAAGTTTATGACTCATCAATAACCCCCATCAAACTCAGATGCCTTTATTTCTTTATGAGCACCCCTCTAAACTTTTGTTGAAATTATGTGAAACTATACCTCACCAACGTTTTTACCAAGGCATAGTTAAATTTGACTAAAAGGATAATATGTATTTAAGAATTAGACATACCATGCGAAAGGCCTGAGCAACAAGGATGGCCAACTTATTGGAGTCAAGGCTAAAGACTAAGAAGACGAAAGATCATTAACAACTTAGAGAGAATTATAATAAATTGTGGAGTGTTAAATTCCCCTTCTTTAAGGTCATGCATGAGCCACTGTTTGACAACTCCTTGATCTTCCCTTAGCCTCATTGATTAGCGTAGGCTGACCCAACCTTTGAGCTGGTGAATATTACTTATTTGAAGTCACTTGCCTCATTTTCCATTTCTTTTTCCATTTTATTTTTGGCGATTCAAATATATTTTTTGGTTGAGAGATGTTCGGTGACTCCATTATATTTTAAGCACCGTCATCACACTTTGACCAATAAAAGAATGAGGTATTATTTTCATCAATTTATCGATGAGGTTAGGGCAACACATCAAATAATGCTATTTTTTCCATTTCCTCTTCTACTTATTTTGTCTTTCCACAAACTGGTGAAAAGGTTCACTCACAACAGGCCTCGTTAACTATTTCATCGACGTTTAAGGTTTCAAATTATTCAAATGTTCGATTGTGGCACATAAGATACGAACCGAAAATAATTATGGGAAGATGGATGTCTATAAGGACGTGACCCGCAATGCACATGGCTCTCTAGTTATTGGTCAAGCTATAACAGAAGTCCTACAGGAGATTAATACACTGTCCAACCTAGGATGATTTAGTTATCCTAAAAATTATTCAACATTTTAGATCTTCTGGAGATAAAAAATTACTTTCTCGAAATAGGATTTATTGATAAACATAACAAAGGAAAATTAACTCAAAAATCAAAGCATGACTATCAAAGTAAAAGTTAAGAAGTGGATTAAAAATGACCTATCATTTGAGCCCTTTTAGATTTCTAGGTTTTGGGTAAATTCCAAGTTCTTAATAATAAACTCATAGTCCTGGTTTGTATCTAAAAGATTTATTATAAGGATTTTACATAGTATGAGTCACAAAATATGAAGGTGATGGAGTAACAATTATAAACAACATTAATACCCAAGTTGGTGCCAAAAATTTTGTTTAGACGATGTGCTGGGATTTTATTCTTAAAACCATGTATGACATTTATTTTCAATAAAGATGTACCCAGTTCATTTTGAAATAAGAATCATGTTTGTGAGAATGCCTTATATTTATCTTAATTATATTTTATATATATGTCTGTTGATGTATAAAAATGGAATGATCCAATTTTATAATCACATACAAATAATAAGGGTAATCTTAATCAAACACACAAGAGACGGAGATTTTTAAAGTGGTTCGGCTATGAAGAAAGCCAACGTCCACTGTAAATTTTTTTATGTTGATTACAATAGCTCAGTATGGTGTGCTTGAGAATGATTAGATTATCCCCCTCGAGCTACGGGAGACTATCTATTAATAGGATCCCAGAACCCAAGAGATGTAATGCCTTTATATTTCTAGGCATTTGCATATGTATGCAATAAATGTGACTCTTGGTTTTCAGTCTTGATCGCCCTTCCATTCGGGTAACTTTTGCTATTCCTGATGGTTCAAATTCTAGAGTTGGTTAGCCTTCCAGCTGATTAGGTTCTTTTTATGTCGATTAAGGTATCTACATGGCCACTTATGATGACATGTGTCTATTTTTCATTGATCCACATGAGGAGATAATTTTTACATACAATAAAATCCCCCAATGATCCATGCTTGATGATTGATCGAAAGTATAGAGTATTTGTTCAATATTTTTCTCGACATATGACTGGAGAGTTGGTTGGCAGCCGACCTTCCGAACTTGTAAAAATTTCTAAACAATTGTGGATAATGGCATTTTTGCAAATACATTAAACTTTTTTGAACCGCCAAAGGGTATGTTGGTCTATTTGCATTTTGGGAAGTGTGCTGCAGGCGGTAGTTCAATCATTTGTGTAGTTAATCATTTCATCTCTATTATCGAGGCAAGCTATAAATAAGTGGAAGTTTCCCTCTTTTTATCTTCGTCTCCAACTTTATGCACTTAGAGTTTTTCATCGCTTTCAAATTTTCTTTCTGCAACTCTTTATTGTCCGTTACCCGTCCCTATTTCTTCATCTTTCATTTTTTCGTGGGATTCCTATAAGCTTTATTTCCCTCCTCCCTATTTTCATCCTTTTTCTCTGTTTCAACCCTAATTTACGTTGTGGATGAGGATTCGTTGGATAAGTTTAGAGAAAAGAGGAAAATTCCTGACTGGGTAGACTTAGAATTAGATTATGATCTCATAAATGTTTAGTATAGGGTCACTGGATTTCCACTCTTTTCATTGATGAGTGTGGTTTCGCTTTTCCCCCAAATCCTTTATTTCTCCGATTTTATCAGTATTTTGACGTAATACCTGCTAGAATAGCCCCAAACACTTGGAGGTTTGTAAATGGAGTTCATAAGTTGAATGAGATTTATGGGACACAAATTGGGATCCCTGAATTGATGTTTTCCTGCGAATGGGGAACCATAGGAGAGAACGCGTATTATTTGAAGATTAGGCCAGTCAATAAGGCTTTAGTGATTAATCTGTCAGATTATAATCAAGATTATTGGGATTATGGTGTTATTGCCAAGAATTGGCAATATGCCTCCTTCCTACGGGGGTATCTTACACTGGAATCAGATGCCCCCAAGAAGGGCGTGGCATAGGTTCTAACTTTCTCCTTTATCTTTTTTTTATTTAATCATCTATTTGTAGACTTGTCGACTAACTTTGTTGCCTTGGATTCTTTTGCAGAGGAGAGTAAGAAAACGTATCCCAAGGAAGGAGAGATTGTAAGGACAAAATTTCCAATTGAGTCCATTGTATGTATTTGACTTATTTTCGAAACAAAACTTATTTTTGAGTCATATATAGATTTTTTATTTATCACGATTTCCACACAGTCTATGACATAAAGTTTATTGAAGACATTGCGGCCAAGCTTCAAGGATTTGTTATGTCGAGATTAATTTTAATGCATGTTTCATGTCTTCATTGCTTTTTTATCTCTCAAGTATGAATGCGTAATGTTTATGGGACTCAAAAAATAATTTTAGGATGTTATTTTTTATTAAAAAAAATATTTTAAAAGGTTTTAACTTCGTTTCTTTAGAGATAACTACTGTTTAGAGTCATGTAGATTATTGCCTTGTGTTTAGAAGGATCAAACGACATTAGTAGTCGTTCAAACGACATTACAGTGTCGTTCAAATGAGATAAACATGCCGTTTGAGAAACATGTCCATTTCTCTTAAGCGACATAGTGATCTCGTTCGAGTGATTCCACCGACTCAGGTGTAAAATCCTACATGCATGTTTTCCTATGCCCTCTCTCACAAATCACTACTCGATTCTATCTCTCAAAAACCATCACAACACTAAAGTACTCTAATCAATTCTAAACATCCTCACATCAAGATTAATAATCCTAACCTCGATGCCTACCACGTCCTCAACAAAAACTCCATATCTCCAACGAAACACATCTAACCCACATGATAGACCCAAACCCAAATACCCGAGGATTGTTATATACCTAAGCTCTGATACCATCTGTAACACCCCGAGTTTTGCGTGAGGTGTTACATCAAGTTTTTTATTTAAGGCGTGTTTCACTCAGATTTTCGTAAGACTACAGAACTAAAAAAATAGTTTTCAATCAGTACGTTTTCTACTCAAAGTTTTCCAAGATTTTTAAAGTCTAAAAACATCCTTAGAGTTTCAAGATTAGATCTTTCATATTCTTATGCTATAAAGATTTTGGTTTGCACCATTGGATTGTGTTCATCACATGAACATTTATTTCATTGGGTTTTACGATGAAGAAAGGAAGGAGTTCGTGTTTTGAATTTGTAGACGTTGCCAAGCTATATCGATGGACACCGAGACACTCGTGGATGCGTGTGTTATGGATAGGCATCGTACAAAGACTTCTATGTGGGCACTATGGAGGAGTGGTTGAAGGATCATAGGAGCATCAAGACTTAAGGGGTATCGAGTCGTTGAGTAAGTCTATCGTTTGTACTTTGTAATACCACAGCATAGTGATCGTCTGGCTTGGGTCGTCCGAGGGTTTTTCCTTTAGTGGTTTTCTCGTACATCCGACGTCGCTTTTATGAACTTATTTATTTTACTTGCTTTAATCACCTAGATGCATGCTTAGGATTAAACGAGATAAAATTGGGCTTAACTAAAATTGGTACAAATGCGTATCAAATTTGGAAAAAGGTTTCAAAAACAAAGTTATTTTTAAAATCCTTAAAGCACATTCGAAAGAAAAAAGGGGACTACAAAATTGGTATCAGAGCTAGAAATATTTTTCTTGTGTGTTGATCCCTTGTGTTTTTAAGGATGAAATTTAGAAACTTTGAAAGTTTTAGAGCTCCTATTTTTAATGGAACAACCTATGCTTATTGGAAAATGAAAATGAGAAGTTCTTTAAAATCAATTGATGAGCTTATTTGGTTAGCGGTTAAAAAGGGTTGGACTCCACAGGTTACACGAGAGAGTGAGGCCGCTAATTTGAAACCCGTTGAGTAATGGACCGAAGTTGAACATAGACTTGCACTTTACAACTTTCAAGGTCTTCATGTTATTTCCTCACATGTCACACCAGAAGAGTATGATAGAATCATGACATGTGAAACTTCAAAAGAGGCTTGGGATATACTTACACTTATTCACGAGGGCAGAAGCACGGTTATGACATCTAAACTTCAAAACCTCACTACACAGTTTGAGACGATTAAGATGTTAGAGGGTGAGTCGTTTGATGAATTTTATGCAAAATTATCAAATATTATCAGCTTGTCGTTTAATTTGGAGAGAAAATACCCGACAACCGTGTCATAAATAAAATCTTAAGGTCGTTTTGAAGTAGATTTGATGCAAAAGTGACCATTTTGAACTCCTCGGATATGCTTGAATCGACGAAACTTGAAGAGATTGTTGGTGACTTACAAACCTATGAACTCGATGTGTTCACCTCCAAGCAAGTGCCAAAGAAAGAAAAGGGCATTTCTTTGAAATCCTGAAAGGAGAAGACTAAAGTTTTGGATGATGACTCCGATACCGATTTTTTGTAATACCCCGTATTTCTGCGTACTTGGAATTTAATTAATTCGATAAATTATTCATTTTATTTTAAATTACGCGAGTGAAGTAATTTAATTGAATTAAATAAAAATGTCGTTATTAAATATTAACCAAGATACATAAATTATTATGCGTCATAGCAAGTGAGATTGGCATAATTGAATTTATCTCAACTGGGAGTTTTGGGTAGACTAAATTGAGGTTGAGATAGGATAATGGTTTAGAGTGAATCGGATGATGATTTCGAGATCACGGATGACTTAGTCTTAATGAGAGGATTTAGGCGGGGTTTAATATACTGAAATTGAGGCGTAATCAATTCGAGAAAAGGAGAATTATTTTGGGGGAATTTAAGTGAATTTATAATAGACCAATAGCGTATAATAGAGCTATCTACTGATATTTGTTTAAGGGGTAACTAGGACCCTTAGAGTAGAGAGTAATACTCGGATTAATACGATAGTAGAATAATCATAATTTGATGGTACGGTGAGTATTCGAGAGAAAAATACTATGTACGAAATATGATAATTATGTTGTGTGTATACCTACTGATTTAATGTATATATAGGTTATGTGTATACCTATTGTATGATTGGTGTTAAATGTGAAACTACCTTACGGAGGTTCCCGCGTAGTGATCAATCCCACCATGCCGATTCTAGGGAGGTTTGGATTTGTGTCCCAGGACATAGAACTTAGTGCATCTCACTATGTGACATATATTAGTGAGACTGACAAGTCATTTGGGTACATTAGGTATGTGCATAGCCCAAAGACTACGAACTATGTTCGCCTTCATTGCTTGTTATTTGATTTTTGGGTACGAGGAGACATGCCGAACCAATAAGTCCCAATTTAGTACAGGAGGTACATATACTGATAGCAGAGTATGCCTATTTTCACGGTGGCCATTTTGAGAGACACCGTAATTATATATATTAGTGAGATAAATATATATACTAGTTTGGATGACTTTACTTACGTGTGATAGCAGACAGATTAATAGTTTATATATAAATAACGAATTAAGTAGTGAAACTTAAGTTAATAACTAAATGATAAAAGATAGAGAATGTTACTTATGATATCAATAACATACGAGAGATGTTAATTAGGATAAAGTATTGTATGGACGATATGGGGACTTATACGTGTCGATAGTCCAGGTAGATACTTATCTCTAGTTAGCTTGGGTAGTATGGCTAGGTGGGGTAAGTAGAAAATGTTAGGCATGTACAATAGTTGATGGGTGGGGAAACTCAAAGGAGTGTACATGAACCTAATATATGTAATCAATAACAGATTTTTATATTAGTATAAATACTTGCAAAAATATTTTCAAAATGTTTTGGGTTCTAACCCTTGCTTTAAATATTTTTCAAAACCTTTTAGGTGTACAACCACAGGAACACCAGACTTGACGATCTATTCTAGGGACAATTTGTTGTAACGATGTGGAGGCTTATAGGACTTGATTAGACGCTTCCAACTTTGATTCCTAATGTAGGATTTTATTTCAGTATCTCAGTTGGGCATGTTCCCCATTTAGACTTTATTAATTTCAGTTATCCAGTCCAGACTTATATTGGGATTTATTTACTATTTGTGGGACTATTATTTGTGTTTTGATTTTTAGCCAATGGTTTATTCGTCAAGACTTTATTCATTTGTTTATTTCATTGGGATGGTTGAGACTGTATTAGTTATATGAATGTTTTAATTTAGTTTTCAGCATTTTATATTAAATTGTTTAACGGAAGATAAATTTTTTAGCACTGGCTTAATTAACTAATAGGTGGTTAGTAATTAATATGGTTTTCGACAGTGATGGTGAGAATGAACCAAATTAGAAACCTCTTTTGATTTAATAAAGGATTGATCACCAGATATTTAATTAGGTGGGGTGTCACTGATAGTATCAGAGCATCAGGTTCTAGTGTCCATAGGAACTGTACATCTTACTACGATTTCAGCGTATCGTTCTTTTGATATAGAGCCCTATTATTAGGACTGTTGCTTTTATCTTTCCGTGTTTAAGATATCGTACTTCTTCTATTAAATTTTGTATAGATTGTGCACTTATACAATTCAATCTATTTTCAAATTCCACCCAGGAGAGAAAGAAAGCCTAGACCAGTGGCCAAAGATGAGATTCGAGTGGCTCAGTAGGAGCAGGAGGTACCTCAGCCATATCCACCACCGGAGATGATCTCGACGACACAAGTGGCCAAGATAGTGGCCCAAATGCTAAACACCGCTATGACAACCATGGTTATTTATTTCCCACTGCCCCATTCATAGTCGCTGGTGGCACCAGTGATCCAGGTCCATCTACTTGGCAAAGAGTCAGGGAGATGTTCCAGAAGGGCCACCCACCTGAGTTTTAGGGTAGCTCTGATGTAGTCGGGGCCTGTCAGTGGAAGAAGAATATACAGTGCCACTTGCGCATGGTGTAGTGTAGTGAGATGCATAAATAGATGTTGGCTACTTTCAGACTTTCTGGAGTAGCATTAGAGTGGTGGGAGTCAGTTAACATCATTGAGAAGATAGAAACGATGACGATTATCGAGTTCTGGGTGCGATTTGACAACAAGTACTTTCCATCAATAATGGAGACCAAAATACGAAAGTAATTCAGTGAGGTGACTCAGGGTGACCGCTCTATGGTAGAGTATGAAGAGGAGTTCACCCGTTTGGCTAATTTTATGCCAGACGAGGTGAGCAATGAGAAATAAGAGAAAGCAAATTTTATGGATGGATTAGCCTGGAGAATCAGGCAACACTTGATCGGTAACCACGCATTAAAAACATACACAGATGGTGTCAATATCGCATTATTACACTGCCAAGACCATAGCTTCCTTATGAAGGGAAGCAAGAGAGGGTGTGAGCCTAGCCAACCAGGAATGAAAAGTTAGGGTGGAGCCAATGGAACACCACAATAGCATGCAGGTAGACAGCAGGGGAAGGATTCCCAACAGGGGGATAAGGTCAAGAGGTTTAGGTCAGCAAGGTTCTGGCCATAGGGCTAGGGATACACGCAGGGTCAGCAGGGCCCTAATCAACAGCAGCAGGTTTTACAGGGCCATAAGGCCCAAAGGAATATTGGAGGTGGCCATCAGGGCCAGGGTTATCAAGGACAGTACCAGGGCCAGCCTCAATAGAGCCAGTAAGGCTGGAGGCATAAACCATTTCTAGGATAGTGCTTTCTATGTGGCCAGCATAGTCATAAAAGGAAAGATGGGCAGGTCACAGCAGCAGAGTGCCCAACATGGGTAGTAGGCTCCGTTATTTCCAGCACCAACACCCCCAACCCCAAAGCAGCAGCAGGGACAAATGCACAATGGGGGTGTGTATAACGTCCGAGATATACCTATGCCACCGTCACCTCAGGTGCCGTCAGTAGTTGAGGGTACATTTCCTATTTATGGGCATGAGGGTAGGATTATTTTTAATATGGGAACATCGCATTCCTTTATTTCCACTAGATTTTCACTAGCAGTCGACCTTTTAGAGACAACTGGTACCCGCCTTATATGTGTAGAGTCACCGTTGGGTAGTGGGTCACTTATACACTCAGTATGTAGAAGTGTGGACATTATTATTGGGAGATTGAGCTTAGAATCAGACCTTCTTATGTTAGACATGGATGCATACGATGTTATCCTAGGTATTGATTGGTTGGGGGTTACATGGCGATGGTAGATGGTTACGAGAGGACCACAGTGTTCTCCATTCTGGGTCAAAATATGTTCTTGGTGGCGATGCCTCTTCCTGAGGGAGGGTCGCGCACCCACATATAATACATTGAGGAGGAGACCTCACAGGTGGTAGTTATTCCATTATACTAGATTCCAGTTGTGAGATATTTCGAGGATGTATTTCACGAGATACCAGGGTTTCCACCCAGTCAAGAGATCAAGTTCCTTATCGACCTAACACCAGGTACGAAATCGATTGCCCGAGCATCGAATCACATGGACCCTTCAGAGATGTAGGAGTCGAGGGAGCAAATTCTGCAACTATTAGGGAAGGGTTTCATTCGGTTGAGCACATCGTTGTGGGGAGCACCAGTGTTATTTGTGAAAAAGAGGGATGGTTTGCTTCACTTATGTGTAGACTACAGGGAGCTGAACAACATCACGATACGGAATAAGTATCCGTTGCCGAGGATTAATGACTTATTTGACTAGATAAGAGGGTTGTGTACTTCTCTAATATTGATTTGAGATCGGGGTATCACTAGTTGCGTATTCGGGAGGGGGATATTCCCAAGAGCGCTTTTCTGTTATGGTACGGGTCGTACAAGTTCAGGGTGATGCCGTTTGGGCTCACCATTGCGCCAGCAGTATTACTGGATCTCATGAACATGATATTTAGGGAGTTTTGGGACCAGTTCATGATCGTGTTTATAGATCACATTCTTGTTTACTCTCGCACTGAGGAGGGTCTTATAGACATTGCGGGACCACCGGTTATTGCCAAATTTAGGAAGTGTGGATTTTAGCTATGGGACGTATGGTTTCTTTGCCATATCGTATCCTATAGGGCCATTGTTATTGATCCGAGTAAGGTATAGGCGATGAGGGAGTGGGGACAACCCATGACATCGACTTAGATTCACAGCTTTCTGGGGTTGGTCGGGCATTATCACCGCTTCATTAAGGGATTTTCGAATATTGTTGGTTCGTTGATGAACCTGACCCGAAAGGAGGTACTGTTTGTATGGAGTGATCACTGTCAGTTAGCCTTTGATGAGCTGAAGGATAATTTAACTCCAGCACATGTACTTGCATTGCCTAAGAGTGGGTTGGAGTACCGGGTCTATACGGATGCATACTTACAGGGACTTAGGGGTGTGTTACAGCAGGAGCATAGGGCTATAGCTTATGTGTCTCAAAAGCTTAATCCCCGTGAAAAGAATTAATCCACACAAAATGTTGAGTTGGCAGCAGTTGTGTTTGCTTTAAGGATATGGATACACTATCTTTTAGGGGAGTAATTTACGTTGTTCACGGATAATAAGTCACTTCAGTATCTCTTCACATAGAAGGATATGAATATAAAGCAGAGGCAGTAGCTAAAATTCATGAAGGACTACCACTTTGATGTATGCTATTAATGTGGTGCAGACGTTTTGAGCCAGAGACCCACTAGGGAGTTGCCAGAGGTCTGAAAGGCGAAGTGTAGTGAGCTTCGACACTATGATAGGATTTCTCGAGCATGCATGTATATTTTATCTATCACCCCTGAGATTATCATATAGGTAGTGAAAGCACAAGCAAAGAATTAGTACTATTAGGATAGACTCCACCAGTTATTAGCTGAGAGTGCGGAGTCTTACTCGATCAGCTCAGAGGGAGGCCTATATTTTAATGGGAGACTATTTGTGCCAGAGGATGAGGATTTAAGGCATGCGGTTATGACTGAGTCTCATGGATCGAGGTTTGCGGTACATCCCGGTGGGGATCAGATGCACCAGGACGTGAGGGATAGTATTGGTCGGTAGGGATGAAGCGAGGCATAAGAGAGTTTGTCTCGAACTGTGTCACTTATCAGTTAGTTAAGGGAGACCACCAGGGACCTTCAGGGATGCTATATCCACTGGACATCCTCGTGTAGAAGTGGGAGAACATATCGATGGATTTATTACAGGACTGTCGACATCGCAGACGGGTCACGATTTCATTTGGGTGATAGTGGATCAGCTGACCAAGGTGGCCCGTTTCTTGCTAGTTCGCACCGACTTTGAGACAATGCAGTATGCGCAATTGTTCATAGCGGAGATAGTTAAGCTGCACAGAGTAGTAGGGGTGGACATGGGTCGGACCTTGGCAGGCCCGATCGGGCTCAGGTCGGGTTTATAAAATTATGAGCTATCCCGAGCCTTCTCTGGCCTGGATTGGGCCTTATTGTGTAATCCCAAGCCCGCCTAGATTTGAAAGCTCTTTATCGAGGCACGTTAGCCAAATTCGGTTACTATTTTTTAAAATTAAAAAATCTATTTTTTCTTAATCAAAGACCTATTTTTTAATTAAAAACCTGTTTTAAACTTTGTATATTACAAAGTCTATATATAAAGTTTCCCACTCTATATAGAAAATCTTGGTATATGTTTTTATATTTATAAAAGTTATCCACTTTATATATATATATTTATAACTTTGCAGTCTTAAACTTTAATAATAAATTAATACACACACACATGTATATATGTATATATATATAATTCCTGGGCCTCGTCGGGCTTAAGAATTCATGCCCAAGCCCGTTCGAAAAAAAATTGGGCCAATTTTTTTATTGGGCGGGTATGGCGGGCCTCGGGCCTATGGACACCCCTACGGAGTACCGGTCAACTTGGGATTTAATTAATTCGGTAAATTATTCATTTTATTTTAAATTACGAATGAAGTAATTTAATTGAATTAAATAAAAAAGTGGTTATTAAATATTAATCAAGAGAAAGAGATAATGATTAATAGCACGTGTTAAATTTACTAAGTGAATAGTAAATGATTTATAGAAATTGTTATGCGTCATAGCAAGTGAGATTGGCGTAATTGAATTTATCTCAACCGGGAGTCATGGGTAAACTAAATTGAGGTAGAGATAGGATAATTATTTAGAGTGACTCAGATGATGATTTCGATGTCACGGATGACTCTGGAAGGGTCAAAATAGTCAGAATAGTACACCCGAGAGTGTTAATTGAGTCTCGGCGCAATCTTAGAATAAACTGGCACCGTATGGGGGCATTTTAGTTATTTAGTAACCAAGGGTTAAGAAACCTACGAATTTCCAACATCCCTATCAGCATATAGATGGGAGAGGCTCAGGTTTAGAGGTTAGAAAACCAAGAGAGAACAATACATAAGCAGGAGAGGCCATTCTTGAAGTTTAAGGAAGGGTTCTTGAGAGATTCAAGTGATTCTTGCACCACAAACAACTTTGGAGGGAGGAATGGAAATGAAGACAATAAAACCCAACACTAAATCACAAAATCAGATCATATCAACTAAGGCTAGTGTTTATTTCCAATTTCCCTTGAAGTTTATAATACCCATGTAAGAGTAGGGTTTATACATCTTGATATAAATGATGAAATTGGAATTTAAGGGAATTTAAATCCATGTTATGGGTAGGATTTCATGTAGACTGGTGGTATGCATGTAGAGGTTATGAATCAGGTCATGATTGATAATCTAGATGAGAAAAATCTGGGCTTTATGTTATGTATAAATGAAGAACGTGAAAATTTAGGGTTTTAATGAAAAGATGTTATGAATCCATTCTTGAATAGAAATCATTATGTTTTGAGAATTGTATCATATTAGAAATCATCCTCATACATGTAAATAATGTTTAGGACAATTGGTTTGAAGTTTGGTAAAGAATCACGGAGAATTGAATAAGAAAAATGGAGAAAAACACACTTGCGTATTGAGTAAGAAGATAATCTGCGTAATTTCGAATCGATTTCGTCCAGAGGAAAATCGATTTAGCCTCCTACGGAATCGATTCGGTTTCCCAAAAAATGTGCAATTTACCTTTTTTAGTCTAAAAACCCTAAAATATTGTCGGGGAAACTTTTGGGACTTTGTTAAAGTATATTAAGAGATTTGTGATATAACAGTAGGCTTGTGATGGGATTATGACTTATTCTTAATGAGAGGATTAAAGTGAGGTTTAATATACTTAAATTGAGGCGTAATCAATTCGAGAGAAGGTGTATGATTTACGGGTAATTAAAATACTTAAATTGAGGCGTAATCAATTCGAGAGAAGGTGAATGATTTACGGGTAATTTAAGTGAATTTATAATAAACCATTAGCGTATGAGAGAGCTAGCTACTGAATTTTGTTTAAGGGGTAACTAGGACCCTTAGAGTAAAGAGTAATATTAGGATTAACATGATAGTAGAATAGTCATAATTTGATGGTACGGTGAGTATGCAAGAGAAAAATACTACGTACGAAGTATGATAATTAGGTTGTGTGTATACCTACTGATTTAATGTATATATAGGTTGTGTGTATACCTATTGTATGATTGTTGTTAAATGTGAACTTACCTACGTTGCCTGCTATCACGGAGGTTCCCGCGCAGTGGATGAACCCACCTTGTCTATTTCAGGGAGATCTGGATTTGTGCCCCAGGATATAAAACTTAGGGAGGCTCACTATGTTCCATGTATTAGTGAGACTGACAGGTCATTTGGGTACGTTAGTTATGTGCGTAGCCCAAAGGCTTAGAACTATATTTGCCTCCATTGCTTGTTATTTGATTTTTGGGTTCGAGGAGATATTCCAAACCAATAAGTCTTAATTTAGTACGAGAGCTACATGGACTGATAGCTAAATATGCATATTTTCACGATGGTCCTTTTGAGAGACACCGTAATTATATATATTAGTGAGATAAATATATATACCAGTTTGGATGGCTCTACTTACGTGTGACAGCAGACAAATTGATAGTGTATATATAAATAATGAATTAAGTAGTAAAACTTAAGTTAATAATTAAATGATCAAAGATAGATAATGTTACTTATGATATCAATAACGTACGAGAGATGTTAATTCGGATAAAGTATTGTATGGGCGGTACGGGGACTTATACGTGTCGATAGTCCACATAAATGCTTATGTCTAGCTAGCTTAGGTAGTATATCTAGGTGGGCTAAGTAGAAAACGTTAAGCGTGCACAATAGTTGAGGGGTGAGGAAACTCAAGGGAGTGTATGTGAACTTAACATGTGTAATCAATAACTGATTTTTAAATTGGGGTAAATACTTACAAAAATAGTTTCAAAATGTTTTGGGTTCTAACCCTTGCTATAAGTATTTTTCAAAACCTTTTAGGTGTCCATCCACAAGGATGTCAGACTTGACGATCTATTCTATGGACGATTTGCTGCAAGGCTATGGAGGCTTCCAGGACTTGATTAGACGCTTCCACCTTTCATTACTAGTGTAGGATTGCATTTTAATATCTCAGTTGGGCATATTGCCCCATTTTGACTTTATTGATTTCGGCTATTCAGTTCAGACTTATATTGGGATTTATTTACTATTTATTATACTATTATTTGGGTTTGGAATCTTAGCCGATGGTTTATTCGGCAAGACAATATTCCTTTACTTATTTCATTGTGATGGTTGAGACTATATTAATTGTGTGAATGTTTTAATTTAGTTTTCAACATTTTATATTAAATTTTTTAACGAAAGATAAGAAAAATTACACCGGCTTAGTTAACTAATAGGTGGTTAGTAATTAATATGGTTTTCGACAATTATGCTAAGAATGAATCAAATGAGAAACCTCTTTTAATTTAATAAAGGACTAATCACCCGTTATTTAATTTGGTGGGGTGTCACATTTTGAGGATGTTGCCTTGTTGGCAAAGAAGTTCAAAAAGTTTCTTAAGTTCCAAAAGCAATAGAAATATGCCAAACGACTTGAGAAATTCAAGAACAATAAGGTCAATCACACCACAAAGGATAAGAGTGAGAATGTTAAGAGGGTTGAGTCTTATCGGTGTCTTGGGTGTGAGGGGTATCATCACAAGTTTGTCGAGTTTCCCACTAGACTTAAGAAGGAGGGCAACAATTCGATAGCCTACGACATGACCTTAAGTGATAGTGAACCGTAAGAGGGATAGAGTTCCCCCATTAAGCGTAATTTTTCATGTGAGCGACGACGACAAATCTTCCTATGAAGATTCTCATGTGCATGACACTTTCGAAGCCGTTGAGTGTGAATCCCAAGTGAGTGAGGGTGAAGCTAGTGAGGATGAGGAGATTGACATAGGAGAGTTTCTCGTTGCCTTTAATTATTTGTATACGAAAGAGGTAAAGGTGAAAAAGGCAAACTTGAAATTGCAAGCTAATTTGAATAAGTGTGCTATAGAAAATAATTATTATTTGATTGAGGATCTTAGGGCACATGAGAAGACTGTTAGGGATAAACTAAAATATGTTGAGAAAGAGAGACATTGTCTTCATGGTTTGATTAAGACTTTAAAGAAAGAGATTTTAGAGTTTGAAGAGTCTAGGCGTTTGCTTGAGTCTAGGATTAGTGAGTTGGAGGAGAGATTGAGAGACTCGAGTAAGGTGAAGTTTAATTTGGAGGCTAGATCGGAGAAATTGGATAGGATGTTAGGCACCGTCCAAATAAAGGGAAATAGGTTTTGTATAGGCTATAATGATATTGTTGTTCCCATTCCCACAACCAATACCAATGGTATGAGAGAGCTGACTAGGAACGTTAGGAGAGGTCCACATTTAGGCCACATTCATCGTCGTGTTTACACTTGTTCTCATTGCAGTAGGAAGGATAACCTTAGGCGTTATTGTTATGACCTTAGAAATATTCCTAAGAAGTTAAGGAATAAAGTTTTTCGGTTCCCAAAACCCTCATACATCATTTTAGACCTACTTGGGTTAAGAAATCGGACTTAGAGGCTTTTGGAATTAAAATTTATGGTTCTTGTTTAGTTGCACTTGATTCTTCCCATGCAAAATCTAAAGGATGATTGTGTTGCCATGTTTGTCATACGCTAGTCTTTGCATCATGATTCATATCTTAATAGTGTTATGACATGTGTATCTCTTTGTATTATATTTTTTTTTATTGAGTCTAAATTGAAAGATACAAAAAGATTTTATTTTTGGATCAAAAATATTTTTAGAAAAACCCAAAAAGATTTTTGGTTTATTTTTGTGTCGTGTGTTTTTCATTTTTGATATGGCATATCGGTGTGCTTGGAACCTCATCATTTCATTATCCATGTGGATAGGACATTTGGTTCATAATTTTTGATGCATTGAATGATCTTAACCATTGTCTTAATGGGGTTGCTTCAAAGTTTATATGCATTTGAATTCAACTTTATATATATGCCATCTTTGCACACATGCATGAGTTTATATGAATATTTGACATCTCATGCATATTTGAATTTGGCGAGACCTTCTTATCTCATTTTTATCATCTATGCGTAGGTAGACACAGGAGGAGGTGTGCATGTAAGAATCGTTTACCTTGAGGATTAATATTGTATATATTTAAAAAATAATGAGTGTTCATGAGAAAGGACTACGAGAAGATAATAACTTCATTGTGAAAGTAACCGTTTGAAAGGATCCCAAGAAAAAATTAAGGCAATAAAAAGAAACATATGCCAAAAAGGGTCAATAGGTTTTCTCTAAGTTGAGAAAATAGAACCTCAAAAGAACTTGAAAAAAGTTAAATATATCTTTGAGGGTGATTGAATGGAAATATAAATGGGTTTTGCACCACGAATCCTAGTGTTAAAAAATCATATCATGACGCTATTGTTTGTAAAATCGTCAAAATTCCGAATTTGTGTGTATGATGATTGTCTAGTTCATTTAGCTCAATACATTAATTGTCACATATGGCTAAAACTTAGTTTAATGACATTTAATTATCAATTATAGCTTCTTGAACATTTTAATGTGTCAGAGTTCTTATTCATTTGTTGTAGTTTATGCCCATTCACTCCATATCCATGTTTGAGCACATTGATATTATATTAGCATAGAACTCATATTGTTTTACTTGTTTTATTTTCTATTTTGAGTCTGTTTTTGCTACGGTTTGGTATTTCCAGTTGATGTTTTCAGGAAATTTTTTCACTCGGCAAAACTCAATCATTTTTAGAACAGGAATACAAAAACATTGATGTCATTCAACCGACATTTGGACCTCGTTCGAGCGATAAGTCAATGTCGCGTGATGTTTTGATCTCCCGAGGTTCAGAAAACTATCAAGTACATCTCTTGATAAGGGTCGCGTGAAGGTCGTTTGATGGTTTTCATCACTCAAGAGATTACAATTTTGCATTTGTTTGGGTTGCTTGATGCATGGTTCAAACGACATGCAATGTCGTTCAAGCGACAGTGCATAGTCATTCGAGCGACCTCAGGGAGAAATTTTTGGATTCTTATGATTTCGTAGCTACTTCGTTTTAATTATGATATCGTACTGTTTTGGTACTTATGGGGTGTTTATATGTAGTGTATCTTGACTATGAATGTTTAATTTCTATACTGCATTGATTTTAGTCACATCATTACTATTTTTTTTCATATTTTTTTACTATTTGTTAGCTACGATTTGGTACTTTGCAATTATGCTTAGCAGGCGATTTATGTTTATTTAGATATGCTTTATCGATTATTTCATTTGATGTTTGTTTATCTTTTCCACTTATTGTCTATTCGAGACAAAAAGGGGAAGAGATGTATGTGATGCAAGGGCAGAGTTCATAGTTTTTGTTGCATTACAAATGGTTATCATATGCTTTCATACTTATATATTAGTATTAATTAGTTTGCACAAATTGATATCTTGATTTCAAATTAGTATCAAAATAATTTTCTCACATGTTTAACAAATGGTTTGTTTTACATATTGGTATTTTTATATCATTTGTTGGTTTGTTTTACATATTATTTTTACATATTAGTATTTTTATACCATTTTTACCTCCATACTTCACTGGGTATTTATTTGTTTCATGTGTGTAGGTATTCTTCAGCGCGTCAAGATTTCAGGACTACATCACATTCAGACGGTTCATGCTTACCAGACCAACATTTACTAGTCTTGTCCTGTAATTTTTTATTTGGGGTTTTTTGGGATGGGATTTAGGGGTCATACGGCTTGACGACCCGACTTAGCCATTTCACTATTTGGGTTTTGTTACAGAATAGTCAAAGGGGGAGATTTATAAGGACAAAATTTCCAATTGAGTCCATTGTATGTATTTGACCTATCCCAGAACATAACTTGTTTTTGAGTCATGAATAGATTTTTTTATTTGTCAAGATTCCCACACAGTCTATGACAGAAAGTTTATTGAAGACGTTGTGGCCGAGCTTCAAAGATTTATCATTCCGAGATTAATTTGGTGCACGTTTCACGTCTTTATTACTTTTCGATCTCTCAGGTATGAATGTGTAATGTTCATAGGACTCGAAAAATGTTTTTAGGGTGTTATTTTTTGTTAAAAATGATTTTAAAAGGTTTTAACTTCGTTTATTATGAGATAACTACTGTTTAAAGTCATGTAGATTATTCACTTTTTTTAGAATAATCAAATGACATTAGCAGTCATTCAAATGACATTGTAGTGTCGTTCAAATGACATTGCAGTGTCGTTCAAGAGAGATGAACATTTCGTTCGAGTGATATGAACATTTCGTTTGAGCGATGTAGTGATCTTGTTCGACCGATTCCACCGATTCAAGTTTTCTATTTAACGCGTGTTTTACTCAGATTGTCATAAGAGTGCGAACCAGGAAAATAGTTTACAATCAGTATATTTTCTGTATCAATTTTTCTAAGGCTTTTAAAGTCTAAAAACATCCTTAGAGTTTTAAGATCCCAGCTTTCATATTCTTGTACTATAGAGATTTTGGTTTGCACCATTGGAGTGTGTTCATCAATTGAACATTTGTTTCGTTGGATTTTGCAATGAAGAAAGGAAGCAGTTTGTGTTCTGAATTCGTAGACATTGCCAAAATATATCAATGGACATCGAGACATTCGTGGACACGTGTGATGTGGATACGTATCGCAGAAGGACTTCTACGTGGGCACTGTGGAGGAGAGGTTGAAGGATCAAAGGAGCGTCAAGACTTAAGGGGTATCGAGTCATTGAGTAAGTCTATCATTTATACTTTGTAATACCACATCATAGTGATCGTCTGGATTGGGTCGTCCGAGGGTTTTTCCCTTAGTGTTTTCCTCATACATCCGACGTCATTTTTGTGAACTTGTTTACTTTACTTGCTTTAATCACTTAAAAGCATGTTTAGGATTAAACAAGATAAAATATGGCTTAACTAAAATTGGTGCACATTCTTGGTGCGTATAAAATTTGAAAAAAAAATTCAAAATGAAGTAGTAGTTTTTAACATCCTTAAAACACATTCGAAAGAAAAAGGGGCCTACAGAGATCAACCTTACACACCTCAAGAGTTTAATAAGAACACACAAGCGATACTTCTGTACTGTTAGAGTATAAGAGCTCACTTACATCTTTTGTTGCTCGACCTTCACCTGTACTGCCCATGTTTCCATTAATTTGGAAGAAGTCCCTGTATATACTTCCTCGACTACAGAATCAACTGGGGGTGAATTCATCCAAGGGGGAACTTCATCCTCATTTGATCCCTTTGACATATCTTACATTCCTACTTCTCCTTTAGATGACACGGGTAAAAGAAAGATTCCCAATTTTCTACATGGGCTATTATCTCTTCCTACTAAAAAGAATGCTGACAATAGCTAGAGACCTCACGGAGTTGAAAAGAAGAGGCCTCAAGTTCTTGGTGCTGAAGAAATCCAAGCTATTGAACCTCAATACAAGAGGTTAAAGAAAGGCTTGCCTGACCCTCAGAAGTAAGCAAAGAAAATCCAAGCCGACTAACAAGAGTTGCTTAAAAAGATTCAAGCTGACCTGGGTGACATTGGGTTTGCTTCTGTGGACATAAATCCGAGGTTATCCAGAGGTTTACTAAAGGCTAGAACCCTTCCAACTGACAGAGTGAAATCAGTTCCCCTTCCTTGAACTAGACTGACAGAAAGAGCTTACCAGAATTTGGCTTGGTATGTATATATCTTTTATTTTTCTTCATTTTGTTGAACTTCTTCAGATATCATGTGTTTATTTTCCTGTAGTTTTTGGTTGATTTTAATTGAATGCTGTAGAAGGAAGATTAGTTGATATCCTCCTTGATTAAGGTAGAAGAGGCCTTTTAGGTCCTGGGGGAATCCTTGAAGGACTACCAAAAGGCTCTTGAGGCTAAACAAAAACTCTGGGATGAGAAGACACGGGAAGCTGTAGATAGGACGGTGGCAGCAGAAAATAAAATAAAAGCTACAAAGGAGAAAGCCCAGGCAACCGAGAATAAATTGAAGGAAGCTGAGGATAAGGCCAAAGTTGCAGAAGACAAGTTGATGGAGACCAAGAACTTGGCCAAGGCTATTAATGATAAAGTGTTTTTTTTAACTATGGAAGTTAGTTCTTTGAAGGTTAAAGGAAAAAAAGATAAGGAGGTAGCTTTTGACAAAGGTTAGGAGATGGTATTTTTTGTATCTTCTTCCCAGATCTAATATGCTAAGAAGTTATCCTTTAAGGAAGGTTGGTCAGAGGCACTGAAGGTGGTCAGCACAGAGCCAAACTCTGAGATTTTTCAAAGACATGACCCACCAACTCCTCCTAATTTGGATGAAGAATTTGATGAGGAGGAAGGGTATGTAGAATCCTCAATGGTGCCTATTGATATTTCAATGGGACCATCTACTAATGTCGGCCTGCCTGCTACCGACCAAGACCAGGCCAAAGACAAGGAGAAGGTTTAGCTCCTTTTTTAGCCAATTTTTTTATCCTTTCTTTCATGTATTTTCCATTTCTTCCTCTTCATTCGTTGATGTACCCCCGTTGTAATCTTGGCTTTGATTAATAAAAGAAAATCTTTTGCTGAATTATTTACAATCTTTAAATGATGTTGATTTCTTGTTGATTGGTATCTTTTATGTTGTTTATCTTTTTGAAATTACCCCACACACTTATACTTGTAATTTCCAGTTTGATGCTAGGAAGAACACTATTATTTTTGCTGAATCCGACCTACTTAAGGGGTGTAAAAATTAATTTCAGGCTAGCCATGTTCTTTTGTTCGAAGAAGAATTATCAGTGTTGCTCTACCCAGATGTTTCTGACCAAGTGAGGAGTCTTACATCCATCTCCATTGCCTCTTGGACAGAGTTGTATCAAATAATGCTGGTTATTATGAGATGATTGAGAGGATGCAGGAGGATCACAAACTTTCCAAGGCACTGCTCCATTCTGACTATAAATCCAAGTACAAGGCATTCAATGAAGGTTGCAACTTTGATAAGAAGTTGAAAGACATCACTTTTTCCTTGAAAAATAAGGAATTGGCCTTGAGTCAAGAATTGGAGAATGCCCGATAAATTTTTTCCATGTTTTAGAGAGAACATAATGCATTGAGGAACGAACTTAACAGTTTGAAGAAATCAAACACCTCTGGTCCGGATAAAGGGTTTTCATTCTTGAAAATTAAAAATGACGGGCTGTTTAAGGATTTGAAAACTTTACAGAAGAAAAGTACCAAACCTAGCCAAACACAAAGGTAAAGTGTAATACCCCGCCCCGAGAATTTTATTTAATTATATATGGGATATATACGAGAAGGAACGAATTGTAAATTTACAAATCTTGGGTAGCAGATTGGATTTATAAAGAAAATTATTAAATTGAGGATTTTATATGGGATTGTATATGATGAGGTGTAAACTAGAATCGAAGAAAAATATTGGATTATAATTTTCTAGGAAATAAATTATGTATGCCCTTCTTGAAAGATTGGAAATTATTGGGACAAATGTGATAAAAGAAAGAGGATTATGATCTAAAAGTTTCCCTACTCTCAATTTAATTTAGTTCATTTCTTAGGTATTTAGAAAGTTTATGGGTCTCATTTATAAAAGAAATAAGACAAAAGAAGGCTTAAAAGATTGTGGAAGTAAACGATGCAAAGAAAAGATAGCAGTTCTCATCCAAAGCTCGTTAGTAAACGTCGTTCGTCCGAACGAGACTGACACAAATCATCCTACCAGCTATGCTTTCCAGATATCAGTCATGGATCAAATCCTTAGGCTAGCTCATAGAGTTCAATGGTTGGGATAAAGCAGGCGGATTGGGTTATATGTGTTATGGATTGATGATTGTGTAATCAAGAGGGAGAAATGTGGGATGATAAGTGATGAGGGTGGCCTGACAGTCTCGCTATCAATGCTAGGATCATGGATCGAGGACACGTGTCACGCTATGGAGCCGACGATTTGGATTGTCCAGTGAGGATAAATCAGAGGGTTTATTCAATTGGTTTGGGGGCTTTGTTTGGGATATCAGTCAAGCCTGGGGTTAGAGAAACCCATAACAATTTTTAATATTCTCAAGAACACTCTACATTTAAATATCTCCTCTATGTATGTTTCCACCATTTTAGGTTGTACTAGATATACCCACATCATAAACATATACCATTCCCCACAGATAGAATGTGAACCATGAAAATATAGAAGTTGTTGTTGGGGTTCTGCTGTGTATTTTAATGGGTGTTGGAGGAATTAGTTTTAGAAGATGATGAGTGTGTTATTGGAGGTATTTGAAGAAGGTTTGAATGGAGCTTTTTTGGGAGTGTGTTGGAGCTCCCACGGAGGCTTGTTTGATCGAGCTTTTGTGACTCCCTTGAGGGCCACCTTTGAAGGTGGGGGAGTCACCCATCTTCATCACCAACACCACTTTGAAACTATCTTAGTGGGGTAATCTACTCTTAGTGTAATTAAACTATATTTCATGAATATTGTAGTCTTATTATTGTGTATGATTAAGAATAGGGTTATAAGAAAAATGATGTATTCTTAGTAAACCAGTAATGGACATTTTTATGGCAATGAAAATGTAAGAAAATATTGGTTGTGTGTATTTTCTAATAAAACTAAAAATTGATATTTTTATAACAATAAAAATGTAAGAAAATATTGGTTATGTGTATTTTCTAATAAAACTGAAAAATCAACGTTTTATATCAATAAAAATGTAAAAAAAAAATTGGTTGTGTGTATTTTCTAATAAAACTAAAAATGGACATTTTTATGGCAATAAAAATGTAAGAAAATATTGGTTGTGTGTATTTCTGATAAAAGAAAATAGCGGACACGTTTTATGGAATAAAAATGTATGAAAATCCTATTCAAGTATATTTTCTAGTGAAAGAAAATATAGGACATTTTGGTGTATTTCTAGTAAAACGGAATAATGAATATTTTTATGGAATAAAAATGTGTGATGAAATTATTTTGGTATGCTTCCAAGTAAAACTAGTAATGGACATTTTTATGGTAATAAAAATGTAATGAAATATTTTTCTTGTTTGGAATAGAAGAAAAATGAGTGCTTGTTGCAAATGGTATAAATTCTAGAATAAATGTATGTTTAAACCATGTAAAAGGATTTTAGAAAATTAAAGTCTACTTTCTCATGCATATAAACTTGTAGTACTTTGATAATGAATATGTGAACAAGTTTAAGGAAAATTGTGTTGGGTCTAAACAAGAAATAAGATAAATAGAAATCTTGGTTTTAAATAATATTTGAAAAATGGGAGTTTATCATGTAAATGTGTTATTCCATATATTCAAGGCGTAAATATGTCATGTGTGAGGAATGGGTAATATTGTATGGTGTTAACAAGTATTAATATGGCCAAAGGTATTTTAAATATTAAGTGGGAAACTTAATGATCATATGAGAAATAATACTTGTTAAATAACTAAAGTGTAAGTGGATGAACAAAGGGTAAATTGGTAATTTACTTAAAGTGGAACATTTTTATGGAGTAAAAATGCCAAAGGAACGTCTTACACTAGTGTGGGTAAAGAATGAATTAAGTCCTAAAGTGTGAATGATTTTAGAATAAATCGCGTGTGTGTGTGTAAATAAGGGACTTAAAGGAGAAAGTAATAATTTTTCAAGTGTTAATGGAAAAATGGACGGTTAAGTCCAGGTTTTGGCTTCGACCGAATAAAAGTAAAGAAGTGGAATAATATAGACATGTGTAAAATGTTAAACACACCAATAAGGATTCGGATGCAACCGAGAAATAAGAAGGAAGGGCCCGGAGCCCTTGGGTGAAAATCCCTAAATCACTGGCCAGAGCATATGGTGCACATAATCGGCGGTGTGGAGCCTGTTAAAGTATATGGTTAATGTGAATGATTTCGAGAAAAAGGTAGGGAATATGGAACATGTCAAGAAATGGGTTGCATGGTGAAACGTGTGAGTACAACCTAACTTGAATGATATAATAAGTGTTCCGATTAAGGATTAAGTGGACTAGTAATATATGAGTACAAAAATGTCCACAAGGCAAATCAAAGGCATAAGGGATAAGTGGTTAAATGGGTGAGTTAAGCAACCATAGGTGTTCACCCCGTAATTAACACAAGAATGCTTTCGTGAAGGTGTCCAAAGGTTAAATGAGTATTTTTCCAACGCGGTGGCCGTGTGTGTTTAATTGGTGCTTCAATGAAAATACTTGAATGGGTTAGTTGTGTAAGAAGGGAAATTCTGATAAAGTCATGATTTTCGATTAAACTAGTGTAGTGGTTTAAGTAATTTAACCGCGTGAGTTAACTGAAGGAATCAATGTTAAGCATTAACAATAAGTGTTTTTGTGAGATTAAGGCGAATTAATCCAGATAAGTAACATTTTTGCATAAAACGGTTTCAACGGTTTCAAGTATCTAAGTATATATATATATATATATATATATATATATATATAAGAAAGTTGCATGTATACGTGGTTATAACACGTTGAGTCTCTTTCTGCCGTTCGTTTCAATACTGCTTGTATATTTCCATTGGGCATTGGCTCACACCCTCGCTTTGTCACGACATGTTGGTAGCAATTTTGTAATTCGAGAGTGTTGTGCAGGTAAGTACTTTATTTATTTTACGTTGGTAGCTATGTTTACTTCGACTTTAGGGTGTTCCCCGTAGGCCCCACACATAGTTTATCTGAAAACTGGAATCGCATACTAAACAAGTGAAATGATAATTAAAAATAAAACTCGACTAGTAACATTATATACGTTGTTCCATCGCACTTCACATCTAACGGTCGGTTCGGACCGGATTGACTCATGGGTAACCCATATATCCGTGTTGGAGAATTACACAAATTATAGTTATTCGACCAACCGTTGATGAGGAAAGAACCAAGAAACCTCTGGCCAACTAGGCTACTCAGCTCAAGGAGAAAGACAAGGCCATTAAAAAGCTTCAAGATAATGTGGACCGATATACCTTCCATTTCCACAAGCAACCCAAAGTTGTTTGGATGGATGGGTATGATGAAGCTCTAACTTATTTGGATGTGCATATGCAGCAAGCCAGGATTGAGGGATATAAATGGGGTTAGTTGAACCTGCTCGCCTTATTGACGATACCCAGAAATGATGAATAATGGCACACCCGAGGGATATTAGATTATCCTAATCCTAATTTCTCAATTGACTTTAGTTGGATCCATATGTAACACCCCATATTTTTAAGGATATAGAAATTAAATTAAATTAAATTAAATTAGTGATTTGGATAATGTATTTAAATTGGAGAATTTATTTAATTTGGAGAGTTTGTTTAATTCGGTGATTTAAATTTAATTAATTCAAGTTGATATTATTTTCACGTGGAACATATTTTGAAGTGAAATAAGAAACGTTATATAAAGTAACTCGAATGATATTTTAGAGGTCACGGTTGATTCTTATTAGGTTAAGATGGTCAGAAAAGAGTATCCGGGGGTAGTAATTAGGTCTCGGGACATTTTTAAGCATAGTAAGGACCACACGGGGGTGTTCGAGTCATTTGGGCTTGGCCCATTAGCCTAAAAATGGTATTAGTTCCATTTAACCTAAATTAAGAAATTGGGAACAACCATAATTCATTTAGAAAGTCCTAAAGCTGTAGACAAAAAAAAGGGAGAAAATAGGGAGGTTTCTGGGAACTAAACCAAGAAGGATTGAGGGTGTTCTTTGTCCAATCGTCGTTTACATCAAAGGATCAAACCCTAAGAATCAATAGAGGCAAGTGTCTAATTTTTCTTTCAATGAAATCCGTGATAATCAGTTCATATCATAGTGGGTGTATACGAAAAATCCATTTTTGGGAGTGAGTTGATATGAAATTGGGTTTTTGATAATCGGAGTAAATCATATAGATTAATTACTCAATTGATGATGGACTATGATGTAAGACTATTACAATCTAATTTTTAATCAAAAGCCACTAGTTGAACTCGTGTAATTTGGATGGATGGAATTGAATCATAGATGACATTTGTATAAACCGTGATAAACCCAATTCGAACAATTTTGGGTAAAGTTATAAATTAATGATGTTTTAAGATCATTATGATGTTTAAAACTTGTTTGGACGATAAATATATGTTGGTAGAAATCGATTGAGTTCTAGGTTTGAGGATTTAAAAGATTGAGTGCGTAACAATGCTAGAAAAGCATATTGATATCTGGAAAAGAAGACTGATATCTGGTCGATCGATCGATCGACCAAATTCATCGATCGATCGATGCCTTTAGTTATTGTAAAACATGATATTGTATATCTTTTTGTCACAATCGTGTGGGCACCGACCTCGTATTTTTCTACTTTTTTTTCAATTAGTTATGATTTTTCTATAAAAGGATGCGTGAGACCGACATCTTTAGGAAGAAATATATTCGGGTTATTTTGAGAGGTCCGTGGATGAGTGAAGGACTTTGTAAAATATCTTTAGCATCTTTAGCATACATGCTGGTATATTCGGGTTATTTTGAGACCCACATCTTTAGCATACAAGATGGTATCTTAATATGGATTTAATTAATAGAAATTAAATGGAACTAAATACTTAAAATCTTATGGGATGAGAATTAAGGGATTTAAGAGTTAAGGAACTAATGAGATAAAATAATGGCGTGGCTAGGACTTTTTGAATAGTGGGGGAAAACGCTCGGGAACAATATGATGAGAAATTAAAAAGTGAATTAATATTAATACGTAGGGTATTTGGGTGTTATATATGCACTACGTATGATTCAAATATTATAGGTTAAGGGTATACCTATATTGATGTTATATATATATATATATATATAAATAGGTTGTGTGCTTACCTATTGGTTGATTATTATGTGTAAATATATCTAGGCTACTTGTTATCATGGGAGATTTCGTTTCGTGGACAGTCTTATTCTTATGAGCCCATTGGGGAGATATTGACTTGTACCTCAGAACATAGTCTTCAGGATTGAGCACCACTTGTGCGAATAAGGGTGTGACCGGTTATTTGGGTGCTTAGGTATGTGCGTAGCCCAAAGACTTAGAACTATGTTCGCCACCGATATGTGTGATTTGATTTATGGTTCGTGGGAGATTATCTAAACCGATGTCCTTATTTAGTACGTGATGTACTAGGATTCCATAGCAGAGTAGACCCACGTCGCAGGTTTTTACCTAGGGGTGTTGTGTACGTATATATGATAGAGTGATGTAAATATATATATACATGTGATTTATTCTACAACGTGTACTTTAGTAGACTTCGTAGATAGTAATATCTAAACTAATTTTAGTATGTGAGAATTTCATAATTTATTTTTGACATTAAATAAATCATAAGGGATTGGAAATTTGGTATCGTATTGTATGGGTAATATGGGTGAGCACAGTATAATATTAGACGGGAAAAAGGTCTAAGACTGAGAATATTATAGAGAGTTAATTCAAGATGTTTAATTAAGTTAATGAGATAAATGACGTATGAATCAACTGTAAGATTACTCGGGTTAGAGTAGTGTGTCAAGAAGTATACATAATAAGGCTAGTTAGATGGGGTAGTATAACCAGGAGGGTTAGGTAGAAGCGTTAGGTGTGCACTCTAGATGAAGGGTGAGAATTGTCTCAAGAGAGTGCAACACTAACTTAAATAAGAAGAGCATTCATGCATTTTATTTATTGCAACATTAAACACTTGATACTATTTTCAAAATATTTTGGGTTCTAACCCTTGCTACAAATATTTTTAAAACCTTTTAGGTGTCCAACAACAGGGATGCCAAATTTGAATATCTATTCCAGGGATACGCAACTGCTGCATATGTGGATGCATGCTGAAGTTGGAGTAGACGTTTCTTTTATTTCATTCCTAGATTAGGAATCTTATTTCCGTATTTTATTATGGGCGTGTTGCCTTCAGGACTTATTCAGATTTGGTTTCAGTTCAGATTTTGTATTGAGATTTATTATTAGTTATTTGATACTTTGGTTTTGGATTTTGTATCCGATGGTTTATTCGGCAAGTCATTTATAATTTAGTATCATTTTAGATAGTGATTGTGTGTATGGTTTAGTTTATTTTATTTTCGCATGTTGTTATTTGTTTAATGAAAGATAAAATTTTGACAATTTCTTAATTAATTATTAGGTGATTAGTAATTAATTTCGACAGTGATGCTAAGAATGAACCAAATAAGAATCATGTTTTAATTTAATAAAGGACTGGTCACTCGATATTTAATTGGGCGGGGTATCACACCCTCCTGATTCCATTCCTCATAGTTTGATTAGAAAATATATCGGGGACTTCGGCCTTGATGGAGAACTGGAATATATTCATCCCCGGAATCTTCTTGAACGACCGAGCGGTAGTAGGTGTACTTGGAGAAGACATTTTAGTTCTATCAATCATCCGAGCACCCTTGATGAACCTCCTGCTGGGATGAGCAAGGCTGATGAAAAACGTCAAATGAAATAACTTATATCTTGTATTTGGTTGATCTTTGTTTTGTAATTCAAGTTCATTAGCATGAAATGAAGTTCTTTGAGACACTTTTGTCTTTATATTTAAGCTTACGATTGCTATTAATCTTGTTGTCAACTAGGTAGTCAATACTCTGGCCAGTTAGTCAGCCTATTGATTAAATGTCCTGCTTAAATGTTAGATGTTTGATTCGTGATTGAATCAGATTGTAATGCCCTAGATTCTACTAATGTTTTTCTTAGATAAAATTGTGAATAGTTTTGTTGAATTAAGTTGTAGCATTAGTTATCAGTGGTGACCAAGTGTATTAGGAATGCATAATTATCCATAAATTTTAACTTACATGGGTAAAATCTCTTGTATTTAACTTTGAATCTTACATGAGATTTTACTAACTTCTAGTTCGTAATTTGTCAAAGATGAAATCACACGTGAAGTTGTTAATGATAAACTTTTCTAAAGTTGGAAAAGTTTGACAAAGAAATTTTCTGAAGTTGGAAAAGTTTGACAAATAACTTTTCTGAAGTTGGAAACGTTTGACAAAGATAAAGAATATTTCTGAAGTTTGAAAAGTTTGACAAAGAACTTTTCTGAAGTTGGAGAAGTTTGACAAATATAATGAACTTTTCTGAAGTTAGAAAAGTTTGACAAAGATAAAGAACTTTTCTAAAGTTGGAAAAGTTAGAATTTTAAATTAAAATTTTAATGTATTGTGGAAGTGGTTCCACTCCATACTCTGAAAAATAAAAACATAAAAAGGAAGTACAATGAGTAGAAACATGTAATTTCATTAAGTTGAATAACTGATTATATCGAAGATAAAATTTACTGATAGTATTTACAAAGATGATCGGAATTCCAAGGGTTCTTAAAATTACTTACCTTCCAATATCTCCAGGAGATATGTTCTTGGTCAAATTTTTGGTGAGATACGATAGGGACCATGCTAGTTGGGTTCCAACTTGTTATTTTTCTGGATCACTTTCTTCAATACAACATCACTGATAAGCACCCAAAATTGTTTAAATAAAACCCTGAATAGACGATTTTTAATTGTTAATTCTCGACAAAATAGGTCTTATGAGCTTATTTATCTATATTGTAGGTCAAGATGAAGTCGCGGCATCAAATAGTGCTAAATCAAGTTAATTGCGACAAAGAAGCGGTTAAAAGCGTCCAAAGAAGAAAATTAAAGAGACTTTGAAGACTGAAATCCCGTTTGAGCATACCTAATGAGTTTCGATGCCCTGAACCTGTCCCAAACCAAAGCCTAAACCGAGTCCTAGCCATCACCCGAGCCCCGTGTGTGTTTAGTTTATACTTTTATATCTTTTTAGATTTTTATTTGAGTCTTGTGTAATTTTTAATATTCATTTTATATATTATATGTGTGCGTATAGATTTAAATATTAGAGTCCGAATGTTTTTAGTTTGTGCGTCGAGTGTTTCTATATTTTCATGTAAATATAATAGGTCTCTCTATTTTTAATTTTATTAGGTGAATTTTAGTTTATTTGAGTCTTTTATTAATAAGTTAGGATTTAGATTTTATTTTATATTTTATTAGTTTTATTTATTTTATATTTTATTTAAGTCTTAGTTTTATTTTTTTCGGTATATATTTTATTAGGTTTTCATTTTATTTTATTTTATTTTTTTACAATCTAAATACACACACTATCCTACACACCAACACACCCAAACACTCTCTACCACTCACACCCTAACTACTATACACTTCACCACACACTAGTACCCTTCCTATCATTTTCTACCTCCCAACACCTCCACTCTCTCTCATCTCACCTCCATTAAAAACAAAACCCACAAACACCATAATCCCAACTCAACCTCCCATTTCCACACCTTTCATACCCATTCCCAATCCAACACCTCCCACAGCTGCTCCCTTATCCACTCCGAACGGACTCAAACCCGAAATTGCCCCTTGGCAAAACCCGAACCCAACACTGGCGACCCCTTTAACCCAAAACCCACGATCCATTCTCCTACCCGGCGTCCCTTTAACCCGAAAACTCCCATGCTTTATCCCTTTACCAAGCAGCAGCTATTTTGACCCATCCCACCCATCAAAACCCGGGGCAATCCCATATCCCCCAAAACCCGACGAACCAGCTTCGACTTTACCTCTTGTTAAACCCACTAGCTGCTCCAAGACCCACATCAAACCCAAAACCCGAGATCTAACCTGGAAACCACATTCGGACCATCTAGCATTAACCCATGCCACCTGCCACTTCTTTAACCCATAACCCATATTCGAATCTTCCAAATAAAGTCCACGAGACCAAAAATAAAAACAAAGCCCCACATGTTAAATGCCAACTTATACCCCTTTTCCCAACTTCCCCCGCCCTCTCCTTATGTCCCCATTTCCCATTATACCTCAACTACCTCACCCTCTCATCCCACATGCACTTTTATTATCCCAATTATACCCATTAGCCCTATTTTTCCATGATATAAAAGAAGCAATGGAGGCTCATTTGAAAATGAAGAAGCATTGTAGAGAGAGAAACACCTTTGTAAATAGTAGAATAGTGTTTTGTTTTATTTTATTTTATTTTTTAGAGATTGGCGGGAGATCAAAGTGTGTTCTAAGATTCATTTGAGTGTATATACTGATCTAAAAATGTTTCGAAGCTCAATTTGGATGGATATTACTCAAATTCAATGAAGATTTGGAGTTCAATTTTGCAAATCAAGGAGACTTATTTAAAGATTTATTTTCTCTTCTCTTCTATTTTATTTTAATGCCTTTGATTATTTGTCATTAATGCTTAATATCATGTTAGGCTAGAAAACCCTTTCAAAGGGTGGAGTGATCCACTATTTGATGTTAATCCTATTTTAATTAGCTTATTTAAATTAAATGTCCCTTTGATGATTAACTTTACACTCTTACATCTTAATTTACGCCTCGAGAGAGGGTAAATGATTTTCGAGAGAAAATTGAGATTCTAGTCTTTGAATTTCAACTCTAAGCTTATTTCTATGATTTAAACTAATTTAGTAAATCGATCCTAGCGAGTGATTTATTAAATGATGTTTAGATCTACTTTTCAAGAGTAGTAGGACAGTTGAATTTAATTTTCTAAAATGTTATTATTAAAATTACATTTGCAACGAGAGTTGATTTGTGATTTTGATACTAACTTCGGATAATTATTTTTAATGAATTAATTAATTTTGAATAACTATAATATTTGGTGTCATCTTATCCCTTGTTGGCTCTCATTTTGATTTCCTCATTCATGTCAAATTTTACATTCTTAATTAGTTAGATTTCACTTACTTTTCATCGCACTTTTTAGTTAGTCTTTAGATCTTTGATTTAGTTTAGTCTTATTCCACCCTCATCACAATATTGTTTTAATATTAAAAAAGCTAAAAGAATAGAAAAATTAAAAAGTCTAAAAAGAAATGAAATAAAAATGAATTACATATTTCCTCTCTCATATGTTTCATCCTTAGATTAAGATTGACACCCTTACTTACCTCTACAATCTAGTTTATAACATTTTTGTAGGTATTTGAAGGTTTTGATTAACTTAACTTGCAACAACGATAAATACACCTCAAAAAGTTAAAGTTATCAGTCTCCCTCCTTCAAATTAGTCGGCTTAACACACCGATTATAGAACCTAACAGTCCTTTGTTGGTAAGCAACTATTTGAATAGCAGTGTCTTCTTTGACCTCTTCTATCATGTTCAGATCAATTCGCCTCATGAGATCACTTTTGGGTGAATCAAAATTCAACACTCTGTGAGTCGACGGGCCTATTTTAACTGGTACCACTGTCTCAGTGCCAAAAGCAATCATGTATTCCCTTTTCCTATTCTGGGAGTGGTCCTATATGCCCAAAGAACATTGTGGAGTTTATTAAACCAGATCCCTTTAGCATCGCCAAACCTTTTCATCAATCCATATAGCAAGGTTTTATTGGCGATTTATATCTGACCATTGCACTGTGGGTCTCCAGGTATTGAATGAAGTTTCTGGATGCTCGACCTGATCTAATATTCTTCAAATTCCTCATTATCAATCTGAGTGTCATGGTCGGTGATGAAGTCATAAGGCATGCCATACCGATAAATGATTTGCTACCATATAAACTGTAAAATCGTTTTATAGGTCTATAATCAAGGGCTCAGCCTCCACCAACTTAGTGAAGTAATCGACTATTACAACCAGATATTTAAACCTTCCCTCGGTTGTCAGTAGTGGTACGACCATATCTATTCCCCAAATAGGAAAAGGCCATAAAGAAGTGATGGGCATTAGAGTTTCCCCTGGTCTTCAATGTATGGTGGCAAATTTTTGGCACTTATCACATTTCTTGGCGAGGGAAACACAATTTGCTTTTATTATCGACTAGTAATAACCTTGCACTGGTATCCGTTGTCTTAAAGATCTCCCAGTTGTGTAAGATCCACGTGAGCCTTCATGTACCTATTTAATTAAATCATTTACCTCGGTTGGGGGGATATAATGAAGTAAAGAGACTGTATAGCCCCTTCTGTACAGAATAACTTTCTCCGGGACATAGTGAGTTGCCTTATATCTCAATTTCATTTCTTTCTTTTGGTCAGATGGTAACAGTCCCTTCTTAATATAATCCATGATTGGATTTATCCAGGAAGGCCTTAATTCTACAAAAATGATGTTGACTACCTCCTCATCAATGCTCCTGCTGGTGAGAATCTCCACCGATATGGTTATTTTGAGCTCCATTGGAGTTCCTAAGGCTAGCCGAGCAAGAGCATCTAACCGGGCGTTGTCCAATCTTGGAAAACGGACCATCTTGACTGAGGAAGTGAGGAAATAATTTCATTTGACTTATTCAAGTATCTCACCATTATTTCCACTTTAACTTCATATATTTCGAGTAACTGAGGCGCAATACGTTAAGAATCACTGTTCGTTATCACCTGCTCGGCACCAAATAACGAGGCTAGCTCCAAACCAGTAATCAATGATGCATATTCGGCTTTATTGTTGGAGGCCTAAATTGAAATCTCAATGCATACTTCATGTCCAAATCGTTTGGACTATTAAAGATGAGTCTAGCATCACTTTTAGTTGTGTATGAAGATCCATCTATGAATAATTTATAACTTAGAATATCACTATTGAAGCCTTTATCCATCCATACCTTTTCTCAGTTAGTCATAAAGCTTTTTCTTAAACAGCTGATGATTCTAGTTGATCAGCAACCATCTCAGTCGGCCTTCGATCTGAGCTTTTTTCCAAAGAAGTCTGCTCAATAGGCAAACTTAGTATGCTGGGTACCTTTACATAAGTGAATTCTACTATGAAGTCTGCAACCACTTGCCCTTTCAATGAAGTTCTTGGTTCGTACACAATTTCATTCTCTCCCAGCTCAACTGCCGAAGACAATATCCTTTCACACTTTTCAGGCTTATGCAAAGCTTGTCGCAAAAGTAGGATGGTGTACACTATAATGGTATGGGCCTGCAAGTATGGTCTCATTTTTCTAGAGGCTTCACTAAGTGCTAATGTCAATTTCTCCAAGCGTGAATATCTGATCTGTAAGGACATATTTCTATAAGTCCGTTATGAATTTATTATGTCGTATACCGTTACAACCGTCGAAGAAATTAAAGAGCAATCTACATCAAGACGGATTCAAATATATCAAGGTTCTTCATCAAATAGACTCTGTGAAGTTTACTTTGGTAAGGTTATGTTTTTAATACCTTAACTTTGCACTTAGAGCTTTGGGATATTTTTTCAAAATATTTTCTAAGTGTTGGAGCGGACTTTTTCGTCAAAATTTAAGAATGAGTAATTTTTTCTAAGTTCTGTAGCGTACCTCGTTTTTTACGCCAGTTTATTCAAACGAGATGTCATCTCATTCGAGCGACATGTGCATGTCGCGCGATGTCGTTCAAATGACACGTGTACATCGTTCGCGCGAGATAGTTATTTCGTTCGAGCGATTGAGGCGGCACATTTTTCTATAAATACTCATTAAATGGTTTCATTTTCATTAAGAAGTCCCAGCGTTTTGAAAGACATAAAACTCCGAAACTGCAGAATCCTTTTGACTTCTTCTTTTAGGGTTTAATCCATTTTTGTTTTCAATTCACAAAAATCCCATATGGTTTGGTGAATTATTTTGGTGTTCAAGAACACACTTTGCTTTTGTTCAACCTCTGTGTAGATGGCATCTCCATATTAGATCGGTGGATACCGAGCGTAGTAATTTTGCGTGTGGACAAGCCGAAGATAATGAATCGATACCTGGAGGGTATTTCGCTGTCTCTCATATCTTTAAAGCTTTGCTGAAGGCACCGTGCATTAAACACTTGTGGGCGATTATCAGGTTGTATGTAAGTCAAAGGTCTTGTGAATTCTTCAAAGTGTTATAAGAGGTTTTACCTGAAAGGGTTTTTTTTCCTGAATCGGTCGTCTTTATTTTTCATGCATGGTTTGAATGATTTATGACAGTTAGATGCATGTTTAGGGGATGAATTAATTTTGTTTAAAAATAGACTCTAATTAAATAAGGTTTACTTGGAAACTTGCGAATTATTTTAAATCGATATCACACACGGTAGTCGCATTTTACAAATTGGTATCAGAGCGAGTTACGCTAATTTATCGCGTATTCCTATTTTTCGGAAAATTTGCGTGATATTGATTTTTTTTTAAATCTGTTTTGTGAAAAATCGCAATTTTTTAATGGAATATTCATTTAATAAGGTGTCTCTTTTTTACGGGTCTAATTATGCTTACTGGAAAGCTCGTATGAAATCTAGTTTAAAAGCCATTGACAAGCGTGTTTGGTTGCTTTGCGAAAATGGGTGGACTCCTCCCACTGTCACCATTGAAAATATCACCTCTTTAAAATCCATGTCGGTCTGGACTGAAGTTGATTTTAAAATGTCTAATTTTAATTCACGTGGTTTGAGTGCTATTTCTGGAGCCGTCACTCCCGATGAGTTCCGTTGAATTATGACGTGCACCACGTCTAAAGAGGCTTGGGATGTTTTGAAATTGACACACGAGGGTACGAACGCAGTTAAAGAATCAAAATTGTAAAATTTGGCCACTCAATTTGAGACTATCACCATGTTTGAGTCTTAATGCTTTGATGATTTTTATGCATGTTTGTCGGACATTGTTAACACCTATTTTAATTTGAGTGAGGTGATTGATAACACGCGTTCCGTTAAAAAGATTTCGAGATCTCTCCCAAAACGCTTTATTCCTAAAGTCACTAATTTGAACTCTTTGGGAAATTTGAAATCACTTTAGTTGGAAGAACTTGTAGGAGACCTTCAAACCTATGAGATAGACATGTTTCCCCAAACCATTAAGGCTAAGTATATATGAGTTGCTTTAAAGACTCATTTTAAGAAAAAGTTTGTGAGTCCGATTCTGAGGGTGAGTTTGATTTTGATGATGTGGCCATGCCTGTGAAATTTTTTTTAAAAATTCTCAAATTGAATAAAGAAAATTCTTCCAATAAAAAGAGATATTTTAAGTCAAATAAAAAGAAAGTGGAGGCCAAAGATAGTGACAAGGATGATGAAATCAGATGCTTTGAGTGTGAGGGCAAAGGGCGCATGGCTAAAGAGCGTCCTACTAGGATAAGGAGAAAAGGCAAAGAGACTGCTATGCACGCCACATTTCGTGATAGTGAGGGTGATGAGGGAAATGAGTCCGATAAAGGTTTAGCACATGGGATGTGTGTAGCTTTTTCGAGTCGTGTGAGCACACCCACTTTGTCTCACGTTTGTAATAACCCGAATTTTTTTAAATAAGAATTTTTAAATTACTTTTGAAAATCGGAGAAAAATGAAATTTTGGATTTTATAAATTTTATAATTTAAAATGTTGGATTTTATATTTGAAAATTAAATTTTCAAACGGAATTGGAATCGAAATTAAAATGGAGTTTTAATTGAATTTTTAATATATAGAAGAGTCCTCCAAACATAAAACTCTCTAAGAGTCCTCAAAACATAAAACTTTCTAGAAAAAAATATTTAAAAATATTGAACGGTCCGATCGAGTTGAATTTTTTTCTACAGCTTCCTCTCGTCTTCAGTTAATTCTTCGCCAAATTTCATCCAATTCCAACAGTCCGATCGTCTGGAATAAATTTTTTTAGTGTTTGTATTTGATTAGAACTATTTTCTTAATCAAACTCTTAATCCTTTATATATCAAAAAATTTGTGGATGGACTTTTCAAATCACTTTTTCTCAAACTTTTCAACCAAAAGACCTCTCCAAAATTACTCCCTTTGATCTACACACCATAACCCCAAACCTATTCAACATTTCAACCTTAGATTAGAAGGCTTATTTGGTACTTTCTCGAGTTTGGGCTAGAACGAGATTTGATTATTTTCGCGAGAAGAACGTGATGGTGTGATTAGATTTTGAGGCTGAAATTATGTGATGATTCATGCAATGATTTTGAGGTATGGGGTTTTACACAATATGCTCCTTAATATCGCGAGTGTTACTCCCTTTGATTTCATGTGATTATTGACTCATATTTGAATTATTAAATTCTTTTGGAAAATTGGAAATATTTGTTAGAATCTAATTTTAATTCATGTGGTATTACATTTATGTTGGGCATGTTTTCACGATATTTTAATATGGCACTGATGTTGGGCACCAGCCAAGACTCCTTTTCTAGGCTACTTGATAAAGTATGGCGCAGTATGGTGAGGCCAGATTACTCTGATTAATGTGTTGTTGAGAAATTATATTGATAAAAATGCTTATGATATTCGCATTTGATTTTAATATTCGTACTCGTATTGTTATGCTTTATTCACCGCTAATATTTATTGAGCATCTTTCCTGTCGTATTGTGTACTTCCCCATATTTTCTTTTAGTGGCAGGCTAGCGCGGATTTGGGTGCTATGGACTAATTTGGAGAAAGATCTTTAGCGTGGATTATTTTTGGGAAGAATATTTTAATACAATTTGGAAGATTTGTATTTTTCTTTTATGCAAAGAGCATTGGAGATTTATTTTGTTCCAAGATAGATAGTTTTCTTATTTCGAGAGATTTGGTTGTATTTAATTTGAAGAGATTTGAGATTAGTGGATTCTTATTATTGTATTGTGGGATTTTTAGATGCTTTATACCTTGTTATTTGTGGATTTGGTTAGTTTTATCAATAGTAGCGCTCCGTTCGCTCTCCCCGGGCGGTCGGGGTGTTACAGAATGGTATCAGAGCTTAGGTATATGACAACCCTCGGGTCTTGAGTTTTGGGTCTATCATGCGGGTTAGACATGTTTTTTTGGAGATAGAAATTTTTTGGTGATAAGTCATGTTAGGCATCGAGGTTAGATGTGAGGTGTTTAAAGTTGATTTTTGGAGACGACATTTATTTTTGGAGATTGTTGGTGTGGCCTCATTTTCGAGCGTTAGGTTTCGTCGAATTTCGAGGATGAAATTTCTTGTTAGTGGGGAAGTATGTAACAACCCGGATTTTTTATAAATGAGAATTTTTAAATTACTTTTGAAAATCGGAGAAAAATGAAATTTTGGATTTATAAATTTTATAATTTAAAATGTTGGTTTTTATATTTGAAAAATAAATTTTCAAATGGAATTGGAATTGAATTTAAAATGGAGTTTTAATTGAATTTTTAATATATAGAAGAGTACTCCAAACATAAAACTCTCTAAGAGTCCTCAAAACATAAAACTCCCTAGAAAAAAAAAATTAAAAAAATTGGACAGTCCGATCGAGCTGAAATTTTTTCTGCAGCTTCCTCTCATCTTCAGCTAATTCTTCGCCAAATTTCATCCAATTCCAACAGTACGATCGTCCGGAATAAAAATTTTTAGTGTTTGTATCTGATTAGAACTATTTTCTTAATCAAACTCTTAATCCTTTATATATCAGCAAATTCGTGGATGGACTTTTCAAATCACTTTTTCTCAAACTTTTCAACCAGAAGACCTCTCCAAAATTACTCCCTTTGATCTACAAACCATAACCCCGAACTTATTCAAGATTTCAACCTTAGATTATAAGGCTTATTTGGTGTTTTCTCGAGTTTGTGCTAGAACGAGATTTGATTATTTTCGCGAGAAGAACGTGATGGTGTAATTAAATTTTGAGGTTGAAATTATGTGATGATTCATGCGATGATTTTGTGGTATGGGGTTTTACACAATATGCTCCTTAATCTCGCGAGTGTTACTCCCTTTGATTTCATGTGATTATTGACTCATATTTGAATTGTAAAATTCTTTTCGAAATCTAGAAATATTGTTGGAATCTAATTTTGATTTATGTGGTATTATATTTGTGTTCGGCATGTTGTCATGAGATTTTACTATGGCACTGATGTTGGGCACCCGCCAAGACTCCTTTTCCGGCTACTTGATAAAGTATGGCGCAGTATGGTGAGGCCTGATGACCCTGATTAATGTGTTGTTGAGAAATTATATTGATAAAAATGCTTATGAGATTCGCATTTGATTTTAATATTCGTACTCGTATTGTTACGCTTTATTCACCGCTAATATTTATTGAGCATCTTTCCTGTCGTATTGTGTACTTCCCCATATTTTCTTTTAGTGGCAGGCTAGCGCGAATTTGGGTGCTATGGACTAATTTGGAGAAGGATCTTTAGCGTGGATTATTTTTGGGAAGAATATTTTAATACAATTTGGAAGATTTGTATTTTTCTTTTATGCAAAGAGCATTGGAGATTTATTTTTTTCCAAGATAGATAGTTGTCTTATTTCGAGAGATTTGGTTGTATTTAATTGAAGAGATTTGAAGTTAGTGGATTCTTATTATTGTATTATGGGATTTTCAGATGCTCTATACCTTGTTTTTCGTGGATTTGGTTAATTTTATCAATAGTAGCGCTCTGTTCGCTCTCCCCGGACGGGAGGGTGTTACAACGTTGATAGAGGTCATGAAAGCACTGGTGATGACTCGAGTGTTTCTAGTGGAGATGAGAGCGAATTTTTGAGTGGAGATGAAAGTGAGCTCCAAAATGCCTTTAGAGATTTGTACTCCGAGACCTTGAAAACAAAGAAGTATAATAGAGATTTAGGCCGTCGGGTTTTAGGCTTGGAGAAAGAGAAGGAAGTTTTAAAAAGGAAAAAGTGTGATTTGACCAACACGGTGTCTAGTCTGACGACACGTGTATCCCAACTCGAGAGTGATCTCAAACGTGCCCCGAAGGTTAAAATTCCTTTAGAGAACGCATCTAAGAAGGCTCGAAAGATGGTTCTCAATCCCATTTTGGGTAAAGGTGAGAAGTTAGCAATAAGTCATGACGGTGCTTCTACTTTCCAATTAGCACCCGAGCCGGTTCCCACTTTAGTACTAGAATCACGTCAGACTCACCCTAACCCAGCTAGGCGACCCATTCCTATTAGGAGAGAGCGTCCTAGAGTTTTTGGAAGATGTGTTCCTAGGCCTATATATCTTTGTTTCCATTGCAAAAGGAGAGGACACCTTAGGAAATTTGGTTTTAAGTTTGGTTATGTGTCACGTTTTGCTACTACACGTGTCTCTGCCACACATGCACTCACACAAGATACTTTACATGCTCCTGGATACTACATGAGAGAGTTTGCACATTTAGGTGAGCAAGTTAAGCTTTTGATCGAAACTTCACAAAATTTGATGGAGGTTTTTCATAAGTTGACACCACCTTTAAAAAACCCCTCTGCACCTAACGATTGAGGTTTGACTTCTTTACTAGCGTAAGGATGTTTTACATGATGACATTATTTGCCTATTGCTAGTATGTATCATTTTTGTTTGTTTTCCATTTTTTTTGAAAAATTCAAAAAGATTGTGTATTTTGTTTGCACCGTTTATGGATGGACACTTAGGATGACCAAGTCACAACATCATTTCATTTTTCATGTGACTATTTGATAGTATTTTGAGACGATATATCATGTCGTCTTTGTGCTTTATAATGTGTGGAGTCATTAAGATGTAATTAAGGATTCTTCCAACATGTTTGACTCATGATTTCCTTTATTGCCCACATGCACGGATTTGTTTGATTATTGTGCTTGTCTAATCACATGTTGGTTGGGTGTTTTCACTTCAATCTTGTCCTTAAAACGAACCAAGCGCAATAAAACTTGATAAGAAAGTTGTGCATGTAAGAGCCGTTTGTGAGGTTGTGTGCTTTATTTGAAAACGAGGAAGGGTTGCGAAAGGTTCATTTGGCATTTGAGAATACTAAGCCACCATTTAAATTGGACCTAGAAAATTGAGGAATTTTATTATCCGAGGTCCAAAGAGGTTTAAAAGAGCCCGAAAAAAAAATTAAAGAAACTAAAAAGAAATTCATGCCGAATATGGGCCATTAGGTTTTTGCACCAATTCTCTAATGTTTGAGAATTTAGATCTCCTCTAAAAGAAAATATATATGAGGGAGTTTGGATGGAGAATTAAAACGGGTTGCACGTCCTTGAAAATCTTGAAAAAGTGTTACATAGTTTTGGACGTTATTGGGGTGGAAATCACTTTGACTTTGATTTGTTGATTTGCATAAGACGATGTCATTTAAATTCAACAATTTTTACACCTAAGGATACTTTTGATGTCCATTAGTTAGGAGTACACGTATTCATCATGCACATATTATTGATTGTGTTGATTTACCTATCGAATGTGTTCACACCCATTCATTCTGTTTCCATGACTTGTTTGTTTTAGTTAAATCCATGGTATGATTTTTGGTATCTTATTTTTGTACGAAAATTTTGAAAATAAAAAATAGTTTGTGAAAGTTTTTTAGATACACCTTTGCATGCGTGTAGTTTGACTCTTGTTTACTATGCATTTTTATCATGCCACTCCATGTTTTGATTGTTTCTTCTTATCTATCTATTTGGGGACATCATAAAAAGGGTGAGAAATAATTATCATGTTATGGGGGAGTTTTTGCATTATGGGGGAGATTTGGTTTATTAATGATTTATTCTTATATCATTTCAAACTCGATGTATCACGAAGTTTTTTGCTTTATCTCATGTGTGTAGGTACAAAGATTGAAGATCATTACGTTGCACACCCTGATGAGAAAAGCTTTGAGATTTGATGAAGACTTTTTGAAGAACAGTTTGAGATCTTGCAAATTTATTCATGGGAGGGTAGATTTGTATAAGCATTTTGGTATTTGATAATTCGGATGTTTTTATGTATGTACCGCCATAAACATAGGAGGATATTTGTAAGGACATATTTTTATAAGTACGATATCAATTTATTATGTCTTATATCGTTACAACCGTCGAAGAAATTCAAGAGCAATCTACATCAAGACGGATCGGAATATATCATGGTTCTTCATCAAAAAGACTCCGCGAAGGGTACTTTGGTAAGGTTATGTTTTTAATACCTTAACTTTGCACTTAGAGCTTTGGGATATTTTTTCAAAATATTTTCTAAGTGTCGGAGCGGACTTTTTCGTCAAAATTTAAGAATGAGTAATTTTTTCTAAGTTCTGTAGCGTACCTCGTTTTTTACGCCAGTTTATTCAAACGAGATGTCATCTCATTCGAGCGACATGTGCATATCGCGCGATGTCGTTCAAACGACACGTGTACGTCGTTCGCACGAGATAGCTATTTCGTTCGAGCGACTGAGGCGGCGCGTTTTTCTATAAATACTCATTAAATGATTTCGTGTGCATTAAGAAGTCCCATCATTTTGAAAGACCGAAAACTGTGAAACTCTGGAATCCTTTTGACTTCTTCTTTTAGGGTTTAATCCATTTTTGTCTTCAATTCACAAAAATCCCATATGCTTTGGTGAATTGTTTTGGTATTCAAGAACACACTTTGCTTTTGTTCAACCTCTATGGAGAAGGCATCTCCATATTTGATCGGTGGATACCGAGCGTAGTGATTCTGCGTGTGGACGAGCCGAAGACGATGAACCGACACCTGGAGGGTATTTTGCTGTCCCTCATATCTTTGAAGGTTTGCTGAAGGCACTGTGCAATTCACACTTGTGGGCGATTATCATGTTGTATGTAAGTCAAAGGTCTTATGAATTCTTTAAAGTGTTATAAAAGGTTTTACCCGAAAGGGGTTTTATTCCGGAATCGGTCATCTTTATTTTTCATGCATGGTTTGAATGATTTATGACATTTTGATGCATGTTTAGGGGCAGAATTAATTTTGTTTAAAAATAGACTCTAATTAAATAAGGTTTACTTGGAAACTTGTGAATTATTTTAAATCGGTATCACACATCGTAGTCGCATTTTACATGATCTCGACTCCTCGAAATGCCTTACTGGTGTAGTTCACGGGTTTTTAAACACCCTCCTTTAATCAGATCAAGGTTGAACTTACACTAGATAATAAGAGGTTTTTTGCGTATGTGGTGGTTGTCTTCAAAAGCCTAGTCTCAAAATCCGTTGAATACTTACAAAACTTATTAAACAACTCGTATTGTGGTAAATACGAGTATCAATCCAACTTTCAAGTTGAAACAAATAACGTGAATGCTGGTAATTCCAATTCTTTATTTACATCCCTTTTTATATTTTTTTTAAAAAAAACTCAAGGGAGAATCAACTAAATAATGCTAAAAATCAGAAGTGACTAAATAACTAATAATGACACTAATCGAGTGTGATAAATGTGAAAAGATTCAAGAGATGGGATTACGCTGCGTGTTCAGCTATTTTTAATTTCTTAATTTATTGAATTGAAATATTTTGAGATAATATTAAATTTACCATTTAACTCTCGTTAAAATCATAAATTCAATAATGTCTTTTTCAGAAAACTCATTTAAAAATGTCACTACTCTGCAAAATGGATATATACCCTCTTTAAAGAACTCAGCCGCTAAGAATGATTTATAAAAAAAAAATATGAATCCGAGAATTGCAAATTCGAGTTTATATTCAAATTTCAAGAAAAAGCTATCTCTAGTTCAATTCCAAAACCAAATATTAAAACAAAAATAATTCACTATCTCTCGATACGTAAATTAATGTGTGACAATTAAAAATAAATTTTCCTAGAAATATAACAATCAATTATATTAACATCCTACATGTTTCATCACACTACTTGAACGGGGTGTTTAGCCTAACACCCTCGTATTAGAACATAACACAACAATCAAATACATGTCAAGAATTATATAAAATGAAACAAGGAAAAAAAATACGATACGCAAATTTTACTGTCGAATCACGTTCTTGAAATGCGTCCTGACATTCATTCAACGTCTTCACAATTTCAACACTTGATTACAATTAAAAAAAAGCTAAACCTAAAATTTATTCTAAACTAAACTAATTTTTTTTATATTTTTCTAAGCCTATTTTTATTTCTAAACTGTACAAAAACTGGATCTCTTCTCTCTGTTTTTTGTCTCTGAGTGAGAGTCTCCGATCCGAGCTTCCCTCCTCTTCATTTATAACCCACGATGATGCTTTGTTGAGAAGAGATATTTGAGGGATTTCATTTGTTCCAAGTCTTAGAAGATTTTGTAAACTATGCACGTGGGTTTGTTTGGCTCCCGTTTTTTTGGGAGAGATTAGTTTGGATTGAAATGGTTCGGGTAGTGGGTTGAGTGGATCTGTGAAATAGGTTTGGACTATATTGGTTTCAGGTAAGGATAGGGTCGAGTATAAGTTGGGTTTGAAAGTCACCGGTTTGGGGATGTTTTTATGTATGGTGGGGTTCGACTGGGTTCAGAGTTTTGGAGCCGGACTTTGAATTGGTCAGAATGTCAAAACAATCTATGGTCAGAATGTCGTCGGCGATGGTTTAGCCTATGATGAGGTCAGAGTTATGGTTTGGTAGTGACTGGGCTTTGTGGAGGGATTTGGAGGTTTGGCCCTGTTAGGAAGTTTCCATGGTCGCCGACTTAAGGTGGCAGTGGTCGGAGATTAAAGTTGGGCAGGTCGGATTAGAGTAGGTGGAGCAGATCGGGCTCGTGGGTAAGCAGGGGGCGGGTATGGGTTTAGTCGAAATGGGTTGAGGCTGGACAGGTGGTTGCCATGGGTTATGGTATGGTTGATTTTAGGTCTGAGGAATTGGGTTAGAGGAGAGAGAGTATGAGGGATGTTTGGTCATCTGTGTGTAAATTGTAAATAAAAAAAGATAAAATAAAACTTACTAAAATATTAACAGTAAAAAAATAAATATAAAAGAAAACTAAAGGAAATGAAACCTACAAAAACTTTAAAATAGCTAAATCCCTACCCTAAAAATAAAAGACTCAAAAGAATAAAAACTAAATTAATAAAATACTCAACTCAACTCAACTCAACAAAGCCTTTTCCCAATTATTTGGGGTCGGCTACATGAATCCTATTTTTCCATTCCATTCTGTCCAGTGCAATATCTTCGGTTACACCACATGATATCATGTCCTTTTTTATAATATCCCACCAAGTTAATTTAGGCCTACCTCTACCCCTTGGGTTACCATCAATACTAACTAAATCACTCTTCCTTACAGGAGCATCCATTGGTCTACGCTTGACGTGTCCAAACCATCGAAGTCGATTTTCTCTCAATTTATCTTCTATAGGAGCTACTTTCACCGTTTTACGAATTTGTTCATTTTTAATTTTATCCTTTCGAGTTTTACCACAAATCCATCTTAGCATTCGCATCTCCGCCACACTCATTTTCTGCACATTTTGTTTCTTGGTTGCCCAACACTCTGTCCCATATAACATGGCGGGTCTAATGGCCGTCCTATAAAATTTTCCTTTTAACTTCAAAGGTATACGCCTATCACACAGAACGCCGGTCGCACTTCTCCACTTAACCCAGCCTACTCTAATCCTATGCGTAACATCATCACTAATATCTCCATCTTTTTGTATAATCGATCCTAAATAACGAAAATGATCATTTCTAGGTATTTCTTGACCCTCCAATTTCACCACATCTCCATTTGTCCTCCTATTACTACTAAAATTACACTCCACATATTCTGTTTTAGTTCTGCTTATTTTAAATCCTCTTGTTTCTAAAGTTTCTCTCCACAATTCCAACCTAGCGTTTATCCCCATCTTAGTCTCATCGACTAAAACAATATCATCTGCAAATAGCATACACCATGGCACCTCATCTTGTATTTGTCCAGTCAACTCATCCATAACAAGAGCAAAGAGAGAAGGACTTAATGCTGAACCTTGGTGTAGCCCTACCGTAATTGAAAATTCACTACTTTCTCCAGCTGATGTTCTTACTGTAGTCATCGCACCATCATACATATCCTTGATCACGTCAATATATCTGCGAGTCACTCCTCTTTTATGTAGAACCCACCATATTATATCTCTGGGTATCCTATCATACGCCTTCTCCAAATCTATAAAAATCATATGAAGATCCTTCTTTTTCTCTCTATACCTCTCCATTAATCTCCTCAATAAATAGATTGCTTCCATTGTTGACCTCCCAGGCATAAACCCAAATTGATTCTCAGATACTGTTGTCTTCAATCTCAATCTATATTCAATCACTCTCTCCCAAAGTTTCATTGTATGACTCATTAACTTAATACCACGATAATTTGAACAACTTTGTATGTCCCCTTTATTTTTATAAATAGGTACTAAAATACTTTTTCTCCATTCATCGGGCATCCTATTAGTCATTAAAATTCTATTAAATAATTTGGTAAGCCATGATACTCCATCCTCCCCTAAGCACTTCCAAACCTCAATAGGGATACCATCTAGTCCTAAAGCCTTCCCTGTTTTCATCTTTTTTAGAGCAATCCTGACCTCTGTTGTCCTAATTCTACGAAAAAATATATCTTCTCGAGTCTCCCTAAGTTTCTCTATATCTAATCTACTCCCATTATCTCCATTTAATAACCTCTCAAAGTAGTTTTTCCATCTTTCCATAATTTCATCATCTTTGACTAGGACTCTCGAATCATCACTTTTGATGCACTTAACGTTATTGAAATCTTTTGTTTTCCTATCCCTAAGTTTAGCAAGCTTATAAATACTTTTTTCCCCTTCTTGTGTTCCTAATTTTGTATAAAGATCATCATACGCTTTTAACTTAGCATCTCTTACCACTTTCTTAACTTCCTTTTTAGCCCATTTATATTTCTCAAAATTCTCTTCATTTCTATTTGTTTGCCATTTTTTAAAGCACTCCCTTTTAATTTTTACTATATTCTGTACTTCTTCATTCCACCACCAAGTTTCTTTAGACTGTGGCCCTTTGCCTTTTGATTCTCCAAGAATTTCTTTTGATATTTTCCTAATGCATGTGGCCATCTTATTCCACATTATGTTAGTTTCTTCTTCACAATTCCATGTTGCTTCATTTAATACTTTATCTTTAAATAGTTCTAATTTCTCTCCTTTTAAATTCCACGACCTAGTTCGTGGGTTAATCTTCACTTTTCGCATTCGTGATTGATTTTTAATATTTATATCCAACACCATTATCCTATGTTGTGAGGTTAAGCTCTCTCCCGGGATAACCTTACAATCTTTACACGTTAATCGGTCTCCTTTCCTAGTAATGAAAAAATCTATTTGGCTCTTATGTGTTCCACTTTTATAAGTTATTAAGTGTTCAAGCCTCTTTTTAAAACATGTATTTACTAGTACAAAATCATAAGCCATCGCAAAATCTAAGATAGACTCTCCCTCGTCGTTCCTATCTCCAAAACCATGTCCGCCATGCACTATCTCATATCCTACACGATCTTCTCCTACATGGCCATTAAAATCTCCACCTATATAGATTTTCTCACCTAGGGGTATTTCTTGAATTAGTTCATCCATTTGTTCCCAAAATTGTACTTTAGTGTGCTCATCTAATCCTACTTGAGGTGCATAAGCACTAACAATATTAATAATGTTTTCACCTAATACCAATTTTACAAGTATAAGCCTATCACCTTTCCTAATAACGGTTACGATATCGTCCTTAAAGTTTTTATCTACTATTATTCCAACTCCGTTCTTATTTCTATGTTTTCCTGTATAATATAATTTAAATCCTGTATTTTCTATTTCTCTAGCTTTCTCACCGACCCATTTAGTTTCTTGTAAACAAGCTATGTGAACTTTTCTTCTTCTCATGGTATCTACTAACTCCATCCCTTTTCCTGTCATAGTCCCTATGTTCCAAGTCGCTAACCTAAGTCTAGTATCCTGGACTAGCTTCTTTACCCGCACACGTCCAGCTTGTTGCAGGAACCCTTGCGTATTTATCGTCGCATCCGGGCGCCGATGCGACGCCCCTTGCCTATTTTTCGAGACACCCGGTGGCAGGCGCAACGCCCCTTGCCTATTTTTCGAGACACCCGGTGGCAGGCGCAACGCATCGCTTAAGGGGAATGCCCTAGCATTAGCACGTATATTCATAGGATTCATGTTCATAAGGATCTGACAAAGTTTTACGCTGGCTGTCAGCTACCTAACGCAACCCTCCTCCTTTTTCCGGGCTTGGGACCGGCAGTGTCAAAAAAATAAGAAGTTAAGCACGACACAGGCGGAGTTAAAAACTAAATTAATAAAATACGTAATAAAAATAATTTGATAATAAAAAAACTAAAACTAAAATAAGATAAATAAAAATATAATAAAATGCACACCTATTATATTTACATAAATAATATCAAAACACTCGACGCACAATGACGGACACTAATACGTACAACTATATGCACACAAATATACAAATCCTAAAAATTATATGTGACTCAAATAAAAATCTAAAAAATAATAAAAATACAAATTAAGCACACACGAGGCTCGGGTGATGGCATGGGCTCGATTTAGGCTTAGGGTTGGTACGGGAAAAGGTCTAGGGTATCAGAACTCATTGGGGCAAGCTCAAATGGGACCTCTGTCTTCACGATCACTTTGATTTTCTTCATTTAACGCATTTGACTGCTATTTTATTGCAATTATGCCGATTTAACACCATTTAACACTGCGACTGCATATTGACCTGAAATGTAGACAAATACGAACATAAGGTCATTTTTATTGAAAATGAGCGACTAAAATGCACATATTTGGGGCATAAATTAAACACTTTTTGGTGCTTATCACTAGATACGAAAATAGACAAATACACCTACAATTTCTCGCCCAAAATTGGTCTGGAGAGTAGTGGGGTAGACCCCAAATACTTCTTCGGGTCTAAAAAATCTTTTTCAAATTCTTGTTCCATTCATAGGTCTTTCTAAGAACCTTAAAAATGGGAAGACATTTGTTTGTGGCCTAAGATACGAAAGATTTAGGGTTGCTACTCTCCCTGTTAACTTTTGCACATCTTCCTTATTAGTCGGGGATTGCATTTCTAGTAAAGCCTTTATTTTATTAGGATTGACTTCAGTTACCCTTTGATTCACAATGTACCCCAAGAACATACCTTTCGGGACTCCGAATATGCACTTGGTCGGATTGAGATTCATTTGATGTTTTTCTAACTGGTCAAATGTTTCGGCCAGATGAGAAATGTGGTCGGAAACAAACTTGCTTTTGGTAAATATATCATCAGCATATACCTCCATGTTCTTGCCAGTTTGGTCTTCAAAGGCTTTATTTACCAACCTCGGATACGTTGCGCTAGTGTTCTTGAGACCAAAGGGCATTACATTATTGTAGTAAGTTCCTCAACTGGTGATGAAGGACGTGTTTTTCTTATCTTTTAGCTTCATCTTGATCTGGTTATAACCAGAATAGGCATTCATGAAGCTGAGCAATTCATGACCTGCTGTGGCATCTATCAATTATCAATATTGGGTAAAGAAAAGTGATCTTTGGGGCATGCATTGTTAAGATCAATAAAATCCACACACATTCGCCATTTATTTTTCTTCTTCATGACCATTACTACATTGGCCAGCCAATTCGGATATTTAACATCCTCAATAAACTATGATTGCTGTAATTTTTCCACCTCTTCTTGGATCGCCATATTCTTTTTTGGGCTGAAAACTCTGCGCTACTGCTTGATAGGCCTAAAATCTTTATAGATATTGAGTTTGTGGCACATAAAGTTGGGGTTAATCCCTGGCATGTCCTCATGACTCCAGGCGAACACATTTTTCTTATTTTTAAGGATTGTAATTAATTCCTATTTAATATAAGGTCTTAGTCTTGAACCAATCTGGTGTTCCTTTTTCGAAAAAAAGATCTACTGTCATATTATTCTGCTAATCAGAATGAAAAGGTTGTGCCAGGACGGTATGACCTGCCATGAGAAGATCGGGAATGGTTACTCCTTTCGTTCCTAGATGGTGGTGATGGCATGTCTCTTTTGGAATTGAAGGATTTGTCTTGAATTCTGCGAACCAGTTATCTCACTGACTCTTGCATAGCCTCTTGTCCTTTATCCAGATTAAACAGGATCCTCTGAAGGTCTATCTCACCATGGGGAGCGAATATTTCTAGATTATTGCATCCAGCTGCCAAGCTTCTTTCGGGAACAGTTATCATTCTTCAAACCAAAAAATAAACAAATAAATATATGAAGTAGAGAATAATGAGAAGCATTCATTCCCACAAACAAGGTCAATCTTTTGATGTCTAAAAATGAAGTGATCCGAATTTATAATCACAAATTAATAATAAGGGCAATCTTAATCAAACACATAAGAGATGGAGATTTTTAAAGTGGATTGACTATGAAGAAACCCTACTGTGACACCCCGTCTAATTAAATATTGGGTAGCTACTCCTTTATTAAATTAATACAAAATATCAAGATGGTTCAGTCTTAGCATCACTGTCGAAAAATTTTTAATTAGTTACTAGCCACCGAATATTTAAAAGCGAGATGCCAAATTTTATTAATTAAAATTAACGTACAACCAAGTAACGAATAACTAACCATTCAACATTCACAAAATAGTCTCATATGAATAACCAACGTTATGAAATAAATTGAGTCTGGAGTAAACACTCCTAATATAGTCTCAATGAAAAATAATCCAATAACTGAAATGAAAATGAAAGTCTGAAATTCTAAAAGTCTAAAAATGAAAGTCTGAAAGTCTGAAAATGAAAGCAAAGATAGATGTAGAGGCGTCTAATACCAAGATCCTATAACTTCCACACCAGCTACAGCATGTCAACAGAATGGAACTTCTATGCTTGGTGTCTCTGTAGCTGGGCACCTAAAAGGTTTTTACAAAAAAATAGATTTGGGTGCCCGTTGTGAAAATATTTTTAAACCTTGCTGGTTCCAAATCTATTTTTTTGTAACCAGAGCCCGTTGTGAAAATAGATTTGGAACCAGCAAGTGAGAGCCCGTTGTAAAAATATTTTTAAAAACAGCAAGTGTTGAATTGCATTAAACAGTAAATATTACATACATGTTAGTCACTTGCTCTCACTTGAGATTCTCACCCTTCAACTATTGTGCACGCCTAACGCATTCTTTTAACCCATTATAGTTATACCACTACCTAACCATTTTTTACTAAATCTGTCTATACAAAACTTCTTTACGATGCCTACCCGTATTACCCAATTAAGACATAACTACATTTCAAATACTCATTAATTGAATCAATTATTTCATGTATTATTTAGATTCCCACATCTTTAAGTTATTTAAATATCTTAGTCATTCTCATTTACTAAGTAACAGTGAATAATTACAAGTATATATTTATATCACTCTCAGTACATATATACACATATGACACCCCTAGGCTGAGCTGCGGTGCATGCATACTCGGCTATCGAACCCCGATACATCACGTATATAAGGATCATGAGTTTCGAATCACTCAGGAATCGTATCAATACAAATCAAAGATATTGAAGGTGAACATAGTTCACATACCTATGAGTCGTGCACATACCTAAGCTCCCATAGTCAGATGACTTATCAACTCACAAATAAGTCTTCACAGTCCTATATTCGTGATGTACCAAATCTAAATCCCTACGAAGGCACACAAGATAAGATTGTCCGCTTCCTATAACCTCCCATGATTGCAAGTATGGTAGGTATGCCATACACATAATAATCCATATACTAGGTAATCACACAACCTAAGTAATCATTATTTCAATATAGGTATACTCTTGTCCTATATTACAAGTCTCATACGTAGTATAGTTTCATCCCCATTATTCTATGTAAAATGTTTAGCGCCAAAACTCTCGTCGTATAAATTTGAGTACTTAAACCTATCCCAAATGGTTACTAAGTCTCCCATATGTCTCTAAGGTTACTTCAATAATTTAAAGTTGCCCTACTACTGCCTCATACCTTAAGTTATTATTTTTCCGAATTAAATTCGAGTTCCCATAATTTCTAACCGTAACTCACTCGTCGAACACTCGTAAGTTTATCATTTAATCCCAAACCAAACAAATATTTTATGGCCCTCAAATACACCCCTACTGACCTTCCCTAAGTCCCAATATGTTCAAATAGTCCACACTAATAATTCTTAAAAGTCGGGATTAGTAAAATATTAAAAGTAAATTTTATCAAAAACACAAGGGTAGTCGATCGATCGACTCAAGAATGTCTATCGGTAAAAACAATCGATCGATCGGCTATGAATGTCGATCGATCGATCGATCGACTAGTTACAGCCCAGAATTTTAGAATTTTTAGCCATTGTTTTGTCTCAAAAATTCATTACATGATCCTATTATCAAGGGTAAATATACTTAATGTTATGACAACCTAAACACATGATTTCTAACATTCCAGAATCATCAAATCATCACGAAATTTGCATACAAATTTAACTGTTCATCAAATTTTCATATTTAAACCCAAGGATAACTTCTCTCAATTCAAGATGGACAATTACTCAAATTTTATCCATGATTTATATCATTTAGGATATGATTTCATTCTATAATCTTTCCAGAATTTATCTACATGCAAAACCTATCCATATTCAAGATTAAATTCTCCCAATTCATGAAATTATCAAAATTTCAAGTTTAGTCTCCAATTCTAAACTACCATGGATAATATAATTGTTGAATCAAAACTAGTTAAATCACATGACTCAAATGGAAGTTCTGATCCTTTGGAGAAGATGATATGGTGGTGATGTTCTCTTTCCGGTCGCAAATCCGGCGGTGGCGGTGGTGCAAGATGTTGTTTGGCCCTAGCAACCTTTGGAAACCCTTCCTTTCTCTCTACTTATCTCTCTCAAGTTTATAGCAGCCAATCATCTAATGATCCTAAGGGTTGGATGATAAATTTAACCTAAATTTCACATGTCAATATTCATCAAATAGTAAAATGACTAAAATACCCTCCCGAGTTGCCAATTTGGCCCAAAAATTCCCCGGGACCCAAAATAGACCCTCAGATAGCCTTTTCTAACTATCTCTATACTTTCGAACACGTTGGAGCACTCAAAATGACCATAAGGATGACATAAAATTAAATTACTTTATAATCCATTAAACTGGTCCTGACACGACTGGCACGCGTGTCCCAACTTAATTTCCAAAAATGTCGTATATTCCACTCGTGACAAAATTTTAATAAGTTCATAATCATATATTACTATACTCGCTGAGTAATATTCAATATAATTATCACAATCAAATACTAACTCTCGTCTCGCTACTATTTAAATCCAAATTAATTTCCCAATTTTAATTCAATAAAACCTTTAATTAAAATTGGTAAAAATACGGAGTATTACGTACTTCCCCCTAATAATGGAATTTCATCCCGAAATTCAAAAATAACGGTATACCTGGTAAAAATAACTCTGGATATTTATCGCGCATGTTATCCTCGTGCTCCCAGGTGGACTCCTCGGTATTATAATGTCGCCACTGAACACGTACTAATGGTACAACGTTCGATCTCAATTTTCTCTCGTTATGGTCTAGGATGGCAACCGGCCCCTCCTCGTAGGAACTATCGGGCTGCAAATAAATCTCCTCCAAAGCAATGTGAGTATGGGATAACTCATCCCGAAGATATCTCCTCACCGAATAAATATGGAACACGTCATGAATCATGTGCAAGTGCTCTAGTAACCCAAGTATATAAGCAACTGGCCCAATTCGCTCGATGATAGGGAATGGCCCTACATATCTCGGCGCCAACTTTCCTTTCTTACCAAAACGCATTATTCCCTTCATAGGAGATTCTCTCAGCAATACCTGGTCTCTCACATTGAACTCTTGAAAGAACCTCTTGGCATCGACGTAGCTCTTCTGTCAATCCTGAGCAATCCGAATACAGCTCCGAATCATATGTACCCTCGCTGAAGTACCCTGAATCACCTACTATTCAAGTAGCTTATTGTCCCCCACCTCTAACCAACACGTTGGAGAACGACAAGTTCTACCATATAATGCCTCAAATAGAGCCATGCCAATCGTAAACTAGTAGGAGTTATTATAGGCAAACTCTACTAGTGGGAGATACTGCTCCTATCCCCCGAAAAAATCTAGGATACACATCCGTAACATATCCTCTAACATCTGATTTGTTCGCTCAGTCTGCCCATTAGTCTGCGAGTGATAGGCTGAACTCAATCGTAACTTCGTACCCATGGCCTCCTGTCAGTTCTCCTAAAATCTGGACACAAAAATCTTATCCCGATCGGACAAAATATCAAGGTGCACCCTGTAAAGTCTCACCACCTCCGCAATGAAGATTTGAGTGTACTGCCCCGTAGTATAATCGATCCGAACTGGCAAAAAATGGGCTACCTTAGTCCTCCAGTCCACAATCACCCATATGGAGTCATGACCCATCTACGATGTAGGCAACCCAGTGATGAAATCCATGGAAACGCTCTCCCATTTACACATAGGAATTTTTAACTACTGTAGGAGCCTTGGCTGTCTCTGGTGGTCAACTTTTACCAACTGACAAGTGGCACATTTTGAAACAAATTTGTCAATGTCTTTCTTCATTCCACTCCACCGGTATTGTCGCCTCATATCCTAGTAAATCTTATTCCCCTCGGAATGTACCAGAAAACGTGAACCGTGCGACTCTATCATCACCTCATGTCGCAAGTACTCCCCCTTAGGAATAAACAGTCTCCCATTGAAGCGCAACCCTCCCTCCGAACCAATAGTGTAAGACTTGGCCCCTTGTGCTAGAAGATGTACTATTTGATCCGGGCAGAACGAATTCGTTGCCTGAGCCTGTACCACCCTCGTAATAATTTGAGGCGTAACTGTCCTAATAGACATAAATGATCGGGCCACTTCATCTTCGTGTCCCAACTACTTCCATTTTGCTTTCCACACTTCGTCCACCTCACCTACTGGCCTACGGCTCAATGCGTTTGCTACCACATTAGCCTTCCCCGGATGGTATTAGATATCGAATTGATAATCATTCACAAATTCAAGCCACCTGCATTGACGCATATTCAACTCCTTCTGGGTGAAGAGGTACTGTAGTAACTTGTGATCTGTGAATAAGCAAAATTTCTCCCCAAAGAGATAATGTCTCCATATTCGAAGTGCAAACACGACTGTCGCTAACTCCAAGTCGTGGGTGGGTTAATTCCTCTCATGAGGCTAAAGCTTTCGCGAAGCATAAGCTATAGCCTGATTAGGGCTGTAAACGGATATTCGAAAATCCGCATCCGTCCGATATCCGAATCCGAATTTGCGGATATTTATCCAAAAATATAGAAACGGATACGAATATGGATACTCTATAAATATATTCGAGAAAGCGGATACGGATACGAATAGTACTAGTATCCGACACGGATAATCCGTATCTGATGCGGAGTATACATTTTATTGGATATCCATTTTACCAGATATTTGTATCTGTCAAACATATGTTTAAAATATTACTAATAATATTAGTATTAGTATTAGTATTAGTATTAGTATTAGTATTAGTATTAGTATTAGTATTAGTATTAGTATTAGTATTAGTATTAGTATTAGTATTAGTATTACTAGTAAATAAATATTTAAAAAAACATTAATCGTTTATCCCCCAAAACAAAATAAACACATACTCCACTCCAAACAAAAACACCCTAAAGTTATTATTTTATTGGGTATATTATAAAATGTCATGTATTATTATTTTATTGGGTATATTATTATAGAGTTTATTAAAGTTACAATACACCCTATCACACACAACATACATCGACTAAAGAACATACACTCCACTAAAAAAAACTAACTTCGTTTCATTTATCTTTCGTACAAAACAAGAGAAAAGAAACTCTCATGTGGTTATTCGTTAGTTTTCTTAATTATAAATAAATGTAAGAGAGAAACAGAAAAGAATATAAGAGAGAAACATAATAGAATGTAAGAGATAAATATAAAAGTAAAGAGATGGTTTTGATTGTGATGAGAATTGAAGTTAACAATATGTGTATTATATATTAAATAAAAATGTATACTTATTCTAATAAAAATATCAGTATGTTTTGAAGACAAAAGGTCCATGGGGTTATCATTCTCAATAAATTTGATTAATCTAAAAGGTGCATATTTATTTCTACTATCATGGAATGCGACTGTTATTCTTTTTGGATGGCTTTAAACTTATATGGTTGTAAAATATGGATGACTTTAAGCCATATTATCATTATGGAATGATACTATTATTATGGAATCCATAATTGTTGATATTAGGAGGCAGTAATTTTGTTATATATTTATTTGGATTGGATTGGATTTCATTGGATTGGATATTTTAATTGTTATTTTTTGCGATGGCTAAATAATGTAAACGGATGCGGATATTATCCAAATACGAGGTATTCGAGCAGATTCGGATATGGATAGTTGTTTTAACTATTCGAGCGAATACGGATACGGATAGTACATTCAGATAGCGGATATGGATATGGAAAATAAGGTATCCGATCCGTATCCGTCCGTTTACCACCCCTAAGCCTGATCCTCTTTCTGAAGCACACCCCTAAGTCCATGTAAGGATGCATCAGTGAAGACTAAATACTCCACTCCCGGCCTGGGCAGTGCTAGGACGGGTGTCGAAATCAACTAGTCCTTCATCTCATCAAAGGCTAACTGACACGCGTCATCCCAGATGAATGGCACCCCTTTGTGAGTCAAGTGTGTCAACATACCCGCTATCTTTAAGAATACCATAATTAACCACCTGTAGTATCCTGCTAGGCCCAAGAAACTACATATCTCTGTCGGTGTCATGGGTTGCCCCCACTCCCTCATCGCTGATACTTTCCACGGACCCATGGATATACCTCTCTCAGATAGAATGTGCCCCAAAAACGAGACCAATTTAATGGATTATAAAGTAAATTATTTTTAAGTCATCCTTATGGTAATTTTGAGTGCGCCAACGTGTCCGAAAGTATCGAGATAGTTTGAAAAGACTACCTTGGGTTCTAGTTTGGGTCCCGGGGCAGTTTTTGGTCAAATCGACAACCCAGGAAGGTATTTTAGTCATTTTACTATATAATGAATAGTGAAATATGAAATTTAGGTTAAATATATCATCCAACCCTTAGGATCATTAGAGTATTGGCTGCTATAAACTTGAGAGAGAGAAATAGAGAGAAAGGAAGGGTTTCCAAAGGTTGCTAGGGCCAAACAACCATCTATCACCACCGCCACAGCCGGATTTGTGACCGAAAAGAAAACATCACCACCATATAATCTTCTCCAAAGGATCAGAACTTCAATCTGAGGTAAGTGATTTCACTTGTTAGGATTCAGCAAATATATTATCCATGGTAGTTTATAATTGGAGGCTAAACTTTAAATATTGATAATTTCATGAATTGGGAGAATTGAATCTTAAATATAGGTAGGTTTTGCATGTAGATAAATTCTAGAAATATTGGAGAATGAAATCAGATCCTAAATGATATAAATCGCGGATCAAATTTGAGTAATTGGCTATCTTGAATTGAGAGAAGTTATCATAGGGTTTAAACATGAAAACTTGATGAACAGTTAAATTTGTATGCAAATTTCGTGATGATTTGATGATTCTGGAATGTTAGAATTCATGTGTTTAAGTTGTTATAACATCAAGTATGTTTACTTTGGAAAATGGGATCATGCAATGAATTTTGGAGACAAAACGATGGCAAAAAAGGCTAAAATTTTGGGTTCTAACTGGTCGATTGATCGATCGACATTCTTGAGTCGATCGAATGACTCCCCCTGTATTTGTGATAAAATTTCCTTATAATGTTTAACCAATCCAGTCTTTTAAGAATTATTGGTGTGGACTATTTGAACATATTGGGACTTAGGGAAGGTTAGTAAGGGTGTATTTGAGGCCCGAAAAATGTTAGTTTAGTTTGGGATTAAATGATAAACTTACGAGTGTTCGAAAAGTGAGTTACGGTAAGAAATTATAGGAACTTGAATTTAATTCAGAAAAATAATAACTTAAGATATGAGGCAGTAGTTGGGGGACTTTAAAATACTGAAATAACCTTAGAGACAACTGGGAGACTTAGTAACCATCTGGGATAGGTTTAAGTACTCGAATTTATACGATGAGAGTTGTCGAGCTATATATTACGTAGAATAATCGGGATGAAACTATACTACGTATGAGGCTTGTAATATTCTACAGGAGTATACCTATATTGAAATGATGATTACTTAGGTTGTGTGATTACCTAGTATATGGATTATTATATGTGTGACATACCTACCATACTTTCTATAATGGGAGGTTATAGTAAGAGGGCAATCTTGTCTTGTGTACCTTCATAGGGATTTAGATTTGGTACCTCAAGAACATAGAACTGTGAAGAATTATTTGTGAGTTAATAAGTCAGTTGACTATGTGAGCGTATGTATGTGCGTGACCAATAGGTATGTGAACTATGTTCGCCTCTAATATGTGTGATTTTTATTGATACGGTTCCTGAGTGATTCGAAACTCGTGATCCTTATGTAAGTAATGTACTATGATTCAATAGCAGAGTATACATGCGCCGTTTCTTAGCCTAGGGGTGCCATATTTGTATATATGTACAGAGGGTGATATAAATATATACTTGTGATTATTCACTGTTGCTTAGTAGATGAGAATCCCAAAGATATTTAAATAACTTAAAGATGTGGGAACTTAAATAATACATGAGATAATTGATTCAATTAATGAGTATTTGAAATTTAGTAATGTCTTAATCGGGTAATACGGGTAGGCATCGTAAAGAAGTTCCGTATAGACAGATTTAGTACATACTGGTTAGGAAGTGGTATAACTAGAATGGGTTAAAAGAATGCATTAGGCATGCACAATAGTACGTATATAATATTTACGGTTTAATGCAATTAAAATACTTGTTGCTTTTAAAAATATTTTCACATCGGGCTCTGACCCGTTTGCTTTCAAATCTTTTTTTTTGTAAAAACCTTTTAAATTCCCAGCCACAGGGACGCCAAGCATAGGAGTTCCATTTTATTGACGTGTTGTAGCTGCTGTGGAAGTTATAAGATCTCGGTATTAGACGCCTCCACATCTATCTTTGCTTCCTTTGGAGTCATTCATATCAGTTAGGGCATGTTGCCCATTCTTAACTAGAGATCGCAGTTTCAGACTTTCATTTTCATTTCAGTTAAGGAATTCATTTACTTATTCAGACTTTTGTATTGGATTATTTGTCATTGAGACTATATTGGGAGTGTTTACTCCAGACTCAGTTTATTTCATAACCTTGGTTATTCATATGAGATTGTTTATGTGAATGTTGAATGGTTGGTTATTCATTACTTGGTTGTATTTTAATTTTAATTAATAAAATTTGGAATCTCACTTTTTAAATATTAGGTGGATACTAACTAATTAAATTTTTTTTGACAGTGATGCTAAGACTGAACTAACTTGATATTTTGTATGAACTTAATAAAAGAGTAGCTAGCCGGTATTTAATTAGGCGGGGTGTCACACCTACATCCACTTTTATTCTTATTTATGATGATTACAATAGCTCACTATTGTGTGCTTGGGAATGATTAGATCGTCCTCCTCAAGCTAAGGGATATTGTCTATTAATAGGGGTCCAGAACCCTAGAGATGGAATGCCTTTATATTTTCAGGCATTTAAGTTTGTATACAATAAATGTAACTCTTGGTTTTCAGTGTTAATCGCCCTTCCAGCCAGGTAACTTTTGCCAATCCTGATGGTTTAAATTCTAGAATTGGTCAGTATTCTAGTTGACTAGGTTCTTCGAATGCCAATCAAGGTAGCTACATGGCCACCTAGGATGACATATGTCTGTCTTTCATTGATCCACGTAGGGAGATAATTTTTACATACAACAATGTCAGTCAACTGAACTTAGAAAAAATTTGGTGAGTTGGGTTTTGTCTGATAACAGAACATCGAAACTTCAGTTCTAGTTCAATTGAACATTTCACATCCTGAAATGGGAGTTAACATCCCATCAATAATGTTGCGAATATAATGTTAGTAGTTTATATTTACTATGGGAACCTATTTGATGGTTCAGGAACTTGTCTGGTAGTTCAAAAAAGATAATATGAATACATTAAGAATGTATTTAATGCGACGAGGGTAAGATTCAAGTCTAGTTGGTGACAATATTAAACTTGCACAATCTCATAACGTTTACAAGGGGTGTATAGGTTCATAATTTTAAGGATTATGAGTATGGGAGTATCCACATTGTTATTGCTTTGATTTTTATAGGTGAGATATAACGTATTGAAACTAAATCTCTACGAGTCGGTAAATTCTTTTTTGTATATGTAAAAGATCATATTCCAGAGGAATTTGTGTCTGGGAGATATCCTAGATTGTGATGACCCCTTGATAAACTTATAAGTTTTATAACTACTAGTAAACCCGACTTGTGGATTTTATAATCTAGTAGAGTGTCAAATAAGTTAAGTTTGTGATCAATGAACACATCAGACACTTGTGAACATCGATAAGTGGCAAATAGAATTTCACCAAGTGAGTATTATATGTTTTACGCAGGTAATCACATTATGAACTCTTACAAACAAGATCGCATTATTAGAGTAATTGTGAGATAATTGAATTGCACTGCAATTGTGATTCTTTAATGGAATTAATTACAATTAAACGAGAAATAAAATATATTATGGGAATTAATATGGGAGTTTCATATTTTCGTTTGAAAGACAACTTAATTATTAGTCCTAGGTCCCTTATATAGTCCATTACCCAATAAGTAAGCCCAAACTCTCTGGAAACCTAATTGTCCCAAATCCAGTTTGTGTACCTTTATATATAGGGTAAGGGAAGGGGGTTAAGTGTGATGAAAAATTATCTAGGGTTATAGAGGGAAAGAAAAAATGTTCTTCACATTTTTGTGAAGGGGCGAGGAGAAAGAAAGTGATTTCTCTCACAAATCACCAAGTTTTGTCTCTCGGTGTGCCCACGCGAAAGACTTACTTTGGTGGGATCATATAATAAAAGATTAGAGGCATTCATGGCATTATAGGAAGGATCTAGAGCAGGAAAAAATTTTGCATCTTCGTCTTCTACATCAATTATTCATCCTCATTAGGATCACCTACAAGATTCGCAAAGGTATCGTGATCCTAACCCTAGATTCATTCTTTGAATCTAGTTATTTTTGCTTACTTTATGAAATGTTATTAATTGAAGCTCTTAGGTCACGATAATTTTAATTATATTAATCCCCAACAATTGGTATGAGAGCCTCAGTTACAAATCGATCATTTTTTTTATTATGTCAATTAAATATTTGTGTTATGTGCATGGATCTTATAGTGGTTTATCCGTGGTTACTTTTCCTAGAATCGATTTGGTTGTAATAATTAGGTTATTTTAATTATTTCATTAATCGATGTATCTGGAGGAGTTTATGAGAAGATGATTTTTTTATCCTATTATTTAATTGGGTCATATCTTGGTGGAGGATCCATGAAGGTTCATTTCTTTATGCTAAATATGAAGGTTTGGTAATAGAAGTTTTAGAAGTTGTAGAAGAAATAAACGAAAACAAAAATGACAATTGAAGAAGAACGAAGTGGAATATAAGTCAAACCACTATAGAGGCACTACAAGGGAGTTATAGTAACCCTCCTGGGTTCTATATCGGATCTCCCCTATGCACAAATGATTTTTCTTCCTGGTTTTGGACTATCTTTCTTTCATAGTTCTTTTTCGGAGAAGTTTCTTCTTTCAGGAATATCAATGTTCAAGGAGTCTACTCACAAAGGATGTCTTAGCCATGATGGATGGGGACTTTATGTTATATCTTATATTTAATAGCTTATGTTTATGTTTTTCTTATATATATGCCATCTCATATATAATGTTGCATAATCTTGTGTGTTGATTAATTGATTAATTAGGGACCCACATTATTAAGGATAACATGGATTTGCTTATGAGATTGGCCTAAATCACGAGTTTTCTGGACAATCGGGTTTAGTTATTCTTTTCTAAAATTAAACTAGATTGGGCAATCAATCTAAGGTATAAATTAAATGATAGTCTTCAAATTTTTTAATTAAAAATTATTTTATTTTGGAAAAATTAAAGTAGAGAACCGGATAATTTAATTATGAGTAATAGTAAATTACGGGTTATTTAATTTGGGTGTTTAGAATCGAATAAATATTTTTTTTAAATACCCTCCACTTCAAAATATTAAGTGGGGGAGGGATTTCAACATAAACCCACTATCTCCATCAGTGATTTAAAAATGTGATGTCATTAGTTCCTCGTGTTACCTTATAGGGGATTAATCAGGATATTCGGTATTTTTAAAACTCTTAAATGATAATTCTTTGAAGTTGGATGTAAGTGAGTTCTCTCCCCCTAGCAGGGAAGTTCTACACAAACGGATTCAATTTCAATTGATGAAACAATGGTATATACTTAAAAATAATTAATGATATCCTCTCCAACGGAGTTAATGTCATTAATTATGGGACCAAAAGACGTCGGTTATTTAATTATTTTGGACAAAACCTTCCCAGACTCTCTGAATAACATATTTAAAAGATGAACATTCTGTCTATTTCAGGGTGGGGTGATATAATCTCATAGTGAGAAATCTTACTTCATAGGGGAACTAGGATGCTCGACGGGATTAATTCTAATTGACGGTAGAGGGATTCCAATTAAAATTTAATTAAAAGATCATTCTCACATATTTAATTGGAAATCATTTTCTCAAAGATGATTCTACATTTTTAAAAATAAACTCAACTTTTCACCCACTCTTTTAGACTTAAATGTAATAAGTTATTATTGGAGCAAATTTCAAGGACTGGCAATATACTTGGACATTGTTTCAACTAAGGGGAATAATAAACTTAACCCGAGATTCCTATCAGTTTTTTAAATTTTGATGTGACTAATTTCCCATTTTATCTTCGTCCTTCCTCCAAACGGAGGGAAAAGATGGTGCTGTGATGGTATTTTAAAATTAATGATAATTATTTTAAATCAAGTGCCATGTATGCTCGGTCCCTCCAACGGAAGGTTCTGTATCTACATGTGTAATTTTAAAAGAATAATCCGATGGGAATTTGTAACCACCAAAGTTAGTTGATGACGCTCCAAAAGGATCATGTTCTTAAGATGTTTGTATCTTGGGTGAAGTAAAGATACCCTGTATTAAAAACTGGAGGAACCTGGATCCATTTTCATAATATAGCAGTGAGCATTATCGAAAGCTAAGGCATGGTGTTAGTTTTTAAAAATCACTCAATTTCTTTCCCAACAGGGAGACATAAGAAGAAGATAAGTCTTGAGGGCAACGGTATGGGGTTAATAAAATTCATAATCCTCCAAAGTAGTGAAATATATGAATGGCATGTGTGTTTTTACTACAAATAGTTCAAATATTAATAGCAACGATATCCGTTTTCCTAGCTCAATAAGGAAAAGGATAAGGTGATGGTATTTCTCATTAAAAGTATAAGCATGATTTTTAGTCCGACCTACTAGAACATTGTATGTATATACAGGAATAAAAATCAAGTATGTAACTCTTTGCACAGTTTCCAGGTAACTGGGCAACAACTTAAAATAGAGATGTTCCTAATAATGAAAAATAAGAATAAGGCAACAATATTAACAGTAAGGTATCTATTTTAGATTTGAGTGGAGAAAAAAAGACAATGTTGGAAAATTATCTTATGTGCCTATTTTTAAAAGAAAATTTTCTTTCGTTTCTAAGTTGGTTTTAAATAAATAGTCGAACATATTAATGAAATTGCATTTATTAAAATTAGAAAATATTTTATATGTTCTGGTACATTGAAAAATAATTTATATATTTTAAGGGTTGTCTCACCAATACTACTAAATACTGAAATTAATAACATTAATGGACAATCATTAAAGATAAAGTTTCCTTCTTAGTTAAACCAAGTACAAGGAACATGTGCTTAGCTTATTTTATTCTAAAAGGAATTTAAAGACTGGTTTAAAATGGACAATTATGTTCATTGGAAGTGGAGGCACTTCCATTATGTGAATCTCATTTAGAAGGTAAAATGACCAGGAAGCCCATCAGGACCAAAAGCTATAGAGCTAAAGATTTATTGGAAATGGTTATTTTTTATTTACAAGGTCTTACGAATATCCAATTAAAAGGAGGTTATGAGTGATTCATTAATTTCATTAATGATTACTCAAGGTATGAGTATGTTTACCTCATGCACCATAAGTCTAAAGCCTTTGATTAGTTCAAAGTGTGCAAGTCCAATATGGAGCATGAGTGAAGTAAACTTATCTAAAACCTATGATATGGTCGTGAGAGTGTCTACCTCTTGGCAGAGTTTAGGAACTTATTTATCAGATGTGTGCATTGTATCCTAGTTATCTACATCAGGTATTCCACTTTGAAATGTTGTAACTGGTAGAAGGAATAAGACTCTTTTAGATATAGTAAGGTCAATAATTATTTATTTAAGACTACAATATTTTTATTAAGATTTTACATTAGAGACAACAATATACATTCTCAATTTAGTTCCATCTATATCAGTCTCTTTAACCCCCATGGAACTGTAGAGTGGGTTCAAGATCTTTCTAGGACATGTTCGGATCTGGGAGTGTTCGACTCTTATATTGTGAAATGATACATGGTAGTTGGAATCAAGGACATGAGTATGTATCTCTATTGGATATCCCAAAGTTATAAAGATGGTTTATCTTATATTCCTTCAGATAATAAGGTTATTAATCGAATCAATGTCTAGTTCTTGAAAGAGTATTATGTAATAAACCACGTGAGGAAGAGTAAGTTAGTCTTACGAGAGAACAATGAACATCATATTAACGTTGTTGCTACACCACTTGTACATGAAGAAATATAACATGATATCAATTATGCATTACTTAGTGGCAGTGAGAGCATTACCGATGATTAGGAAACCATATCATTTATAATGGATCACGAGTAGAGCCACATTATAGTAGGAACATTATGACAGATCCTGACAGGTTAGTGGTTTGGGCGAACATTTCGATAAGATCCCAAGGGAATATAAATCGAATCCCAATAACTATAAAGAGCCATTCCAAGATAGCGATATTGTCTTTGACTTAAGACTATGAATGCCAGATGAATTCGGTATATTCTAACTAGGTCTTGGGAGCTTGTAGACTTGTTAATGGGATAAAACTCATCGGGTGAAAGTAAATTTACGAGATGTTAAAAGATGGATCGAATGGGAAGGTGGAAACTTTCAAGACAAGGCTTGTTGCAAAAAGTTTTACTATGAAATAAAGGCATTAACTATAAGAAAATATTCTCGCCAATAGTCATGCTAAAAATATTTTTTTAACGTCAAGAATGTGTTCTTCAATAATGGCCTTGACGAGTGTATCTGAATTATGCAACCTAAGGGATTTATAATAAGAAATTAGGAAAGAAAAGTATGATAGCTTAAAAGGTCCATTTTTGGTATTAAGATAACTTCAGGGTCTTCGAACATTCAGTTTGATTAGGTAATCAATTTTTGATTTGATCAAATCCTGAAAAATACTTATTTGTATAAGAAGCAAGACATAAACTTTGCAGTATTTTTAGTATGATACATAGATGATATTCTCCTAATCGGGAATGAAGTGGGAGTCTTGTATTATATAAGAGTGTGGTTTTCGAGGTAGCTTGATATAAAGAACTTAGGACAAGCCAGTCACATCCTAATGATTAAGTTTTTGATAGATCAAATATATAGGATGTTGGGCTTATTCGAGGTCACTTATACTTATAGGAGGGGCTCAATGATAAACATCCTGAAATAGTGAATAAAGAAAAATTAAGACAATGTGGAGCTTAATTAAATCATAATGAAGCCTTCCAGAAGAAGCTATATGATCCACCGTGTATTCTATCTATTTTTCTATAATTATGAATTGTATTGTATTATTTGTGAAGTTGCTCGGTATCAGCGATGGACCAAGTCTAGCAGGACCTGAGAGAGCTTACATGCTCTATCGAGGAAACTCACTCGGGGAGATTTTAAGGTAATTGGTTTAGAGTATAGAGAGCAGTGCATCGTTAAAGCGTTATACTTAACCATTTTAAATACAACAGGTAAAGCACCAACACAACCCGAAAGAGTAATACACGACTAACCTTGGCCAGACTCATTTTCAGCCACATATAACTTTTGGCGCAAAAACTAATAGCTTTCCTAAAAGATGTGAATGATGTCATACCACACCTAACACGTGCCAAATCAAACATACCTCAAATAATGACTGTTTGGTGGATGAAAGGCATTGACGCCCTGCTGCGCCACCTAACACAAATAGCGAGTCACTCGAGATTTCATGTGGCAACCCCAATTTTCCACACTCGATTGATCAGGCCGCACATGAACTACTGGGGATGCTAAAACAATTTATATCATTCTCAGCATCAGCGATAAACTAAAACCAACACAGTAAAGATCTCAATAAAAGATAATAAATAAACAATACTAAACCGTGAAAACGGAATCCACTATATAAAACTCTCTTATTATAATTGTTCAACTGGATAAAAGAGTACAACTAATACCTCCTCTAACTACACCATGCCAACTGAATTAATATAGAGTACAAAGGTAACCCTTTTACTTCAACTCAGAATATACTGACAGCTACAATGAACCAGTGACTCCAACTCTAGAAATACCAAGCTGGATCGGCACAACTGCACGTCAGACCACTCAGTCTTGTTAATTTTTTTATACAATAATAATACATGGGGGTAAATATTTTATAATTTCGATCAGCGCCCTAAAATTACAGGAATTAACTTTCCATACCAATAAATAATGATGCAGTTAATTTGCAATACATGCCACCCATCGGCTGTCACATGCAATAATTATCTCACCCTTTACCTAAGTGCAACACTATGCGCATGTCCCAATGAAAGGCATAACTATGCTAAAAGTCTTTATATCAAGATAATTAAGTAGTATCACGTAACGACAACTAACATAGAATTCTACCAATCATTCAAACCAGATTTCACCCCAAGGCCCACACATATATTTTCAATAAGATATTCTTATTCTCAAAAAATTAATACACTATTTGTTTTAATATCTTTTAATTAAATGAATTTTTATCCACACTACCGTAAAGAATCAAGAACAACTAGCTATCGTATAACAAGGATGTCACTACCTACACGTATACGATCACACTCACAAAACTAACTCCCACAATACTACCCCTATATGATACAATTAAAGCACATAATGTATTTTCACATAGCATTGAATCCATTAAGAATTTTCTACTTCATTAGACTATATTACTTCTCACGTATTATATATATATATATATATATATATATATATATATATATATGTGTGTGTGTGTGTGTGTGTGTGTGCGCGCGCGTATGTATATTCTAGTACACGAAGGCATCTACCCTATGTGTTCATCCCGTGCTTCTATCGGCAAGTCCGTATGAGTCATCACCTAACGGGTTTAAACAAAATAAGGGGGGCAATCACTACGCAGTGAAATTATTAAGGGTCAACGCATTAACATAATTTCGTGTCAGTTCGTATCATGTTATCGTGTTGTTCTTTCTTTTGAATCTAATCGCATTATTGCGAAGTCCTCGAATGATATATTATTCTTCAAATTTATTAGTTTTAATCATTATAAAGTAGTTGATAATTTTAAACACGAAAGGAAATATCAGCACATTAATTCGAAATTCAGGTCGGGAATTACTTATTTTTCTAAAGACAGATGCTCGTGCCGATGGCATAAGGATAATTTTTTTGGGGATAATTTATTAGTTTTCGGGTTTGTTAACAATGACACTACAAATAAATCAATCTACATATTAAATTATACAGATTTATAATAAAAGAAACAAATTATTAATTGGCATTAATGGTAAACCGTGTGAATGAGCATCAATGTTTTGAAGTTCAATGTATTATCTGATGAACCCATTAATCTAACTTTGATATATAGATAAAATGTTAAATTTATTTTCGAAAAAAATATTTAAATTAATTTCAATTTATATTAATATTAATAACCACTTTTGATCTAATGTTATGCATTTGAGACGATTGGATTTCCAACAAAAAAAAAAGACAATTGAATTATACCCTTGTCTAGTCTTTTCATGACAAAACTATTTATTGGAGAAATCTTTATGAAGCTCGAGGTTGATAAATTGCCACACACGAAAGTCCAAAAACAAACACTTTGGATGTAAATATAATGGGGCTTACTCATATATAATGTTCCAACTCTGCCTCTCTAATTAACTTTACAACACAACATTACTTGAAGAGATAAAATTTGTAGCTTCATGTTTAAACATAGAGATTGAATTATGCACCTCAGCATTGTATTAACTCTTTATTGTCAGTGTCAAAGATAATTTTGGTGCCAACGCAGATGCAGCTTTTGTCTCCTTTCTCCCTGACCAGTGGCTATCAGTGTGGCGGGATGACATGAAGGAAGCAGGTCAGAGGGTGGCGCCTGACATGTCTTGAAAGACTCCCTAAAGCTGGCTATGATCATAGCAATTTGAATAAGTAACATGTAAAACATTGTCTAAGTTTTAACTTCACTTGAATATTAAATTTTATAAGAAAGATGCAATCAAGCAAGTCTTCAACACGAGAATGCATATATTATTATATATAACATATGCCCTTGTGATAAATGATACATTATATTATATGTTCTTCTATCATGATATATGAAAAAAGATATCATTATATTTTATTTATTAAAAGTAGTGACAGCCAAAAATAGTGACAGACAATATTTTATTTATAGCTATATATAAATAAAATAAATAATAATATGTTATACTGAAAAAAACTACAGCCAAATTAAATTTTAACGCACGAAAGTCCAAAAACAAACTCTTTGGATGTAAATATACTGGAGCTTAATCATATATAATGTTCCAACTCTGCGCCTTTAATTAACTTTACAACACAACATTACTTGAAGAGAGTTAAAAATACCTACGCGTAGACAACTAATCAAAATTAAAAAACTCCGAACCTATGTTTATATATAGCATAAACAATAAAAATAAATGAACCTTTGTTAGCAGAGAATGGTCAAAACTAAGACAATTAAAGATATTAAAAAAACATTGCACTCATGGTTTTCAACGACTTTTCGGAGATGGGTATCTTATGATATTTCTTACAGGTTTTACGACGATGGGTTTCAACCGGACCAAAAAATTCAAAATTTTTCAAACCAAAAAAATTATTTCAAACCCAGAAAACATTCGTACACTCGTAATAACATTCAATGAGAAAAATAAAAAGTAAAAATCAAGTTCTTAAAGTCTTATCTGACATTGTAGAACCCCAAAACAAACAGCCCCTAAAATGTTTATATTAGCCTTCTCTTCGTTTACGGCAGCAAAATAAACAGCTCCACCAGACAGACATCTCTAATGATCGAATCATAACACAAATCGAGGAACAAAAGCCCCAAAAATTGAGAAAGAGGATGACAACAAATGGAAAAGAAGTAAGGTCGTGTGAGTATGTATATATTAATGGGAAAAGAAAATTCAAACCCCAATATTTTTTATGGCACCGGAAAGGCTGATAGAGGCAGATTTTACCTGTATCAACAAAGAAACCCTTTTTCCAACACGCCTGTATCAACAAAGAAACCCTGTTTCAAACATGCCTTTTTCCAACGTTGGTTGTTTCCAACACGCCTTTTATATGTATCATCCATAGAATGAGAAGGGGTTATGAACCCATAAATCAAAATCGTCAATTTAAAAAATGGAGAACGGTCAGGGGCATGGGCAGAGCTCACCACCGGAGATCATCCCATCGGTATTTGTTATATTATTAACTGTTTCAAAAATGAACTATTACTAAAACCAAAACGCAACCCCCAAAACTCAAACTATAAAAAAAATCATGAATTTTAACTCATTGAAATGCCTCTTTCACCTAACTCACATAAATGGAAGCTTGTATTTTTCCCCTTGAAATGCCTCTTTCGTCTAACTCAATGAGAGAGAGCACACATGGGTTGGTTCTTCTGTTTATAAGATACCTGTGAGAGAGAGAGAGAGAGAGAGAGAGAGAGAGAGAGAGAAGAGATGGGAAATGTGAGTAAACCCTAGATCTGAGTTATGTAATGGATTCAAAGCGTGTTCTGCAACACACAAATGTCCGTGAGTGTCTAAATCGAAACCAATAAAGCTGATCTCTGCAATGTCGGTGTTGCTAGCAGAAGAAGAGTAAGAGATTTGATAACTTCTTGGGAGAGAGAGAGTGTGTTAGACGGCATGGGCTCATAGGTCAAAAAGAGAGAGAGAGAGCATTTATCTCGAGCCATATGTTATGTTAAGGTGCAGATTAGGTGTACCTCTTTGACCAAATATTCTTCCCAACTTCAAAGCATTCAGGACCGTTAGATTCAATTTGGTAAGATTTAATCTCAACCATGAGTTGATAAAAACCAAATTCATCAAATTTAATCTCAATCGTCCGTTAGTTGGGGGAGACCAAAAACCCCTCCTCCTTTATTATACATACTTACATACATACATACATACATACATACATACATATATATATATATATATATATATATATATATATATATATATATATATATATATAATATGCACACACATAATATTTGTATAATATGCATACACTCAAGTGTAACCAAACATATAGATCCCCACATCGTTCGATCCTTATATTAATTAGGTTTAAAAGCTCTCAAACCAAGTTAAACATATCTTTACAAATAAGATATCGCATACACTCAAGTGTACCCTAAATCATTTAAATTCCTAAACAGTGGATTATTCTTTACGTTCTTAGGTTCATCAACTCTTAACCTTACTAAACTGATCCCCTAGCTTATTTTGTCTCCAAACCATGAGTATATCTATCTCTTCCTACATACACACTATCTCATAACACGCATATATGTTTCCTCATTTAGTCACTAAATAAATTACACATCTTATAATCTCTCGAGATCGGAATTAACCTCTTAAACACAGTAACTCATCACTCAATAAGCTCAATATATACATACGATCATAGGATACCGCTCACTCACATGTTTACCCATTCTAACCAAATCCTAACATCGGATGTAAGTATATTAATAGAATAAGGGTCATAACTCTGACCTACATAACTATCCGCCATATTAACCAAGACTGGTCCATCACTAAATTAGGTGCAGTAATCCTAACTAAAAATTACCAAATCCAACTCTCAATCTCGCACAAGTTTAGCAAAAAAATCATATCAAATAAAAAAATCAGAAAATAAAAAAATGGTACCCATGCCTTCATATTTCGATTTTGCATAGCTTGGATAAATTTCTAAAGACCTTTGAGCGAGAGCCTGGTACCTCGTTCGAACAAAAAAAGATGATATGCTTTGTCCCTAACTGCAAAAATGAACCCAAAAACTCCTCAAAAATTTTCATTAAAGTCCGACTAAGGTCTCCAATCTAATCCCCGCCATACTAGAACCTAAAACTAACATCTAGGGGCAACAATCCTAACGATTTCTAATCATAAACCAGGGTTTTCAACAAGATTTCAATTCATTTGTAAGGATACAAATTTCCAATTGAGTCCTTTGTAGTTTTGGCTCAATTCCGGACAAAAACATTTGAGTCATAGGATGGACTTCAAGTATATCCATTCAAGCCTATGATGTGTTTGTTGAAGACGTAGTGGCCAAGATATTAAAGCTTCATCTAATACCGTGTGTGTTGTGCCTCGTTTCTACGTCATCAACATGGTTCCATTGCTCCTAAGGTATGAATGCATTTTTCATATATATATATATATATATAGGAGCTTGGAACATTATTTATTGGGTGTATGTTAGAAATTTATTTTGGGTGTTAGAATTTTTTTTGTAAACTTTTTTGAATTCATAATTCTAAATATTTTGTTCTCGGACACCTTTCAGTAGAAAAATCATATCAAATCCAAAAAAAATCAGAACGATACGAAACTAGAGGCCACGTGTTTGTATCGAAATTATCTAGAACCATGGCCTGATATATGGTCAGATAGGTGTAATACCCCGTATTTTTGTGATATTTATTTATGGGATTAATTGAATTAAATGCGTATTAATTGGAAATTAATCCGGATTAAAATACTAGCAAGATGCGAGTTGGTATTTGATTATAATGTGCATATATGATTATAAATGAATACTAAATTATGAAATTTGTCGTGAGATTGAAATACGGCAATTTGAAAATTTTGTTGAGACGCGTGTGACAGACGCACCCGGAATATATTTATTTTAATTAAAAAGTGAATTTTATTTCTATTAACCGTATGGTCATTTTGAGTGCGCCAACGCATCTGGAAGGGTCGAGATAGTCAGAAAACACTAGCCGGGGGTTTGGTTTGGGTTCCAGAGCATTTTTAGGCCACACCGGCAACGTATAAGGGTAGTTTGGTAATTTTGAATTTTTGGGAATTAAAACCCACAAAATTTTGGAATTAATATCTGATTTGGACTTTACCCACTAAACCCACTAATAACCAAATAGGCTACGGAGGTTATTAGAATTAATCCCAAAAACTTCCTAAGGCAAAACCCTAGCCACCATTCACTTTGGAGAAGAAGGCTTGTAGAGAGAGAGAAGAGAGGAGAATTCTGCAGAGAGAGAGAGAACGATTCGATCTTCAACATCAAAATCAGAGATACACATAAGGCAAGTGGTTTAATTTCGTTTATTACAAAGAATATTTCTTCCATGCGTAGGAAATTGATAAAACTGTATTGTTTTGGGAGATTGATGAAAATCCATTAAATTGGAATTAGAAACTTGTATTTTGATGAGGAATTGCATGTAGAATTGTATGTAGGTGATTAATTTGATTATAATATATTTTGGATGAAACAAAAACGAATTTAATTAGACTCATTGGGGATTTAAGAATTTCTAGGGTTCATGTTCTTGGAATTGGGGAAAAATGTATATATTTGATATTTGGATGATGTTTAGGATGAATTAATCCCACAAAATACGTTAATATATGACCTAAGTATATTTAGGATTGATTAGAACCCGTGTACAATTGTTGGTTTGATGTTTAGAGGAGATTAGAGGTGTAGAAAAGTTGGAAAAACGAGTTAAGGAAGATCTGGGCTCGAATCTGGCCACTCGTTAGAAGACCTGCACAGGTCGTTCGAACGAGCTTCTAACGAGTTGACAGTTTGAATTCTAATGAGAGGGATGTTAGTTCGATGACTTTCGTTCGAACGAGATCTCGTTAGAAGGCCCACTTCGTTCGAACGAACTCTCGTTCGAAGAGCCTCGTTCGAACGAGACTTCTAACGAGTTGACAGTTTAGGCTTTTTAGCCTGTTTTGATTTCGCGTGTCCCGTAACCTTATTTAATGGTAGAGATAACCTTCCCTTGATGATAAATTGACATATTAGGGACATTTGGGATATATAGAGGAGTAAAACCTAGAAGTGTGATTCGAACCAAATGGAAATTATGGATTAGGACGTGAGTGTCTATTACAACGTGAGAACAATTAAAGGCTTGTATAATTGTATCATTCGGGAATATGTAAATTGTGTAACATTATACGTAGGTACGAGAATGAGAGGTGTACCACATATAAATTATGGTGATTACTAAGATGTGTGCTTACTTAGTATATGTATTGAATTTATGTGTATGACATACCTACCATACTTGCTATCACGGGAGGTTTACGTTCGCTCAGGGCCCTCTAATCCTTGTGTTGCCCGGATTTAGACTGGTACCTCGATGAACATAGGTCAAAGAAGTACTTATTGGGATGTTAATAAGTCTGCTGATCGTGGGAGCGCAGGTATGTGCGTGACCCATGTGATGTGACTGTGTTCGCCTCCATTGTTTGTGATTGTCGTTATCTGAGAACGATTTTTGAGAGATTCGGAATCCGTGATCCTTATGTACGTGATGTACCGGGATGGATAGCAGAGTATGTGTGCACCGCAGCTTAGTCTCGGGGTGCTTGTATTGTATATTTATGACGTGAATAATATACACTTAATTAATGGGAACTTTCATGTTGATATTGCGAATATAATTATGGTAATGTTTTGAGAAAACATAACGGGTTAACCGATAGTGAATTGTATTACTAATTGAGAATCTGAGTTTAGTAGAGCCCTCTATTTAATTGATATCGCTAGAAAGTAATATGGGAATCGAGTAGTAAAGGGTAGAACTTATTACGGTTTGGTTAGATATATATGTTATTTAGATGGGTACGGTACGTTAGGAGTGCACATGTAGTCGAGAGGTGAGAATTTTATGTGAGTGCACGTCCTAACATGTATTTTGCATTTAATGTTTTAATGTTATTAAAACACTTGCTGTTTTTAAAATCATTTCCACTTTCGGGCTCTGACCCATTGGCTTTCAAATTTATTTTTGTAAAAACCATTTTAGGTGCCCAGCCACAAGGACACCATGCTTAGGATCCTCATTCAGGTGACGAGCTGTAGCTGTTTGTTGAAGTTACAGGACTTTGCTTGTAGACGCTTCATCTATCTTGACTCTATATTCAGCATTTATCAGTTGTAGGGCATGTCGCCCATTCCTTTTAGAGACTTTTTATTTAATTCAGTTATTCAGACTTCTGGAATGTAATTAATTCAGGATTCAGACTTGTCTTATTATTTTCAGTTGTTGGATTGTTTTGAGGAGTTTTCCTCCGGACTCTTATTATTATTTGTTGGTTATTTCATTACTTAGTTATGGTGAATGGATTATGTTGTTCTTCCATTATTCTTTTATTGCATGATATTCAGACTTAAATTAAAATTTGGCAACTTACTTTTTAAATACTAGGTGGTTAGTAATTATTAAAATGTTTTCGACAGTGATGCTATTAACTGAACCAACTTGGCATTTTGTATTGATTTAATAAAGGAGTAGCTACCCGGTATTTAATTAGTCGGGGTGTCACAGGTGGTATCAGAGCATCAGATTCTAGTGTCCTTTAGGATCTGTACGGCTTATTATGTTTTTCGCTTAGCTTTCTTTGATGTAGAGCCCTATATTTTAGGACTGTTGTATTCTCTTGTATATGCTACGTTCTTGAGCTATTTTGAGTTTATAACTGTGAACTTATAGACTTTATTCTTGTTTCAGAATGCCTCCACGACGTGCACAACGGGTTCCCAGGAATGCAACGCCAGAACCACAGCCCGCACCAGTTCAGGGCACGATGAATGCCGCTGAGGTTGCAGCCATTGTAGCCCAAGCGGTAAATGCCGCACTAGCCGTAGTTCAGCAGGCACCACCTCGGGCGCCGATAGCCGCGCCAGTTCAGGCACATTCATTCTCGTCTGCTTGGGAACGTGCTCGAGATCCTTTCCAGAAAGCACACCCTCCGGAGTTTGCAGGTAGCTCCGATGTTGTGGTTTCGAGTCAGTGGAGGAAGGATATTCAGCGGCACTTGAGGATGTATGAGTGCACCGATGTCCAGAAGCAGATACTAGCTACCTTTAATCTAGTGGGGTCTGCACTGCAGTGGTGGGAGTCTATTACCACCGTGGAGGAGAGAGATACTCTCACTATTCAGGAGTTTTGGGTGCGGTTCGACCGCAAGTACTTTCCGTCAGTTGTTCACACGGAAATGAGGAGGAAGTTAATGAGCCTTCGATAGGAGGGTAAGACTGTGGCCGAGTATGAGGCCGAGTTCACTAATCTGTTAAACATTGTACCGGATGAGATACCGACGGAAGAGAAGAAGATACAGAAATTTACTGACGGGTTGACTTGGAGGATTCGTCAGCATTTGTTAGGGAACCTATCGTTGGCCACTTACTCTGATGTGGTGCTTTCACATGGTTGAGGGCAAGTGATCGGGAGAGTCCAGCCATTAGGGCAGGACTGGAGGAAATGGTGCCAGTGAGGCACAATTTGTTCAGGGGCAGAGACAGGGTGACCAGGGTTCCCAGCAGGGGGATCACAAGAGGTTCAGATCAGAAAATTTCAGGTACGGACAGGGAGGTTTCCGGCAGGGCCATCAGGGTCCGAACGGCCATCAGAACCAGCAGGGTTAGAATGGTCAACAGCAGTTTCAGCAGGGCCAGTGGAGGAACGGTAACGGCCACCAAGGCCGAGGGCAGCAGGGACAGAGAGGGGGGAACTTCCCAGGAAAGTGTTTTGTTTGTGGCAAGACTGGCCATAAACGCCAGGACTGTTCCGATAGGGGCAGGGCCCCGCAGCAGCAGCAGGGTGCTCGACATGAGCCACAGAGGCCACTTTTTCCACCTTCCCTCCCAGCTCCAGCCCAGGTGCCAGCACTACCGGCCATTCCAGCAGTTCCTGTACAGCAGGGACAGTTACAGTATGAACGTGTTTATAATGTTCACCAGGCAGCAGCTCCACAGGCACCACCCGCGATTGAGGGTATGTTTCCAATCCATGGTATTATGGGTCGGGTTTTGTTTGATACGGAGGCAACGCATTGTTTTATAGCTACACATTTTGCGAAAGCCTTAGGGTTGTTAGCCACAGCAGAGAGCACAGTGACGTGTGTAGACTGACCATTGGGGAGTGGGTCGCTTATTTTCTTTATATGCCGGGGAGTGGGGGTAGAGATTGGTAGTTTGGTATTACCTGCAGACATGTTGGTATTAGATATGCATGTGCACGATGTGATTATCGGTATGGATTGGCTCGCTGATTATAGAGCCATGATTGATTGCTTCAGTGGGAACATTGTTTTTGCCATTCCGGGGCAAGAGATGTTTGTAGCGGCGATGCCTCGCCAAGAGGGAGGTTCGACCGCTCATTTGTACTACATAGAGGAGGATACCTCTAAGCAGGTTGTGATTCCGTTAGATTCGATCCCAGTTGTCAGGGAGTATTCCGATGTGTTTCAGGAGATACCAGGCCTACCCCCCATTCGTGAGATAGACTTTGTCATAGACTTATTACCAGATACGAGACCTATAGCACGCGCACCGTACCGTATGGCTCCGGCAGAGATGCGAGAGCTACGAGATCAGATTGAGCAGTTGCTAGGTCAGGGGTTTATACGGAGGAGTACTTCGTCGTGGGGTGCCCCTGTGTTGTTCGTGAAGAAGAGAGATGGTTCACTGAGATTGTGTGTGGATTACCAAAAGTTGAATAAGGTCACGATACGGAATAAGTATCCGTTACCTCGAATCGATGACTTATTCGACCAGTTGAGAGGAGCTTCTTTCTTCTCAAAGATTGATTTGAGATCGGGATACCATCAGTTGCGTATTAAGGATGAGGATGTCTCAAAGACTGCGTTCTTAACGAGATATGGTTCTTATGAGTTTCGAGTTATGCCTTTTAGTTTGACCAACGCTCCAGCAGTGTTTATGGACTTGATGAATAGGGTGTTCAGGGAGTTCCTTGATCAGTTCGTCATTGTCTTCATTGATGATATTCTGGTTTACTCCCAGACAGAGGATGAGTACGCCGAGCATTTGAGACAAGTTTTGTAGACGCTACGTCAGAACGAGTTGTATGCAAAGTATGAGAAGTGCGGGTTTTGGCTGAAGGAGGTCCAGTTTTTGGGGCACATTATTTCCGATCGGGGGATATCTGTTGATCCGGGGAAGGTATCCGCGGTGAGGGAGTGGGGACATCCCACGACACCGACAGAGATTCGTAGTTTCTTGGGCCTAGCAGGATACTACAGGAGGTTCATTCGGGGATTTTCAAAGATAGCGGGTCCTTTGACACATCTGACTCGTAAGGGTGTGCCATTCATCTGGAGTGATGCCTGTCAGTTGGCATTTGATGAGTTGAAGGATAAGTTGACCTCAGCACCTGTGTTAGCATTGCCGAGATCGGGAGTTGAGTATCTAGTCTACACCGATGCATCCTTGCAAGGACTTGGAGGTGTATTACAGCAGGAGAGTCAAGCCATAGCTTATGCTTCTCGTAAGCTTAAGCCTCATGAGAAGAATTACCCCACTCATGATTTGGAGTTGGCGGCAGTTGTATTTGCCCTTCGGATTTGGAGACATTACCTTTTGGGGGAGAAGTTTCGACTGTTCACGGACCACAAGTCCCTGCAGTACCTATTCACGCAAAAGGAGTTGAATATGCGGCGGTGAAGGTGGCTTGAGTTTGTGAAGGACTATCAGTTTGATATCCAGTATCACCCGGGGAAGGCTAACGTGGTAGCAGACGCGTTAAGCCGTAGGCCAGTAGATGAGGTGGCAGGGGTGTGGAAGGCCAAGTGGAAAGAATTGGGACACCAGGATGCAGTGGCCCGATCATTCATGTCGAAAATGACTGTTACGTCGCAGAAAGTCACGAGAGTGATAAAGGCACAAGCAGATGACTCGTACTGTCAGGAGCTGATAGTTCGATTACTAGCAGAGGGAACCGAATCCTATACCGTTAGCTCAGACGGGGGATTACACTTCAATGGGAGATTGGTAATTCCGGAAGGGGAGGAAGTGCGGCACGAGGTGATGGCAGAGTCGCACGGCTCACGGTTCGCGGTACATCCCGAAGGGGATAAAATGTACCAAGACATGAGACGACAGTATTGGTGGAGCGGGATGAAGAGAAATATTTCCGTGTTTGTTTCTAAATGCGCCACTTGTCAGCTTGTAAAAGTGGATCATCAGAGACCGGCAGGACTTCTACAGCCATTGGAGGTCCCGATGTGGATGTGGGAGAGCATCTCCATGGACTTTATCACGGGGTTGCCTACGTCACAGAGAGGTCATGACTCCATTTGGGTAATTGTGGACAGGTTGACCAAAGTCGCTCATTTTCTACCCGTAAGGACAGACTACACTACGGGACAGTATGCCCAGCTTTTTATTGCAGAGATAGTGAGACTTCACGGTGTACCCCTAAATATCGTGTCTGACAGAGACAAGATATTTGTTTCACGGTTTTGGGAAAGTTTTCAGGAGGCCACGGGCACGGAATTGCGGTTGAGTACGGCGTATCACCCGCAGACCGATGGGCAGACCGAGCGTACAAACCAGATGTTGGAGGACATGCTACGTATGTGCATCATTGATTTTGGGGGTGGATGGGAGCAGTATCTTCCACTGGTGGAGTTTGTGATTCGTATCGAATATTGCATATTTCCGCCCGTTATCTTTATGCATTCTAGCACTTTTACGGTCCTAAATGCCTATAATTATGCTCATTAACCAGACAACCTTGGATTTGGATATATACATACTTTGCAGGGGTTATTTGTGCTTTTGTAGGTATTGGAACGCTAAAAGTGAGGTTCGGTTGCATTTCAGAGAAGTTCCGTCGTCGAATGCTACTTCAAGGGAAATTTGGTCTTTTCAAACTCACTATTTTTTATGGAATGAAGTTACCAACATGTATATCATCAAATTATCTTTCCGTGGCCACTGACCGTGCGTCATTCTGACTCCGTATGTGGAAGTTATGCCCATTTCCGGAAGGTTTCGGTATTTTCTTCTACTTCAAGGGCATTTTGGTAATTTCATACTGCATAATTTGGAGGGTTTCAAAACAGAATCATGTAGAAAATTTAATTAGCTTCGCGTCGGTTCCGACCACGCCTCATTTCGATTCCGTATGAGGGAGTTATAGCCGTTTCCGTGCAACGCGTCAAAATTAGTTCAAAGTGATTCCAAAAGTGCGGTCGACCGGTCCCAAACATGAGGTCGACCGGTCCCATCAGATATGGACGAAAATTGACTTATTTTGGGTTTTTTGGCTTAGTTTTGTTTGGGGTTTATTTTGGGGTATAAATAGAGTGTTAGGGGCATTTCTTTAGAGATATATTTCATTTTAGGTTAGAGAACTTTGGGGATTTTTGTTGGAGCTTCCCTCTCCTCCTCTTCTTTGGGTGTTCCCCATTAATGGGTTGTAAGTGCACTATTCATCTTCCCCTCCATTTATATTATTTGCTATTCTTTGTTTAAGCTTTGTTTTCTTGATTTATTGCTTTGATTTATTAGTTGTTGGTAGTTTAATTCTTGTTTTCTTTGGTAATTAGTTATTTTACGTAGTTTAATCATGTGCGGTGAGTAGTTTTACGGGTTTGGGTCGTGTGTCCGCCATTGATGGGCGTTGAGCTACGAAAATTAGGTTTTGTGTAAAATTGCATTTAATTGAAACCTCGCGTATTAAAGTCGGATTATTATGCGTTTAACTTTCTTTGTCATGCAACGTTAGTGTTTATAGCAGTAATCTGAATTTAAGATGCGTGTGACCATTTTCTATTAATTGTTTAATCTCGCAACTTTGGGTTAAATTCCTTATTGTGTGATGTTTATACTTAATTTAAAATGCTCGATTAAATGTTTTTGAATCGAAATTCTAATTATTAGTTGTTTAGCCCATGGTGGGGACACGATCCTGACTCTCGTTTTATTAATTCTAGTTTAGACTTAACTTCTTAATTTTTCCCTTTTCTTTATTTCCAACTATCACCTTTTACACTTTTATTTTAGGAGTATTAAATCCTATAAATTCTAGCAACTCGTCTCTGTGGATTTTCGATACCCGGACTTGGCCGCTATACTCCCTTTTTGAGTGTAGTCATAAGTTTAGGTTTTTGTATTGAGGAGGTGAAACGAAAACAACGATTAGCGCCTTGACACACGCTACTTTTCACCCTTGATCAGTTTGCCTACAACAACTCCTACCAGTTCACCATTGGCATGGCTCCATTTGAGGCGTTGTACGGTAGACCTTGTCGTTCCCCAGCATGTTGGTTGGAAGTGGGGGACAACAAACTACTTGGGTCGGAAGTGATTCAGGATACTTCGGTGAGGATAGAATTGATTCGGAGTCGCATTCGAGTAGCTCAGGATCGGCAGAAGAGCTATGCTGATGCGAAGAGGTTCTTCAGAGAGTTCCAAGTGGGGGACCAAGTTTTGCTCAGAGTATCTCCTATGAAGGGGATTATGCGTTTCGGGAAGAAAGGGAAGTTGGCACCGAGATATGTGGAACCATTTCCTATTATTGAGCGGATTGGACCGGTTGCGTATAGGCTTGGGTTACCGGAACATTTAAATCGAATTCACGATGTATTTCATATTTCCTCGCTAAGGAAATATCTTAGAGACGATTTGGCTCATTCTCACATTGCCTTGGAGGACATCGATCTCCAGCCTGATAGCTCCTACGAGGAGGGGCCGATTGCTATTTTGGACCGAAGTGAGCGGAAGTTGCGGTCAAAGATAGTTCCGTTAGTGCGTGTTCAGTGGCGACATCATAATGTCGAGGAGTCCACATGGGAGCGCGAGGATGAGATGCACGAACGCTATCCAGAGTTGTTCTTACCAGGTACTTTCTAGTTCCGAATTTCGGGACGAAATTCAGTTATTAGGGGGGAAGTATGTAATACCCCGTATTTTTGTGATATTTATTTATGGGATTAATTGAATTAAATGCGTATTAATTGGAAATTAATCCGGATTAAAATACTAGCAAGATGCGAGTTATTTGATTATAATGTGCATATATGATTATATATGAATACTGAATTATGAAATTTGCCGTGAGATTGAAATACGGCAATTTGGAAATTTTGTTGAGACGCGTGTGACAGTTGCGTCCGGAATATATTTATTTTAATTAAAAAGTGAATTTTATTTCTATTAACCATATGGTCGTTTTGAGTGCTCCAACGCGTCCGGAAGGGTCGAGATAGTCAGAAAACACTAGCCGGGGTTTGGTTTGGGTTCCGGGGCATTTTTAGGCCACACCGGCAACGTATAAGGGTAGTTTGGTAATTTTGGATTTTTGGGAATTAAAACCCACGAAAATTTGGAATTAATATCTGATTTGAAATTTACCCACTAAACCCACTAATAACCAATTAGGCTACGGGGGTTATTAGAATTAATCCCAAATGGTTCCTAAGGAAAAACCCTAGCCACCATTCACTTTGGAGAAGAAGGCTTGTAGAGAGAGAGAAGAGAGGAGAATTCTGCAGAGAGAGAGAGAACGATTCGATCTTCAACATCAAAATCAGAGATACACATAAGGCAAGTGGTTTAATTTCGTTTATTACAAAGAATGTTTCTTCCATGCGTAGGAAAATGATAAAACTGTATTGTTTTGAGAGATTGATGAAAACCCATTAAATTGGAATTAGAAACTTGTATTTTGATGAGGAATTGCATGTAGAATTGTATGTAGGTGATTAATCTAATGATAATATATTTTGGATGAAACAAAAACGGATTTAATTAGACTCATTAGGGATTTAAGAATTTCTAAGGTTCATGTTCTTGGAATTGGGGGAAAATGTATAGATTTGATATTTGGATGATGTTTAGGATGAATTAATCCCACAAAATACGTTAATATATGACCTAAGTATATTTAGGATTGATTAGAACCCGTGTACAATTGTTGGTTTGATGTTTAGAGGAGATTAGAGGTGTAGAAAAGTTGAAAAAACGAGTTAAGGAAAATCTGGGCTCGAATCTGGCCACTCGTTAGAAGTCCTGCCCAGGTCGTTCGAACGAGCTTTTAACGAGTTGACGTTTGAATTCTAATGAGAGGGATGTTCGTTTGATGACTTTCGTTCGAACGAGATCTCGTTAGAAGGCCCACTTCGTTCGAACGAACTCTCGTTCAAACAGCCTCGTTCGAACGAGACTTCTAACGAGTTGACAGTTTAGGCTTTTTAGCCTGTTTTGATTTTGCGTGTCCCATAACCTTATTTAATGGTAGAGATAACCTTCCCTTAATGATAAATTGATATAATAAAGACATTTGGGATATATAGAGGAGTAAAATCTAGAAGTGTGATTCGAACCAAATGGAAATTATGGATTAGGACGTGAGTGTCTATTACAACATGAGAACAATTAAAGGCTTGTATAATTGTATCATCCGGGAATATGTAAATTGTGTAACATTATACGTAGGTACGAGAATGAGAGGTGTACCACATATAAATTATGGTGATTACTGAGATGTGTGCTTACTTAGTATATGTATTGAATTTATGTGTATGACATACCTACCATACTTGCTATCACGGGAGGTTTACGTTCGCTCAGGGACCTCTAATCCTTGTGTTGCCCGGATTTAGACTGGTACCTCGATGAACATAGGTCAGAGAAGGACTTATTGGGATGTTAATAAGTCTGCTGATCGTGGGAGCGCAGGTATGTGCGTGACCCATGTGATGTGACTGTGTTCACCTCCATTGTTTGTGATTGTCGTTATCTGAGAACGATTCCTGAGAGATTCGGAATGCGTGATCCGTATGTACGTGATGTACCGGGATGGATAGCAGAGTATGTGTGCGCCGCAGTTTAGTCTCGGGGTGCTTGTATTGTATATTTATGACGTGAATAATATACACTTAATTAATGGGAACTTTCATGTTGATATTGCGAATATAATTATGGTAATGTTTTGAGAAAACATAACGGGTTAACCGATAGTGAATTGTATTACTAATTGAGAATCTGAGTTTAAGTAGAGCCCTCTATTTAATTGATATCGCTAGAAAGTAAGATGGGAATCGAGTAGTAAGGGGTAGAACTTATCACGGTTTTGTTAGATATATATGTTATTTAGATGGGTACGGTACGTTAGGAGTGCACATGTAGTCGAGAGGTGAGAATTTCATGTAAGTGCATGTCCTAACATGTATTTTGCATTTAATGTTTTAATGTTATTAAAACACTTGCTGTTTTTAAAATGATTTCCACTTTCGGGCTCTGACCCAATTGCTTTCAAATCTATTTTTGTAAAAACCATTTTAGGTGCCCAGCCACAAGGACACCATGCTTAGGATCCTCATTCAGGTGACGAGTTGTAGCTGTTTGTGGAAGTTACAGGACTTTGCTTGTAGACGCTTCATCTATCTTGACTCTATATTCAGCATTTATCACTTGTAGGGCATGTCCCCCATTCCTTTTAGAGACTTTTTATTTAATTCAGTTATTCAGACTTCTGGAATGTAATTAATTCAGGATTCAGACTTGTCTTATTATTTTCAGTTGTTGGATTATTTTGAGGAGTTTTCCTCCGGACTCTTATTATTATTTGTTGGTTATTTCATTACTTCGTTATGGTGAATGGATTATGTTGTTCTTCCATTATTCTTTTATTGCATGATATTCAAACTTAAATTAAAATTTGGCAACTTACTTTTTAAATACTAGGTGGTTAGTAATTATTAAAATGTTTTCGACAGTGATGCTATTAACTGAACCAACTTGGCATTTTGTATTGATTTAATAAAGGAGTAGTTACCCGGTATTTAATTAGTCGGGGTGTCACAATAGGTCGTTCGAACGACCTCGTTCGAATGACTTCTCATTCGAACGAGTTTTCAAACGAGAATTATTTTTTTTCTGTCTCTTCGTTAGAAGCCTCGTTCGAACGAGATTTCTAACGAAAAAAATAGCGGGAACAGTTTTAATCCAGTTTTTTCCACTTTTCCACTTTTCCACTACTTTGCCCCACTTCCTTTTTGACATACTTCTTAAGTGCGGGAGCTAACTTTTTGAAGACAACTTTTTCACATTCTAAGAGTCTTTTGAGAGCAAAACTTTTAAGAAAAAGTTCCATGTTTTGTGTTTAATTTTTATGGATTAAACTCATCAAAAATTACATACACACCCATTTATTTAGTTTATTCCAAGTACCTATTGATATATCACTGCTTGGAGACTTTTGGCACCTGGTTTTCTCTACACCAACAAGAAGAGAGTTTGGGTTCTTCTGTACCCCAAAAAAGGAGAAAAGTTTATTGCGGTGTTCTCACTCGAAGAAAGGCTTTGCGTGTGGGTTGACGGTGACCATAGCCCCATCGATGGAGTTCGAGACTGTGGAGGAGTCCACGGTTATACACTAGGCGGAGGTTGAAGACCGAAGGAGTGCGTCAAGGCTTGGACGGACTCAAGTCAGTTTGTGTAAGTCCTCTTGTGTCGAGTCTTTGAAAAAACTACCATACTTAGTGAATTCGTGGCTAGGGCCGTCCGAGGTTTTTCCCATTTGGGTTTTCCTCGTACATCCGGCGTAGTGCGATTGATATTTATTTTATCTTGCTATATCACCTAGATGCATGCTTAGGACTAAAAGATAAAATTAGTTCAAAATAAAAATCTATTTAATTTGGTGCAAATTTAATGTTTGGGTATGTTCAATTTAATTCAAGTGAAAAATTACTTTATCTTGATAGCATGCAAGTTTAACTTGAATTGGATTAATGTGTGTTTAAGTCGAAATGAAAATTGTGTGTGTAGTTTAATTTCACTTTTCGTTTAGTTTTAATTTTTTCATAAGTTGGTTTGTTCTCTTTAAGAAAAGAAAATTTTAAATAACTTTTGAAAAATTAAAATTTGAACCATTTCATTATATTTGAATTTAAAAATTGGGGGCTTCCGCACTTTCAATGCTCATATTAAGCCAAAATTCTTTAAGAAAAAATTATTAATCTCTAATATTTTTCAATTTAAGATTTATTAAACATAGATTCGATAAAAAATTATTACAAATCTAAACATGGATTCTAACATAATTTTCACTGGTTATTCGATATAGATTCTAACATAATTAACATTCAACATGAGATTAAATAACCATTAGTACTAATTATTTCCAATCATTAACATCACATGAATCAATTCTCCAGTATGATTACAAACTCGAAATCATATGAGAATGTATGCTTATAAATTAAGAAACACATATGATTACAAACAACGGGATTCTTGAATCCCGTTGATTTCTCCTCTCCAAGCTTGCCTAACTTCTCCCAAGTGTTTATAGTTGTCAGGGTTAGGTTTAGTGGATGGAAAATACCTAAATGATGTTGTCTAACCCTTTTATAAAACTCTAATCCCGCGTCTCCTAATGAGGCCTAATTTCGAGCCCTTAAAAGAGCCTATAATGCTACCCGGAATGTCTTAAAATCTCTTCTAAGGCTACTGACGCGACTAAGAATGTGTCTAGTGTGCGTGTTATTTAGGCTCAAGTGCAATCCTATCGCACAAGTAATAATCCGATAAGTCGGGTATCGATCCTCAAGGAAATAGGACGAACAGAGTCATAACGACATTGGACAGACGAAGGAAACCTAACTTTGACTCTAAAGAAAAGGAAAAGGTGATTTGATTTCTGAAACAACTACAACTATATGAACTTTTGAAAATGATTAACTAATGAAATTACGAATGCAATTTTTTTACTGCAGAATTTCGAACAACTTGACTAAAACTGTAACTATGAATGGAAAAAGATAAGTCGGGTTACACTCCCCCACACCCTAGTAATTCACTTCGTAGGATACTAGATTCAGAATTAAAGCTTTAAATGAATCCGACTTTTAATACTCCTAAGTATTACATATATGAGGGATCGTAGTCCGCACAGTACGTAAGCAAAGGTTGAATTAAAATTCGGTCTTTATTTCTCCTAAGTATTACACATATGAGGGATCGTAGCCCGCACAGTATGTAAGCAAACACTGAAATAAACTAGTATCGTATGAATTAAGATACAATTCATCTAATATTTTGATTCCATCTTCTATTTACACTATCGTGAAATACATCGAGTGGGGTTCATTTACCCCAACCCTTGAAAATTTGGCCAGACATATGAAAACTGGAAGAAAACATTTTTTGGATGAAAGAAAATATTTTTACGAACATTTTGAAGGTGAATAAGAAAGAAATTGCTCACTATAGAAATAACTACTGCAGATATGAAAACAAGAATTGAAATAATATTACTTGAATTGAAAAACTGGAAGCAAACTAAGGTTTCTTATTATTATTCTTCTCTAAAATGATTACAAAGCTTCCCTAACAAATCAGAAGCCTCCTCATGTCTGGGAGGAGTTTACAATTTATAATCTACGAATTCTAAGAGTTTGAAACATGCAAGATTCTAATTTTATATCGGATAAGTTCGAATTTCAGATACCAGAACCGATCTTACTAAGAGGGTTCAGTTCGGTTCCATCTTTGATACCCTTTCAGGAGGTTCTTCAAGCATAAGATCGGTTCATTTTTCCTCTGGTTCGGTTTGGTTCCATCTCCTTTACAGGAAGTTTTCTTGGATGGGATCGGTTCTTTTTTTCTTTCCTCCGGTTCGGTTCCATCTTTTCATGCTTTAAAGAAGCTTTCCCAGGATAGGCTCGGTTCTTTTTTTCTTCCCTTCGGTTTAGTTCCATCTTTTCATGATTTACAAAATCTTTCCCAGGATGGGATCGGTTCTTTTTTTCTTCCATTCGGTTCAGTTCCCTTTTTTCAGGAACTTTTCCTCCTTGTATTTCTTTGAAACTTTTGATACGGAACTCGGATTGGGATGCCGAACCTTCCTAAACACTGAATACCTGCAAAATGGATGGAAAATACACGAAACTCGGCGTACTCATTAGAAACTTTTCAAGAGCAATGACACGATATAAATCCACTCGAATTACCCTTTGCGGAGTGATAATAGCCTCTAAATTAAGGGGATAAATGGGAATAATTTATGTCTAATCAGCTACACCTAACCCACGGGACCAATTTAAAGCGATAAAAACACATAAGCAGACATCGTGTCACTCTAGAGTCCAGTCTAAACTATACACCCACAACTCATGTTAACGTCACACGATGTCAATAAAATGGTACAGTTAATTATTTTATGTGTACACATAGCCCATAATCATATAACTAATATTATTAATTAATTATCATAAACACCCATTACTTAAATTATATTGCATGGAATATTTAATTTATCATCTAAATTATGCCAAATTATTATTACTAAGCCACACAAGTAATAATTAATCTCATTTATTAATTTATCCTCACTAAATAAATAATAAATATAGTCCATAAAAATACGGGGTATTATATTTCACTTAGCATTTAATGCTAATGACATGTTAACAATGGTAGATTAACCTAACATTTTTACAAAGGACATGTCGTGATTGGCCCTTGGAAGATCAAAAGCAGTAGACTCATCAGTAGGAAAGACTCCTGAGCCTATTAAATCCCTAGCCAAACCAGGGTTCACTACCACAGAAGCAACACCAATAGGAGTCTGGTTGACCTGTCTCTTTTTTTAAAACTCTTGATGATCAACAGGTCCTTTCTTTAATCTTTTAAATTGAGGTTCTTGAGTCTTGACCTCTTCAGGAACCACTAAAACAGGGTGATTGGAACTTCCCTCACCAGCATCTTTCTTCTCGGTTAGGGGAGGAGACTTAACTTTGGCGAGGAGGTTGGAATTTATTCTCTTCACCATCTTATAGGGGGTGAGTAATGATTGGTACAAAATTAATATCCAAGGACTCAAGGATGAGGTTCCTCCAATAGCAATGTTCCCTTCTGCTTAGGAAGGATATTCTGGAGCAGCAACTAAAGAAGATGAGGTCGCCTCATCTAAATCAATGGGTCTATAGGTTTGTCTTCTCTAGGTCGAGCAACAAATGTACGTATGTACATTTACCTTATACTTATCATGTACCCAACGTTCACTTAACTTTATCCCATCCTTAGTTCAATCTTCCGTAGCATTGTGTTATTGTGTAATTGGTATCAAAGCCTTGTTAAACAGGTTAGTATGTGTCTTACTTTATTTTGAGAAAAAAAATCTCTCTCTCTCTCTCTATATATATATATATATATATATATATATATATATATGTTTGTTACTTTGTTTATTTGAAAAAAATATATACGATTGTTACTTTTTTTATTTGAGTTTAGCATTTTTATATGTATGTCACACCCCGCCTAATTCTGGTGTCGGTCGCCACCAAATATAAACCGGGCATGAGTATATAAAATACCATTCTTAGCATGAGACATATATGAGACATAATAAAATCAATCCGCAAGATAAATATTTAAATCAATCCCAAATGATAATAACAACTGAACGATAAAAGATCCATCACATGCTAAAACTTCGAATAAATTCGATCTCCAAAATGATTTAATTAAAACTGAGTAATAATCAACTGTGAATAATCCAACTGAAATCCTCTAACAATTTTGAAACCGAATGGACCAATAGAACCCAAATGAAGTCTCATAATGAAATATGACTCGAAAAAAAGTCGAACTAAATAAAGTGATGAAATGAATAAACTCCAGCTGCACCTCTAAACGATAGCCAATAAATCCTATGCAGTTACTCCAGCATAAATACCTGAAAATGTTAGTCAAGCACGAGGTCAAATCCCCGAGCATGAATACACACTACTCCCCTCGAATAGGATCCTTGAATCCAAACAGTAGCATTATACGCAATAAATATCACAATAGAATATTTTAATTAAACGACTATAATTAAATGCGAAAAAGATAAATTTCTAACCACCCCCAAAGATTCTTATAAAAATCACACCAATAACATTTTAATTATCCCACAGCCCCAAAGTGTTAATTTAATTAACTAAATTCAGACATCATTATTATCACTTTTTATTATGGCGGTCCCCCCGCCCCGGGGGGTAATTTCCACCAAAGTTTCAGACTTCCCCTTGCCAAAATGCCTGTCGAATCCGTTTAAACTGCCGATCCCTCGTAATTTGATAAGGTTCCACACACGACATGATATAAATCACCAGCCGGCCCGTCTAAACTGTCATCCCAGCACATTATGTCGCCACCAATTTTTAATACCCGTTTTTACCTTAGGCATTAATTCTCATTTTCTTAATTTCATAATTATTAAATTATTCCACACTTTTAATCGATGTGAGATCATCAAAATACCCCTTAGTCCCATACCTAAGGGTTCCCAAAGTACATATACGTCTTATCCTACGTATAAGATGAATTTTCAACATTTACTCGTCCTAGGCTCATGTCTAGGCTAGCGTGACGAAGATAAAACATAAAAATCAGCGCACCCCCGGAATATAGAAAAAATCCCCATGAATTTACGCTAATTAGTCCCATACCTAGCGATCATAAATTATAACCAAGGCTTACTCACTAGTACCATACCTAGTAAGTATTCTATAATCAAGGTGAGCAACATACTACCCAAAAGGCCCTCATTCCCGCGAAGGCAAAAGTGACTAAAACAAATTACACAAATCACAATTCAATATTCACAACAGAGAAATTTAATCATATGGGGCCCAATTTAATTTAAATCAATTCATAACATCGTCTTTGATTCCAAAAGTGTTAAATTAATTAACATGCAATCATTTCAATATGACATAAGCGTTTTATTTTATAATTTCACAACTTATTAAAAGTGTGAGCGCATCCCAAAAACTATATAAATAAATACACCCAAAATCTAACCTACGCACCTAAGGGTTTCAAGGATTAAATCATATTGAAAATTTTCATAAAAGCAGTCCCAAATTAAAGTGTCCACTTTCTCTAATTAAGTTACTAATTGATTTTAATAAAAAAACATATGATTAAGGGCTTAGGTGACACTTAAAACACATAACACTAAAGGAAAGGAATAGAGTATTCATGCCTGAGATTAGTTGGATAAAAATCTGCGTAGATGGTTGGAATCCTCTTGAGAAAACACCAATTGAATCTTCAATTTTAAAGTTAAACTTATTAAAAGCTGGGGCTAGGGCTAGAAGATGAGAGGAAATATGTTTGGAGAACCTTACTGGAGAAAAGTTTGAGAGAAAAGTGTTTTAAAAGTCCCAGCTCCGTATTAGTTTTGGTATTTAAAGGGTTTAAGAGTTAGAATACAATTAGGACTCTAATCAACCAACCGCCTCACCTGTCGCTCGAACGATTAACACATGTCGCTCGAATGATTGACACATGTCGTTCGAACGAGATGCTACCTCATTCGAACGACATACGATGTCGTTTGAACGACCCAAACATCAAAACCAAGCTTTAAAACATCACCTTTACATTTAGAAGAATTTTCATTAACTCAACAAAAACGTACATGCTTGATAAAACATACTAAAAATCATTATAACCTTCTATTATAATTCCGATTTCCGGTTGAAAATGTGCATTTCAAATATGAAAACTAATATGTTTAATTGTTAAAAACCATTAAATCTAAAATTTATTTATCTCCGTTTTTCTCCAAATTAATCAAAAACATTAATTAATAAAACACGGGGTGTTACAATGTATTGTTTAATTAAATATGTGTTATCCATATATGTGTGTTAAATTAGTTCTTGTATAATTATTGTGTGCTACTACGAATTGTAACACTGATATTTTGAGCTTCTATTTACTTTTCATAAATCACATATACCTATTATTGTTTCAAAGCCCATATTTTCGTTTGTCGTTAAAGCTATTTGATTAGCAATAGGCGCTTCGAAAACTGGTTTTAAGCACCTGAAACAAAATAATAGGAGGTCATAGGTACTAATGAAATCTAAAATGGAAGAACAAAATGTTGACGTTTATTTACAATGCGTAGCGCCATGGCTAGATAAGGACGAATCTATGTACAATCATAATTTACATATTGATAAAAAAAATCAGAAGATGATAGTAGTAAAATTAGTTCTACTTTATATAGTTTAATCGATATTATATTTGGATGGGTAAAGAGAAATGAAAAATATCAAATCATAAATCAAAACTATGTAGAAAAGAAACTAGACGATATTGTATTCAGCTTAAACAAAGTTCATCAAAAAATTAGTCAACTAGATATATTTAAAGTATAATATAGATATAATTTTCAAGTATTTTATATATTTTGAATATTTTTTTATAAATACATCATATATCGAGTATATTGTCTCCATATATTTCGTATATTTTTTAAATATTTGCTATATTTCATATATTTTGTATATTTTTTCAAATAATTCATATATAAAGTATATTTTATTATATCTCATATATTTCGTAATGTGTGTATATATATTCAAGAAATAATATTTAAGGTATATATATAATATATATTTAGTATATATATTCTGTAAATAATATACTTTGGTCGGCAAATTTTCTACATTTATTTTTATTTTTCAGATAGAAAATGTAGAAAATTTATGATTTTTCAACTTATATCAAGCAAACATATGTTAAAAATACTCATTTACTTTGAAATTATTTACTCTAGAACCAATTGTCCCAAAACCATTTGTATTTTTTCACTTTCCTATCAAACAAGGCATCAGTTTACAACAGTCACCAAACAAAACCCCACTGTAGCAAGCTTCACATTTCGCAATAACTCTTCCAACTCATTCATATGTTAAATATCATTAAAGAGGGGAGTATATTTTTTTTTTTTTTGCATGACCTGGAAAATTGAGGATTTTTTTGGGGTGGGGGTGGGGGAGGGGGGGGGGGCTGGGGACCTTAACCAGAATCTTTTACTACTATAAAATGCAAAACAAGGCATTAAAACTCCTCTCCAACCAGCCTATCCACGTAGGCAAAGCATTTAAGACTCTCAAACCCAGGACTATCCACGTGTCAACAAAACTTTTAAAAGAAGAAAATACTTGATTTGCTGTAATTCATCTCCCCTCTCTCCCTTTGTCCCTTCCGTTTATTCACCTTAATGCTTCTACCCCTTCGTATTCTCTCTCTCTCCACGTGTCAGCCCATTTTTTATTATTTTTCATTCGTTTTAAGCTCCTCTTTCTTTCCCCAGAAACGTTAATTATCTAAAATAAGATTCCTCCAGGTCTCTACCATATCTTTCTCTCTACGTCTGCCCTCTGGCCTTTGACATCCCCACTCCATTCGATTATAAAATCGAACAACCATGCATTGATTTCACATCTAATAATCGATTAGGTTTTCCATCCATCTATTTTTCAGATTTGTTAACAGGGTATTATCTTCTTTATCCATTTTTCGTCTCTAACGTTTTTTCTTATTTTTGCCCAATAACAGGGCGGTAGATATGAAGACGGGCCGTCGAATTTTATGGTTCTGGGGGTGTCTCCGATTTGGATAAGGGTTCGATTCATTTGGGATGTGTGGATTTTGTATGCCGTTGAGGTATTTGTAGGTCAATTTAATGTTTTTTTTATAATTGTTATTTCTCCACCAATCTTCAATCAAGATTCAGAAGAAAACCCTAGCGGACTTGATTTCGCTTTTAGCTTCGGATGAATAATAGTTTTAAGTTATCATTTTTTTGTTTTGAATTTAAATTTCAGATTTTGATTTCCTCTCAGAGAAAGAGAGAGAGAGAGAGAGAAATGGGGGTGGGGGTGAGCGACAGTGTGGGGGGTGAGGGCGGCTGAAGGCTTTGGTGGGTGGGCGGAGGGGGTGTCAGGATGCGATGGGGGTTGTAAATGATGTTATTTTTATTCTTTTTTACTTATTTAATTAGTTTCTCTTACTCTTTTGTTATCTATGGACTTCATGGTGCTGACTACAACGTTTCCACGAATTTCACTTCTTCTTACAAGTTAAAAAGTGATTATTAAAATCTGAAAGTTTTTGGATGCTAGGATTGCCTAAATAATTATTAAAAGAGTCACAGATTTTGTCATCTTCTAAAGTTTAACTTACCAGATTTCTGTAATCTTCGTTTCATTTTTTGCAAGTTGTTTTACAGGTTTGACATAGTGATAAATAATTATAACTTAATCTTTGTTGTTTTATATTAGTGATTAACTTTGGACCACCAAAACTGGATAACATCAATAACAACAGTAGAGTAATAATCCAAAATTTTGATAATATAAATTCAATTTGAACTAAACTTTGAGGGTCAAAAAAGAAATGCCCAATAACATTTTTTAAGGCTTTGTAAATTTCGGATCCATTGTAATATGTATTCTCGAAATAGGACTATAAACATTCTATTTATAATTTTAGTCCTTATTTTTTAATAAAGTCGCTAGCGCGGACCCACATCCATAGAATGTCAACCAATCAAAACATGACACGCCAATCGATAATTTGAAAATAGGAATTAAAAATGAAAACCAAATGTTTTTTGTCCTATATTATTTTATGCCCTAAAAATATATAAACTATTTTTTTATATATCACATGCATTTAAACTATTTTTTTATCATATCAAATAACGGAATTTGTTTAATTAAAATCATAGTACAAATATTTTTAACTCACACCCATCAGAACGAACTACTACTTCCATTATACAGTATCTTTGGTTAATAAGAGCACGCGCACTAGCAAATAATCAGCCACAGTCCCCTAAAGGTTTCATTTAGCATCAAACAGTCTTAGAGGAGCAGCTGGCGTGGAAGGAAGATTGACATCTATTTTTCTATATGAGATATTTTTTCATTATGTGAAGAGAAAATAATTTCACACGTGAGACTGAAAATATAAATAAAAAGCTTTATTTATGCATTTTAGTGAATATCTTATGCGTCACAATTTAAATCTTTTATATATTATAAAATCGCATTGCAATAATTTATCACACAAAGTGCCACTTGTACATTTTTTGAGGGAGCGGCATTTATTATTATTTTTTTCTCTCGTCGTTTCAATCACTTGTATCTCGGTAATAAGTCCATGTATTTCACGAAACTTGGCCGAAGAAAAGCCAGAATCGATGGACTGCGAATCGAACATTTTAATGTGGATTATTTGATTAATTGTTTCAATATATATTTTTTTTAAACTTAAATATAAAACAATTTGGTTTGTTCTTGGAATACCCTCTTCAACACAATCGTGTGTATTGTGTATTGTGACTCGTCCACGAATTTACAACTAGTAAAGTAAAGAAATCTCTATATTAATCTAAAATGTTATAGAAGCATTGAAGTACCTAAGAGAAGGAAGCTTCCACATCAGCTGTCATTGAAATCTCCTTCACGTGTGCTGCCATTCAAAACGAATCGATCTCTCCTAACACGACGTTGTCTTTCCTCTTCCATTATTATCTATTCTCCTTTCTCTCTCTCTGAATCCATGTGAAGCGACACAACACAACCATCCATCTCTCGGTTCATTAAGGTTCAACTCTAAGGTTTCATTATTTATAATATCTTTTCTGAAGATCTTAAAATTGGTAGTATGGAGAGAAGTTGAAAATAGTTTTCGTGTAGATTATTTCTCTCCGTCTCAATGAAAAAAGGATTCCTTTTTACAGATCATTCATATTTCAAAGAGAACATAACAAATATGAAATAGTCGATCGTATCTTGTCTTTAAAACATAACAAATCCTAACACCCATTATTAGGTGCGAGGTTGGCCCAAGTGGAAAACTCTCTCTTTTCACTGACCTTTTGGGTCACCCAATTTGCAGGGTTCTCCACTCTCCTACCTATCTCATGTTGGTACGACGACGACTACTACTACTCTTTTATTTTTAATATTTAATTTATATTTTGTTAGGATACTAACATATTGATGTTCATTATGGAGGGTAAAGGAGACAATCAAGAGAGAAAAATAGTGGGGATGAAACGGGGTTGTATCAAAACCGTTACGTGCGGAAAGAATATCTCAAGAAATTTCAAAGATGCCCCCAAACCTCTCCCCATTTACACCAAGCTCTCTTACATACTAGGCCTTTGCGTTTCACCTTCCCACATGTATTTATTAAAATTTGAATACCAAATGATTATTTTATAATTGGCAAATGATGTTGTATTTTTTACGTTGCAAGGGACTGGAAATTGGGTTCAAGTTGGTTTGTAGAATGGAGCAGTGGTTTAGAGAAAACGGTGATGAATATTCATACATAGCTACTGAAAATGACAACCAAGCTTCTGTTAAGCTTTTTACTCATAAATGTGGGTATTACACATATCTGATATTTTATCTTTTGGCCAGACCTTCTTTTTTTTTTGCCGGAGTGTTGTTTATTCGATCTAAACATTCAGTAAATCAGACTGTTTTAACCGAGGATCTGATTTTGACCGGAGATTTTTTTGTGCAGATTTGGTTTACCATTTTGTTCAGATAGTGGATTGGGGGTTTTATCAGGTTATTTTGTGAGGTATTGGGGGATGCTCCCACCGTGGCTATATTTTTCTTTTTTAGTTTTATTTTTCTTTCTAGATGTTGCTTTTCTCCTTTGGTTTTGTCGATTGAACTCTTGGACGAGTCCTGTAAGTTTCAAATAAGTCGCTCAAATCAAATAAGTGGAATCCACGTTTGTCGGGATGTTTTTTTGGGTTCGATAGTTTTAGCTGCAAGTGTTTGACAGTTGTTCCTCCTTAATGAAATCTTTGAATAGATATTTTAAAAAAAAGAATAAGTGGTGCTACCGTGATTATTTTTTTGGGGTGTTTTTAAATGCACCTGGTTATTCAATCACCAACACCCGATTTACTCATTTAGAGTTTAGAAGAATATAAGGATACAGTTACAATCCTACCCCTTTTTTAACCCACCGGTAGAAAACACAATCCTAACAAACCTACGCTTATAGCGAGCAGCAAAAACAAGAGGGGGTGAAATAGAAACTGGTTATGTTACTTTCTCTTTCAAAACAAAATCATTAAATTGATCTTTTAACAATAAACCATTGAATCAATACTTCATACAACCATTTGCGAAACAAGACAGCGATATCATTCTCACCCAAACCAAAACTTCTAAAATCATCTGAAGAAACTCAATACATGTGAACTGCTTGACTGTCCAGTTGACATTTATTCCCCAAAATCTTATCAGACCACCAATGTTAATATCAATACATATGTGAGACATAATTTCGTATAAACATAAGTTGATCTGTTGTAAGAGAACCTTGCTACTGTTGTCCGGTAGTATCAATAAGGTTTTTTTTTAATGTTTAGTTGAAGTGAGAAAGTGGTCCTATTAAACATTCTCACACCCCAAAGCCATACATGCCAAAATATATCTTCATCTACATCTTTCTATCTCCAGAGAACGATCTAGTGAAATAAAAAAAAAAACAATTGATTTGATTTTGTGTTAAAAAAACACCACCAAGCACCATACACATTATATCTCCTCAATTTATATTTGATGAGGGAGATGATGGAAAAAGAGGTTTTGTTAAACTACATTTGGATATTAGTCGGAAAGACATCTTTGGTATGAATATGCCTTTTTTGCCTTTTTTTTTTTTTGATAAACCGCGGTTGGGAGGGGTGTTTAAGTGATTACGAGCCCAAATAGGTAGGATAATTAAGTGTCGGTGGCTATTAATAGAATAATCTGGTGTAAATAAAAACACCCTTTTTTTAGCGTTGGTTGAGTATTTGATTTAGTCCTGGACTAAATCTTAAAACGTCTCCTGATTTCTTCATTTTTTGCATATAATATTTTTTGGGGGCTTTTAATCCGGGGTCGAGTATTCACAAGTCATTAAGAATCCTTTTATTTGTTTACTGCATCAAAGAGGTTCGTTTTTATTTTTTTAACTGGGTGGACATCATTAAGCTCTTATTTTCTTGGTGGATTTATTTTAAGTATCTCCACTTTCTAGCTATTATTTTTTTATGGAAGTGAGTGAAGTATTGTATCCACTCCGTTGAAAGTTTAAAAGTGGATTGTGTAGCAAAGCATAGTACGTGATGGATTATAAGACCATACCTTTTTCCCATTGACAATTTTCATCATGTTGTGTTTATTACTTTATATGTTTATTTATGTATGTAGTTACAAAATATTTTATTATTGTATTTGTATCTTATATAAATTACATTAAGGTTGTGTGATATGTTGGTGAAAACACCAGTTGTGTGTATGTTTCGCTGTGTTTACGTCATTAATTTGTGTGAAACAATGTATGAAACAAATGAAAATAATAAATAAATAAATAAATAAATAAATAAATAAATAAATAAAAATTGAGATAATTGTTTGTTTGAGAAATGCGAATTGGTGAAAAATTATAGGAGTTACTTTCAATTTCAGTGCACCGTTCACAGAGGATAGAATCATCGACACATAACTCACTACCAATAGAGTCTATATTGCGTCTTTTTTTCTCGAATCACCATAACATATGTTGCAGAAAACACACTATCATGTATGAAATGTGAGTTGATGAGAAAAGTTGGTCCAAAAAAATAAGGAGGGGCAAAACTTTCTCTATTGGTTTTTAGGTTTTTGTTTAGAGTAGAAGGGATGAAATCAATATTATAAGTCGTTTACGATAATCTAATTCCTAAAAAATTGGATGATTGAAATTTAAATAAAGTGCTCCAAAATGTTTGATGGAAAAAACAAAAAGTGAAATGGCCTAAAACAGTGATGTTTTAAACTTCTGTTATTGTAATTTGGTGAACAAAAGAATTGAAAGGATTTATCTTCTTAAGGTATAGAATTGTCAATTTTTATTGCTACTTAATTTTTACTTATCACGACTACTATGAATTTTTTATCTATTAGATGTTCAATTTTATCGTGTCTTCAAATTTCCTTTTCCTTTTTTTTCCAACGAAACTGTACAATCCGCGCATCGCACGAGTTTCCAACTAGTTAATTAGAAAACAAGAAACTCGGGCATTACTTCCAATGGAATAAACAAAACCCAACACGTCAAAATCGAAGTCCCTTTTGCTAAGTCGGGTTCGATTCGGAGAAATAAGGATAACAATGATTTTTTTGAAATTTCTCAACTCTTTTGAGACACTTTATCTAATTTGATGTAACAAGACTTCCAAGGATAGATTAGCACAAATAACTGAGGATTGTCAACCCATAAAAAACTGAAGATCAATGTCAAAAGAATCTTAACCTAGAATACTTGAGGAAAGCTGACCCCACATAATGTAATTGACACTCCGTACAGTAACTTGTAGTGTGGCTGACTAATAAGCATATGTTTATACAAACATGTAAGCACCTAAGTTTAATTAAAATAACTGATGTAGTTACAACATGCAGATATGAATTTTACAACTTTTTTGTTAATGTAAGTTGAAGTACCTAGGTATATTACATAACGGGAACATTAAGAACTTCGCATATATTGATCAAAAAGTTACTCATGATAAATCTTCACACGTCACTGGCTGCTTATGTAAAAGATCGATAGTTGCAGAGTCCAAGCTCAGACCTTGCCTAAGCAGCCTCTGCTTCTTTAGGCGTTCATGGCATGGCACAAAAAAATCGTGCCTCAAAGCTTCCTCTGCACTTATCCTCGTTCTTGGGTTCACCGTTAAACACCTGTCAACAAGATCAAATAAAGATCTTGGGATAATATCAATGAAATCTGGTCTTCTAGAATTGAGTTTGCACCAATCTCGTAGTTTTGAAGATGGCAATGACTGTACATCAAAGAGTTCCTGTACCAAAAATGTGCAATTCATTACAAGGGAAATATTTATACAATTATTCTCGGAGTTTTTCTTCATAAGTAGTAGAAAACTAAAATCATTTTATTTTATTGATCCGAGTTCCTCAGCGTTTTTTTGTTTGCGATCTGTGATATGTATGCAAGGCTGTAAAACGAATCAAGCTACTCGAGCTAGTCAGAAATTCGTTTGAATAAAAGCTCGTTCAAGCTTGCTCTAGAGTAAACAAATCAAGCTCGTTACCTTATTGAGATCGGCTCAAATTCGGCTTGATTACCAATATTCATATTATAAAAAAAATTATAAAAAAATCAAGCTACTCAACTTTGACTCAAATTTGTGCAGATAAAAGCTCTTTCAAGCTCGGTTCATGAAATAAACAAGAAGCTTGAACACATTTTCAAAGTCGTTAAGCTTTACAAAATCAACATCGAGCATACTATTGTTCGGCTCGGCTCGTTTACACCCCTTTACGTATGTTATTTAAATGAAAAAAATTCTATCAGATGGCACCCTACATTTATTTAACTCGAGAGACGTGACCTCAAACACTCATTATTTTGTCGCATAAATAATAGGGTAAAGCAAAAAAAGTTATAAAAATAAAATAAAAATAAAAAATAGAATCATGCAATTGTTGCATTATGTTGCAAAGACCCTTATGTGAAGGGGTATTTGCAACAAAATATATGGTTTCGGAGATTTCTTTCAAAAACTATATACATAAAGAAGTTTTACACTTTCTGCTATATTATATATACCACCTTATATCTTTTGGCATACTAATGATTTTTCAATTTAATTTACTATTTATAGTTTACTTTGCTGAAAGGTTGTTTAGGTGATACCACAGGGAATGACGATTCGCGGTTGTGCAGCTTGGCAACTTCCCAGAGATCTTCGCTCCCCCTTATCTTTGCAATCTCCTTTATGTTCCTGTTGGTGACGATATCAAAATTTTGGTGAAATTGACACAGATGTAAATTATGGCGTTAATGAATATATGGATAAAGAGCATTGATTTATCCTCACTGGTCAGGGTCGCCATTGAAAGGTGTTTTTCCAGTGATAAGGTAGAGTAATGTGACCCCAGAAGACCAGATATCAACTTTGGGGCCTTGATATAGAGATCTGAACAATACCTGCACAAAGAACTCAATGATTAGTCACTTTTTAGTGGGTAATAAATCATGAAATTGAGATAATGTGGTGAAAATTTTGTTACTAGAACTAAATTCTAATCTTATGACTTGCTACATTCTTAGTTATCAATATAGTCATCAGTGCCAAGTTAATTGGGAAGAAAACCTAATATTTCACTTAGAAAATATTAAGGATAATAAAATATTACAGTAAGTAGACTAGACTACCAGCATCTCATATTCTGTATTGACAACTAGTTTATGAATTTTGGAATCCATGAAATGAAGAACCAGGCATATACAGTTACAGTTTCTCACCTCTGGAGCCCTGAAACCTTTTGTTCCAACACAGGGACCTTCTCTCTTGTTCTTTACTTCCCCTAGGAACAAGTAAAACGCGATTAATCTTAATACAAATTACAAGTTCTTTTATCTAAAGTCGTCCAATTGACACAAGGCTCCGTTTGGTTCAGGGTGAAAGGTAAAATGTACAAGGTATTTTCACATATTCGAAGTACAAACCTTTGTTCTTTGGTAGGCCGGCACCAGCTACGGCAATTCCAGTGGAGTGCAGTGGCATTGGAGTATAGTAAACAACTTTTCTGTCCAATCTTCCAGGAGGGGCAGCAACCCTCTTTCTCTTAGAAGCCGGGACAATTGGGGCTTCATGACTGGGCCCCTGCATTGCTTCTTGTGCGAGGCTAATCAGCTCCTTCCTGCCTTGGCATGGTATGGGCTCCCTCAACCTATCGGCTGAGGGAATTCTGGAGCTTGTTGCATCTTTTGCTGAGGTTATTCCAGAGCCATCAGCACCTTGGCTTTTTATTACATTCCTACTAAGCAAGTCAGTATGTTGAGTCTTCCTTTTCTGGTTCTTGGGCAATATGGAGCTTTTTCCGACCTCTTGATTGACTGCCTCCGAAACTTTTGTAATTGCAAGTTTCCTACTTTTGGCAAATGGGATAGGTTTCGCACGGGGAAGTGGGACATGATCGAAGCTCACATCATAGCCAACCGTTGATTTATCTGCAAATTTATCAAAAAATCAGACCCATCAATCCAACTCTTCAAACGTTTTACATTGAAACCAGATTAACCTCACTACAAGGAAGAAGGAAATAACGTATTTGAAACAACAGATATTACTGGCAATTGCCAATTTACTAAAATCCCGTTTAAAAATAAAATAAATAAAACTGAACTAAGTAATGTATGCAAGAAACTCCCCTGAAATATTTTTAACGCATAGCCCCACTGAACTAGGCATTAATAAAAATGTGATGTGCCGTCAAAAATGCCACTAGAAAGTCACCATAAGGTGGTATTTGCAGCAAATAGCTTAGACGAGGGGAGTACATTTTAATAGTTAAGAAGGTGCCCTGCAAAAACTGCTTAAGTTTTTGTTTTTGTTTTTTTGTTTTCGTTTTACACTTTCCCCTACTTTTTATTTCTATTTTTTAAATTAATTAGATAGGTGAAACAATAAACTCTTAGATGAGCACAGCCTAGTGAATTTTCTTCAAATTTTAACATTAAGTCGCAAACAATAATTGAAGCTTACCTGTGGTTCCATATTTCTGATGCAGGTCCTGTGTAAAGAAAAAGGTAAAGAGCCAAATTGCGAACTGTCAGATTATGCTCCCATGAAAGAAAATGTATAATGAAGTATAAGTGAAAGGAAAACAGAAAAGCAAGGTGGAAACCCCCAGTATAATCATTACTCACCATAGCAAGGTTGAAATCTATTAGATATCCTTTACTGGCCTTCCGAGAGAAAAGGAAGTTGCCAGGTTTAACATCTCTATGAACTACTCCCTGCAAGTAAAAATGAAATAAAACACCCTTGGGGATCAGTCAGTGCTCTACGAGACCTAAAGAGCAAATACACCAACTTACAAATAATATATATATATATATATATATATATAGAGAGAGAGAGAGAGAGAGCGGTTCTCATGCATACCCCAGTTTGCATACCGCTGGCGCGGACCAATTTTGATAAAATAGTAAAAAAAATATTTTTGATGTAATTTTTTTTTTATAGTTTCTAAACATTTCAATAGGACCATAAAAAAAAATTCAACTCAAAATGAATTTTTTTGCTATTTTAAAAAAATCGGTCAAACTTTGTCAGTTTTTAACAACTTAAAAACAACTTAAAAATTGACAAAGTTTGACCGATTTTTTTAAAATAGCAAAAAAAATCATTTTGAGTTGAATTTTTTTTTATGGTCCTATTGAAATGTTTAGAAACTATAAAAAAAAAATCAGCCCGAAATTATTTTTTTTACTATTTTAAAAAAATGGTCCGCACGGAGGGTATGCAAACTGGGTATGCATGAGATCCTTTCTGTATATATATATATATATATATATATATAAAGCTCATTTGATGTGGGAAAAAAGCATGCTAATCCACATAGAACATATAGGTATCTTTTTCTATAGCCTTTTACCTGCTTATGTAGACCAGCAAGTGCTCTGAACAAACAATAGCCATACCACTGAAGTTGAAAAACATCTATTTCTCTCTTCAAGATCTAAAAGTTGAAAAAAAAACAAAATCAAAGAAAGAATAAACAAATAGTTTGAGGTGTATAAACGGTCAGATTTTATTTGTATTTTGTTTATTTTATTTTTCATATATTCTTAGGTTATTTTCCTCTTTTAGTTGATATATTAGGTTAGAGGGTAACATTGTCTTTTAATGTCTTTAGCGTGCCCTCTTTAGTCCTTTTATACTTTAGGGTTATCTTGGCTAGAAAGATAACTTTACCTATAACTAACATAAGAAAATATGAGGGTAACATTAGGTTAGAGGGTAACATTGTCTTTTAACGTCTTTAGTATTCCATATATTGTAGGGTTATCTTGGCTAGAAAGATAACTTCACCTATAAATAACGCCCATGTCCACTCACCTATAAATAACGCCCATGTCCACTATTTGTAATCACTTACTATATAAATACGAACTAGAGAGAGAATTTAGGTCATTGACCTCTAAACAAATGTTATTGTAAAAATGCTTCCGCTTACATCAAATTGGTATCAGAGCCGCGTCCGCCCTTATGGTCGCCAAAGTTGTTATAAATCCATGGGCGGAACCGGCAATTCACTTCTCCAAATTTGAACCCCGCCATCAGAAGTCAAGAGGCGACACCAGTTTCCCCAACACCAAAAATCCCCAGATCAGAAAACAACACCAAAAACATTCCTAACCCCCTCCCCCCCCTTCCACCACCACCACCACCAACTGTTCCACGTCCAAAGAGCCCCAACGCCCACCCAAAACCTAGATCTGGAGGTCCCATCACCCCACCGATGTTGGACGATCATCCCAATGTCCAATTCATCCCGGCAACAACCCTTCAACCCTCCTTGTTTTTCCCAACCCAACAACCCCTCAAAACCTCCGAAAACCCTAGATCAGGTCAAACACGAGTCAATCTCTACCAAAACACCAGATCCAGCCACACTCCAACATCGCCAAGCTCAGGCAACCGTCACTTGACAAAGACAAACCCTATTGGAGTTCCAGTAGGGCCATCCCCTCACCCACACACAAAAAAAAAAAAAAAACAGTAGTGTACCCACCATTATTTTGCCCTATACTCTTATTCCAAAACTTGATACACCCACAAATTCAACCCCCCCACTTCTGATAATCATTGGAAACCCCCTCCTTCTCAAAAAATTACATTATATCACTAAAACTCTTGAAATTTTGGAATATGACCTAAACGTTTTGAAAATTACAACCAAGCCCGTCACATTCCTGAAAATTACAGAGTGTGAGGAGGTAGAGCGAGAGTATAGGAAGGAGCTATTTGAGCTTCGTGCATCTGCCGACGATGTTGGCCTTGAGTGAGGCTTCCATGGTAGCCCATGTGCCATTGAGATTGACAACCCACTCCCCTTTGTTTTGGCTTCACCAATTGACTTTTCAGGCTTGTTGAGATTTACTGAAGACAATTTTGAGTATTCCATTTGGAATTTCTTTGACATCTTCATCAAGGATGGTTGCATCACTTGGATAAGTGTTAAGAGACTGATGTGTTTGAGCTTGGAGACATCTTTCCGATCTTTGGGGAAGGATAGATTGGGTTGTGACGGGAGACTTCCTTGATATCTTTTCGGTGGAAGGATAGGTGACTCGCACACACATTCACGAGGTGGGATCCTTTGGTATTGATAATTTCTTCCCACTATTTGGGAATGGGTATGATTATGTTGTGGTTGGTTCGTCTGGTGGCTATTCAGAATTTGAGATCTGACATGGTCGCTTTGGAGAAGGACCCATTCTAGGAAGGGTTCGAGACGTGTTCGGAGGTTGCATTGCAACTCCAATTAATAAGGACGCTCATTATGGATAGCAAGGTCCTCGTTTGGCATCGTTGGCCCATTCCTACGTTGTGACGCATTGTTGTCATTATAGTAAAGTTCGGGAACAAATTTTGGTTCTTAGGCCATAGCCGGGATTTGTGGTCACACTTCACCTTTTTGCTAGCCGATACGCCGGGCGCTTCCATGGACGTCTCCCTGTCTTAGTTGATGAGAACGGCGTCGTTCGTTGGCTTATGATGTTGACCTCTCGTACTGACGCTTGTGAGCAAGATTTTCTCAGTTGGGGCGAGCGGTGTATATGAGGGTCCCAGGATTTATTTGAATATTGTTTATTTTATTTTTCATGTTTTCTTAGGTATTTAGATCTTTTAGTTGCTATATTAGGTTAGATGATGACATTATTTTTTAATATCTTTAGTGCGCCAGCTTTAATCTTTTTATACTTTATGGTTATCTTTGTTGAAAAACTAAAATGTTTTTGAAACTTTTGTTGCTTTCGGTGGTGGTGGGAGACAATCCTTATTTTGCTCTCCGTGTTTTTAAGTGGTAGGCCACACAAGGTGGGAGACAATCCTTATTGCTTTCCATGTTTTAGGCTTTATCGTTATATATGAAACTATGGTGAGGAACTCACATGGATGCATCCAGACATTAAAGAGTGAGAGAGCAATGGATTTTCTCTCCATGTGAGTGTGTGCAGCAATTTTGGGTTTGAGTGCAAACAATCTGGTATTTTTGATTTGGGTAGAATTTCATAGCCTTTTTTGTGGTGAGATTAATTTTGTTAGGGTTATTGTGTAAGGGTTATTTTGTGTGAGTGAAGAGAGATTATTTTTTTGTGTGTGGGGGGGTGGGGGGGAATCAGCAAAATATCCTTCCAAATTGTAATCTTCTTCAATTTAGTGACACGGATTGCCTGTGAACTTAGCCAAAATGGTGAACCACGAAAATATTTGTGTTCTTTCTTTTTCTCTATTTTCTTTATTTGGTTGCCATTAGGGTAAATTTGTTTGGATCACGCTTGCGCACAACAATCTTGCTAGTCCTTACAAATAAGGCCTTAGGCCACTCTTCGTAATCACTTACTTTTTGATATGAGTGAGAATTAGAGATAGAATGCAAGTCATTGGCCTCTAAACAAATGTTGTAGTAAAAATGCTTCCGCTTACATGAGAGTTCCCTTTAAAGTAGCCAATAAAAATATTGGTTGCTTACCTAAAAAACGATAAATAAAAAAATTACCTCGGGTCTGTCATGCTCAACATGCTCTAAAACAATGCAATCAGCGTTCCCACTCTTGAAAGAACCTTCATATTTTATCACAAAGTTCTTACCCCTGAAGTATAAATTGCAGATTCAGTATCAATCATTAATGACTTCAAAATTATTTAAGTGAATCTTTCAGCATCCTTACCCGAATCTCTGCAGCATTTTCAATTCATTATGAACATGGTGCCTATTAGCATTTACATGAGGACCTGAAAAAACCAAAGGATGCCATTCAACAACAGGCAAGCAATTTCTACGTAAAACGAGATTGCTTCCGAATCAAAAATGTGGTGTCAATTATGAAGCCGTCTGAAAAAGGAACTGCTATGACAAAACCTAACAGTGGATCAAAGGAAAAAGGAAGCAAAAATGTGGTGTCAATTATGAAGCCGAAAAAAGAACTGCTATGACAAAACCTAACAGTGTATGGATCAAAGGAAAAAGGAAAAAATAAATATACATATACATATACATATATTCAACCCATTCAATTAAGTAACTAAATTTCTACAGTCATTACAATTATAAACTACCAAGCCGTAACCTTCCAACCATGCAAATGAGTCAGCAAGATGAACGGACTGTTTTGCTGTAAACAGACCGACCAAATGATAAGCAATGTGACAATAAATATCATTTCTCTTACAACCTCACCTTAAACAACTTGAAAGCGCTTCAAGAACAAATATTGGAAACAAGAAAACCTACCGTTATAAATCGTCCAAATAATCAATCATTTTGCCGATGGGGTATTATTGATCATGGTTCTTATGTTTAGACCCTGTATATTTTGTTAAAGACGAGTACGAAAATAGCACCTTCCTTGTTATGTGCAGGTTTAAGGTTTTCTTAGAAAAAAGATTGATGAAGTTCAATACATTTTTATCACAATAAATTGGAGGTCGTCATCTGGGATGATACATTCTTTGCATAAACTGCCATACGCATACTGGAAACACTGTTGCAGTAATGATTTACACTACTACATTCGGTTTCGGGGGGGGGGGGGGGTAGGAAGCTACAGCCTAGAAATTCCAACTCATCCCATCCTGTAAGTTTCCGATTTATCGTTGCTTTTCAAATGAAATCCCAAAGGATGGATCATTGACATAGTAAACAAGATATATGAGTCCTTCTCACATTGATTTATTGCAGAAAAATTGCAGTTTCGCCATATATGATTATTGAAACTAGTCTCGGAGGATATAACTTTCAACAAACATAAGTTCTTAAATATCAGAAAAGAATTTTGTCATACATTTAATAGCAAGCGTAGCTCCATCATTCTTTCTTTGAGCCCTGTAAACTGTGCCATAACCACCTGCACATTTAAGTCAGCAAAAAGTAAACTAATGGTCTCACTTCATGGCAAAAAAATTGTCAATAATTTAAATTTAAGCCTTCAATGGGTAACCAAAACTTTTTAGTACCTGAACCTTCTTCCTCCTCTACAATAAAAGATTCAAATTTTGGCAGTACTTTTGACTCCGACTGATTCTGCAAAGAAAGCAGCAAGAGTTTTGGTTTATTTAGCCAGAATCCTTAATAGCAAATCTTACACATACAGTTGAGCTAAAACCTCGAGTAATGAATATGGTCACACTAGTATTGTAGAAATGGGACGTACTTTGAGAGAAACAGAGATAGTATTCTCCCTCTTTTCTTTGGGATTCTCCGTCTTCTCTTTAGCTTGGATCTTCTGGCCATAATTCTCTGTTGACTTCTGCTTCATGAAAATTGACCTATTATCTCTCTTACACGGTTGTTGCTCTATATGAGCACCCCTAGCTTTACGATTGTCTAAGAGAGTTTGTGTAACAGGATTTGAGGCATCCTTGTGAAGGGACTTCAATTTGATCGAGGATTTGGCAGGCTGCTTCTGATCAATAGAGAGCAGATCCGCTGATAGAATAGCCTGACTTTCCACATGTGCTGTTGTGTTCTCTTTGTCCAAGTCTTTAGTATCAATTGGCAGTTTTTCAAAATATCCTTGACGGCTGCCAGATTCACTCAACTGTTCCTCTTCTCTTCCCTCCACAGCTCTTTCCTCCTCAACTGATTTAATGATAGCTTCACAAGAATAATTAACATTTTTAGCCTCCAACGGTGAAATTATCACCTGTTCATCTACTTTTGAGCAAGACGTTTCGTTTAAATTTATTCTACTTGCAGAGTGAAGTTCATTCGTCTTAGCTTCTCTACACAAAACTGGATTTTCCATCGTCAAGGTTAGAAGTGATGGTTCTGGGAGAGAACACTCTGGTTTATATACACATTCAAGCTCGTTCCTGCTTACATTCATACATGTCCCATGTTGACTTTCAGGCTCAGCATTATTTAGCCCATAACTCAAGAAACCAGCATTGGAATTGATACGTGAGGAACTTGTGGCCATCACTGCATCTGATTTCTCGGAGTTAAAAGCCATGACTGATGTGCTAGCTGCCTGTGTAAGCATACTTCTGATCACACTTAAATGAACGTGTTCCTACAATAAATGAAGGATTTAAAAGCATTCAGAATAATGAGTTGTTAATCTCACATCGATAATATAAGCATCCATGATGGTGAGTTGCTAATTGAACATCAACAGTATGGACAAAACGCAGTTAGGATCATCATTAGAAAAGCAATGGGTATCAAAAGAAAACTGGATGATTCCCCGGGACATTCTATATACTTGGAACAATTAAGAGAGAGAACAATCAACAGCATAAGATAGGCAATCAAGTGTACAAATAGGTTTTTCATTACTAAAATCAGCTGTATTGTGCAGGAAAAACTTTAAACTATCATCAAATCTAAGATCTTTAGCTAAACAACATTAAAGCACAACCGCGTAACTGACGCTCCGTCTCTCTTTTTTTACTGATCTTTTCCTGACAAGTATAACTGAGGCTCCATCTGGATTTAACTAAAGGACTTTACAATCCAATAAATGGTATCGGAGAACTGAATAATTAAAGTTCTTTTATCCAGTTTAGCATAAACTTATTGATAGCAAATGTAGATTCCTACAAAATGATGAGAAAAGATATCGAGAAAGCTTGTTTAGTAAAATTTTCAGGAGACTCGTACTCATTAACCAAAAATATAAGTCTGCTATGCAGCCTTTAACCAAGATCACATTTTTCAGGTGGTGTTTACATTTAAGAGTGGCATGATCTATTTTAGAACATCTCACACAGCATAACTAATATCAAAAGGATTGAATCTCTATAAATTGATAGTCAACCTAAACTATAAAAAAAATAACTAAAATTATAACCTGAAACGAACATAATCCAACTATAAATAAGTTACCTTAGTAGAATCCTTTTGAATCTCGCTAGGTAGTGCCAATACCTTTTGATCTTGATCTGTATCAAAAACATCACCAACACACATTATGCTAAAAGTCAATTTAGTCAAAATACAAACAAAAACCTAATAAATTAAATAATTCGTACCATCCATATTTTGGCAAAAAGGTCTCCTTTTCACGAGTGGCCAAATTCCAGAATCATCTCTCACTAATCTTCTCCTCTTCCTATAATACGAAACACACTCTTGCAATAGAGCTCCTCGCCCTATTTGTGGCACAAATTCAGAACCTATGTCGGAATTCCGCAAAAATTGAGCGAAAGCTACGATTGCCACACGCGAGAGAGTGACAAAATGATCGTTTGTTAATAGGAGAGGAGAGTTAGGGATGAAACAAAGGTATTCGATGAACTCAGGTGGTTCTGTGAATAAAGTGCATAGCTTAGCGAGATCTTTTGGAGCAAGTGGACGGCCGATTATTAGTAGAAGGCTAACTAAGTGCCATGCTTTGTTTAAACAAGTGTTGGTTGTCACTGTACTAAGTTCGGTGCTGAGGTTTACAAGTTTTGCTTCTTCCATGAGTGTTCAGATCTGTGGTCCGTTCGGGAGAGAGAAAGATGGTGATGATTCTTCACATGGTAGGTGTGGAGTGGAGATTGTGTTTCTGTAGTTACTTTTTGTGAAGATCTGCAGAAATGTGTGTGTGGAGAGAGAGAGAAGCGGGAAGGTAAGCAGTGTAGGGTTTGAGAATTAGCACGTGTGGAGTTCCCGCCAATTCGCTCTTGAAATTATTGAATTTGTTATATGGGGAAATTACAACTAGTCCTCTCAAAAAACACCATAATTTGTTAACACGACATGATTCGATACGAAATTATAAGTTAATGGATTTATCTTTATTAGGATTGGGTCATTAACGGGTTAACACCAACGATTCGGGTATGAAAATTTACTTTTACCCGTTTACACTAACAGGTACGATAAGGTCACCCAACCCGTACCTAATAAGTATAATCATTAAAATTCATTATTTTTAAATCCTTTAAGACTAACGGGTACTATAGAGTCACCCTACCTATACCCAATAAGAATTACAATTAAAACCCATTATTTTTAAACTTTTGAAGACGAACTATAGGGTCACCCAACCTGTTACCCGCTTATACCCAAATTGATTCGTTAATATTAGTGGATGCTAACGGTTTGAGGGGTGTACCCATTTATATTAACGGATCGTGTTTGGGTCTTGTCACAAGACTCGTTAGTCTTAACGGGTCGTGTATGGGTTAAGCATGTTTTGACTCGTACCACGTAACTCGTACACGACACAACACGACCCGTTGACGTCTAATTACAACAACGTTGGCACCAAGTTTGTCCAAAATATAAAGAGACCCCATGTTTTTTACGCGATTGATGAGTCATGAATGCAATTTTATTTACAGTTTTTTTTGTGTTATTTGAGAGAGGAAACCAACAACTAATAACCACCCCTTAGGATGGCCTTTCCAAACATATCCTCATATTCATCACACCACGATGCGGGATCTCCATTTAACCAATCGAGGCATACGTTACTTTCTCATAAAGAGTGTGTCACCTTTGCTTCTGTTAACCTTGTAAAATCCACATAATCTTCAATGAGGTTTGCAAATGGGTGATTTGTCGCATCTGCTTTGTTCACGAACCACGCAGTTGACTGCAAATTTGTCCCAATTTGTGCATTTGTCCACCCTTTTTCCTTCATCGAATTTAAGACATGAAAATTTCTCTCCAACTTCGCCTTTAAGCTGCAATTGCTTCCTTTCATCTTTCCATAAAACTCAGCTTGCCATATTTCTTTCTCGTTCCTATTTAGATCTCCAAAGGGTCCTTGACAACTTGGTGCATCCCCACTTCCATTTGCAATAGGAAAAAAACAAATTAAGTCATAATAATTGTTCCCCACTTGGTTGTCCCTTCTTTTGAACGCGGTGGCAATGTCACCCGATTGTTTGGTACCAAAAAAGACAATCAAGTAGCGAGGGATATTTTTCTTTTCAAAGATGAACAAAATCCTAGCGTTCCAAATGTTCCACAAGCAAGAGGAATAAGACATACCAATTTAAGTTCACAATTTTAGATATTACCATGGATCCAATTATGTAAATTAATATTCATACTTGTCTACCATTTCCATAGAGATGATATTGAGCTAATTTGTTCTCGCCCTAATGCATCCCCTAAAAATGTGATTCATTTCCTCAAAGTTCGCACAAAAATCATAATCCGCAATGTCTGTCAAACACCTTATTGCTCTTTATTAATTTGTTATAATTTTACCATGAAAAATAAGTCGGGGAACAATTATCATTTGGGGGGTATATTGAGATGCCAAACTTCATTCCACACCCCATATTTCAGGGTATTAAGAACTATTTTGATGAGCTTGTGATAACAATATTTAATAGTGAATTTGATGTGAAACGCATCGGAATTTACATACGCATAAACACACACGCAAATAATAATAATAATAATAATAATAATAATAATAATAATAATAATAATAATAATAATAATAATAATAATAATCGAATCATATTTTTTCTCAAATCATCCCTCTCAAATCTCATAAATCAATAATATCAATAATGATTTTACAAGCGAGGGACAAGAGCCTTATTTATACTAATTCTAAGACTGGGGGAGCAAGTATGTAAAGGCAAATTTCCTTTCATTACCCCTAGTATCTAATACTTGTCCCTAGAATATAGATTACATCGAGTATGGCACATCCTATTACTTCAATCACGGTACTTCACGTTCAAAAGACGGATTCGATTATCAAATGCATCTCTAATATACGCCAACTTATATTCAACATGCTCCACGACGTCACGTAATATTGGTATAGTTGTTTCTTTGATTTTTGTGGATTTTTTACATAATATTAGGAGATTTTTATAAAATGATTTTTTTACAAAACGAGGCAGTCTTTTGAACTGGAAAATGTTTTTTTATTTTTGCCAACTTCATTCAAACGAGATGGCAATCTCGTTAAGACGACTTGGGATCTCGTTAGAAGGTCGTTTGAAGCATGGATCAAATAAGGTTCAAACGAGGGCTCGCTGTCTTGGATTATTTGATCTCGTTAGAAGCGAAACCTATGTCGTTCGAACGACATCAGCATATCGTTAGAACGTAGTCATAGTCTCGTTCGAACGAGGTTATGCCACCTCAAATTTTGTGCCCGTCTATTAATACCTGTTTTCTATAGTTTTTTGTTAGGACGTTGCATTTAAGAAAACTGCAGACTTGTTGCTTCAAGTCTTCACTTTTACAAGGGCAAAACACTTTTTAATTCACATAATCTCTCCTAAATACTTTTGTGAGGCAATTGTTCTACACCTTCTTCATATCTGAAGTGGACCCAGCAAGATTATAAGGATAGGGTAATCACTAACTGGAGGAGTAGAGGATTCAACTACAATAGTTTGGTGTTGGTTGTCACATTCTAGCACCAAATTGGATTAACTTAATCCCCCATCATCTTTAATCTCCCCATCCATGTTAGGAGGAGATCGTGGGTCATGCTTGAGGAATAATTCAGATTCTTGGGGAATGTCGACCTCCACTAAGGTGGTCGACCAACCATCCTTGAAGCATTTTTATGCGTATAAGCATCTCCAATGGCCTTATCCCTGCCCTTATTGAAGGCAGATTCCTTGTCATTGACTCTTTTAGCCTTCTCTGCGACCATTGGCAAGGGGATTCATATTCATTTTAAATATTTATTGATATTCTCTTTAGTGGGAGAGTTGACCAAAGTCAAACGGGGAATGAGAGCGCCTGGTGGCCTCCAAATCAGTACTCGAAGTAAAATGGATCGTTCATCCAAATCATAAGGTTGATTCGTGCACATAATGGACCGTTAGAAAGGGGGTTTAGATCCATTCGAAGATTTATTAAGCTACGCTCAATCTAAAGAGTTAACTGGAGTCAAACGGGACTCGAGAGTATCTGGTGGCCTCTAGATCGGTACTTGGAGTATGACTTAGGGTTAATGGTGGACGGGTGAGTGATAGGAACCTAAGGAGGTTCTTAAGGGCTCCTAGGATGGGGTGTCTATAGAGCCCCTCGAAAGGCAAACTTGGAACAAGTGAAGGTTGTCGAATGATAGACACCGTATCGACACTGGGGAAGAGGAGTTTAGGTTAATTCTGCAGACCTAAAGGACAAGGGTGACCGATTCAGAGAGTCGACGTCAATTATATGAAACTAAGGAATGATGACCAATTCTACGGGCCAAGGTTAATCTGAGGACCTAAAGTTGTGACGACCAATTCTATAGGTCAAGGTCAAGTTTAAGGACATAAGGTTGTGACGACCAATTCTGCGGGTCGCGGTCAATTTTGCGAATCTTGAGTTACAACGACCAATTATACGGATCGAGGTCAATTATGAGGACCTAAAGTTATGATGACTAATTTTGCGGGCTGAGGTCAATTCTGAGGACCTAAATTTGTGACGACCAATTCTACGAGCTGAGGTCAATTCTGAGGACCTTGAGTTGTGACGACCAATTTTGCGAGTCAAGGTCAATTATAAGGACCTTAAGGACGAGGGTGGCCAATTCTGCGAATCGAGGTTAATTATGAGGATCTTAAGTTGTGACAACTAATTTTGCGAGCTAAGGTCAATTCTAAGGACCGTAAGTTGTGATTCGTCGAGAAGTAGTTTAGTTAGAGAATAGGTTGATTTGGCGATTCCACTGGGGATTGTGTAGACCGTGATTCCTGCTGAGCAAAGGTGTAGAAGGTTTTGGGTGCATATGCACTTTTATCTTTACCGTGGAGTATGATGATGATAAGAATGTGCGATTGATCAAACTAGGAATTTTGAGAGTTTGTAAGGGTTTGGTGCTCTAAAAATCGTTTTCTTGGGGAAAATAATGTTATGTATTTTTTGGGCAATTTTTCATTTTGTTGGCATTTTTAGGATGTAATTTGGAGGGGACCGTCGATAGGCAGGTCCGGGGAGGTGCTTTTCGCATAGGGCACAGACTCCTGGGCTTCTCGAGGAAGGGGAAAGGACACTTTTAATTTCTATCTTTTGGTGGCTTCTGAACTTTTCTTCTGGGTAGAATATTGACTCTTTATTTTGGATATAGGTAACCATATATCATTGGAGTCTTTCTTCGAGGGCCGTGGGGCTATAGGTTTGCATGCGAAGATGAGGAGACTGTCGGCGCCTTAGTTCGGGGATGTTTGGTACCTAGAGAAGAGGGTTGTGTATAAGATGAGGTGACATCCATTTCTAGTTCTTTCCTTTTGAGATTTTCTCGCATATTTGTCATTGTGACTGGAGGAACTTGGCGTTGAACGTACTGTATGCTTGATTTAGCGACTTTGTGCCTGAAAAGAGACTTAAAAGGGCAAAAAGAAATGCATCTTTTGTTTTGATTATATTGATTTAGTGACTTACTCTACATTCATTTTAATTTGTTGTCGAGGTCTTGTTTTGAGAAAAAGTAGGAAGATTGTGCTTTTTGGAATTTTCGAGTAGAGGATGGCCTTGGAGGCTTGGTTGCGAAAAACTTCCCCTTAAGGGACTTGTTTTTAAGAAAAATATGTTTTTAGAAATTTTTGGATAGAGGAAGGCCTTGGAGGCTTGGTTGGTATATGAATGAGGAGATAAAAAGCTTGATGTAAAGTGATCCATGTCGCCTTTATTGGGTTGTGCCAAATCTTGTATGCCGAAGGGATCTTTCTGATGCTAGATTTACTGGAGTTATAGCCTTGGGCTTGACTACTAGGCTTTTGTTGGTGACAGGTGCCCAAATGACTAATCCTCAGGCGGTCACAATAGTAGCGTGAATGTCTTATCGATATAGCCCTGTGACGGTGGTGCTGGCGGAGACCTTGAATGGTCTTGATTCTTGAGAGGATAGTCATTCTGACTTTCTGCGGGGGACTCCTGTGATGCTGTTCATGTGATTTTCTGAGAGATTTTGCCAGGCGACCCCTCCTAAGTATCCTTTGTCGGGTGTCCCTAAGTTTTTCATTAGGACTTTTTTCGGTTTCAGTCCTTCAACAGAGAACTGGGTTATCTGGTTCGTGGAATATGATGCCTGGTGTCTTCACTGGTCAGTGTCATGGTGGGGGGGGGGGGGGGGGGACTTACAACCCATTATGCAGTTGGGAGAGTACCGGTACGTGTAGTTGGTTGCCCTTCGCCAGACTTCTTCGGTTAATAATATGCAATATCCTTTCATATGATTGTATTTTTCACTTGTATATATTGTTCTTCACTTTTGACATGTGCGCGACCTAGCTTCTATTTACAATTACTCTTTGTGTCTACATGTCCCGTGCTTGTTACATCCCATTTCTGAGTGCTTTCATTTGTTGAGTGTAACATCTAAAGAGGACTTGATTCATGCATGCTTTAACGTCTACATGGGTTATGAAAGTTTTACCAAATCTAAATTATCAAGTGTGTTCGCTTATCTCGCATTTATATGGTTTGAATTTGATTGAAGTTCCTCTAATAATGTCAATAATTGTAGACTTTTGTGTGAACATCGTTCGCTTTGCTGATAAATTATGATTTTTTTGTATTGTGGAGTTGTGCATCACTTTTCGAGCAATCCTGTATGAGTAGACTTGAAGTTTGTGAATGTCATCCATGGGAACCCTCACGAGACAAAACTCCTCCCCTAGAACGCCTATGGGTTTAACGGCTTATTGCATATACTAAATGCAATTGTTCGCCCATGAAAGTGGCATTTTTCTTCTTTGTACATATCTCCTATATTGTGGTTGTATTTATGGCTCGTGTTTCTTCATGCTTCATTGCTCGGGACTAGCAATATGTAAGTTATGGGGTGTGATTAGTCATGATTATTGCATTTAAAACCCCGTATATTTGTGCATTCTGGCATTCTCGTACATGTTATTTCCAGAACTTATGCTCATTTACTACATAACCCCTATTTTCATCATATATATTGTGCATGGTTTTATTGAGCTTTTATAGGTGTCGGGAATGCAGGACTTGAATTTTGGTTGAATCCCAGGAAATTTCCATTGACTGTCGTAACTTTTGAGGTATTTTAATAAATTCAGCACTCGAGTTTTGGTCCCTAAATCTCGCGAAAGTTGAATCTCCTTGCATCATCTTCGCGTGGCCTCCGACAGTGCATGAATTCGAGCTATATCAAAGAAGTTACGAAAGGTTCTTTGGAGCGAGGGCATAATCATCCCATACCTGCCCTTTCCTCACTTTGCAATCAGGTTCAAATCGATTCGGGGCTCAGACCAAATCGGTTCGTTTTGGCCCAGTGAGAAGGAATTGCTTTTAGAATCAATTCGGGTTTCAGATCGATTCGATTATCCCCTGTTTCATTATATTTACTAGTTTTCCTTTTTGTATATACTTGGGTTATATCCCTTTGTTTGGCCTATTATAAAGGATCATATTTTATTTTTAAAAAGTTTCTAAGTTTAGAAACTCTCTCGTCTCTCTCCTAGGTCAAAGACTTTTATGGTTTTTTCTCTCTTGTTAAGCATTGAATACATGAATATAGTTATATTTATTGCATTACTTGTTCACCTGCTGCATCTTTGCTTGATCTAGTTGCTATAATTTGCATTTATGAATCTCTCTTGTGTTGTTTGGTATATAAATAAATGGGTTCTTCATTTATGATGTTCTCTTGCATGTTTTACTTAGTTTCTATCATGAGTGGCTAGTCCTATATATTGGGGATCATGATCCCACCATGGATGCTTGAGCTTCATAGTTAAGGTTTGGTTTATAATTATTTTAATGGAACTTCGTGTATTGGTATTGGAGCATCCTAGTTTCTTAATTTCCCTTGTCTTGCAAGGGTATTATTTGAAGTTTCACTATAACCCTAACCCATTTAGCACCATAACTAATTAACCCGTAATCCTCCATTAATGAGTTTAGTCACATGGTTTATGGTCAGACTTAATTAGTTATGATCGATTAGAATCATTTTGAGTCAAATCTTTTCATCTACTTAGCAAATCTAAGGTGGGAGAATGATCTCTGATCCCTTTTATCTCTCAAACTCAAGATTTGCTTAAATTATTTCATAGTTTCTTCAGTGTTTACTCTTCCACTATTAATTAAATTCATGTTGGGATAGCGGTCGATTAATCTTCACCACTCAAAATAAAAAAAATTATTTTATACACTTTCCTTTTATGACGTATAGCGAGCATCCTATAAACCGTCTTCGTTCTCTTAGGAGAGTCCAAACCCTGTGGAATATGAGCCCGAACATACCCTGTTACTACTTTTAGAGCATCACCGTACACTTGAAAATAAGGGGTAGCCCTGGTAGGTGTTCTGATGGAAGTGCGGTAGCCCCAGAGGGTGCACATAATCCGATTGGCCCAGCCTCTGCAGTTCTCGCTCATCTTGAGATGAGAAGCATCTTTCCAACCTTCTTAGATGAATTCTCCAAAGTGACTTTATTCTCCAGGGTGTGATTAAGATCTTTATCTAATCGTGACATGCGAGCTATAATTTCATTATTTTCCCTATTCACGACGATCAACTGCTCACTCAAACTAATCTTCACCTTCTTAAGTTGACTAGCCGTAGCCTCAAAACCTCTCAAACTCTCTCTCTAAATATCTCACCTTAAGACCTAACTCCTTATTCAATTTCTTACTCTTTAAGGTCTCGGCGTACAATTCTCTAAAAGCAATCTCGATCTCACTTTCATCTCCACTTTCACACTCGCTCTCAGACTAACAACAATCACTCTAATCTTCCTCGGGGGTCTCACGTGCACAAGTGTCCTCATCGTCGTGGGATAAAGTGGGTGTGCTCTTGTGACTGGCTAAAAAGGCAATAAACTTTTCTTGTGAAGACTCAACCTCGAAATCTTTCACATCTTCCTCACTATCACTCAGGGTCGCTGGCATATCAACTTTCTTGCCCCCTCTCCTAAGTCTAGTGGAACATTCAAACGACTTGTGCCCTCTCCCTTCACACTCAAAACATTTCAAAATTTTCTTCACCCTTTTTCTCTTTCTCACCACTTTCTTTTACCTTGTCTTTTTTTTTCCTCAAAAACTTTTTATTGGAAGAATTTTATTTTGAACACTCGAGAAATGTTTTGAAATTGTTTGCAAGCAGGGACATATCAAAATTAGACTCGTCCTCAAACTCAGACTCACATAAACTCACTTTTTTTTTCTTATCACTAGTGGACACTTCCTTTCCCTTCCTAGTTTGGGCTTTAAGCATTATCCCTCTATCCTTAGGTTTGATCGTGTCGGGGAATATGTCAATTTCGTACGTTTGTAGGTCTCCAACCAATTCTTTTTAATTTCAAATGACTCAAATTACCCAAGGTGTTCAAAACAGCTACTTTCGGGATAAAACGTTTAGGCAGCGATCTTAAAATCTTTTTAACCACTCGTGCATCAAGTATAGGCTCACCAAGATTAAAACTAGTGTTGACAATATCGGACAAACATGCATAAAACTCGTCAAAACACTCAGTCTTTAGCATACTGATCGTCTCAATTTGAGTGGTCAAATTTTGAATTTTAAACTCTTTGACCGCGTTAGTGCCTTCGTGGGTGAGTTGCAAAATATCCCACACTTCTTTAGAGGTGATGCACACCATAATATGTCGGAACTCGTCAGGGGTGCCGTATCCGAAAATTGTACTAAGCCCTAGTGAATTGTAAGTGCTCCACCTAAACTCTTATTCAGTCCAGTCTGGCACAGGTTTTAAATTCGTGACATTTTTCGCGGTGACAGTGGGAGGATTCCAACCTCTTTCACAAATGACCCAAACTCTTTCATCGATTGTTTTTAAATGGGATTTCATTCGGGCTTTTCGGTAAGCATAATTAGACTCGTCAAAAATTGGCAACCAATTATATAAGTTTTCACTTGAAAATATTGCGAAAATTTTGAAACTACGATTTTTTAAGAAAAAATCAATATCACACAATTTTGCAAAAAATAGGAATACACGATAAATTAGCGTAACCTGCTCGGATACCAATTTGTAAAAACTGATATAGGATAAAGATTCGAATCGATGCGCAAATTCCAATCGCAAACTTATTTAATTAGAGTCAATTTATGAATCAAATCAATCCATCCCTCAAAATCAACTAGCTACGTGCGTGCATGTATCAAACCAACATAAATAAAATATGTGACACAAAATTCAGGAAAAATCCCCTCAGGGCAAAACCTTTTTATTTCACTATAATTTGTAAATCACAACTTTCACGGATTACAATGAAATAAAGTTTGACACGCGATTACCCGCAGGCATCGATCGGCGTAGTCAGTAATGAATTACGCGCAACAATCCACAAGAACCGTAGTCCTATCTTCAGCAAAGATAAACACGTAACGAACCTCAATGACATGCAGCCTTATGATGTAAATATCCTCTCCACAAAAGTATGAACACCAGCAAAGTGTGTTCTCAAACTCCAAAACAATTCACATGTATAATTGAAATTTTTGTGAATTGAAAACAAAAGAGATTAAACTCTAAAAGAAGAAGCCAAAAGGTTATGTGATTACGCACTGTTTGCAGAATGAAAAAATGTACATACTTCTTGAGGAAAACGGAGTTGAGAAGTCCTTTAAATAGAAAACTTAAGGCGGTGGGTCGTTCGAGCGAGACACGATGTCATTTGAAGTATCGCGCGACATGCAGTGTCGTTTGAATGATATACGATGTCGTTCGAACGAGATGATTAAAATAGTATTTTTTTCTCGTTTATCCTTTCAGTAAATGCACTGCCTCAAACACTCTGAAAAAATATATTTTTTGACAAAAAATATTTAAAGCTCCACTCCAACACTTAGAAAATACTTTGTGAAAAATATTCCAATACCCTAAAATGAATTATTAAGGGATTAAAATCATAGCTTTACCAAATTAATTTTGCGGACGCTTGATTGTCGATGAAGCTTGATATTCAGACCGTCTCATTGCATATTTGTTCTTGAACATCTTCGATGGTTGTAGCGGTATACGACATACTTAATTGTGACGGACTATGTCCTTACAGAAATCATGTGACCATTCATGTGGGTCCCGCATTCCTCGTGTAACACCTCACATTTTTTGGGACTTTTATTAAATAATTAATTCGTTAAATTTTAATTACTTGTGCATCGTAATTTAATTGGATTAATTATTTTCAAATTATTTAAATATTAATCCGGTGAGTAGACGATTAATATTTATGGGATTAAATGTTACTAAGTGAATAGTAATAAGTTAATAAGTGAATATTAACTTATTGTAAAATAATTAGGACGATAATTCTGAGTGTACGGTTGAGTCCGGAGGGGTCGAAATAGTTGGCAAAGAGTGCCCGGGGGTTTCTTGGGACATTTTTAGGCATATTTGAGCCCACATGAGGGTGTTTGGGCCCTTTTACTAAAGCCCATAAGCCTAAAAACGGGATTGAACTATTAAACCCTAAAAGTGAGAGGGTGTGAGAGACATAACTCATATTAGAAACCCTAATCAAATAGAGACAAAAGAGGGAGCAATTAGAGAAGAGCTTAAGAGCATAAATCAAGGACTAGTGTGGACAATCTTCATCAAACTCATCATCTTCAACAAGAGATTTAGACCCTACAAACCCTAGAAGGCAAGTGATTTAACTTGCTTCCAAATTAATCGCATTTTCCTGTTCATATCATAGTAGGTGCGGATTGAATGAAATGTTAGGGTTAGTTCTCTAATTAAATTCGAGGTTCCATGATTTCTGATTAAAAATCTGTAGAGAATTTAACAATGTGAATTATAAACCCAATCTGTGTGGATGTTGTATTTAGATTTAGGATCTTGAATTGGTGAATTTAATATAAATCTTGGAGGGTTTAAATGGGAAAATTGCATATAAATTCGAGTTCTAAATTCAGTAATGGCGGATGGGATTTGGGGAAGATGACCGAGGAGAGAGAGAACCAGGGTCGTTCGAACGACCTGGCCTCTAGTTCGAGCGACAATCAAAGTCGTTCGAATGACAGGCCCAGTCACTCGAACGACGTCACTTTTGCTGACAGCCCTTCCCCCTCCCCTGTTTTTGCTCTCGTTGTTAAAATTTTGGTGAGGGATTCACAGTTTGGACGAATTTGGTTTTTGGGTTACAATTGTGGGGTTGATGCGGGGAATTATTCACGGATTATTAGAGTGAGAATCCAAAAAGGAATTTAAGGTTTAATTTGAGTGAGTTAAGAACCTTATATTATAAATGTGCAAACCTATTTGAGAGAAGTTGAACAATAAATGTGGGGATGTTTATTTGCGGGCCAAGCGAGCGAGTCCGGGTATATTCGATTGAGAGACACCAAGGTAATAAAAATTAATTAATGTGTGATTAATTGAATTTTGGGTCGAAATATGGACTTGGACATGTTAGGCTAGTGTTATGATAAATATATGCGGGTAGTCTGGATATAATTAAATGTATTTATGCGATGATGTGTAGTGTATATATATTTGTATAAATTATATTTATGTGAATAATATTTATAAGAAAGCATACCCCTCTAATGCTATCATAGAAGGTTGCGCGACGTGGTGAATCCCCTGGATTGAGTAGCAGGGTGAGTATAGTCCCCAGGTCATATCGTCCGTATTGTTAGGGGTGAGACGTATTGGGTGTGAGTCAATCTCATTTCCGAGGGGAACTATGGCCGCCTCCACTGCGTGTATTTTACTTTCTTATTCGGGGAGCTAACCGTGTCAGGGGACCGGGTGGATGAGTATGCCTAGAAATGATAGTATTTTAGGTAACATCATGTGAGTGCTTACTCGAGAGAATGGTTATATAAATTTACTACTTGTGCGTGAATGTTGTAAATAGTTGATACATATACATGGTGCGAATAAATATGTATGGGCAAAATGCATGTGAATTGTATCGATGTTATATAACTTGTGAGAATGTTATATGGTTTAAAGGGGTTAAGTAATGTGATTAATAACCTATATATTGAGTATTAAACCTACTCAAGTTAGAGTAATGGGAGAAGTAGAATATATATGACAAAACTAGTTATGGGGTAGATAGCTAGATGGGTTATATAGAAAGACATTAGGTGTGCCCATAAGTTGAGGTGAGTCGGTCATCAATAGAGTGCGATACTAAGTTAAATATGAAAATCATTCACGCATTTTAATTTTCTGCAATTAAATTTAGTTGCTAAATATTTTCAAATGTTTTGGGTTATAACCCTTGCTATAAAAATATTTTCAAAACCTTTTAGGTGTCCTACCGCAGGGGTGCCAAGCTTGATTCCTTTTTAGGGTACGTAGCTGCGGTACACGTGGTGCTGAAGGACTTGCACTAGATGCTCATATCATTCTCTTCTAGATAGGGATAATCTCATATTTACTTCGGGCATGTTGCCCATGACAGTTGTACTATTTATTTTTATTCAGCTTGTACTGGCTACTTTTTAGATGTTGGATTTATGTTTGGGTTGCTTGTATCTTGTCGAAGTTATTCAGCTAACACTTGTTTTAGACATTTGTGATATGTTCAGACTCTTTTATTTTGTATTGGTTATACTTAAACTCTTGTTGTACTTGTTGGTTTGGTTTAATATATAAGATAAAATATGGCACCGGCTTAATTAAAGATTAAGTGGTTAGTAATTAACAATGTTGTGACAGTGATGCTGAGAATGAACCACATGGGAATCCTGATTTAATTTGATAAAGGCCTAATCAATCGAAATTTAATCAAGTGTGGTGTCATAGATGGTATTAGAGCATTAGGTTCTAGTGTCCCTAGGATCTGTACGACTTGTTTTAGTTTTAGCGTTGCGTTCTTTAGTGTAAAGTCCTATTATTAGGATTGTTGACTCATCTTTATGACTATTAGTTAACACACTTTTGCTATTTTAAGATTTGTATTAACAGTGAACTAATACAACTCGTTCTACATTTTAGATGCCACCCAGCAGAGGGAGATGTAGAACCGCGAGGACAACTGCCATGGGCGGAGAGGGAGAGTCAAGATCTCGATATTCCACAGCCACCGGCCCCACAGGGATTTGTGTCCACAGAGCAAGTAGTTGGTATTGTGGCCCAGGCGGTCAATGCCGCCATGACAGAGATGGAAACCCATTTCCCTCAGCCTTAGCCACCGCAACCCATAGCGCCAGTAGTGGAGACCCACTCGGGGCCGTCTGAGTGGCAGCGTGTCAGGAGGCCTTTTAGAAGGGCCATCCCCCGAAGTTTCAGGGAGGTGATACTAGCTTACCAGTGGAGGAGGGGTATGCAATGAAATTTGTGTATGGTCAATTGCAGTGACGTTCAGAGGTAGATGCTGGCAACTTTTAGGTTGACTGGGACAGCCTTACAGTGGTGGGAGTCGATGACCACTTTTAGAGAGATAGATTCGATGACTATCGATGAGTTCTGGGCGTGATTCGATCGTAAGTACTTTCCTCTAGCTGTTGAGACTGAGATGAGGAGGAAGTTTCAAGAGGTGATTCAGGGTGACCGTTTCATAGTAGAGTACGAGGAGGAATTCACCCATTTGTCTAATCTAGTGCTAGACGAGGTGAGCAACGAGGAGAGGAATAAAGCTAAGTTCTTGGACAGTTTGGCCTGGAGGATCAGGCAACACTTGATTTGGAACCCTAATTTAGTGACCTATATAGATGTGGTCAATGCTGCTTTACTTCATTATCAGGATCATCGCTTCCATCAGAAGGGAAGCAAGAGGAGTGGTGAGCCGAACCAATAGGGAAAGGCGAATGGGGGTGCTACTAGCGGAGCACGGCGGGGGAAGGATACCCGTAAGGGGAATCTTGCTAAGAGATTTCGGCATGGAGGACAGGGCTTCAGGTAGGGCTAACAAGGCCCGAATAAGCAACAGGTTCCTCAGGGCCGCCCGGGCCATGGGAGCAATGGGGGAGACCATCAGGGCCAATACCAGGGGCAGCCTCGTCAGGGCCAGCATCAGGGGGTTTTCGAAGCGTTATTTCAGTTGTGACCAGCCCGACCATTTGAATAAGGACTGCCCACTGAGAGGTGGGGGCCAATAACAGGTTGCCCCATAGGGATAACAGGTACATAGGGCTCCAGCAACACCAGCACCACATCCGGAGGGGCAGTTGCACTACGGGCGTGTGTATAATGTCCGGGATGTTTCGATTCCACCAGCACCTCAGGTGCCGCCAGTAGTCGAGGGTAAGTTTCCAATTCATGGTCATGAGGGTAGGATTTTTTTTTATACTGGTGCATCTCATTCTTTTATTAGGACCATATTTGCTAGAGTTGTTGGATTGTTAAAGTTAGTCGATAATCTCTTAATGTGTGTAGAGTCACCGATGGGGGTGGGTCACTTATACACTCAATCTGTAGAGGAGTAGATATTATGATCGGGAGACTAAGCCTAGCAGCAGACCTCTTAGTGTTAGATATAGAGGGATATGAAGTTATCGTAGGCATGGACTGGTTAGTAGGGTATAGGGCGATGGTAGATTATTTTAAGAGGACCAAAATATTCTCCATTATAGGGCAGGAATGTTTTTGCTGGCGATGCCTCTTCTCGAGGGAGGATCGCGCACTCATTTATACTATATTGAGGAGGAGACCTCACAGGAGGTGGTGATTCCGATAAACTTGATTCTAGTTATTATGGACTTTGAGGATATATTCCAAGACACATCGGGGTAAACACCCAGTCAAAAGATTGAGTTCATCATGATTTAGCACCAGGTACTAGACTGATTGCCCGAGCACTATATCGCATGGCCCCTTCAGAGATTCGTGAGTTGAGAGAATAAATTCAACAGCTGTTGGGCTAGGGCTTCATTCGGCAGAGCACATCGTTGCCGTGCTGTTTGTAAAGAAGAGGGATGGCTCGCTCTGCTTATTTGTCGACTATATGGAGCTAAATAAGATTACGATACGAAATAAGTATCCGTCGCCTTGGATCGATGACCTGTTTGACCAGTTGAGAGGGGCGACATACTTCTTTAAAATTGATTTGAGATCAGAGTATCACCAGTTACGAATGCTAAAGGAGGACGTCCTTAAAACCATTTTTTTGTCGCGATATAACTCCTGTGAGTTTCGAGTGATGTCATTCGGGGTCACCAATGTGCTGGCAGTGTTCATGGACCTCGTGAATCGGGTTTTCATAGAGTTTATCGACCAGTTCATCATAGTGTTCATAGACAATATTTTGGCCTACTCGCGCACGGGGGAGGAGCATGTCGAGCATCTGCGTATGGTTCGACAGACATTACAGGATCACCAGTTATACGTAAAGTTTGAGAAGTGTGGGTTTTGCCTTCGGGTGGTGCAGTTCCTTAGCCATATTATTTCAGATCGGGGTATGGCTGTGGACCCAAGTAAGGTAGCGGTGGTGAGGGAGTGGGGACAACCCACGACACCAACCGAGATTCGTAGCTTTTTGGGGTCAATCGGATATTATTGCCGCTTCATTAAGAGGTTTTCCAAGATTGCGGGCCCATTGACGAATTTGACTTGCAAAGGGATGCCATTTGTGTGGAGTGACCAGTGTCAGTTAGTTTTCGATGAGTTAAATGATAAGTTGACATCAACACCCGTACTTGCTTTACCTAGGATAGGATTGGATTACCGGGTCTATATAGATGCATCCTTACAGGGAATTGGGGGTGTACTACAGTAGGAGGCGAGGTCTATAACTTATATGTCTCAAAATCTTAAGCCCCACAAGAGGAATTACCCCACCCACGACCTTAAGTTGACAACGGTCATTTTTGCTTTGAGGATATTGAGGCACTACCTTCTGGGAGAGAGGTTCACATTATTCACGAATCACAAGTCACTTCAGTATCTCTTCACAAAGAAGGATCTGGATATGAGGTAGAGGCGGTGGCTAGAATTTATGAAGTATTACTAGTTTGACATCCAGTCTCATCCTGGTAAGGCTAACGTGGTGGAAGACGCATTGAGACAGCGACCCACGGAGGACTTGGCAGAGGTCTGGAAAGCGAAGTGAAGCGAACTTTGGCACGACGATGAAGTCACCAGGGCATGCTTTGCAGTTTTAGCGATCACGCCCGAGATTGTCATGCGGGTGGTGAGAGCTCAGGTAGAGGATCCGTTTTGCCAAGGTAGGGTGAGGCAGTTACTAACAGAGGGTGCAGAGTCCTACTCAATCAGCTCAGAGGGAGGGTTATGCTGTAATGGGAGGTTGGTCGTGCCCGAGGATGAGGATTTAAGACATGTTGTTCTGACTAAGTCCCATGGCCCTAGGCTCACGGTACATCCCGATGGGGATAAGATGTACCAAGATAGGAGGAGGAAAAACTGGTGGACAGGGATGGAGCGAGACATCGCAGAGTTTGTCTCAAAGTGTGCCACTTGTCATCTTGTGAAGGTGGACCACCAGAGGCCTTCAGGGATGTTGCAGCCGCTTGAGATTCCAGTATGGAAATGGGAGAGCATCTCTATGAATTTCATTACAGGGTTTCCATCATCATAGAGGGGCCACGATTCCATATGGGTGATAGTGGATCGGTTGACCGAGGTAGCTTATTTCTTGTCGGTTCGTACAGACTCTGAGATGATGCATTATGCGTGGTTATTCATAGCGGAGATAGTCAAGTTACATTGGGTGCCGGTCAACATAGTGTCTTATAGAGATAAGATATTTGTATCGCACTTATGGCAGAGTTTTCAGGAGGCTATGGGCACGGAGTTGAGACTGAGCACCGCCTATCACTCACAAATGGATGGGCAGACGGAGGGGGTAAATCAGATGCTCGAGGATATGATGAGGATGTGTATTCTAGACTTTGGGGGAGGTTGGGAGCAATACCTTCCATTGGTAGAGTTTGCGTATAACAACTCGTACCAATTCACTATTGGCATGGCCCCATTTGAGGTATTTTATGGGAGACCTTGTTGTTCACCCTCTTGTTGGTTAGAGGTGGGGGACAACAAGCTATTAGGGCCGGAGATGATTCAGGACACGTTCTCCAAGATTAAGTTGATTCGGGAACATATTTGTATAGCCCAGGACAGGCAAAAGAGCTATGCGGATGCAAATAGGAGGCATGCAGAGTTGGAGGTCGGAGATTAGGTATTGTGCGGGTGTCCCCCATGAAGGGGGGTATGAGGTTCGGCAAAAAGGGGAAATTAACACCAAGTTACGTGGTCCCATTCCCTATCATTGAGAGAGTAGGGCCGGTAGCTTATGAATTGGGTTTGTCGGATCACCTTCAACGGATATATGACGTTTTTTATATGGCATCGCTGAAGAATTATCGGAGGTGTCCGAGGGCTTTGTGGCACATCCCACTTAAGGAGATTGACTTGTATCCCAATATCTCATATGAGGAGAGATCGATAGCTATCCTAGATCGCAGTGAACGAAAGTTACGGTCTAAGGTGGTACCACTAGTTAGAATTCAATGGGGACATCACAGTGCCGACGAGTCTACGTGGGAGTGGGAGGATGACATGCAAGAGAAATGTCCAGAGTTATTCACCGTAGGTACGACCTAATTTTGGGGACGAAATTCCCTTGTAAGGGGGGAGTATGTACACCTCGCAGTTTTGGAGCTTTTATTAAATAATTAATTCCTGAAATTTTAAATTACTTGTGCCTCGAAATTTAATTGGATTAATTATTTAAATATTAGTCCAGTGAGTAGACGATTAATATTTATGGGATTAAATGTTACTAAGTGAATAGTAATAAGTTAATAAGTGAATATTAACTTATAGTAAAATAATTCAGACGACAATTTTGAGCGTGCGGTTGAGTTCGAAGGGGTCAAAATAGTTGGCAAAGAGTGCCCAAGGGTAGTAAGGGGTCTTGGGACATTTTTAGGCATATTTGAGCCCACATGAGAGTGTTTGGGAAATTTTATTAAAGCCCATAAAAACGGGATTGACCTATTAAACCCTAAAAGTGAGAGGGTGTGAGAGACATAACTCATCTTAGAAACCCTAATCAGATATAGACAAAAGAGGGAACAATTAAAGAAGAGATTAGGAGCCTAAATCAAGGACTAGTGTGGGAAATCTTCATCAAACCCATCATCTTCAACGAGCGATTCAGACCGTACAAACCCCAAAAGGTAAGAGGTTTAACTTGCTTCTAAATTAATTGCATTTTCCTGTTCATATCATAGTGGGTATGGATTGAATGAAATGTTAGGGTTAGTTCTCTAATTAAATTTGAGGTTCCATGATTTCTGATTAAAAATCTGTAGAGAATTTAAAAATGTGAATTATAAACCCATTTTGTGTGGATGTTGTATTTAGATTTAAGATCTTGAATTAGTGAATTTAATGTAAATATTGGAGGGTTTAAATGGGAAAATATGCACAAAAATTCGAGTTCTAAATTCAGTAATGGTGGGTGGGTTTTGGGGAAGACAATGGAGGAGAGAGAGAACCAGGGTCGTTCGAACCACCTGGCTATTGGTTCGAGCGATAGCCAAAGTCGTTCGAACGACAGGCCCAATCACTCGAACGACGTCGCTTTTGCGACAACCCTTTCCCCTATTCTGTTTGTGCCCTGGTTGTTAAAATTTTGGTGAGGGATTCACAGTTTGGACGAATTTGTTTTTTTGGCTACAATTGTGGGTTTGATGTGGGGAATTATTCATGGATTATTAAAGTGAGAATCCAAAAAAGAATTTAAGGTTTAATTTGAGTGAGTTAAGAACCTTATATTGTAAATGTGCAAACCTAAGTAAGAGAAGTTGAATAATAAATGTGGGGATGTTTATTTGCGGGCCAAGCGAGCGAGTTCGAGTATATTCGGTTGAGAGACACCAAGGTAATGAAAATTAATTAATGTATGATTAATTGAATTTGGGGTCGAAATATGGACTTGGACATGTTAGGGTAGTGTTACGGTAAATTTACATTAGTAACCTGGATATATATATATATATATATATATATGTGTGTGTGTGTGTGTGTGTGTGTGTGTGTGTGTGTGTGTGTGTGTGTAGTGTAAATTATAAATATTTGTGTGAAGTCAATAGTTGTGCGGCACCAAGGTAAATGTACACAGGTAGCCTGAAAAGCATACCCCTCTAGTGCTATCATAGGAGGTTGCACGACATGGGTGAATTTTCTGGCTTGAGGAGCAGGGTGAGTATAGTCTCCAGGTCATAGCGTTCGTATTGTTAGGGGTGAGACATCTTGGGTATCAGTCGATCTCATTAATGGGGGGAACTATGGCCACCTCCACTGCGTGTATTTTATTTTCTGATTTAGGGAGTTAACTATGACACCCCGCTTAATAAAATACCGGGTGATCAATCCTGTACCAAATTAAAATAGGAGTCTCATATGGTTCATTCTCAGCATCACTGTCGAAAACTAATTTAATTACTCATAACCTATTTGGCTGGCGTCAAAATTTTATTTAACTAATCTTTTTAACCAAACCATTCAAATAAAACACTCACACATTTTATATATACAAAACTAAAATGAAATAAAATAACCGAACTCTCAGTTTAACATAATATAACCAAATCGAATGCCGCACTAAAAGGCGAAAAACGAATAAATGAATACAATTGGGCTATCGGCCCGAGTGTTTCTACAGTACCACCTATCTAGATTACAAGGATATAATCGTCTACAGTAAACCTGCATGCATCCACAACTGCTGCAAAAAATGCCTGACGCGAAGGAATCATCATCTAGGCGTCCCTGTGTCTGGGCACCAATATATATACATATATAGCAAGAGAGTAGAAAATAGAGAAATGGGTCAGTGCCGGAGATTGAAAATATTTTAGCAAGTGCTTAAATGCCATATTTAAAAAAATATGAAATCTCTCATATTTAATTTGGTATCGCACTCTCATGAGATACCCCTCGGCCCTCTTCTAATAGTTCACACCTATCACATACCTTTTAGACATCCTAGTTAAGCTACCATGCCTAACTAATCCCTTGCAACCATTTCCAAATCCTCATAGCTGTCACTACCCAATCGTAATATGATCTAAGTTATATCGTAAGCTATTACATAAGCATAACTTAATAAGCATAACTATATATATATATATATATATATATATATATATATATATATATATATATATATATATATATATATATATATATATTCTCACTTTAATATACGAATCACAATTTGAATCCGGATATAATTTCCCGGAATGAGAATAAGTCCTTATTCATTTTTACTCTTTACACCAGTTAAAGCTATATGATATCTCGTCTTCATATACAAGCAATATACACACAAGTATAATAACCATCCCCCCGAGCTATAACTCAAGGATGCAGTCTCATAGTGCCTATCCGCATCCGGGTTTACTCAATCGACCACGGTACCAAGCCAGACTCACTCGTGATCATGGTAAAAATACACAACGGTGGAGGTGGTCATATTCCCTCCTGAAAGTGGAATAACAATATATCACTCATATGTGGGACGATATGACCAGGGGATATACTCTCCCTGCTCCTCAAGCCAGGGGATTCACCCACATCGCGCAACCTCCCTGGATCGCACTAGAGAAAATATATAATCTGCCTGTCCAACCCTATGCCCGGGGAAGCCTGTGGAACCAGACTCTAAAGCACAAATATACCAATGACACATATATATTTATTTGTAGCATATTATATATACTGTAACAACATCGTATATATAATCTATATTACTTCTCAATATATATGGCTATAATTGGCAACTCTTGTAGCGATAGCCAAACCCAAATACTCCCATGTGTAATAGTATATAAGTATTTATACACTTAAAATACTAAACCCATAAGTATTCTCTTACTTAAATATAAATCGTTCTTTAATCACCTTCAAGGGTGTATAAATGAACCCGAATATACCAATTCGTAATAACTAAATAAGTATACTATCAACTTATCGTAATTCCATAGGTATCACACCACTTATAATAATCGTCAATAGATGTACCGGATAACCACTCTATCACCTCCAACCTATATGCTAAATTCTATCCTAGTCACCTCGTAGGATTTACTCCAAACATAATCAACATATAAATACATTTTCTACGCGCACAATTATATATAATCGTCCGCCGACATGCCACCCCCAGGTGTTAATCGTCTCGAACACCCCTAAATTCATAAGTCCTAGATTTTACTCTCAATTAACCCAAGGTACACACATCACTCGAATAACAAATAAGAAATCCCCACACTATTTTTAGAAATCCCAAATGCCTAACTCCGCAATTTATTTTTCCTCAAAAATATGCATTTAGTGCCACACACTTATTGCGCCCTCCCAACCCCAATAAATCCCCTTAAATGGCTAGGTATAATTTTCCCTAGTTGGATATTTATTTCCTCAAATAAATAGGATATAATTGATTAATTTGGGAATTTATCCCATATACACAACACAATCCGAAATTGCCAAAATATCTGTATGGTCGATCGATCGACCCCTGGCAGTCGATCGATCGATCGAACGGGGCATTGTCTTCTCCGAGACTATTTCGGCCATTAACAAACCTCCAAGCTTTTATTTCCTATCCTCTCATCATCCAACCTCAACCAACCATATAATCACATATAAAAAGGGTTATAATCATCCTATAACCCATATCCAACAATTAATTTCAATTAATTTCTAAGTTTCTCGAATTAGATATTATCCGAGGTTTATTGGTTAATCTTACGAAAAACCCGTTTTGATTCATGAAAACCCAACCCAAAAATCTTTATAGTTTTTCACACCGACTATATTATGAGAAATAGACACACAAAATTAATAAAGCAGGTAAACACTTGCCTCGTGGATAAAATCCGACGACCTCGAGTCGAATCCCACGGAGTTTGGCCGGAGATCCATTTTTCTCTCCTCTTTTCTCTCTTCTTTTATTCCCTTCTTATTTTCTCTCTTTTTTCTTTCCTTTCTCTCATTCTCTCGAACTTTATAAGAGAAGAAAAAGGGTTTACCCCTATTCAACCCAAAAATGACTCATTTACTCAATTACGAGTCCCTACTAGTCCAAAATTTCCCAGAACCTAAACACTACCCCCTGATACTCTATTCTGACTATCTCAGCCATTCCGAATCCAACTGCGCACTCAAAATCTCCATCCGAGTCACTTAACTACAATTCACTAATTAAACCCATCACATCTCAATACGGGTTTTCCAATTAAAATATTATCCTTTGTCGCTTTATCCAACTGCGACGTGTAATAAAATAATCCAACTCATTTACTTATTCCCATAAGTAAATGTGACACACATCGGTAAACATCTAACACTCATAAACTTCAAAAATTATCATTCACATAAATTCCTCAAATTACCAATTTACACCCATTTAGGTAGTTTAAATATCCATAAAAGTGGAGGGTATTACATTCTCCCCCACTTACAATTGAATTTCATCCCCGAAATTCGGATATGACGGTACTACCAACCTAGGATCGCTAATCATACTACATCCTTGTGCATAAAAGTCGAATGGTATTAACCCAATGGTACTCTACCATACACTCGTTCACGGTACCCACCTATCTCAAGGCTTATACTCTAACGTACTAACCTAACAACAAGCTTAACTAAATCTCTATATGCTATAACACTACCTCGGGTGTAAGGTTAACTCTAACAATGATAAATCGCACCTAGTCCCCTCGGAAAGCCAACACTCTAAGCGTCCATTCGCTCTCCTCGCGACTTCGAATTTCCCTCAAAAGGAAACTATAACTATTACACCCATGACTGGATTATTGCGTACCTCCTACGACATTACATACAACACACTCCAAATCCATTTATAACTGCCTCACATCATAATCTTTAGTTTTATATACTACGCCCCTTCTATTTTTGGCGGTATGTAAAATTAACTCACCGAGGTGCCCATACACCTTTTAACCCGTGCTTCTCTGCACAACCATTGTAAACATCCCATGCACAACACTCACTCTAAAAATGGGCCTCATCTCCCACAGTCTGGTATTAACACCTGGGTATTCCTAACTCGAATCATTCGAAAGTCCATTATTCTTATTATTGGAAATCTAATCCTTCTTGAAGTTAACCCACCAATCTTCTCGTGGTTAACTCACTACAATCTTCTTAAATCAACGCCACTTGCCCCACTGTCATTATTCCATGGTAGTCCTAAGATCTATGTATTTCCTTCACATGTAAAATTAGTAATATTCTAACTATGTCCCTAGTGCCCAAGACCTCTCTCAACTTCCGACATTCGCTCGATTTCATGAGTGGGACGTCTCGCAACGCTAAATCCAGATAAGAAACCCTCTCGTTACACTACTTCCTCGCATCGTCGATCATCGAGATATAGCGGTCTAAGGCACACCATCGAGACGTCCTAAATCATACCTTGTTAACCTGCTACCGTACTTCTACCACTATGTCCTTCCAATTTGGTGAAATGGAAAGTCTAACTAATCGGGGCGCCTATACTCTACACAGATGTTACGATCATCTTACTCAAAAAATATTTCATATGAATTTGCCTTCTGTACAAGGCCTAGTCATAGGCCTCAAATCGATTTCCTTTACCTTACCTCACCCACATACTTGCAGTGAGTGAAACATTTCAGTGCTTTTCCATAGCACTTCTATCTCCATAAGCATACAATCATCACACGACTCTCAGTTTATAGTGTTTTCTCCACACTCTGTAACTTATCATCAAAACCAACATCCTTGTTTCTCGTAACATCTCTTCACTCCCGACGTCGTTAAAATTCATGCGTGGAGTGTATCGCAAGCTAAATCCAAACAAGGAATCCCTCCGATACACTACTACTTAACTTTGTCAGTTGTGGAGGTCCGTTAGCTTCAAATATGCAACCGGGATAACCATATCCCCTCTTTTAACAAAATGTGGTCTGAACTCCTACTTCTTCATAGGATCCATAATACAAGGCGCTTGTACTAACACTAAGTCCTTTGCGCAAACAATAATGAGCTTAAACTCACAGATTAACAAGAAATCCTGCATACCTTAAATCATACATATAAGGTCTCCACACACTAAAATTGAGAAAATGAAACATTTACTCACCGAGGTTCCATCTAAACATATATTAAAGGCGAGCTCAACCTGTATCCAGGTGAGATATCGTAACAATAACTTGTTCCACTCTAGAATCGCGGATACGATAGTCCTGCAATCATTAGCCTGCTATCGCTCCGATAATACAATAACACTACTCTTATAATAGTACCATACTCGTATAACACATATAAAATGAGTAGTACAAACCATATACAAATTTAAAATAGAACCCCACTACCGCTGAAAAATATACAGACATACACTATATAATGTTATCGATACTACCAGTAAACTCGAATCACACACACGAAATACTATGACTCAATCTTGCCACACAAAATATACCTCCTTCGTCCGAGGTGAAACTCACAACAACATTCTTGCCAATCACCCTGGCCACTCAAATTGGTTTTCGGACGTAATACACTTGCCTTAACCTAAATAAAACTACTTTAATCGATGCCCCACCTCGGCACCCTATTCTTGTCCTTTAACTCCTACCGGGCAAGAACTAACTGTGTGGTTCAACACTCCACATCACCCTATTCCCCATCCCTGGACTTCCTGACCCTGTTAAGGTTATCAGTATCTTGGACTTTATAGCCTCGATCCTGACAATCACCTTGTAGTTCCCTCAACTCCTCCGACTAAAAGGAAACTTGCTATTGGCCTCAACTGCCTTATTTATATGAACTCCCCGGGTGGATGTCCATCAATGGGGTTCTACGAACACTCATTCTCCATAAGTGTTAGAAACACTTACTAGTGAGCCTATCATTTTACTGAAGAACTCTCTCTCCATTGTACCTACCTTAATTCGGCACAAAGTTCACTTATCCATATAACTCTTTATTCACTGTCGGCCTCTGACTGATCCTTATGTGAATAATTCAGAACTGCATTCTTTTCATTTCCTGATAAATCATGGGAACTCACGGTTAAAACCATCCGTAAGATACCTCTACGAGCAAAACATCCTGCTCCCTTAAACATGGTGACTACCATTACCACCATTTCAATATGGCTCCCACGAGTGAAAATTTTTCCTCGAATTTTCACATATGGGTATTTCCATACCCTGCTTTAAGCCAAAGATTCTGAGCCTTCTACTTCCACTGATTAATGCTACACTTACTTTGCATGACTTAACTTCAACATATGGTCCTTGTTAAAGACCCTTTCAAACTTTTCCCCCAACTTAACTTCACAGGGTAATTCAAGTTTAGCACCACTCTCTATTATAGCGGTACTTGGATAATTATAACTACTATACTTTAGTAGTCGCTGCAGCGATTCATAAAAATTCCACAAAGGGAGTGACCTCAATTACGGTCCTTGTCCCCAACTTTAATTTAAAGCTCTAACTAAGCCCCGCCTCCAGCTGCCCTCATCACGGCCTTTTGTGGTCGCTCTTCATCAATCAACACATGAATCTCGAACGAGCAAGCAAAAGATTTACTATAATCTTATATAATGGCAGGAGAACAAAATCTCATAAGAGGAATCAACAATCCTAATCACAAGGCTTTATATTAAATCAAAAGCAACGCTGAAAGCATAGTACGTCCGCACAGATTCCTAAGGACACTAGAACCTGATGCTCTGATACCATCTCTGACACCCCGCCTAATAAAATACCGGGTGATCAATCCTGTACCAAATTAAAATAGGAGTCTCATATGGTTCATTCTCAGGATCACTGTCGAAAACCAATTTAATTACAAATAACCTATTAGGCTGGCGTCAAAATTTTATTTAACTAATATTTTTAACCATACCATTCAAATAAAACATTCACACAGTTTATATATACAAAACTGAAATGAAATAAAATAATCGAACTCTCGATTTAACATAATACAACCAAATCGAATTTCGCACTAAAAGGCGGTCAAAGAATAAATGAATACAATTGGGCTATCGGTCCGAGTGTTTCTACAGTATCTCCTATCTATATTATAAGGATATAAACGTCTACAATAAACCTGCATGCATCCACAACTGCTGCAGCAAACGTCTGACTCGAAGGAATCATCATCCAGGCGTCCCTGTGTCTGGACACCTATATATATACATATATAGCAAGAGAGGAGAAAATCGAGAAACGGGTCAGAGCCCGAGTTTGAAAATAGTTTAGCAAGTGATTAAATACCATATTTAAAAAAAATATGAAATCTCTCATATTTAAATTGGTATCGCACTCTCATGAGATACCCCTCACCCCTCTTCTAATAGTGCACACCTATCGCATAACTTTTAGACATCCTAGTTAAGCTACCCGACCCAACTAATCCCTTGCAACCATCTTTCAAATCCTCATAGCTGTCACTACCCAATCGTGATATAATCTAAGTTATATCGTAAGCTATTACAAAAGCACAACTTAATATAGTCCTCAATGTGATATATATATATATATATATATATATATATATATATATATATATATATATATATATATTCTCACTTTAATATACGAATCACAATTTAAATCAGGATATAATCTCCCGGAATGAGAATAAATCCTTTTTCATTTTTACTCTTTACACTAGTTAAAGCTATACGATATATCGTCTTCATATACAAGCAATATACTATACACACAAGTATAATAACCATACCACCGAGCCATAACTCGAGGATGCAGTCTCATAGTACCTATCCGCATCCAGGTTTACTCAATCAACCACGGTACAAACCAGACTCACTCATGACATGGTAAAAATACACAACGGTGGAGGCGGTCATATTCCCTCCTGAAAGTGGAATAACAATATCGCACTCATATGCGGGACGATATGACCAGTGGATATACTCTCCCTGCTCCTCAAGCCAGGGAATTCACCCACATCGCCTAACCTCCCTGGATCGCACTAGAGAAAATATATAATCTGCCTATCCAACCCTATGCCTGGGGAAGCCTGTGGAACCAGCCTCTAAAGCCCAAATATACCAATGGCACAGATATATTTATTCGTAGCATATTATATATACTTTAACAACATCGTATATATAATCTATATTACTTCTCAATATATATGGCTAGAATTGCCAACTCTTATAGCGATAGCCAAACCCAAATACTCTCATTCGTAATAGTATATAAGTATTTACACACTTGAAATACTAAACCTATAAGTATTCTCTTACTTAAATATAACACGTACCTTAATCACTTTTAAGGGTGTATAACTGAACCCGAATATACCAATTTATACTAACTAAATAAGTATACTATCAACTTATCGTAATTCCATAGGTATCGCACCACCTATAATAATCGTCAACAGACGTACTGGATAACCGCGACATCACCTCCAACCTATATCCTAAATTCTATCCTAGTCACCTCGTAGGATTTACTCCAAACATAATCAACATATAAAATCATCTTCTACGTGCACAGTTATATATAATCGTCCACCGACATACCACCCCCGAGTGTTAATCGTCCTGAACACCCCTAAATTAATAAGTCCAGGATTTTACTCTCAACTAACCCAAGGTACACAACTCACTCGAATAACAATTTAGAAGTCTCCACACTATTTTTAGGAATCCCAAATGCCTAACTCCACAATTTATTTTTCCTCTAAAATATACATTTAGTTTCACACAATTATTGCACCCTCCTAACCCCAATAAATTCCCTTAAATGGCTAGGTATAATTTCCCCTAGTTGGATATTTATTTCCTCAACTAAGTAGGCTAAAATTGATTAATTTTTTAATTTATCCCATATACACAACACAAGCCGAAATTGCCAAAATATCTGTATGGTCGATCAATCTCCCCCTGGCAGTTGATCGATCGATCGAATAGGGCATTGTCTTCTCCGAGACTGTTCGGCCATTAACAAACCTCCAAGATTTTATTTCCTCTCCTCTCATCATCCAACCTCAACCAACCATATAATCACGTATAAAAAGGGTTCTAGTCATCCTAGAACCCATATCCAACAATTAATTTCAATTAATTTCTAAGTTTCTTGAATTAGATATTATCCGGGGTTTATTCGTTAATCTTCCGAAAAACCCATTTTAATTCATGAAAATCCAACCCAAAAATCTTTATAGTTTTTCACACCAACTATAATATGAGAAATAGACACACTAAATTAATAAAGTAATTAAACACTTGCCTCGTGGACAAAATCCGATGACCTCAAGTCGAATCCCACGAAGTTTGGCCGGAGATCCCTTTTTCTCTCCTCTTTTCTCTCTTCATTTCTTCCCTTATTATTTTCTCTATTTTTTCTTTCCTTTCTATCATTATCTCGAGCTATATAAGATAAGGAAAGGGGTTTATCCCTATTAAGCCAAAAAATGACTTGTTTACTTAATTACGAGTCCCTACTAGTCCAAAAATTCCCGGAACCTAAACACTACCCCCGGATACTCTATTATGACTATCTCGGCCATTTCAAAACCAACTGCGCACTCAAAATCTTCATTCGAACCACTTAAATACAATCCACTAATTAAACCCATCACATCTCAATACGGGGTTTCCAATTAAAATATTATCCTTTGTCACTTTTTCCAGCTGCGACATGTAATATAATATTCTAACTCATTTACTTGATTCCAAAAGTAAATGTGACACACATCGGTAAACATCTAACACTCATAAACTCCAAAAATTATTATTCATCGAAATTCCTCAAATTACCAATTTACACCCATTTAGGTAATTTAAATATCCATAAAATTGTGGGGTATTACACTAACCGTGTCAGGGGTCCGAGCGGATGAGTATGCCTGAAAATGATAGCATTTTAGATAACATCCGGTGAGTGCCTACTCGGGAGGGTAGTTACATAAATTTACTACACGTGTGTGAATGTTGTAAATAGTTTATACGTATATATGGTGCGAATAAATATGTACAGGTAAAATACATGTGAATTTTATTGATGTTATATAACTTGTGAGAATGTTATATGGTTTAAAGGGGTTGAGTAATGTGATTAATAACCTATATATTGGGTATTAAACCTACTCGGGTTAGAGTAATGGGAGAAGTTAAATCTATATAACAAAACTAGTTATGGGGTAAAATGCTAGATGTGTTATATAGAAAGACGTTAGATGTTCACATTAGTTGAGAGGTGAGTCGGTCCTCAATGGAGTGCGACACTAACTTAAATATGAAGAGCATTCATGCATTTTAATTTTCTACAATTAAATTCACTTGCTAAATATTTTCAAATGTTTTGGGTTCTAACCCTTGCAATAAAAATATTTTTAAAACCTTTTAGGTGTCCTACCACATGGGCACCAGGCTTGATTCCTTTTTGGGGTACGTAGCTACGGTACATGTGGGTGTTGCCGGACTTGCACTGGACGCTTATATAATTCTCTTCTAGTTAGGGATAGTCTCAGTTTTACTTCGGACATGTTGCCCATGATAATTGTACTATTTATTTTGATTCAGCTTATACTGGCTAATTTTCAGATGTTGGGTTGTTTGTATCTAGTCAAAGTTATTCGTCTAACACTTATTTTAAACATTTATGATATCTCCAGACTCTTTTATTTTGTATTGGTTATACTTGTACTCTTGTTGTACTTGTTGGTTTGGTTTAATATATTAGATAAAATATGGCATTAGCTTAATTAAAGATTAGGTGGTTAGTAATTAACAATGTTCTGACAATGATGCTAAGAATGAACCATATGGAATCCTGATTTAATTTGATAAATACCTGATCAACCGGAATTTAATTAAGTGGGGTATCACACCTCGCTGTGGATTTTTTGCATCATTCCTTCAATGTCAGCCCCTACTAAGCAATGTAAATGGGTTGCATCGAAATTTATCTTGAAAATTTCTTTGTCACAAATGATGCACTGGGTAGCCAGTCTGCGAATGGTCACACGACCATTCTTATTTGCATCTATGGGAAACCTATTATGTTTGAGGAGGCGCCATATATCATAGTACCATAATCCGACCATGTCAGAGTCTTCTTCTATGACGAGTTCAATGTGGTAACAGTGGGTGGGCACAACTTGTTTTTGAACAAGGAGAGTTGCCATTGTTATTCCCTTAGGCATATCGACCATGGAGGCTAAGGTTGCTAGGGCATAAGTTAGGCTATTCTTTGAGCGAGGAAAGTAATGGAAGGTGACATCTTTGAATTGATAGGTGAGCTCTTTTAGGTAGGCATGGAATGGTAGGAGATTCTCGTCCTTGAGAATTTGTTCGACAATAAGGTAGGAGTTCCATAGACGTCTAAGTGCTTAATACCTTTTTCGAGGGTGATCTTGGGGCTTACGGTGCATGCCTCATACTCAGTCGTGTTATTGGTGCAAGGAAAGTCTAGTTTGATGGCAATGGGGGTGTGGGAGTCATCGGGAGCTATCAGGAGTATTCTAATTTCGTATCCTTTCTTATTGGCAGCTCCATTAAAGAATATCTTACATCTGAAACCCTCCTAAGAGGTGTAGAGAACTTCTTCGTCTGGGAATTCAGAAACCCAAACATCAGTTCCTTCAATATGATAATCGACAAGGTAGTCGAAGATGGCCCTCCCTTTCATGCTTTTTTGTGTGACGTATACAATGTTGAACTCGGCTAGCAACATCAAATAACGGTCCATTCAGCTTGATAGAGAGATTTTTTGTAGTGGGTATTTATTGGGATCCATTCGGGATAACAATCTGACGGGACAACTAAGTATGTAGTGCCATAATTTCTGCGTGACCCAGACTAAGGCGACACTTGCTTTCTCCAAAGTAGCGTAATTGACTTCGTACACGGTTAATTTTCGACTAGCCAAGTATATGGCTCTTTCTTTGTGGGATACCTTAATGTATTGGTCTAATAAAGCCCCTGTTGCAGTATCAGTGACGGTCAAGTACATGAGGATTAGGAGACCTGGCTGTAGAGGCATGAGCACCAGAGGTCGGGTGAGGTATTGCTTGATTTAGTCAAAGACTTATTGTAACGCCTCATTCCAGACTTAAGTTAAGTCCTTCCAGAGAATTTTGAAAACAGGTTCACAGATAGAGGTTAGTTGGCTGATGAATGAACTGATGTATTATAACTTACCCAGGAATCATCGGACTTACTTCTCCTTTCGGGGTGGTGGAATCTAGAGTGTAGCTTTCAGTTTGGCAGGGTCTGCTTTAATTCCTTTATCATTGACCATGAATCCTAAGAGTTTTCCCCTAGTGATGTTGAAAATACACTTTTGTGGGTTGAACAACATCTGATATTGTCGCAGTCACTCGAAGAATTTTCGGAGGGCGGGTATGTGACCTTCTCGAGTCTTGGACTTGATGATCATATCGTTAACATAAACCTTGGCTTTTTTTGTTAATAACGTCGTGCATGATGGTTACGGCAACCCTTTGGTAGGTAGCCTCGACGCTTTTGAACCCAAACCACATGACAATGTAGCAGAAAGTTCCCCTAGGGTTATGAAAGCAGTTTTCTCTAATGGTTAGGGTGAATCTTGGTCAGGTTATATTTGAAAAATTTGTCGACAAATGATTTAAGGCCGTGGTTGGCTGTGTTATCCACGATCATGTCGACGTTGGGCAAAGGATAGTCGTCCTATAAGGATAATTTATTCAAATCCCGATAGTCAATGCATATGCAGACTTTTCCTTTTGACTTTAACATGGGGACAATGTTTGTAAGCCATGTATGGTATTCAACCACGTGAATGAAACCTAAGCTGAGCTATTCAACTACCACTTTTGTGGCCTTGATGGACCATTATGTTCAGAGTTTTCTCAACTTCTGCTTGATCAGTTTGCATTCTGAGAATTTTGTGATCTCTTACTGAGCTATCTCTGGGTTAATGTCAGACATGTCATCATAGGATAACGTAAAGACGTCTACAATCTCTCTCAATAACTATTCAAATTGCATATGTTGATGCCCGTTTAGGGTGGATCCTATCCTAATCTTGTGCTGATGGCTAGTAGAATCGAGGTTAATAATAACGGTCTTATCATCATTAGTTTGAACGTGATTATGTTGTTTATTATTTTCCTTATTGAGATTGGTCAAGACATAATCATCATCATTAAAAATTTGACTAGAAAGAATGCAATTAATGTAAGGCACAACAAGATACTCAAAATCTTCATTTATTTCATTTTCAGGGAAAATAACATTGAGAACTTCATCAAAAGAGGTCATAGTTATATTTACATTGGAAAAGGAGACACAAAAATAGATGTAGAGATTTTAATAGGATAAACAACAGGGTATGGTTGAGCTTGAGCAGGCTGGACTTAGATGGCATGCTAGTTTAAGAAAGGTATATCAGCAGTTGTGATCCGAGTGGATGAGTCTAATAGAGGATTCCTTGGAGTCGCTTCCTTCATAGGTCGTAGTGATTGCCATGGTTTTCTCGGTGAGATATTTCACTTCATGTTTCCAGTCTTCGTCCCAGGTGATGTTATATTAAAAGAAGATCTCTAACCTCAATTTCATCTTCTTATCAGTGGGATCATGCCACAGTTCAAAGAATCCATATAAAGGGAATTCTTCATCCACCTTAATGAAGTTTCCATTCAGAGAGTCCCCCTAAACAGTCCTTTCATCTTCTAGGATCCTTTTAAATCATGATCAGTGTAGTGTTTTGAGTCCAGCTGGTGAATGTTGGTAACTTAGGTTACATGAAATTGTCCTCTACTGGGACAGGGAGTGGAACAATTTTGAAATCGAAGAGGAGCAGGTCATTGGTCCTATGATGAACCTCTAATATTAAATTATTGGTGCTAACATTGTCTGAATTATTATCATCCCCCACGATGGTGATAATTTGGCCTTTAGAGAGGAACTTCAGTTTTTAATGAAGAGAAGAGGATACCCTTGGATGCTGTGTAGCCATGGACGGCCAAGGAGTATATTGAAATAGGTGGGTATATCGATGACTTGGAACCCAGTCAAAGGGTTGATAGGGCCACACCCCAGTGTGATTTTTATGGAACCCATTACTTCATGATGAGTGTTATTATAAACGCGCATGACGAAAGTTATAGTAGTGAGATCACTGACTTTGAATTCCAAGCCGTTGAAGGTTCTGAGAAACATACATTGAGAGTGGATCCATTATTGATGAGTGATAGCGGGACTGTCTTCCCTAAAACTTTGACAGAGATGTTGAGAGTGTAATTTGATCAAGGCCAAATTTTGGTATTTCTTCTATGAAAAAAGAGAGGAGTTTGGCAGAGGTCAAGAATCCAACCATATTCATGGCTTTTTCGAAAGTAGTAGAAGGAGACACTGTAGGTCTAGTGAGGAGCTTTATCGCGGCATTTTTATGCAATTGAGAGGACATGAAATTCCCCATAAGGTTATATTGTCTTGGGTTTTCTTGAGATGATCGAGTACTTTGCTTTCTTTAATGGTCATTTATGGCATTGTGAGCTCTTTGGCAACTCCATTTCCCTTGTCTACTGCAATTGAATGGTGAATTGAATCTTTGTAGTATTGCCCGGATCATGTGGTTCACAGAGGTGGGGAAGAATAAGAACCCCGTGGCTTCATCTACTTTAGGCTGAATGGACACTTTGTTGATTTTTCCTAACAATTCTTCAAAAGAGATCATTACACATAAACTGGTAATTGAACTAGCTTCTTCATGATTCAGTTCATCATTTGATCTATTAAAGTTATCCCCCCATCCGGTGGTGATGATGTCTTCCTGCCAGGAGTAATTAATGCTTTCGATAACCTCAACCTCAGTGGCTTCATCATATAAGTCTTTCCGTATAGCGGGGAAATGTAAAAGTGAAGGGACCAGCGTTCTTAAAGTTTCAAAGCAATGAGCATCTCGAGAATGCTATAGATTTCCCCCATCTGGAGAAACATATCGGCAATGATCTGTACCATATCATTTAGACTGACTTCCTCAACGGGTACAACCTATTTATCTGATTCTCGAGCCCACTTCCAAGCATCCATGAAAAAAGCCAGTGAATTTCGGGTAGTCGAAGAATATCTCGGTGGGCAATTTTACTCTTCCTCATCTGATCAGGTTTAGACGATAAAATAGGCACTTATAAGGAGTGACAGAGCTTGGTCAGCAAGACATGTAGGGTGTTAAAAAAAGGACAAAAAAAACATGAGAGGTTTGGCTGAGACTATAGGGGTAATGGGTGTTTTGACAGATAAAATTTGGGTAGAAGGATCAAACTCACGGTTGTTTTTTAGGAAGATGGCATTTGTTATAGTTTCATGTGCTGGGAGAGGATTATGAGTAGTGTTGGACTTGGGATTAGCTGTCGGGGTGATGATACCTCGGTCTATCAGTCCTTGGATCTCATTTTCGAGGTGAAAGCATTAGTCGGTGGTAAGGACTACGACTTTAAAGGTTACAGTGGGGATCGTGCTTGAAGTTTTTAGGGAGTGGATTTGGTAATGGTCGGGTTCCAATGGTTTGATGAGATTTTGGGCTAGCAGGGCCTAGTAAAATTTTGACAGGGGAGCATGAAGTTCGATGTACTCTTTTCTGGAAGGATTGGGGAGACTGTTTGGTGCCCAAGAGGCAACATGTTATGATATATTATAGATGGTTGGGATTGAGGCATTATTCGACATCTCATATTTATAGGGTGTAAACTATGCAGTCACATTCTTTGGTTCGGATTTTACTTTGGTGACACCTTCTTTAATTTTCATATTGGCCTCTCGAAGGGCTCGGAAGTGCGGGTAGTACTGTCCTCCCATAGATGCTCGAATATGATGTAAGAAATTCTTCTTCATAATGATCACTTGTTCCTCATCTGAGGGCCAGTTGGTTATAGTGACGGCTTTCTCTGTCCACCGTCCAATGAAGCTATTGACTGACTCCTCAAGATTTTTCTTTAGCAACTCTAGGTCCCTGCATGTGACCTCAAGCTCTTAATTTTATTTGTACTGAAACATGAATTCTCGCATCTTCCCAGCTACTGATCCTAGATTATTCGATAGACAAGAACCATCAGAGAGCACTTCCTTTTAAGGTATGTTAAAATATTTGGGCCATTATTTCTTTTGAGGCACCAAGAAGGGTCATGGCTCGGTGATAGATGTGAGGTGCACATTTGGGGGGCCACTTCCCCCAAACTTCTCGAAGTTCGGAATCTTAAACTTTTTTGGCAACCTGACCTTAGGGTAGGGAGATATGTGGCTGTGATCCATGTAGTTCCTAAAGATATTGACTTGGTCAAACTTTTTCGATAGCAACTTGAGGCATTCATTGACCTTGTTCAGTTCTTCTTATTGGGATCCACGGGTACTGGTAGATTATCCCCTGGTTGGGTGAGGTTTGGAATTAGGACCTTAGCATGTAGCTACCCGTTTACAGGTTGGGCATGTAGGACATGTTAGTATTCTTTTGGTACCCCAAAATACTCAGGGGCAGGTGAACCCATAGCACGAGGAAAGAGAATCTCGAGTTCATAAGCTTCTGGAGTCTGGGCTCGATGTCGCTGCATCTCTTGGACATCCGTTTGAAGGTTATTGCTGAGTTGGGATAGGATGGCCATAAGATTTGATTGAACATTTGGTGCTTGGTCGTCATTCTCTATGAATAGTTTGTGGAGGTAGATTCCAAATTCAGTTCAAGTAGCAAAAGAACCATCGGAGCTTCGGGGAGGTTTAATGGAAGATCAAAGCCAATAAGGAGCCTGGCCAAAGTCGGGATGTGATCGACCTGAAAGGGAAAATGATTTGGGTTTATTTTTGGAAGAAAAAGGGAGAATTTTTGGTATTGTGAAAAAGGGGAAGAAAATGTTTTTGGTACTTTGAAGAAGGAGACAAATTTTTTTGGTATTTTTAGTTTTTTTAAAAGAAGGGAAAAATGAGAGGAATCTCAACATGATTATTATTATCATTAGGTTTTCACTTGTACTATATTTACCTAAATGCAAGTAAACTGCTTAACAGGACCCGAGCCTGGGGAAAAATAGGATTTTTAAAAATATAAGACACGTTTTGACTCATTTCCAAGCTCACGAATAGGGTCATGTTTTAAAAATGGGCGAAATAGCGCAAAAATTCGGGTGGTACGGCGACCAGGAATTTTAGCAAGGTTTTACAAGGTAATCGAAAAACTAATTATGAGTGCCCTAAGGTTAATACCCATATAAGGTTTATGCACTTATTGGGTTAGTGGAAGTGTTTTACCTTGGCATGAATTTAACGATATACCTCTTGCCTATAAGGGCAATCATTCATCGATACATATGGACGAGCTATTTGATATACCTGAGTGTACGTAAATTACCTCATGATATACCTCGTGGGGATGATACATGTGAGAGCGAATTCGATATACTCGACGTACTTTAATGAGCTCCCTGCTATATACCTCCCGTCGTGAGTTCGGTGAAGCAGTATGATGTGAAGAGAATCATTCGATATTTGTGGAAGGTACGTAGCCAATGAAAGGTGAGAATCACATCGCTTAGTTTATCTATGCCCCAGTGAAGTCGGCACCCATCACGAAGTGACCCCCAGTACGGGATAAATTTTTTGTCAATATTGCCATGCTCTGGTAATGTAGTGTGCAAAAATGCTGGACTCTTAATTAGTATCTTATGGAGAGAGATTTATATTTGCATGCTAAGTAAGGGAGTCCTACTATTATGAGGGAGAATATAAAGTAAATCTATCACGGATCATGAAGGCTATACTAAGCATGGTGATAGGGAAGCATGCAAATATATATAAGTAAGTGAGATGTGTAAGGTGAGAGAGTGACATGTGAATAATGTGAGTGATCATGTGAATATATACAAGTGAAGGTATCTGCTAGTGATCCTAGGCATGGATCATCTATAAGTGGTGTGTGAGATGTGTAACTGAGCATAAAGACATACACAAGTGAGATAAGTGTGGGTGTGTGTTAATGAAACTATGCATGGATATTCTACAAGTGGTGTGTAGAGTATGTGAGTAGCGGGGAAACAATACACAAGTGTTAGTGTGTGAAGTGAGCAGGAAGAATATATACAAGTGTGTGAAGTGAGAATGTACAAGTGAGTGAAAAGTGATATATACATGAGAAAAGAGCACGGTGGGGATAATAATGAGATAGATATACAAAAAGTTAAGTAAAGGAGTAAAGGGAACATATAAGTGGGAGGATATATACACATGTAGAAAAGTAGGAGATCAGATAATAACACCATTGTAGAAATAATGTCTAGTCCTTTGTAAAAAAATCCCCAGTAATGTCGCCATTGTGACCATTCGGGGTCGGATTCCCTGCTGTGCGCACAAAACATTAGGGTCGGTCGTCATAAAGTAGAGGATAATGTAATGAGATAGAGTCGCCATCCTACTTTTCTCAAAACAGGAAAAAGAATGTCATCGCCTCGAGATAACGACATCAAGGTCAAATTTATGCCTGCGAAACTAAGTAGTTCGAAGGTCCGGGGACTAAGTTACGGAATGGGAAGGTGTTAAGCACCCATTCCGCCCTTTCGATCTCTCATGGGCTAATGTAAAACTTATCCTTTTAAACTCTGTGATGTGTGTGTACATGTGTATAATATAAGTAGTGGGAGAATGGAATTATTCAACTCGTGTCATGAAAGGGATAGAGTGAATTTATCCATAGGAGTGTTCCCGAAAATAATGATAATAAAAATGTGATGTAAGTGCTTATAGAATCAAAAATCGCTATGAAAGAGAGATTGTGCACATCGGGCGAGACATAAGTATGCAGGAGTATAAAACTCACACAATATATATAATAAGATATAAAAAAATATAAAAACATGAAAAAGGGAGGACTCGAATCTTGGGATTTGCCCAAGACGCCTACGTAGTCCAAGGGACATTAAAGTACACGTAGTTTGAAATAGCAAATGGGTGGGTTTTAACCCATAAGTCCATATGTGGGACTTCTCTTATGTTTATATATAGAAAATGTGTTTTAAGAGTGAAAGTGTGAAATGGAAATTTCGCTTTTGGAATTTATTGATAAACCCTCATTTTCTTCTTTTTGGGGTCTTTATGAAAATAAACTGTGTGTGACATTACTAATAATGTGTAGATATTAGTGGATGAGAAACCTCCTTATAAATGCTTGATGCTGACTTTGAAATGCAAGTGTGATGATTTTAAAGTGGTATGGAAGTGATATGAAGAGGGGGGATGAATAATCAAGTGAGGTAATACAATGTGGGAAAATGAACTTTTGGGAAAGGTAAAGGCTCTGATTAGGAGGATAATGTTTTTTGATTGTTGAGAGGGGTCTCTAGGTTAATTCTAAGGTGAGGTCATGGCCCATTTTTTATAGGTTGAAGATTGGCATAATGCTTGTCCTACTTATTACAGGGTTCTTGCCTTGTCGGGCAAGGAAAATGACACCCTCCCGATAGGCAGGGTTCCTGAGCTGCCGATAGGCCGTCCGAAACGATTATTTCGAAAAAACGGGCATAAAATGCAAGCTGTAAGTTTGAATCACCCACGGGGTGCACCGTTGGAAAGGTGATTCAAATTCATTTAAGAATCTATTAAGCCACTCTCGGGTTCGGGAGTTCACCGAAGTCAAACGGGGCTCGAAAGCGCCCAATGGTTTCTAGACGGGGTTTTTTGGAGGAAAAACGGATCATTCGTCCGAACCATAAGGTCGATTTATGCACGGCGCGGACTGTTGGAAAGGTAATTCAGTGTCCTTTAAGATTACATTGAGTTTCTCTCAGTTTGGAGAATTGACTAACATTAAATGGGGCCCGAAATCGCCCGATGAACCTTCGAAGTAAAATGGATAGTTCATCCAAACTGTAAAGCCGATTCGCGCACATGACAAATCTTTGAAAGAGGATTCAGAGTCCTTCAAAGATGCATTGAAATTTGCTCAGGTTGGAGAGTTGACCAGAGTCAAACAAGGCTCGGGAGTGCTCAATGGCCTCTAGATCAGTACTCGGAGTAAAATGAATTATTCGTTCGAACCGTAAGGTCGATTTAGGCACAGAACGAAACGATAGAAAGGGGATTTCGAGCCCTTTTAAGATTCATTGAGCTTTGATCAAGATGGAGAGTTGATCATAGTCAAACGGGTCCCAGCAGCGCTCGGTGGCCTCTAGATCGGTACTCGGATTATGACCTAGGGTTTATGATGGACGGGTGAGTGCTAGGAACCTAATGAGGTGCGTAGGAAAGGTCATAGGATGGGATATCTACACTTAAATTGTTTTATTCCTTTCCACATTAATCATACATTTTTTAATCACATATACATATTGAAGTTATTTTTATAAATCAAAAACCTAAGAAGGGGGTTTATACTATAATTCCCATTATATGGTTATCTCATTTTTTTTACACTCTCACCATATTTTCACCCACTTCTTTTATAAATCAAGGAAGATAATCTAGATTAGGATTTTGGGTTAAACCCAAAACACATCCTTATTATGAACTACATAGACTTTGATATTGTTTTTGGCTACGTAGGCTTCCAAAGTCATTTTTGGATTTTGGTTATTTTTTATTGATTACAGTTTTGCCTACATTCATAAATTAACATTGTATTCACATCCTTAGCATGACCTACACATATAGTTAGTTTTTTTATATTTATTATCTCTTCAGCAGCACCCTATTTGCATATCCACTCCTCTATAGTGTGATTACGATTTTGAGATGCCATTCATATTTTAGTCACCCTTATATATCTTTGTTAGAATATTCATACACATTTATCTAGTTTTACTTTTTATAAGTATTCATTCCAATTCTTTCCATGATGTGGATATGAGGGTTTATCTCCTCACGCACATACACTCATTTGGACATTCATACACAGTTTCACTTTGCACACTTTGCACATATGGCACATTTTACATATATACATGATTGAAAGAACTTTTCGGTATATTTTTCGTCGTTGCTTGAAAAGCTCCTCTAATCAAAATTCTCAAATTACCTACATAATATAACAATCTAAAGTGTAGAGGTAAGTAAGGGTACCAATTCACATCAAGGGGGTAAGCTAGAGACAAACTCAATTGTAATTCAATTTTTATTTTCTTTTTTGGAAATTTTCTTTTCTATTTTTTGTAGCTTTTTCAAATATTAAAACAATTAGGCGAGGTGAGGTGAAATACCACTAAACTATATGGAAGATCAAATTACAAACTAAAAAGTGACTAAAATGAAAAATAAAGTCTAACACAAAAATAAGAGGTAAATGAGGTAAATAAATGTGAGAACAATCAAGGAGTGGGATTACACCACAAATTTTAGCTATTCTAATTAGGTAATTAAATTAATTGAATTCTCCCAAATTAATATCAAACTTACAAATCAATTCTCGTTGCAAATGTAATTTTAATAGTAACCTTTTAGAAAATTAAGTTTAACCGCCCACAACTCTAGAAAATAAATCTACACTCCTTTTAATTAATCACCCGCTAGGATCGATCGATTAAAATTTATGTAAATCTTAAAAAATAAATTTAGAGTTGGAATTCAAGTAATAATACCACACTTAAGAAACCCCTATCTCTAGTTCGAATCTAAAATGAGTATTATAACTTAGAATTTTGATTTTCTCTTGAAAATTGTTTACCCTCTCTCGAGGCGTAAATTTAAGGGTGAGGGAGCAAAATTAATATTCAAAGGGAATTATCAAGTAATCAAACTAATTAAATTAAAATAATATCAAATAAGGGTTCACCCCGCCCCTTTAAAGGGGATTTAGCCTAATATGGTATGAAATTTGACAAATTAACAATCAAAGGCATAAAATAAATGAGAAGAGAAAAGAACAATCAAACTCAATCTCTTGATGCTTAATTGAACTTCAATCCATGAGTTTAAATTAACATCCCTCGATTTGAATGATTCAAACAAAATTACATCAAGAATTTCACTCAAATTAATCCTCACAATTATTTATTTTTCCCTCACTATCTAAAAAAAGTAAAATAAAATAAATTCTAACCTAAAAAAAACTAAACTAAAATGGTATTTCTCTCTCTATAATTCTCTCTACCAATTCCTTCCTAAAGCTTGCTTCAAATTGGGTTTTCCATTCTTTAAACAGTAAGTATGGAGCATGGGGGTAATTTGGGTAGGTTTAATGTGTAAGAGGTGTCTAAGGTGTTGAGGTGAGGGTATTTAGAGAATTATACACACATGTGCATTGGTTGTGTGAGGTCATGTGGAAAGTGGGGTGGTGAGGATAAAAATAAATAATATTTTGGTTAAAAGGGTTTGGGGGTATTTATCAAAAAAGGCTTAAGTGGCTGGTTTAAATGGGATGTGGGTTGCATTTATTTTTGGACTTGGTTTATTTATTTGGTTGGCTTTGTCTTTGATTTTGGCAGCTAACAAATCGTGGGTGGCTTTTAGCTCAGGTGGAAAATGGGAAATGGGTGATACGGGTTAAAGTTGGGCAAGGGATTAGATGGGTTCGGAGGGTTGCTGGTCATGGCAGAGGAGGTAAAAGGTTCGATCTCGGGTTGGTGGAGAGTGAGGTCGCCGTCAGAGGTTAGGAGGGTAGGGATGGAGGTCGCCGGTCAGAAGTGGTTGCTGGGCAGCGTGGCTGGCCGCGCCGTGACAGCGATCGAAAAGTGGTCGGAGCAAGGGCTTCGGGTTTGATGGATTGTCCGGTGTAGATCGGGTAGGGGTTGAGGACAGGTTCCGGGTTCGTTACCGGTCGGAGAAGGGGTTGAGGGGGTATATGGGTTTGTATGGATTTTTAGTAATGGTGTTTTGGTGAGAGGAGAGAGAAATGGGGTGATGAGAGGTAGGAGATAGTGAATAGTAAAAGGCGGTGGGTTTGTGTGTGTGTGTGTGTGTGTGAGGGTGTCTGGGGAAAAGGTGTCGGTGAGGGCATATTTGGGTGTGAGGGGTTTTGTGTGTGTTTAACTTATGACCTCTAAAAAATATCCAATTAAAAATAATAAAAGTAAAAATTAAATCCTAAAAATAAAAATAAAAATAAAAACTTAAATAAAATAAAAACTCAAAGTCCTAAAAAATAAACTAATAAAAGTAAAAAAAATAAATTCCTAAAACTAAAAAATTAAAACTAAAGACCTACAAAAAATGTAAATCCAAATAAAACTAAAAAATAAATGAATTCCTAAAAAAAATCTAATCCTAATAAAATAAAAACTAAAAACTAAAAATCAAAATAAAATAACATTAAATAAAAAGGAATAAAAAATAAATCCTAAAAATAAAAAACGATTCAAACTAAAAATTAAAAATATAAAAAATACGAAATGAACACATCAAACACACATGGCTCGGGACATAGTTTAGGCTAAGTTAGGATAGGCTAGGATTACAAGATTGGTAATTAGCTCCATATTTCGCACAATTGCCTTGAAATACGCGTTTGATCACCGCAACGTACATTCGACCTACAAAATAGATAATAAAGCACATAAGACCCAAATTGTCGAGAATTAGCAACTAAAGTACGTCTATTCGGGGTAGAAAATGTACAGCTTTGGGTGCTTATCAATACACATGTTCATGCATTTAGGAGAAGGATAATATTTTATATTCCATAAGAGATTAAAAGGGAAGAGTGGGTGCCTAACACCTTCCCACTCTATAACATAGTCTCCGAGCCCACTTCTTGTTTGGTTTTGCATGCACTAGTTGCTTTTATGTTGTCTCTTTAGAGGTGGATACCCTTTTTCTTATTAAGAGTAAATAGGTTGGTGACTCTGATCTCTACACATTCACACCCCTAAAATCGCCAACGAATACCAATTTTCATGTCCTTTGAAGCCCACGATCTACGCCTGAGAGGGTCCGGGATAACCACAAACAACATCATGTATTTAGTTAAAAGAAACAATGTATACAAAAAAGTTAGAGGATCATTTTTTTGCAATTTCCAATTATTATCAATAAAATGTGACACATAAATCCATTTGTGTTGATTGAATGTAATAAATCGCATTCCAAAGAAATCATGATGGGAGCTAACTCAAGCATTTTCTCAATTTTTCCTTTTGCCTTTCGTGATTTTTAAAACATAAGCCTTTGTGGTATTTATTAATATAGTTATCAAATCCTCTACCCTCATACTCTACAAATTGAAATGGTAAATCATGCATTACAATGGCCTCAGTAACTAATTCTCATAAATTTTCAAGCTGAAATTCAGAGAAGCGCACTCACTTATACAAATGGGACTAGTTCATTAACATTTGGGAAATGTCATTTTTGTCCATCCTTTAATAATTTTTATGTTATTTTTCAAACTACATGTTCGATTCATAAATGCATACATATAAATTTTTGAACATTTTTTACATTTGGCTATTTCTTTTCCATTAGAACCAGCTAAAAGAATGTAAAAAATGTCCATACTGTCGACTGATGTTCCCTATATTGTTATTCCCTATTTTGTTTATGCATATAGTATCACACCAACATCAACAACATCATCATCATCGCAAGAACTATCGTCTCCATTGTCAACCTAAAAAAATATCATACCAGTGTAGAGGGTAAGTGACTAAATAAACACACAAAAAAATAAACCCACAAGTTGAAATAAACACAAAAAAATAAATAAACACGCAATCTAAAATAAAAGACACAATTTGAAATAGACACACAAAAAACACTCAGTCTAAAATAAACACAAGAAAAAATAAACGTACAATCTGAAATAAATGCACAAAAATTAGAAAACCACCTCATCTTTATCTAATTCATTCACAATGGGTTTTGAAAATTTCACCTCCTGCTTCTCCCCAATGAACTCAGCATGTCTCGTGCTTAACTTATTATATTTTATTTTAGACATTGTCACCCCAAAACCAAATAATGGAGGAGGGTTAGGTTAGGTAGATGAAAACTAGCATAAAACTTTGTCAGATACTTATGAACACAAATCGTATGAATAAATGCGCTAATACTAGGGCATTACCCTTAAGCGTTGTGTTGAGACTACCATCGGGTGTTCAAAAAATAATCAAGGGGGAATTGCACCTACCATCGGGTGTCTAAAAATACGTAAGGGTCGTCACATCAGTGCTTGGGTGTGATGAGAAATTAGCAAGGGTTCTTGCGCCAATCTTAACGTGTGCGGGTAAAAAACCTAGTCCAAGGTAGTATACTTAGGTTAGCGACTTAGAATATAGTGACTTTGGCATGGAAAAGGGTGGAGCTATTGGATATCATGATAAGAAGAAAAGTTACCATAACTTTTTTACAAGAAACTAAATGGGTCGGTGAAATCTAAAGAAATAAAAATTGAAGGTGTAAATTATATTCTGCATACAAACATATAATATGAATAAAGAAATAATAATAGTAGATAAGAACCTTGAGGATGATATCATAACTGCTATTAGAGGAGGCGATAGACTTATACTTATAAAATTGGTACTAGCTAAATGTATAATTAATATTATTAATGCTTATGCACCCCAGGTAGGATAAGATGAACATACTAAAGTGTAATGTGGGAACATATGGATGAACTAATTCAAGAAATATCCGAAGGTGAGAAAATTTATACATGAAAGATTTTAATGGGTATATAGGAGAAATCACGAAGGATATGGGATGGCATGTGAAGGATGTGCTCTTGTAGATAAGAACGATGGTGGAGAGTATATTTTAGATTTTACGATGACTTATGCTCTTGTACTAGTAAATACATGTTTTAAAAAGAGGCTTGAACACTTGATAACTTTAAAAAGTGGAAATTAAGATCCAAATAGATTTTTTCATTACGAGGAAAGGAGATCACTTAACGTGTAAACACTATAAAGTTATACCGGAAGAGATCCTAACCTTGAGAACGTATGTGCTCGCGTTCAAATGATCAAATTATATTTTAAACACCTTTTAACCCAAACAAACCCTAAACATGCAACTAGGTGTGATTGAAACAATATGAAATCATGCAAGAGTTATTCAAACACACATAATTGAGGAAAAATCCCCCACAGGGGCAAAACCATTTATTTTCACTATAATTTGTAAGAAAACGGCTTACAATCGGATTACAATGAAAATACAAGTGACTAAGAATTACCCTCAGGTATCGGATTCTGTAGTCGGCGTCTGGAACTATCCCTGTCCAGTAGGGCTGCAATGGAGAAGAAGAACGGTCTCCTCCACAAAGGGTTGAACAACAAAAGTGCGTTCCTGGGTTGCAAAGTGATTCACAAAGGTATGAAATTTGTGTGAATAAAAAAACCTAGAGTATTGGAACTCAATAGGTGAAGACTTAGGGCTTTCTTTACTCTGGAAATCGTGTAAATAAGTCTTGAAAAATAACTCTCCCGAAGTTGGATTAAATAAGAGAACTTGAGACATAAATTTCGGAACACGATCTGAACACGATATGATTGAAGTTATCCTCGACGGACCGGTCCGGGTCTGAGGCGGATCGGTCCGGTTGACATCAGATCCGTTCTTTTATTAAAGGCGGATCGGTCCAGTTGACATCGGATCGGTTCGGCTTTCAGCTTCATCGGTTTGCCATCGGTCCGGGGTATACTGGCCTTCAGCATATCGGATCGGTCCGTTTGAGACCGGATCGGTTCTTTTATTCAGGGGGACCGGTCCGGTTGTCATACTAGATTCCTCTTTTTCTTTTGATATTCAGATCCGTTGATGAGCGTATGAATCTTGAATTTCTTCAACGGTGTAATGTCGTAAGACATATAAATTGATAATGGACAAAAATGTCCTTACAAATCTCCCCCTATGTCTATGCCGGTACATACATAAAAATAAACATCCGAATTAACAAACAAATGAAAATGCCTATACAAATCTACCCTTCCATGAACCCAAAACTGGAAAGATATAATTGAATAAGACTACAGCGTTTGCTCTTCAATTCTGCAGGAATCTCAACGCTTTTCTCATCAGGGTGTGCAATCCAATGATAATCCATGTAGTACCTACACACATAGTGTTTGCTATTCAATTCTGCAGGAATCTCAACGCTTTTCTCATCAGGGTGTGCAATCCAATGATAATCCATGTAGTACCTACACACATGAGACAAAGCAAAATACCAAGTGATATATCGAGTTTGAAATGAGAACATATATACCAATTTATGAGCAAACTCTCAAACTTTTAAAACTCCCCCATAATAAGATAATTCTTTCTCCCCCTTTTTATGATGTCCCCAAATAGACAAATGAGAGAAATATATCAAATAAGCAAGTGTGGGGTGTCACTCGGATAAAATCACACCATGAATGAACACAAAGCAACCAAGTCGATGATAGCGTGAATGAAGTGGTGTGATCAATTTCGATAGGAAAATCAATGCATACAAACATGACATATGTGCACGATGAATATTGGATATTCCAAGCGAATGAACTAAAATGCTTCCTTTGGTGTAAATTAATGACAATATAAGATATTGACTCAATCAAATCAACAAATCAAGGCTCAAAGTGATTTTCACACCAATAACGTCCAAAATGTTTTTATGCTTTTTCAGGACTTTCAAGGAAGTGCAAACCCGTTTAAACATTCTCCAACCAAACTCCCTCAGATATAATTTTGAATAGAGGCATTCTAAATTCTCAAACTTTGGAGAATTGATGGTGAAACCTAAGTGGCCCATATTTGGTATGAATTGATTTTTATTGCCTTTAAATTTTTCCGGACTCTTTTAACCTCTTTGGACCTCGGATATTAAAATTCCTCCATTTTTTAGGTCCTTTTTAACGGTGGATTTTGCGCAAAGGATAGATGATGACCTTTCGCAGCCCCTCCCCGTTATACAAAAACACACAGTCTCACCAAAATGGTTTTTACATGCATTCCGATCTTGTCAAGTTTTATCGCATATTGTACATTGTATAGACAAAATTGAGATGGAAACACTCAAGCCAATATGAGATAGACAAGTGCAATAATCAAATATAGCCGTGCACGTGTGCAATAAAGGATATAGGAGTCAAAGATGTAGGAAGATATCACTAATTACATCTCAAAGACTCCATACTAAGTAAAGCACATGTATGAAATGATGTAGCGTCTCAAATCTCTATCAAACAGTCACATGGATAAATGAAGTGAAGTTGTGACTTGGCTACCTTAAATGCGCATCCATAAAAGAAGCAAAAATAAAAATCTTTTTGGTCTTTTTCAAAAAATTTATCAAAATAAAATCTTTTTGTGCTTTTTCTAAAAAATTTCTTAAAGGAAAATCTTTTTGTATTTTTTTTTAAAAGAAATATACACAGCAAAAAGAATAAATACAAGCTGTACAACTAAGCAATGATACATAAAAACAGACTAGCAATAGGAAGCATATGATATGAACATGAAGAAGCATCTTATTCTAGACATAGACCAACCCCTCAGTCAACTGTGTAAATCCCCAAAGACTTCCTAAGACTCTCAAATCTAAGGGCATCTAAAGGTTTCGTGAAAATGTCGGCTAACTGACGGTCGGTGGGAACAAAACTCAGGGATACAGTGTTCTCATCAACTAACTGACGAATAAAGTGCTCACGTATCCTGATGTGTTTTGTGCGCGAATGCTGGACGGGATTACGGGATATGTGTATCGCGCTCGTGTTATCACAAGAAATGATCATGGTGTCTTGTGAAATCCCATAATCCTCCAACATTTGCTTCATCCACAAGAGTTGTGTGCAACAACTCCCGGCGACTATGTACTCAGCCTCCGCAGTGGATAAATAGATGGAATTTTGCTTCTTGCTCAGCCAGGAGACAAGAGCAGAACCAAAATAGAAACACCCACCAGAAGTGCTCCTACAACCATCTACATCCCCAGCCCAATCGGCATCCGAATAGGCGGACAAACGATCATCGGTATCAAAGGAATACCAAATACCGTATGATAGAGTCCCACTCACGTATTTAATAATACGTTTTAGAGCAAGTAAATGTGACTCTTTCGGGGATGCCTGATATCGCGCACTGACTCCAACACTAAAGGCGATGTCGGGACGACTGGCAGTCAAATAGAGAAGACTCCCCATCATACTCCGATATAAGGTTTGCTCTACGTCCTTGCCTGAAGTGTCCTTACTAAGCTTGGTGGTGGTACTCATAGGTGTACATGCATGCTTAGCGGAGTCTAAACCAAATTTATTCACTAGGTCTCTTGCATACTTGGATTGGGAGATAAACATCCCATCCTCTAGCTGACGAACCTGGAGACCAAGGAAGAATGTAAGCTCACCAAACATGATCATCTCAAACTCACTTTTCATCTCCTCCTCAAAGTGGTGAGAATGTGGATCCAAAGACTATGTCGTCCACGTAGACCTGGGCAACCAAAATAGCACCGTCATCTCTCCTGACGAACAACGTCATATCTACTCCCCCTCTCTTGAAGCCACGAGCTAAGAGATAGTAAGTAAGCCTCTAATACCAAGCATGGGGTGCTTGCTTCAAACCATACAAGGCTTTTCTAAGATAGTAGACGTGCTCTGGGTGCTGAGGGTCTTCAAACCCTTTTGGTTGTTCCACATAAACCTCCTCCTGTAGAATGCCATTCAGAAAGGCACTCTTAACATCCATCTCATATACCTTGAAGCGCAGATGACATGCGATGGTGAGCAGAAGACGGACGGACTCAAGCCTCGCAACAGGAGCAAATGTCTCCCCAAAGTCTACACCCTCTATCTGTGTGTAGCCTTGAGCGACCAACCTAGCCTTATTTCTGATTATGGTACCATTTTTATCCATTTTATTCTTGAAAATCCACCAGGTACCTATGACATTAGTCTCGCTAGGTCGGGGGACTAATTCCTAGACATTATTCTTTTTAAACTGAAGCAACTCATCCTGCATAGAAGATATCCAGTGTTCATCCTTGAGTGCTTCTTTATGGTTCTCGGGCTCGACTTTGGATGTGTAGCAAATATGGCTAACAACGTTCTTAGCTGAGCACGAGTCTTGACCCCTAGAGTGGGATCGCCAACAATGGCAGACGGGTCATGACTCTTGCGAACCCAAGCAGGTGTGTCCCCTAATACAGGAGTAGGGTCCACAGAGTGTGAGAGAGGAACAGGTAAATCACTGTTAGAACAATCCTCATCCTCACACTGAAGGTTAGGATCAATAACCGTCAAAGTTCGTCATCTTACACGGTGACGTTTATTGATTCCATAACCTTAGAGCTCTTCAGGTTAAAAACCCGGTACGCTCTGCTAGTCGATGAATATCCTAGAAATATTCCCTCGTCGCTCCGGGATTCGAACTTTCCTAATTGCTCTCTATCCCGTAGGATGTAGCATTTACTCCCCAAAACACAGAAATATGCCAGGTTGGGCTTCTTGCCGGTCCACAACTCATAAGGAGTCTGAAGTGTGTGTGGACGCAAATACACCCTATTCACCATGTGGCATGCAGTAGACACTGCCTCTGCCCAAAATCTCCTAGAAGTTTTATGACCTAGAAGCATAGATCTAGCCATCTCTTGGATCGTTCTATTATTTCTCTCAACAATCCCATTTTGCTGAGGAGTTCTCACAACAGAAAACTCATGTTTGATCCCGAGGCTATCATAGTAAAGGTCTACCTTTGCTTCTATGAATTCAGTGCCATTGTCACTACGCATCCTGTTAATAGTGACACCGTGTTGATTTTGCAGGACACGGCACTTGGTCGTTAAAAAATCTACAGCATCGGATTTCTCTCTCAGAAAACCTACAATTGAGTACCTGGAGAAATCATCCACCATCACGAGGATGTACCTATTACCACCTAGACTCTCAGTACGAGTGGGACCCATAAGATCCATGTGAATCAACTCAAGAACACGCGAGGTGGTAATGGAATGCAACTTCCTATGAGGACTACGAATTTGTTTTCACAACTGACAGGGTCCACAAACGGTCGAAGTTGACTTTCCAAGAGATGGTAAGCCATGTACTAGGTCCTTTTTAGCTAATAGATTAAGATCTCTAACGTTCACGTGACCTAGACGTTGGTGCCACAAATCCATAGGAGTGATCGTGGCGCTGTTGCAGACAAGTGAGGATGTAGGCTCAGTTCCATAGCAATTATCCTTGGTCCTCACCCCTTACATCAAAAGTTTACCGGCTTGATTATAGACTTTACACGCGTCCCGGTCAAACTTTACTGCAAAGTCAGTGTCGCACAGCTGGCTAATGCTGAGAAGGTTTGCTTTCAAACCTTTGACGTACAAAACATTTTCTAGCTTAGGAAATCAAGGTAACTCGACAGTACCACGTCCTATAATGCTAGACTTGCTCCCATCTCCAAAGGTGAATCTGCCATCCTGATAGTCCTCAAGAGTCGTAAAAAATGAGGCATCACCTGTCATGTGTCTGGAGCACCCACTATCAAAATACCACTGTGAGGTATTATGTGCTTTGAGAGCAACATGAACAACGAAGGCCTTTTTATCTTTCTTAGGTACCCAAACAGGTATGACCTTTTGTTTGCCTTTGTTGTTATTGGTTTTAGCTGGAATGTGAGAAGCGTTCACTAACGGCAAAGACATCCGTCGGAATTCTTCCATTAAGCTCTGAGTCGTGGCAGCTAAGAACTCAACTCGCTCTCTCAGACTAGAAAACTCATCAGTACGTCGTGGTGGAGCAATACTACGTCGTGTCCGACCCATGCTATAGCAAGACTCCCTAAGGTGGCCTTTTCTTTTGCAATAAGTACAAAAGAGTACAGTCAAAGGCGGACCTTGGTTTGCCTTTCTTGGTCGAACTCTCCTTAGAGGTTTTTGTCGGTGACCATAAGGAGTGGTAGTAAACTCAGGAACTGGTCCAGGTGCAATTTGGGACGTGGAGGCACCATCATATCCAATTCCTTGCCGATCACCAAAACCTAAAGCGGGGCCGAGGAGCATCTTTCCCATCTTCCCAGATCTGTCCTCGATTTGTACCTTGACTTCCCATGATTTCTCAAGATCATGAGTCAGCTGGGCAACAAGGGCTTCAAGTTTCTTCCGAGTCTCCACGGAGGAATGGAGCTGACTCGTAAGACTAGCCACTTATTTAGTCAAGTCCCCCCTCTCTTTCTCAGAAACACTCTCTCTCTCTTTAAACATAATCTCTTTCTCGACACATGCAGATTCTCTCTCTCTCAGAGCGGTAACGGTGGAGGACTCTCTTTCTCTCGCCTTTCTTAAATCTTCCTCTAAGCCGGTGATCTTAAGAACTAGCGCTTTGTTACGTTTTTTAGTTTTAAACGACTCAGAATATAACTCAGCGTAGGCGCGTTGAATATCACTCTCGCTCTCACTTGAGTCATCCTCCCCCTCACTCTCATCGATCTCACTGTCGAGGTGTCCCTGTGAGGCATCATCTTCATCGTCGTGAAGAGAACAAGGAGTGCTCACTTGACTGGCCATGAATGCGGTGAAGTTACACTCATGCGGTGACTCATCTCCTGAATCCACCGTCTCGACCTCACTGTCGTCACTAAGGGTAGCATTAAGGACAGCTTTCCCTTTCTCTCTATTCAAACGATTGGCACACTCAAAGGCTCTATGACCCCTACCATCGCACTCAAAGCATCTCTCACTTTCTTTCTTAGGATGATTTTTGGAGTCTTTTTCATTTTTCTTTTCACACTTATTTTTCTCAAATTTCTTTTTATCTTTAAAATTCCCATTTTTCTTAAATTTGAGAATTTTCTTGAAATTTTTTGCAAAAAGAGCTAAATCATCTAGGTCAAAATCACACTCAGAATCTGACGTGTCAATCTCTCTCTTTCTAGACGACTCTACCCTTTTTCTAACCGACCCCTCACTCCTTCTCTCTCGGCTCCCTTATATTTAGATTTAGCAGTTTTAGGGAACATATCAATTTCATAAGTTTGCAAATCTCCTACAAGTTCTTCCAATTTTAGCGTATTTAAATTACCCATAGAATTTAGCACAGTGACTTTAGGGATAAAACGCTTAGGTAAAGAACGAAGAATCTTTTTAACAACTCTAGCATTAGGAATATGTTCACCGAGATTAAAGCTTGTATTCACAATGTCAGAAAGTCTAGCATAAAATTCATCAAAGCATTCAGATTCATGCATGGTGATGGTTTCAAATTGAGTTGTCAAATTTTGCAACTTAGATTCTTTCACAGCATTAGTTCCTTCATGGGTGAGTTGTAAAACATCCCATGCCTCTTTTGACGTGGTGCACGTCATTATGCGTTTGAACTCATCAGGCGTGACAGACCCAGAAATAACACTTAGACCCTTAGAATTAAAAGATGACCATTTAAATTCTTCATCAGTCCAAGAAGTGTCAGGTTTCAAACTAATCACATTATCAACAGTCACGGAGGGAGGAGTCCACCCTCTTTCTACTAAAATCCAGACACGTTCATCAATGGCTTTTAAAGCCGACTTCATTCGGGCTTTCCAATACGCATAATTTGTCCCGTCAAAAACAGGCATTTTATTATATAATTTTTCCATTTGAACACGCACTTTTTCAAAAATCAATTTTATCAGAAAATTGATATCTTAGATAAATTTTGCAAAAAATAGGACTACGCGATAGATTAGCGTAACCTGCTCTGATACCAATTTGAGAACGTATGTGCTCGCGTTCAAATGATCAAATTATATTTTAAACACCTTTTAACCCAAACAAACCCTAAACATGCAACTAGGTGTGATTGAAACAATATGAAATCATGCAAGAGTTATTCAAACACACATAATTGAGGAAAAATCCCCCACAGGGGCAAAACCATTTATTTTCACTATAATTTGTAAGAAAACGGCTTACAATCGGATTACAATGAAAATACAAGTGACTAAGAATTACCCTCAGGTATCGGATTCTGTAGTCGGCGTCTGGAACTATCCCTGTCCAGTAGGGCTGCAATGGAGAAGAAGAACGGTCTCCTCCACAAAGGGTTGAACAACAAAAGTGCGTTCCTGGGTTGCAAAGTGATTCACAAAGGTATGAAATTTGTGTGAATAAAAAAACCTAGAGTATTGGAACTCAATAGGTGAAGACTTAGGGCTTTCTTTACTCTGGAAATCGTGTAGATAAGTCTTGAAAAATAACTCTCCCGAAGTTGGATTAAATAAGAGAACTTGAGACATAAATTTCGGAACACGATCTGAACACGATATGATTGAAGTTATCCTCGGCGGACCGGTCCGGGTCTGAGGCGGATCGGTCCGGTTGACATCGGATCGATTCGGCTTTCAGCTTCATCGGTTTGCCATCAGTCCGGGGTATACTGGCCTTCAGCATATCAAATCGGTCCGTTTGACATCGGAGGGAAGTAATGAAATTTTAGTTCTTTTTTTTAAGTTTTAAGGTTACCTATTAAAAAGTCAAGTGGGTGAATGATTAAACGTAATGGGCTGGGACTTTAATGATTTTAAGTTTTAAATAGATCGATAATGACTATATACAAGGTTTATAGCGTGTCTCTAATTGGGTATACATTAGGTATAAAATGTGTCCAATTTGGATGAATTTAGTGGTCAAAATTAAACACGAACATGGCGCGATGATGGGTTTAATAAATCCGTAGGACCACGCCATGCCGTGTTCATTGCTTGTTAATTTTATTTCATGTCTTGTTGTGTTGTAGTGACCTCTACTTGAGCAGATTCACTTTTGTCCCACTAGTACAAACCAACCGTTGAAGATGAAATGGCTATCGACGATAAGACCACTCACATGATTCAGATAATGGGGCACATGCTCAGTCCAGGTCTAGGAACTAATCAATAAGGAAATCGTAAGGTGTATACACCACTTATACACCAACTCACATGAGTCCTATGATATCAAGCAATGCTTAAAAATAAAGAATAATGATACATACACCTACTCTTAGTACCAACCAAGTACCAAATGTGCTTTAAATGACTGTACAAAAGTGTAGGTCCCATGTATTAAAGTATAGGTCCCATGATGGTACAATGCATTTAAAGCACAATCGGTATTGGATTGGTACTGGGAGTTGGTGTTTGTAGCATTACCCAAAAATAAACATTGAGGCTTGGCCATCACGGCAGACCAACACGCCAGATGGAACAACACTTCTGCCTTCAGGGCTTGACAATCATAACAGATAAATACGAGCTTCTTGAACTTTAGTGTGATGAACAACAGGACAATATGCAACCATGAATGGAGATTAATGAAGAAGTATTATTCGTCGACTATGAAGAAACCCACCAAATTAGCCATAACGAGCTCAATGTCTCTTGGGCAATTGAGCCCAACTAAAAAATGAAGGAGGGAACACCTAATTGAGTCCTATCCGTATTGGTCATTAAGCGAGTCACCCAAGTGGCCAAGCTAACTTCAATAAAAAAACACCTCTTAAGAGATCCTCGACGCTTGGGTCTCTCCATCTTCCTCCTGATTAGGCATAAATTCGTCCAAATTTATCCCTTTAATTTGGTTACTTTTAGCACCTCCAACAACGTAATCGACTGAATTTTACCTCATAATCTTGCTGCTGACATATCCTAACGAGTACACCTAGTTTCTGGTATTTCGTATGAATTTTGCACGTATTTAATGTCAATAACGAAAGAAAGAAACGGAAGAATCAAGAAAGAAAAGAAGGAAAAGTCAAAAGGGCAAAAGTGTAATTTTTACCCAAAATTCGGATGAGGTACGTAAAAGAAGTTGAAGATATCAAGTTTATGAGCTCATAGGAAGAAACGGCACCTCAATCGGAGTCACGGTGTGAAAGATATGAGCAGTCAAAGTTGAGAAAAAAAAGTCAAAGAGGCAGACCGATCCGCAGTAGGACCGGACCGGTCCACAGTGTTATAATCCAGAGGACCCCGGATCGAAAGCAAACTGAAGAAGGAAGAAAATAAAAAGAATTAGTCCGCCAAAAAAATAAAAGAACCGGTTCGCTTCCCAGGCAGACCGATCCGCCTAAGCCCCGGACAGGTCCGACTGTCGAGTTTTGATTTTTTATTTCTCTCTAATCGAGAGTCCCAGTGCAGCTAAAAATCCTAAATTTTTGTAAGGTATATAAACCCGAGTTTTTATCGTTTTTAGTCTGGAGAATTAATATAATTTTCCAATTCCTTTCTGTAAAACCATAGTTTTGAAGTTAGGTTACAATTTTAATTCCAAAGTTTAAGATTATTCCGAGTTCTGTGATTCCAAGTATTTTTCATTGCTGCTTTTAATGCTTTGGTAAGATTAGGAGTTAATTTATTCACTCCAAATTCCTTTCTACATCATTCTACAAATTTTCCTTAGTTTAATCATAGTTTTCTGCAATTCAAAGATTGTTTTCATTAGTTTCAGCATGCCAGGCTAGATTTTCTAAGGCCGGGATACATGAACCCAACCTGATGTGATAGTTTCATGTGTATAACATTAATCCTCTGAATTTAGTGATTTATTACAACGGTATTGCATAGGAATATGAAAATTGTAGATCTTTGGATCTCGTTTGCTTCCGGGTAATCGGGATGCTTCAGAATGCAATTCGAGTGTAACTACCGTAATACCGATTTACTCGTCCTCTGATTAAGTATGTTGCGGGCTTGAACCTCATATACGTAATACTTGGGAGTACTAAATTCTGGGTCAAATTAATCAGTTGAATTTACGATTAGTATTATACCTGCAATAGACTAGGGTTGGGGGATTGTATTCCCGTCCTGTTTTTCTCATCACATAGTTTAAAATTTTAAATCAGTGTTCATCAGTATTTTAGGTAATTTAGTATAATTGCACATTTTCATAATTTCATAATTGCATCTAGTGTAGTCATTCCACAAACCAATCATTTTTTTCCTTTCCTTTAGAGTCAGAGTTACGATTTCTTTGTCTATCCAACGTCGTCACAATTCCATTGTCCTATTTCCCAGTGGATACGATCCTGACTTACTGAGTTTATTACTAACGCGACAGGCTTGCACTTGAGCCTAGAGTGAACGCACATTAGAGACACTTTCTGAGTCGCATCAAGTTTTTGACGCCGTTGCCGGGGACTTAGGTAGACTTCGAATTATATCGAGTCAATCCAAAACTTTGACAAAAAATTTCCAAAAATCTAAAAACATAAAAAAAATTCAAAAAACACAAAAAGATTCACCATCATCTCTCACAAGATGTTAATGCAACATTCTGAACTCACTCCCACACCCCGTAATACTCCAACCAGTATTCACGAAAATCCAATAGTTGAGTACGATCCTGATAGCCCCCACACTCCTAACGCCTCACAGTTCTGGATTCCACCTCCCACACCGTCACACTCAATCTCAAATAACACTCCGTTTTCTTTCTTAGGACACACTTCAGAGCACACTCCGAGTACACCAAGTGAGGACATCGAGTCGTTAAGAGAGAGAGATGTCGCAATACGGTAGTGCAGCCGCCGGTGAGAAAGAGGCCCCATACCGTCCGTTGAGAGAAATCTTATATCCCGAGCGCACTGTCACTCTGGGATGTATTATACTCCCGTATAATGCCGGGCAATTTCGTTTAAAAAATGGGATGATCCAGATTTTACCCCATTACCATGGTATGGATTCTGAAAAGTCATATCTCCATATCAGGGAATTTGAGGATGTGTGTGATACCCTCAATGATCAAACTTGCACACAAGAGGTGATCCGCCTCAAACTCTTCCCATTATCACTAAAAGATAAAGGTAAGACCTGGCTATGGTCTTTACCTCTAAGCTCTATTCCATCTTGGAACGAATTGCAATCTAGATTTCTCAAGAAATTCTTCCCACCACATCGAACAATCTCCATAAAGGCTCAAATTAAAGCATTAAGACAATCTGACATTGTGCCATTTCATCGATGTTACGAGTGTTTCAATGAGTTAGTTACTTCGTGTCCCCATCATGGATTTGATTCAGCGCAAATCATTTCTTTCCTCTATAATAGGCTGAACCTTAATCCCAAACAACTCGTCGAAACCATGGGTAGTGGTCCGTTTATCGAACTAGACGCCCACGATGTTGAGCTTCACTTGAGGTATGTCATCGAGACTACCCAATCTTGGGATACTTCTGATCCTAATGCTCAAAATCGAAATTGTCAAGTGACCACCACCTATCGGCGTCTGGCCTATTTCACGTAGATAAGAATTCTATGACGGACAGTCGATTAAATGCACTTGAGAAAGGATTTTGAGACCTATGCGAGATATATGGAAAAGGATCAACTGGATACATACCAAACCCCGTCGAGAAGGTGTGTGCGATTTGTGAGGCGGGTCATTCAACTGAGGAATGCCCGACTATACCGTCCTACAAAATAATGCTTCAAGAGCAAGTTAGTGGTATAGGAGGATTTAAGGGTAATTTCGATGCACCTCACGGGAATTCTTACAAACCTTCATGACAAAAACCATCCTGGTTTTAGTTCTGAGCAACAACATGCTACAATGAACCCTCCTTCACATGTTGTCCATCCTCCACCACAACACTTTCAACGAGCTCCACACATGCAAGGACATGTGCAAGCACCACCACCTCAAGGAGCATATATCCCTCCACCGCGAAGAACTCTCGAGGACACTATGAATTAGTTTATCAATAGCCAGACTGCAATCAATGCTAAATATGATCGCCTGATCAGCGACATAAATGCAAATATGTCAAAGATACGATCCTCGTTGAGTGTCCAAGAGAAGGGCAAGTTTCCTACCTAGGGTTAAAGACCTCCCCAAGGTCAAACTAATTTTAGCCCACCTCTACTGATCATCAGGAGCAATGTCAAGCTGTGACCACTCTTCGTAGTGGGAGAGTCGTTGATTTATCACCTCCCCCACACGATACGACGAAAGATAAGGAGATTTCGCCTGGCACGAAAGAGGCCGAAGATGTCCCCTTGAATGAGAGTGACAAAGAAGACACTAGTGAGCCCGAGGTAGTAGTGAAACCACCCTCCGCGACACCATTTCCTCAAAGGTTGATTCCTTCCCATAAAGGAAACCCACGTGATGACGTGCTAGACGTACTAAAGCAAGTAAAGCTGAATTACCTTTCCTCGATGACATTAAGCAAATACCAGCTTATGCCAAAGTCATCAAAGACTTGTTTACGGTAAAGAGAAAGATGAAGGTAAAGAAGAATGTCTTCCTAGCACAGAACGTGAGCTCCATTCTACTTAACGATCTCCCGCCAAAATCAAAGATTTCGGTGCACCCACCATTTCCTGCATCATTGGAGAAAATAAAATCGAAAAAGTCTTACTTGATTTGGGAGCAAGTGTCAATATCCTCCCTTATTCCATTTATAGGCAACTTAATTTGGGCGATCTCAAGCCCACAAGAATCACTCTCCAATTAGCAGATCGAACTGTGAAGATCCCACGAGGTGTAGTTGAGGACGTGATCGTCCAAGTTGACACTTTCTACTTCCCGGTAGACTTTATCATTTAGGACACGGAGCCTTCTTTTGCCTCGAGCAATCATGTTCCCATCATTCTCGGGCGCCCATTTTTAGCTACGGCTAACGCTATTATTAACACTAGGAATAGGAAAATGCAACTCACGTTTGGGAACATGACCTTAGAGACCAACATCTTCCATATAGTCCAACATATGGAGGAAAAAGATGATCTTCATGCGGTCAGCCTCATAGATGAGATAGTAGAGGAGTACTTTGAGGATAATTATTGTGGATACGCCTTAGGGTCCTGTTTGGTGTCGAGATACGAGAGTGAGGGGGCGTACACCGAATTCGAGAGGGAGGTTGAGGAGTTGAGAGAGTTACTCGATGAGAGAGCGTCGGACGAGGACGCGAGAGATGTTAGTTGGGTTTCTAGATTTAAGGAGTTACCACCGAGGGATACACGCATGGTTCCCTCCAATGACAAATTTCTAACCCTTGAATTGAAGAAACTTCCCTCCCATATTAAATATGCATACTTAGGAGAGGATGAGACATTTCCTGTTGTTGTCTCCTCTAGCCTAGACGAAGAGCAGGAGGGTAAACTGTTAAAAATTATGAGAAAGCACCAAAGTGCTTTTGGTTGGTGCATTGCTGATTTGAAGGGGATAAGTCCTTTGATTTGCACTCACAAGATCCATCTCGAAGAGGATGTCAAGCCCTCAAGAGAAATAAAAAGAAGGCTAAATCCCAATATGAAACAAGTAGTGAGAACCGAAATTATCAAATTATTGGATGTCGGGATTATCTACCCAATCTCGGATAGCAAGTGGGTGAGCCTTATTCAGGTCGTCCCGAAGAAGTTGGGCATGAAAGTGATTGAGAATGCTAAGGGAGAGCTAGTTCCTAAACATACCACCACCGGGTGGCACGTTTGTATTGATTATCGGAAACTCAATGCGGGAACTAGAAAAGACCATTTCCCCTTGCCATTTATTGATCAAATGCTTGAGAGAGTAGCGGGACACCCTTACTATTGCTTCCTTGATGGTTATTCCCAATATAAACAAATTGAGGTAAATGTACATGACCAGGAGAAAATGACTTTCACTTGCCCTTTTGGTACGTTTGCCTACAAATGTATGCCATTCATCTTGTGTAGTGCACCTGCGACCTTTCAAAGGTGCATGTTGAGCCTATTTAGCGACATGGTCGAGAGAGGACCCGAAGTGTTCATGGACGATTTCAGCGTTTTTGGCACCTCTTTCGATTTTTGTCTACAAAAACTGAAACAACTGCTTGTCCGGTGTGTGAAAAAGAACTTAGTGCTGAATTGGGAGAAATGCCATTTCATGGTCACTGAAGGAATAGTTCTTGGCCACATAGTATCATCCAAAGGAATAGAAGTTGATAGGGAAAATATAGATGTCATAGCTGATCTTCACCCACCAAAATCGCTCAAAGACGTGCGTTCCTTCTTGGTCCACGCGGAGTTTTATCGAAGGTTCATTAAGGACTTTAGCGCCATCGCTAGACCCTTAAGCAACCTACTCATGAAAGACACACCATTCGAGTGGACGGAAGTATGTCAAACCTCTTTTGAAAAACTAAAAACCATGCTTGTGTTCGCTCCCATCATGCAAGTTCTGGATTGGTCTTTACCATTTGAACTTATGTGTGATGCTAGTGATTATGCGATCGGGGCTATTTTGGGCCACAAAAAAGATAAGCAGGCTCGCGTCATCTACTACACTAGCCGGACTCTTACCGGACCACAACTCAACTACTCTACCACGGAGAAGGAGTTGCTAGCGGTAGTCTTTGATCTTGATAAATTTCGATCACACCTTATCGGTTCTCCTATTATCTGCTTCACCGACCACGCGGTATTAAAATACCTACTTGCAAAGAAAGATGCAAAGCCGCGTCTCATAAGGTGGATCCTACTCCTACAAGAGTTTAATCTCCCCATTAAAAATAAGAAAGGAGTAAAAAATGTCGTTGCCGACCACTTATCACGGCTTTTGTCCGACGTACCTAGTGATCCCATAACCATAGATGAATACTTTCCGGATGAGCAACTTTTTCCTACCTCTCATTTGCCCCGGTTTGCGAACATAGTGAATTACCTTATCACGGGAGTCGTCCCTCCCGATTAGACACCGCAAGATAAGAAGAGGTTTATTACATGGTCGCACACGTTCTTCTATGATGATCCCTTCCTGTTTAAATATTACGCCGACCAAATCATCCAACGATGTGTACCGGATGACGAGATCCCCAAAGTCATCCAGTTTTGTCATTAAAAAGCTTATGGAGGCCACTTTTCGACGAAAAAGACGGCCGCTAAAATTCTGCAATGCGGCCTCTATTGGCCCACAATATTCCAGGATATAAACGATGCTTGTAAAGCTTGCAATAGGTTCCAAAGGATGGGAGCTATTACCCGACGAGACATGATGCCTCTTACTCCCATACTCATTATTGAGATCTTCGACTGTTGGGGTATTGACTTCATGGGTCCTTTTCCCCCGTCCTTTGGTTTCCTATACATCCTTGTTGCGGTAGACTACGTTTCTAAATGGGTGGAAGATATAGCTACCAAGATAAATGACAACAAAGTGGTGATAAAATTCCTGCAGGAACACATACTTTCCCACTTAGGTGCTCCGAAAGCGATAATCAGTGATAATGGCACTCACTTTTGCAATAGGCCATTCGAGAAGATAATGAGAAAGTATGGCATCGTTCACAAGGTTGGAATGACTTATCACCCACAAAACGAATGGGCAGGCTGAATTAGCAAATCGAGAAATCAAGAACATTCTTGAAAAGATCGTCAATCCTACCCGAAAAATTGGTCACTTATATTGAACGATTCGCTTTGGGCCTATCGTACCGCATACAAAAATCCACTCGGCATGTCTCCTTTCCGCTTTGTGTATGGAAAACCTTGCCATATCCCCATGGAGTTAGAACACAAGGCGTATTGGGCAATTAAGAAGTTAAACTATGCCATGGATAAAGCCGGTGAAGCTCGCAAGCTTCAATTAAACGAGTTAGAAGAGCTATGCAATAACGCGTATGAGAATCCTAAAATTTCCAAAGAAAAGATGAAACTCGCTCACGATAACATCATTCGTCACAAAGAGTTTCTTCCAGGCCAAAAAGTGCTTCTTTACAACTCTCGGTTTCATCTTTTTCAGGGCAAGTTGCGGTCACGATGGTCTGGCCCCTTCGTTGTGAAGAATGCTTTCCCTCACGGAGCTGTTGAGTTAGACGATTTAAAAGGGGGAAATACATTCAAAGTAAATGGACAACGTCTAAAGCCATATTTAGAGGAGTGTGTGGAAGAAGTCGACACCGTTTGGTTGTCGAACCCCGTTTACGGGGTAGAGTGAGCTGCTACGACGAAGTCGTCGCACCCCCGACGCGTATGGGGTGAATTCATGTGTGTAGTATACTAGAGTCGTGTGCGTAGTTAGAGTCCATAGGAGTAGGGTATATTCGGGAGAGAGCATTCAATTGTTTCGGGAAATCAAGTCAAGTTCCATTGACCATTGATATCGAGAGGTTGTTAGTCCAAAATTAATAGGGAGTATGTTGTGAAAGTGAAACTTTTCGGAGAAGAGCGATCGAAATTAAAATAAGAGGGAAATCCAGCTCAAGAACAAGAGCCGGACCGGTTCCTATATTTTTAGGCTGGACCAGTTCGCTCCGGACCGTTCCTTTATCTTTGGTCGGACCGTTCCGATAGACGAATTGGCCTGCATATTAAAGGACCGGACCGGTCCGGTCCCCAGGCGAACCGGTCCACTTTCTGCAGCATTTCCCCCCATTCCCTAGATTCACCCCCCTTCTCCCCAATCCCCTTCATTCCCTCCCAATTCATCCCCGTCACCCAACCCTTCAATTTCCCTCCCAAATACACCCCCCTTTCCCTCCAAACCTTTTCCCTCCATTTCCAAACCCTACCCACACCCTTTCACCTATAAGTAACCACCCATCCCTCCTTTTCCCTCCACACCTTCAACCACTTCCCCCCTCTCTTCTCCCTCCCTAATTTTTCCAGTAAAACATCTCCCTGCTATCATGGCCCAACGACCTGCCCCCACCAAATACGACTCCACGGAGATCCTACCTTCCGTCCATGGGGAATTCCGTTCCCGCCGAGAGGAACATTGGTGCAATCGATTCTTCGGTCCGGATCACAAACTCCACTTGGAGCGCACTGTCCAATGGACAAATCTTCCCCACTCCGTCACCGCCCTTTTCATGGCTCGGGGTTGGTGCCGATTCCTCAATGAACCGTATGAAGCGGTTTGGGCAGTCGAGGTCCGCTCCTTTTATGGCACCCTTGTTCGAACGGGCCAATTCGAGGCTTAAGCATACGTGGATGGTACCGCCATCCCCTTTTCGTTGGCCCTTCTCACTCCAAGTTGGCCGAATACGATGTTCCCGATGTTCAAGAATTCACTTACCCGAGCAACATCGCCCCGGTCGCCATGGAATTGATTATGGATCGCATTTCCATCGGTGTTGCATGGACGGGGCAAACTGTCGCTGTGGGCCGCCTCAATGAGAAAGCACACCTCACCTTCCAAATAGTGAGTGCAAACATCCAACGATTCAGCGATGCGGCCCCGGCAGGCCACATTGACCTACCACCTATTTGATCCACACACTTCCATCAACTTGGCCCGCACCCTATATGCCGACATCATGGTTGCAGCCCTGGATGAGAAAGGTGCAGCCCCACTTCCCTATTCCCGTTTGATTACCTCCATCCTCAAGGATGCTGGCATCACGACGCCGCTCGACCGAATGCGCCTCCCCGATCCTTTTGGACAGGGGACCCGCACCAAGAGCGCCAAATAGCTAGTCGTCCTTCGGGCGAGGCGGGGAAGAGATAGCGAGGATGAGGCTGCCTCGAGTGAGAGCGACGACGAGGAAGAAGAGGCAGTCAATGCGGATGTGGAAATGGGTGACATAGGTGCGGATGAAGAGTCGGCGGGCGAAGAAGCCGACCTTGATTTTGAATGGGCGGGTAGCTACCTCACGAACCGAATGGCGGCTCTTGAGAAGCGATTCAACAACTTTTTAACCGACTACCGTCGCGATACGAGCATGATGTTCCGTTTCCAAGCGAACATATACCGACGCCAAGGGGATCCGAACTAGCCACTGCCATCCTATTTCTATGACCCCTATGGCCCCGTCGCGCCCGGTTCTTTCCAACCCCCGCCCCAGTGAAGCTTTATATTGTTGTGGAAGTTTTTCTATTTGTTTTCCCTGTTTCACATGGTTGTATGTTGTTTTCCTATAATTGTACCACAGTCCTGTTTTCTATAAAATCTGCAATTTCTCCATTTGTTTGTTTTATTTATCGCACTTATTATTTTGCCTTGTTTAGCTTTTAGTCCTTTTTGCTTGAGGACAATGCAAAAGTCTAAGTTAGGGGGGGTCAAAAGTACGTATTTCTAAAACTCCACAAAATTTCAAAAATGCCCAGAAATTTCCACAAAAATCATAAAATTTTGAAAAACCCAAAAATATTTTTGTTCAAAATAAATAAAAATTGGAATTCAAAATTTTCAAAAATATCATTAAAAGTCGGATTGAAGTCTCAAGTTGTAAAATTCAAAATACACAAAGACAAAATTGACCAAAGATGGAAATTGTGCGAAAATTGACGACTTAACGAATAAGTGTGGAGATTAACAAACCCGGTGAGATTCGAGCATATCACTTTTTGCGAGTTTTTAAATCAATCCGAGTTAATTGTTAACTCAAAGTTCTTTTCAGCGCCTAAAAAGTCGTCGGAGATCTCAATCCTTTCATTTTGATCGGTTATGAAAAACGTGTGTGATATTGCTTTGAAAAACGTACCAAAATTGATCTCTAAACTTAAATTCATCTCGAAATGCATATGGTAACGCAATTGGTATTTTGGACAATGAAGTAGGCCATTGTTTGTTACCCAAAAATATTAGCCATAAAAAGATGTGAAAAATTATCCCTTTGATAACCCAAATTAAGCCAAATAAACTTTTTCCTTTCGTTTGACAACCCGAAAAATTCAAATAGCCTGGAATTGCGAAAAATGGAAAAATTCAAAATTTAAGTTCGGAAAGTGCATAGAAAGGGGCAAGAAAAAAATAGATATGCTCAATAAAAATAGCAAGAAAAGAAAGTAAGTGAAAAACAGGAAAAAAAATAAAAAATAAATAATGAGCAATAGCCCGGAAGAAGCACAAATCGACATCTTAAATGACTTTTTCAATTCCAGCCTTCCCTACCATTGTCATTTTACCCCATATACCTTAAAACCCGGAAAAGTCCTAACCGAGTCTAAATTGTAAAATTGGTTACCGCGTGGAGAGCTAATACGCCAAAAGATAATAAAAGAGATAATGCGTGAATAAGAGGCAATGTTTCCATTTTTAAAACCGTAATCCGTTGATGAGATCCTATCACTATAAAATTTCCGTCTTTGTACCTGTATGCGTGACTTTGCGTCCATTATATTTACTCTTTTTATCACGCATACCGAGAGAATAACCACAATCCGAGTGATTCGTTAGAGAGAGCATTCCGTGAGAATTTGAAATCAAAACTAATTATCGGATAAGTAACGTAATGGTCAATCGGTGGAAATCCGCGGTTAAATTTTTGGCTCAGCGCACACACACCACGGTTTGAGACTTGCAAATATGACTTGACGATGACTATTTTGTGGGAAAATTTTGAATTATACAATTTTTGAGTATTTTGAATGTTCTTTGAGTCGAATTTTGTGGGTATATTCTCTGCAAACCCTCACGAGACACAACTCGTCCTACTAGGGTGACATATGGGTTTAAAGGCTTATTGCATACGCTAAATGCAGTCGCTTGCCCACGAAAAAGGTATTCAATCCCAATAAAATATTTTTCAAGAGTTGAGCCTTGCTAGGATTCTTTTACATTGCTCGGGACGCTCAAAGTTCTAAGTTAGGGGGATTTGATTAGGCATAAATTCTTCCAAATTTATCCCTTTAATTTGGTTACTTTTAGCACCTCGAACAACGTAATCGATTGGATTTTACCTTATAATCTTGATACTGACTTATCCTAACGAGTACACTGAGTTTCTGGTATTTCGTATGAATTTTGCAGGTGTTTAATGTCAATAATGAAAGAAAGAAATCGGAAGAATCAAGAAAGAAAAGAAGAAAAAGTCAAAAGGGAAAAAGTGCAATTTCTACCCGGAATTCGGATGAGATACCTAAAGAGAAGTTGAAGATATCAAGTTTATGAGGTCATAGGAAGAAACGGCACCTCAATCGGAGTCCCGGTGTGAAAGATATGAGCAGTCAAAGTTGAAAAAAAAAAGTTAAAGAGGCAGACCGATCCTCAGTAGGATCGGACCGGTCCGCAGTGTTATAATACAGAGGACCCCGGATCGAAAGCAAACGGAAGAAGGAAGAAAATAAAACGAACCGATTTTACCCTGATCGGTCCGCCAGAAAAATAAAAGAACCGGTTCGCTTCCCAAACAGACCGATCCGCCTAAGCCCCGGACCGGTCCGGCTGTCGAGTTTTGATTTTTTATTTCTCTCTAATGGAGAGTCCTGGTGCAACTAAAACTCCTGAATTTTTGTAGGGTATATAAACCCGAGTTTTTATCGTTTTTAGTACGAAGAATTAATATAATTTTCCAATTTATTTCTGTAAAACCCTAGTTTTGAAGTTAGGTTACAATTTTAATTCCAAAGTTGAAGATTATTCAGAGTTTTGTGATTCCAAGTATTTTTCATTGCTGCTTTTAATGCTTTGGTAAGATTAGGAGTTAATTTCTTCAGTCCAAATTCCTTTCTACATCATTCTACAATTTTTCCTTAGTTCAATCATGGTTTTCTGCAATTCAAAGGTTGTTTTTATTAGTTTCAGCATGCTAGGCTAGATTTTCTAAGGCCGGGATACATGAGCCCAACCTGATGTGATAGTTTCATGTGTATAACATTAATCCTCTGAATTTAGTGATTTATTACGACTGTATTGCGTAGGAACACGATAATTGTAGATCTTTGGATCTCGTTTGCTTCCGGGTAATCGGGATGCTTCAGAATGCAATTCGAGTGTAACTACCGTAATACCGATTTACTCATCCTCTGATTAAGTATGGTGCGGGCTTGAACCTCATATACGTAATGCTTGAGAGTACTAAATTCTGGGTCGAATTAATCAGTTAAATTTATGATTAGTGTTATACCTGCAATACACTAGGGTTGGGGGATTGTGCTCCCGTCCTGTTTTTCTCATCACATAGTTTAAAGTTTTAAATCAGTATTCATCAGTATTTTAGGTAATTTAGTATAATTGCACCTTTTCATAATTTCATAATTGCATCTAGTGTAGTCATTCCACAAACCAATCATTTTTTTCCTTTCCTTTAGAGTTAGAGTTAGGATTTCTTTATCAATCCAACGTCGTCACAATTCCATTGTCCTATTTTCCCGTGAATATGATCCCGACTTATCGGGTTTATTACTAACGCGACAGGCTTACACTTGAGCCTAAAGTGAACGCACATTATAGACACTTTCTGAGTCGCGTCACCTCCCTCAACCTATTCAAAAGAAGAGTACAACTCATCAGTATCCCGACACTCAACATATAGATTCGAGTACTAATGGGGTCTCCCAAACCCGACTCGTAAAAATTCCTGCAAGGCTCGCCACCTTCATCCCCCATAACTAATAGTTGAAAGAGGACGAACATCAACTCTTTCTGCAAAAATTCATTCAAGATACTCCGTATGTTACCCAATATGGACACAAATATAAACACCGGGGCCCTTCAAAGTTAAAAAACTTGAGAATGCCAAATTATGTCAGGCACTCTCCAACCTTATGGGAATCGACATCACCGTTCCAACCCGCCAGACATCCAAGACTAAGAGTCGCCGTAAAGATCAATCTAGAGATTCCCCATTGAAACAATTGGATATCAAACACACCCCAGGAACTCGTGTTGGCAAAGCACCTTCGAGTTTTTCCTTTTAAAGTTTGAGTCCCCTTATATCCCCTCCATTATTGTATTCTCACGTGAGTCAGACTTCTCTGTTCTCCATAATTTTGGTGTTTCCTCCTTTTTATGTCATAATAAATTGTGGTTTTCCGAACTCGCTCTCGTGTTCTCTGTGTGACAATACCGAACTCTTAAATGAATCAAACAACACACCTAATAATAATGACTATGTAAAAAAATACTTAAAACACTTATAAAAGCTTGACTAACATCAAGACAGCCGAATAAATCCTAGTAAGGATGAGACGATGACCATAAACATGGGCACATGTGAAAGCCTTAAAAACCTCTACATAGGATCCTCCATAGATAACATCAAGATAGGAAAATTCACTAAACTAATCTCTAAATTTGTGGATATATTCGCCTAGTAGTATGCCAATATGCCAGGAATAGACCTCAATATCGTCATGCAGGAAATACACATTCTCATAGAGATAAAACCAATCAAGCAACGACTATGCAATATAGTCCTGGAATGGTCCCTGAAACTCAAGGAAGAAGTCGATAAATAACTGAGCATCGGTTCATGAGGGTTATAGAATACCTGAATTTTCTCACCAACGTCATCCATATCCCCAAAGCTTGTGGTAAAGTTTGCATGTGTGTAGACTATCAGGACTATAACAAGGCCTACCTTAAGGATAACTTACCCTTACCAAATGTCAACCTACTCGTAGATTTCATTAGGCTTGTAAATCGGGCTAAGTGAGCCAATCTTGGGGTTGCCTAGGCTCGCCCGTATTAAAGTTTGTCATTCCAAGCCCGATATTAGCCCAAGTCGGGTTATCCACATGTGGCTTAAGCTTGAACCGAATTGTAGTTTGGGCTTAAAAATTTAGCTCAAACTCACTTAAAGCTCAACCCGAATTTAGCGGGTCTTACGGGTGGGCTTCGAGCTTTCCCGGATCAATTTATATCCATATATAGCATAGCCAACGACGTGCTCAAATCCTTTATATATGGATTGTGGGATAAAACTTGATTAAAATGCATTCGAACCACCGGGAGAAGACTTCCTTCATCTTACCGTAGGAAACAAGCGACTACACCGTCATGACCTTCGGGCTAAAGAATGCGACAGCTGCCTACTAGAGGGAGGTAATCGCCATCCTACATGATCTTATCCATAAAGAGGTTGAGGTTTATGTCGATGATATAATCATTAAAGCTAAAGACCTTCAAGGACACATATCCACACTCTAAAAGTCCTTTCAAAGTCTTCCTCAAGTCAAGATGAGTCTTAACCCATAGAAGTGTGTCTTCAGAGTCACCAAGGGAAATGTCATATATTTCATTATCAACAAATAAATAATAGAAACATGGAATGTTAATGAAGTAATAAGGCTACACATTTTTAAAAAGAGATAAATAATGAATACGGATATGGGTGTGTGCCGAGATAGAACATTCTTATGTGGGTAGGCCGAGGGAGCACATTTTATGCGGGCATCACTCCAGATGTTCCTCGTACCGACCACGCTATCACAAGGTGGTGCCCGATTCACGTGATGGTACGTGGATTGGATGGTATATGAATTTAGAGCATCACATTAGTTGTGGATAGTTATGTACGTGCGAATAATAGGCAAGGTCATGTGTGACGGGATATATGAGTGTGTCACACGATTTTGTGGATACTTTTGGTGACGCGAAAAAGAAATGATATCTCGGTGTATGTCAGTGTAATGTATGCATACCACATATTCTTGAGATGGCCGAGGGGAAGGGCACATGTTAGTTAGGGATTATTAATTAAGATATTAATTAATTATTGAAAATATTGAGTTAATTAAAATATACTGTGAGGTTCTGTGGCACATGGTGGGTTATCATAGTAAGGTAGATAACTGTGCATTTATTATTTGTATATATATATTTGCTTTTGAGTTGCATAGCTTTGGTGACTTTCTATGTTTTGACCTATTTTATCAATGGTAACTGTTGAAGCAACAACAAATTAAATGCATAATTAAAAGGAATGAAATTACCCAATTAGGAGAGAATAAATCGAGGAAAAAAATATAAGAAATTCATAACAAAAATTCAGGTTGAATCGGGGACAATGCCGCTCTCTTTAAGATGTTTTGCGGCTCTGCCCAAAGTGTGTTGACAGTCACAATTACCTCGTCACCCCCGGGATAAAACACTATCCAATGATAAAAAAATACGGATTGATAAAGCACAAGAATCAATACTGTCTGTGTACATACATTCATATTAATTGCTTGAGTCTAATGATAAATCTGGGGAGGATTTATTATTCCAGTGAGGAAGAATTTTTTTTGAGAGAGAAAGCAGTTATGTGTTAGCAAAAATCGATTATTAAAAAATGAAGGCTATAGACCTCTTTTATTAAGCAACTAGAAAGAGACGTTAGTAAAACGTGGAGAGAAATCTGGAAAAACATGGACAAATGGGTTGAAAATTTCAATAGATAAAAAAGTCACGTTTTTTTTTTAAATAAATTTTTGTTAAAAAATAATTTTTAAAGCCTCAAAAATCATCAATTTATTTGTCCAAAAAATTATTTCTTAATGAGCCCAAGCCCAAGACCTAGGACCCGGACCCGAATAAGGGCACAGACCGGGCTGATCGGACGGCGATGGTGCGCACGTGTGACTTGGCCCAATAAGTCTCCCACCTATACACACAAAACATCAAATGCCCAAAGAGCTTGCCCATTAGTCCCAAATAAATTGTAGATATACCACTCTAAAACTTACCTCCTTACCGATGTGGGATTAAACATAATAAGTTGTTGCCAAAAATGAGCTTTAAGGAATCTACGCGATTTTCAAAGTCAAAGACTAATGTTGTCTTTTTTCAAGGTTTTGCATAACAATCCCCCACTTGCAAAATTTGAAAACATTATATCAAGCAAAATTCATAGAATTGTGCATAAGCAAAGGTGTCTTTCGACTTGAACCTTTACATAATAAAGATCATTTAGAATATACTAGAGTAACTGTAGTTTTGAACTCTATCTCTCACATCATCTCACACACAACCCTACTTGGATGTAGTTCTAATAGCCAGCACGTTACGGCCACGTGCTTTCATCCCACTATAATGAATGCTGTAGGAATCTGCACAAAATATCTATAGAAAACAACCACACTTTCACATCCACATAGGTGAGTGTATCAAGGATACTCCCGTAGCTAGGTACCCCACTCAAAATAGAGCTATAGTTATCACCAAGGTTCTAAAAAATGCGGGGAATGATCGAGGCATGGAGGTCAAGCCTTAAGCCTTAGAAGCCTAGGCGAATCTTAGGCGTGAAAAGGCATTTAGGTATTCTTAATATATTTTAATATTTTTAACCATAACAAGGATATTAAAATACTAAAATTGTACATATCATAAAAATATGTCTGAATATATGCAAATTAAAATGATATTTAATTATTTTGGATGAGATAATGGTCTGGTTTGTAAAAAAATTATTTAAAAGGCGATATCGTTTCACTAAAGCATTGTTGTTTTTAGAGAAAAAAAACGCGTTTTATGGGCTTTACCAAGAATAAGGCATAAAATTCTTGAGGCGGGGCATTTCTCCTAAGCCTCAAGCCTAGGCGAATTTTTTAGAACAGTGGTTATCACTGGGAGTTATAATAACTCATCATTTACTCGCTTCATGATATCATGCTCCATAAGGATGGACTCGGAGTAAAACCCCTCTCTAAATTAGTTAATAATAGTATAATTCAAGCCATATCAATTGTAACTTGTTGCTACCCTTTGAACATATTTTTTGGGATCTCCAGTCTATATGTTGGGTTACCATCACAAGCGACTCATGTATCCAAGGGTTTTAATCCCATCCTTTTTGAGGTGTTCCACACTTTCTCCCTAGCTAGTCCTTTTGTCAAAGGATTAATTAAGTTATGTTCAGATCATATATGATCCACCCTCACAGCATTTGTAGAAATAAATTCTCTAACAGTACTATGTTTACGACGTATTTATCGTTTCATACCGTTATAATAACGTTTCTCTACTTTTTTAATAGCCTACTATCACAATGAATCAAAACGGTTGGTATCGGTATTTCTCATAACGGGATATTTGACATGAGGTTTCTTAACCAACCCGCCTTTTCACTAGCAGTAGTTAATGCTATCATCTCAGAATCCGTAGTGAATTGAGCCAAAATAGTTTGTTTCTTAGATTTCCAATAAACTACAACACTAATGATGCTAAATATATATCCACTAGTAGCCTTGGAATCATCAGACAGGGTGTTTCAATCAGCATCACTAAATCCTTAAAGGACAGCGGGATGCTTATTATAGTATAATATGAGGTTCATCATCCTTTTAAGGTACTCCATGGCCCTATCAATAGCATGCCAATACTCCATGCTAGGTTTACTGGCAAATCTACATAGTACTCCCACAACATAAGTTATGTCAGGTCTAGTGCAATCAGTAGCATAACATAAGCTACCAATGATGCTTGTATACAACATTATTCTTAAATAACTTTACACTATGATCAAATGGAGCACTAGCAGGTTTACAGTCAAAGTAATTGTATTTCTTTAGAACTTTCTCAATATAACAAGATTGATCCAAAGAAAGTCCCTTTTTCTGACCTAGTAATATTAATTCCCAATATTACACTAGCTTCACCCAAATCCTTCATATCAAAATTGGCACACAATAATGATTTAACATTTTCTACGACATGAATATTATAACCAAATATTATCAAGTCATCAACATAAAGACATATGATAGTACAAATGTTCTCTACATATTTATAATAAGTGCATTTGTACCAAATATTAACAAGTCATCAACATAGTGACATATGATACTGTAAACGTTCTCTACATATTTATAATAAATGCATTTGTCAATTTCATTTATTTTAAACCCATTAGAGATGACTAAGCTATCAAATTTATCATGCCATTGTTTTGGTGCCTGTTTGAGACCATAAAGAGATTTGTCTAGTTTACATACTTTATTTTCTTAACTATGTACAATAAAACCTTCAGGTTGATCCATATAAATCTCTTCTTATAATTCTCCATTTAAAAAAGCAGTTTTAACATCCATTTGGTGTATAATTAAATCATTTAAGGCGTCTATGGCAAATAGTACACGTATGAACGTTATTATAGTCACGGGTGAAAAGGTATAAAAAAAGTCTACATTTTCTCGCTGTCTAAAACCTTTGGCAATACGACGTTCCTTATATTTTTAAATAGTGCCATCAGGTTTAATTTATTTTTAAGTACCCATTTACACCAATTGTTTTACACCGAGGGAGGAAGGTCCACCAAATGCCAAGTTTTATTTGTTTCCAAAGATTCCATTTCATCATTAATAGCCTCTTGCCATAAATCGACATCTAAAAACGATAAAGCTTCTTGAATAGTGTTGGGATCCTCTTATAAAGTGTAAGCATAAAAGTCGGGGCCAAAATATTTTTCAACACGGGCCTTTTTACTTTTTCGAAGTTCTAAAATGGAGTCATTATTTTCTTTATTTTTATTTAAAGAAATATTAGTGGATGACTCACACCCACTATTTCTCAATTTAAAAAGGAAATTTATCTTCATAAAAATCGGCATCATTTGATTCAATAATTACTTGATTTTTCAAGTCATAAAATCGGTATGCTTTGCTATTAATAACATAGCCTATAAAAATGCACTCACAAGCTTTACTAGCCAATCTAGACTTTTTAGGGTCGGGTATACGTACATATGCTAAGCCCCCCCCAAACGTTCTAAAGTATGACACATTGGGCTTAATATTTTTTCAAATTTCATAAGGAGATATTTTGTTTTAGTTTTCGAAATTCTATTAAGTACGCGACACGCGGTTAAAATAATTTCACCCCACCAATATGAGGCAGCCTCCGAATTTAATAAAATAGCAACAACTAATTCAGTTAATGTCCTATTTATTCTTTCGACTTTACCGTTCATTTCGGACGAATAAGGAGCAATTTTTTCGTGAATAATACCGTGGGTTTTATAAAATTCAATAAATGGCGTAGAATCATATTCGGTGCTGTAACACCCCTCCCGCCCGGGGAGAGTGAACGGAGTGCTACTATCGATAAAACTAATCAAATTCGCAAATAGCAAGGCATAGAGTATCTAAAAGAATCCCACAATAATATAAATCCACTAATCTCAATTCTTCAAATTCAATACAACAAAGTCTCTCGAAATAATACAACTATCTATCTCGAAATAAAAACAAATCACCAAATGCTCTATACAATAAAAATAAATACAATTCTTCTCATTGTATTCTCGAATATTCTTACCGAAATAATTCACGCTAAAAATCATCCCAATTGGTCCATAGCGTCCCAATCCACGCTAACCTGCCAACTAAAGAAAATATGGGGAAGTACACAATACGACAGGAAAAATGCTCAACAAATATATTAGCGGTGAATAAAACGTAACAACACGAGTACGAATATTCAAATCAAATGCAAATCTCAAAGCATTTATCAATAAATTCCTCAATAACACATCAATGGGTCACCAGGCCTCACCCCATCCGCATATGCTTTATCAAGTCATAGCCCCGGGAAGCAGTAATTTTGGCAGGTGTCCAGCCTCCGTGCCATATTAAAATCTCATGATAACGTGCTCAAAAACAACATAAATAATACCACATGAATCAAAATCATTCCAATAATTATTTTTTTCCAGATTTCCAAGAATTTATCAATTCAAATATGAGTTCAATTAAACATGAAATCAACGTAATAACTCTCGAGAGATTTAAAGAGCATATTGTGTAAAAACTCATACTTCAAAATCATCGCATGAATCACCATATAAATTCAGCCTCAAAATTTGATTGCACCATCACGTTCCTCTCGTAAAAATAATCAAATCACATTTTAACCCCAACACGAGATAACCCCAAATAGTCCTATTTTAAAAATACAAAAAAATAAGATCCAGAAATTATTCGAATCGCTAATCTCACTTCAGATTTGGATTCTACACGAAAAATTGAGTCGGGTATGTGTTTTGAGTTTTCCTCAAATCTCATTCGAATGCATTTAAAAAGAAGATCTAAACAATCCAAATTGACTCTTCTCATTCCACTCGTTTTTGCCTCTTTGGATTTCGTTTTTGGCCTCTTTTTTTCATCTCCCTTTCCTTATAATCACCCATAGTATTCCTTATATAGTCCCTCTCTCAAACCCTAGCTTGGAGCCTAAGCTAACCTATATTACTATATTGTCCTTTAATTCAAAATTATCAACTTTACATATTTAAGCCATTACAAAATGTCCAAAAACAATTTAAATTTAAATGTTTGATTCGATTTCAAACCAAAATAAATTATTTCATTCCTGATTAATAAAATAATACTACTACTGAAATCTTGTTTAATATTCATAAATAAAGCCCTCAAAATTATGGGGTATTACATACTTCTCCCCTTGAAAAGGAATTTCGTCCTCGAAATTCAACGAAACCTAACCCGCGAAATAAAATGCTACTCGATTCTATTTCCCAAAATCACACACAAAAGTCCTCAAATTAATTCTAAACATCCTCAAAATTTTATATCTAAAAAAAAAAACATCTAACCCACATGCTAGACCCAATACCCAAGGGTTATCGTATACCTAAGTTCTGATACCATCTGTAACACCCCTCCCGGGGAGAGCGAACGGAGCGCTACTATCGATTAAACTAATCAAATCCGCAAATAGCAAGGTATAGAGCATCTAAAAGAATCCACAATAATATAAATCCACTAATCTCAATTCTTCAAATTCAATACAACAAAGTCTCTTGAAATAATACAACTATCTATCTCAAAATAAAAATAAATCACCAAATGCTCTATACAACAAAAATAAATACAATTCTTCGCATTGTATTCTCGAATATTCTTCCCAAAACAATCCACGCTAAAAATCATCCCAATTGGTCCATAGCGTCCCAATCCACGCTAACCTGCTAACTAAAGAAAATATGGGGAAGTACACAATACGACAGGAAAGATGCTCAACAAATATATTAGGGGTGAATAAAACGTAACAACACGAGTACGAATATTCAAATCAAATGTAAATCTCAAAGCATTTATCAATAAATTCCTCAACAACACATCAATGGATCACCAGGCCTCACCCCATCCGCATATGCTTTATCAAATCATAGTCCCGAGAAGCAGAAATTTTGGCGGGTGCCATGTGACACCCCGCCTAATTAAATACCGGGGGATCACTCCTTTATTAAATTAAAATCAAGGTGAACAATTGGTTCATTCTTAGCATCACTGTCCCAAATAAAAATATTTTCCGATTAAACACCCTAAATAATTAAGCTAAGTGTCAAAACCATTTAAAACTTTATTTCCATTTTATTTAAATCTAATTATAAAACCTTTAACCATTTACATTATAAGAGTCACACATTAAGTATAAGAATAAAATGAACATTCAAGAGTTTACCCATCAATAATAAATCCCAACATTAAAACACTAAAGGAAACATCCTGACAGAAACAAATCCCGAAATAAAGATACTTAAATTAAAAGAATTACAATCTCTGATAATACCAACTAAATAATGAAAAAAGGGCGACACATGCCCCCACTGGATAAAGCTGAATTAGAAGTAGAGTCAACAATAAGGTCGTCTAAGCAATGGCCTACAACCCCCACAAAAGCTACAGCGCGTTCCATCCAAAGAATCCTAAGTAAGACACCCCTGTGGCTGGGCACCTGTAATACACATATATATATATACACAAGAGAGAAGAGGTAACAACAAACGGGTCAGAGCCCGAATGTAAAACAGTTTTAAAAATAGTTTAACAAGTATTTAAAATGCTTACCGGCTAATGCAACAGTCATATTAGTATGCGACACTCTCTTGAGAATTCTCACCTCCCATCTAGTGTGCACGTCTATCGTACTAATAAACCCCATATATCTCTCTAACTTATTCTCCATAAGTTTTAACACGTGAAATTTAGGTTATGATATTCACTTTAGAAAAGTCTATCTCTTCAAGATTTCTTCCGTTATTTAGAATAATTCCGTATTGTTATAATGTTTCCGAATACTTATAGTGAAGTTGATTAAATTTCATACTTTACTTAACTACTATTTTACTCAGTAGAAAGTTCTCATTAGTTACACGTATATATATTAATTACTCGTATAATATATATACAAACAGCACCCCACATAAAATCTATGGTGCTGGCATACTCTGCTATCAAGTCCCCGTATCACACAAACTAAGGGAAATACTAGTTCGAAATCACTCTTGAACTGTATTAACACAAACACAAACAACATTGAGGTGAAGCATAGATTCCAAGTCTCTAAGAGATCAGTACATACCCTCACGTCTCTTAGGACCGTCTAACCATCGATCAGATAGCCTGTACCAAGGATATCTATCTTCTAGGGTACGAGTCAATATCCCCCATAAAGTCACATCGAGATAAGACTGTCCCAGCGCGGTAACCTGAGGGATAGCAAGTAGCGCGGGTACAATTTTTACACAGAAATAATATATGCACAATCACACCGTCATATATAAATATGTATTCACATCCACATTATTAAATTAGGTACTCTCACGACCCAAAATTTTTATTATCCGTTATTACACGTTCTACTTCATTATATCGTATAACGACCTCATTCCGTTTTATTCTCGTAATTAATTTATTCTAAACTCACTTCTTGTCACTCGAAGTGTTTTCGTAATCTAAGTACAATTTCAGTAGGTCCTCTCTCGCCTTGTAATCTAACTTATTAGATGTTTCGATTATTTAATCAACACACGTATGATTTCTTAAGTCTGAAAGTCTCCCCATTTACCCTTTATTTCCTTTCACATTAAAGTTCCACTTTATGGGATTTCTCTTGACCCTACTGGTCCTCTTTATGTTCCATTATATTCTAGTAACCCTAATCAAGGTTTACTACGCATAAAATCCGGTTAAGCTAACACCAGCAAAAATATAGTTTTCCCAGGAGGGTCGATCGATCGATGAAAGGGGGTCGATCGATCGAACCTTCGATCGATCGATGCTCTGGGCTCGATCGATCGATCAAGCAGTTATGGCGAAACTGCAGAAAGCCTAGCTACGGAATTGTTACCCCAAGCTCCTCCAAACCATCATATTACAATCCCAAAATTCCAACCAATTACACTATAAGTGTTGTATACCCATATAAACAATCTCATACGTAACACATGCGAATTTTCATCAAGAATCATGGGTTAAAAGGGCCAAACTCTATATAATTCTCATGAACCCTAATATTTCCTTTAACTTAGTTTCTTTCATTCTTTTTCCAGATTTTCTTTCTCTAATACCATGGAAATTCGTGGCTCAACCTCTACATGTGAAATGGATTTCCAGAAATATGATCTCTATCATTATAACATGCAATTTGTGTCTCCAATTAATGTTTTTCTTCAAGAACACTAATTCTAATCAACCTAAGACTAATATAAAAGGATGCATTAACTTGATAAAATCAAGATAGATACTTGCCTGAAAATTTAGTCTCTAATTTGTGGACGAATTTGGTGTGGTTGCGTTCCCCGTCGCGCGATCTACGCGTTGGTGGTGACGGCAGTGCAATCGGAGGTGTTCTTGGCCTAGAACTCCTTGGAGAGCTTCTCCTCTTCCTCTCCAATGGCCGTCATTAGTATTTGATTGTGCTAACCCTAAAAGGTGACACTTAACATCTGATATAACCCTTGCAAATTCGTGGCTTTAATTATCCATAATTACGAAATGTCCAAAACGTCCTCCCGGGGTGCTAATTAAGCCTAAACCCCCCCGAGACCCAAACCAAACCCCCGGGTACACTTTTCTGACTATCTCGACCCTTCCGGACACTTTGGCGCACTCAAAACGATCATACGCACAACTTATAATTTATTTACTTTTATTAATCAACATTAGTCCCAACACGACACAGGCGCGTCCCGACTTAAATTTCCATAATTGTCATTTTATTCACATGTGATAATATTATAAAAATAAATCTCATATATTACTATACTCATCGAGTAACATTCAACAAATAACAAATTTATAATAATTACTAACCCTCGTCACGCTAGTAAATATTTAAAACAACATTCCAGATTAAAATTAAATTAATTTATCTCAATTAAATTTCATAAATCATTAAATTTAATAAATTCCTAAATTTAAAAGCCATAAAAATATGGGGTATTACATACTTCCCCCCTAATAACGGGATTTCGTCCCGAAATTCGGAAAATAAGGCCTACCAGGTAGCACAATTCTGGATATCCTTTTCAGTACGCAAATTTTCTACATAGTAAGTCGCTCAATTACTATAGCTCTTTCCTCACAACAAGCTTGCTTTACATTCTCATTGGAGACACTTCACATAGTGCTCCTAATTGACAACATTCGCATAGGTCACGCCTATACGTTATAAATTCCATTATCTCACTATCATTAGGAGGCCGCACCTCACTACATGACAACTACTCGGATTTATTCATATACAAAACTCCCATTCTGAGAAAATCATACGAACATTTGATCACTTGTTCGCCTAAAACAGTCGTGGAATTCTACCATAGTTAACGGATATTTTCTCGACCGATCCAAATTTTTTTATTATCTACTCACCTCTAAACATACGGAAGGAGAATAGTCGGGGTTCTTCCATAACAAAACCTTAATAAGCACCTCGTACGCGGCAAACAGGTACGAGTGCTTCTACAGAGCATTCTTGAAATCATCGTACCAAGATTCCAAAATCTCCTTCACATGGCTCCACTAATCTTTAATCACCGTGCGCCTATTCCCTGGCTAAGGGTGATACATCCTACTTGAAACGAAATCTATCTCCGCTGGTTTCTGAAATCCCATATCAAAGGTGGGATTCACCAATCTCATCCTGATTTAGAAATTTATACTGCGCCGGACCATGCACTGGCGTGATCCTTCCTTTCAAAGGAAGTCTGGGCATACTAGTTAATATTGTAAACCAGCCTAAAGGAATATCAATCACTTCCTTCACGGCGACTTAATTCACATGTTCGGGATGAATCCTTGATCTTGTTTTAAGGATGGCAACCCATCCAAGGACTTTACCGACCTCTTCCAATTTCAGGAATTGTCGATAAACACAAAATTCTTTGGTTGATTCTCCTCTTTCAACTAAACCTTACCTATGGGCGGTGAATGTAGAGACTACTCACTACGCTTCGCTAAACATCGATTTTTCCTTGAAATGCCTCACATTAAGTGACACGTAATACTCCCCTTCCTTCCTTGGTGTATGCCGAAAGTTCCGACCCGTGCTCTTCTCTCCACGAAGCGCACTTCTGAATTTCTTATACCATACTAACATCATCACCCTTTGTATGTGCAAGTCACTCTCACACTTGACTACTAACAGCTCCGCTCCGATTGTTCTTCATAATAATAATTCTGCTCCATTCAAGGAATACCCCTTCTTAAATGGCTTCCCACAACCTTCCAATTAAATTAGGGTGTGCTATTCTAATTGCATACTTATGTATGGATTATCGCCCCTCATGTGACGTTTAATCCACTATATCACTTCCACTTCGTTATACTAGTCCCACAAACATATATTTCACACGTCTATTACCGCGTCCCTTCGACTCGGACGATTTTAACTGCAGTTAACCAAGATGCCCACATTTTTGCAACACCCCGACCGCCCTGAGAGAGAGAACGGCGTGCGACTCATCTGTATAACTAACTAAATCCAACAAGACATAAGGAATAGGGCATTCAAATGCCATGTCAACAAACAGGGGAACAACAAATTTCAACCTTCTTCAGATAAGTTCAACAATTTTCCCAAATATGTACATCAATCAAAATAAATCACTAACGCTCTATTCATCAAAATAATTACAGGTCATTTCTTTTGTATAATAAAGTCCTTCCAGATAATCCATGTTAAAAAAAATCATTCCAGCTCTTTGTTCACCTTGTGTCTTGAACGCGGTTACGACATTTGGGTACTCTCAATCACCCTAGAAATCAAAATTTTTAAATCCTCCTTATCATCGTTCCACCCCTCAACTCGTGGGGATAACTTTCAATGCTTTCTTACCACAAAAATCTGGCTCCAATGGCTTTAAAACAAAATTCAACTTCCAACTTACATACATAATTACTTGATCCCATTTCGACCAGGGTACCGAACTCATGGAATAGTGACCAAACGTCTCCCTATTTCCAACCTTATGCTAAGTTTCATGCGTGGGATGTCTCGCAAAGAGAAATCTAAATAAGGAACCCCCCCCCCCGATACACTACTACCTAGCATTGTCGGTTATCGAAATCCGTTAGGTCCTCCGTCCGTGGCATGTACCCCTTTATTTCGTCTCTTGACAGAAAAGTTACAATTTCTCCCGTAATTATGCTTAACAAAGAACGTTTCACCAATTTCACTATCGTCCCGTATTGGTTGATGATAACTACATTCTATAAACCTCGGATATATACGATCGGAATTCCCAAAATTCCTTTCTCTAATAATAATAGGAGTATAACTCTTAACGCCCACATCTCTAAAGGATAAATATAACAATGCACTCTTCCTATCACTAAGTTCGGAGTGCTAAACATACTACTGAGTCAAGTCTTTTCGCTCAACGGTAAATCCCTATACATACTGAATCATATTGGCAAAGTCTATACATACATTGGCATCGAATATCTCGAGCCCACTATCTCCTCCGAAGTCTCTAAGATAGATAATACAAGTGCAAGTCCAACCTTCTTACAGGTAAAGCCTCGCCAAAACAAAACGTGCTGCACTAATGCAACTACTCCGATAGCCTTGCAATAAATGCCCACTATCGTACTACCCATTTCTATAACGTTTTAACAAAGATAATATCATACTCGTATATCGAATCACTACAACGAGTAGCCTCAATAAAGTACATAACATTGTTAATATACTCATTCATCCTCCGCGGATAGCACTAAAGAAAAAAAATTCCGCTACACTAGGGAAAAATATTCACATAATAGTGACTAGCAATGCTAATCTAGCAATGAATTAAACTCGTCTCACATGCTAATATAGCAATGAATAAAATATGGTGACTCGCTCGTGTCACGTAAACACGTCGCATCCTCTGAGGATACAACTTATACTTCCACCTTGGCAATTTTCTTGACTGTACAAACGGTTTTCGGACGCAACACGTCTGCCCAAACCAAACCAAAACTACTTTAATCGTCGTTCTTTACTAGGCACCACATTCTTGTCCTTTTTCTCACTTTGGAACATATTATCGCGAGCGATTTCACTCCGCACAAAACACCTCAACACATAATCCACTTACTACCTGTCCTACTAACCAGGTTAGGATTGTCCTTCTCTCGGACTTTAGTAGACTCAATTCCTGTTAGCTTCCCCGATCATACCCTTAGTCTTTTAGGCCATAAAGAACATGTCACTGACTATAATAGTCCTCTCTGAATTTACCATCTCTTGGTGAGAATTTAACTATCTGAAGCATTTAAATGGGTCTCCTGATGTATATCCACATCCCTTTATGGTGATATACCACCACCGTTGTATTCAGTCTTATTCTAGACTAAATTTTTCGATTCCTTTAACTTCCCCCACAAAGAAGCATTATCATCTATATTGACAAAATACGACATTGTCAACCTCTAAATCGGCCGTCCATCAGAGTTTCCTCTTTGAGTGTTATCGACTATTATTACGAGTCGATCTCCCACTTGGAGTCATTTTCCCCCACTTGTATCTACATCTTACGATACAAAATTCGCTAACGGTTAAAATTCATATTCACAAATGGACCCATGTCATGCCCTCCCGCGATGAGTTCAAAACCACGTTTGCTTTTAATCCTGAACAGTTGAGGAAGGAACATACGGTCAACACTGTACCTAAGGTTCTCCTATAGGCATAGCATTCCACTTCTAAAATCTGTGGTTGACTCCCACCATTATAAATTCATCCCGAAAGCCAAGATTTTTTTTCTTCTAAAATTTCTCTTTCAGTTAGCCACACTCCGTCTTATATCTAAACCTTTGGATACTTTACCTCCTTTGGTAAACACATACAATTTCCACATTTCTAGAATTCTCACTGACAGTTCTCTACACGTTTTTATAACACGTTGGGTAAGTTTACTCTCGCACCTCATTCGATCATAGCAGCACTTGGAAATCATTGTTGCGCCTTAGTCGCCTTTCTAGTCTTGGCTTCTCGCGCCATAATGGGGGTGACCTCGATTACGGTCATCATCCTCGGATATATTTTATAATCTCAACTGAGCCTTGCCTCCTGATGTCCGCTTAACGGTCCTCTTCTGACATCCGTCATTGCTCGGCACACGCACACATCCGAATGAAACTATAATTCACTAATGTATATACGTCATAGCAGGAGAACGAAATCTCATCAAAGAAATCGACAATCCTAAACATAGGGCTCTATATCAAACAAAGCAACGCTGAAAGCATAATAAGCCGCATAGATCCTAAAGGACACTCGAACCTGATGCTCTGATACCACCTGTGACACCCCGCCTAATTAAATATCGGGCGATCACTCCTTTATTAAATTAAAATCAAGGTGAACACTTGGTTCATTCTTAGCATCACTGTCGCAAATAAAAATCTTTTCCGATTAAACACCCTAAATAATTAAGCTAAGTGTCAAAACCATTTAAAACTTTATTTCTATTTTATTTAAATCTAATTATAAAACCTTTAACCATTTACATTTTAAGAGTCACACAATAAGTATAAGAATAAAATGAACATTTAAGAGTTTACCCATCAATAATAAATCCCAACATTAAAACACTAAAGGAAAACATCCTGACAGAAACAAATATCGAAATAAAGATACTGAAATTAAAAGAATTACAATCTCTGACAATACCAACTAAATATTGGAAAAAAGGGCGACACATGCCCCCACTGGATAAAGCTGAACTAGAAGTAGAGTCAACAATGAGGTCGTCTAAGCAATGGCCTGCAACCCCCACAAAAGCTACAACGCGTTCCATCCAAAGAATCCTAAGTAAGACACCCCTGTGGCTGGGCACCTGTAATACATATATATATATATATACACAAGAGAGAAGAGGTAACAACAAACGGGCCAGAGCCCGAATGTAAAACAGTTTTAAAAATAGTTTAGCAAGTATTTAAAATGCTTACCGGCTAATGCAATAGTCATATTAGTATGCGACACTCTATTGAGAATTCTCACCTCTCATCTAGTGTGCACGTCTATCGTACTAATGAACCCCATATATCTCTCTAACTTATTCTCCATAAGTTTTAACACGTGAAATTTAGGTTATGATATTCACTTTAGAAAAGTCTATCTCTTCAAGATTTCTTCCGTTATTTATAATAATTCCGTATTGTTATAATGTTTCCGAATACTTATAGTGAAGTTGATTAAATTTCATACTTTACTTAACTACTATTTTACTCAGTAGAAAGTTCTCATATAGTTACACGTATATATATTAATTACTCGTATAATATATATGCAAACAACACCCCACATAAAATCTATGGTGCTAAACTTCCATATATAAGTATATATATACCAATCACTCATAAATTATATATATACTAACGGCACCCCACATAAAATCTATGGTGCTGGCATACTCTGCTATCAAGTCCCCGTATCACACAAACTAAGGGAAATACTAGTTTGGAATCACTCTCGAACTGTATTAACACAAACACAAACAACATTGAGGCGAAGCATAGATTCCAAGTCTCTAAGAGGTCAGTACATACCTTCACGTCTCTTAGGACCGTCTGACCATCGATCAGATATCCTGTACCAAGGATATCTATCTTCTAGGGTACGAGTCAATATCCCCCATAAAGGCACATCGAGATAAGACTGTCCCAGTGCGGTAACCTCAGCGATATCAAGTAGCGTACGATTTTTACACAGAAATAATATATGCACAATCACACCGTCATATATAAATATGTATTCACATCCACATTATTAAATTAGGTACTCTCACGACCCAAAATTTTCATTATCCGTTATTACACGTTTTACTCCATTATATCGTATAACGGCCTTATTCCGTTTTATTCTCGTAATTAATTTATTCTAAACTCACTTCTTGTCACTCGAAGTGTTTTCAGAATCTAAGTACAATTTCAGTAGGTCCTCTCTCGCCTTCTAATCCAACTTATTAGATGTTTCGATTATTTAATCAACACACGTATGATTTCTTAAGTCTGAAAGTCTCCCCGTTTACCCTTTATTTCCTTTCACATTAAAGTTCCACTTTATGGGATTTCTCTTGACCCTACTGGTCCTCTTTATGTTCCATTATATTCTAGCAACCTTAATCAAGGTTTACTACGCATAAAATCGGGTTAAGCTAACACGAACAAAAATGCAGTTTTCCCAGGAGGGTCGATCGATCGATGAAAGGGGGTCGATCAATCGAACCTTCGATTGATCGATGCTCTGGGCTCGATCGATCGATCAAGCAGTTATGGCGAAACTGCAGAAAGCCTAGCTACGGAATTGTTACCCCAAACTCCTCCAAACCATCATATTACAGTCCCAAACTTCCAACCAATTATACTATAAGTGTTGTATACCCATATAAACAATCTCCTACGTAACACATGCGAATTTTCATCAAGAATCATGGGTTAAAAGGGCAAAACTCTATATAATTCTCATGAACCCTAATATTTCCTTTAACTTAGTTTCTTTCATTCTTTTTCCAGATTTTCTATCTCTAATACCATGGAAATTCGTGGTTCAACCTCTACATGTGAAATGAATTTCCAAAAATATGATCTCTATCATTATAACATGCAATTTGTGTCTCCAATTAATGTTTTTCTTCAAGAACACTAATTCTAATCAACCTAAGACTAATATAAAATGATGCATTAACTTGATAAAAGCAAGATAGATACTTGCCTGGAAATTTAGTCTCTAATTTGTGGACGAATTTGGTGTGGTTGCGTTCCCCGTCGTGCGATCTACGCGTTGGTGGTGACGGCGGTGCAATCGGAGGTGTTCTTGGCCTAGAACTCCTTGGAGACCTTCTCCTCTTCCTCTCCAATGGCCGTCATTAGTATTTGACTGTGTTAACTCTAAAAGGTGACACTTAACATCTGATATAACCCTTGCAAATTCGTGGGTTTAATTACCCATAATTACGAAATGTCCAAAACGCCCTCCCGGGGTGCTAATTAAGTCTAAAAACGCCCCGAGACCCAAGCTAAACCCCCGAGTACACTTTTCTGACTATCTCGATCCTTCCGGACACTTTGGCGCACTCCAAACGACCATACGAGCAACTTATAATTTATTTACTTTTATTAATCAACATTTAGTCCCGACACGACACAGGCGCCTCCCGACTTAAATTTCCATAATTGTCATTTTATTCACATGTGACAATATTATAAAAATAAATCTCATATATTACTATACTCATCCAGTAACATTCAACAAATAACAAATTTCCAATAATTACAAACTCTCGTCACGCTAGTAAATATTTAAAACAACATTCCGGATTAAAATTAAATTAATTTATCTCAATTAAATTTAATAAATCATAAAATTTAATAAATTTCTAAATTTAAAAGTCATAAAAATACGGGGTATTACATGCCCATCCTCCGTGCCATATTAAAATCTCATGACAACGTGCTCAACAACAACATAAATAATACCACATGAATCAAAATAATTCCAACAGTTATTTTTTTCCAGATTTCCAAGAATTTATTAATTCAAATATGAGTTCAATTAAACATGAAATCAACAGAATAACTCTCGAGAGATTTAAATAGCATATTGTATAAAACCCCATACTTTAAAATCACCGCATGAATCACCACATAAATTCAGCCTCAATCGCACCATCACGTTCCTCTCGCAAAATTAATCAAATCACGTTCTAACCCCAACACGAGCGAAATAGTCCTATTTTTAAAACCCAGAAATAAGATCCAATAATTATTTGAATCGCCAATCTGACTTCAGGTTTGGATTCTACACGAAAAATTGAGTCAGTTATGTGTTTTAAGTTTTCCTGAGATCTCATTCGAATGCACTTAAAAAGAAGATTTAAACATTCAAAATTGGCTCTTCTCATTCCACTCGTTTTTGCCTATTTAGATTTCATTTTTGGCCTCTTTTTTTCATCTTCCTTTCCTTATAATAACCCATATTATTCCTTATATACTCCTTCTCTCAAACCCTAGCTTGGAGCTTAAGCTAGCCTATATTACTATATTGTCCTTTAATTCAAAATTATCAACTTTACATATTTAAGCCATTACAAAATGTCCAAAAATAGTTTAAATTTAAATGTTTGATTCGATTTCAAACCAAAATAAATTATTTTATTCCCGATTAATAAAATAATAATAATACTGAAATCTTGTATAATATTCATAAATAAAGCCCTCAAAATTACGGGGTATTACATGTGCCTCTATCACTACGTAACCTTTTAATTTTTCGATTAAATTGATTTTCAATTTCATTTAAAAAAAAATTAAACATGTTAAACGCTTCACTATTATTTTTCATTAAATACACAAATGAACAATTAGAACAGTCATCAATAAAATTAATGAAATAACGTTTGCCATTTCTAATTGTAACACTATTCAATTCACAAATATCCGAATGAATTAGATCAAGTGGTTCAGATTCTTTAAAGACATATTTATGAGTTGTCTTAGTGATTTTAGCTCGATTATACCACTCACATTTTTCAAAATCATTTAATGACAATTCTAGAATTAATCCTAAAGTGCTCATATTTTTAATAAGTCGTTTATTAACATGACAAAGTCTAGCGTGCCAAACATTAAAAGAACAAGCAATATAAGCAGACGGAGAAATTTTATTAATAGCATCAACATTCAACTTAAACATCCCATCAATGGCATAACCCTTGCCTACAAAAAATCCATTTTTGGTAAAAGTAAATAAATTTGCTCCAATTGTTTGAGTAACGCCACCTTTGTTTAGAAGATAACCCGGAGCCAAATTTTTTCTTATCTCAGGAGTGTGAAGAACATCTTTGAGGATCACAGTTTTTCCCGAAGTGAACTTTAATTCCACATTTCTAGTATCAGCAACCTTGGTGGAGTGAGAATCACCCAACAACACCTTCTTATCTATAGCCTCAGAATAAGTTTTAAACAAAGTACGGTCATGACAAATATGATGAGTAGCACCAATATCCATCCACCACCCTTCGACACCGTTAATCATGTTGATTTCAGTAATCATAACACATATGTCTTCTTCGATCAAATTCGTTTGTGCGTGTGGCACCTTATGACATTTACGAGCTATATGACCAGGCTTGCCACACTTGAACCAGAGAAACTGTCCCGAGTTTCTAAACTGTCCATTTTCAGGGTTCTAATTCTTATTCTGAGTCTGTGTTTGATTTTTAAAATTCTGGCCGTGGCTCTTTTTTTGAAATTTCATATTTTCCTCCCGTTTGCCTTTAAAACAACCGAAGTGTTGTTCTTTTTCTAATTTTTATTGTTAGACACAACAAGAATTTCATCTTTGTAGTCCTGTTTTCGGGATTTCTCCTCAATTATCAATTCTCAATTCAATAATGAGTGACTCGAGTGAAAATTCTTTAGATTCATGGCTCAAATTATTTTTGAACTCTTTGAACATTGGAGGCAATTTATCAATAATCACAGCGACCTTAAATTGCTCATCTTAAGTCATGCCCTCGAAAATAATTTCATGGACAATCATTTATAAATCACAGGTTTCAGCAATAATAGATTTATCACCCGTCATTTGAAATTTCAAATAACGACTGACGACATATTTTTTAACACCCGCCTCCTCCGTGTCATATTTTTTAAAAAGAGCATCCCAAACATCTTTTACAGTTTTATAACTGGCATAATAATCATAAAGCTCGTCACTGAGAGCATTCAAAATATAGTTCTTGCACAGAAAATCATTTTCCTCCCAATTCCGAATAGTTTTGCTTTCCTCAACAGTTGGTGGATCATTCAATATGTGGTTGTCAAATTGAACACAAGATGCGACCTTTTTGTAGTTAAATAAAATAACAGTTTTTTACTTCAACATTTAAAATGTTGACTTTCATTTTTGAAAGGCTTGTTAAGGTTGGTAGAGTAATTTTTGTACATGACAGAATTTCAAAATACCTTAAAATTGTTGAAGCAACAACAAATTAAATGCATAATTAAAAGGAACGAAATTACCTAATTAGGAGCGAATAAACCAAGACAGAAAATATAAGAAATTCAGAACTAGAAATTCAGGCTGAGTCGCGGACAATGTCGCTTTCTTTAAGGTGTTGCGCTGCTTTGCCCAAAATGTGCTGACAGTCACAATTGCGTCGTCACTCCCAGGATAAAATAGCCTCCAATGATCAGAAAATACGGATTGATAAAGGAGAAGAATCAATCCGGTCTGTGTAGATCCATTCCTATTAATTGCGCGAGTCTAACAATAAATTTGGGGAGGCTTTATTATACCAACGATGAAGAAATTTTTTTGAGAGAGAAAATAGTAATGTGTTTGCAAAAATTGATTATTGAAAAACGAAGGCTTTAGATCTCTTTCATTGAGCAACTAGAAAAGAGACGTTGGTAAAACGTGGAGAAGTCTGAAAAAACGTGGACAACTAGGTTGAAAATTTCAACAGATAAAAAAGTCACGTGTTTTTATTTTCGGAATAAATTTTCGTTAAAAAATAATTTTTAAAGCCCCAAAAATTGTCAATTTATTTGTCAAAAAAATTATTTTTTAATGAGCCCAAGTCCAAGATCCAGGACCCGGACACGCGCACGGGCCGGGCAGGGCGAATGGCGGCGGCCTGCGCGTGTGACTTGGCCACTAAGTCTCCGACCCATACACACAAAACGTTTAATGCCCAAAGGGCCTGCTCATTAGTCCCAAATAAATTGTCGATATACCACTCCAAAACTTACCTCCTTACCGATGTGGGATATAATAAGCTGTTGCAAAAAACGAGCGATAAGGCATTTACACGCTTTTCAAAGTCAAAGACTAATGTTGTCCTTTTCAAGGTTTTGCATAACAATTCGTATAGTAACATTTTATGTGCTAGAACTAGTCCGCTCGTGTAGACTCTCTATACAGCTAGCACATATCATTCATTATCCCTTCTCCAAACATCACCATCTTCAGCATCGACATAGGTTCATCTCCATAATTTTGTATCATTTTTATTTCAATTCCGTGAGTTATGTATTATGGACTATGTTGGCATGTATTATTTAGATAGGACAATTTTGACATGTACGTTTTATATTTTATTTTAGATAGACTGTGTACTTTAAAACATTGAGTGTAGTTGTAGAGATATCTCTTACTCTATTTTAGTTGATGATGTATTTATTAGTTGATGTATTTGAGATTTATGATTATCGTATTTCAATATTGTTACTTATTTCATTTATTTTCATACATGTTGAGGGTGATATTTAAATTGTTTTTACAAGTTATATTTTTTAATGTTGGGAAGTGAGTATTTCATTAAAATATTTGGGGATATGAGAGTTTTCTTTTTTACACTGTCAAAATTTTATTTTTAATTTGTAAATTGCCATTGACTTTTGTTTTCGTCACATATTCATTGTTGTCTAATCAATCTCCTTTAAAAAGGTTATGAAATGTACATATATATTTAAATATAATAAAAGCTCATAAAAATTGAGTGGATTATTGTTGTAAGTTGGACAAAAAAATCTTAAGAAAATTCTACTACAATTTCTTTTACTATTTTGCATTCAACGTTCGGCCGTCCGTGACGAAACTAATACGTAATCATATTTAATGTTGTGGTTGTGATGGAAATACACGGATATGGTTCCTTTAGAATAGCGACTGATAGTGATAGTGATAGTGAGGGGACTTTGTAATTATGTGACTAATTTCATCATAGGGAGTTTACTATAATGTCCCTTCACAAATATCAAGTGAGCTGCGATATTTAAAGAACATGCATTGTTTCTTTAAAAATAAAACAAAAAAACATACATGTACGACAATTGCGTTTGATCTATTGAAATATATTCCCAAACGGTTGCGTGGCGCCCTATGCGCATGATAAAGAGATGTTAACTGACTAGAGGCTGCCACGTAACTTCCCACCACCCTCGCTCACACACATACGCATTTCTCTATCTCAGAGCCATTGTGTGTCGATGCGCTTTTCTTGTTTGATGTTTCCTGTTTAGCTCAAACCAATTTGTATATCCACATTTTTATTTATGCATGTGCACTCTAGTATAGTTAAAAGATGGCCGGGGATTTTGATATGAGTAGGGGTAGGGGGTTTCCACCTGGGGTTTGGCTTATAAAAAGAATCAGAGGCAGAAATTGGAGCCTTACAACGTATAGATATGTGATTTTGTTAGTTACATTTATTGCATATGCTTCTTATCATGCTTCTAGGAAACCCAGTAGCATAGTCAAGAGTGTTTTAATTGCAGAGCGTATCAGGGATCCATGGCCAATTGGCAATGTTTTCATTAAGGAAGGGGATGTAATTCATAATGATGCTAATAAATCAAGAAACAAGGGTTGGGTGCCGTTTAATGGCAAGGATGGGACGTCGAAATTGGGGGAGATTGATGTCGCGTTTCTCGCGTGTTATTCGATGGGAATGTATGTTGCTGGACATTTGGGGGATACATTGGATCTTAGGTTGTTTTTGACTACTGGGATGGTTGGGAGTGGCATATTTGTTGCACTTTTTGGGATGGGTTATTTTTGGAAAATTCATGTGTTTTGGTTTTATCTTGTTATGCAAATGATTGCTGGGTTGTTTCAGGCTACTGGCTGGCCTTCAGTTGTTGCTGTAATTGGGAATTGGTTTGGGAAGAGGAAGAGGGGATTGATAATGGGTATTTGGAATGCTCATACATCGGTGGGGAATATTACCGGGTCCCTTCTTGCTGCTGGTGTTTTGGATTATGGGTGGGGTTGGTCTTTTATTGTTCCGGGTGGTTTTATCTTCTTGGGAGGTATAATGGTATACTTGTTCTTGGCAGCTTACCCTGAGGATGTTGGCTTTCCTTTTCCAGATGATTCGGTTGCAAATGCAGCAGCATTATCTAATGATGAAGAAGCTCAAATACGGAAAGAGTCTCCGGTGGACGCTGGAGGGAATGCTGTTCCACGATTTGCATCCGTAAATAGGAAAAGCGTTGGGCTGCTTGAAGCTTGTCTAATACCAGGAGTAATTCCATTTGCATTATGCCTCTTTTTCTCAAAGCTTGTGGCATACACATTTTTGTACTGGCTTCCCTTTTATCTAAGTCAGACAGGTATTTTCTACCCTACCACAATACTAACTGTTAACTTCAAAAGCGTTAATACATAGATTTCAAATTTAAGTGATACTTTCATTATTTTGATTTCGTCCCATGCGTAATGTAACTATATCTATATGATTGCTGAAAATTGTGGTATAGTAGTAAGCAGGAAAGTGACATAACTGAGAATCTACAAGTATAATTAAAACTGAGAACTTGGTAGGTGCTACTTTTGCATTTAAATTGGCAATATTTCTGTGGATGTAAATATAATAGCTGCCGTAAAATAGTAAGCGAGGGTATTACAATTGTTAAACAAAAGCCTAAAAATCGGATACATATATTATTTTTGTAATCTTACCAGTCGTATAGTAAAATTGATGCTTATAAATTTGATATATCACTTTAGGAAAATGCTATGTGTCCCAAACAACTCCCCCAAATCGTCCCCCAAATAGCTTTAAGTGTTATACCTTGTGGTATGGGTCCCGCCAGGGCACAACTCATTAATGCTATTTGGGGGAGATTTTGGGGAGTTATTTGGTACTCATAGCACCACTCATTACTTTAATAGTATTTTGTAAAAGTGGAACTTTAAATTGAAATTGGTAAATCAATATGATGGGAATTTTAACATGATAACCATGTTAATCAACGTATTTAACCTCAAAAAGAACGTTGAAAGTTTTACTCAGTGAGCTATATGAAATTGGTTATTGATTAATACTCAATATAATATTTACTCATTCTTTTGATATTGCATTGAATGAATATTATTCAGTCTTTAGAAGTTGTCTTTTACTGAAAGTATAATTATGAGATCAACATTTGCACCCCCTTGTTAGCATTATTGAGAACTATAACCATTAATATAAAATGAAGACCCGACCTCAACGAAGAATGTGTAATCGTGATTACTGAAGTCGACCGCTCCATTGCAATCTCTTTTCACTTCCACAAGCTGAGGAAGTTCGTGTCTAGCCCCCATATCCCTTCTCCCTCTACTCATTATCTTCCTTAGTCAGTGTCACTAAGCTTATCGAAAGAAAATGAGATTAAAAAAACCATTTATTAAAATGGAGCAAGTTATAAAATTAAGTTTGGGTAAGGGTTATAATAGAGAGAAAAATAGCCCTCTTAGTAAATTTGGAGATTCCCTCTTGAACAAGAGAATTACTTTAGCACTCTTATCATTAAGAGAATTTATGGGTTGAGTGATGGTCGGGGCTTAATAATAGCATCTAACAGGACCTATCGAGAAAACCAAACCTATTCCTAAATGTCTATTGAAGGGGATATTTGATTTTGGGAAGGTAATGTTGTGCTTCGGTACCCAATTTGTTAGGGCACCCTCCAATCAAGCACGATCCCGTATATAATCAAGATAAAATGGTAATAACAATAAGCACATACAAATGTAAAACAAGAGAGATAACAACAAGATATATGTGGTTCACCAACTTAGCTACATCCACGAAGAGGCCTGATTTCACTGTATTTGAAGAAATTACAAGTACAATAGAGAATATACAAGGATAAATCACATACCCTCTACTTTCCTACCCAAGTCCCCGATAGCCATTGTATACCAACTCTCCACTCAAGTGAATCCAAGTTCTAAGCCAAAAATACATCTTGAGCACACTTACCATATATGAAACACTCACACTCACACCCTTCTTCCACCTTTGAACAATACCTATGGGTGAGAGGGAAAACCCCTCACCTTTCACCCCAAACCCTCACCTTTGTAAGAAGCCTTCTCTCTCTCCCTCTGTTTAGCCCTCAAAACGATTCTTTTATAGGTGAAACACATTTTTGACAAAACCTCAAAATACCCCACAACTAAATCCATTTCATGCAAATCTGGGCCAGTTTGCTACAACGAATCAAGCCCTTCGTTGGTCGCCCTCCTTCGCCGGTCGCGCCATTGGCCATAAACATGGTGTTGTATGTAAAAATTATTCACCCATGTGAACCAATGAGAAATGGACACCTGTCCTGCTACGTGGCTATTTTAGCTTTCTTGGTCGGCTCCAGAGGCACTTAGTCGTTAGCAGGTCTACCAACTTGAAGAATATGAACCATCACGAATAGCAAAGGTTACTCGGGTGGAATAGCGACAAGCACCAATGAATATCAACAGTCGTATTTATTGTATACAGATATAAATGCCTGAATCTATAAAGACATTCCATCTTTTGGGTTCCTATCCAATATAAATACATGATCTCCTTTAGCTCAAAGGGACTATTTAATCAAGCACGAGTACACTCAATACTGAGCTATTGTAACCATCAGAAATAATACCAACTGTGGACGTAAGCTTTTCTTATAGTGGAACCACTTTAAAAATCTTGCTTATTGTGTGTTTGCCTAGTTTGGTTATCTTTATTTATTTGTGATTATAAATTTGAACCATCTCCATTTTTAGATATCAACAGATAGGCGCCATCTGTGGAAACGTTTGTCTGCCATCGTTCTTTACCACTTGTTCCATTTCATTTTCCTTGAAGGAATGACTGCCAGAAAAAAGCCTTAGGAATGAAGGCAACACTGTTATTCCATCCGCTCAAGCCATGCAAGAGTCAGTTCGTCAATTGGCTCGCACGTTGCAAGACAAATCGACCACTGAACCACCCCGGAGGGATATGCCACCTTCACCAGCCATAAATGAAAGAAGTAATCGCTCCAGCGATAGATCATACCATCCTAGAGCAACATCGTCAATCCGATTTACTGATTATTACTATGGTCAGTCTTTCTCCAACGAACGACCGAGCACGTTAAGGCATCTGCCTTTGATCGTCTGGGGCCTCGAGCAGCTAGAGGTTACACAGAGAGCCATATCGATCCCGCGAGAACAGAGAAGGATCTGTGAGGTCTAGGGCTAGTATAAGAGGCTCTGTGCGTGCCGAGAAGACTTCTCAGGAAGAAAACTCAGCACATGTGTAAAGCAACCAAAGCTGCGTCAGCTAAGTTTAAGCCAGGGGAACATTCCTGAAAAGGATCCATGCGACGATTAGAAGATCGTTTGGGAGAAATGACTAAGACTAAGAAACCTTTGCAGAGGAGTTTTGTAAAGGTTTGCTCGCCAAGGACCTTTACTATGCTCTAGCAAAGAATTCTCCCAAGACTATGACTGAGTTAATGGCCAAGGTTGGGAAAATTATGGACGCCGAGGAGGCTATGGCTGCTAAAGAAGCTCCAGAGGTGGAGACTGAAAGTCAGAAGAATTCAACCAAAAAAGATAAAAAAGACAAGAAGGTTGATAAAATCAAGAAGTATGATGAGTATACCCCCCGCACCAAAAGTATCCATCACATATTGGAGGAGATCAGGGGTAGCAAGGATTTAAATTAATCTGGGAAATTGAAGTCACCTCCCAACAGGAGAGATAAATCAAAATATTGTGATCTTCACAGAGATCACGGGCATACCATTGGCAATTGCATCGCCCTGAAGAACGAAGTGGAAAGTCTTATCCGAAGAGGAAAGTTAACCAAATTTGTTGATCGGAACACCAGAAGAAGGTCCGAGTCACCTGACCGAGGAAAAGATGATACGAAAAGGACACGCAACAATAATTATGAGGATGATCCCGACCTACCAAAGAAGTATGAGGAGCCCGAAGTTAAGGTAGGAATGGTTTTTTTGGCTGTCATTTCATTGCAAGAGGAGACGTTGGTAGAGGAGATGAGATAGCCGAGAGAAAATCTTATCTGAATGAAGCCAAATCCTTCCCTTCTATTAGACAGATTGACATGTCCGAGTGCGCAAATGGTCGGCCTAGAAAAGTTAACAAGGACGCATTAGTGATCTGTTTCTCTAAGAATGAACGGAGCGGAGTCTTTACTCTCGTGATAACCCACTGGTTATCAGGGTTCATCATGACAGAGTGGCAAGAATCTTGGTAGACAATAGGAGCTCTGCAGATGTCATGTTCTATAACTGTTTCCACAACTTAGGGTTATGATAATAAACTAGAACCTTATCACAGGCCTCTCACAGGATTATCAGGAGAAAGAGTTTATCCTTTTGGGACAATCAAGCTGGACGTCCCGGTCGGCACTTGGCCACCAAGAAGAAAGGAGAGGATTCGTTTCTTCGTACGAGATAAAGATGTCCCTTCAGTCAATAACATGATTCTCGACAGAGTTGGATTAAAGTAGTTGGAAGCAATGCCATCTACAGTATATCTGTATGAAGTTTCCTACTAATTACGGGGTCAGAGTAGTATAATGAGAAGTAAAGGTGGAAGGGTGGCGTTCCAACAACCGCTCAATCAGTTCATTATAATGAAGGGTTACGATATAGGTAAAATCGTTCAAAGTTTGCCTCACAATCTCAACAGAAGCCAATTCTGGAGGATGCACACTGAAAGCGCTGTCACTGGCAGAGGGAAAGACAGAATTTGAGGCCCTATCATCTTCTTGCAATATGGGAGTTGGGTCTCGTTCCCCTTTCTCCACGTTTATGCCTGTCAATCGGGCTCTATGAATCGAGCTTGGGGTTGATCAAGCTCGGCTCGATTTTAATTTACTCGGCTCAAGCTCAAGCTCGGCCCGAACGAGCCTGAGAGTGCTTGGCTCAAGCTCAACTCACAAATTATAACGAGCTTCGGGCCCGATTTGAGCAGGCCCGAATTGAATATTCGAATACATATTTATTTATTTTAATAATAAATATTCATATTTTAACAATAAAATTCTTATTTCAACAATAAAAAAACACATTTTAGCAATAAAATTCATATTTCAGCAATAAAATACGAATTTCAGCATTAAAATTCATATTTCAACATTAAAAAAAATATATTTCAGCAATTAAAAAACATATTTTCGCATTAAAAAAAACATATTTCAGCATTAAAATAAACACATTTTAGCACTAAAAAATCATTTCAGCACAAAAAAAGAAAAACATATTTCAGCTTTAAAGTAAATTAATCTAAGCGTGTAAGGGGTGTATGCGATATGTTTCCTTTCCTAATTAAAGTAAATTAATAAATGACCCACCTTACTTTTGTTTCTTTAATATTAAATCCAATAGTTTGTTTGCATAAGGAAAAAAATTAGAAAAACTATTTTGTTTTAAAATATTTTTTACATATCATAGAAGATAAAATAATTTTGTATATATATAAATATATATTTATATATATTATTTCGGGCCGAGCCTAGTTCGGGCTTGAAAGTGCTTCGCTCACGCTCGGCTCAAATTGAATTCGAGCCTGATACCTCGGCTCGACTCAAACTCAATAAAAGCTCGGCCCAAATTTAGCGGGCCGAGCAAGCGGGCTTCGAGCCTGCTCGGCTCAATTGACAGGCCTATCCACGTTTTGGGCTGTCAGAGGTACGGGTTTAACAAAGTTCCCAATAGACTCTGGATGAATATACTTAGGACGCACTTGCTCGATAGGGGCAGCAGTATCCCCCAAAGTCTTTGGCTGGCTCACTTCAACCTGAGAAAATGAGGAATAAGTCAAGTTGGAAGAAAATAGAGTATGGGCATAACAGATATTCTTAAGCCTCAGTTTGCCTAAAGCACCTTTATGATTGCTCGATTAGGTAAACAGTTGTCGCTTCAAAAGTCCCAGTTTTGCTTAAAGCACCTTTTTGGTTGTTCGACCAAGTAAAATTGGGCATTCTTAAGCCTAAGTTTGCCTAAATCACCTTTATGGTTGCTCGACTAGGTAAACTGTTGTCGCTTCAAAAGTCCCAGTTTTACTTAAAGCACCTTTATGGTTACTCGACTAAGTAAGATTGGGCATTTTTAAGCCTCAATTTGCCTAAAGCACTTTTATGGTTGTTGGACTAGGTAAATTGTTTTCGCTTCAAAAGTCCCAATTTTACTTAAAACACTTGTAGGGTTGCTCGATTAAGTAAGGCTGGGCATTTTCAAGCATCAGTTGAAATAAAGGATGGCGTGGATAAGGAAATTGAGAATAAGTATAACTCCTAAGGACGTGATTCCCTAATAACCACTGGATCACGAGCAACCTCAGAAACCCCAGCAGGTCCATGGTTTTGGCTTCTGCTCCAACTTGTCCCTCCTCAAGAGTGGCTGCTTTTCCTTCCAGTATGGAGGGACCATACAACCCCACCAAAAATTGTTCAGTGATGGTGGCTTTGGGGGGAACAATCACAAGATCCCGACAAGTGTTGGTGTATACTTCGATGGGGGCAACATGCGAAAGACATCACAAAATGTAAGTGTAATATACAAATGGACGAGGAACACAAAGTGCAAGAAATAGTGCACACTCACCACAACCATGGGACTAGCAGTTGTTGTGGATCCAACCTCAACCACTTCTTTGACTTGAGGAACAACTCCCAAAGAAGGACTGGGCTCCAAGATCAGGGGAATATTTCCTTCATGACGTGGGGGACAACCAATGAGGTTCAAAATTAGGAGAATGTTGGGAAGAATGGTCTTCAACACTAGGCGTTGCCTTGGACTTATCATGCTCTGGGTCATCGCTATAATCATCAAGAATTGTACAATCCACGGGAATAGAACCAGGCTTCTCAGTAGAATACATTCGACGAAGCCTCCGAGACGGTCGAACAAAAAATCCTCCTCCTCATCCTCTTCTTCCACCTCTTCACGCTTTTCAGGAAGAACTCATCCTCAATATCGTCAAGAGTAAGTTGGATCTCGGGACTAGATCTCGTCCTCTTACGACTAGCAATAGGGGCAGGGGGAGTGAAGGAGATACCTCTTTCAGCCATCTGCTTGGCCAAAATAGACCGCGCATCTGCAGATCCTTAATCGAACTGCCTCAACAAACTATCAAGCAACTCTGTGCATTGATCGACCAACTGTGTGTCTGGAGAAGAGTGGGATTGAGATGCTTGCTAGAAGGAGCAACTTTTCTCTTCTTATTGGGGGTTCTTTTCTTGGTATTAGACAATAACTAACACTTGAGACATCAATGGGAGTTTCCTCTTCAACAACAGGTCGAGAAGTAGCAGGGGGATCTACAGCCTCCTCAACTTGCTGAGAACTAGAAGCCCCTTTCTTCTTCTTCTTCTTCAAAATAGCTTCACTTAGAGGTGCCAAAGGTGGAAGTTCTTTTGGGGTGCTAGTATTGGTTTCGCTCCGGGGAAATTGGGCTCGATTGACGGTACAAGTTCGCAATCTCAACTCAGATGGGGGAAAACGTTCAACAACAGGGTAAATGGGTTCTCATATAATAACCTTAAGGAAATGGCCAAAGGTGTTGGGCCAGAATACATTGAGGCATTCAGCGGACCTACTACCTCGTGTACGCTTGGCAGGGATAACAATTTGGCCTTGCAACTGGACAGAAAGAGTGACTACTGTCTCGATTAGGAAATAACTGCACGCCTTCGAAAAATTTGAAGGCCTATCGGTAGTATTGTGATTGAGAAGGGACACCCCCTGATCAAAACCAAACTGCACAGCTACTTGATGGGGTGAGTAGGCTGTGCAGTAGTTAGACCATTCGGTACACGAGGGAAGGTAAGAGGGAGTAAGAACCAAGAGAACATTAGAAGAGGGGAAATTGAGGGCAAAAGATTGCTCGACTACCTGAACTGGTCGAGCAACATTCTCAAAAAAGGTATTGGTAAAAAATTGGTCGGTGACAGAGTAAGGGCGAAAATTAAAGCGCTTGACATTGTCAATAAAGGAGTGAAAAAACTTCCTAGATTGCTTGTGGTTCCAGGAAAGGATTCGGGAGACTTTGATCTCATGGGAGGTAGGAAGTAAATCGGCTGGGGCAGGTTTCCTGGCATAAATGAATGCTGTGAGGAGCATGTGGTTGGTATAGTTGGACATGTCAAAACGGCTAAGAGATCGGGTAGAATCGGTTTGAACCTTCTATCAAGCCAGGTGTAAAGCGAATCCAGAGTAATAGCAGCTAAAGGGACTTTCACCCCATAGGCAAGGCGAATAACGAGATTGATAAGATCCCTCCTTAGGCAGTCGTGGGGTTTCCCGGGCAAATAGATCCTCGAAAGTTTTCTTTGCCTGCTCGTGAGCAAGGGCACTCGCTCTATCCTCCATATAAAATATAAAAGAAATACCTGATAATTTCTGAACAGGTACACTTATTATAAGTCTTCATGCACCGCTTGATTACACCTTTCAGTTTCTTTACGCTTGGCAGCTTCTTCCTTCGTAATGGCTTCCTCAAAGTAAGTATCAGTACCAGCAGCTTCCAAACCAAGGAGCTCGCACACATCCTCCAAGGTAATTGTAAACTCGTCCCGGGCAGCAGCGAAAGTGTGAGTCCTATGACTCCAACGGGAAACCAACGTTCGCAACGTATTGTTGTTTTTGGCCAAAGTCACATCACCAAACCATTTAGTGTAGGATAAGCCAACTGTCAGCAACTCCGCAACATACTTGCCATGGATATAATCAATCCAGGCACCCAGTCCTTCACACGATCCACCAGCTGATTCAAATTCCACATTTGAGTAGGGATAATCTCCCCTCACAATTCTGAACCTGGTAACAGTGGAACCAGGGAGATAGGCCTAATTCTCAATCACATCATCTTCACCAACAAGCAAGTTCAAACCTCCTGCCTTAGAAGCGAGGGAGCCAGGATAAGCAGTGAAAAACTCCCAGAACATGTCTACAATGCCAAAATAGGGGGCACGACGATATTTCGCCCACCGGAGACGACGATCCGCAATATCGGAGGAAGTTTCCCCGACGGTGGCACCCATGACAGAAGGGATTCTTTTGACAACTGGTGCCATGGCAGAGATTAGAGAATTGAAGAGAAGAAAGGAAGATAAGAAGATCTGGGAATCAGAGAATACTATTTGCTCTCACAATCAGAGAAGGCACTTCGCTAAAAAAAAACAACCAAAGGTAAAAAGAAATGGATATCAGAGGAAACCCTTTTATAAGGGACATCTTGTTTTGAAAAAGATGTGATTGATACGAAAGGACGCGCGTGGGGAAATGTAATCATCACAATAAGATTTTTGCCGGCTCAAGTAGCTCGATTGGGTTACACGCGCGGGCCATCAACCGACGCGTGTACAATTGGGGGAAGGGCTGTCAGGGGCATTTATAACGAAGAGACGTAATGATTAACTTTTGGGGGAAATTCAAGAGACGTTTGGGGGTGAAACTTTATGCCCTTTAACACTTGGGCAAATAAATGGTTTTGGGGGAAATTTTATTGCAAACCATTGTAATTCCCCAAGATAAAAGACTGAGAAACAAAAGTTACTTGAGGCGTAATACCATGCGAGAAGGAAGAGTCTTCAAATAACTTGAACATAGGCCAAAGTTACAGAAGAATTCAAAGGGAGGGATACTTCTAGCCTAGAAAGAAGCAGGACGCAACGGAGCTACAACGGAAGTGTGACAAGTGCCAACTGTTCTTCGAGGCAGCTGTATGTTATTTCGTTGAAGAACAACTAAATTGGAGGCAACCCTATATTGACTTTATTAAAGACGGAGTTGTCCCTACAGAGAAGATTGATGCGATGGGACTCAAACGAAGGTCCCAAAGGTTCTACGTTCAAGAAGGGCACAACTTTATTGAAGAGGGTACTTGAATAGGCCATTGCGTTGCATCACAAAGGAGGAAGCAGCCGAAGTCCTCAAACAAGCTCACAACCCAGCTCACATAGGAGGAGCAAAGTTGTATGACCAACTGATGACGTTGGGGTATTATTGGCCAACAATGGAGAAAGACTCTGTTGAGTACGTTCGAAAATGTAAAGCTTGCCAACTACATGGAAATATGATCCATGACCATCGGTGGATCTACACTCTGGCAACACCTTATCCTTTTCACACCTGGGAGTTTGACCTGGTAGGGGCAATACATCCTTCTTCGAGGGGGAAGATTTGGATACTAGTGGCAACGAAGTGCTTTACAAAGTGGGCTGAAGCGATACCACTAAGAAGGGCAATGGCGGGAGTGGTGAGCAACTTCATCAGAGAATACATCATTTACTGTTTTGGGATTTCAAAAGTTATTCTCTCTGATAACAGAACCCCCATTCGTCAATTCAGAGGTACCAATGCTCATAGACAAGTACTCCATTGTTCATCACACTTCAACGGTGGCATATCCAAAAGGAAACGGTCAGGCCGAAGCAACTAACACAAAACATTGGTTAACATTTTGGCCAAGACGATGGAGGATTTCCCAGGATCATGGGATGACAAGATACTAGCTGTATTGTGGGCCTATCGAACAACTAAAAGGAAGCCCACAGGATATACTCCGTTCTCCCTTGTGTATGGAGCTGAAACGATTCTCCCGGTGGAGTTGGAAGTTCCCTCTGCCCGATATGCCTTGCAAAGTAGCATGCTCCCTCAGAACAAACATGTGCAGTTGGAAGCGTTGGACAAACACAAAGATAATGCGGTGCAACATTTTCAAATGTACACGAAGCAGCTCTCAAGGGCATGCGACAACTTGGTGAGACCAAGGAAGTTTGTTGAAGGGACCTTGTTTTGAAGGCTGCAGTGAAATACATCAGAGGGCTTCCTCTACCTAAGTTTGCAGCAAATTGGGAGGGACCTTTTATTGTAAAGGAGGCTCACGATTTGGGTTATTGCTTAATTTCTAAGATGGAAGAAGATAAACCATTTAAGATTAACAACAAATGGTTGAAGCTCTATCATGTGTAAAGCAAGTAACCTTAGAACATCGATGTTTCTAGCTTTTTGTTATGAATATATATAAGTCATTGTCTTTTTTGAAAGAGGTCTATTTGTTATAACTAGAGTGAGATGGAAGATGTCAAAGTTGGTATTTTATGCAAATAGTTATAACACAAAGAAGTGACAAGAAAATAAGATATAACTTTTCTTTCATTCATAAATTGGGAGGTTTTACAAAAAATGGGAACTATTGCCCAGGAGTACATAAGAAGGAAAACTGATAAATTTATACAAGTATGTGAGAGGTCATCAGCCTAGGAGGAACCACAATTCTGGAGCAGAGAAATAATGTCCAGGCAGACCTGAAGAAGCTCCTAGGCATGATTGTTGGGCGTTAATAGAAACCTCCAGCCGTGCTTGAACTTGTGCATGCTCAATAAGGAGTTTCTCCCGTTTTAGCTTCGCTAGACGTAGAGCTTCTTCGATATCCTCTACCTCCTTGTTGGCAGCTTCAAGTAGAGGTGTTAGCTCGGCCAACCTTGCTTCCTCGACTCATTAAACCTCCCGGTGCTTCTGCAGCAGTTCCCTCTGGCTTTCTAATTGCTGACTCTTCAAGGTCTTCAAGTGTCCAATCAGCCAGCTAAATTGGAAGCCATCTCGGCCCAACTCCTTCAGATAGCCCAAGAATTGGTTGAGGGGGGGCCTGGTAACGTTTGCAGTAGCAGTACTGACGATATCAGCAACAACGATCCCCATACCTTGAAGCCTGTGACTCATCACGGGAATGTTTGAACGCAGGCAATCGACAGTAAAAGTTTCGGGGTGATCGATGGCTGGCAGGCAGTTGGGGAGAGCGACGAAGGATCATTAGATAAAACTCATGAGGAGTTAGAGCTAGCATGAGAAGCTCACAACCAGATTCGCTGTCGGCCTGAGCACCTGTCGTGGAACCTTGGTCGTTAGGACTCGTTTCCTCAGATTCAGCTGGTTCCCGGCTTGGTGAGGCGACAGGCGAAGGAATCACTGGAGATTGCTCTGCAACGCGAGGGGACTCCTAGCAACCTGGGGACAGATCAAGCAAATAATGAGTTAAGTGAAAAAAATCTTAAACAAGTGTTTATTATTGTTAAGTCATCGTTACTGGTGGAGTTTGGCGAAAAATCCTAACAAGTGTTTATCGTTGTTTGACGGAAAATTCTAACAAGTGTTTATCGTTGTTAAGTCACCGTTTCGGTGGAGTTTGACGAAAAATCTTAACAAGTGTTTATCGTTGTTAAGTCACCGTTACTGGCGGAGTTTGACGAAAAATCTTAACAAGTGTTTATCGTTGTTAAGTCACCGTTACTGGCGGAGTTTGACGAAAAATCTTAACAAGTGTTTATCGTTGTTAAATCACCGTTACTGGTGGGGTTTGAATGTTTGAAAAATGAGGTTCTTCTAGATTGTACATTATCAAGACAAAGAACAAATAACAAGAAACAAAGAGAAAATAATGAAATACCTCAGCAACGGCCGGAGCAGGAACGGGAGTCACTAAAGAGGCTACAACGGGAGGAACTGGTGAAGGTAGGTTCACCTCCTCAGAGGCCTCCACGATGCTCTCAACCAGAGGAACCTTAGCCAGAGGGACCTCAATATGGGGTGAAGCTCCTGCGTTTACAAAAAGAACTAAGGCCATTATTGGGGTAGAGCCTGAAGATGCCGTTTGGCCTTCCGCAGATGCACCAACACTAGTGGGGGTAGAAGAAGCGCCAGGATGGGCAGAATAGACAATGGTGGCCTTAGGAACTAGTAGAATCCCGAAGGATAATGGTGGGACAAGACTTGGAGAAAGCTGTGAAAACAAAGCTAAGTGTTAAAAAAGGGGAATAATACAGAAAGAAGAGACACACTTCACACTTAACTCACCTCAGTAATATGGCCGAAAGGGGGAACGACAATTATGGGTCTTGTCAATGGAGGTGGAAGAAGGATGTTGGCCAATGATGAAGCCAAAAGGGAAGCTACTCCAACCTGAAATACACCAAAATATTTAGAAGATGCAGTGAAGAGAGGAGGATAGAAAAGAAAGATCTAGAACTTGTTACCTCGGGAGAACTTTGCACGATGGGAACGATGTCTAGAGGAACCACAGGCAAAGAAGGTGAACCAGATAAAGCCAACGGAGTCTCCTCTGGTTGAGAGGAAATTCCCACAGGATCAACAGGGGCAATAACCTCCTTAGCAGCCCCCACCGTGCATTGGGAGACCAAACGACGGGAATAAGTGAGCCCGGTTATGGGAGAACGGGGGGGAGTTGCACCAACGACACCACTCCCGAAGCGTCCCCCCACGAAAGGACTCACTGGGGGGCTGGGCCTTTCTTCTTCAGCTTCCTGCACCAAAGTTGCTAAGAGTTAGACAGATGCACTTTGTTTTAGAAAAATGAAAAACACACACACATGTATACCTCTGATCCAGGGGGAGAATGGGATGATATCACCATTGGCGAGGAAGGAGGGGAAGCAATGACAGAGGGAGCTGGGGTGAATTGCACATCAGGAACCCGTTTCTTCTGGGACTTAGTACCTAGAGTCTTTTTCCTCGCACCCGCAGCACAAACACTTGGAGGAACCCTTAAGCTTTTCTTCCTCTTTGACCCTCCTTCCGATGGATCTACTAAGATAGTGGGGAAGGCAGTAGCAGGAGTAACGACGAGAGCGTGTCGTTGAAACTCAGAATTGATTCTCTCCACTTCAGCTTGAATTTTCTTCCTCAACTCCTCACTCACTTCTGCAGACATAGGACGAGGAACAGAGGCAATAGGGAATGCCTCCAAGGGAGCTTGAGATTGAGGTTGGGACTTAGAATTTGAAGAAGTCCCACTCTTGGACCTCTTAGTTTTTTTGGCTGGTGGCTCGGAGAGTCCTTCGCCAGAAGCTGCTTCGGTTGGAACACCTCCACCAAAAACATCATCAGTAGGGGCAGGCTGTTTGGGGTTTGTAACGTTCTTGGATTTGGGCGTGGCAGTAGGGATCATTAGGCAATAAGGGGGTAGCTCGCTGGGAGAATCTTTGGCCGTCTTGCTCAGAGGAAACTCAACTCCAAGAATAGAGTTGCCCTTGAGGCCCAATTCCAAGGCAGAGAAAGAAAGAACTGGGGGATACTGGGGGGGACTTTGTATGAACTCACGAATCATAGCCAGTTGCATCGACCGAAATTTGGTGGCATAAGAGGTGGACACATCCCCTTTTCGGGTAGCAATGGGGATGGTGACTCGACCATCCATAGTTGAAGTCACACCAAGTACCGTTGTAGAAAGGTTGAAGGTACAGGCCTCAACAAAAGTAGCCGTTTTATTAGTTAACTGAAACACAGGTCGAGGAGCCCCTTGATCAAAACCGAATTGCCTGCTGCACCTATCAGGGTTGTAAGGCTCAGAGGTATATCCCCATTCAGTGAACGAAGGGAGGAACCCAGGAGTGAACAGAAGCACCACGGCCTGCGAAGGATCTTCTACAACCGGAACAAAAGTGACCGTTCTAGCTGTAGAAGGAAAAAAATTCCACGTATGGGTGAAGGTAGATTCTCCGTACGGCGTCATGATGAAGGAATCGAAACGGTGAAAAACGCCCATTATTTCCTTTTGACTCTGTTTTTTATGGACGCATAGGAGGCGAGGGGGTTTAATGCCTTGACTCACGGGATAAGGGACAGACTTGGCAACAGTGGCAGGAAAACGAGTATAGAGGAAACTCGTTAAGATAACGGTATTGGCAAAATTGGCCATGTTGTAACGGCCAAGGGACCGTGCTATGTTGAGGTGAGTTCGATCCATCCAAGTATAGAGGGACCCCAAAGCAATGGCGGCCAGAGGAAGGTTGAAACCCCTGGCCAAACGGATGGAAATATTTATAAGGTCCCTCCTAGGCTGGTCGTTGGGTTTCCCAGTCAAGAAGAAACGGGAAAGCAACACAAGAATATAGGTTGGTAATTCCAAAGATGTACCTTTACCATGGCCTGTAACAGAAGTGACGTCCTTCGCCGTAGGAGCTTCGAAGAAATAGCTGATAAGGGGAGTAAAAGTAGCCTTGTTCGAAGAACCAGTGCAACTGCGCCAAATCCGATCTAGCTCAGCTCGGTTAGCAGTTTCTTCGGCATCCAAGGCCTCATCAAGATAAGTAAACACGCCCATGGGTTCAAGCCCAAGTAGCTCACAGACATCTTCCAAGGAAATGGTGAACTCCCCCCTCGCAGCGAAGAATGTGTGAGTTGTGACGTTCCATCTGGAAACCAACACTTGGAGTGCAGCGTTGTGCTTAGAAAGAGTGAACTCCCCAAACTAGTAGTCTCGGTGAAGACCAACCTTGACAAGAGCTGCAGCGTGGGAGCTCTGCACGTGTGTATGCCAGGCAGCAAAATGAGCTGGCGATCCCCCAGGCGCTTCGAAATCGATCTGGGAGTAAGGGAAGTCGTCACGATCCAACCTGAAACGCAGTCCCCTCTGGAGGAAGAAAGCCCCATTTGGATGAATCTTCGTTTTCATCACCCAGCAGCAAATGGTCATACTTAGCTGAAAAATGGCAGGTCTTCCAGCGTCAAAGAACTCATCATCTTTGCCAAAGATGGGCACCCGACGGTAAAAGCGTAGTTGCTCTCGGCGAGCAACATCCAAGGCAGTGGCGCTAACAGTGGCGATGGCAGGAGAAGTGGTAGCGGTGGAGCTTGGCTGAGCGGCGACGGTGGTAGCCTTGAGGACGTTTGAAGAAGCCATAGTAAGTGATGATAAAAGAAAAGCTTAGTGAGGAAGGGCTATGGACGAAAATGGAGGAATATGACCACAAGTGGCAGTAAAAGAGATGGTGGAAGGAAAAGAACCAGAGAAAGCCTTGTTAACAATGGCGGTTTGAACCCCTCTCTCTCTAAAAAAAGCACTAGGAGTTTGAAGAAGACGAAGGCAAAAATGGCCAAGTGTTTTTGAAAAATAAACGTTTGTAATTCTTTAAACCCGTCTTTTGAGTTTTCCCACTAACACACGTGCAAAGCTGCCAATAATCATTCCAAGTGGACATGTGGCGCTTCGGAAAGTGTCTTGACAGTTGAAAAGACGACATTACGTCATTAATGAAGTGATGCGTGGGGATATAAAGTGTTTCTTCCAAGACAAGTTTTGGGGTTTGGCGCCAAAATTCTTCTTTTGTTAGACATATCCAATAAACTCACTCCCAACACAGAATCTGGCCCAACGGTTCAAAAAAGCAACGATGCCCCCTCGCCACAAGTCCAAACGTTGTTTAATTGTGACTCAGGTACATCGGGGAGATTTTTTTTGCTTTTTCGAACATGAAGAAACGATGACATAGAAGAGCCCAAACGAAGTAGCACCTTCAAATAGGGATAATTTCCTAGGGAGAAGTTTACAAGGGAGAATTCCACAAGTCTCAACGATAGGGGCAGTCCTAACGAAAAAATCACTGCTTACAACTATACTCCACAACATCACAAACGGGAGAATTTCACTTCCCAAGAGTCAAAACGTGTATTTGAGAAAGTTAGCAGGTGTTTCGGGAGAATTTCAATCAACCAAGGAAGCTAAGACAAGGGTTGAAGCTCAGCAACAGGAAAAGCGATGTCCCTTCGCCAATCGCCGACAATCTTCACCACTTTGGTTCAGGTACATCGGGGAGAATTTTACTTTTTCCTGGCAGGGATAACGACAGGGCCATAACGAAGACAGAGACACCAAGGTTCATTGGATTGAAAAGTTTTCGTGCAGACGCTTCTTGTTCCACAACAAATCTCTCCACGAAGGGGAAAATGTAGGGGAGGCTTGAAGATAATCTCGAGATTAGAGTTAATCCTCCCAGCTAATACAACAGACTCCAATGTTTAAAAAGGCGAAAGGCGAGGCGTAAGCCTCACAGAAAAGAAAAAAAAAGACCAAAATAATATTAAAAAAATACTAATAAAACCATAAAAATAAAATAACAAAGAAATATAAAATGAAACTACAAAAAAAACATCCTTGAGAACTTTCTCAACATTTTTTTGTTCTCCCGAGATAACTTTTAAAAAAAAGTAATTTGACAAAATCAATTTTAACATATTGGTTATTTTACAATATGACAATAAATTAATCAATGCAAAATCATATTGGCAAAATCATTTTTTTAGCTTCATTCACATATTGGTTATTTTATAATATGACATTAATTTAATCAATGCAACTTAACAAGCAAATTCAGTGTTTAATTCATAATTCAGCCTAATTCAGTGTTTAATTTATAATTCAGCAACTTGGTCGGAATAAAAAAAAAGGGTAGAAACTTAAAATATTTAACTTTTACAAAAGAAAAGTTAAAAAAAAACCAGAAACCTTTTTAAAAAAAAGTCATATTGAAGTTAACATATAGTATAAAACAAATTTTTAAACAAACAGTGAATAAAACAAAGTTTTTACAAAAAAAAAAAAAACTAAAAAGGTTTTTACCTTTTTAACCAAACAAAGTTTTTTAACAAAAAAAAACTAAGTTTTTTAATTTTGGACAAAACAAAGTTTTTACCTAGGGCCGAAACAAAAAATGTTTTTTAACAAAAAAAAAAGCTTTGTTTTTTAACATCGTGAGTCTGGAACAAATAAAAACTGAAAAAACAAAGTTTTTTAACCAAACAAAGGCGGTAGAAGTTAAAACTGTAGAAACAAAGGCCGAAGTTCTTACCTAGGGCTGGAACGAAGGCCGAACTAGGAGAAAGAGAAGAACCGAAGGCCGGAATGCAAGAACTGAAGGCCGGAATGGAGAAACGAAGGTCGGAATCCACTTTCGGAGTAAAGAAGAGAAGGTATAGCTGATTTTTTACGCTAGTACAAGAGGCGTACGCCTCATAGCCTTGAAGCGCAACGCCTCAACCACCAAAGGCGTAAGTCTCACTTTCCACCCTTGAGGCTTAAGCCTCAAGGCTTTTTTCCCCCGCCTCGCCTTGAGGCGCGTCTCGAGGCGTACGCCTCGTTCACCTTTTTAAACATTGATAGACTCAAGAATTAAGGCAGCAATGCAGCTCAAGCGATTCAGCTCAGTAAGGCAGCGATGTAGCCCAAAGTGATGCAGTTCAGCAAGGCAGCTCAAGCGAAGTAGTTCAGCGTGGCAGCGCAGAGGGATTTCCCAGCGAAGAAGCTGACCAAGAGAGCTCACCCTTTAGTGCTATTGTTTTACTTAGCCTTGTTGTATCTTTTTATTTATATTTACTATGAGTTGTAACGATTATAATGATTTTTAGTGTGAGGTCGAACGGTACTCGCGAGAGACCAAGGCCTGGAGAGCTTTCATGCTCTATCGAACGATCTCGCCGTGGGAACTTCAGAGGGACTTGGTTTGGAGGATTGAGAAGTGAGGCACCGTTGGGGTTTGTCCTGACCATCTTAGATACACCTGGTAAAACACCAAAGGACCTTGACCGTGGAACCTTGGACGGAGCAGCCTTGAGTTCCATCGGCAGTTGAGTTGTGGACCAAACAACCCTCTATTTAATGTGACATCTACTTTATGTGATGTCACTAGCCAGCTAGGCAATGTCAAATCTGCACTTGAGTAAATCACCATGGTATTTGGGGCTGTTAGACAGCTGGTGAGCCACCTCTGTGACGACAGCCCCCTGACGCACAGTGGTTAGGCAAAATGCATGTCTTGGCATTTAATGGTTATGACGTGGAGCTGACTAGTCCATCAGGCATTTAATGTTTGTGACATAAAGTATGAGGGATGTCTTTCACGTTATCTCGGGAGTGGTGTGGGTCTATTTAAGGGCCCAACCACCTCTGAGGAAAGGAGGTTCTTTTTAAGAGTTCAGAAGTTATTGCTAGAGAAAAAGATATATACATCAGATAGAGATTTATTACAAACCAGAGTTCACTCACCCACCATCGCCATTTATTACGAAAATTTTAATACTTGACAGAGATCTTTGAGGGTGGTTGGGGTGTTTGGCTGCCTGCCAAGGTGTATCTATGATGCTTACTTCTCTCGCCCTCTAAATGAGTTACTTCTGAGTCCATTATTATCTTCTGAGTTATACACGAGCGATTTGTGAGTTCAAACTGAGTTTATCTTCATTAATTCATGATTGCGTGTCTTGTAATTAATCAACAGTGCTGCTGATTAACTTATCATTATTATGCTCAAAAGGGGTTACGCCTCCATCTAATCTAAACTACCCTCTTACAGGGCCTATATATATAAGCTTTACATCCTTGAAGAGGAAGAAACCTATTTACATAAGGAAACTAAATAAATATCCTAATATAAATCTACTACCTTATTTAAATAATATCTTATTTAATACTAGATAATTACCTAAAAAAATCTTTTAAAGTGATGTGTGAACAATATGTGTACTGTTCATATATGAAAATTCATCTTATCATGGCAGCCCCTATTCCCATCAACGAAAGTCGTGGAGTATGAGAAGAAGGTGGAGGACTACCTAATTGCCCTTTAAATTTCAAATGCTTTGAGTGGAGAGGTGACACGACTGAAAATGTGTCTCTAGTGCGTGCTCATTTCGGTTCAAGTGCAAACCGGTCGCGTAAGTAATAAACCCGGTAAGACGGGGTCGAATCCTCAGGGAAATAGGACGTAGAACGTGACGACGATAGGTAAGATGACTAACCCTAAACTGACTCTGAAAAGAAAAAGGAAAAGTTGAATATTTGGAATTTTATATCTACTCATTAAACGCAAATTAATTAAACTAATAATTAAATTACGTATGAAGGAGTAAACTACTGTGACTGAATAAATAAGAATGAGACAAATAGGTTGGACTACAATCCCCCGAGCCCTAATATGTTTACCAGATATAAAACTAGCTGTGAATTAGATAATTGATTAAATCCAGTCTTTATTAATCTCAAGCATTACATATATGAGGGAACAAGCCCACATCATACCTAATCAAGAGTAAGAATAAAGTGGTGTTGAAATAGCTAACACGCGCGTCGCACTCTTAAACACGCCGGTTACCTGGGGCAAACGAGGTAAAAAGACCTACGATGGTTGTGACTACTACACAACACGATTCAATCATTTATTTAATTCAGGGAACTAATTTTATAGTCATGCAAACCACATCGGGTTGGGTTCATGCATCTCAACCCTTAGAAATCTAGCCAGACATTATGAAACTATGAATAAACAAGGAATCTATGTTGCATGGAATCATTCTAATGCTAAAAGTGTGATCAAACATGAGAAACAATAATAAAAGTGTTGGAAATAAAAGTTACCAAGAATGAAGAACAAGAACATGCAAGAAGAAATCAAATCTTGAAGAAAAACTGGAAAAACTCTTGAATTTAAGGTGCAAAATATGTAAATTCTTCTCCTAGATGTTCCTCCTTGATTGGGAGCTTTTACATGAATGAAATCTATCTTAAAAGAGTCCTAACATGATTATATATAAGTTAGAAGTCGTTTAGAAGAGTCCCTAAACTCTAAAACTCTTTTGGCTAAAAGATAACGATAAAATAAAATCCCGCTTCTGGAAATTTGCCACACTTTAAAAGCGTGACTACTATTAGTAACGGATATGGAGCGTGACAAAGGAGAACCGGTTCGGTTCTGGTCCATCGGTTCGGATCGGCCTTAACAGTTTTGCCTTGGATTTCTTTCTCAACTTCAAATGGGCATAACTTCTTCACCGTAGCTCGAATTGGGGTGCCGTTTTTTCCCGTGTTCTTGTAATTTCAAGCTCTTCAACTTTCTAGTTGTCCCCACCTCCAGAATATAGCTGAAAAATTACGAAAATGCTCTTGAACTTCCCATTTCTTGATTTCTTTCATTGTTTCGAGTTCTCTTTCGCACTTTCTTGCATGACATACCTGTAAAACACATAAGAAATACACAAAACACGAAATACTTGCCAAAAAGGGTTAGTAGCATAAATATGAGATAAATCCCTATAAATTACAATGCACGGGAACATAAAAATACCGAAATTAAGGGGATAAATGTGAAGAATTTATGTCTAATCAAGAGGTTTTGGCCACAAAGTTTTAGAATCCTAAAGAAGATTCCTTCTGTGCTTGTGACCTAGGGGACAAAGGTGGAAGATGAAGATGTTCCAAATGAGGTGATCTCAAAGCAAATAATATCCCATGTTATCGTTCCATCGGAGACAAAAGACATCCCTTTGAAGCTTGAGGACGATCTTTTTCGAAGGGGAGGAGTGACCTAATAATGATGAAAAAGAAAGAAAACCGAGAGGATGAGGGGAGAGGAAATAGGTCCGGTTGTTAGGATTTGTCTTATTTTTATTTTTAATATTTCGTTTATTATCTTTATGATATTTTACATATCTTTATTTATTTGCTAAATGTTTTGCAGTATTTCATTTTCCTTAAGTATTCAGTTAGCAGTTGACTCTTTTTAATTTAACTAGAGTCTCTTTTCAATTTAACTAGGCACTCCTTTTTAATAATAATTCTAATTTTGATACTTTATATGGTTTGATTTTGTATGTGCTTCCGCTGTGCTACATGTGTAAAGATTTAAGGAAGGGAGTTATAATTTTATTTTTGGCAAGGGGGCTGATCTCATGCAGATCTTAAAAAAAATCTTATGGAGTTGTAATCTCTGTTGTCAGTATTGGCCGATTCGGTTCGATATTGCCCTAAATAGATACATATCGGGATTGTGAATCGAAAATGTCAATGTATCGTGCGTATTGGGGCTGAATCGCGATTCGATACATGAATCGGGCGATTCGCGATTCACTCGCGATTCAGTTCGTCCGGGTCGGATTGGGTTATTTCGGCCCCGGGCTTGAAAAACTGGATTATTTTTAAATTTTGTTTTTTTTTGACCGAAAATGATTGTAATAATGTTTAAAGACTTTTCAAACCATAAAAGGAACAAAACTCTCGGTATAAAAGGCCCCTTTCTCATTTTTCTTGTGATCCCCACCATTAATATTTTGTCCACTTTCCTTGCTTGTATTTTTCCTCAAGTTTTTGCAAAGAGAAGCTTCAACCCTATTTAAAATCCTTTGTTTTGGTACTTTGGTAAGTAACCTAGCTTATTTATTTATTGTTTCTCACTTTCTCAACCTATTTAATGTCTTCATACTTATTTATTAAGTTGTCTTTATTTATTTATTGTTTTGGTAGCTTTGATCTCTGATAATTTCTCTTTATTTATTTAGGAAATGACTAAAAAATGAGAAATGTTGTGGTTGACCGCACATGGGATTATTGTGAAAAGGTGAATGATAATAGATTGCATTTAAGATGTAATTTTGTACGGATGCAAAATGGGGTGGTATTTTTATAATGAAACACCATCTTGCCGGTACGGAGAAGATGCAAAAAAGTGTATGCAATGCCCCAAAGATGTTAGAATAAAGTTTGCAAACATTTTAGGAGTAAATGAGGATGATTATAATCAAGAAGGTGGGCAACAAAATGAGGGTGAAGAGGGGTTTGAAGTTTGGCAAAATTTCGAAAAAGCAAAGGGAACTATGGATGCATATGTCACTCAGAGGAAAGGGAAATCGGTTCGTGTTGATGAAGATGATATTGAAGTTATTGATGACGAGGAGGAGGAGGAGGAGGATTAAAGAGAAGAGGTTAGAATCGTTATAGAAGATGATGATGAAGACAGTGATGATAATGAACTAAACATTGATGATGATGATGATGACGATGATTAGGATTTAGGAATAATTAGAGGGGTGATGAAAATGATGACTTTTTTGAATATATTTTGACTTTTGGTTATCATTTTTTGGATACTATTAAGGTATCATTATCATAGTTGAGGATAACACCATGACGATACCTATAGTTGCTTAGCATATCTAAATATGGCTTGTGGATTCTCTTTTTGATATGACTTGTGGAGAAATTAGAAGTTTGAATCATATTATGTTATATAATTGATTGTAAAGTGTTCTCTATATTTTTATTTAATTTTTACAATTTTATTTATTTTTTGTGCCGTATCATACGATACGTATCGCGATACGATTCACGATACACAGGGTTTTTGATACACGATATGTATCACGATTCAACAACTATGGTTGTAATAGTGAGAAATAATTTCTTACGACAACTGGAGGAAGAACATATTATAGAGTTATTATTGTGAGAAATGGGTACTTATAGCAAGAGAAGAAGGGCACATGCCGTGTTGGTGCGGCTTGAAAGAAATGAGCGTATTTTTGCAACAAATATAGGAAAAGGAATATCTTTCGAAGCACATAACATTTTTAGCATTGTTGTGGGCGTTTTCGACTTTTTTATTCAATTTTGACTTTAAACTGGAAGGCTGCAATATCTTATTTTTTAGTGTTTTGGCTGTAATTTTTGTTTCGGATGTACACTAAGGGCCGTAAATCTTGTCCACACCCGTTGCATAGGTTTACATGATCGCATTAACATGGCCGACATAGAAGTTGACGACACATCCATTGAAACTCTGTTGCACCTAATTTCATCCCTTTCCTGCCCAATGAAAAACAAAGTATTGCTTATCTGGTTGAGGACCCTACCTTTGGCAAGCCTATAAATGCAACATGGTTCCAATAGTGGCTGAACAAGAACCAATTTTGCAACCCTTCGAAGTGCACTGTGTGTAGAATATACTTTGTCGCAACCACGACGACCGTTGATGATACCAAATATGATCTCTAACCTTAAACCGATCTCAAACCATGGGAGGTCTCAAGTGCCAAGCCGAAGACAGAAGGACCTCAATTTTCCCTCTTCCTTTGTGACAACACTACACGTTCAGGGCTACCATCATACTTCAGTGCTCAAAGGCAGACTTTATATTACATGGTCTACTTTCCCTTGTTAATATCAAGGCTTATATATATATATCCTCCCTAAGAGCTCTCTGCTCATCACAAAGACCCGGGACTTTGTAATACCTTCTTAACTCAAGTCTAAGATTGGTTCTTTTGTATTGTTCATCCTCATATTTGAATATACTCCAAAGAAACACCTTAGAAATATATATAAGTACCTCCGAGGTAATGAACCACTACACACCTACTCCTACTCTAAGGAGGCATATTTTGTGAGGCTGAGGTCTTGACCGATATCAAAACCATCAACAATAATTGTAGCAACCAAGAGTATAATTGTAATTGATGTGAATCTATAAACGTGGAAGCGTAAGTATCACAACTACTAACCACACAACACCATCATCACCAACAAATAAAACTAAACTAAGAAAATGGGTTTCTTTCACTCTCTATATTCTCTTTCTCAATATTGAAGTGTAATTACAAATGAATGTCAAGGGCCTATTTATTGGAAAAAAATTACTTGGTAACCAATTAATGACCCAAAAGGACAACTAATAATTGAAAATGACTAATTAGCTCCAAACATGCGTGGAGATTAATTAAAGAGTAAAAGTAAAAGGAAAAGACATTATTACCCTAAACTAAAATACAAAATAAAAGATAGTCTTCTTCCGAGAGCACAACCACGCGCTACATGTCGCTACGTATCACGAAGCACATCATTCTCCTCGCCCTTGAAAAGCTCGTGCTCGAGTGTGTAGGGTGACTCGTCAATGCCACGTGATATAATCCTTGAAAAATTTCGGACCCCAATAAAAATCAATCAAAGTGGAAGCGCATTTGGACTTGTGCAATGAGACTTTTAAGATGGTGAAAAGGCAAAAAGTGGGGCTATCTTTGTCGGCTCATGCTAGATGTAGGGCACAGTAATCATCAGGGCATGGTGGCGAGATGACAGAACATGGACGTAAAGGGCTTAATGCAGATGTCCCCTTTTAACCATTGTTGATTATGTTTTCTTCGTCTCTCTTTGTTCATTAATTAATATTCTTTCACATACGCCAATAATCCAACTCAGATTTCAGGCGGTCCTCGTAATTTAATTAACAACAAAATTGATCCAGCTCTAATACAACTTTTGATGTGTTGCAGAAGCGAGACATGTTCAACAAAAAAACACAGATTTGGGTTTTGCAAAGAACTCAAAAACTCACTCTAAATTCAGTTCTCATTTATTTTTTACTTAATAATAAGAGCGTAGTCCTATGTTATAGGATTTACATGTGAGACTCCTAAACCTACTTACTATCTTTTAAAGAAAGAAGATAGTATGATGCAGGGGCATAGTTGTTATTTGTCTTGTTCTTATTAGTTGGGTTTATGATTGTATTTGTCCGCATTCACCCCCTAGTATATAAAAGGGTCATTATTTTTGTATTTCATTATACATATTGGATAGTATGAATGAGAACTAGAGAGTATTTTAACCCTAATTTCTTTATCGCTGTTGTTGTATTTTGATTCGCTTCCACTATTTTACATCAAATTGGTATAGGAGCATGGTCGGCTCTTGATTCCTCTTTCATTGGTATCGGAGCATGGTCGGCTCTTGAATCCTCTTTCAGCTCAGGGTTTCAAGCATGAAGGGGATTTGAAATGATTGGGAAGAGGGGTGGTTGGACCGTAGAGTCCTAGATGCTTCCCCAAACCAACTTATCAAACACAAATCGACTACCGCAAGCCCTCAAGAGTGCTTCCACTGCTGTGGCCACCCCAGGCCTTGCGCGACGGTTGCGATTCCTCCCCAGGGACCTCCAACTCTATCGCGATCTTCAGGCCCTTCGACTCTAGCCAGCCCACCAAGACGCCGCCATCAGTTAGGGTTAGGGTGCGATAGTGACCCTTCCACCCCCAATCCCAGCAGCGTGACTTCTCCATACCCTTCCTCTCATTTCACCCTCGATTTCTCTCCTCCCCCAAAAGAACCAGCAAGTCCCAACCCTCACCCACCTATTTAACCCTTTTCCACCCACTATTTAGGGTTGGATCCCATCCCCGCCGATGTTCCACCCCACATCGCCACTGCGGTACTCTGTCGTCGGGTCACCCATTGTTAAGTTCAGATCTGCTCTGAAACGTCATTACTGTTTCATCCCATCTCAGTAACAAAACTGATTAATATCTCAAAGAAAATATTACATAACATAGTCATGGACTATACCTGGTTATAGAGTCACTTTGGACATTTTCCTTTTAAAGTATATTGTGAAGTTATAATATGTCCTACGAAGCACGCACACTCTCCTGAAGGTCACGAATCACGTTTGACTTGAGTCGGACATGTGACATGTCCGGACGTGTCCTATTTTTATTTTTATTTTTTCAAGACGGACACGCTGAGACATGTTTTTGGGGTCAGAAGTTAAATAACTAAATACAAAACATTACCTATATGTTACGAACAAACCTTAAGTTTTCCCCCAAACAGAACACCGCTGCTTTCTCACCCCAAAAGCTTCTGAAGAAAAAATCAGTTCAGTGTGTAGTTTTGTTCTTGGTGGAAAGAATACCTGTGTGTCCTTACGCACCCAAAGAAAAAAGGGTTTCATCTGATGCCTTTGCTTTTACATGTAGACTTAGTTGGGAGTGTAGGGTTTGAAAGTATAGGCCTTCTACGTTTTCTCCCTTAGTGCTCTTGAGCTGGTTGCTAGTGGGCTGTCAACTTTGACCTGCACTGTTTTTGGATTATTAGGTATTGTTGGCAGTCTGTGTATTGTTTAGTGTAAAACTGGAATGACAAAGTTACTTTTTTAACTTGTCATGAGAGCTGGCAGCAACATAAGTCTTTTAGAATTTTAACAAAACATTACTTTTCTATTAAGTTAATAATAATTAGTAATAATTTATTAAAATAGAGTATTTTAAAAAGAGGATAAAAATACTAATGTTGTCATCAATGAACATAAGTATGTTACAATTCGGTAGTTTGGATAAATCATTGGACATATATATGTAGAATTTTAACAGTTTTTATTTCATTAATATATATATATATATATATATATATATATATATATATATATATATATATATATATATATATATATATATATAAAATCTTTTGCATATCCTAGCGTGTCGTGTCCTACATTTTGAAAAAATTACGTATCCCGTGTCTTGAGTCGTGTCGTTACCCGTATCGTGTGTCGAGTCCATGCTTCATAGAATATGACCACTCCAAATATATGGAAGTCATTTTTTTTCCTTTCACAATTTCATATTGATCATACTTGTTTGAAATCTCTCAATGTGTAGATTTAAAAAAATAAATTTTAGAATAATATGGGCATGCCAGCTAAAAGTTACTACATTTCTCTATCCGGAGCTGCTGGTAGAGGTGGGCAGCAAGTAGGGAACGGCATTTTAATCCTTGTAGTATCAATTTTGCTTGCATATATGACCGAAATGTTTGTTTAAATAAATATAACGGACTGTATGTTGGTTTTCCAATTAATTGAATATTATGTATTTTCATGCAGTTAACTTCTATCTATAACTTTGATTTAATGTTGTCCCTTAGTTTGTAGTTCTTTTCACCCTCCTAGGAGTTACCACCGATGACATTGAGCACTTCTTATATATAAAGTTCTAAATTCTCAAGTATATATAAATCCTCAAGTACAGTTCTGCATCCTTTGTAGATCATTACTTGCTTGGGTGATGGCATGTAGCAATTGTCCATTTGGAGATCCTAAACTATGTGTTTTCGCAAGAACCCCTTGAACTATTTCTAATGTAAAAAACTTCCTAAAATTATGACTCGTTGCAAAGAACCCCTATAGTGCTGTTAATAAATTCCACATCATTAGTTATAAGAAAAGAAGTATTGCTAATAAATTCTGTTAGAGGAGGTGTCTGCAACAAATTGTATAATTCCCCTTTTTTTTTAGAACTAGAGTTTCTTTATATATATATATATATTTTTTTTTTGTGTGTGTGTTGGGGGGGTGGGGGGTGGCGGGGGCTGTACTCTTCCTTGATCGTATTTATTCTTTGCGGTAACTCTATTTTCATGTTTCTCATCTGGCCTCTTCCATGCTTTTGCAGCTATCGGTGGAGAGTATATGTCTGTGAAATCTGCTGGGAATCTCTCTACTCTATTTGATGTGGGGGGTATTGTTGGTGGAATTCTAGCTGGATACATATCTGATAAACTTAAGGCGCGGGCTACTACAGCAGCCAGCTTCATGTATTTAGCTATACCTTCAATACTTCTCTACCGCTCGTACGGGAGCACTTCGCAAACCTTGAACATTGTACTTATGATGATTGCTGGCTTGTTTGTAAATGGCCCCTACGCACTTATCACAACTGCAGTCTCTGCAGATCTTGGTACGCATAGCTCTCTCAAAGGTGATTCTCGAGCACTAGCAACAGTGACTGCCATAATTGATGGTACTGGATCCATCGGTGCTGCTCTGGGACCACTTTTGACTGGTTTTCTTTCGACAAAGGGATGGGATACTGTTTTTTGGATGCTGATGGTTGGTGCTCTTATTGCGGGACTTCTCTTATCTCGCTTGGTCCTGGCTGAGCTTACTGAGAGAACTCTCAGACAGATGCCCAGTGGGCGGCAAAATATTGGAGGTATTGTGGCACTTGTTATATATTCTTATCTCGTTTCTCTATGTGTGTGTGGATGTGTGTACTTTTATAGGGGTGGGATGTGTCTAATGGTTCTCCTTTTCCATTTTCCCTAGATTAAAATATGAAAGGTAGTTATATATATGTGGTCTGGTTCGATATAAAAGACCTATAGCAGATTGAGACACCCAAATTGAATTGGTACCAACCTATCTGAAACCATTACCTATACCTGTATATTGGCAAATCAACTTAACATATGATCCCAGACCCTTGACGCCCACAGTTCAATCTGTTTTGCTTGGCTTGACTCATCGATTTTGTTGGATTTCATATTATTTTAGTATTTTAACCTTTGTATTGGGCCATCTGTGTTTTGGGCCTTAGTTGTGTAATCTTAGTTTTGTAGTCTCTAGAACCTTCTAGAATTGTAATATGCTTAGTATAAATACAATTATTAGGCTCCCAACTGGGTAAGCCATTACATCACAAAATCCTTTTTGGTATCAAAAAGCTAAACTCCTCTTTCTCTTCAAACCCTAACCCTACCCCTAACTCTAAACCGTAAAATTTCTTCTGGCCGTCTCCCCTTCCCCTCTACGGATCGGCCACCGCCCAACCTGGCCTAACACCTCCGCTCCTTTTCCGGGCCTACCCTTTCTGTTTCAGTTGGGTTTTGGGATTTAATCCTCTTCTTGGTACTCTTCCTTTTTCTTTGAGGTCCAATGATGGAAATGGGCCCTTTTTTGGGATTATTTGTCATTTTTATTTTCTTTTCTTTTGTTATGTATTTTCCTTTGTTTTACTTTAGTATTTAGAGGTAAGGAGTAGTAATGACATTTTTGTAATTAGGTCCTTAGCTTGGAGCCTAAGCTACTCCTATCCTTTAAATACCCACTTGTAGCCTTCATTTGGGGACTCTTTCTATTTTGAATACAAGAAATCTTTTGATTCTCTCCCTAAGTTAGGGTTTGGTGTATTTCTTTTAGTCATTGACGTGTAGTTTACGTCAATCAAACCCTAGCTCTAGGATTTTTCCTCTTCTTTACCCTTTTCTAGGGTTCTCTCTCTTCTCTTTTCTTGATGTACTAAACTTATTACATCCTTGTATTGTCGAGGGCTGCCGATTTTGTTTTCGGTGGCATTTTGTGATTGGTTGCCATTCTTTTGGACTTTTTTTGGGTGATTTTGTGATAATTTCGTGTTTTGGGGATATTGTTTGAATACTATGGATGTTTTTCGTGATTGTTGATGAGTTTTATTGGTGGTTCTTGATTGGAAGTTGATATACCTGGATCAACTTGTTGAAAATTTAGGGTTTGAAGGGCAGATTTGAGTAGAAGACAAAATACCTTTTCATTAGCAAACGTACCCCGACTCAATTGGCTACAAATCTCCTCATGAATGGGTGCACTTTTGCTTTTGCTTTTGGATCCCGTTGTGGTAATAGGAAGATTATTCGTTACCACTTGTTCTTGGCATGGCCAAAGGTGTTGATATCACTTGTTCTCATGCGATTACTCCTCCGGTTGTCGATTCTTCTCTCGTGCCAGTGTACTTCAGGTGCCTCCTCCGCTTTTCATGTTCAGATTGTGAAGCCCATTTGGACTCTGTATTCCAGAGCCACTGATCACATGACGGGATAGTCATTTCTTCTTTCATCGCCCACCGTTTCTATTTGTCAGTCATGCGTATTGTGGATAACTCTCATACACTTATCCATAGCATGGGGGAAATATGTTTGTCTCATGATATTACTCTTTCCTCAGTTTTACATTGCCTTAATTTTTCTTTTAAATATCTTGTCCGTTAGCCAACTTGCCAAACATCTCAATTGTGTTATGTTTTTTTCGTACCCATTGTCTCTTGCAAGACTTAAGTTCAAAGAGGATTATTGGCAAGGGCTACGAGCGCGACGGGTTGTACCATTTTGGGGAACCTCAACCACCGCAACCTCCCATCCTTAGTCTCAATGCTTTCATCATGTCAAATTCCATTTCTTATGATGTTTCCTCCCAGACCTTGCACTTGTGGCATACCCTTTTAGGTCATGTCAATTTTCAGTACTTATGTTTGTTATTCCCTTCTCTTTCGAAAGCGTGTAAGGAATTTTTTTTATGTGAAGTTTTTGAGATTTCCAAGTATACTAGGACTAGTTATATTCCACATAGGAGTCGTGTTCCTAGTATGTTTGATTTGATTCATTATGATGTATGAAGACCATCCCATGTTACTGCCTTTTATGGTCATCGTTATCTTGTGATTTTTATTAATGATCATACTCGGTGTACGTGGGTGTATCTTATCAAAAAGACATCAGAAGCCATCCCCTTGTTTGTACAATTTCTTCAAATGTTTAAGACTCAATTTCAAATGGTGGTCCATAACATCCGATCTAATAATGAGCGTGCATATGTTTCTAATGAATTTCGGTCCTAACTAAATCAGAAAGGGATCCTTCACCTACTCACTTGCCCATATACACCCGAGCAAAATGGGGTTGCGAAACAAAATAATCATCATCTAGTGGGAGTTGTTCGGTGCTTGTTGAGTGGTATGAGGGTGCCTAAGTCTTATTGGCACCTTGTTGTCCTTATCGCCACTTTCATCATAAATCACACCCCAAGTTGTATTTTGGGGGTTAGGTTCTCCTTTAGTGTCTTTGGCTCGATAGCCCCTTATTCCACATAATCCCTCGAGTATTTGGGTGTACTTGTTTTGTTCATAATTGGAGTCCCTCTTAACACAAACTTGATGATAAATCTAGTTAGTGCATTTTTATTGGGTGCTTCCCGATGTCTAAGGGGTATCAGTGTTATGGCACGGTGTCCCAATACATGTATTACTCTCTTGATGCTACCTTTTATGAGGATATCCCTTTTTAGGGGAGTGGAGTGGAGTGGGGGTAGGATTGACTACTCCAGAATTACCTATTCCTATGTCACTCGAGGATGAGGCTTCTCCTCTTGTCTGACCTATTCCTTTATTTGATGGGACTCCTTCTCCCCCACTTCCGGAGTCCTCTTTGCCAGCTCCCTCTCCAGACTCGAGTAGCTCACTCTCTCCTTTACCACTTCTACCGATTTCCAATCTTGTTATCCTTCGCGTATCCGCCTTCCCCCTTCGTGATATGGCCATGCTTGTACTACTAATCATCCCATTTCTCAACATTTTTCCTATGATTGTCTTTTTTATCCCTATCGAGCAAATCTAGGCCAACTTGGCTCCATTTTTATTCCGTAATATGTGGCTGATGCTTTCCAGAATCCTAAGTGGGTACAATAATTAAAGTGAAAATAGATGCTTTGGATCGAAATGGTAAATGGGAGCTTGTGTCCTCACATCTTAGGGAGAAGACCGTTGGATGCAAATAGTTTTTTAGTGTGAAATATTTGGCCGATGGATCCGTTGCTCGTTATAAGGCGCGGTTGGCGGCTAAGGGATTTACTCAAGTCTCGGGAAAGGATTTTGGTGCTACCTTTTTCCTGTGACTAAGCTTACTTTCGGTTATTAGCTTCACTTGCAACCTCTCATTTTTGGTCTCTACATCACTTGGACATTAGTGATGCTTTTTTACATGGCGATCTATCCAAGACCATCTATATAGACACTCCTCTAGATTTTCGGGCTGAGAGGGAATATAGCAAAAAAGTGTCATTTTCGGAAGTCGCTTTACGGCCTTAAGCAATCACATTGGGCTTGGTTTAGAGGTGGTTTTCTCCATGGGACTTAGTGCCATTCTAATTATATACATGTTTCATTCTTCGTCAGCCCGATGGTAGATGCATCATCTTATTGGTGTATGTGGATGATATTATTATTATAGGTGTTGATGTTGATGGGATTGCCTAAGTAAAACGAGATATTAGCAAGGTAATTGGTGTGAAGGACTTAGGTCATTTCTGCTACTTTCTTGGGATTGAGTGTGACAACCCGCCTACTAAAATAGTAGGTGGCCAGCCCAATACTCTAATAATCACAGGAATCATAGATGGTTCATTCTCAGCATCACTGTCGATTAAATTAATAGTACGAGATAACCTCCAATCATTTTAGAAAACGGACCGTCAAATTTAAAATTTTGAAAGTAAAAGAAAAACACTTGGACAATCCCATTTGCAAAAACGGTGGATATAAAAAATCAGGGAATAAAGAATGACAATATAATAAATAATCACCGAATAAGCTGTCGGTGAACATACCAATACAATTAGTTACACCGAGTATTACACATTAAATATTACAATATAATAAATGAGTGCAACACTTGGGCAACCCACCCGAATAAATAAACTGTACATAACTAGAGTACAATGGAAAGAAGCGTCTAATACAAATAACCTACAACATCCGCAATATGCCGTAGCTCCATGACAACCGGAATGGAAATGTAAATACTGGTGTCCATGCGGTAGAGCACCTGTACGACAAGGAGTATATGCAGAAACAAAGAAATATAGACGGGTCAGGGCCCGGTTTGATATGATTCCCATGTGAGTAAAATGCATGACAGTTATGTGCGTAATTCTCTCGTAGTTAACATAATATTTCTCGTCTCTCATTCTAAAAGCACAACCTAGCGCAATATCATGAGATGCTCTAGTTAACCCAAGTACTAAGGGCTAACTTCTCCCCAGTCTCAACACTATGCCCTATTCGTGCGTGGAGTGTCTCGCAAAGCGAAATCCAAACAAGGAACCCCCCCGATACACTACTTCTAGGCAAGGTTGATCGTCGAGATCCATTATACCTAAGTACAATATTGATGTATATGATCATCTAATTTAATTTCCCTGAAAAATAGTACTGAGGGTTAGACTTCTCCCCAGTCTCAACATTACGCCAAGTTTGTGCGTGGGGTGTCTCGCAAAACGAAATCCAAACAAGGAACCCCCCCGATACACTACTTCTAGGCAAGGTTGATCGTCAAGATCCATTAGACCCTCAGCACGTAATCAATATATACATACAAATCTAATTATGTACACGTAACCAATTTCATTCACCCTCTTAAGGCACAATTCCTATTTCTTCTTAAGGAATATATATAAATGGTACAACATTTTATCAAATGTTTACCAATTCAATCTCATTACAAAACTTTCTTTACCAATTTAAGTATGGAGGCGTAACCCCTATTGAGTATGGTAATGACAAGTTAATTGGCCAAAGCTTTGGATTATGATGGAAGACATAAACATGAACCCAATGAAGATAGACTCAGCTTAAACTCACAAAGCTCTCGTGTCTAACTCAGGAAACAGTAATGAACTTTAGAAGTAACCTAGCTAGAGGGAGAGAGAAGTAAGCACCCTAGATACACCTTGGTAGGCAGGTAAAACCACACCAGATACCCTCAGGAATCTCTGTCGAATATTGAAAGCTTTATAATAAATGACAATGGTGAGTGAGTAAACTCTCTGGTTTGCAATAACTCTCTCTGGTGTGTATTCTCTCTCGCAATAACTTCTGAACTCTCCAAAAGTCCCCCCCTTCCTCAAAGGTGGTTGGGGTCCTTAAATAGCTCCTCACACCACCCCCGAGGCAACTCAGTCATTAAAACTATAAAAGACATCCCTCATACTTTATGTCACAACACTAAATACCTGATGCACTAGCTGTCTCCACGTCATAAACATTAAATGCGAAGACGTGCCTTTTGCCTAACCACCGTGTGTCAGGGAACTATTGTCGCAGAGGTGGCTTACCAACTGCCTGACAGCCCCAAATACCACGGTGGTTTACTCAAGTGCATGTCTGACATTGTTTAGATGGCTAGTGACATCACCCACAGTAGATGTGACATTAAGTAGAGGGCTGTTTGGTCCATAACTCAATGCCCGATGGAACTCCAAGCTGCTCCGCTTGAGGTTCCACGGTCAGGGTCCTTCGGTGTTTTACCAGGTGTATCTAAGATGGTCAGGACAAGCCCCAACGGTGCCTTACTTCTCAATCCTCCAAACCAAGTCCCTCTAAAGTTCCCACGGTGAGGTCATTCGATAGAGCATGACAGCTCTCCCAGGCCCTGCCAAGCCTGGTCTCTCGCAAGTACCGTTTGACTTCACACTAAAACTCTTTATTATTCTCGTTACATCATTACAACCGTTATAGCTTACAGTAAATGTAACCAAAGATACAATATGACTAACACAACAAGCAGAAGTATGAGTTGCCACGCTAAGTTGCCACGCTTGAGCTGCCTCGCTAGGGTGCCTCGCTAAGCTGCCTCTATTGCGTTAATCCTCAAACACTGTTGCTAATTAGGGAATTATCCCTAATCTTACCTTCAAGCCCCCTCTACATTTGCCCCCTCGTGTAGGGATTGGTTGTGGGAACAAGAAATGCCTGCACGAAAACTTCTCAATCCGATGAACCTTACCGAAGCCCCCCCGGTAAATTTCTGAAATTCTCGTTTGGACACGTGAGATCTTCTTCGTTTGGGAACTCTTTGGAAATTCCCGAGCAAAATTTCTGGTGCCAAAACTGAAGTTTGTTGAAGAAGGCAACGCTTCCTGTTCTCTATGCGTCATTTCATTAATGAGGTGGCGCTGTCTTTTCAACTGTCAAAGTGCTTCCCGAAGTGCCACGTGTTCATGTGAAATGATTATAGGCGGCCGTGCACGTGCGAGGGTGGGGAAATCTAAACGCCAAACTCGAGATTTTCAAACTGCCAAATTCAAAGCACTTTAACCCTTCTTTTTCATTTTGTTTTCTTACTCTGCTACTATCTTCCTCAGACTTCCATTTTATTTTTAGAGAGAGAGAAACCCTGCAAGTACCCCATTGTTGCTAAGCTCCTGGTCGCGTTATTTCCTTCTCGCTCCTGCAAGTACCCCATTGTCGCGGTCTTCTCGCTTTTGAAACCTCTCTTGCTTAAGGTTTTCTTGCTGTCTCTGTCATCGTCTTTCATGGCCACCTCAAGCGGTCTTGCTACCTCTGCCACCTGTTCTCCGTCTGCCACCACCACTACCTCCGTCCTAGATTCTGCCCGCCAAGAACAGCTGCGGTTTTATCGTCGCTCTTCTATTTTTGGGGAGGGTGATGACTTTGCTGTTGCCAGTAAGACTGTTTATTTTTCTTCTAAGTTTGACGCCCTACTGTTGGGTGATGAGGACGAAGAATTGTCTAAGTGGGGCTTTCTGCCTCCAGAAGGAACTCTCAGATTTCGCTTGGAGCGAGGGGACTTTCCATGGTCCCACATTGATTTCGAAGCACCCGGGGGATCCCCTGCCCACTTTGCTGCCTGGAACTCCCACATGCAGAGTTCCTACGCTGACATCCTCACCAAGATTGGGCTGCAACGGGCCAAATGGTTTGGTGAGTTCACTCTCTCAAAGAATAATGCTGCCTTTCCTATCTTGGTCTCTCGATGGAACGTGACTACTCACACGTTCATCGCTGCGTGGGGCGAGTTCACTATAACTCTGGAGGACGTGTGCGAGCTCCTGGGCCTCGATGCAACAGGTCATGAGCCTTACACCGATGAGGCTCTTGATGCTCAAGAGACTGCAGATCCTTTGGAGTTGGATCGCATATGCCGAAGCTGCATCGGTTCTTCCAACAAAGCTACTTTTTCTCCCTTGATCAATTATTTCTTCAAAAGTTCTGGTGAAGGCAGTTCCTCATCAACTGCCCCTGGTCAAGGTACGCCGTTGGAGCTTCCTGCCTATATTCTCGTGATTCTCTCTCGTTTCTTTTTGACGGGCAAACCCAACGACGCTGATCCTGCGAGTGATTCCTCGCCTGAAGTGGTAACACAACCCGAAGTGACACAATCCGAGATAACACCCTCGGTCCCTTCTGATTTACAGGCCTCACCTGAGGTTCCTCTGCCCATTGTTCTTGTTGAGGAGAGTGGGCCCGAGGTATGATTTCCTCTATAATTTATTTGTTGTAGTCTTTTCGGTCCCACTCTTTTCTTATTTGGCTTGCTGAATTCTGAGATGTTTTGGGTACCCCAGGTTGAAATATCCTCGTTGTTGGCAAGCGTTCTTCCTCCAACGACGCTGATGAGGCCCCTGACTGCCATTCCTCTCTTTGGCACCATAACTGAGGTAAGTAACACGTAGAGATATTTCTTCATATTTTCTGTGCCCATTCTTCTTTTCCAACACTTGCCTTTGTGCCACAGTTCTCTCCTGATCTTGCACCAACTCATGCAGTCAAGGCCCAGGTTGGTGCTTGTACCCAACATAGTGGTGTGTTTACACCCCATCGTGTTGGGCCTTTGTTTGGGAGCCCAGTGTCTTCGTCCGATGAACCCAGTATGCTGGCCCTGGTGCCCTATGCAGGTGATAGCGTTTTGCGAAGCGTGGGGGCTTCTGCGTCCAGGGATCCCGTTATGGCTTCTGGGGTAATAATCTCGCCCCCAACGGTTCCTGTCCCTGCGGCTGCCCCCCATGCTCCCGTTCTTGCCCCCGTATTGACTGAGGTATTTTTTGTTAGCTTTTGTTAAGATTTTCCATAATCTCTATCTTATGATTTTTTTTTTAAAGATATTTCTTAAACTTCACCTTATAACGGTGACTTAACAACGAAAACACTTGTTAAGATTTTTCATAAACTCCACCTTATAACGGTGACTTAACAACGAAAACGCTTGGTGACTTAACAACGAAAACACTTGTTAAGATTTGTCATAAACTCCACCTTATAACGGTGACTTAACAACGAAAACGCTTGTTAAGATTTTTCATAAACTCCACCTTATAATATTTTTTTTTATAAGTTCATCATGCCCGCTATCTCTTATCAGGTTGCTCGGGAAAATTCTCACCCAGTTCTTTCGCCTATGGCCTCCCCCCATCGGGAACCTGCTTCTTCGGAAAATTCTGGTCATGATGATCAGGGTTCCACGACCGGTGTTGTAGCGGAGAGCAAGTCTGGGTGTGAACTCCCTCGTCCTGACCTGGCTCCTCACGCCTTCTGCCTGATGGTGCTTCGGCAGTCCCCTCAAATGCCTGCCAACCACCGTTTGGTGATCGAACAGCTGGTGAATCATCACCCTGAGACCTTCACACTGGACTGTCTGCGTTCCAACATTCACGTGATGAGTCACAGACTTCAAGGCATGGCGATAGCTGTTGCTGAAATTACCAATACTCCGACTGCAAGTGTTACCCGGTCCTTACTTAACCAATTTCTGGGTTACCTGAGGGAGCTGGAGCGTGATGGCTTCTGTTTTCACTGGCTTATAACATATTTGAAGACTTTGAAGAATCAGCAATTAATCAGTCAGGAGGAGGTTTTACGAAAGCATCAGGAGGACCAGCAGGTTGAGGAAGCTAGGTTGGTCGCATTGGCACCTCTTTTGGAAGCAGTGGATCAAGAGGTAAAGGATGCCGAAGAAGCTTTGTGTCTGGTTAAACTGAAACGCGAGAGACTCCTCATCGAACGTACACAAGTGCAAACGAGACTGGAGGTTTCTATTAATGCCCAACGATCTTTCACAGCAGCTTCTTCGGGCCTTCCTGGAGATTTTTTCTCTTCCTCAGATTTATCGTTTCTTTTAGATTAGTTGCCTCTTGTATACAGATCCTCCACTTGCCTTTATCTATGTAATTATTGGGCGATAGTTCCCAAACAAATTTTGTAATGCTCTATTGTTTATGAATGAAGAATATATACTTTTCAATCCCTTCGTGTGTTGTGATTGTTGTTGCATGCTATAGAGTTTTGTATTTCTGCAATTCCTCCATTATGCTCAAAAATGTCACCCAAAACTTGTATATTTATAACAATAGCTAGTCATAACATCAGTTCAAACTTGGTTGTTTACACATGATAAACCTTCAGCCACTTATTGTTAATCTTAAATGGCTTGTCTTCCGCTAACTTCGAAATTAAACAATAACCTGAGTCATGGGCTTCTTTCACAACGAAAGGTCCCTCCCAATTAGCTGCAAACTTTGGTAGAGGAAGCCCCCTGATGTGTTTCACTGCCGCTTTCAATACGAGGTCTCCCTTCACGAATTTCCTTGGTCTCACCAAGTTATTGTACGCCCTTGAAAGTTGCTTCGTATATATTTGGAAGTTCTGCATCGAATTATCTCTGTGTTCATCCAACGCTTCCAACTGTACATGTCTACTTTGAGGAAGCATGCTACTTCGCAAAGCATAACGAGCAGAGGGAACTTCCAATTCTACTGGGAGGATTTGCTTCGGCCCCATAAACAAGAGAGAACGGCGTATATCCCGTGGGTTTTCGCTTGGTTGTTCGATAGGCCCACAAGACAGCTGGTATCTTGTCATCCCACGCCCCTGGAAAGTCTTCCATCATTTTGGCCAAAATATTAACCAAGGTTTTGTTAGTTGCTTCGGCCTGATCATTTCCCTTTGGGTATGCCACCGTTGAAGTGTGATGAACAATGGAGTACTTGTCCGTGAGCATTGTTACTTCGGAGTTGACGAAGGGGGTCCCGTTATCTGAGAGAATAACTTTTGGGATCCCAAAACGGCAAATGATGTATTCTCTGATGAAGTTGCTCACCACCCCAGCCGTTGCTCGTCTGAGTGGTATCGCCTCGGCCCATTTTGTGAAACATTCTGTTGCTACTAGTATCCATATCTTGCCCCTCGAAGAGGGGTGTATTGCCCCCACTAGGTCGAACGCCCAAGTATGAAATGGATAGGGTGTTGATAGAGAGTGTAAGTCTACCGATGGGGCATGGATCATGTTCCCATGAAGTTGGCAAGCTTTGCATTTTCGAACGAACTCCGCAGAGTCTTTCTCCATCGTTGGCCAATAATACCCCAATGTCATCAACTGATCATACAGCTTGGCTCCTCCTATATGTGCTGGATCGTGCGCTTGTTTGAGGACCTCCACTGCTTCTTCCTTCGTGACACATCGCAAGGGCCTGTTAAAGTACCCCTTTCGATAGAGCTGCCCCCCCTGGACGTAGAACCTTGGAGCCCTTCGCCTCAGACCTATTGCATCCATTTCTCCGTTGGGACAACCCCCTTCTGAATGAAGTCGATGTAGGGTTGCCTCCAGTCCGTTTGAGCTTCAATGAAATGGCACTCAGCTGCCTCGAAGAATGGCTGACACTTATTGCACTTCCGTTGCAGCTCTGCTGCATCTTGGTTCATCCTAGGCCAGAAATACTCCTCCCTATGAATTCTCCTATATAGAGGTATCTCAGTCGTTTCGCAGTGCTCCTTATGCGTTTTCCTCAATATTTGCTCGGCTTCCTCTGGGCTGACGCATCTTGACAACCATCCTCCTGTATTTCTAAAATAGAGATTTCCCTGGCTTGTAAAATATTGGGCCAACTCTCTTAGCCCCATTGCCCCCTCACCAGACTCCAGCTGCTTCCTAATATCTCTTCTCCAGCGCGCCTCTTCCTCCATCGGTAGTATTGACTGTACTACCGAAGGCGCTGTTCTTCGTTGGATCACAACTGTAGTCACATTGGTTTTCATTATCATCTTCTGGGCGATAGTGGCATAGGCGTCTGGATGGAGGTTCATCGTTCTGGGATGTCTTCTGATCTTGGTTCGATGGAACTGGTTGAGGAGCCTTTGAATGATTGTTCTATAGGGCGGCAGGCTCATGTGTTTCAACGCATATTCTCCGTTTACTTGTTGAATTACTAAGTTCGAGTCACCCTTAATGCAGAGTGAACGAATTCCCCTTCGAAGAGCCTCTAGCAACCCTAGTACCAACGCCTCGTTATTGGAGCAAGGGAAATCTAGTTTGTAGGAAAGGCAAATCTCTTCCATCCCTTTTGAAAGAATAACCCCTGCTCCTCCCTTCTTTTCCGCCGAAGATCCATCGAACTGCATCGTCCATTCCTCATTAGTTACACCCAGGTAATTGGCCTGCAAATCATCTCCTGGAATGTCTTCCTTAGGTGGCTCGAAGGTTCCTGAAGGGAAGATGGCCAACAGGTCAGCATACGCCTGGCTTTTGATTGTGCGAGGAACCACACATTTTAAGTCATATTCAGAGAGAATAAGGAACCATCTAGCTGCCCTGCCAATCAAATTGGTCTTTGCGAGCAAATACCTAATTGGGTCGCATCTAGTTACAATATGAATGGTGAAAGACAGCATATAATGCCTAAGTTTTTGTGCTACAAAGATCAGGGCTAAACAATGCCTTTCTAAGCTACTATATCTAATTTCTGGCCCATGTATAATTCTGCTGAGGTAGTAAACCGGTCGTTCTTGCCCGTCTACTTCTTGTGCTAGCAGAGCTCCAACGGACCTCGTGGTGGATGTAAGGTATAGCTGCAACGGAGCTCCTGCCTGGGGAGGAACCATGATTTGTGGTGATACGAGCAGTTTCTTCAACCCCACAAGGGACTCCTGGTGAACCTCTTCCCACCTGAATTTCGTGTTCCTTCGTAGCAGCTGCATCAGTGGGTGTGTTATTTCGGGCAATCCAGGCACAAATCTCCTAAGGTAGGAGACTTTACCGAGGAAACTTTTTAGTTCCTTTGCCGTTCTTGGACATGGCATCTCCAAGATTGCCCGCTGTTTATCCTGGTCCATCTGTACCCCTTGTCGATTAACCACGAAGCCTAAAAACTTACCACTTGTTACTCCGAAGACACACTTTAACGGGTTCATCCTCAACTTGTATCTCCTGCACCGAGCAAACACCTTCCTTAAATCGTTCAGATGGGACTCTTCCTTCTTCGATTTGATGACCAAGTCGTCTACGTAGAATTCCACAAATTTGTGGAAGAAGTCATGAAAAATGGCCATCATCGTTCTTTCGTACGTAGCTCCTGCGTTCTTGAGTCCAAACGGCATTACTTTGTACATGAAGTTGCCCAACGGAGTTCTGAATGCTGTTTTCTCTGCATCAGAGGGGTCCATCTTGATCTGGTTGTATCCCACATATCCATCCATGAAGCTATACATCTCATGACCAGCCGTGCTGTCGATGGAGGGTAGGGGAAACTCATCCTTGGGGCAAGCCCTATTCAAGTCTCTGAAGTCCACGCAGATCCTTATTTGGTTTTTGTCCTGCTTCCCTACTGGCACAATGCTGGATAGCCAGAGGAGATGTTGTATTGGCTTGATAAATCCTGCTGTCAGTAAGCGTTGGACCTCTTCTTTAATCTTTAAATCTAGTTCAGGCTTGTAAGTTCTTGTTGCCTGCTTCACCGGAATAGCTGAAGGCATCACGTTCAGCTTGTGGCAGCTCACTTCCTCATCCAGCCCTTCCATTTCAGTGTACTTCCATGCGAAGACATCTATGAATTCCCGAATCAGGTCAACCAAGGCTTCTCGTTTCTCCTTACCAAGATCTTTCGAGATAAAGATAGGCCTTGGATCTTCCCCTTCTCTTGCCAGGTTTAGCTGCTCCAACTCTTGTGCCTGGGGCCTTGGTTGGTCTGCCATGTAGTTTGGTTCTTCGGCGACATCTTCTACGAACTCTTGTATGTTGGAGTTGTCTATCACCATACACTGCCCCTGTTGATCTACTAAAAAACACTCATATATCGGGTCAACCTCATTGTTAGTCTTTTCGGCCGCCCGCTCACACCATTATAAGCGGTACATCACTTTTCCCTCTTCAGTGACAATTTTCTTGCATTGCCTGCTGGTAGCTGTTGCCACGGCCTTTCTCTTCCTTTCTCTGGAAGCCTCAGCGATTCTTTCCCCTGAAAAACGACTCAACACGCTTTGTCGTTGGACCTCATGCTCCATTGGGTCTGTTTTAGGCCTCATCTTGTCTTTGAGCTGGGGGGAGATGTTTTGGGGTCGAAGGACCGCCCGATATGTTTCCTCGATCCTCCCCCCTTCGCCATCCTCATTTAAAGGTCCAATTCTTTCTCTAATCGAGGGGACCCATGCTCCCTCCAATCTCCTTGTTAGAACCCGCACGTCCTCTTCGAGCTCTGTATAAAAGGCTGCATCGACTAAGTGTGCTTCTTCGATAGCGAAAGGCCTCTTAGTTGCCCTAATAGCCACTTCTGTCCCCTTGATATTCGCCTTAGCACATTGATGGTAAGTTGAGGGAACTAACCCTTGGTTGTGCATCCATACTCTCCCTATTAACAAATGATAGGAAGTTGCGCTTTCGATTACATGGAACTTGATATGGGAACTCACATTTCCCATCACTATTCCCACGTTCACATACCCGAAGGATTTGGAAGATTGATTATCGTAGCCCGAGATTACCAAGGGCATGGGAACCAACCTTTCTTCCGGAATATTAGCCGCGTGGAAGGAGTTGATTGGCATAATATTGATGGAAGCACCCCCATCCATAAGAGTTCTTGCAAAGCTAACCCCGTTAACACTAGCGGTTACATACAGGGGCCTATTATGGGGGAACCTTACAGCTCTATCCGCATCGCTGAAAGTTACCTCTGATAGGAACTTCTTTACCAGCCTAGCCATGGGTCCCCTCCATCTCAGCGAGGGGACTGCGTTTCTTCTTGCAATGTCTAAGATCGCCTGAGTTATCTCTATTCTGCTTTCTTTTGGGATTCCCACTTGGTCGAAGAACCAAGTGAACTTTGGAGATTTTGAAACTGTGCTATATTCTACGACTGGGTCCGTTTCCTCAACCTCAACGCTGTATGCGTCTTCTACGTCCTTAGCACTTGCTTCATCATAGGCTAAAACTACGTTAGCCATTCCCCTGATGCAATGCTCCAGTGCCTCATCGAACTTCTTCATTGTTGACCTTCCCCTCTCCCTTTCTGCCTCCTTGTCATAGGCTGTCACCAGATTGGCCCCATGTGCTGGGAGTGGATTATTGTTAATGTTCTGCGGGGGGATTTGCAATGTCCCTGCCTTCATGTACTTGTCGATGATCCTTCGCAGCGTGAAGCAACTTTCTGTTGGATGCTGGACCTTTCGATGAACCTAACAATATTTGGGATCAGCCCTAGTTGCCGCGTCGGGCTCTTCCGCCGGAACACCCTTTGGTTCGTAAACCGTTCCGCCTTGGACCATTGCGTTATAGCAACTCACAGCCTCCTCCACCGTACAAGGTAACGGTGGCGGGTCTTCCCTGTCTCTTTCGAACTTCCTTTTATTGTCCTTCCTTGGCGCCTTGCCCCCATCTTCCCTCTCGATATATCCCACCCGTGGGGCCTGAGACCTTCCTCCCATGGGTTGTATCGGTTGCCTGAACATCATGGGGGCCACCCCTGAGATAGGTCGTACCACTAAAGAGATGTTTCTTGCGGATTTTAAGAATGCTGAAAAGGTTCCCTCGCGTGTCTCATTGATTAGGTGGCAGATATACTCGGGAAGTAGTCCCTCAGCACAAATCTGCAGTAATTTGGCCTCCTTGGCTTCTTCCCTTACATCGAGGGACCTTTCCCTAAACCTTCGAATATAGGCCACTACCTCTTCTCCTGGTCTCTGCTTCTCCCTGCCAAGTTGGGTTAGAGTGTGTAGAGGGGGCTTGAAGGTAATCCTGAGATTAGGGATAATTCCCTAATTAGCAACAGTGTTTGAGGATTAACGCAATAGAGATAGCGAGGCAGCTTAGCATGGCAGCTCAAGCGTGGCAACTCATACTTCAGCTTGTTGTGTTAGTCCTATTGTATCTTTGGTTACATTTACTGTAAGCTATTACGGTTGTAATGATGTAACGAGAATAATAAAGAGTTTTAGTGTGAAGTCAAACGGTACTTGCGAGAGACCAGGCTTGGTAGGGCCTGGGAGAGCTGTCATGCTCTATCGAATGACCTCACCGTGAGAACTTTAGAGGGACTTGGTTTGGAGGATTGAAAAGTAAGGCACCGTTGGGGCTTGTCCTGACCATCTTAGATACACCTGGTAAAACACCGAAGGACCCTGACCGTGGAACCTCAAGCGGAGCAACTTAGAGTTCCATCGGGCATCGAGTTATGGACCAAACATCCCTCTACTTAATGTCACATCTACTGTGGGTGATGTCACTAGCCATCTAAACAATGTCAGACATGCACTTGAGTAAACCACCGTGGTATTTGGGGCTGTCAGGCAGTTGGTAAGCAACCTCTGCGACAACAGTTCCCTGACACACGGTGGTTAGGCAAAAGGCATGTCTTGGCATTTAATGTTTATGACGTGGAGACAGCTAGTGCATCAGGTATTTAGTGTTGTGACATAAAGTATGACGGATGTCTTTCATAGTTTTAATGACTGGGTTGCCTCGGGGGTGATGTGGGGGGCTATTTAAGGACCCCAACCACCTTTGAGGAAGGGGGGGACTTTTGGAGAGTTCAGAAGTTATTGCGAGAGAGAATACACACCAGTGAGAGTTATTGCAAACCAGAGAGTTTACTCACTCACCATTGTCATTTATTATAAAGCTTTCAATATTCGACAGAGATTCCTGAGGGTATCTGGTGTGGTTTTACCTGCCTACCAAGGTGTATCTAGGTGCTTACTTCTCTCTCCCTCTAGCTAGGTTACTTCTAAAGTTCATTACTATTTCATGAGTTAGACACGAGAGCTTTGTGAGTTTAAGCTGAGTCTATCTTCATTGGGTTCATGTTTATGTGTTCCATCATTAATCCAAAGCTTTGGCCAATTAACTTGTCATTACCATACTCAATAGGGGTTACGCCTCCATATATAATCTAAAGTACCCTCCTACATTTGGCGACTCTGCTGGGGAGGCATTCTTCTAGATAAGGAGTATGGCGCAAGATAATGCTACTCGAAGACTCAATTTCGATGACATTCAGCATAAAGAAGAACAGGCTGCGCGAGGGCAAGAGGCCCTAAGAGATGGGGCTCCTCGAGTAGAGGTACCTCTGGCGCCAGCAACGTTAGGCATCCCAGGGACGACCCAACCTCCCGCGATCAGGGGGTTGGGACCCGCTCAGATTGCCCTCCTCGTGAGCAAGTTTCACGAGTTCTTGCAAACTCCGGTGGCTTCAACTATGTTGGGAGGGTTAGAGGCTAACGCTTTCGTAACACAAGGAGTAGCCCCAACGGTCCCACTAGGGGCAGGAATTGCAGGAACGATCCCAGTGGGTGTATCTTCTGGAGTGAACCCGGCAGTGGGCACCTCAGGAGTCTCAACGGCACCACCGGTAATGTTCGTTTCGGTTGCAACGAGCGCTCAGCCCTTGGCCCCATTGCTGGCGGCCCCAATAGCCTCGCCGATAGAAGATATGAGAAAAGAGATGCAGAAAGAAATGCTGAAGTTCATGCAGGCTTCTTCGCAGGCTGTGGGTGAGGTGGGGTCGCTCTACGATGACTTCCGAACACCTTACCCTCAGGGATACAACGACGAGCCTTACCCGAAGTACTATATCCCCCCTACCTTCGAAAAATACTCAGGAAAGGGCGGGAACCCGAAGGCGTACATTAAGCGTTTCGTTGAACATTTAGGAGCACACTGCAATGACAAAAAGCTTAGATTGAGGGAATTCTCCAAATCCCTAACTGACAAGGCATACACTTGGTACTCTCATCTGCCTCCCAATAGTGTTCCCACGTGGGAGGAGATGCGTGTTTTGTTTGTACGGATTTCTTCCTGGCAGAAGATGAGTTCACTCTAACCCAACTTGGCACGGAGAAGCAGAGACCAGGAGAAGAGGTAGTGGCCTATATTCGAAGGTTTAGGGAAAGGTCCCTCGATGTAAGGGAAGAAGCCAAGGAGGCCAGGTTACTGCAGATTTGTGCTGAGGGACTACTTCCTGAGTATATCTGCCACCTAATCAATGAGACACGCGAGGGAACCTTTTCAGCATTCTTAAAATCCGCAAGAAACATCTCTTTAGTGGTACGACCTATCTCAGGGGTGGCCCCCATGATGTTCAGGCAGCCGATACAACCCATGGGAGGAAGGTCTCAGGCCCCACGGGTGGGATATATCGAGAGGGAAGATGGGGGCAAGGCGCCAAGGAAGGACAATAAAAGGAAGTTCGGAAGAGACAGGGAAGACCCGCCACCGTTACCTTGTACGGTGGAGGAGGCTGTGAGTTGCTATAACGCAATGGTCCAAGTCGGAACGGTTTACGAACCAAAGGGTGTTCCGGCGGAAGAGCCCGACGCGGCAACTAGGGCTGATCCCAAATATTGTCAGGTGCATCGAAAGGTCTAGCATCCAACAGAAAGCTGCTTCACGCTGCGAAGGATCATCGACAAGTACATGAAGGCGGGGACATTGCAAATCCCCCCGCAGAACATTAACAATAACCCACTCCCAGCACATGGGGCCAATCTGGTGACAGCCTATGACAAGGAGGCAGAAAGGGAGAGGGGAAGGTCAACAATGAAGAAGTTCGATGAGGCACTGGAGCATTGCACCAGGGGAATGGCTAACGTAGTTTTAGCCTATGATGAAGCAAGTGCTAAGGACGTAGAAGACGCATACAGCGTTGAGGTTGAGGAAACGGACCCAGTCGTAGAATATAACGCAGTTTCAAAATCTCCAAAGTTCACTTGGTTCTTCGACCAAGTGGGAATCCCAAAAGAAAGCATAATAGAGATAACTCAGGCGATCTTAGACATTGCAAGAAGAAACGCAGTCCCCTCGCTGAGATGGAGGGGACCCATGGCTAGGCTGGTAAAGAAGTTCCTATCAGAGGTAACTTTCAGCGATGCGGATAGAGCTGTAAGGTTCCCCCATAATAGGCCCTTGTATGTAACCGCTAGTGTTAACGGGGTTAGCTTTGCAAGAACTCTTATGGATGGGGGTGCTTCCATTAATATTATGCCAATCAACTCCTTCCACGCGGCTAATATTCCGGAAGAAAGGTTGGTTCCCATGCCCTTGGTAATCTCGGGATACGATAATCAATCTTCCAAATCCAATCGGGTATGTGAACGTTGGGATAGTGATGGGAAATGTGAGTTCCCATATCAAGTTCCATGTAATCGAAAGCGCAACTTCCTATCATTTGTTAATAGGGAGAGTATGGATGCATAACCAAGGGTTAGTTCCCTCAACTTACCATCAATGTGCTAAGGCGAATATCAAGGGGACAGAACTGACTATTAGGGCAACTAAGAGGCCTTTCGCTATCGAAGAAGCACACTTAGTCGATGCAGCCTTTTATACAGAGCTCGAAGAGGACGTGCGGGTTCTAACAAGGAGAATGGAGGGAGCATGGGTCCCCTCGATTAGAGAAAGAATGGGACCTTTAAATGAGGATGGCGAAGGGGGGAGGATCGAGGAAACATATCGGGCGGTCCTTCGACCCCAAAACATCTCGCCCCAGCTCAAAGACAAGATGAGGCCTAGAACAGACCCAGTGGAGCATGAGGTCCAACGACAAAGCGTGTTGAGTCGTTTTTCAGGGGAAAGAATCGCTGAGGCTTCCAGAGAAAGGAAGAGAAAGGCCGTGGCAACAGCTACCAGCAGGCAATGCAAGAAAATTGTCACTGAAGAGGGAAAAGTGATGTACCGCTTATAATAGTGTGAGCGGGCGGCCGAAAAGACTAACAATGAGGTTGACCCGATATATGAGTGTTTTTTAGTAGATCAACAGGGGCAATGTATGGTGATAGACAACTCCAACATACAAGAGTTCGTACAAGATGTCGCCGAAGAACCAAACTACATGGCAGACCAACCAAGGCCCCAGGCACAAGAGTTGGAGCAGCTAAACCTGGCAAGAGAAGGGGAAGATCCAAGGCCTATCTTTATCTCGAAAGATCTTGGTAAGGAGAAACGAGAAGCCTTGGTTGACCTGATTCGGGAATTCATAGATGTCTTCGCATGGAAGTACACTGAAATGGAAGGGCTGGATGAGGAAGTGAGCTGCCACAAGCTGAACGTGATGCCTTCAGCTATTCCGGTGAAGCAGGCAACAAGAACTTACAAGCAACAAGAACTTACAAGCCTGAACTAGATTTAAAGATTAAAGAAGAGGTCCAACGCTTACTGACAGCAGGATTTATCAAGCCAATACAACATCCCCTCTGGCTATCCAGCATTGTGCCAGTAGGGAAGAAGGACAAAAACCAAATAAGGATCTGCGTGGACTTCAGAGACTTGAATAGGGCTTGCCCCAAGGATGAGTTTCCCCTACCCTCCATCGACAGCACGGCTGGTCATGAGATGTATAGCTTCATGGATGGATATGTGGGATACAACCAGATCAAGATGGACCCCTCTGATGCAGAGAAAACAGCATTCAAAACTCCGTTGGGCAACTTCATGTACAAAGTAATGCCGTTTGGACTCAAGAACGCCGGAGCTACGTACCAAAGAACGATGATGGCCATTTTTCATGACTTCTTCCACAAATTTGTGGAATTCTACGTAGACGACTTGGTCATCAAATCGAAGAAGGAAGAGTCCCATCTGAACGATTTAAGGAAGGTGTTTGCTCGGTGCAGGAGATACAAGTTGAGGATGAACCCGTTAAAGTGTGTCTTCGGAGTAACAAGTGGTAAGTTTTTAGGCTTCGTGGTTAATCGACAAGGGGTACAGATGGACCAGGATAAACAACGGGCAATTTTGGAGATGTCATGTCCAAGAACGGCAAAGGAGCTAAAAAGTTTCCTCGGTAAAGTCTCCTACCTTAGGAGATTTGTGCCTGGATTGCCCGAAATAACACACCCACTGATGCAGCTGCTACGAAGGAACACGAAATTCAGGTGGGAAGAGGTTCACCAGGAGTCCCTTGTGGGGTTGAAGAAACTGCTCGTATCACCACAAATCATGGTTCCTCCCCAGGCAGGAGCTCCGTTGCAGCTATACCTTACATCCACCACGAGGTCCGTTGGAGCTCTGCTAGCACAAGAAGTAGACGGGCAAGAACGACCGGTTTACTACCTCAGCAGAATTATACATGGGCCAAAAATTAGATATAGTAGCTTAGAAAGGCATTGTTTAGCCCTGGTCTTTGTAGCACAAAAACTTAGGCATTATATGCTGTCTTTCACCATTCATATTGTAACTAGATGCGACCCAATTAGGTATTTGCTCGCAAAGACCAATTTGATTGGCAGGGCAGCTAGATGGTTCCTTATTCTCTCTGAATATGACTTAAAATGTGTGGTCCCTCGCACAATCAAAAGCCAGGCGTATGCTGACCTGTTGGCCATCTTCCCTTCAGGAACCTTCGAGCCACCTAAGGAAGACATTCCAGGAGATGATTTGCAGGCAAATTACCTGGGTGTAACTAATGAGGAATGGACGATGCAGTTCGATGGATCTTCGGCGGAAAAGAAGGGAGGAGCAGGGGTTATTCTTTCAAAAGGGATGGAAGAGATTTGCCTTTCCTACAAACTAGATTTCCCTTGCTCCAATAACGAGGCAGAGTACGAGGCGTTGGTACTAGGGTTGCTAGAGGCTCTTCGAAGGGGAATTCGTTCACTCTGCATTAAGGGTGACTCGAACTTAGTAATTCAACAAGTAAACGGAGAATATGCGTTGAAACACATGAGCCTGGCGCCCTATAGAACAATCATTCAAAGGCTCCTCAACCAGTTCCATCGAACCAAGATCAGAAGACATCCCAGAACGATGAACCGCCATCCAGACGCCTATGCCACTATCGCCCAGAAGATGATAATGAAAACCAATGTGACTACAGTTGTGATCCAACGAAGAACAGCTCCTTCGGTAGTACAGTCAATACTACCGATGGAGGAAGAGGCGGGCTGGAGAAGAGATATTAGGAAGCAGCTGGAGTCTGGTGAGGGGGCAGAGATGAAAAATACAGAAGAGCGACTGCCAATCAAGACAATATTGAAGCACGCGCCTTAGGACCGATCCCATAGTAAAACGAATCCGCGCGCTACCGACTAGTAGAGTCTCCTTCATCGATCGGAACAAAACTAGCAAAAAAAACTTTGAGGCTGACAACCTGGCTTTGAATAGGAACGAGATGAAGAGAGGTAGCTCGCAAGAGGGCGAAAAGCGAAGAGATTTTTATGACCATTTTCATCTTACGATAACGTCTTTGAAAACCTCTTTAATAGAGGGATAGCTTAACCATTGCTAAGATGGGTTAAATGGGGCTTAAGAGAGTTGGCCCAATATTTTACAAGCCAGGGAAATCTCTATTTTAGAAATACAGGAGGATGGTTGTCGAGATGCGTCAGCCCAGAGGAAGCCGAGCAAATATTGAGGAAAACGCATAAGGAGCACTGCGAAACGACTGATATACCTCTATATAGGAGAATTCAAAGGGAGGGGTATTTCTGGCCTAGGATGAAGCAAGATGCAGCAGAGCTGCAACGGAAGTGCAATAAGTGTCAGCTATTCTTCGAGGCAGCTGAGTGCCATTTCATTGAAGCTCAAACGGACTGGAGGCAGCCCTACATCGACTTCATTCAGAAGGGGGTTGTCCCAACGGAGAAAATGGATGCAATAGGGGTCCGTTTGGTTCGTGGTGAAATACTTTTCACCGTGTTAAAAGTAAAAGGTGAATTATTAGTGCGGTGATTTTGTTTTCATCATCTCCGTTTGGATGGTCGAGTTTTCACTAGGTGAAAATTTTAACTTTTTCACCATTTGTTGTTTGGATGGTCAAGATTATTATGGTGAAAAAATAAAATGACCATATTACCCACATACTTCAAATGCATATAACTATTTTGATTTTCATAACACAAGTGTCAATGGCCATTAAAAAATATGCATTTATCCCAAACTAAAATTTGACATAATCACCCCCCCCCACACACAACTAGTCATATTTCGCTACAAATAAGTAAAAAAACAATACCAATTAAAAATAAAGTCCTTACTAAAAAAAAAAACAGTCCCAATTTAAAAAAAAAATTCCAACAATGAAAAAAAACTGTCATTTGTAAAAAAAAAATCACAGTTAAAAAAAAAGAGTCAACTATAAAAACAGTAGTCCATAATAAAAAAAAAAGTTCTCAACAATGAAAAAACAGTCCCAAATAAAAGAAAAGTTTTCAACATTGAAAAAAAAGCAATCCCAATTAAAAAAAAAAAGTCCCAACTATAAAAAAAAGTGTTCCAATTAAAAGAATTAAAAAAAAATAGTTCCCAACTATGAAACCGTCCCAATTAGTAATTAAATTCCCAACACATTACCATGCACCAAACAAATATTCATTTTTTATATTTTTTTATGGGAATAGATATTCTCACACCCTCTATATGTTCCCCCACACCCTTTGAATAATAAATGACAATTGCGCCCTTAAATTTATAAAAGCAAAATGTCCAATTTTTTCACCTCCAACTAAAATAATTACATTTGATAAAAACAAAAAAATTATATTTTCAATAAAAAAAATTGTTTTTTATAAGTAATAATAAAAAAAACTGTTTATAAAACGTAAAATCTTAATCTATTTGTTTTATTAAAAAACTGTATATAAAACGTAAAATTTATTTTTCTTAAGAAACTCTTTTCTTAAAAAGTGTTTTATTTTTGGTTAAAAACTGTTTTTTTTTTTACTATATTAAAAATAATCTTTTTACTATTTTTAAAAAATATTATCTGCGGCAGCGGTATGTATAGGCGGTCTGACCACCTATACATACCGCTGGTGCGGAGAATTTTTGTCTAATATGTTGGCCGCGCCAACGGTATGTATAAGTGGTCGAACTGCCTATACATACCGCTGGCGCGGACCATTTTTTTGTATAGTAAAAAGATTATTTTTAAATAGAAAAAAAAATAGTTTTTAACTGAAAAAATAAATAACGAAACAATTTTTTTAAATAAATAAAAGAAACAGTTTTTTAACTAGAAATGATAAAAAGAATGTCCATTTTTTAAAATAAATAACGAAATAGCTTTTTTATCAACGTCCATTTAAATAAAAAGTAATATGTTTTTTTATAAATAACATAATATTTTTTAAATGAAAAAATAACTTTTATAATTTTTATATTTTCAGAATATTAAAATTTTAATTTTCTAGAATATTAGGATTTTTATTTTCAAAATATTATGTTTTATTTTTTTCTTAATATTACCTTTTTTTTTAAAATAATAGATTTTTGGGCAAAAGATTATATTTGCTCAAATCATATTTGCATAGAGGGTCTTTTGATCTTTTAGTATTTAAATATTAAAAAGGGTGTGGGGAAAGACATAGAGGGTGTAGGAATAGCTATTCTATTTTTTATTTTTTATTTTAATTTTTAATTATTTAAATTATTTAAATTATTTAATTTTTTTAATTTTTTTAATTTTTTTAATTTTTTTAATTTTTTTAATTTTTTTAATTTTTTTAATTTTTTTAATTTTTTTAATTTTTTTAATTTTTTTAATTTTTTTAATTTTTTAAAATAAAAAATGAAATTTAGAAAAAAAATATTTTTTTAAAATGAATATTTGATGATCGTATTAATTGAAAGGGAGAAATGAATGTGTGATAATTGTAAGTGGAAATAAGAAAGGTTACTTTGGTAATAAGATAAATTTCATTGTTTTCACCTGTTAAATTATTCACTTTACCCATGGTTTAAAATGGTTAAAGTTTCACCTCACTTTTCACCATATTCATTTTATTTCACCGTGTTAAATGCCCAACCAAACACATATTTTACCTAGGTGAATTTTATTTTAACGCGGTAAAAAATATTTCACCACGAACCAAACGGACCCTAGGTCTGAGGTGAAGGGCTCCAAGGTTCTACGTCCAGGGGGGCAGCTCTATCGAAAGGGTTACTTTAACAGGCCCTTGCGATGTGTCACGAAGGAAGAAGCAGTGGAGGTCCTCAAACAAGCGCACGATCCAACACATATAGGAGGAGCCAAGCTGTATGATCAGTTGATGACATTGGGGTATTATTGGCCAACGATGGAGAAAGACTCTGCAGAGTTCGTTCGAAAATGCAAAGCTTGCCAACTTCATGGGAACATGATCCATGCCCCATCGGTAGACTTACACTCTCTATCAACACCCTATCCATTTCATACTTGGGCGTTCGACCTAGTGGGGGCAATACACCCCTCTTCGAGGGGCAAGATATGGATACTAGTAGCAACAGAATGTTTTACAAAATGGGCCGAGGCGATACCACTCAGACGAGCAACGGCTGGGGTGGTGAGCAACTTCATCAGAGAATACATCATTTGCCGTTTTGGGATCCCAAAAGTTATTCTCTCAGATAACGGGACCCCCTTCGTCAACTCCGAAGTAACAATGCTCACGGACAAGTACTCCATTGTTCATCACACTTCAACGGTGGCATACCCAAAGGGAAATGATCAGGCCGAAGCAACTAACAAAACCTTGGTTAATATTTTGGCCAAAATGATGGAAGACTTTCCAGGGGCGTGGGATGACAAGATACCAGCTGTCTTGTGGGCCTATCGAACAACCAAGCGAAAACCCACGGGATATACGCCGTTCTCTCTTGTTTATGGGGCCGAAGCAAATCCTCCCAGTAGAATTGGAAGTTCCCTCTGCTCGTTATGCTTTGCGAAGTAGCATGCTTCCTCAAAGTAGACATGTACAGTTGGAAGCGTTGGATGAACACAGAGATAATTCGATGCAGAACTTCCAAATATATACGAAGCAACTTTCAAGGGCGTACAATAACTTGGTGAGACCAAGGAAATTCGTGAAGGGAGACCTCGTATTGAAAGCGGCAGTGAAACACATCAGGGGGCTTCCTCTACCAAAGTTTGCAGCTAATTGGGAGGGACCTTTCGTTGTGAAAGAAGCCCATGACTCAGGTTATTGTTTAATTTCGAAGTTAGCGGAAGACAAGCCATTTAAGATTAACAATAAGTGGCTGAAGGTTTATCATATGTAAACAACCAAGTTTGAACTGATGTTATGACTAGCTGTTGTTATAAATATACAAGTTTTGGGTGACATTTTTGAGCATAATGGAGGAATTGCAGAAATACAAAACTCTATAGCATACAACAACAATCACAACACACGAAGGGATTGAAAAGTATATATTCTTCATTCATAAACAATAGAGCATTACAAAATTTGTTTGGGAACTATCGCCCAATAATTACATAGATAAAGGCAAGTGGAGGATCTGTATACAAGAGGCAACTAATCTAAAAGAAACGATAAATCTGAGGAAGAGAAAAAATCTCCAGGAAGGCCCGAAGAAGCTGCTGTGAAAGATCGTTGGGCATTAATAGAAACCTCCAGTCTCGTTTGCACTTGTGTACGTTCGATGAGGAGTCTCTCGCGTTTCAGTTTAACCAGACACAAAGCTTCTTCGGCATCCTTTACCTCTTGATCCACTGCTTCCAAAAGAGGTGCCAATGCGACCAACCTAGCTTCCTCAACCTGCTGGTCCTCCTGATGCTTTCGTAAAACCTCCTTCTGACTGATTAATTGCTGATTCTTCAAAGTCTTCAAATATGTTATAAGCCAGTGAAAACAGAAGCCATCACGCTCCAGCTCCCTCAGGTAACCCAGAAATTGGTTAAGTAAGGACCGGGTAACACTTGCAGTCGGAGTATTGGTAATTTCAGCAACAACTATCGCCATGCCTTGAAGTCTGTGACTCATCACGTGAATGTTGGAACGCAGACAATCCAGTGTGAAGGTCTCAGGGTGATGATTCACCAGCTGTTCGATCACCAAACGGTGGTTGGCAGGCATTTGAGGGGACTGCCGAAGCACCATCAGGCAGAAGGCGTGAGGAGCCAGGTCAGGACGAGGGAGTTCACACCCAGACTTGCTCTCCGCTGCAACACCGGTCGTGGAACCCTGATCATCATGACCAGAATTTTCCGAAGAAGCAGGTTCCCGATGGGGGGAGGCCATAGGCGAAAGAACTGGGTGAGAATTTTCCCGAGCAACCTGATAAGAGATAGCGGGCATGATGAACTTATAAAAAAAAAAAATATTATAAGGTGGAGTTTATGAAAAATCTTAACAAGCGTTTTCGTTGTTAAGTCACCGTTATAAGGTGGAGTTTATGACAAATCTTAACAAGTGTTTTCGTTGTTAAGTCACCAAGCGTTTTCGTTGTTAAGTCACCGTTATAAGGTGGAGTTTATGAAAAATCTTAACAAGTGTTTTCGTTGTTAAGTCACCGTTATAATGTGAAGTTTAAGAAATATCTTAAAAAAAAAATCATAAGATAGAGATTATGGAAAATCTTAACAAAAGCTAACAAAAAATACCTCAGTTAATACGGGGGCAAGAACGGGAGCATGGGGGGCAGCCGCAGGGACAGGAACCGTTGGGGGCGAGATTATTACCCCAGAAGCCATAACGGGGTCCCTGGACGCAGAAGCCCCCACGCTTCGCAAAACGCTATCACCTGCATAGGGCACCAGGGCCAGCATACTGGGTTCATCGGACGAAGACACTGGGCTCCCAAACAAAGGCCCAACACGATGGGGTGTAAACACACCACTATGTTGGGTACAAGCACCAACATGGGCCTTGACTGCATGAGTTGGTGCAAGATCAGGAGAGAACTGTGGCACAAAGGCAAGTGTTGGAAAAGAAGAATGGGCACAGAAAATATGAAGAAATATCTCTACGTGTTACTTACCTCAGTTATGGTGCCAAAGAGAGGAATGGCAGTCAGGGGCCTCATCAGCGTCGTTGGAGGAAGAACGCTTGCCAACAATGAGGATATTTCAACCTGGGGTACCCAAAACATCTCAGAATTCAGCAAGCCAAATAAGAAAAGAGTGGGACCGAAAAGACTACAACAAATAAATTATAGAGGAAATCATACCTCGGGCCCACTCTCCTCAACAAGAACAATGGGCAGAGGAACCTCAGGTGAGGCCTGTAAATCAGAAGGGACCGAGGGTGTTATCTCGGATTGTGTCACTTCGGGTTGTGTTACCACTTCAGGCGAGGAATCACTCGCAGGATCAGCGTCGTTGGGTTTGCCCGTAAAAAAGGAACGAGAGAGAATCACGAGAATATAGGCAGGAAGCTCCAACGGCGTACCTTGACCAGGGGCAGTTGATGAGGAACTGCCTTCACCAGAACTTTTGAAGAAATAATTGATCAAGGGAGAAAAAGTAGCTTTGTTGGAAGAACCGATGCAGCTTCGGCATATGCGATCCAACTCCAAACGATCTGCAGTCTCTTGAGCATCAAGAGCCTCATCGGTGTAAGGCTCATGACCTGTTGCATCGAGGCCCAGGAGCTCGCACACGTCCTCCAGAGTTATAGTGAACTCGCCCCACGCAGCGATGAACGTGTGAGTAGTCACGTTCCATCGAGAGACCAAGATAGGAAAGGCAGCATTATTCTTTGAGAGAGTGAACTCACCAAAAGCTAACAAAAAAGCTTAGATTGAGGGAATTCTCCAAATCCCTAACTGACAAGGCATACACTTGGTACTCTCATCTGCCTCCCAATAGTGTTCCCACGTGGGAGGAGATGCATGTTTTGTTTGTACGGAAGTTCTTCCTGGCAGAAGATGAGTTCACTCTGTAGGAGGGTACTTTAGATTATATATGGAGGCGTAACCCCTATTGAGTATGGTAATGACAAGTTAATTGGCCAAAGCTTTGGATTAATGATGGAACACATAAACATGAACCCAATGAAGATAGACTCAGCTTAAACTCACAAAGCTCTCGTGTCTAACTCAGGAAATAGTAATGAACTTTAGAAGTAACCTAGCTAGAGGGAGAGAGAAGTAAGCACCCTAGATACACCTTGGTAGGCAGGTAAAACCACACCAGATACCCTCAGGAATCTCTGTCGAATATTGAAAGCTTTATAATAAATGACAATGGTGAGTGAGTAAACTCTCTGGTTTGCAATAACTCTCTCTGGTGTGTATTCTCTCTCGCAATAACTTCTGAACTCTCCAAAAGTCCCCCCCTTCCTCAAAGGTGGTTGGGGTCCTTAAATAGCCCCCCACACCACCCCCGAGGCAACCCAATCATTAAAACTATGAAAGACATCCCTCATACTTTATGTCACAACACTAAATACCTGATGCACTAGCTGTCTCCACGTCATAAACATTAAATGCCAAGACATGCCTTTTGCCTAACCACCGTGTGTCAGGGGACTGTTGTCGCAGAGGTGGCTTACTTACTGCCTGATAGCCCCAAATACCACGGTGGTTTACTCAAGTGCATGTCTGACATTGTTTAGATGGCTAGTGACATCACCCACAGTAGATGTGACATTAAGTAGAGGGCTGTTTGGTCCATAACTCAATGCCCGATGGAACTCCAAGCTGCTCCGCTTGAGGTTCCACGGTCAGGGTCCTTCGGTGTTTTACCAGGTCTATCTAAGATGGTCAGGACAATCCCCAACGGTGCCTTACTTCTCAATCCTCCAAACCAAGTCCCTCTAAACTTCCCACGGTGAGGTCATTCGATAGAGCATGACAGCTCTCCCAGGCCCTGCCAAGCCTGGTCTCTCGCAAGTACCGTTTGACTTCACACTAAAACTCTTTATTATTCTCGTTACATCATTACAACCGTTATAGCTTACAGTAAATGTAACCAAAGATACAATATGACTAACACAACAAGCAGAAGTATGAGTTGCCACGCTAAGTTGCCACGCTAAGCTGCCTCGCTAAGCTGCCTCTATTGCGTTAATCCTCAAACACTGTTGCTAATTAGGGAATTATCCTTAATCTCAGGATTACCTTCAAGCCCCCTCCACACTAGTTAACCCAAGTACTAAGGGCTAACTTCTCCCCAGTCTCAACACTATGCCCTATTCGTGCGTGGGGTGTCTCGCAAAGCGAAATCCAAACAAGGAACCCTCCCGATACACTACTTCTAGGCAAGGTTGATCGTCGAGATCCATTAGACCTAAGTACAATATTGATGTATATGATCATCTAATTTAATTTCCCTGAAAAATAGTACTGAGGGTTAGACTTCTCCCCAGTCTCAACACTATGCCAAGTTTGTGCGTGGGGTGTCTCGCAAAACGAAATCCAAACAAGGAACCCCCCCGATACACTACTTCTAGGCAAGGTTGATCGTCGAGATCCATTAGACCCTCAGCACGTAATCAATATATACATACAAATCTAATTATGTACACAACCAATTTCATTCACCCTCTTAAGGCACAATTCCTATTTCTTCTTAAGGAATATATATAAATGGTACAACATTTTATCAAATGTTTACCAATTCAATCTCATTACAAAACTTTCTTTACCAATTTTATTTCCTTTCTTCCATCCAGGAAAATACATTTTTAAAGCAAGTTTTATTATCATAGAAATGCTTTATCCTTTTTCATAAAATCCCACTTCCCTTCTTCCATCCAGGAAGTGTAATCAAAAGTCATTTTTATTATCATAAAATACTTTTGTGTACCATATACTTCCATCTCCCTTCTTCCATCCGGGAAATGTATCCGAAGCCAAACCATATATCCCATTTCCCTTCTTCCATTCGGGAAATGTAATTAAAGCCAATTCATTATCATGGATTGCTTTTAATTTATCTAAGACCGTCCCTCCGAGTTTCCCCACTGGACGCGCCTTTAAATGGCTATCATCTTCCAGGGCCCATCAAACAAGACAACTTGGGAACCTAACAAACATCAGGAAGCGGCCATATGCCTGCGGGAAAGTCAAGACCACACCCAGAATCTCCTAACCAGCGCAGTATAATAAACGCCCATATGGCCTAGGGACTATATCCACCATGCATTCATTAGCCAGGAGGCTTCACCACACGCGCGCAACTTCCCTTATGATAGCGATTTAGAGAGATGTGTAATCATAAATTAACATTTATGAAAAACATTACTTTTTCCTTTTGAAAACGTTCACTTTTACATTCTCAAAATCATTTGTACTTATTTCTTTTAGTACTACATATTAACATATGTCTTTCTTATTCTTAGTGTCATATTTTATTAATGACCTAAGACCCGAAGTGCCATTCTCCTCAAACTAGCCTCCAAAGGTTCATATAATTTCATAAACCCTCAAAGTGAGTCTCCCTCAATAATTGTCTCCCAAAAGTCCCAACGAAATCTTCTTATCTCCCAATTTATTTTTAGGTTAACTTCCTATATCTTACGGATATTAACCTACACAAATTAGCCCTCCGGGTAAGCCCAAATATCCCATTTTATCCTAGGACATTAGTCTACCCAAAACATCCCTCTAGGACTCCCCATTACTTCCCAAAGGAAGGTCCCTAAACCTTGGACCTAAAAGAAAAAGGGCTAAAAATCAAACTAGGAAAAACTCACAAAAACAGGGTAACCGAATCGATTCGCCCCTTGGGCCGAATCGATTCGCCCTTGCGAATCGATTCGCCTAAAAGCCGAATCGATTCGATGAGCAAAAACTGACATTCTGTAATAGCCGAATCGATTCGGTCTTAACCCGAATCGATTCGGTGATCTGTAACCTACCCCTTAACCGAATCGATTCGCTTGGGAGCCGAATCGATTTGGCCCTGGGAATTTGCCCAGTTTGGGCTACGGGTTGGATGAACCCTAAAATCCCAAAAACCCCAAACCTTGATTTCTTCCAACATTAACAACAATAACTGTTTCCAAATCATTTCTACACAATTACTAACTAATATTTATTCCTCAAATCAAGTTAAACCTAAGATTTAAGGGATGAAACACCACAATCAACAAAAACCCATTTATGGTTTAAATCTTCAAAACCTAACTATACATGCAATTTATCACATTAAATCAACATCTAGCAAGTAAGAAACTTGCCTCGAGGTTGTAGTCTCGGATCCTCCTCCGGTAGCAACGAAATCCGGCCTCAAATCTCCATTTTTCTCTCTTTCTCTCCATTTCTCCCAACTCTCTCTTCTCTCTCTCTCTCTCTTTGGCATCTAACATAAGATTGAGAAAATAAAAGGGTTGGGAGACTTAACCGGGTCTTAAAACATAAATGCCCCTCTTTTAAGTGTTAATACACCACTAAAATGACTCGTATCCACATAATTGAGTCATAACCCACAAAAAGTGCCCACATCTCAAAAATACAACTTGGCACTTATTTGACTATCTCGACTATTCTAAAAACAACCGCACCCCCTATTTTGGCATTCGGGAAAATGTGAACAAATTTTATGTTCCAATTTCATTAATTTTACCCAACTTAAAGTATAGGTCATAACCGTCGTTTTACATATAACGAAGCAATATATCACAATATAATGCTATTTACCTTCTCATAACGGTAAATAAACAAAACATAGTAAATATTATCCCTAAATCTCACGGGAAATAATATTTACTCCCACTTCCCCTATTTTATAAAATTAGCCCATCGGGCAAAATAATATAAAATAGCCGCTCAAAAACCTGCGTTGTTACATTGAGGTGGCTTGGTCCCAACATGAAATATCTTTATTCCAATGGAAGTACACTTTGGATCTTCTTCAGAATACCAGGATGCTAGGGTGTCGTCCAACTTCTACACCAATGAACCCCGATCTGAAGTTCTCAGCCGAGACGGGTGATTTGATTCTTAATTGGTCGATCGCTTCATTTATTTGTCCAATATGAGACCGGATTTGGCATTTTCCTCGAGTATGATTAGCCATTTTATGTATGATTTAGGCACTATGCATTTGGATGCTATTTACCACATTTTGAGATACATTTATTTCTCTCATCAAGCAAGCATCAAAATCAACAGGCTTTGTATCTTTGTCATCCGGGATAGGCCCCGAAAAAGAGTTGTGAAATTGAAAAGACTAGCACAAAGAAGTGATGCTTTCTCTTCCCTCTTAGGATTGGGTCAGGACTTGGGTTGTTTTATGAATCGGGAAGTCAGATAGGCCCCTCATACTTTACGAATGCAGACTATGAAGGTCTAAGACACATAGACGATCCACTTCTGTTTTTTTTACGTTTTATGGTTCTCACCTCATCTCATGGAAGAGAAAAAAGAGGCTGTGATTTCACGCTCTTCAGCTGAGGCTTCATGCGATGGCTCATGGGACGTGTGAGATCTCATGGCTCTGATCATTTTTGAGTGAATTGGTTTTATGGAAAGTAAATCATCAGGGTTATTTTGCGATAATAAATCCGCCATTATGTTTGCATCGGACTCTGTGCTTTATGAGAGGACAATGCACGTGGAGGTTGATATTCACTTTAATCGGGAAAAGGTGAGGCCCGACATCATTCGTACAACTTTTGTCCCTTCTTCGGGATGTCTTTTTTTACCAAATCATTCGGGTCTTGTCTTCTTTGATCTTCCATTGTCAAGCTGGGCTTGATGGATATCTTCGCTTCAACTTGAGGAGGAGTGTTGGGTTTCATATTATTTTGGTATTTTCCCTTTTATTTGACCCTCTCTATTTTGATACTAAACCTCTAAAATATATTGCTGATTCGCCACGTTCTACATCGTTTTTAATTTTTTTTAACATAATGTATGATTTTGTCCCGTCGAAATTGTGTCTTCGTGAATGAATGTGCATGCACATATGGATGACTCATGGAAACAAAGCAATTTATTTCATTTGGTGTAACAACACCGTCAAAAGCCATACTTTAGTGTGGAGCCATTGCAAAAAATCTTTTGTCTAGGATTCCTTAATAGTTGATTATATTATTAGATGTCTGGGATCGTGAATATCAGATGTTAAAAAGGATTAAATAAAAAAAATAGCATTAATCTCTAGCTAGCATTTTTCAGAATGGAGCTTACACTGACAAATAGGAGAATATAAAACTGTAAAATTCAGTGCTAGCATGATTAAGACTATTTCTAGAGGATTTCCAATTTTCACATCATGCTCTGGTGAGAGAGATTGGCCTAATTGTGGTCATTGCTATTTTTTTTATGTGAATGAAGAATTAGGGGTTATTTTTAGTATTTTTGTTATTTTTTAGTCTTTCTTTTATTTTTAGTATTTCATTGTATTTTCCTTTTTTGCTAGCATTTAGAAGAACGAAGGATATTGGCTCTTAGGGACATAAATGTAATTAGATTCTTACCTTAGAGGCCAAGCAACCTCCTTCCTATAAATACTCATATGTAGCCTCATTTGAGGCATTCTTCCATTTTGAGATATTGAGATTTGAGAGAGTTTAGAGAGATTTATCTTTTCTTGCTTCCATTTGACGTCATTTACGTCAATTGGTATCAGAGCCTAGTTCGCTCCACCGATTGACGACCCGAATGGATAGATTCATCGACGCTCGCCTCCCTCCACCACTACCCAAATTGCCATTACACCACGACCCTCTCCTCCAAATTTCGACCTATCCCTGTCACCACCCCTAAAGACACCTCGAGCCACCCACCACCATTAATCCTAACCCTAACCCTAGTCCCCCCCCAAACCCCTCTACCTACGCTTTCCCAACCTATTTCACACCTCCACCCCAAGAAAATCAAAACCCTAACCCTATTTCACCCACCACTGCATCAAGAGCCACCATAACCACCGTCCAACCACTTTCTATCATGGCCGGAGGACATCCTCTTGGTTAGAATAACCCAAATTGTTGCCCGAGACAGTAGATCTGTCCAAATCATCACCGACCAACACCGTCACCCTCTTTCGAGCCCCATCCGACCCAAAACATTTCCATTTCAAGGCCGACCACCCTCCAACACATCAGAAATCAGCTCCAACCCGCCGAATACCTCCTTTGAAGCCGCGCTGTCCAAAGTCTATCCATAACGAACCTGATTCAGCCCCTGGTTGCGCCCGATCAACCCACAGACTTGGGCCGAGAGTTCCGCCACTCGTACAACCCTACCGAGGGTTTCCCAGCACCTCCAATTCATTCCGACCTCTTTTCGGCATTGAAAATCCCCAGCCAACAGTTCGGGCAGCCTTCTGCTGCTTTTTCTGCGCCGAAAATGGCCCGTCTACACTCGGAAGTAGTCCCGCTCCTCCTGCCAGCACAACAGACTTCAAGAACTCCTTACAGGTTCGAACAAGGGAAATACAAGGTTGGTTGGCCTTCCTGACATCTCGCCCGTGATCTACGCTCTGATCCGGAGCTCCGACCATCCACCTACCACTGCCGCAGGGCTTCGACCATCCACCCACCACTGCCGAGGGCTGTACAGGGCAGCTACGGCAAACCCACTCTTCTCCAATACGAAACACCCCAATCCGGGTGCAATCCACCCCTCTCATGCTTCAAGAACCACCAACAATTCAGGAAATTGTTCCCCACATTCAAGAACATGTGTTTCTTTGACCCAACCCATCCAAGATTCACCCAAAAGTATCCGAGAACCCTCCTCCCACAAATTAAATTCCATTTCAGCCCATTTTGCCCCAATCCTATCTAGAATAAATTCAAGAACTAGGTTTGGCACCAAAACCTTGGTTTTTGACCCTAGGGGTAGATAATTTTTGATTTGATGTGTGGTATGAGGGAGAAGATGAAGATTGATGCAATAATTGAAGAATCTTCCTCAACTTTTCAGAATTACGTTTTGGCCCCTCAAGTTTTGTCTCATCCGCAATTTTGGGAATTTTTATATTCGACCTCAATTTTAAAGTTCGAGGACGAACTTTTTCGAAGGCTGAGAGAATGATTTGAATGAAGAATTAGGGGTTATTTTTAGTATTTTATTGTATTTTTGTTATTTTTTAGTCTTTCTTTTCTTTTTAGTATCTCATTGTATTTTTTTTTAGTATTTAGAAGAAGGAAGGTTATTGGCTCTTAGGGACATAAATGTAATTAGATTCTTAGCTTAGAGGCCAAACAACCTCCTTCCTATAAATACTCATATGTAGGCTCATTTGAGGCATTCTTCCATTTTGAGATATTGAGATTTGAGAGAGTTTAGAGAGATTTATCTTTTCTTGCTCCCATTTGATGTCATTTATGTCATTTTTATTTACTAATGCTAACTTTTAAATGTTCACTGAGATAAATCAACGTCCAAAGATGAGGGAAAAGTGATTAGGCTGATGGAGTATCAGTAATTGCGGATTTATCATGTGAAATGATTCTCAATTAATGCTAGCATGGAATTCATGAGTAGCAACGAATCATATAAAAATAAAGAAATTTACGTTTACTTAGATATTAGATTCCTCACCCGAGAACGAAATGTCTTGGAATTTTTTAATAATAAAATGCCTCACTTAATGATCTGTGTGAATAACAACCGTCTGATTTGGTTACGCAGATATCAATCAGTTTTTGAATTTTTTGCTTGGAAATCTGTTAATCTTGTTGTCACTTTTAATCTTAATTTCTGGAACAACTTATTATTTTTGTGGATACCAAACATTCCTTTCATTGGTTTATGTTGAGAAATGTTAGAATTTAAGATGGTAAAATAGAGAGGAAAAAATGGAGATAAACACAAGAGTGAGGGAGTATTGTTGGATACTCTCAACACCCATGTAAAGTAGGGTTTACATCATATGAAAAATTACATTACTAGTCCTCACACTTTACATAATGACTTCACTACATAAACACTCAATAATAACCATAAACACTATATTCTTCAACAAGAACATATATGTCTCAAATCACGATTTCAAAGGCTTAAGATTCCAGAAGCTTTGTACACATTCCCTTTTTTTTTAGTGGAAGTCCTTTGAATTTGTGAAATGCTTCAGTGAACTAACAACTTACATTTGAAAATGGAGCAAATATGCTATTTTGATCACATCTGATATAAAAACTTCAAATATTTTATTTGCAAAAATAATGAGCGAAAACAAGCCACATATGCTAATAAGAGCAATCAAAATCGCTCTAAAGAGGAAGGTGTTAAAAGTGACTCATCATGACGTAAAACCACCAAATGGTATCAAGGAAGAACATACAAACCAGCCAAATCTTGAAGATAAAGTGCATTGAATGTCTTTCCCCAATACATCAGGGAAGATTCTAAGATAACAGCGTAACCCTGTAGAGAATATTATGGCATCCATGTGATGTCATGGGTGACATTACTAAAGAATGGTCCCCTTCTGACACAACATGGTTTGAATACTAAAATATCCCCCAACAACTCCTTAACAACTACTAAAATAAAAAGGAAATACAATAAAAAATGTTGCAAATGCCCCTTAATTTATCCTCCTATTACAACACTCCGCCATCCTTAAAAAAAAAATTTGTTCTCAAACTCAAAGTAGTTCTTTAATGGTGTTGAGATGAATGATGTGAGTGATAAGCGCTTGATGCTTGGTTGGCAGATCCGCAAAATCTTCACTGGTTGCCACAAAAGTCTTCTTTTTCTTTGGACACATAACTGCCTTGTGTCCTATTTGACGCACTAGAAGCATTTGATTGTGATGGCTGTAGGTGGTGGGTCAATGGTTTTGGTTGGATCGACAGTCGTTTGGGGAGTGAGGAGTGCCTTGTCTTGCGATACATGTTGCATACACAATAGCACGTTGTAGGGTAGGGATATCCCCAAGTCCGAGCTCATGTCTGATGCGGGACTATAAATCGTATATGTAGAGACCTATGCGTTGTTCCTCACTTTTCTGGAGTGCGGCGCGGGTGTGAAGGAGGTGGACCTGCTTGGTGTACCGTAAGGGTGAAGTGGACTGGCGAAGAATCTGAACTAGGCAAAAGTGCAGGGCGCAAATTTTTGCACATATTGGGCCATGAGCGGATATCTTTCTTCATTTTATTGGCTCGCTCTTGCACCACATCCTTCCAACGTATCTTAGCCAATCCTTACAATTTTGTGGCTGCTAGCTTGACACACTTGTATTTGGAGATGTAGTTTTACTCTGAAACCTTTTTTATTGTCAAGCCAATCATTGTATGTATCCGGGTCACGTGCCCATTAAATATAGGGACGTCGACGCGAATGTCACCATTAAGGATCTTCTCAAGGATCCTAAGCACATGGCTCAAAGAGGTCGGATCCATTTGCGACTATTAGGGAGCCCTCCTCTTCTTCGATGTCACCTTTCTCCTCATCATATGATTCCCCCACCATTCCCATTGCACATAGCCTACAACCTCAGGGCTTCCTAAGTTGCTTGGGTGGCTAAACGGGCCCCTCTTCACTCCTTGGTTGCTTCTTTGGACAATCAATCATGAGATGACCCTTCTCAAAGCATATAAAACAACGACAAGGCTTAAGTGGGATGAAGGGAGTTAGTTTCAGGCTAGATATTGGGGTACGAGTGGAGGACCAATTGCCCACTTCGGACCACCGTCGATGCCCAAAATCGGAGTTCTTCCTGTCAAGAACTTCCGTGTCGAAGAGTGTTGCCTTGTCATCATAAGGGGTGCCCTCAAAATTGCCTAAAATGAAGGGCGTATAGAGGGGGGGTCGTTGAACCTATTTCCAGGCCCTTATCTTATGCCAAATGTTGCAGATATGAAGGAGCCAATATTGACCGCATTTGCATTGAACTAGAGGTAATTTCAGCAGGGAGAGGGCTTCGACTAGAACACATCCATTTTGGAGGCGGTGGGGCTACAAGGGCTCTGACAAGCTACTATGTCACACCGACCATTCTCTAGCCACTCCGGCTGTTCGGAAGAGCCAATTCAATCTGCTGACAATCAAAATGGGTTAAATCTAGGGTTTCGAAGACCTAAAATTCAATTCGACCCGTGCGGGTATGTTTTCTGGCACCCAATCAAAGGAAGAAGAAATCTAGAGGAAAAAAAAACAATGTTGAGAGAAGGGAGTAGAGGGCTCGACAAACTCACTTGCACATGCCGCGGCCTTGGCCGGAGGTAGCGATTTCGACAAAAAAAGTCATTGGGGAGGATCGCAAGTGCTGCCCAACAAAGATTTGTTGGACTAAGGGCTAGCGGGTTGCTGGATCCAAAAGGCCTAGCTGACTTGGGTTTAAGCTACTTGGGTTTAATGAGAGAACAAAGGGGAGCTGCAAGACAGGCTGGTTCATTTTAGATTTTGGGCCTTAAGACAACTCGTGTATTGGTGTTCTGTTTGAATCTGCCGATTTTTAGAATTTGCAAACGAGTGCTTGAAGTTTTAAACCTCAGGGAAGAACTTGGTTTTAAGTGGGGGAGTGTGATGTGAATTGTATTTTGGGCATTTTTAGCATTTTCTTATTTTTAATATTGTAATTTTCCTTATTATTTTTCATTTTTAGTTGTAGTTAAGAGGTTTAATAAGGATCAAAAACGGTATTTTGTAGTCCATATAATGGGAATGTTTTAGCCCGTCGTTAGTGATGTCACCAATGACATCACTTGTGACCTAAGTATTCCGTAGCAGGCAAGTAATGGTTCCTTTCTAGGTACTTCCTATAGGCCTACAAATAGTGTACACCCCTTTTGGGGAAATCAATCAATATATTAGTAGTTTTTGAGAGAGAATCAATGTTTGAATGTGTATTCGTTGAGTGCCATTGACACTATTTACGTCAATTGGTATTAGAGCCTAGTCGCTCCAGCTGTTGTTGTGGTGGTATTGGTGTAGGAAACAATAAGCAAAGCAACACTGGCGTCGAGGAAATATGTTCACGCCAGAATCGAGCAACGATTTACTCGATTGGAGGATCAAGTTGTTTAATTTTAGGAATTTAGAGATCCTCATGGTGCAAGTTGTACCAGTTACTACATACACCGCTACACCCCTGCTCAATGCTTCCTCCACCAACCTCGTCTCTTTCAAGCTTACCCAAGTCCCACCCACCCTCATTGTGAGGGCAACGACCAACGATCGATGGAAGAAATCCCCCAAACCCTTCACTCATCGCAATCGCACACAATCCAACCCCTACATCGCCTAGGATTCTAACTAAGAGGAAAAGAAATAAGAGAAGAGAGGGAACAACTTTAGCAGACCATGTGGTGCTGAAGGGCTTAAGCGGTCATGGCCAAGCAACAATGTCACTCCTACCATTCACCAACCACTCCGGCTACATTTGGAAGGACTCGATAACCAAAATGGGTTCAATCTACGTTTCGAAGCCCTAAAATTTATTTCGATTCGGACGATTATATTTTTCTGGCTTGCAATCAGAGGTAGAAGAAATCTAAAGAAAAATCGAAGGTAGGTTGAGAGAAGGGAGTAAAAGAGAGCTCAACAAACTCACGGCATGGGCGGCGGCCTTGGCCGTGGGTAGCGATTCCGACAAAAGAGTCGTTGAGGAGGATTGCAAGTGCTGCCCAACAAAGAATTGTTGGACTAAGGGTTAGCGAGCTGTTATATCCAAAAGGCCGATAGCCATAGTTGTCAAAATTGTACGATTCGCGATTTGAATCGTACGATTCGATTCGATTCACATAAAACGATTCGAATCGAGTCGAGAATCGCAATTGTCTAAAGAATCGGACCGAATCGGCGATTCACAATTCGAATCTTCCGATTCGGGTCCGATTCAGGTTCGATTCCCGATTCGGGTCCGATTCACTGTTTTTTTTACCATACGTGTGTTTTAATAAAACAAATAAAAAAAGATTCAAACAACAATGGATACCGTTAAGATACTGAGTTTTAGAGAAAAATATGTTCTCTTGGCTCGGTTATTATCAGCTGACTTTTCTTGCCTATTCTCTTGGCTGAGCGTCTTCCATCTTTTGCTTTTTTTTTTTGTTATAAAACTTTTATATTTGTTATAAAATCTTTGAAGGTATATTTTTTTGTTGCTTTAAATTAATATGAAGACTATTTTAAATTAATATTGTTTTATAGTTAATCTTAGTATTTGCTTTATTGTTTTAAATTAATATGGTTTGTTGATTTAAATTAATTTTGTTGTAATTTTTTAGGCTGTTTAAAATTTTTGGAAGTATTTGTTCTACAGTTTTACTGTTTTAAATTAACCTTAGTATTTATTTTATTGTTTTAAATTAATATGTAGGATGTTTTAAATTAATATATAGGCTGTTTTATGATATATTTTTGTTTTTTACATTTTTAAGCTTAAATTGAATGAGAACATGTGCTACGGTTAATTTTTGTGATATATTTTGGTATATTATCATATGCTACGATTAGTTTTTTGTCATATTACGCTTAATTACCAATTCTATAGTGTTAAATCCCATTTACGTATGTTTTACTACGTTTTTATCATTTAGTTCCGATTCGACCGATTAGATTCACGATTCGCGATTCGGGGGGTAAACGATTCACGATACGATTCGCGATTTGACAACTATGCCGATAGCTGACTTGGGTTTAATAACTTGGGTTTGGTGCTTCAAAGCAGCACCATATTTTTAATCCATTTGCAAACACCCGGTGTAAGTTGCAAAACTAATTGAGAAAATGATAAGAAACTTCTTGTGGGAAATGTGGGGTGAGGGAAAACATGATCACCTAATTGAATGGAATTTTTCAACAAGCCCTAAAAATAAGGATGGTTTGGGGCTTGGGTGTAGGAAATTTAATTGCAGAAGATAAAATGTTGTTGGATAAATGATTGTGACGGTTTCCGAACGAGGATGATTCCCTTTGGGGTACAACCATTAGGCATAATATGGGTTAAATAGAAATGGGTCAGATTCGAACAGGATTGAGAAAATCTTTTAGAAGTCCTTGACAAAGCCATATCCCATGGCATTGGATCCGTTCTAAGCGTGTCTCATGGTGGTATGTGAGGATTGTTGGAGAGGGGGAATCTCCTTGCAAACCACTTTTCCTTGCTTATTCAATCAATCCTTGATTAAAAATTGATCCGTTATTTCTATCCCATCATCGGACTTACTCTTAGGCCTCTTGGAAATTAACTTTTCGTAGAAACTTATATGAAGTCAAAACGAAGGATTTCATTTCATTTATGGTAATCGAGGTTTCTCTTGTAAATCTTGTTTTGAGTTCCTTTGTGATACGCTTCTTTTTCTCAATTTCCTCCTCCTAAGAAAACTTGGGCAGCGAAAATTCCCTCTAAAATTGCATGGTTTGGGGCTCATGAAAGAGTTAAAACATGTGAGTTGCTTCAAAAGAGGAGAACCCACATGAGTATATCCCCGGATTGGGGCAGCCTTTGTACAAACAGTGAGAAAACCAACGGTCACATGTTTCTTCACTGTCCTTTTGCTGATATTTGAATGAGAAGGCTGTTTTGGGAATTAGATATGGTCGGGGCAATGCCTGATATCTTACATTGGGGGTGGGAGGGAGTGGGAGAGTTCTCAAAGGTGCATTGCTTATGGAGGTGTGCGATTTTAGCCATCTTTTGGTATCTATGGATAAAACAAGATAATAGAATTTTTGAAGGAAAAAGAGGGGAGTCTAGGAATGAATTTGGGAGAAATCAAGTTTGTTGACTCATTATGGCGGTGTTTAAACGAACGTCCATGGATTTTCTCATCAACATGATTCAGGGCAATATTGGCTGTCCTCTATCTCTATCAAAATAATATTTATATTTTCTATTCCATGAAAAATGGAAGCACGATCATATCCCTTTATCTCTATCATTCTCATCTGGAAGAATGTCCCTTCTTAATAGTCCGTTTTTTTTTTCCGGGGGTTAGCTAGGTAGGCTTGAGTGTGATGGTTGTATCGTAAATTGTGTCTTTTTCTTTATTTCAATTTTATTGTTATATCATGTGAATCACTGGTCCACTGGAGTGGTGACGGAATAGCAATTTCAGAAAAACTGGTAGAATTTCATAAGTGGGAAGTTACTTCATAACCTGTTGAATAGTTGTCCTAGTCCTGTGCTTTTGGTGTTTAGAATGCTGAGATGACGCTGAAAGAATAATGCATGTTTAAGTGATAACCAACTAATAAAGGGTAAATGTCTATTATCCATCTAACATGCAGTATTGTATCCTGGGAAGCCACAACTGTTTTTCTCTTATAAAAACTTCAAGGCACAATCCAGTTACGCGAACCACGTGATGTGGTGGTCACCCCAGTAGCGGCTGCCCCGTTCCCCTAGTCGATTGAGAGAGAGAGTTTATCTAATTTTATTATTTATTATATGGTTTTGTTATTTTGCTATTATCTGTCGAGAGGAGTATATAACTTTTATCACAAATAAGGCCTTGGCATGCTTTGAATTCACTTGGTATTAATATGAGTTCAATAAAAGTGTGTATATATTGAAGTGGTATTAGAGTTACATTGATCATAGCGAAGAACGACAAAGGTTAAGAGAACCCTGCTACGCATCCACCCGACAGCAGCGAAGTGCCACTATCCCTACCAGACGGCGATAATGCCAACTAGATGAATGCCTGGGCCTCGCTGCTTGATTGCAGCCTTACTTCTAGGCACTAGGAATCCAGATGAACACCATGGTACTCAACGCCGCAAAAGCCTGCCTTCGCTGTGGTTGTCCAGCCTTTCTCGCACAATCTTCCTCACACGTGCGTGCACTATATATATATATATATATATATATATGTGTGTGTGTGTGTATGTGTGTGTGTGTATATATATATAGGGAGAAGTTCAAAAGTGAACATAAAAGATGAACATTATAATGAACCTTAACAAAAAACATATTACAACCCATTAATTTTAATTCCTATGTTGTTATTGGTCCGCGCCAGCGGCAACAGACATGTGTGTCTTATATTATACATCCCCCCCACCCCCCCATAATCGAATCCAACCTGCTGAACCAAAGCCTTAGTTTAAAAAAAAACGTAGCAGGTCTTAGGCTAATAAAACATAGGAGTGGTCTTTGGCCATTAAAAAAAGGAAGTGGTCTTTGGCTAAAAAAACATGCAAGCAGGTCCGCACCATCAATTGTGAGCAAGTCTTTGTTTTATAAAAATATGAACACTCTTGTTGCTTACATTAGTCGTTTTAGATGGCTGGGGTGGGGATAAGGGGGTCTTGTGTCACACGCGTGCCCGTTGCTGCTGGCGCGGACCAATTACAACATAGGAATTCAAATTAATGGGTTGTAATGTGTTTTTTGTCAAGGTTCTAAAAAACGCGGGGCGTGACCGAGGCATGGAGGCCAAGCCTTAAGCCTTAGAAGCCTAGGTGGGCCTTAGGCGTAAAAAGGCGTGAAAATGCGGTTTATGCCTTTTTTAATATATTTTAACATTAATAACTATAATAAGGTACAAGGCTATTAAAAATATAAAAATGGTACATACCTTAAAATATGTCTGAATATATGCAAACTAAAGTACTATTTTTTTTAAATATTAAGAAAAAAACAAAAAGAAAAAAGAAAAAACGCGCGTTTTTTTGACGAGAGGCAGAGAGGTTTGAGATACCATTTGTCTTTTGATTGTTTTGAATGAGACATTGGTGTGGTTTTTAAAAAAGTCTTTAAAAGGTGATATCGTTTCACTAAAGTGTTTTTGTTTTTAAAAAAAGTGCGCCTTGAGCGTTTTACCAAGAATAAGGCGTAAAAAACTTAAGGCTGGATGTTTCGCCCAAGTCTCAAGCCTAGGCGTGCCTTTTAGAATACTGTTTTTTGTTAAGGTTCATTAAAATGTTCATTATATATGTTCACTTTTGAACCTCCCTCCCTCTCTCTCTCTCTCTCTCTCTTAGAGAGAGAGAGAGAGGGAGGTTCAAAAGTGAACCAAAAGAATGAACTTTTTAATGAACCTATTAAGACATTAAAAAATAATCCAATTAATTTTAATTCTTTGTTGTAATTGGTCCGCGCCAGCGGCAACGGACACGCATGCGACACAAGACCCCCTTACCCCACCCCCTTACACGTGTCAGACGCGTGTCCGTTGCCATTGGCAGGGACCAATTACAACAAGAAATTAAAATTTATTAGATTATTTGTTAATGTCTTAATAGATTCATTAAAAGGTTCATTCTTTTGGTTCGCTTTTAAACCTCCCTCTCCCTCCCTCTCTCTCTCTCTTTATCTCTCTATCCACTCTCCAAATAGCCCATTACTTAAAACTACCCACTACACATAATCACATTAAGAAATAACACCCTTCGTCTATATTCCGATCACGTTGTCCATCATTCTTCTTCCTTCAAGAAGAACCTTCTCCTTAAGGTTTTATGTTGGGAAAATGTTGTATTTTAAGAGTGTTGTTGGCATCCTCCTCAACTGCGACTTCAGTGGCGGTCTCAACCATAAGTAAAACTGGTGCACGATACGATGTATCGTTTGTCTCAATTGAAGCAAAGTCCCTTTTCCAGCGATGTTTCATTTCTTCAAAGTTAGTTTCTTAACTGTTGGAGCATTACACGTGCATTCACATTACATGCAACAATTACGGTGTCTGCAACTTTTATCACGTCAAACTGACGTAAAATGAACCGTCAACGGCAATATAGAAAGGCATGCACGCGCGAGAGAGTAAACACTCGATTAAAAGAAGCGTCGAATCATTTGCATTAGTGACATAAGGAGATATTTATAGGGGAGTAGGGAAGGATCTATAAGGGAGCACTCATAACCCTAAATAAGGAAGTGGGCCTAGGGCATGTGATGTCACATGACCTAGGCACACCCCTTTTACAATATATTCCTAAGGTGCCCTTTCTAGAAGCCAATACATACTAGCCTTACAATACAACTAAGAAAATATCAAAAATATGCAACAACTAATAAAAGAAAAATATTAGGAAATTAAAAATGCAACAAAATACTAAAATAAAACCTAAATCTCATCGCTCTCCCCCACTTGAAAAGAGTTAGTCCACGAACTCAGAGGGGAAGACCATCCGTGTCAGGCGCAATGTGAATGACTGAGGCAATCAGTGCCTAATGCTGAATCTCCTCCTCGGCAATCTCGTAAGGTGGCTTCGATTAGTCTATCACTAGCAAAGTCCTCTTACGTGCCTTAGGGCACTTTGCTGTGCGGTGACCCACCATTCCACAATTGAAACATTTCGTTGCTACCGGTGGAGCATCTAGGGCCCGGGGAGGGCTACTAAGGAGGGTGTGGTTCGGGAGGCTGGTATGGCCGGAGAACGATGGTAGACCTCAACCTTGGTGGCATACTCGACGTCTTTGATGAACGATGGAATGTCCTGTAACCCGAGGTCCTACTGAATGTAGGGATGGAGCTCCTGATTATAGCTGTTGATCCGACTCTCCCAAGCGTGCCCGAGTACAGAGTAGCTGAAACTGCTTGGTGTAGGTGGAGATTGAGGAGGTACCCTCATGAAGACTATGAACTGTGTGTAGAGATCACGCTCATAAGTCGGCGGAATGAAGAATGCACGCAACTCAGTCTTCATCTGTTCCCAAGTTTGAATCAGAGGAAGCTCTGAAGACACGCGTTGTTGTACTGTGTTGTTTCACCACACCCACGCGAATCCCTGAAATGTGGTGGAGGCCAACGGTACACATTTGCGCCCTGTAATGCGCTTATACTCAAAACACTGTCTATATAGAATCGATCCAATCAACAAGGGCATCGAGGTCCACATGCCCATTAAACATCGACACATCAACTCGTATATTGCCATGAAGGCTCTTAGAGAGGAGCTGGAGTCCGAGGGCCAGGTGATCACCACCGGGTGGGGCATCCAGCAAGTCATCCTCCTTATTGCCAATAATGGGTAGGCCTAGGGCGGGGTCTCGATGGTGGAACAGAGGGAATGCTGTCATCAATAGGATCCTCAGGCTCCACTGGTGGATAATATGGGCAATCGTCCATCAAATGGCCACGCTCATGATATAGAAAGCAATGACTATCCTCCACTGGCACGAAGGGTGCGAACCTGGGGTTGAGGAAATCAAATGGAGAAGCGTCAGTGCGCCATTCATCGGGCATGGGAGTCCTACCATCTCCATAAAGGGAGGCGGTTTTTGGGGAATGAACTTCACTTTCATATTGCCTGAATTGGATGCGGGGATGATTAAAAGGGTTGGTGGCGCCATTCCTTTACTCGTCGTCGACAATCCTGGACGGAGTCTTGAGGGAGGTTGGGGGCTAAGACAGCTGTACGGGTATCCCATACGGAATCGGGTCTGGGAACACGATGATGGTAACGGAGGGGTCGATTATGAGGGGGTATCCAATCCGGTCGATGGAGATTGTCATTCTAAGGAGCGGGAGTCCTGGTGGGTGGAGCCTGGGATGGAGGGGGGGGGGGGGGGAGTATGAAGGTTTTGGGAAGTACAGTCGGGGAGGCTAGATCTGGTCGGTGGCAGTATGTATTGATCGTGTTGGGATATTTTAACCCTAAGTGTTGCATCTCCCTTTGAGGGATTGAGAGACTTATGCTTGAGGTATTGCTTGAAGGTGGAGTGTTGAGTGTGTGAGGGTTTTTATGTATTGATTGTATGCTCAATATGTATTGTGTGAGGGTGTTTTCTCACTTTCTTTTTCATTCCTTCATATCAGTCTGAGGGACAAGTGGTTTATACCACCTCATGGTAAATTGGCGAATTGTTGGGCCAAGCTGGATTTGAACCAGCGTAGACATATCGCATTACCTGGATCCAAAGAACCAGTCAACATATGAAATATCTTGTAGCAACTGATTTTTTTTTTCATAAACAATAGCAAAATCAATTTGATTCTAAGTTGTGAAGCAAAATATATAAGAAAGATTTGGAAAATGGAAGGGTGAGAGAGAGAAATAATGGGGAGTGGTACATCGGGTATATGGGAATCACTTGGTAACATGAGATTGAGGGATTCTTGGTTTAAAACTTTTCCTTATTTGTGTGGAGAGTAAAGGGTACATTATTTGTCCTTACTATATTCTCTGTTGTACTTGCAATTTCTTTATATAGTAAAATCGGGACTCTCCATGGTGAGTCACTAGTGATTGGATTTCTTGGGTGTTTTCCTGCAATCATAATCAGGGATATTGCTTTACAAGTTTAAGTGGAGGAATTTAATAGTAATGGTTGTTTTGTTTTGTGGAGGTTGTTCTTGTTCAACATGGGGCTTATACAAAGGCTGATTTAGATTGCTAGCGCGGAATGTAATTGGAAACAATGTGATAGCAACCCTTAAGATCTATTAATACTGTTTGATTTTCACTCGGAAGAAGATTGATTTTCAGAGATTTTAGTCATAACAACTCTACATCAAAGGAGTTTTACGGGCGGAGAAGAATGAGTCGTTTCGTGGTTCGGTATTTGAACAAGGATGGTGGTGGTTTGGGAAGTATGCTCGACTTTTGGGGATTTTTTCACAATCTCCAAAAGTAATGAATTACAAGGACAATAATGCTCGGTTGCTAGGGGAGATCATGTTTCACACAATGTTGTATGTGTTTGTGTATTTTATTGATTGCGTTTGGTTTGATCTCAATTATTTATTGGAAACAAAGTGCACATGTATGGAATGCCTTTTTGACGCTCTCATTTACAACCGATGAGCGGGGTGCATGTTTCCACAACAAATGGTGGTGAGAGGAAATCTAGCTTGAGAAGGGGTTAGATCGAGATCCCTCTTTGGAGTCGATGAATATATTCGACTGATTGCATGGTTGCAACTACATTTAGCATTGACCCATGTGTACAACTCAGATGGCCCAGAAGAGCAATTTAAAATCACATGGCGCAATCAGTATATTTGTAAGGGGAGTTGTATACTTCATGGGTAAGTTTCCCGGGTATAAGATCTTTTAAAGGTGGCATCGAACTACGTATGGATAGGTGTAGATTCACTAGTATACGATCTTTTAAAGGTGGCATTGAACTATGTATGGATAGATGTAGATAGTACAAGGAAGATTAATGGTGGATCTTTTTGATTGGCATAGCATACAGGGAATTTTGGCATGAGGAATTATAGTAATTCTCATAGGGTGGAATCTTGGTATCCTCTCTCCAAGGTGGAGGCTTGTGGGTTTTTGGCTCAACATTAAGTGCCTAAGGTCAGGTTTTTAGGGGTTCGTTGGTTGCGTGGATCATATAGAGATTTGAGTTTTGGGGAATTAAGGATTCTTAGCTAGCGAAGGTTTATTTTGCTGTAGCGAATAGGTTGCGAAGTGGCAGCTAATGGGCATTTGGAATGCGCGTAGCTGGGTTAATGAGGGGTTTGGGGATTTTTCCACATGTTCTTCTCCTACTTATATAAGATCTATATAAGATTGTTTCAGGGTGTTTTAACCCCAATTTTGCGTCACTTTGAAAGTAGAGAGAATCTCCAAAGAAAAATGTGAGGCTCTTGCTAAGGTGGGGTGAAAGCTTTGAGCGTGCTCAATATGTTGTGTGAGGATTTTCTCACACAGCTAGATGGGGAGCGGAATACATCAGGTGGGTACATGGAAACACTTGGAAGCATGGGGAATTCTAGGTTTAGATCTTGATTCATTTATGTGGAGAGAATCGATGTGCAATGGCTATCCAGGTATTTGGTAGGTTGGTAATAGATATATTATTTAGCCTTGGTATATTCTATATTGTACTTTTAATTTTTTCATATATAGTGAAATTGGGCCCCTTTGTGGATGTAGTCAAATGGGTGATGCATGGTTGTTCGTCTCCATTGATTTTATCTCTATCGTGCTTGTTTATTTTTACCATTATATTTTGATTATATGTGGGTCATGATTGATGGGTTGCCCAACATAACATGTCAATCAAATAGGACAACCCGCCACACGATTTGCTAAGCGCTCAAATTGACATTGATAATCTCGAAGGGTCCTCGTTTGCTCAATTTCATGCAATGATTCATAGAAGTCCAAATGCCCAAAACGTGTTCGCAATTCTGTCTAGAAAATAGGTCACGTAATTGCAGTGCCGTTTAGTCCACTGCATCAATTGAATCCATTGGTTAGCTTCACCTTCTAGGTGAAAAACGCCAAAGAAACACGTCGTTCATCCGGAGTGTTTTGATAATTAAATTTGATTGGTGCAATTAAGCCACTCGTCGGGTCCTTAACAGGATAATGCAGAAAATCAATCTTTGTGTATCGAGGCTGGAATTGTGTGGTGTTAACATTCCCATTGGAAGAACCATATGGTGCTCTTGATGTGTTGGTGTCATTACGAGGGTAGGTGTAGGTTGCTATCATCTTGTGTATAACTTCTTCCAAGTGGTCAAACCGTTGGTTGGAATTCTGTGCCTTGACATGAAGACTATGGAGCTGTCTCCGAAATTTCATGAACACTAAATTGAAGACTCCTGATCCTCTCCTTGGTGGTTGGGTGGAACACCCACAAATAAGAATATAAAATATTTCCTTCTTGGTGGGAAACAAGGCACAAAATAAATGTTTCTTTAGAGTAGATACCAACCAAAGATTCTTGGACTAAACTCTTTCTACCCTTCATTAACCTTAAGAGAACATAATATGCAAACGCACGTACACACCACCACACATCTCCACATTAACTACCCACTCTCTGAACAACCCACGACACACATTACGCAGAAAACACTACCCAGGTGCATATTCCCATCAGGTTGTCCATCATTAACAGCTCTTGACCTGAGGCGCATCTCCTCCCGTCAGCCTTGACACTATCCCATCAACCATGTGGGGCTCACCCGCTCTACATCGACCCTCGGTACTATGCATCGCACCAGCCCCCTTCCCTCTCACACTATCCTGTTACTCTTTCCTCACGGACTGGAGCAGCCAACTCACCTGGAAAAGTTTCAACTCGTCAAAGTGTCAAAAGGTTGGTGAGAATATAAGGAATGCAACAAAGTAGTTGAGATGAGACCATGGATGATTAGTCCCTGATCTACAGTTTAGGTGATCGATGAAGTTACTTCCAATCCAGATTAGAATTCATGGGTTACCCATTCAGGTATTTCAAAGAGAGAATGTTCTGATTTATTTATTTTTCTTAGAAGCAAAGTATCATTGATAATAAAAAATTTCTTGGGCACCAGCTGTCCACTCTTTCGTTACGGATCCTGACCATACCTTAAAAATACGAGACATGCAAAATAGGTTCACCCCTCCAATTGTAGACTCTATGTTTTACTTAAAAAGGCATTTGATCTCCTATCCATATGAAGCGCTATACAAATTCTGATATCGTAGAGGCAAACTATCTTATACCATGACATTGACATTAATTTAATTGAAATTTACTCTGTATTTGGAGATAAACATGCTCATGATGTTGGTGAAAATTTTATTATCTTCCAAAGATTCTTTATCTTCCCATTATAAACAAATATTGTGTTTCTTTTGTTCCAAGTTATCCAAAAGGAAGCCATCACTACATCCCCAAAGATGTCTTCTGTTTTTTCTTCTCGCCCATGTAACACCAATTCCATGAGAAACAAATCTTGTATAATCGATCAACACCAAACTCACTCATAACTTTCCTCCAAATGAATGAAATGATGCTACAATTCAGGAGCAAATGGTCCAAGTCCTCACTTAGAATTATGACATGCTGCACCAATTAGGTGAAAATATCCAATTAGGCCTTCTTCTTTTAATCATCACAAGTGTTCATTTTCTCATCAGCAGCCAGCCAAGAGAACACTTACACTTTGGAAGCCATTCTAGCTGTCCTGGAAGGTATCCGTCTATACACACAACAATACAAATGAGTCTCTATGGGTAGTGCTTGGATATATTTAAATAATGATTTACAATAGCTCCCCCAAACCCCATTCCCAAATAAAGTAAGATCCCAAACCCTTCCATCCCTGGATACCAGAGAAATATAAACACCAGCAACCATGTTGAGTAAGAAAGCAAACTGCTCAATTTCATTATCTTCAAGGTTCCTTTTAAAGCAAAGATTCCACACGGAGCAATTGTTTGTGTTTATAGTAAAACTTGTTTATTATTTGTGACTTAATTTGCAGATTTGTGTTATGTCTTGTGGGAGGAGGGTCTCCCTATCAATGTCCTTTTGTGACTTTTGTGTTTTTTATTTATTACTTTTTGAGAAGGCTTTTGTGTTCTTTCTTTCTTTCTTTTTATTGTGCAACTTGTGTATCTTTAGTAATTTAATTTGCAGATTTATATTCAGCCTTCGTGGAAATTTGTGGTTTATGTTGGTTCATGATCAAAGAATTTGAGTCAGTTTTTTTTATCGACTTCATTCACAGATTTTTCTTCTGTTTTTGCCATTAATTTTTCGGTTCATACTCAAAAGAACTAGGCTTAGGTTTTCTGGGCAGATGCAAAGGTCTTTGCATATGAAGGTGGTAAAATGGTGATAAGAAATTTAGAGGGGGGATATCTAACATTGAATTACCGTGCTCAATTAACATCCTTACAGGTCAGTAAGGTTGTGTTCCTAATTAATGAAATTTAAGGGGGTTGTGCCAAAATAGGCTAATTAGTACAGTGAATTAATAAAGCCCCAAGTAATCAATGAATCTCACATTTATATGTCAAACTATCAACAACTCACATATGACAAAGTAATCAATGGATCTTCGTAGTTCACTCTTGGTCTCGCTCAATATGCAGCTCCGCCGGCTGAGGGTTCAAATTAGTCTTTGTGATATCTAGGAGGATGGGGACCGGTGAAGAGGATCGGTGGTGGGGGAGGCGGTTAGGGCTGTTCATAGACTGGTTCGGTCAGTTTTGTACCACATAGTAATCACTGATTTGGAGTTCTTGTTCTGGTTTTGATTTCTTGCATACTATATAGCTATTTCAGTACATTCTGTGGAAGGTTGATTGTGAAGGATTGACTGTCCATTTTGAGGGCTACTTTTTTATTTTTAACATATGCAGTCTATTGATTGTTTGAGAGTAAAAAAATCTATATAATAATAAGTTTTTAGGCTCCTCATATGAAAAGGGTGGTTTAGTATGCCGTCCGACACTTTTAAATATAACTTCTCATTGTTATATTTGAGTCATTTGACAAGTTATGTGATAATACAGTTAATATAACAGTCTCACATCCTAAATCCCAAGAAATCGTGGACTGCACGCCAACACTTATAAGTGCTAGGGAGAAACACTTACAGGCCCATAATTATAATCACTACATACAATTATTATTATAGATAAATAAAATAAAAAGAAAAGAAGAGAAAAATTGGCATTAAACTTCTTGGGCGGAAAAGAATCACATGTCCATTTAATTTCATTGGAAATCCATGAGATTCCCTATTAAACTCACAAGTCTGGAGTTGCATTTTTCACATTATAAGCTGCGGAGACTATCCAAATCTACCATTTTCAGCCATCTCTGCAGTTTTGTCAAAAATTATTTCAATAACTGTAATTATTGTTATAATCTCTCCTATTTAGTTTGAATTGAGATGTATCAGTGTGCAAATCCAAATACTTGTGATCTCCAGCCATTGCATTATTTTTGAAAATTAATAATTTTTATCATTTATTTATTTTTTGCAGATGCTGCTTCAGAACAGCACCTTCTAAGTGACCAAAGGTGATGATACAGTATGCCTTCATAAATACATACAAATGTAATATATAGAAACTGATAAACAATAGTATTTTGTTAACATTATTGTTAACAAATCGTCTATATATTTGTGAATTTTGGTGGTTTTTTTTTGCAGCTTGCACGGACTTGGTTGTTGTTAATTCTCTGTAATATATATAAAGTGAGAAGCAATTGGACAAATTCAGATAAGGCTGAAAAAAGTTTGTACTGAAGAAAGTTTCTCTCTTTGACAAATAAAAATTAAGGGGTTGATTGTTTTTGACTCTCAAGTCTCAAACTAAGCCATTAGGTACTAAATAGTGTTTTAAAAAAAAATTAAGAGGTTAACGGCTATATTTGTCTTGAATGGTTAAGATGTAAAATTAATGAGGATAATGAAAATCAACATGTGAAAAAAACACAGGCAGCCTACATTTTTATCTTTAAAAAAGCTATGAGGGAAGATGCTGAATTACCACAAATAAGCAGGTGCGTTTGTGATGATCCATTTAAATGGATCTTGAGGTATGTATAATATGAACAACCAGGCTCTCCCTCTTTTGGGTTTCAATTTCTTTCAATTCCACAATTTCGGTCCTACTCACAACACCGACATCTATTCCACATCCTCTAGAGTAACGAACGTTTGGAGCTGAGCCTGAATTAGGCTGCGACGTGACATGAACCTTTGCTCACACGACGGTGAACATAAAACCTAGAACCTTAGCATTTGCATCATAATCACCACGGCAATTTTATAAATATTTAACTCATTTTCGTTATCTTCATCAAATCCATTCACCACCATATCATTATCAGGTAAATATACATATCCGGATTAAACAGACACCCTTTAACACTAGTTTCAAGGAGGATGCTTTTATTCACACCCTTTTATCATTCATTAGACCCCGGTTGTAAGCTAATAAAGTTTTAAAGATTCAATGTGAAAAAGACTTCTATCCCATTTACAACACCCGAATCAACTTCCTCTTTAGTAAAAAACAAATTCCCAATACATTTCAAACCCAATTAATCCAAACATTAAGTAATACTAGTCTCCCAATTTATGAACTCGCAACTGTTAAACAAGCAACCCAAAATTTTCACTGCCAAAGCAAGTTGGCAGGAAGCATAAGAAAAAAGGTTAAGTTAAGGCATTTGGGAAAAAAAAGAACGGTGGTAGAACAAGAGAAGGGAAAAACTAGTTGGGAAGATCTCGAAGGTTAATGTCACGTCGTAAACATGCTGTGAAAATTCATTTGTTTAATTATAAACATGATATTTTAAATTTTAGTCTTGTTATATATCCTCAAACCTCTACTTTTATTTTTTTGGAATATCATACATATGTTCCATATTAACAAGGACCAAACAATTATCAAACAAGGGTTTGAAGGGGGTTCCTTTGTTTATTGCAAAAACTTCTTGTCAACTTCTCGAGGTTTTGTTGGAGATGGGAGATTGAGGCTTTGTTGGTGATGAGAGATGGATACCGAAGATGGAGATGGATGTTAGAGGGCCAATTGTATGCGGACTGAGCTTACGAACCTCAAGTCAAGCGACATCGTTTTTATCTCTTACACCAAACAAAAAAGAAGAGCTGAAAAGGGAAATAAAAAATAAGACCCCACCTCCCTTTTCTCATACCCAGAGTCGTATAAGACAAACTTCCTCTCTCACTTAAAACAATACCAATCATATGTACAACCAAATTAAAAAAACCAAACCATAATTCTCGTGTACAAGACCAAACAACGATTCTCCTGAACAAAACCCCATCAAAAAAGTTCTTTCAACAAAGTTTCAAGTTTACATATGCACTTTCAGCAAAATTACAGTAACCAAATTCAACACAATTAAAAATTACAACGAAAAACAAAAACAAATCAGCCATTAAAAGCCATTAAAAACAGTGAACAACAATTGTTCGTCATTTCATCCGGCTTCACGTGTCTCCACTACTATATCCATCCGAACTTATATTCGTTATTCCCTCCTCGTGCGTCGATGTTCTAAGTTTGGATGGATATAGTAGTGGAGACGCATGAAGCCGGATGAAATGATGAACATATCCTTCCTAATTAGGTGCATATGCTTTAGTTTATTGTTATTGCTCCATAAGTATTATTTTATTTTATTGTCTTTCATCAGTTGCTCCCTATGTACATTACTTTGCTATTTTGTCTTTAAACTTATGTACCTTAATTTGTTCCTTGAATTGTTGTAGTTATATTGCCATTATGTTTGCATTAATGCAAGTCTGAGAATTGAAGTATTAGTGATTTGAACAATTGGGAATATATTGTCTTGATTATGGATAGCTCATTAACTGCTCTATCATTTTTATTGACACCGCAATGATGATATAACATAATTTCATAATTGGGAGTCTATTGTCTTGAGTATTGATTATTTAGTGTCTTTCTATTTTAGTCAAACTTGAATTTGATTTATGATTCATTTGGACAAATGCTAGTGTTTTGATTTATGCAATATATTTTGTTAGTTGGGTTTTATTTTTACTAACATATATATTTTGTGTGATCGCATTGTGAAACACAATCTATAGTGTACATATGTGATCTATGACATTTGGCTTCTCAAGACTCTCCCCATTTGTCCTTAAATGTAATTTTATTTCGCATTTTTTGAGATGGATGAAGCAAGTGTTCGGTATTGCTTTTGTTCAATTCGATAATATTCTGGATTGCTGGATATCTACAATCAAGCTGGATTTTCACCCGCAAGTTAAGGAGCATCACTTAGTTGTTATATGTTGCCTTCACACAGTATGCAAACCTAGAAATCAACTAATCTTTTAAGTATTCTAAGCCTTCTACGCATTCTTGAATATACTCTATAAAATATCATTTGATTTAGATGAATGCTATGATGAATAGTCCCATGAATAATTTACTGGAAGTCATGTTCCTTCTTCATAAGCTCAGTATCAACGGATATAGTAGTGGAGACGCATGAACTTAGATCATCGACGCACGAGGAGATAAGGATGGCAATTTGTGTATTTGGGTTGTGTTTCGCGCCTACACGACACGACAAGGATTTTTCGGACACGAACACGACACGAATTCGTGTATTTTTTAGTTGATACGAACATGACCCAAATAAAAATGACATTACACGACATGACACGAATAACACGATTTCTTAAAATTTCGTGTCGTTTCGTGTCGTGTTTTCTTGTCGTTTCTAAATTGCCACCCCTAACGAGGAGGAACAACGAATATAAGTTCGGATGGATATAGTAGTAGAGACGTATGAAGCCGGATGAAACTGTTTTTAATGTCTGAACTGTTTTTTTTTTTCGTTGTAATTTGTAATTGTGTAGAATTTGGTTACTGTAAAGTGCACAGGTAAACTTGAAACTTTGTTGAAAGAAATTTTTTGATAGGTTTTGTTCAGTAGAATTTTTGCTTGGTCATGTATAGGAGAATTATTGTTTGGTTTTTTTAATTTGGTTGTACAGATGATTGATATTGTTTCAAGTGAGATGAAGTTTCTTATACGGTTGTGGGTATGAGAAAAGTGAGGTGTGGCGTTATTTTTTTATTTCCGTTTTCAGCTCTTTATCTTTGTTTGGTGCAAGAGATAAAAACGATGTCGCCAGGTCCGTAAGCTGACCTCAAGTCAGTTCGTATACGACCGACCCTCATGGATGTTATAAGTTTTTTACTAAAGCATTTATATATCCACAAACTTTGGGGAATGTTGAAGGATTATAAGATAATATATGTGGAGTTAATAATAGTGGGAGTGTTAAAACGAGGTAAAAAGCACCCTTTCTAAAATTGTCCTTGATAAACTCAAAATGCATGCGTATCTAAACAAATTTGTTAAAGCACTCGGTAAATAAATGCCTGACTACAAAACTCTCAATTATAGTATCAAATGAACATTAATATAGACAAAATCCCTTGGCCTCGTACATCATACAAGAACCAACTACAACACAAGTAACTCTAAACGAGCTCGACAATGGTTAATCAGGCCTCGACCTTTACGCTACCACACTTCTCACTTTCATGAGGAAATAAAAAAATTAATGGAAATGAGAACTCAAGTGGATAAGTAAGATGACTCACAGTAAGAGAGAGTACATTAACTCGAAACTTGCTATTTGCAAGAAGAATTGATCTAATAGATTTCAACAAAACCAAACAAAAACTGAACAATAATGATGGGCATTTACATCTCAACAATAATCATATATCTCAATAGTGGATCAATATTAATAAATATGTCACCAACGATGATAATAGCGCATATTAAACCCAACAAATGATATGATGTAATCCAAGAGAAATCTCACATAAAAAATGTTGGATTATAAAGGGTCTCAATTATTCCTTAATGTTTCAACTCCCATAGTCCTCACCCTCGATTATCTCAATCCACCACAACTTTTATTGTTGTTGGTTGGATTTACTCCAAACTTCTCAAATCCCTCAACAGTGCCCTTTTTTTTGTTTATGTCGAAAATAAATCGCAAATACTCTCCCACCCATAAAGGCATTCAACATTTTCTCACATACGTGTGGGTCACCTAACTTGGTATGTTTTGATGCAACATATGGTGTTGTTTGGATATATGCTTGGTAGTTGTTTTACACAAATTCCAGCAAAGGTAGGCGGTCATACCAAATGTAGTAGACATTTATAACACATGACCACGTCATGTCTTATATAGTTTGAATTTCTCTTGCTATTAACCATTTGACTGTGGATGGAAGGCTACTTTGAAGTCAAGTTGTGACCCCATAGTCTCCTGAAGGGTTTGATAAATGTGATGTGCAGGATTAGTCTTACTATCATAAGTTTTGATTTTTGGGATCAAGAACTTCCTAGGTGGATCTGTCATCTTGATCATTGAAATGAACAGTGAAGCTGATCCATGGCTTAAAGCTTTATTGGCTAGGTCCTTTGGCATGCATATGCAATTTGTCTAGAGTCAGCCTTCCAACTCTTGCCTGATAAAATTACATAGGTTATCCTAACCTGTAATCCTACTTAATGGGGGTGACAAGTCAATAAGAACATCATGGCGATTAACATGAGATCACTCAACAAAACGATCAAACCTGATAGAAGTTCTGTGAATAAAAGTATGCTCGCTGGCCAACTTGGTCTTTACGAGGACTTCCATGGAGACCCTAACATCATTGTGAAAAGTGGGATTCCTAGAGGAACGAATTCTCCTTCTACGAGGATGATCATGCCCATGTGAGTTTGATCGATCGACCTCCCCCCCCCCCCCCCCCCCCCAATTTGTTTGTTTGTCCAGTTGTCTCCTTAAGCAAAAAATGCGTCCCCTTCATGTAGACATTCCTTGTATTGATCAACAATCCGTAATGTTGGGTTCCTAGCAGGTGACCTTAAAGGGGGGTCATGACAACAATGATGTATGCTAGGGCCTGAGCAACGGCCAAATCAGCTAAGAGATCTGGAATCACTAGGAGATGATGGGCATATATATGAGTAATGGTCCCTCCTCTCAATCGATTTCCTCCACGCGAACAATGAGAACTCCCAACATTCATGGAAATAAGTTTGACAAATATTTTGGTGGGAATATTCATCTTTTCCATAAACGATGCCAAATTATAGGAGAATTGAATCTACGATACTATTAGTTACTAAATTGTGCCTAGAATGTTGTGCATAATAGTTAAATAGCACAAAATATACGTGATTCAACAAGTCGGACTTAACCCTTGTCCATGAGAGAAAGATGGGGAGTTGCTTTACTATCAAGGAAATATCTTGGAGTGATAGGGTTTCTAGGTTAAAGTTCAATTTTTTTTTACAATGGGGGAGTCCAAGTCGTCTTTAAGGGTGGATGGAAGATACGATTGATAAAAGCCTTATTTGTGTTTTATAGGTCCAAATATCGTCATTAATGCATGATATGCTCAGATGTTGCATATGTTTTATCTCGAAGACAGTGAATTTCCATGAAGATTTAGTCTCCTCCACCCCCTAAATGAATGATGATGTCGGTTAAATAAAAATGTAATTAATCATTTAATTAATATTCGTTTCAATTTAATTTAATATAATATATTACTTTTGATGATTACAAACAAATATTTATCTTTGATTAATTCTGTCTATATAATTATATATTTTAACTTATGTAATAGTTAATATATTTATTATGTAGGTCATACCCTTGTATTAGTTAAATTATATATGTGTTTATATTTTCAGTCTATAACACGTACACTTTTGTATATCTATAGACATTTCCTTACATATCACTTATAATTTTCTTATTTTATAATATATAGTATAATAACTCTTCTTACCGTTTATTTATATTGATTACGTTTTTTTAACAAATTTTGTTTACGCTTATTACCTTATAAAATGTACTTACGTTACGTTGTACATACTTTATAATAATTGTTTACTTTTTCATAAAAAAGAACAAACTCTTGTGCCACACTTCCCACTTGCAAAGCTGTTGCAAAGATTGATATCCCCTTAGTGCCCCAATTCGTCCACCTCGGCCAACGTACCCGCCTTCAAATCGCAGATTGATGGATCCAGGGTGAATTCGAGGTGAATGCGCGACTTTTTAAAGTCAAATTCGCGTTCTGCCACAGTCAAATTCGGCCTTAACAAAATTTACCTTTTGACCACTTTTTACAAGAGTCTGGCCCACAGCAAAAGCCTAGCTTCATGTTCATATATAGACTCAAGTATATATCTATTTACTCCAATGTCCTACAGCAAACAATCCTCATTTATAGACTCAAGTATTGAGGCCTGAGTTCCCATCTAACGATGTGGGACTTCATGTTCATATCATGCCTTTTACTTTACTAGTGTAGTATGTTATGAACTGATGAGAATTTCTATATGTCATGTTATAAGCCTACATTTGTTTGTACATTAAATACTTTTGTGTTTAAATTAAAATACATAATACTCTAATATATTTATGTTTTTAAATGAAAATTTAAAATAAAGTATTATAGTGTCATAAAATATCTATTTAAATAAACATTGACTTTAGTATTATTACCAACTCAACAAAGTCCTTCTAAATATTTGGTATTGGTTATATTGATAAAATTTCTCTATTTGTATATATATATTAAAAATAATAATTATATATTAAAAATATATTTTTATACGTCAAATATAGACGCACTCGTGGCGCTCTAAAATTTCAGTAATTTAAAAATCATAATTATGGTTATATATATTAGAATACATATTTTAATATATATTATGATTATATATATATTAGAAATCATAATTATATATTAGAAATATATATTTATATGTTAAATATATAGACGCACTGGTGGCGCTCTCAAAACTCGATATTTTGAAAATCGACGCATTGACGCACTCGCATTCGCTCCCGCTCTCGCTCCCGCACCTGCATTAGGGCACTAAGGATATCCCACGCATGTGCCTCAATCCGTTCAATCTTAGAATATTGTGTAAGACTTCTTGGCCCCTAGCTCATGTGTGTCAGTCAGTTACTCAGTCCTCTAGTAAACTGTGCCCATGTGTGTAATCTCATTCATCCTTATATATATATATATATATATATATATATATATATATATATATATATATATATATATATATATATAGGTAATAATTTTTTTGTTAATTACGTGTAATATTTATACATATTTCATTATAAAAACAATTATGTTTATATTTGTTTTAACGCTCATTTATTTATATACACTATATTATATTATATATTTATATATGAGTATAACAAGTTAACATTAGTTATACGTTATTGTATTTAGTCATGTCTTTGAACTTAGACATTGATAGAGTATGTCAGTTGGTATTGCTCAATTAGTTTGTCAATCCAGTTGTCTATAGTTTTGACAGATGGAAATCCTTTGTCCCGTCCGATCACTTCAAATCTCTACTGCTATGTGATGACTTCTTTGTCTTCGTTGTTTTGCCACACAATTTTTTATTATATAATATCTGTTAACATTCATATATATATATATACAAATAGGCTCAGGTGCGGACTTCCCGTGCGGACTTTTCGTGCGGACTTTGTCCTTATCCCGAAAGTGGTCCCCTCGTGGTCCCAAAGACTTTTGTTATTTACTCTAGATGGTCCCCCTCTTGTCTTATACTAAAACCTTAGTTTAAGACTATATAATTAAAAGATTTATAATTTAGACCCAAAATTGGTATCAAGACCTTAAAGATTTTAGAACCTCACCAAATTCCGACCAAAATCCAAATTCTGGTATCAGAGCCATAAGACGTTCCTTTTAGACTAAAAGTAAAAAGACTTTAATGCCCTTGGGATTTATTTCTCGCATTTACCAAGATATTTTTGGATCCAACCCAGACTACCAACCTATACCCATAACTGATTTAAACTCAGAAGGTTGTTTAACCACACACATAGATGGTTGTTCACACATTGAACACATCCCAGCCAAATACGCAGACAGTAGACAAGTTACTGCTAGTGCTATTAATAGCATAATAGACCTAAATAAGTGTATACTCCTTATATTAAGACAATTAATAAAAGACACTCAAACCCTAGAATAAAAAATATCTTTAAAAGATTATTAGACATAGATAATCAAATCCCAATAGACTTAGTACACGTTTTACAAGAAATAAATATTAAGACTAATCATATAGAAGTCCTTAACAAAGACCTTTTAGAAATTAAAACTTTAATTAAAAATCAAGACAGTGAGTTAATTAAACTTACCAAAGAACAAGCTAAGCTTATCCCTAGACTAGATAGTTATCTTCCTAATGGAGATAGTTAGATCAGGCTGGAATGAGGTATCAAAAGATCTCTCCATTAAGACTTTATCAGAATTTTATCAAAGAATTTTAGAAAAGATAAATGATGATAGATTTTATTATAAGATAAATGAAAATGAGATTGCCAACGCGGCTAAAGCAACTAGACTTATATTAGAAAGATTGAATTTAATTTCTACATCCATAGCAGCTACCCAAGACTATAACAATAGCTTTGTTAAAGACTTGTATTTAGACTTAAAAGCTAAGACAGAAGGATTAACCACCTTCTACACAAACTTTGTTAAATTTCAACAAAATTTAGCAAATTACCTTAATAATAGGGAAAGCCATAACCTATCCAAAATGGATATTATTATTAATGAACTTAGACTAGACATGGCCCAAGTAGAAGAAAAATACAAAGAAATTATAAACGGAATTAAGGCCGTATATAATAAACCATCCCAAGCAGAAATAGACTCTCCTTTTATTCTAACTAGGTTAGATAAAATTGAAAAGACTGTAGAAGCCATAGAAGTTAGAACTATGCAAAAACTAGAAAAAGATAATGAAGTAAAAGACTATATCACTAACGTTGGTAAAACCATCGTTAATTCTCTAGCTAGACATAGTGAAGAAACTTCTGAAAAGACTAGGAAAGAGAATAAGAATTTTAAAGAAGAAATCCTTAATCAGATAAAAAGACAAAAAGATTATTCAGACTTCTTAGAAAGAATTGAAAAAAGACTTGAACAAAAACAGGCAACCACCTGTAAATTCAAAGAAACCCCTCCCATAGAAACTAGAGAAAAGAATACCATAGGTAGACGAGTCATAAATGACGGATTAGATAAGACTAGCAAGATAGTTAGCTCTATCCTAAATATTGGACAGAGTAATCATATGCTCCAAAGACTTAAGGACTCATCCTCCAATGTTAGGACATGGTGGAAAGAAAGAAATTTCACCAATCCTCTCCAATGGAAAGAGTGGGGTGAAGTTGACTGGAAGATCGTTGAAGATTCCATTCATAATGGACAACTTCCAACCGTCAGATTCATAGACTTGTTTAAAGAAGGTGCCACTCCTAAGACCCCTAATTATAACATGACCTACCATTGTAGAAATCATGTGTTAGATAAATCCTATAATGAGCTCCAAGTGTTTGACTCAGAATGGCTTAGATCTAGAGGAACTGATAGGAAGTTCCAATTCCTAACCTTTGGACTCTTTCAAGCAAGAATCCAAGGATTACATAGACCTCAGAATAATATTAACATATTATGTTGTTTAGTAGACAAAAGATGGAAAGACTTTGAGAAAAGCCTTATTGGGATAGCCCAATTAGAAATGTCAGACAACATTGGATACTTAAATGTCATTCCGGCATTTACAGTAACTGTAGACACAACCAAACATTTTAAGTTAATCTTATATGCTAGTGGCTATGAAGACTATATTATCCCAGACGCTAATATAAATATAGAATTTCAAAGCTATGTGAAGTTCTCCCAATTTCCTTATGAAGGAATGCAGTCAGGAATTCCTAGCGGTAGACTTAATGAAGAAATCTTAGTTAGAACCAATGTTTCAGACTATAATCATACTTACAGTATTAGGAATACTGGACCTATGAAAGAAAAAGCCAAGACCCTCTGGCAATTGCCAGAATTTCAAGAAACTAAGACTATACAAAATAAACCCTTGTTTATTAACCAAGACGACGTCACTGGAAATGTTACCATCCAGTTTGGTCCTCCTAAGATTGTCAATAAGAATATCCAGACCGAAGAAATTAGATTTAGGAATATGGGAGAAGCCATAATAAATGATCCTTCAGAAGGAGAATTTAGTAGTAAAACTAGTGCTAGTTTACTAAGACAAGCCCCGATAATTAGACCTAGAAGATCATTTGAACAAAAAGACTTAGTTAAAGAAAAAGCTAGGATCCAAAACTTTGGACATGAACCCTTAGAATTGGATATGAAGACATTTAAAGATAACCTTAAGAAAAGTCACTATGTTAGATTTCAAGAAAGAGAAAGATTTAATATGATAGCCCAAGACCGCATATTAAAATTAAAAGAATCTAAGAATACAAAGGAACTTCTTAGAAACTTAAGACTAATAGAAGAAGGAGAACAAAGACTAATGCCAACTACACAAGTAGAGCCTAGTAAACAAGAGATAGGAAATAGTAGTAGGCTAGAAGATGCTCCTAGACTTTTTAGTAAACCAATAGGAATAAATATTCCTATATACTCGAGCACCGTAGTTAAGACTAAACCTGACTATGTAAAAGACTTTCCAACTCGTGACAAGAGTTTCACTCCTGTTAAGACAATGGCAAGCCAAGCCATAAATCCAGTAGGTATATACCTTAACCTAGACAATGTGCAAGATAGGAAGAAAGCCTTAGACGAATGGCGTAATCAGATGGATATGTGTTTTGCATCTAATGAACAATGGGATGCAAGTTCATGTAAACAATACGCTGAGCAATCCATTAGAGGTATTGCAAAAGATTACCTAGATAGTTTAAGAAAGGCTACAGATGAAGACTCCTTAGCAAAAGTTGAGAAGATGAAGGAAAACTTAGAAGAAAGATCAATTGAAGAATATATTCAATTGTTCACTTCAGAATTCATTGGAGCTGGACATCTAGCTCAGATCAATGAACAAGACCTAGCAAAAACTAAGTTATCCCTCCTTAGCATTTGCAAATTAGATAAGATAAATGAATATAACAATAATTACGAACATCTATATTACCAAATTAAAGAATTTGGAGAGACCTTAAAGGACGAATACTTTAGAAAGATACCAGCCATAGGACAAATCCTAATTAATGAATATAGGAATTGGCCAGGTGTAGCAGGAGTTAAGAACAACTCCCTTGGTGAAAGAATCAATTTCGCCAAAGACTATATCATATCTAAAAGACGTGATATAACCCAAGGAAAGTTGATAAAAGAAACTTTCAAGCAGATCCCTCCAATGAAAGACGAAAGAGACATCGCTCCAATCCAATGGGGATGTGGAAGTGAATCTAAGAAATTCAAAAAGAAATTAGAATGGAAACATAGGAAGTTTAAGACTAGACCTTTAGGATTGCCAAAGAAGTATAAATTTAGACAATCTACTACCTTTAGGGAAAAGAATCCTAAGACTAAGAAAAATAGATTTAACCAAAGAAGATACTTTAAGAATAATACTAGTAAGCATAAGAAGGTTCCTAATTATAGGAAAGAAAAAGATATAGATCAATTTAAGACTGCCACCAAAGAATGTTGGGCTTGCGGCAAAGAAGGACACTTTGCTAAAGACTGTCCTAATAAGAAAGATAAATAAGGTATTAAGATTATTAATACAATATAAGACTATGCATATCAAGAAGAATTAGATATCCTATATGCTATAGAAATATCAGACATAGAAGATGATGATAATACTAGTATCTATAGTGCATATACAAATAGTGATTCAGAAGACTATAGTGATACTGATGAGTATGAAGACTCTTAGGATACCCTAGACTTATATATGATGCAGACTGATCAAGGTGATCTAGATGATGAATATATCGACTTTGAAGATGCTTGGTATAAATGTATATTATGCCCATTCTTGAAGAAAAGATGGACAGTTAGTAATCTTGAGTTACTAACCTATATACCTAGATGTTACTTTGATGAAAGACATTATTGCACGTTTGAGATGAAATGTTGCAAGAAAGACTTTAGATGTGTAGAATGTTTTGAGACTATACAAACAGAATTATTTATGGTTTGTATTGTTTGTCAACTACACTACCATGAAGACTGTTGGAGAATTAGATTTAGAGCAATCTATACTAGCCAGTATGACGCTCAAATAGACTTAGATATTAAAACATATTACCAAGACATTGATAGAAATATAGCCAAAAGATTGTAAGAAAATGAAGACTTCAAAGAAAAAGGAATTTCCTATAATTTAGAAGAATACCATTCTGATAGTAGTTCAGAAGACCAAATACCTTTAGATTTTATAGATAAACCCCAGAAAGGAATATCTATTTTAGAAAAGAACAATTTAGGAATTTCTACTAAACCACATGCTTGTTTTGTAGAATTATTTGTTCAACATAAAGACTATCCTAAAAGACTTTCAGCCTTCATAGATACAGGGTGCTCTCAGAGTATTTGTAAGGCTAATGCCTTCCCTGAAGACTACTTTTTAGAAAGTACTCAAGAAATCTATGGTAAAATGGCTAATGGAGATCCATTTACCTTATATTTCCAGACTATTCCTATTTATTTTAAATTAGGAAATCAGACCAACAAAACCGTTAATCATCGGTTTTGGATAATGGATCCTCGTCCTAGTTTCACAGGAAACATTATTTTAGGACAAGACTTTATTAGTAAATATCATCCTTATACTCAGTATAACGATAAGATATTAATTAGTGACCAAGAGGAATTTAATATTAAAGCTCCTCTAATAGATCATAAGACTACCTTGACCTTATGCAGGTCAAACCAAATTATAGGCCCATTAAACATCAGAGTTCTTCAGCTGAGCATGGTGGACCTAGACCTACAACCCAACAAGAAGCCTTAGAAACTACTAAACCCTTACAAAAAGAGTGTAAGTGTCCAGACCAAAAGTGTTATAAGCAAATAGCACTTATACAACAAGACATTTTAGATCAAGCCCAGCAGACCTTATTACAGGTTCAAGCTATATCCAAGCATAAGAAAATGGATATAGAAGTAGAAAAAGAAAATATTAGGCAACTAGCTGAGCCTACTTTAGGAGAAAATCCCATCGCTAAGTGGGATAAAGACCAAAGCTATTGTGAAATCATCCTTATTAACCCAGACGCCACTATTAATGGTGGAACCTATAAGAAAGGGTACTCACAAGAGGATAGGGAAGAATTCAAGAAAGACATAGATGAAATGCTTAAGTTAGGCATTATTAGAGAAAGTAAAAGTAGACATAATAGTTTAGCCTTCTATGTTCAAAATGAATCTGAACGTAAAAGAGGAAAAAGACGCATGGTTATAGATTATAGACAATTAAATAAGAATTGTGAATTTGATTCTTATAAGATACCAGACAAGAATAATTTAATTAATTTAATCGAAGATAGAATTATATTCAGTAAGTTTGATTGCAAATCAGGCTTCTTGAAAATTAAGATGCTTTCAGACAGTATTACTTGGACAGCCTTTAGTGTGCCCCAAGGAAAATACGAATGGCTAGTAATGCCATTTGGATACTTGAATGCTCCTCAAGTTTTCCAAAGAAGAATGGATAATATATTTAGACCTTATTCAGAATTTTGCCTTGTTTACATAGATGATATTCTTGTACCAAGTAAGACTGAGACAGAGCATGTAGACCATCTTAAAAAGATTATTTTAGAATTAGACAAACATGGTATTGTTATCTCCGAAAGGAAAATGCAATTATTTCAGACTGAAATAGACTTTGTGGGAATGCATATTAATAAAGGAAAATTATCCTTGGCAGAACACATAACTAAGAAGATTCTTGAGTTTCCAGACCAACTCAAAGATAGAAAACAATTACAATCATTTTTAGGATTGCTTAATTGTGCTGCAGACTTTATTAAAGACCTTGCTTCAAAAAGACAAAGCTTAACATCCAAATTAAAAGAAACATAAAAAATCAATCCCTTTTATTCAACTAAAGATGATTTTGAAGTAATAAGACAAATTAAAGATGTAGTCAAGAACATGTGACACCCCGCCTAATAAAATACCGGGTGATCAGTCCTATACCAAATTAAAACAGGAATCCCAGTTGGATCATCCTTAGCATCACTGTCGAAAACTTTTTAAAACTTACTAACCACCTAGTATTCCAAAAACTGGTGCCAATTTTAATTTTTTAATTTAAACAAAACAATACATGTGGAATTAAAATATAAACCATTCACACAACTGAATGAAAATAAACTGAATCATATATACACAACTTAACGAATAAATCACCGGCCACCAAATAATTAATCCAATACAATTATTCAACACTTGAATGAATTACACCTAAAAACTGTACCGAGAAGTCTAGGCGACAAGCCCTAAATAAAACTGAGATTAATATAAGATTCCTACTCTAGGAATGAATGAATGATGCGTCTAATCCAAACTCCTGCTAGCATCCACATGTGCCGCAGCTCCGTGTCCCTGGAATAGAATATCAATCCTGGCGTCCCTGTGGCTGGACACCTAAAAGGTTTTGAAAATAGTTTTATAGCAAGGGTTAGAACCCAAAACATTTTGAAAATATTTAGCAAGTGAATTAACTGCAGTAATTTAAAATGCATGAATGCGCTTCATATATAAGTTAGTGTCGCACTCCCTTGAGGACATTCTCACCCCACCACTATTGTGCACACCTAACGGTTATCTTAACCCCACCTAGTTGTACTACCCCGTCCAACTAGTTCTGGTATAACCTTCCCTTGCCATACTACTCTAACCCGAGTATAATGATTCTTGAATTAAAAGTTATTTCACAATTAACTTAATTAATTTCTCTTAAATAATAGCATATAACCGTGTCACAAGTTATATAAAGTACATACATCACACACTGTATTATTTCCACCAATGATTAACTTAATTAATTTCTCATTAATTAACTGCATATAACTGTAACCCGAGTTATATAAGGTAAATACATCACACACTGTATTATCACCTACATATAATATTTATTACCATATTATACGTACTTTTACTAACATCCACACATATATTATACATATATCCATCCTTCCGAGTATACCCTCACCGGATGATTCCCTCTAGAATGCTATCTCACTAGGTGTGCTCACAAAACCTAGTTTCCCCAAGTTAGAATCGCTCACCAACTTGGACCAAAATATAAACGAAGTGGAGGCGGTCATATTCCTTCCTGAAAGTGAGATAATCTCCAAACCCATGTACCGGACACTATGACCTAGGGATATACTCGCCCTACTCCTCAAGTTAGGGGATTCACCCACATCGCGCAACCTCCCTTGATAACATTAGAGTATTTAAATTGAATAAATATCTAGTCACTGATATTTACCATCACACACAATATATACACATATATATATATACTATCACTACCCGTATATATATATTATGAACCCCAGTTTTACCGTGTACTCAAAATCCCATACACTGCCTGTAATTCCCGTACACTGCCTGTAATTTAATGTCACACACAGTACATACACGTATATTTATATACTATCACTACACCGTATATATATATATTAATAACCTCGGCTTTACCATGTACTCGACATCCCATACACTGCCTGTAATTTCCTGAGTCTGTGGCCCGACTCAATGTAATTAATTTTCTCACTTAATAACTTATCCTCTTCCCGAGTCTATGGTCCGACTCTATTATAATTAATTATCACATTAATTAATAAGTACCCTTCACGAGTCTACAATCCGATTCCGATTAAACTAATTATCCCACCCATTAATTTAATCATACCCGAGTCTATAAACCGACTTTAATTAAATTAATTAACACCCTTGTTAATTTAAACCTACCCGAGTCTACAAATCGACTCTAATTAAATTAATTAATACACTTATTAATTTAATACTACCCGAGTCTACAATCCGACTCTTATTAAATTAATTATCACTCTTATTAATTTAATATTACCCGAGTCTACAATCCGACTCTTATTAAATTAATTATCACTCTTATTAATTTAATATTACCCGAGTCTACAATCCGACTCTAACTAAATTAATTAATGCATTTATTAATTTAATAACTTGGTGTCACTCAACCATTATCCCGGGACTCTCTCACTTGGTCCGTACCTCAACATTTCCCGAGTCAATGTTCCGACTCCAAACTGATTACTTTCTCTCGATAATTAATTTAATGCCTTGATGTCACTTAACCAACATACCCGGACTCGCTCACTTGGTCCAATTTACATCTCATAATTTCTTTCCCACATTTTTCGCCCACAATGTGTCACACATTTATTTCCATAATTTTCCCAATTATATTTACCTATAATTACCAACATGCCCGGACTCGCCCACTTGGTCCATAATTAAATATTCCCCGAGTCTATATCCCGACTCAAAATAATTTAGTTTATTTCTAAAATTAATTCACTACCTTGGGGTCGCATGACCAATATACCCGGATTCACTCACTTGATCCATACCTCACTATTTTGGAATAAAGTCTCTCAAATTCATCCATTAAATGCCCCACATAAATTCGTCCTAGTCCCAATTACTTCCTCCCATAATTGCTAGGAATATTTGTTTCATATTTATTTATTACTAAATAAATGTTTGGGAGTTAAATTTTTAATTAATTTTCCCCTTATATACAAACTGGGCGAATTGCCCAAAATTCTGAATCATCGATCGATCGAACCCCTGGGTCGATCGATCGATCGTCCCTGACTTCGTCTTCTCCAAGAAGCAGTTCACCATTAACGAAAACCTTAAACCTTCATTCTTTCCCCTGGACAAACCCAAGCCCAATCAACCCTATTTCTACATAAGAATAGCATCAAAGCACCTTATAGAACATCAATCTGGAATTAAATCTCAAGATTTCCTACTTTTTTCCCGAATTGGGTATTATCCGGGTTTTCAATCCCCAATACGAATTTCATTCATTTTATCAGTAATTAACCCTCTAATCTTACTGATTTTAACATCTGATTCAGTTCTCTACATTCTAGAATCATAAACACGATTAATCTCCCCCTTAATCTCATTAAGGTATATAAATTTACAAAAACCCAATTTAGATTTTGGTGACACACCCAAAACGAATTTTCATACACACATCACTATGATATGAATTGATTATCAAACTTTTAGAAATCACAACAGTTAACCACTTGCGTGTAAGTGTTCGTAGTGTCTGATCCGTTGTTGATGTCCCTTAATTTGGCTCCAATAACCTCTAATTTTCTCTTGATTTGTTTTTCCCTAAATCCCCTCTCAAACCCTAGGTTTAGAGTTATGTTGGCTGCCATTCCTTAATCTCCCAATTAGGTTAAAAACCCTCCATCCCGTTTTTAGTCTAATGGGCTTAATTAAAGTGGCCCAACTCACCCCGTGTGGGCCCGGCTATGCCCAAAATTATCCCGAGACCCAATTACTACCCCCGGGTACTCTTTTTTGACTATCTCGACCCATCCGGACTCAACCGCGCACTCAGAATTGGCGTCCGAATTAATTTATAAAAATCCTTATCTCACACCCAATTTAGTCTACACTGACTCACGACTGGGATAAGTGTATACCTTGTCATTAATACTCGAAATGACGTAATTAAATTTTTACTATTCACTTAGTAAATAAATTTCCCTAAACATTAACCATTCACTCCCCGATTAATATTTAAATATATATATATTGCCATAATTAATTCAATTAAAATTACAATACACAAGTAATTTAAAATTCCCGAATTAATTAAATATTAAATGTACAAAAATACGGGGTGTTACATACTTCTCCCCTTACAAAGGAATTTCACCCTCGAAATTAAGATAAACCTAGTGTTCCGATATTCACATCTTTCTCACTAGTCATGTGCCTCCAAACCCGCTATATCTATCCCATCTGTTTCTAACCACGTTGCACAAGTATGCATTTAAAATTAACCAGGGCGCCCATACACCCTATTCCCGTGCTTAACCACACAAAATTTTTGCCTTAATTAACCCGGGTGCCCATACACCCTATCCCCGTGCCCTGCCACACGAAAGTTACCCAACTATGCTAGTCGTAACCCATAATATAACTTGGAACCGTAGTCATATTACCTATATATATATATATACATACATATATAATTACTGCCCGGGTACTCAACCCATGCTACGTCCAAACATCTCCCCATAAATACCTGTCTCTCAACACAAAATTATATACGCTTACCCTTATGCTACCAAAGACAACATAAAATACTGCGCTCTTACTATCACTAGTCCTTGCGCAAAATAAACCCCGAGCTATCTCTCTTTGCTCGAAAATTAATTTAACCACCCTGATTCACTTCAGTAAACATCCCCACTTACCGGGATAAGATGTGAGAACACAAAACCTCACTATGTGCTATCGCACTACGCAATACAACATATATACCCACATATATATAGGCTATACGCCCTCTCCGGTGATACCTAGTACCAACCATACCCCGGTGTCGCGGACACCAAAATTTAACTCCACTATCCCCAATAGTTAAATTCCATCGCTATCCAGCCGATGTTTTGAAAATATTTTTAACCCTACTCCCATAATTTTCGAAAGTAGTAATTCCTCACATAATTCAACCAATCATTCAGTGTACGCCTCCACTCTCCTGTGAAGAACACTAAGAAACTCCGCTACCCTACGAAAAGTTTACCCACATGTTATGGTTGCTACCGCCAACGCACCCACTAAGTTCGACTCACCTGTGAACTCTAGTGAAAAATAAGTCTTATACTGTGACATACTCTTTGTCACTCAACAATATACCCCATGCCCCTAGGGTAAAATAATAACTTCTATACTCCATCTGCAACGGCTGGTTCTCGATTTCCGGAGCAGCTTCTCCCTGCCCGAATGCACCCGTGACTTGCTTTAGTGGTTGTACATCAAGGACCTCATCCTGTAGTTGACCCCTGCCTCGCTTAAGGCAATATCTTCATGTGTCTCTCTTTTCCCACAAACGAAACACTTTCTAATATGTTCACCCTGCCACTGGTCCCTTCCATGCCAACCTTGTTGGAATTCCTGGCCATCCTGCCAATAGCCTCCAGTTCTAGATCGTGTGGCATGATTTCCTTGCCGGAAATCCTGCCCCTGATCTCCCCCAGTCTGCTGCTGCGATACCCCACTGGTATTATTCCCTTCTGCCTCATCCGACTGGTTAATCCCCACTCCCTTCCCGCTTCCTTTCGCGTGGAAGCGATATTCCCAACAGTGCCGGAGTGTTGCGTTAATGACATCAGTATAACCTACTAATGCGGAATTATCAATTAAATGTTGTCTGATTCTCCAGACTAACCCATCCATAAACTTTGGTTTTTTTCCTTTTTCCTCGCTTACCTCATCCGATATAAAATTTTCCAACGAGTGAAATCTTCCTCGTAATCGGCCACTGAACGGTCTCCCTTTGAGTCTCCTCACAAAATTTTCTCCTCATTCCGGTCTCGACCGCTGAAGGAAAAATACTTGCGGTCGAACCGCACCCAAAACTCTGCAGTAGCTAGTGTGTCCCTTTCCTCAACTGTGGTGATCGACCCCCACCACTGTAGCGCCGCTTCCACTAACTAAAAGTGGTTAGCATTTATTTTCGCACCCCATCGCAATCTCCCATGCGTTGGTGACGCTGGATACCTCTCTTCCTCGACACGCTAGTACTACACCTGAACCTCCTCGCAACTCTGGTGGGTTCCCACTAAAAATAACTTCTCTTTCTTATTTGCACCCCAACGACCCCGCGTGAGTCTGAACATCCGACGCCACTAACACTTGTTGCGAATCCCGTGGAAAGTACCTTGTCGTTTGCGACTACCATCGTTTCAATCGCCTGCACCATTAGTTCGGTTACCTGTGCTGCCAAAATTATCTTTGGCAGTTGCTGCCGTAACTCTTACTCCTGACGAGCCTCCCTCGTCTCACCTCCTCCTGCTGCCCTAGTTGCTCTCCCTCTCCTGGGCGTCATCTGGAATGAGAATCGAATTGTATGAGTTCACTTTCAAATATAAATTCACAGAAGAACGTATATGCGCATACGTATGAGAATACAACAATCCTATGATAGGGCTCTATATCAAAGATTGCTAAGCCGAAGCGTGAAAAGCCGCACAGATCCTAAGGACACTAGAACCTGATGCTCTGATACCATCTTTGACACCCCGCCTAATAAAATACCGGGTGATCAGTCCTATACCAAATTAAAACAGGAATCTCAGTTGGATCATCCTTAGCATCACTATCGAAAACTTTTTAAAACTTACTAACCACCTAGTATTCCAAAACCAGGTGCCAATTTTAACTTTTTAATTTAAACAAAACAATACATGCGGAATTAAAATATAAACCATTCACACAACTGAATGAAAATAAACTGAATCATATATACACAACTTGCCGAATAAATCACCGGCCACCAAATAATTAATCCAATACAATTATTCAACACCTGAATGAATTACACCTAAAAACTGTACCGAGAAGTCTGGGCGACAAGCCCTAAATAAAATTGAGATTAATACAAGATTCCTACTCTAGGAATGAATGAATGATGCGTCTAATCCAAACTCCTGCTAGCACCCACATGTGCCGCAACTCTGTGTCCCTGGAATAGAATATCAATCCCGGCGTCCCTGTGGCTGGACACCTAAAAGGTTTTGAAAATAGTTTTATAGCAAGGGTTAGAACCCAAAACATTTTGAAAATATTTAGCAAGTGAATTAACTGCAGTAATTTAAAATGCATGAATGCGCTTCATATTTAAGTTAGTGTCGCACTCCCTTGAGGACATTCTCACCCCTCCAGTATTGTGCACACCTAACGGTTATCTTAACCCCACCTAGTTGTACTACCCCGTCCAACTAGTTTTGGTATAACCTTCCCTTGCCATACTACTTTAACCCGAGTATAATGATTCTTGAATTATAAGTTATTTCACAATTAACTTAATTAATTCCTCTTAAATAATAGCATATAACCGTGTCACAAGTTATATAAAGTACATACATCACACACTGTATTATTTCCACCAATGATTAACTTAATTAATTTCTCATTAATTAACTGCATATAACTGTAACCCGAGTTATATAAGGTAAATACATCACACACTGTATTATCACCTACATATAATATTTATTACCATATTATACGTACTTTTACTAACATCCACACATATATTATACATATATCCATCCTTCCGAGTATACCCTCACCGGATGATTCCCTCTAGAATGCTATCTCACTAGGTGTGCTCACAAAACCTATTTTCCCCAAGTTATAATCGCTCACCAACTTGGACCAAAATATAAACGAAGTGGAGGCGGTCATATTCCTTCCTGAAAGTGAGATAATCTCCTCACCCATGTACCGGACGCTATGACCTGGGGATATACTCGCCCTACTCCTCAAGCTACGGGATTCACCCACATCGCGCAACCTCCCTTGATAGCATTAGAGTATTTAAATTGAATAAATATCTAGTCACTGATATTTACTATCACACACAATATATACACACACACACACACACACACACACACACACACACACACACACACATATATATATATATATATATATATATATATATATATATATATATATATATATATATATATATATATATATATACTTTCACTACCCGTATATAAATATTATGAACCCCGATTTTACCGTGTACTCAAAATGCCATACACTGCCTGTAATTCCCGTACACTGCTTGTAATTTAATGTCACACACAGTACATACACGTATATATATATATATATATATATATATATATATATATATATATATATATATATACTATCACTACACCGTATATATATATTAATAACCCCGGCTTTACCATGTACTCGACATCCCATACACTGCCTGTAATTTCCTGAGTCTGTGGCCCGACTCAATGTAATTAATTTTCTCACTTAATAACTTATCCTCTTCCCGAGTCTATGGTCCGACTCTATCATAATTAATTATCACATTAATTAATAAGTACCCTTCACGAGTCTACAATCCCATTCTGATTAAACTAATTATCCCACCCATTAATTTAATCATACCCGAGTCTATAAACCGACTTTAATTAAATTAATTAACACCCTTGTTAATTTAATCCTACCCGAGTCTACAAACCGACTCTAATTAAATTAATTAATACACTTATTAATTTAATACTACCCGAGTCTACAATCCGACTCTTATTAAATTAATTATCACTCTTATTAATTTAATATTACCCGAGTCTACAATCCGACTCTTAATAAATTAATTATCACTCTTATTAATTTAATATTACCCGAGTCTACAATCCGACTCTAACAAAATTATTTAACGCATTTATTAATTTAATAACTTGGTGTCACTCAACCATTATCCCCGAACTCTCTCACTTGGCCCGTACCTCAATATTTCCCGAGTCAATGTTCCGACTCCAAACTAATTACTTTCTCTCGATAATTAATTTAATGCCTTGATGTCACTTAACCAACATACCCGGACTCGCTCACTTGGTCCAATTTACATCTCATAATTTCTTTCCCACAGTTTTCGCCCACAATGCGTCACACATTTATTTCCATAATTTTCCCAATATTATTTACCTATAATTACCAACATGCCCGGACTCGCCCACTTGATCCATAATTAAATATTCCCCGAGTCTATATCCCGACTCAAAATAATTTAGTTTATTTCTAAACTTAATTCACTACCTTGGGGTCGCATGACCAATATACCCGGATTCACTCACTTGATCCGTACCTCACTATTTTGGAATAAAGTCCCTCAAATTCATCCATTAAAAGCCCCACATAAATTCGTCCTAGTCCCAATTACTTTCTCCCATAATTACTAGGAATATTTGTTTCATATTTATTTATTACTAAATAAATGTTTCGGAGTTAAATTTTTAATTAATTTTCCCCTTATATACAAACTGGGCGAACTACCCAAAATTCCGAATCATCGATCGATCGAACCCCTGGGTCGATCGATCGATCGTCCCTGACTTCGTCTTCTCCAAGAAGCAGTTCACCATTAACGAAAAACTTAAACCTTCATTCTTTCCCCTGGACTAACCCAAGCCCAATCAACCCTATTTCTACATAAGAATAGGATCAAAGCACCTTATAGAACATCAATCTGGAATTAAATCTCAAGATTTCCTACTTTTTCCCGAATTGGGTATTATCCGGGTTTTCAATCCCCAATACGAATTTCATTCATTTTATCAGTAATTAACCCTCTAATCTTACTGATTTTAACATCTGATTCAGTTCTCTACATTCTAGAATCATAAACACGATTAATCTCCCCCTTAATATCATTAATGTATATAAATTTACAAAAACCCAATTTAGATTTTAGTGAAACACCCAAAACGAATTTTCATACACACATCACTATGATATGAATTGATTATCAAACTTTTAGAAATCACAACAGTTAACCACTTGCCTGTAAGTGTTCGTAGTGTCTGATCCGTTATTGATGTCCCTTAATTTGGCTCCAATAACCTCTAATTTGCTCTTGATTTGTTTTTCCCCAAATCCCCTCTCAAACCCTAGGTTTAGAGTTATGTTGACTGCCATTCCTTAATCTCCCAATTAGGTTAAAAACCCTCCATCCCGTTTTTAGTCTAATGGGCTTAATTAAAGTGGCCCAACTCACCCCGTGTGGGCCTGGCTATGCCCAAAATTACCCCGAGACCCAATTACTACCCCCGGGTACTCTTTTCTGACTATCTCGACCCATCCGGACTCAACCGCGCACTCAGAATTGGCGTCCGAATTAATTTATAAAAATTCTTATCTCACACCCAATTTAGTCTATACCGACTCCCGGCTGGGATAAGTGTATACATTGTCATTAATACTCGAAATGACGTAATTAAATTTTTACTATTCACTTAGTAAATAAATTTCCCTAAACATTAACCATTCACTCCCCGATTAATATTTAAATATATATATTGCCATAATTAATTCAATTAAAATTACAATACACAAGTAATTTAAAATTCCCGAATTAATTAAATATTAAATGTACAAAAATACGGGGTGTTACAGAACATTCCTTAACTTGAACTACCTAATGCAGAAGACCAGTTTATAGTAGAAACAGATGCCTCTGATAAACAATGGGGATCAGTATACTTTGCCGTTGATCATCAGACAAAATAGAAGAAACTTTGTAGACATAGTTCTGGAACCTTTACAGATCCAGAAACAAGATACACTGCCCATGAAAAAGAAGTTTTAGCCATAGTAAGGGCAATAGAAAAATATATGCTGCTTCTTAGACCTAAACATTTTACTGTTTATACTGACTCTTCTTATGCAGTAAAATTCATTCTTAGACTTGTCCAAATCAAGGACTAATAGACTAATTAGATGGCAACAATTGCTTAATGGTTATGACTTCTCTGTTATACATATTAAGGGAAGTAAAAATACCATTCCAGAAATTATATCAAGAGAGCCAATGTTTGCTAACACTAATATGATTTCATGTTTTATGTTGCAAACAGAAGACCTAGAAGACATGAGTTCCTCTGGAACAAATAGACTGAACAGGGAAGACGTTGCAGACTATCTTAGACGCGTAAGACCAAATGCTAGTGTAACGCAGAGACCGACTCATATTCAAGACTCTCAAGAAAGACCAATCCTAGAGAACTTTGATGATATCTTAGTTCCTCCTGGAAAATCTAGACAATAGATTATTTCTCAAAATAGACTCATTGGGAAGATGTATTTTCCCCAATATAGACCCGATCAAAGGTACCCAGACTTGATCAAATTTAGATGAGATTTTTCAGAAGACGAAAATACTCTTATAGACGCCATATGGTGGAATGCGAAGAATAGACTATGGATCGAGTTCAAATAAAATTTGGTAGCCATTGCCAGATTCATGAGGACTCAAAGACTTGCAGTTACCCAACTCAGTGGTACTGCTGTGTCTAGACCTCAGACTCAGACTTATGCTCAGACTCTTGGAGAAACCTCCAAAATTAGAGCTGCTAATTTTTGTTATCAGAAAAAGACTTTTAAGACTAAGATTGTTATACCATTTGGTCATAATAATCTCCCATTAACAGAAGACTTTAAAAAAGAATCTAATAACATTATTGATCATTTTAATATGTTATTATCATAAATAAATGAAGATGCTTTAATAATTAAAGGATTCTTCAAAGACGTTCCAAAAATATATCTTTTTGGAAAATCAGACATGGCTCATATAACTCTTGCAGACCACAGGTTCATTGGACTCGTCCAGATAAAAGATATTGAAGATTCTGTTGCTCTTGGAAAAATAGCCCATGAGTATGTTAAGAAAGTAGAAGACTTCCTTCCTCTATTTTCCAGAATCTACCAGATTTCTCCAAGTTCCTTTAGAGGAATGAGAGTTGAAGGATTTAGACTTATTAGATTTTCCAATTATATATTCGAAGACGTTGAGATTTTATCAGAAGACGAGACTAAAGAATTAATTGTTGATAAGTCCAAACTCCAGATTGCTCAGGCCATGGAGACCATAGAAATCATGGAATTATTAACAGGAGAAGACAGGTGGTACACTGCCTACCACAAAGAAGACCTGATAATTCAAGCTGATGAGCCATTCAACGGAAGGCTCAAGAAAGAATCCAAAGAAATGGTAGAGATAGCTTTGCCATCTAGCCTTAGAACTGTAGGCCTCATTGATGAATTTTTCAACAATACCCTACCAAACCAAGACAAGTAAGAAGAAGATACAAATGGAACAAAGACGGGCCCCTCGTTAGCTGAAGAATTATTGAAGATAAAAGATGCCCTGTGCTAAGACTTATGCAAGACGACAAGACTATAATTAGATCCCCTGCAGCCTGCAGCTCAGACATGCACCACACGGGCCCCCGGATTGCTTCTTTTCATAAAGAAGAAAAAGACCCTTGCAAAGGCGTTAGGTTAGAATTATTGCTAGACGACAGATTTACTTTATGTAAAGCAAATAGTATAAGACTTTAATAATTTGTATCTCTTTAAACCGGATCTCTTTTGATAGCCGGTTGCCAGTCGATTGTAGTTCCCTTGTGCTATAAAAGGGAGCATCCAGCTGAGTTCTAGATATCAGGAGTTAGAGGGAATGAGAGATTGTTAGACTATTAGAGAGAGTATGATTGTAGAGAGTAATATGTATATGAGTGAGTAAACCTCTCATAGTTAGGGGAGAGGGGAGAGTTGTATTTACTTATGCAATGCAATAAAAGTATTTTCTTTTCCAGAAATCTCTTATGCTAAGTTGTTATTATTTTCCAAATTGTCTCCAACTTTCTGTTCATAGAGGACTATTGTGTGGAACCTCTGGTGTAGAACACAAGGTGTTATACTGATGAACCGCCTTCAGGTGCCGATTATCCGTGAGCCGTTAGTCAGGTGGGCGTTAGGCATGAAGGCGTACAGGCAGGAAACGGGTCAACCGCCAAAGTAGTGGATTGAGGTGCGACACATAAAGAGAGAGTTGTAGGAGGCCGAGACCGGAGAAGAATAGTAGAAAGGCTGAAGAGACAAAGGGAAGAAGATAAAGATATTGCAGACCAAAAGGAAGGTATAAACTCGAACCAAACCCTTAACTATTTTACATATTATTGTTTTAAGAAGAATCTTATATGAGCTTACAAATCACTAAAGACTTTTTAGAATTTGTTAATCAAACAAGCTTAGACTTAACTAGAGAAATTCAAGACTGGACTCTTACAGACCCTAAAGATAAAGAACTTATAGAATCTGCTTTAGTATATGCAGGTGGTACTTTTGTATACATATACCAGATCATTGAGTGGTTAGGAAGAGAAGTACCTAGAATAGAAATAATTAGAACAGGGATCCGAGATCTCTTTAGACAAAAATTAAGAACTGAAGACTTTGCAGAAGAACTATCAAGACCTGAAAAATATCAAGAATACACTAGGATACTTGAAGACAGTATAGACGTATTAAAATTTATTAGACGTAAAAGGTTAGCTGAAACAAATGCTACTTTAATTAGAGCTGGAGGAATCCGCCCTCTCCTTAAAAACGTAGAGACAGCTGCCCCTAGAACATACTGTAGATTTTTGTCATCTTATGGTGATAATAATTTAGACGAATTTATAGACAACGATATAATTGATATTATTAATCAAATATGTAAAGAAACTAGACAGATAAACCCACGATACCGTATAAGGTATTTAAGACTAGAATATTTTCCCTCAAAACCTATTTTAATTTCTAGACTCCCTGAAGAAACTATCTATTTAGATAATCCCCGCTATTCAGAATTCCAGTACGATAGTGACGGAATAAGCTTGAGAAGTAGCAGTAGCCCTGAAACTTCCACACTTAGACTTCCAGATTAATTAAGCGATAAAATAAGCTTAAAAGACTTTAGAAATCATTGGGGTAAAAATTGATATTCCCTAAAACTTAGAAGAAGTTAAAAGACATCGCGGTCCCAAAAGGTGGTCCTAAAAAGACAAAACAGTCCCTAGATAATTCTTGGACGGTAGCGGTCCGTAAACTAGGTCCGTATACGATCCAACCTATATATATATATATATATATATATGAACAGATTTTTCTCGTTATTTTTTATAAAAATATTTGTATGTTTATGTTATATTAATATTTACATATATTTCATTATATTGATTTTTTTGTGTTCGGTAAGTTTGTTTTATATCAAAGGCTTGTTCTATTTTTTTTTATTTACTTATATTTATAAGATGCCAGTCCCACTTGAGACTTACGTTTTGACCAATCTATTATCTCCTCAGACCTATTATAAATGAAATTTTATTTGACAGATATTATTTACAACTAATATTGCCTTATTATGTTATATCTAGTTTGTTCATTCTTCCAAGTTGACTGAGATATCAATCCTATGGACCACACAATATAATTTGTACTTGGACAATTTGTATATTTGATTCACTCCTTCTTCGAAGACCACAAATAGTTTGTAACATTAAATCTTGTACCCCACATTCATTGACTTGCCCGTTATTATCTTTTGAACTTACAAGGATTTATATCTCTTACACGATTTGGTATAATCAATATATCATATTCATTTTCTATCTACTAACCCTCATCATACGTTTGGAGATTCATTATGTAATTCATCTTCCTTTTATTTCTACTCTCTCTCTATCAGTCTACCATATTTTTTCTTAGATAGAAAACAAGGTATGATCGGATACGATTTCATTTCCAAGATTTTGAGCCTTTAATGCTCTCTCAATCCACTCTCTCCAAGTTGATCAAGACGTTATCCAATGTCCATTTTTCTCAGTAATATTTATCGCTTCCAAACACAAGTGTGAAGCAAAGATAGAGACACAACGAGAAAAACGAAGAAGAAAAATTCAGAATATTTAAAGTGAAAATACTCTACCAAAAATCAGCAACAACAAATACACAAGTGCAAGATCTTTTTCTGATTTGTTTGTGTGATATAAGAAGAACACTTAAAATATTTATATTCTTTCAAAGAGTGTAAACTACTTCAAACTTCTACTCCATTTATTGTAAAGATTTGAAGTTTGGATTTTTAACTTCGGAAGTTGTACTTGTAGCTGGTTTTGCCGCTTAAGTGTAAAGTGGTGGTTTGATCCTACCATTTCAAGTGGATCAACAATAGTGAAGCACGGGAGACAGGAGCTTCTGGCGTGTGGACGTATGCCGTTGTGTCCATCCCGAGATCTTCCCCTCCCTGAGCGCTTTCGAGGGATAAAAAGGGAGGAGAAAGGTCCCACGCCCCTCACTACATTAAGGGGTGCTTCACTATTGAGATAGAGTCGCCAAACTATAAAGAGATAGAGTCGCCAAACTATAAAGAGATAGAGTCGCCAAACTATTTTTCTCAAAATAGGCAAAAGAACATGTCACTGCCTCGAGAGAGCGGCATCAAAGACAAATTGATGCTTGCGAAACCAATAGTTTAGAGGTTCGGGGGATAAGTTACGAAATGGAAAGGTGTTAGGCACCCATCCTCACTTTTAGTCTCTTATGGGCTTATGTTACTATTTTCCTTAATTTCTCCATGAAGTGTGTATGCGTGTATATGTAAGTTGAAATTGGAATCGCTCGACTCACATCATGGAAAAGATGGAGTGAGGTCATCCATAGGAATGCTTTCAAAATATTAATTAGAAAATTATGATGTGTGCGCTTATCGAGATATTGATCGTTATGATGAAACGATAATATGTGTTAGATAAGACGGAAGTATGAATAACAACTATGATATATATGAATAATATATGGATAAAATAGAAAAATATGGAAATATGAAAATAGGACTCGAGTCTCGTGTTTTAGCTCGAAACGCTTACGTAGCCTATAAGGGAATCAAAGTCCATATAGTTCTCATGTAATATGATGGTGGGGTTTATCCCATAGATTCAAACAAGAGTTTTTTTTATATGTGTATGTGTAGAAAAGATATTTTTAGTTTTGAGAAAATGTGATGAAGAATCCCGTTGGAATTTATGGGTATAACCCTATTTTTCTTTGTTTCATATTTTTTTATAGAAAATATATTGGGTGAAATACTATCAATAAAGGATGAGATATTAATGTGTATGATCTAAAGTAAAAGCCAAATTGAGAATTTATATAACTAATGTGAGAATAAATACATTTAAAGAGGGAGAAAGATTTTTGGACCTTCTTTAGAGACTTGAAGCTTGACCTTGATCCTTGATGAGCTTCCTTGCAAGTTGGGATGAATGTAGGATGAGAGAGAAGGATATTTTTGCTAAATTCGGTATGAAAGTGATGGGAATGAAATGTGGAGAAGAGTTTCACACAAGAAAACTTCGCTGATTATAGAAGAATGTTGCTGAGACCACTAAAATTGATGGTGCTGAGGTACCTTTCGAAATGAGCTCATGCTCTCCTTATATAGGGAAGGGGAACTGCCGATCGACATTGTCCTTGTCCTGCCTATCGAAAGGTAACCCTAGACACACTGTTGATAGGCAGGAAAATGGACCTGTCAATTACCAGTCTCTTGCAGATTTTTCAAAACAATGTTCGTAAAACGCAATCTGTAAGTCCAAATCACGCATGAGGAATACTGCTATAAAGGTAATTCAAAGACCTTTGAGAATTCATTGGGCCGCTCCCGGGTTCGAGAGTTGACTTTGGGTCAAACGAGGCTCGAAAGCGCCCGTCGATCCATGAACAGAAGATCTTCAGATGACGATGTATTGCTCATCAAAATCGTAAGTCTGAATTGCGCACGGGGTGGACCATTGAAAAGGTTGCACGAGGCACTTTGATGTTCCAAAGAGCTTCGGTTGGTTTAGACAATTGACTTTGGTCAAACGGTCGAACCTTTCAGAGTAAAACGGGTCATTCGTCCGTATCGTAGGGATGATTCATGAAAATGCGGACCGTTGGAAAGGGTATTGAGTGCCCTTCAAAGATTCATAGTGTCATTCGAGCTAAAGAATTGACTTTGGTCAAAAGGAGCCTGGGAGCGCCCGGTGGCCTCTAATTAGTTTTTAGGGGAAAACGAGTTGTTCGTCCGAACCATTATGCTATTTTAGAGATGAGGGAAACTGTTGGAAAGTGATTTCAATGCCTTTCAAATATCCATTTAGCTATCTCTATGACGGTAAAGTTGATTGGGGTCAAATCGAGGATTAGGAGTGCCCGATGGCCTCTAGATTGATTTTCGGTAGTAAAATAGTCGTTTGTCCAAATCGTTATGCCGATTCATGCACGGGGCAGACCGTTGGAAAGGGGATTCAGAGCCCTTCGAAGATTCATTGATCTTTTGCTCTGATGATGGAGTTGATCGAAGTCAAATGGGGCCCGATAACACCCGATGGCCTCTAGATTGGTATTTGGAGTATGACCTAGGGTTTTTGTTGAATTGGGGTGGTTCTAGGGACCTAAGGAGAGACTTGGTGTGGTGGGGGGGGGGGAGTTCCTAGAATGTGGAGTCTATAGAGCCCCTCAACGGGTGAGCTTGGAACAAGTGAGAGCCGTCGAATAAACACCACATGATGTTTTGGGAAAGAGGTCAATTCTGTGGACCAAAGGGATGGGAATGAACATTTCAGATGGTCGAGATCAATTCCGAGGACCTAAGATAATGCTGGGGATGGACGATTCTGTGAGCTGAGGTCAATTCTGAGGACATAAGGTGGAAGCGACCAATTCTGAGGGTCAAGGCCAATTCTGAGGACCTTAAGTGGAGGCAACCAATTTTAAGGGTTGAGGTCAATTCTGAGGACCTTAAGTCAGGGCGACCAATTCTAAGGGTCGAGGTCAATTCTGAGGACCTTAAGTGGGGTGACCAATTCTGAGGGTCGAGGTCAATTCTGAGGACCTTAAGTAGGAGCGACCAATTCTGAGTTCGAGGTCAATTCTAGAGACCTTAAGTGGAGGCGACCAATTCTAAGGGTCGAGGTCATTTCTGAGGACCTTAAATGGGGGCGACCAATTATGAGGGTCGAGGTCAATTCTGAGGACTTTAAGTAGGGGCGACCAATTCTGAGCGTTGAGGTCAATTATGAGGATCTTAAATGGGGGTGACCAATTCTAAGGCTCGAGGTCAATTCTGAGGACCTTAAGTTGTAATGTGGGGGTTCACTCTTTAGGGAGTCTTTAATTTATCTTTTTTGATATTATATTGGGTAAGAGACATCTATATGGGGATTATGTCTTTTTGAGAAGAGATAGTTTTGCTGGGGGAGTTGACATTCTTAGTTTGGAAATTCCACTGGGGAAACAATCGATGACTTGAGGTTTTGTGATTCTGTTGGGGAATCTGTTTCTTGAAGATGCTGCTGGGGGAAATGTCTAGTTAGGGCTTTTAGCTCTGCTTGGGAAAATTGGAACTTTTCTGGGAGAAAGTTTAATTCGAGAATTTCGAGTAGGATATGACGTAGCCCTATTGGGGAAGGATTTGATTTCTGTTGAGGATGATGTTTTGGACTCCGTTGGGAAGTTGTAGTGAGTTGTTGGGGGATAAAACGTGGTATTAATCGGACTGGGGATTTTGGAGCTTAAAAAATAGTTTTCTTGGTGAAAAAATGTTCAAATATTTATTGGGTAATTTTAGGAATTTTTTGAGATTTTTTTAGAATTTTCTGGCATTTTATAATTTTTTTGTATGAAATTTTAGGGGTAATGTCGATTGGAGGATGACAGAAATTGCCAAACGACAGCGGAATGGTCTTTTGGGCTGCCTTATGAAGGGGAATAGGCAGGTGCCGATCGGTGGATGTCAGGGAACTGTCGATCGGCTTACCCCTTAGCCTCCTATAAGAAAGGATGAATTCTCTTCATTTTTCACAGCTTCTAGCTTTCTTATCATCTGCTTCTTTCTTCAGATTGCAATCTTCTCCTGTGTTCTTTTTTCATTTGAGACTAGAAAATTACGAATTTCTCAAGTAGCGAGACCCACATGGCGTGGTTGGGTGTTGACGATTGGGAAAACCTGGAGTGGCTGGCTAGGGTACCCCAGACTTTGAGCAACGAGAACTCTTTCGATCTGTTCGAGCCTGTTGCTGATGATTGCACTCTTTTATGTGAGCCTTTGCACCACCGGTCATCTAGGGTGAGGAACTATAATGGCTATGTAAGTACCACATGACCTTTGGCATTCTTTTCCCTCTTTGCGTTTTCTTATTTCTTTGAATTTTAAGAAAAGGTTTCTTTTTGTTTTGGCACGGGATTTAGGGATATGTGGGAGCACCTTCCTGTAGTGGTGCGCTGGGTAGTCCTCTCCGCGAATTTTGGTCGTTTGGCGTCTGCTTTTGATGAGACGCCGCGCTCTACGGCCGTTCTATGTGCACTGGGGGAGAGGTGGTGGGACACTTCCCACACCATACATTTGGGATTTGAGGAGATGGCGGTGACCCCCACTGACGTTTAACATCTGTTGGGGATTGACTGTGAAGGTATGCAGATAGAGATGGACTAATCTCTGAGGGTGATACCTGCGACAGTTGATGCGGCGTTGGGTGACGTGTTGCGAATAGTCTCGAAGGACTCGATCCGTATTTCTCTTCTCCGGGATGTTTTGCTGAGTCAGAGGATTGACAACACCGACAGGCTGTAGGTGAGGCAGGTGGACTTCTTATTCATTCTTCTGCTGTTGGGAGGGTTTTTGGTGGCGTCGAGCGACGACGTTGTCCACTTATAGTTTTTACCATTTTTGAGGGTATTTTCGAATATCCCTCTCTATGACCAGGGGAGCCTGACTTTTGCAACCCTTTATTCTTCTTTGGTTTCTTTCAGCTGGTTCTACTGACAGACTTTTACTGGAGCCACGTATCTTCTAGAGGCAATTCTTGCACTTTTCCTTTATGTATTTTCTTGCATTTCCTTTTTAATTTCTTCTGATTGCTGTCTCTTGTCCTTTTGCAGTTCTACGAGGTGATTGGGCTCAATGCCCGTTTGATAGGTTTTCAGGATGAGTATATGGGGGCTTCTGCTGGATGTACTGGTGGCGAAAGTTTAATCGAAAATTGAAGCAGTCTCTCTCCTTTTCGGCAGTACGCCAGGTCTTGAATGTCTTGACGAGCGACTAGGTTACTTCCTTTTGTTTTGTAATCCATTTTTTTGGCATTTTCTTTGTTTGTGCAAGTATTGACTTTATTCTTGAAAAATACATGTGACCTTCTATCCATAGGGGACGGCTATCTTGTACACAGGGGTGATAGGGATGAATGCGCAGATGCGCTCGTTGATGGCGCACGAGTTTGGCTATTCTTGGTATCTAGGAGAGAGAGTAGTCCAACAGATCGTGGAGGATGAGGTGGGGGTCCCACCAGTGATGCTCCCGAGGTATATGAGGCAAGTGTGAGAGATATCGAAAGAGGCCATAGCGGTGGCGATAATAGGCGAGCCCTACTTGTCTTATACTAACACGGTGGCGACTTACGATTACCGTGACTTCATGATGAGCTGGTTGATGTCCTCCTGTATTTATGATTTAGTGAATCTGCATCCACCTCCTATGGCTTCGGGCAGGGTACGAGTCAACTGGTGGGGTCTGCCCACATCACTGGTGGTGCATCTTCATCAGCAGTGACGGAGGTTCCATTCATCCGTCTTGCTCTTCCCTCCTATAATATCAGACTGGCTGGAGAGGGACTGTTGGGTATGCAACACCTCCCTAATGCGGTGGACCCGACGGTGTTGGGGATGACGGAGGACGTCCTTCAGCCAGAGGTATATCTTTTCATTTCTTTGTCCTTTATTATTCTGATTTCTTCTTTTGCTTTAGACTGATTGGTTTGCCTTTTTTTTTCTTACAGTATGTTCGGGTGTCGACTTCCTGGCTGAGGGACATCCGAGACTGGGTGGCTTCTGCGATGGCTCATATTCGGGATTCGATTCCGGTTCCTTCCTACCTGGTGACTTCTGTTACTTTTGAGGAGGGATCTGGATCAGGTACTGAAAGATCCTCAGCTCATCCCTGAGGGAAGTGTGTTCTTCGTAGGGACGGGGGATCCTACGGAGAGAGAGAGAGAGAGAGAGTTTGGGGTTTTAGGCTGAGTCCCAATGTTTTTATTTTCTTCTATTTTCCTGAAAAAAGATGTTAATGGCAATATATATATATATATACACACACACACATAGAGAGAGAGAGAGAGAGAGAGAGAGAGAGAGAAAGAGAGAGAGGCCCTTTCCTGTAAGAACTCCTTATGGTGCAGACCTCGGTACATACCATTTTTTTAAAATAGTAAAAAAATGAATTTTTTGATGAAACTTCATGGATATGATCTCCACGGTGGGAATATCATCTCCAATTTTTTCCATCAAAAAAGCCGTTGAGATGAGGTGATATGTAAAAAAAGGGTATAAATATGTATTTTCGACCATTGAAATGTTGGCGATCATATCACCAACTTTTTTATCGAATTTTTTGATGAAACTTCATGAATATGATCTTGATAGTGAGAAGATCATACCCATGAAGTTTCATAAAAAAGTTCAATCATTAAAGCGGCTGGCTCTGACCCAACATTTCAATGGTTGAAAATGCATACTTATACCATTTCATATATAAGTCATTTCATATATATATATATATATATATATATATATATACAGAAATTCTCCTGTAAGGACTTCTTATGGTGCAGACTCCGGTACATACTATTTTTTTAAAATAGTAAAAAAATGATTTTTTGATTAAACTTTATGGATATGATCTCCATGGTGATAAGATCATCTCGATTTTTTTTATATATATATATTAAATGACTTATTCTACATACATTTTTTTACTTTGTTGCTGAGATCATATAAAGGGTGGATTATTTTATTTTTTGCAAAGAGAGAATTTAAATAACTCGAGAAAAAGATTTATTTTTGAGATACGATGGGTAAAAATGAATATTACAGGAAGGAAGAACCTGGGGGTTCTTTGATAAAAATATTTATTTTTGAGGTATTTTGAATTTATCAGATAGAAATTTCTAAAAATAGGGGGTTGCCAATCAGCATACCCCTTGTCCTACCTATCGGCATATGGGTCATGTCTAATCACTCTAGGGCTTTAATTGCACTTTCCTACAACTTAGAGTCCTTTGGTGGGGCAAGTTTTTCATTCGGATTTGCAGACTTCTTATTTTTTGCCAAAGTTTTTAAGTATAAATTGGGATAAGGTGATGTTATTTTTCACTCATCCTTTCTTTCTCCTTCTTGCTTATTTCTTTCCTTTTATCTTATTATTTCCAAGACGGCCCTTCCCATGAGTGCAGAATTTGATTCATATCTCAAGAATTTTGAGGCTATGTGTCTGGACAATGTAGATTACGACGCTTTTAACATGCACCGGGTTTCTTTGTGGCACAACCGACCCACCAACTGGAACATGCTGGCGACGACAGCACAATTTTGGTATCCCGAGGATTATGTTTTCCCAATTCGTCTTGGTCGAGGTTTGTCTGACCTATGAGGAGTTTTCAGCTATTTTGTGGGTAAATCCCAGTGTGGCAGCGACCATGCCTAAATTCTCTCTGTCTCCTCAAGAGATGTTACCAGGATTTCTCCACATTTTTCCTTTGGCGGCTCAACCATTAGTTACTGGGGGAATGATTTCTCTCCCAGTTGTACTGCATTCTGTCCGCTTGTGAGATTTTAATGACACGGGCCATGTCGAAGCCGTTTCTCTTGGCTTAACTTCGAATCTACTGCTGGTGACCGGGGACCTGACGGTGGACCCTCAACTAGTTGCCATTACAGCGTGGATGTCATATCATCGTATTCCTGCGGCGGTGATACCGGTAGATTCCTTGAACGCTCTAGATGCTTGGCGAGAAGGCCATTTTAATTTTCTTAGAGGTAACTTGGTTATACTATTCATGTGGTTGTCTGAGAGATTTTATTTGGCAGTCCCCTCTGAATATCCCTTGGAACTTGTACCGACTTTCTTCACTTGTTATTTCATCAGTTTGGGCCCATCCATAGAGAACTGGGTAAACTGGTTTGTGGAACATAAAGCTCAATGTTTGTACTGGTCGGTCCCCTGGTGGGGGGAGTTTTCGCCCGTTCTGGAATTGGGGGAATATCGATATGTTCGGTTAGTTGGCCTTCGACAGACCTCCTTTTATTTCCCCCAGTGGATCTTGTGTTAATTCGTACGGGAGAAGATTATGCCTTCACGTACCCTAAATTTCTTTCCTGTAGAGGATTTGACTAAAGGCTTGTGCATGCGATTGGGCTCTCTGTGGGAGAATCGTCGATTGTTAACTCGTCCTTCCCAATCTGTTGGCAGGGTTTGCCATGTTTCTGGAGACTATATGAAATGGCTGTGAAAGAGGGTAGTGGCTAAGATATTTGTAGAAGTGATCGAGCAGCGATAGTTGTTTGACACTATGTAGGGGGCGTAGTAGTTTTCTCTAGGCTGGTCCGGACTTATTGTTCTATGGAGCACCTTTGGCATACCATCCAAGCAGGGGAAGTTTGGGGGCCTCAAGTAACAGATGATGATGGGGCTGTCTCTTCCGGTAGCTGCGGATAGTGTCTTTTGTGAAACCGGTGTTTATTTGTGAAGCTTTTGTGATGGTTATGTGTTTAGTTATTTTTGGTTTGTGGGAATATATTTGGGAAGGTTTGGTTAGTTTGTTTTAAGGGTAGTTTGTTTGGCGTGGGTAGTTATTTGACTCCCTACACTGGTATTCGTGTCGAATTTCCCCATAATCGAATAAAAAAGGATTTTAGTTATATTGTTATGCCTCTTGATTAGTTTTATATTTGAATTATCTATACCAATCGTTAAGGCATACATAAATCTTTTGTTCATGTAAATGATAGAATGAACTATTGTTCTTGGAGGTAAGAAAAAGAATAGCATTTTGTGAAAAAGAAGGGGATCGTGCCCGTATAAAGCGTATGAGTTGCCTACATACCTATGGGGGTTTTGAAAAATTTTTGAGTCTCATTTTTTAAAGCAAAAATATTTTTTAGAGGATCAGGCCCCACGTATTTCTGAGTAGAGGGAAATGGAGATTTTTTTAATTTAGAATAGAAGGGGGTGAGAGGAGTCGTAGCACGCCGAGATTTCTGATTAGGGGTAGAATTTCTTGAGACAGTCCAAGTTGACTGAATGAACCATCTCTTCTCCGTCAAGATCAGTGAGCATAATGACACCACCAGACACGATCTTCTTCATGATGTAAGGGCCACTCCAGTTTGTCTTGAATTTCCCCCTGGGGTCCCAAACGGGTTGTATAATTTCTTTAAGAGATAAATACCCTTCTTGAATACCACGGTCCTTAACTCTCCTGTTGAATGATCGCGGTATCCGGCGATGGTACCCATGTATATGATATAGAGCCTTTAGCCTACTTTCGTCTAAGAGCGACAACTCGTCAAGACTTATCTGATGCCAGTCTTCTTCATTGACTTTGCTTTCAAGCATAACGCGCAATGAAGGTATTTTTAGTTCAATGTATCGGACTTTTTCCATATTGTATACCAGAGAGTAAGGGGTAGCCCTAATAGATGCTCGGACTGAAGTACGGTAGCCCCATAGGGCATAAATGAAATAATCGACCCAATCTTAATAACTTTTGGTCATCTTGATCATGAATGCTTTGAAGTTCTTATTAGCGACTTTAACTGTACCACTGATTTATGGTCGATAGGGAGAAAATTTATGTCTCTGAATCCCATTATCAGTGACCCATGACTCGAAATGTAACCCGTTATTTGACACTAGTTCGTGGAACCCCTATCGACAGATGATGTTCTTTCAGATGAATTTAGCTACCTTTTTGGCATTCAATACTAAATATGACTCAGATTCGACCCATTTGGTGAAGTAATCAATAGAAATCAGGAAAAGGTCATTCCCATTGGAGGCTTTGCGTGTGACTTTCCCAATCCATGCGGAGAACGGACAGGGAGAGGTCATGTTGTATAATTCTTGTTGAGGTAAGTACTAGATATTAGAAAACTATTGTCATTTAAGGCATATACGGACATAGGCAGTGAAATCCTAAACCATGGTAGTCCAATAGTACCCCTATCGGATAATCTTCTTGGCGAGCATATGGCCATTTATGTGGGGTTCACATTCCCCGCTGTGGATATTTTTCATAATTTCTTCAATGTTAGCCCCTGCGTTGCAGTGAAAATGGGTTCCGTCGAAGTTTCTCTTGAACAGTGCTTTATCGCAGATAATGTACTGGGCAGACAGTTTTCAGAGGGTCACTTGGTCTTTCTTGTTGACATCTTGGGGATACCTACCGTGCTTGAGGAGGAGACAAATATCAAGTACTAGCATTAGATCACATCAGAATCCTCTTGTGATGAGCTCAATATTGTAGTAGTGGGTCAGTTTAGCTTATTTTTGGACTTAAAAAGGGGACATCGTTATTCCCTCGGGCATGTCGACCATGAAGGCTAAGGTAGTAAGAGGATTGGCTAAGCTATTGCTTACTCGGGGAAAGTAATGGAAGGTGATATCTCGAAATTGTGAGGCCATCTCTTCTAGGTGGGCGTGGAAGGGTAAGAGCTTTTCATTTTTAACTTTCCATCTTCTAAGGACCTGGCTGATGATGAGGGAAGAATCCCCGTAGACATCTAGGCATTGGATACCTTTCTTGAGAGCGACTTTGAGGCCTACGCGCATGCTTCGTATTCGGTTATGTTATTGGCGTAAGGAAAATCTAACTTGATGGCAATGGGAGTGTGAGAGTCATCAGGGGCGATTAAAAGTATCCCAATGCCTTATCCTTTCTTGTTGGTCGTGCTGTCAAAGAACATTTTCCACAAGAGGTCTTCCTGAGAGGTGCAAAGGATATCTTCATCCCAAAATTTGGAGATCCAAACCTCAGCTTCTTCCATGAGGTAGTCAGAGATAACTCTTCCTTTTATGGCTTTCGATGTGACATACACAATATCAATCTCGACTAGCAACATCAACCATCGAGTCATTCGGCTAGACATGGAAGGTTTCTCAAGCAGGTATTTGATGGGATCCATTCGAGACACAAGTCTGATGGGAAAACTGAGAATGTAGTCTCGTAATTTTTGAGTGACCTATACAAGGGCGACACATGCTTTCTCCAAGGCAATGTAGTTGACTTCATACCCGACCAATTTGTGACTGTCAAAGTAAATGGCCTTTTCTTTTGTGGGATTATTCATGGTATTGGGCTAGAAAAGACCCAGATGCGGTGTTTGTTACAGTCAAGTATAAGAGTAGAAGGAGACCAGGCTGCGGTGGCATGGGTACTGGAGGTCGGGTTAGATATTATTTGATTCTATCGAAGGTTTCCTGATAAGATTCATTCCAGAATTTGGTTAAATCCCTCCGGAGGAGTTTAAAAATGGGTTCACAAGTAGAAGTCAACTGGTTGATGAATTGGCTGATATACTTTAATTTTCCCAAGAATTTTTTTGACTTTTTTATCCATTCGGGGTAGTGGAATTTTGACTATGACTTTTAGTTTAGCAGGGTATGCTTCAATCCCTTTCTCGCTAACCATGAATCCCCAAATCTTTCCTTCGCTGATGCGAAAGACACATTTATGTGGGTTAAGTTACATCTGGTATTGCCGTAGTTTTTCGAAGAACTTATGGAGAGTGGGAACATGACCTTCCCGAGTCTTAGACTTGATGATCATATCATCCATGTAGACCTCGACCTCTTTGTATATCACATCATGCAAGATGGTTGTGGAAGCCCTTTGGCAGGTAACCCCTACGTTTTTGAGCCTGAATGACATAACTGTGTAACAAAAGGTTCCCCAAGGGGTGATCAATGTGATTTTTTCTTGATGATCAGGGTGCATCTTGATCTGATTGTATTTGAAAAACCCATTGAAGAATGATTTGATAGCGTGACTGACCATTTTATCGATGATCATGTTGGGTAATGGGTTATCATCTTTCGGAGATGCTTAGTTCAAATCTTGGTAATCAATGCCCATGCGAACCTTTCCTTCTGATTTCAGCACGCGTACAATATTAAATAGCCATGTAGGATATTCAATCACTCGGATAAAACCTACGTTCAACTATTTGACCAACTCCTCATTAACCTTGAGCAGACATTCGATGTAGAGCTTTCGCAGTCTCTGTTTGAACGGTTTACATTCGGGGAGAGTTGGAATTGCGTGTTGAGATATTTCGAGATCGATGTCGGGCATGTCATCGTAGAACCATGCGAATATGTCCATAAACTCCTTCAACATTTCTTCGAGTTGCGCATGCTCATGCGCGTCAAGGGTGGAACGTATCCTAATCTCGCGCAACTGGTTACTAGAATCGAGATTAATAACTATAATTTTATCGTCATTAATTTTGAATGAGGTTAAGTTATTTGTTACTAACCTTATTAAGATCAGTTAAGAATTATTCATTTACAAAATCATCATCATTTAGAGTTTGATTAGATACAAGACAATTAATGTAAGGCACAACAAGATACTCATAATCTTCGTTTATTTCATTCTCGAGAAAAATAGCATTGAGAACCTCGTTGAAGGAGGTCTCGATTACATTTCTATCAGAAAAGGGAGTAACAACAAATGAGTAAGAAATAGGAAAAACATTTTGGTTGGATTGTATTTCAGCAGGTGGAACTGGTATAGCATTCCAGTTGAGAAGGGGAGCATAAGCAATCTTGATCAGGATGGATGGATCCGATGATGTAGCACCCGAGTGGATTATGCAGAGTGTCAGCCCTAGTGTCTGTAGATTGAATGAGTCCTCAGAGTCATTTCATTCAGAAACCTAGGTACCAGATATAGTCTTCTAAAATAGTGGTTGCATAAGATGATGGGACCTTTCAGCCCATGAGTAGCTGTATTGGAAGAAGATCTCCATCCCTGGCTTCATCTTCTTGTCCACATGATCATATCGTGATTAGAAAAAGCCATAAAAGGGAAAATCTTCACCTTCTTTTATGAATCTTCCGTTCAAATAGTCCCTCGATAAAGTCTTTGGTACTTTCTAAACTTCTCTTCAATCAGGGTTAACGGAGAATTCTAAGTTCCTCTAATAACGGTTGATAACCTAGGAGATATGGAGGAAATGACTTCTTTAGTACTATGGGTTTCAGTATCCCCTCTTTTCGTCGTCCCATCCCCAGTTCGGGCATTAAGTGCATATTTTTAAACATCTGTATCACGTTGACATTACCGTGAGGGCTGTGCTCTAGACAAACTCAGCCTTTAAAATCATCCCTTGCTGGGAGTGGAAGTGATTTTGGTCGGAAGCCATACAAAAGCATGCCATTTGCCCCATATTGAATTTATAGTACCAGGTTACTGGTGCTTGCATTCTTGATATTAACATTGTCTCCCAAGATGGTGATTGCCTTCCCCTTGGCAAAGAACTTCAGTTTTCTGTGGAGAGAGAAAGATACCCCTTGATGCTGTGAAGCCACGGTCGACCAAACAATAGGTTGAAATAAGCAGGTATGTTGATAACTTGGAACTCGATAATGGGATTTATAGGGCCAACCCCTATTATAAGCTTTATGGATCTCATCACCTCTTGACGAGTATTGTCATAAGCACGCACTACGACAGAAGTTAGATCAAGGTCATTTACTTTCAAATCCAGGCAGTTGAAGGTTATTAACGGGTAAACATTGAGTGCTGATCTATTGTGTACGAGTGAGAGCGGGACTGTCATCCCCATTACTTCAACAAAGATATTAAGGGCATAATTTTTATTAGGACCAAACTAAAGGATTTTTTCTTCAGAGAAAGAAAGCATTATAGTAGAGGTTAAGAACCCGACCAGGTTCATGACTTCTTCTGGAGTGGTGGAAGGAGGGACTGTGGGCCTAGTAAGCAATTTGATTAGAGCATTTTGGTGTAGTTGGGAAGACATGATGAGTCCCTACAAGGTGATGTTGTCCCGAGATTTCTTCAACTGGTCGAGGATCTTGCTCTCCTCGATGGTCTTTTCTAGCATGGGGAGTTTCTCGACAATTCCCTTTCCTTTACCTATCCATGCCGACTGAGGATACGAACTCTGGTAGCGTCTTCCATATCTTGTCATATGGTTCACAGAGGAGGGGACGAATATAAACCCCGTTTCTTCATCTATCTCGGGCTATACGACCACTTTGTTGATCTCTCCTAGTAGTTCTTCAAAAGATATCGTCTCACACACAATAATTACCGGACTAACATTTTCCTGGCTTGGTTCTTCATCTGAACTATCAAACTCGTCCCCCCATCCGGTGGCAACAACGTCATCTTTCTATGAGAAGTCAATGAATTACACAACCTTAATGACTGAATCATATAGATCCTCCCACTCAATGGGGAGATGCAGAAGTGAAGGGACCAATCGCCCTTATAACTTTAAGACATCGAATAACTCGGACATACTACAAATCTCATTGGTCTGTCGGAAGAAGCTTGCCATAATTAGAACTGCATCATCTAAACTTACTTCATCGATAGGTACCACCTAATTATCTGACTTGCAGGCCCACTTCCGGGGTTCCATGAACAGTGTGTTGAACTTCTAGCAGTCAATGGTCATTTTTAGGGCAATTTCAGCCCAATCTCTAGGAGCTGGTTCAGTACCACTGGCAATTCCATATCTTTTCCCCCGAAATGAGTACGAACGAAAATGCATGCTCTTTCAATAAGTGACAGGGCTTAATCGGCCAAATAGGCTGTGTAAGAGAGAATGTCGGTAAACTTTAAAGGGTTTGGGTGAAAATACGGGCATGATGGGTGCCTTACTAGGTACAATCTGGGTCGATGGGTCGAACTCCGGGTCATTTTCTAGGAAGATGTCATCTATATGGTTTGGAAATGGATTGTGAGTGGTGTTTGGTTTAGGATTGGCTGGTGGGGCGATGGCACCCCGAATAATCAGACGTTGGATTACATTTCGGAGATAAAATCATTGATCAGTGGTATGGCCGACATTTCGATGGAACTCACAATGGGCCTCGGGTTTGAAATTTCTAGGAAGTGGGTTTGGTAATGGACGAGGGTCCAGCGGCTTGATGAGATTTCGGCTAAATGGGTCTTAATAGACTTTGGAGAGAGGAGTATGAAGCTTAGTGTATTAATTTCTGACTGGGTTGGCATGAATTTATGGCGCCCGAGAGGTAGCAGACCGTGAGATGTTCTTGATGGTCAAGACTGTAGCAGGCTTCTCATATTTTCTTGGGGTGAACTGTACGGATACTTTATTTGGCTCAGTTTTTATCCTGGTAATACTTTCTTTAATCTCCACTCTTGCTTTCTGGAGGGCTAAAAAATGTGGGTAATATTATCCTCCCATCGCCACTCGAACATGGGGTAAGAAGTTTTTCTTCACAATGCTGACTTGCTCTTTTCAAAAGGCCGGTTAGTCATGGTGGCTGCTTTCTCCCCCCACCTTGCTATGAAATTGCTGACAGTTTCTTCGAGATTCTACTTGAGAAGTTCTAAATCACGACGTGTAACTTCCAACTCCTCGTTGTATTTGTACTGCAAATGAATTCACGGGCAACATCCGCCCAACTGCGAATTCTGTATTCCGCGAGGGATAGGAACTAACGAAGAGCACTATATTTCAGAGTTTGTTGGAATATTTGAGCCATTATTTCCTCAGAGGAACCTAGGAGAGTCATGGTTTGGTGCTAGCTTCGAAAATGAATAATTGGGGCCCGCTACCCCCGAAATTTTCAATGCTAGGTATCTTAAAATTTTCTGGTGGCCTTGATTTAGTGTAGGGATACATATGGGTGTAATCCATATAGTTCTCGGATATTCGTACTTGGTCAAACTTCTTGGTCAATAGATTAAGATCCTCCTTGAACTTGTTTAACTCTTCCTTATTTGGATTGACGGGTACTAGCAGGTTAGCCATGGCTGGGAAAGATTCGGCATAGGAAGCTGAGCTGGTGGTGGCCCATTGACAGGAGGGACACATGGGACATGCTGATAATATTTCGAGACCCATACAGGCTCAGGTGCGAGTGGACCCATAACGCGAGGGAAGAGGACATTGAGCTCTTTGAGAATAGGGACCTGGTTTTGATGCATCTCATAAACCTCGGTTTGAAGGTTGTCAATCTTGGCGATAAGTTGGACTGGGACCGTCATCAAATCAGACTGCACATTCGGTACTTGATTTGTGTTATCCATGGAGAGTTGGTGAAGGTGGATTTCAAACTTCGAGGAAGTAGCGGGAGAACTCACGGAGTTTCAGGGCGGTTTGACGGAAGATCGAAGCCAATAGGGAGCCAGACCAAGGGTCGGGTATGCAATCAACCTGAGAAGGAAAATGATTCAAATTTATTTTTGAAATAAAAAAGGAAGAGTTATTTTTATTGGGAAAGAGAAAAATGTTTTTGGCAATTTTTTTAAAAGGGAAAGACAAAATATTTTTGGTATTTTTTGATAAAAAGGAGGAAAAATGTTTTTGGTATCTCGATAAAAGGAGGAAAAACGAGAGAAAGGTCTCAGCATTATTATTATTATTATTATTATTATTATTATTATTATTATTATTATTATTATTATTATTATTATTATTATTATTATTATTATTATTATTATTATTATTATTATTATTATTATTATTATTATTATTATTATTATTATTATTATTATTTTCACTTGTATTAGGTTTACCTAAATGCAAAAAGAAATGCCGGGCGGGACCCGAGCATGGGAAAATTAGGTTTCAAAAATATGTAAGACATAGTTTGGCTTGTTGTCAGGCTCATGGATAGGGTCCCGTTTTGGAAAAAGATGAAATCGCATGAAAATTTGGGCGCCATGCCGATTCGGCATTTCGACCGAGTTTCGTTTAATAACCAACAAAATAAATATGAGTGCCCTAGGTTTGACACCTATATGAGGGTATATAGTTGTTGGGTTAGTGAAAAGGTTCCCCCCTTTGGCATGACTTTCACAACATACATCTAGTTTTGAAGACAATCAGTACGTGTGGACAAGCCATTTGATATACCTGAGTGTACGTTAATATCCTCACTATATACCTCATGGGGACAGTACGTGTGATGAGTTCCTTGCTATATACATCCCGTCATGACTTTGGTCAAGCGATACGATGCGGGGGGAACTGTTCGATATACGTCCAAGGTACTTATCCAATGGAAGGTGAGAGTCATATTGCTTAGGCTGATTGCGACCTGCCAAGCCAGCGCCCATCACAAAGTGACCTCCAGTACGGGACAATTTTTGGTCAATATCCATGCTCTTGGTGATGTAGTGTGAAAAATGCATGATTCTTAATTAGTATATTATGGAGATAGTATTTTATTCATGATGATCATTATAATAATAAGGAAGAATGTACACGTATCATGAAAAGTATTTCTAGCATGGAGCATGAAGATTACACAAAGCATGGATACGTGAGAGTGAGTGATGTGTGAATATTTATACGTGAGTGTGTGGTAGTGAATCTAAGCATGGATCAACTACAAGTGGTGTGTGATAAGTATAAGTGACATGTATATATACAAGTGTGATAAGTGGACGTGTGTACATGTGACACCTAAGCATGGATATTCTAAGTGGTGCGTGCAACATGTGGATATAAGTTGTAAGGACATAGATTTTTAATTGAGTCCCTGTATTGTTTTGACTTAATTCCGTGAACAAAATTGTTTTGAAATATGTCATAGGGAGATTTTATTTTTGTCACGATTCCACTTGGTTTATGACGTAATGAAGAAATTGAAGACGTTGCGGCAAAGCTTCAAAGAATTAATCATGCCAAAGTTTATTCGTTTTCAAGTTAATTGGATTCCGAGATCACACAGGTATGAATGCGTATAATTAATGGAGCTCGGAATAATTTTTATAAAAGAATAAGGATGAATTTTTATAAGGAAAATGTTTTAAAATGTTTTTAAAAGTGTTTTAAATGTTTTACACTTCGTTTTATTCTGATAAGCATGATTTAGAATTTGATTTAATTGGATCTCTTTTTATTGAATCGGATTAAATTAAAAATCTAAATCCACGCGCTTCGTTCGAGCGAGATGCTGATGTCGCACGAACGACAAAGCCATCTTGTTCGAGCGATACGTTTTTCTAGGTGCGGACTTAAAATCTTATTTAAAGCGTGGTTTCGTCAGAATTTGATAGGTGTGCAATCTGGAAAACAATTTCCAATTCAGTACAAGTTTTGCACATGTTTTTATAAGGTTTCAAAGCTTAAACACATCCTTAGAGTTTGCAAAGATCCGCGTTATCATTACTATATGTTTATGTGATCTTGCTGCACCAAGAAGGTTTGTTCTATACTTGAACATCTGGGTTTTGCGGTGAAAAAAAGAGAAGGACTTCTTGTTCGACATCGTATCAAAGCCATTCGGTGGACACTGAGACATACGTGGAAGCGTGTGTTATGGACAGGTATCGTGGAAGAAAGACTTTCTGCGTGGGCACTATGAGAGGAGTGGTTGAAGATCAGAAGAGCGTCAAGACCCATGGGGATCGAGTCGTTGAGTGAGTCTTTTGTCTGTTCGGTGTAATTCCATATTCATAGTGATTATCTGGCTTGGGCCGTCCGAGGTTTTTTCTCGTCTTGGGTTTTTCCTGGTACATCCCGCGTTGTGAGTATTCTCTACTTTACTTTACTTGATTTAATTACTAGATGCATGTTTAGGATTAATCAAGATAAAATTGGTTTAAAGTAAAAATTGGTTTTTCACAACTTGGTTTGGTGCTAATTAAAAGTTGAATAATTTTTGATGAAAATTGGTTTGATTTGAATCACAAGCATAAGTGCCACTCTTCATAAGTTAACTAATTAACAAGTGTAGTTAATGTGAGGTGTACATGGAGCTTATTTACAAGTGTGTGAAGTGATAAGTGAGTGAGAGGTGATTTAAACATTAGGTAGATATATACAAGAAGTAATAGAGGAGAAAATGGAACATACATGTAAGTGCATACGCACACAAGCAGAAAATGATAACACCCAAGCAAACAGAGTCTAGCCATCTTATGACAAGCCAATCCTCAATAGAGTCACCACTGTGGACATCTTGAGATTTTCCCCTTTTGGGGCGCTTTCGGGGGATAAGGAGGGAGGGTAAAGGTCCCGCCCCCTCGTTATATCGGGGGGTGCTTCGGCCGTCGTCGATTTTGGGGTGATGTAAAGAGATGGAGTCGCCAACCTATTTTGCACAAAAAAGACAAACATTATACAAAAAATAGCAATTCGGCACACCTTGATATTAAAAATCTGGCACAGTTTAAAACCGTGCAAAATTCTAGCGCAATTTAATGACAGTCTGACGCACTTTAAACCCGTGCCAAATTTTGGCACTTTGAAAAAGTGTGTCTGATTAAGGGTGAAAAGCGGCGCGTGTCAAACTCCGGTCGTTGTTTTCTATTCACCGCCTCAATACAAAAACCTAAACTTATGACTACACTCTTTTAAGGGAGTACAACGGCAATTTCCGAGTATCGAAAAATCCACAGAGGCGAGTTGCTAGAATTTATAAGGTTTAATATTCCTAAATAAAAGTGTAAAAGGTACTTATACACAAAAAGGAAAAGATGCAAAAAAAGGGAAAGATTAATCTAGGCGAGTGTATTTAAACTAGATTAACAAAGCGGATAAAACTATAAGTTAAGTCGAATATCCTTCACCTGAGTTAATTAGTATAAAATGGTTACATGGGTCGACGAGTTATTAAGATTGCGTTTCGCTTCGACAATTAATTAAATCAAGAGTTGTCACACCCCCAAATTCGCATAAAAGTCTAATAAGATTTTGGCGTCAATAAATACCTCGAAAATTACGCACGCAAGGTCGTAATCACGGAGCATACATGATACACCCCATCAAATCTCCTAGGCGCAATAACTAGGACAACGCACTCGAAATAAACCCGTAAACACCATCACCAAAGCAAAGCAACATGCCAATCCGAATTGAGTTCAATCCGACACAACCTAGACTAAATTAGATAGAAATCATGGTAAATAACATGTATTGAAATAAAGAAAGTAAACCTAATTATGAAAGAAATAAATAACAAGAAATAAATATTAACTAGACATGGAAATTAATGGAAGCAAGTAAAGAAAGTATTAAACAATTGAAAGAGATAAAGAAAATAAAGCTTGCATACATCAAAGTGGGCAAAGCACCCAAAGTGGTGGAGTAGGGAAAAGCTCCATACAAAACCTAAACTAATGTAAAATGTAAGATATTTCTCTCAAATGAGAGAAATGAGTATATATACAAAACCCCAAAATGGCAAACATGTAAATTGAAAAGTTGAGAAAAATAAGGGATCGATCGATCGACCCCTTTGGTCGATCGATCGATTGACAGGTCCCAGCCCACTATGAAAGTTCGAAGGCAAATTCTGAAGTGCCGATCGATTGACCCTGTTTGGTCGATCGATCGATCAAGCAGGTATGCAACAACCTGCCTCCTATTTTGGTTCATTTGGAGTTCTCTTCCGCTAAAATTTCCGTAACTTCTTCATTCGGACTCGGAATCACGCACCATTTATGGCCACGCGAAGCTTACGAGGAGGGATACAACTTCCATTGAGATGTCGGGCCAGGTGCCTGATCGAGTGCGAAAAGTAGCGCGTGTAAAGACGCTAATCGTTGTTTTCGTTTCGCCAACTCAATACAAAAACCTAAGTTACTACTACACTTGCGAGGCAAGCACAGCGGTAAGTCGGGTATCGAGAATCCACAGGGACAAGTTGTTAGAATTTAAGTGATCTAATACTCCAAAATAAAAGTGTAAAAGATGATTACAAACTAAAAGAAAAGATGCATAAAGGTAAATGATTAACTAGGCAATGGTATTGAAACTAGATTATGAAAGCGAGTAAAACTATAGGTTGCGTCGAATATCCCTCACCCGAGTTAATTAGTATAAAATGGTTACATGGGTCGACGAGTTATTACAAATGCGTCTCGTTTCGACAGTTAATTAAATCAAGGGTTGTTACGCCCTAAATCATCATAAAAGCCTAATAAGATTTTGGCGTCAACAAATATCCCGGAAATTACGCGCGAAAGGTCGTAAGCACGGGACATACATGATATGCCCCGTCAAATCTCCTAGGCATAATAACTAGGACAACGCACCCGAAATAGACCCGTAAACTCCATCACCAAAGCAAAGCAACGCATCAACCCGAGTGAGTTCAATTCAAACACAACCTAATTTAAATTACCTAAAAAGCATGTTAAAAACGCGATAAATGGAAAGCGGTAAATAAACGCAGTAAATCTATACTAGAAAGCGTGTAAATCAAAGCATGTAAATAAAGCAAGAAAACCTAAATTAGAAAGCTTGTAAATTAACTAGAAAGCAAGAAATGAAGAAATACAACTATATTCAAATGGTAGGGGAGATGAATAGTCAACTTACAATCCAAATGGGGTGTCAAACCAAAGAGAAATGAAGAAGAACCAAGCAAAAACCCCAAACCCTAAGCTAAACTAACCTAAAATCGTGTATATCTACTGAATATCTGATTATTACAACAAAAAACCTTTATATAGTAAGTGGGAAAAGATAAGGGAAAAAGGAAAGAAAGAGGAAAGAGCCCAAAATATCTGGCACTACCGGTAGACCGGTCGCAGGGGCGCGGTCGACCGGTCCCTTAAGCCAAAGCATACTGTCTCCTTCCCACGGCAAAAGTTGAAACCGCGGTCGACCGGTCGCAGGGGCGCGGTCGACCGGTACTCTGTTTTCAGGCTGCATTTGGTCCATGATGAGGGGGAAAAGGTCCATTACGGAAACGAGCCTAGCTTCTTCGTCCGAACTCCAAACGACGCACCGTTTGCGGCCACGCGATGCTAACTCAATGAACTACGCATCCGTGGAATTTCCAAGAGCCGAATAAGAAATGTGAATTGACTAAAAAGCCCTTGAAGTAGCGTCCAGCGACGGAACTTCTCCGAAATGCAACGGATCCTCACTTTTAGCGTTCCAATACCTACAAAAGCACAAATAACCCCTGCAAAACATGTATCTATCCAACTCCAAGGTTATCTGGTCAATGAGCATAAATATAGGCATTTAGGAACGTAAAAGCGCTAGAATGCATAAAGATAATGGGCGGAAATATGCAATATTCGATACGAATCAGTGCCCAAACTATAAATTGACTGAATTGCCCTTGCGCGTGCGGATATGTACGTAACTTAGTCGGAGTGCATCCAATCTACATACTTAGTACCTAAATACCTACAAAAACTAAATTATACCTCATATAGCATGTTAACAATATAAAACAGAGGTTATCTAGTTAACGGGATTAAATATAGAGATTAAGGCACCCGAGGGGGCTAAAAGTGCGTAGGTTCGAGGGTATAAATATGCAATATTCGGTACGAATCACACTCCCTAACTTATACATTGCTAGTCCATGGCAATGAAATAAGATGCAACAAGAACTACAAGCAAACCAAAAGTAGGATACAAGTACAAAATGGGAAGAAAAAGCAATTAAAAAATAAGGCCACTTTCACGGGTAAACGATTGCATTTAGCGTATGTAATAAACCGTTAAATCCCTAGGTTACTCTTGTGGACGAGTGTCATCTCGTGAGGGTTTTCACGGATGAAACCCATAAACAGCATACAATTTCCTCAAAATATACCCAATCAAGCATGCAACAAACTTGACAATAGCGAAAAAGATTTCATTCGCATTATTAACACAATGAACGAATTCAAATGAAAGTCCAAATCATTAACATTATAGGATGCACCTCATAGAATTGAAACCTTAAAATGTGGGAGGGGAGAGAGCACATGCAAAGTGTGATTTGGAAAAAACTTATATAATCCGAATAAAAATTAAAGCAAGCATATATTCAATCCTCACGGGCATTACACTCATCAAGCGAATTCACTCGAAACAGGGAGTTAACACACGGAACATGCGGGGATAAAGAGTAAATGTAAATGGAAACTAGACCGCACACATGTCACAAATGAAGAACGCTATATAGGAAATTAAAAACTGTAATCTCAATGAAATATACCGCTCAACTAAAAGAAACGAAATGCATTTTCACAGATTATCAAACTATTTTGACTTTTAAATTAAATGCACCCTAAGATCACATAGGACTTTAATAGGGTTGTAATGTATGTTTGGGGTATGAAACGAAGGATATATATGTATGGATTCAAAATGTTCGGAATGAAAACTTAGAATAATGGGAAGAAAGCGAGAAATATCAAAAATTGAAAACAAGTTCCATAAAAGGCATTGAATATAACAATTGGAGAGTAATTAAATCTTACTGAACTATATACACAACATATACAAACTCCTCTTTCTTTTTCTTTTCTTCTTTTTCTCATGTTTTCTTTTGCTTTTCTACTTTCTCTTTTTCAGTCTTTTTCTTTTCTTTCTTTTCTTTACTTTTCACACTCTCACATGCCTAAATTGCAACCACAAAACAACAACATCATTCAATCCCCAGTAACATTCCAAACAAAGGTATAGAAGGTGTATGTATGGTTTTAAACTCCAATTTGGAGTTGGTTATGAGATTTGGGTTATGACAAGAAGGGCTATATTAAGGATCAAAGGGGTTGACGAGGGAAAACATTTAAGGCGAGGTCATGGTCAATATTTTGTGATATAACAAAGATGGCCTATGATCATTTCCTAAAGTTTACGCAATTCTCGAGTCAAAACAAACTTTGAAAATCATGCTCAAGTAATACATTTCAAATATGAACTCAATTAATGAACAATCAAATGAAAGAATAGTGAGATTACCAACGAATTCAACATTTTCAAAGAGGAAAGAATAGTGTATACACTCACAAACAACGAACGGTACAAAGCTTACTCGGTGTAAGTATATACAATGCAAAAAAAGATTACTGATTTATAAAAATATTAAACCAAATCAATAAAGCAAGAATGGTGCATGTGCTCATGGAATTAAAGTTTAATTCATGAAGTTATTCATAATATCGATAATTAGGACTAAAGTTTAATAACTTCTAAAATCGAAAACATGCATCATTGAGTTGTCTATTGGATTGGGCATTTATTGAGGTTTATCATCGGAAACAAAGGCAAAATGCCCAAAAAAGGAGAAAAAAGAAAGAAAATCTTTTTGAAAATTTTCAATTTTTCTAAGAAAGGCATACTAAGTAACTAACATGTGAGCAAAAACATGGACTAAATAAAGAAATGGATAGAATATCCCACATCCCCTAACTTAAAACCCGACATTGTCATCAATGTGAATTAAGAACCAAGTTAAAGAGAGGAAAAGAGCAATATTACCCAAAATTGGAGCGATCCCCATAAGAAAAAGTCCAAAGAATATACAAAATAAGTTAGTACTGAGCATAGAAAAAACAAATAACAAAAAGTTAACTAATTGCAAGAGACTACATTAAAAGAAAAAAAAACTAAAGAAAGAAATGATAAAAAGCTAACTATATACAACCTACTATTAAGGCTTCACACTAACTATACACTAGAAGTCTAAATAATTGAGGGTACACCATGAAAACGATTTGACTTTGGAGGATAACTGGTGTACCCTCACTCTCAAGCATGCCTTCCGAAAAATGTGAATTCCGTTTGAACAACGGAAGGCATTTGTAAGGCAGAAGAAATGAACCATTGCCAATTAAAAGTTTTGGAGGGACGATGAGGGATTTGGATAAGACGGGTGAAAAATACACATGCGGGTCAAGAAAAAATGAATCATCTCCCTAATATTTTAAAATTGGAATGGGAGGGGGTGGACATAAAGGTAAAGATGCGATCATGGAAGGCGACTCAAGCAAGTAATCCTCATCGGTGAAAAGGTTTAACACAATAAAGTTTGAAACCGATTCATCGGGTACTTGTATCGGCGTGATAACGACGAATAAAAATGGGGAGGAAAGAAATTCAAACTCAAGAGATGAGTCATCATTGCTTGAAGATTGAGTTTCAAAGGAAATAAGATCATTTTCAAGGAAATGTACTTTTTTGGGGACCAAAGAAGAAATCATTTCATTGCAAATGGATATTACTTCCATTTAATCCTCATTTTCAATATCTATTATGCGATGGGAAAAGTCAACAATGGTTTATTCCAAAGTAGGCACAAAGTCCTCATTTGGTTCAAAACATTTCTCGACTTCAAAAGTCTCCGAAGAAAAATCGTCGTTGAAATCAAATAATAAATCCAATTCATGCTCCTACAAACGATTTTCTTCCCGAAAATGATTTTCAATTTTATCATTCTCGAGCATACGCAAGTCCTCACCGAATGTCATACGTCGGGCACGGATTCTTGAAAATGCGAACTTTGAAAATTACCATCGGACTTAAACTTAAACTCATTATTATAAGAATTTTGAAAGCTATTGCAATTCGTTTCAAAATTGCTATTATAAGGAGTTAGAGGCCCAAAATCGTTATCATCATCCTCAAAATTCCAATAACCCAAGTTTTGACTTTCGTAATACTCACCCAAAGTCATTTTTGAATTTGCAATTTTTTGGGACTCTAAGTATTGACCGGAAGTCATAGGATTACGAAAATTTTGAGAATTATAATAATGATTACCGAAAGAATTGGAATAAGACATGCTTACCCCAAAAATGGCTCGAAGTGGCGAATTCCACAAAGTAGATGCGCGAGCGAAAAATTCAAGCGGTTCTTGGCGCTCAAATGTAGAAGTCCTACAAAAATGTTAGGAAAAAAATACAAATAGAAAGAAAATACTACGAAATACTAAATCAAATAAATTCTAAAACAAACTAATCCCCGTCAACGATGCCATTTTGATTAAGGGTGAAAAGCGGCGCATGTCAAATGCTGGTCATTATTTTCTGTTCACCGCCTCAATACAAAAACCTAAACTTATGACTACACTCTTTTAAGGGAGTATACCACCCAAGTGCGGGTATCAAAAAATCCACAGAGACAAGTTGCTAGAATTTATAAGGTTTAATATTCCTAAATAAAAGTGTAAAAGGTACTTATATGTAACACCCCGCTTAATTAAATACCAGGTGATCAGTCCTTTATTAAATTATAATCAAGGTGAACGGTTGGTTCATTCTTAGCATCATTGTCGCAAAATAAACTTTCCAATTTAAAAATCCTAAATAATTAAGCTAAGTGCCAAAACCATTTAAAACATTATTTCCATTTTATTAAATCCAATTATGAAAACCTTTAATAAGTAACAGTTTAAGAATCGCACAATTATTAAGACTGAAAATAAACACTCATGAATTTAACGATTCAGGTAAACCAATACCAACTTTAAAACTACAAAGGAAAACCATCCTGACAGTAATCAAATCCCAAAGATAAAAAATACTAAAGGTAAATGAACATAATCTATGACAAATCCAACGGAATAAGGAAACGAGTGGCACATACCCAACTAATTGAACTGAAATAAGAGTGGAATCAACAATGAGGTCGTCTAAGCAAATGGCTTGCAACTCCCACATAAGCTGCAGCATGTCCAGTCCAAAGAACCTAAGCATGACGCCCCTGTGGATGGGCACCTGTAATATATACAAGAGAGAAGAGATAACAGGAAACGGGTCAGAGCCCGATTGTAAAATAGTTTAAATTTAGTTTAGCAAGTATTTAAAATGCTTACCGACTAATGTAACAACCATGTTAGTATGCGACACTCTCTTGAGAAATTCTCACCTCTCATCTAATGTGCACGCCTATCGCACTATTAACCCCAAAAGTTTATTTTAACTTAACTTTCCCATAAGGTTTCATGATGACAATTACTATGGCTAGGATAATTAATTTCTGAAATTTAAGTTCTCACATCTATCTCATTTCATTTTAAAATATTCCAGTGTTGTCACAAAATTCTCAAATACTTAATAATAAAATTGGAGTATTTAGTCATTACTTAACTACCTTTATGCACAATAGAACGTTCCCATACTTAAGTATACATATCTATATTATCCACTCATATAATATATATATATATATATATATATATATATATATATATTTATATTATCGACACCCCACATAAGCTTTATGGTGCTGGCATACTCTCCTATCAAGTCCCTATATCACTCGTACTAAGGGAAATACTAGTTCAGAATCACTCTCGAACTGTATTAACACAAAACATAAACAAATGGAGGCGAAGCATAGTTCCAAGTCACTAAGAGGTCAGCACATACCCTCACGTCTCTTAGGACCGTCTGACTATCAATCAGATAACCTGTACCAAGGAATCCTATGTTCTAGGGTACAAGTCGTTATCTCCCGTAAAGGCCCAATCGAGATAAGACTGTCCCAACGTGAAAACCCCCGGTGATAGCAAGTAGTCCGGGTACAATTTTTACACATATATATAATATATGCACAATCACAAAGTCATATATATACCCAGATATATGATTTTCTACGTAAAATATGTTAGTTTTCATCAAGTATAACAATTTAAAGGGGTAAAATCTACATAGACTTCAAGAACCCTAATCTTTCCTTTAAATTTCAATTCTTCCAATTCTTTTCCATATTTTCTACTTCTAAATCCATGAAATTTAGTGGTGTATCCTCTAAATACGAATTAGATGTTTAGAATATGATTACTTCTTCTACGACATGTGAATTCTAGTCTCCAAACTACACTTTATTTCATGAAACAAGTTCTAAACAACCCTAAACTAACATAATTGAGACATTAACTAAAAATAAAGCAAGATAGATACTTTCCTAGAAATTTAGTTTCTGATTTGTGGAAGAAAGTGGTGTGGTTGTGTTCCCCGTCGCGCGATCTACGATTTGGCGGTGGTGGCGGTTCAAACGGTGGAGTTTTTGGCCTTGAACTCCTTAGAAAGATTTCACACTTCTTCTCCAATGGTCGTTCTTTGGTTTTGCTTTTGCTAACCCTAGATGACAACTCCTAGAAGCTGATATAACCTTGAGAAAATCGTGGGTTTAATTGCCCAAAAATACGAAATGTCCAAAATGCCCTCCCGGGATGTTAATTAGGCCTAAAAACGCCCCGAGACCCAAACTAAACTCTCGGGTACATTATTTTGACTATCTCGGCCCTTTCGAACGCATTGGCGCACTCGAAATGACCATATGGATGACTTATAATTTATTCACTTTTAATAATACTAATTTAATCCCGACACGACACAGGCGCGTCTCGATTTAATTTCCACAAAATGATATACTCGTGATAATTTTAATAAATTCGATTATACATATTATTTTATCCATTAAGTAATATTCAACAAAATCCCAATAATTACTAACTCTTTTCACGCTAGTAAATATTTAAAATATTTTTCGGATTAATATTAAATTAATATCTCAAATTAAATTTAATAAATCCCCAAATTTAAAAGTCATAAAAATACGGGGTATTACATAATTCCCCCTTAATAACGGAATTTCGTCCCGAAATTAGGAAAATAAGGCATACATGGTAAGAATAACTCTGGGTATTTCTCGCGCATGTCTGCCTCACGCTTCCAAGTGGATTCTTCCACATTATGATGCTCCCACTGGACCCGTACAAGTGGAACTACCTTCGACCTCAATCTCCTTTTGCTATGGTCTAGGATAGCCACTGGTCTCTCCTCGTAAGAGCTATCGTTCTATAAGTCAATCTCCTCTATCGCGATGTGGGTGTGTGCCATATCATCCCAAAGGAATCGTCATAACGACGAAACGTGGAATACATTGTGAATGTGGTGCAAGTGCTCTGGCAGCCCCGATCTGTATGCTACCGGCCCAATCATCTCGATAATGGGAAATGGTCCCATGTACCTTGAGGCCAACTTCCCCTTCTTCCCAAACCTCATCACTCCTCTCATAGGAGACACGCGCAGTAATACTTGGTCCCCCAAATTAAATTCTCAAAAAGACCTGTTTGCATCGGGGTAGCTTTTCTGCCTGTCTTGGGCTACCCGAATGCGACTCCTGATAAGCTCAGTCCTAGATGAGGTTTCCTGAATTACCTCTGGTCCGAGCAACTTTTTGTCCCCCACCTCTAGCCAACAAGTTGGAGAACGACAAGGCCTGCCATACAATGCCTCAAATGGAGCCATGCTGATCATGAAATGATAGGAGTTATTGTAAGCAAACTCCACCAGTGGAAGATGCGGCTCCCATCCTCCTCCAAAATCAAGGACACACATGCATAGCATATCTTCCAACATCTGATTGGTACGCTCTGTTTGTCCATCCGTCTGTGGGTGACAAGATGGACTCAATCTCAACTCTGTACCCATGGCCTCCTAAAAGCTTCCCAGAAATACGACACGAAAATCTTATCTCTATCCGACACAATATCCAGGGGCACCCCATGTAGCCTAATAATTTTGGCAATGAATAACTGAGCATACTGGCCCGTGGTATAGTCTGTCCGTACTGGCAAAAAATGAGCCACCTTGGTCAAACGATCTACGATCACCCAGATGGAGTCGTGACCCCGCTGTGATGTAGGCAGCCCAGTAATGAAGTCCATGGAAATAATCTCCCACTTCCATGTAGGTATCTCCAACGAATGAAGCAGCCCCAACGGTCTCTGGTGGTCTACCTTTACCATCTGGCAAGTAGAACACTTGGACACAAACTCATCAATGTCCTTCTTCATCCCACTCCACCAGTACTGTCGCCTCATATCCCGGTACATCTTATCTCCTTCGGGTTGTACCGCAAATATGGACCCGTGAGAATGTGCCATCACTGCATGACATAAGTCTTATCCTTATGGAACCACCAATCTCCCATTAAACCTCAAACCTCCATCGGAACTTACTGAATAGGAATCAACGCCCTCAGCTAAGAGCCATACAATCCGCTCCTGACAAAATGAGTTCGCTGACTGTGCCTGTATCACCCTCGTAACAATCTCGGGTGTGAATGTCATGACAGATATAAAGGAATGGGCTACCGCATTCTGGTGACCTAACTCTTTCCACTTCCCTTTTCAGACGTCCGCTACGTCGCCTACCGATCTACGGTTCAACCCATCAGTAACCATATTAGCCTTTCCCGAATGGTATTGAATTTCGAACAGGTAGTATTTCACAAACTCTATCCATCTGCGCTGACATATATTCAGCTCTCGCTGAGTGAACAGGTACTGCAGTGACTTATAATCTGTGATTAAGCAAAACTTCTCCCCCAATAGGTAATGTCTCTATATCCTCAATGCAAAAATGACAGCTGCTAGCTCTGGGTCATGGGTGGGGTAATTTTTTTCGTGCGGCTTAAGCTTGTGGGAGGCAAAAGCTATAGACTTCTCCTCCTGCTGAAGTACTCCCCCGAGTCCCCGTAAAGAGGCGTCGGTGTAAACCAGATACTCCATTCCCGGCTTGGGTAAAGCAAGAACTGGTGCCGAAGTCATCTTATCTTTCAGCTCACCGAAAGCTAATTGACAAGCATCGTCCCAAACATACGATACCTCCTTGCGAGTCAGATTCGTCAATGGACCCGCTATCTTTGAGAAGCCTCGAATGAATCTCCTGTAGTACCCGGCTAACACCAAGAAACAACGCACTTTCGTCGGTGTCGTGGGATGTCCCCACTTCCTCACTGCCGACACTTTGCTCGGGTCAATCGATATCCCCAATTCTGACACAATGTGCCCCAAAAACTGCACCTCCCGTAACCAGAATCCGCACTTCTCGTACTTAGCATATAGCTGATGCTCTTGTAGAATCTGAAGAACCTGCCTCAAGTGCTCAGTATGCTCATCCTCAGTGTGTGAATATATCAGGATGTCATCTATGAAGACGATGACAAACTGATCCAAGAGCTCTCTGAACACTCGGTTCATCAAGTCCATGAATACGGTTGTAGCATTTGTCAGCCCAAACAGCATGACTCGGAACTCATAGGACCCATATCTCATCAAGAAATAAGTCTTCGACACATCCTGCTCCCTAATCCGTAGCTGATGGTATCCTGATCTCAAATCTATCTTCGAAAAGAAGGTTTCTCCTCTCAGCTGGTCGAACAGGTCATCGATTCGAGGCAACGAATATTTATTCCGTATCGTGACCTTGTTCAGCTCCCGGTAATCCACGCATAACCTCGGTGAACCATCTTTCTTCTTCACAAACAAAACTGGAGCGCCCCAAGGTGAGGTTCTACTACTAATGAAGCCCTGACCTAACAGTTGCTCTATCTGATCTCGTAACTCCCTCATTTCCGTTGGAGCCATACGGTACGGAGCACGTGCTATCGGTCGAGTATCTGGCATCAAGTCTATGACATAATCTATCTCTCGACTGGGGGGTAGGCCCGGTATCTCCTAAAATACATCGTAATACTCACGAATAACTGGGATCGAATCTAAGGGAATCAAGACCTCCTTAGGAGTATCCTCCTCTATGTAATACAAATGAGCAGAAGAGCCTCCCTCTGGGCGAGGCATCGCCACCAAAAACATCTCCTGCCCCGGAATGGAAAAGATAATACTCCCACCGAAACAATCTATCATGGCTATGTATGCGCGAGCCAATCCATGTCAATAATAACATCGTGCTCATGCATCTCTAAGACTAACACGTCTGCTGGTAAAATCAAGCTACCAATCTCTACTCCCACACCCCGACATATAAAGAAAATCAATGACCCATTCCCCAGTGGTGAGTCTACGCATGTCACCGTGCTCTCTGCTGCGGTTAATAATCCTAAGGCCTTTGCAAAATGAGTATCTATAAAACAGTGTGTCGCCCTTGTATTAAATAAAACCTGACCCATAATGCCATGGATAGGAAACGTACCCTCAATCGCGGGTGGTGCCTGAGGAGCTGCCTCCTGGTGGATGTTGTAGACACGTCCGTACTGCAACTTCCCCTGCTGTACTGGAGCTGCTGAGATGGCTGGTAGGGATGGTACTTGAGCTGGCGCTGCTAGGGCGACTGGAAAGAGTGGCCTCTATGGCTCATTACGGGCACCCTGCTGCTGTGAGTCCCTATCTCCCTCTGGATAATCCTGGCGCCAATAGCCATTCTTTCCACATCCGAATTATCGGCCCCTGAAGTTACCTCCCCTATGTCCCTGTTGACCAGGGCCCTATTGGCCGTTACAACCCCGCCACTGGCCCTACTAAAAATGTTGTTGGTCCTGACGGCCTTGCTGCTATCCCTGCTGCTGACGGTGTTGGCCCTACTGATTAGAGTGGCCCTGCCTAAATCTCTCAAATCCCTGTCTGGACTCACCTGATCGGAACTGCTTGGCAGGGTTCCCCTGATGGGAACTCTGCTCACTGTGACGAGTCTGCCCCTGGGTTGCTGGTGCCCCACTAGTACTACTGCCCCATGTCCTGTCCTGCTGGCTGGACTCTCCTACTCGTTTGCTTCCCTGCAAATGGAAGCGGTGATCTTGACAGTGTAACAACGCAACGTTGAGTACATCCGTGTAGGTACTCAGTGATAGATTGCCTATGAGATGCTGGCGGATCCTCCAGGCCAATCCATCCACAAACAACAATATCTTCCTCCCCTCTGTGGGTGCCTCATCTGGCACTATAGTGAGAAGTCTATTAAACTCCTCCTCGTACTCAGCAACAATCATATTCTCCTATTTCAGATTCAGTAACTTCTGCCTCATCTCAGTCTGCACGACTGACGGGAAGTATTTGCGGTCAAACCGCGCCCAGAATGACTGAATCGTGATGATGTCCCTCTCCTCCAAGGTGGTGTTGGACTCCCACGACTGCAAAGTGGACCCCACTAGCTTAAAGGAAGCCAACATCTGTCTTTGTACGTCCGTGCACTCATACATGCGCAGATGCCTCTGGATATCTTTCTTCCATTGGCTAGCGACTATGATATACGAACTACCTGAGAAGTCCGGGAGATTCGCCTTCTGAAAGGCATCCCTAACCCGCTCCCATGCAGATGGAAGTTGTGCTGGTACTGGCGCCACTACCAGAATCTGGGGTGGAGCCTACTGCATTACTGCCAATGCGACATTCACCGCCTGAGGAACAATAGCGGCTACCTCGGTTGCGTTCATCATCCCCTAAGTCGGAGCTGCTGGCTGCTCGGCCTGGGCATTTCTGTCTCGGTGTGCACGTCTCGGAGGCATATGAAATGAGAAGGAAGTTTATTAGTCTACAATTATTATCAAATCTTGAATAGCTGAAGACGTAAGTGTAAATAAACAAATGGAGGCGAAGCATAGTTCCAAGTCACTAAGACCCTCATGTCTCTTAGGACCGTCTGACTATCAATCAGATAGCCTGTACCAAGGATTCCTATGTTCTAGGGTACAAGTCGTTATCCCCCGTAAAGGCCCAATCGACATAAGACTGTCCCGGCACGGAAACCCCCCGTGATAGCAAGTAGCTCGGGTATGACTTTTACACATATATATAATAAATGCACAGTCACACAGTCATATATATATATATATATATATATATATATATATATATATCACTATTCACATTTCTCAATTAGGTGCACCCACGACCCATAATTATAATTATCCGTTCTTATTACATTCTACTCGTTTATCCCGTATAACGGACTCGTCTTTTTTATTTTCATTTATAGGTTATTCCATACTTACTTCATATCTCTCGAAGTATTTTATCTCCCTAAGTATAATTTCAGTAGGTACTCTCACTTACTTTCTAGTCTAACTTCCTAACGAGTCTCAATCTTTCATTTAAACGTTTGCATAATTACATATGTGTAAATCACTCCCCATTAACCCTTAATTTCATCTTACATTACATTCTCACTTATTGGGGTTTACTAAAACCCTATTTGTCCTATTTATATCCCAAAATGTTCTAACAATAATACTCAAGGGTTACTGCGCATTTTAATCGGAATAAACCATAATAAGAGGAATATGCAGTTTTCCAGGAGAGGTCAATCGATCGATGGAAGGGGGTCGATCGATCGATCAAGCAGTTATGGCGAAAAATGCATTAACCCAGTTACGAAAATCCATCTCCAACCTCAACCAAATCTCCATATATGATTCCCAAGCTCCCAACAAATGATACTATAAGCACTATATACCTAAATATTTGATTTTCTACGTAAAATATGTGAGTTTTCATCAAGTATAACAATTTAAAGGGGTAAAATCTACATAGACTTCAAGAACCCTAATCTTTTCTTTAAATTTCAATTCTTCCAATTCTTTTCCAGATTTTCTACTTCTAAATTGATGAAATTTCGCGGTGTATTTTCCACATACGAATTAGATGTTCAGATTATGATTACTTCTTCTACGACATGTGAATTCTAGTCTCCAAAATACACTTTCTTTCATGAAACAAGTTCTAAACAACCATAGACTAACATAATTGAGACATTAACTAAAAATAAAGCAAGACAGATACTTGCCTGAAAATTTAGTTTCTGATTTGTGGAAGAAAGTGGTGTGGTTGTGTTCCCCGTCACGCGATCTACTATTTGGCGGTGCAAACGGTGGAGTTTTTGGCCTTGAACTCCTTGGAAAGCTTTCCCACTTCTTCTCCAATGTCCATTATTTGGTTTTGCTTTTGTTAACCCTAAATGACAACTCCTAGAAGTTGATATAACCTTGGGAAAATCGTGGATTTAATTGCCCAAAAATACGAAATGTCCAAAACGCCCTCCCGGTATGTTAATTAGGCCTAAAAAAGCCCCGAGACCCAAACTAAACTCCCGGGTACATTATTTTGACTATATCGACCCTTCTGGACCCATTGGCGCACTCAAAATGACCATACGGGGGACTTATAATTTATTCACTTTTAATAATACTAATTTAATCCCGACACGACATAGGCGCGTCCTGATTTAATTTTCACAATTATCAAATGATATACTCGTGATAATTTTAATAAATTCGATTAGACATATTACTTTATCCATTAAGTAATATTCAACAAAATCCCAATAATTACTAACTCTTTTCACGCTAGTAAATATTTAAAATATTTTTCGGATTGATATTAAATTAATATCTCAAATTAAATTTAATAAATCCTCAAATTTAAAAGTCATAAAAATACGGGGTATTACATTATATACAAAAAGGAAAAAATGCAAAAAAGGGAAAGATTAATCTAGGCGAGTGTATTTAAATTAGATTGACAAGAGAATAAAACTATAGGTTGCGTCGAATATCCCTCACCTGAGTTAATTAGTATAAAATGATTACATGGGTAGACGAGTTATTAAGATTGCGTCTCGTTTCGATAGTTAATTAAATCAAGAGTTGTCACACCCCTACATTCGCATAAAAGTCTAATAAGATTTTGGCGTCAACAAATACTCCTGAAATTGCGCACGCAAGGTCGTAATCATGGAGCATACATGATATACCCCGTCAAATCTCCTAGGCATAATAACTAGGACAACGCACTCGAAATTGACCCGTAAACACCATCACCAAATCAAAGCAACATGTCAACCCGAAATGAGTTCAATCCGACACAACCTAGACTAAATTAGTTAGAAATCATGGTAAATAACATGTATCAAAAGAAAGCAAGTAAACCTAATTATGAAAGCAATAAATAGGAAGAAATAAATATTATCTAGACATGAAAATTAATGGAAGCAAGTAAAGAATGCATTAAATAATTGAAAGAGATAAAGAAAATAAAGCTTACATACATCAAAGTGGGAAAAACACCCAAAGTGGTGGAGTAGGGAAAAGCTCCATACAAACCCTAAACTAATGTAAAATGTAAGATATTTCTCTCAAATTAGAGAAATTAGTATATATACAAAACCCCAAAATGGCAAACTTGTAAATAGAAAAGCTGAGAAAAACAAGGGATCGATCGATCGACCCCTTTGGTCGATCGATTGATTGATCAGGTCCCAGCCCAATGTGAAAGTTCGAAGGGAAATTCTGAAGGGTTGATCGATCGACTATCTTTGGTCGATCGATCGATCAAGCAGGTATGCAACAAGTTGCCCCCTGTTTTGGTTAATTTGGAATTCTCTTCCGCTAAAATCGCCGTAACTACTTCATTCGGACTTGGAATCATTCACCGTTTACAGCCAAGCGAGGATTGCAACGAGGGATACAACTTTATTATAGATGTCGGGCCAAGTGCCAAAATTGTAAATTGACCGAATTGCCCTTGCGCGTGCGGATATGTACGAAACTTAGTCAGAGTGCATTCAATCTACATACTTAGTACCTAAATACCTAAAAAAACCCAATTATACCTCATATAGCATGTTAACAATATAAAACATAGGTTGTTTGGTTAACGGGCTTAAATATTGAGATTAAGTCACCCGAGGGGGCTAAAAATGCATAGGTTCGAGGGTATAAATATGCAATATTTGGTACGAATCAGTACCAAAATAGAGTACACTTGAGTAAAATATAAAAACCCTAAAAAATTAGTCCTCACATTATTTTTTGTCTCCCGTACTCTCTCTTCCCTCACTTTGAGATCTCCCGCTTCCTCTCTCTCTCACACATTTGTCCCTCTTTACAAACCCTAACCCTAGCTTTCCATGTTGCCGCCTTTCAGATCCCAGGGTTGAGGTGTTCGAAAATGGGGGTGCACGTTGTTACCGCAACATGGGTTGATTGTTATTATTTTTTGTTAGTGCTGATTTCGATCGAAGATCAAAACCCTAGTTTCAACAACAATGAGGTCGACTACTCTGTTGGACTCTGCTATTTTTCATCTCACGCCTACTCGAACACAGTGATTTCCTTCTTCTTCTTATTATTAATTCTTAGAATGTGTTTTTTGAAATGTACAATTCAAGTTCATGTTTCTTTAAAATTTAATAAAACATAGTTTGTGTATCACGTCTATTCATTTTGGTTGATTTTATTGGGTTCATTTGAATTTATATGTGATTTGATATTACGATTGTTGCGGTAACCATGCACATGGTTAGCTTAACAATCATAAGGGGGTTCCCATGCATTTGAATGATGTCAATAGGGGAATTAATCAACCCGATTGAAGAATTTCTTTGTAAGTCTTTATATTGCTTATATTACAACATATGCGTTATTTTTCTTATAATATTTTACTCATTGCTTTTATATATCGTGCTTTAGTTTTAGGCTTGGATTATTTGGGAATGAAGTTTATAGGGTTCTTAGTGGTGTTCTTGTACCATGCACTTTTTATTCTTATATTCTAGTGTTTATAATGTGGCCAAAATTATTATGGGACTCTCTTTTGGGTGAGTTGATTAGAGATGAAGATATATAGAGAGAGGTTGAGGGTTATTATGAGTAATCAAAAGCATGTAATTATCCTTCCGTAACTATTAGACATATTTATTGAAAAGTTGATTGTCTATTTTATGAAATGAACTCTGCTAATTTCAAATTTATCCAATTTCAAAAATTTTCGGTTTTATTGAATTTTTTGAGATTAACCTCAATTTAGTATTTAGCCAATTCTATTAATTGAATTAATTTTCACGGTGATTGCGGAGTGATAAATTCAAGAAATAAATGCAATTGCACGAGACAAAAATTTAATGTGGAAACCCTTGCAGGAAAATGTCCAATAATACAATAAAGCAAGTATTATACAAATTTAAACGTGATTTACATATTCGGTAACCCATGAATCTCCATTGCGTTATGATTTTAAACTTATGATGAGAATTCGTGAATCCTTGGATTTCTCAATTTGGTTTGTTTCTTTAGATATCTGTTGAAGAACCAGCATCGGTTAATGTGTATTGAAGAGACCTGCACTGCTTCTGAGAGAGATCACTACGAGAAATCAGTGTCATTCTTTCATATTTTATCCTTCCTTTCTTAATCATATTTTATCTTTTGGGAAACCTACTATCATCTCGATCTCAATCATGTTATTATTATTATTGTGAAACTTCAAATGAGAATTGGTGAATCCTTGTGTCCCAAAGAGAGAATAATTCTAATTATGTTTTAACACAACCCATTTTCACTAAGCCCATCATCGACACTAAGGTTGCCAGGGTTTTGCTCGTCACTACCACGATCTCAGTCCTTTCCATGACTAAGGTTGCCTTGGTATGTGTGTGTAGAGTATTCATAAAATGTCCCATGAACTAACATATATGTATGTATGGTTTTGTATGTACCGTTTGTCTTTCTGTTGTGGTGTAATTACTAGATTATTTATCTAACAACAATAGGAATTGTATATATTTAAATTTTTTTGGGTAATCATTTGAAACTAGCAATTTTTGTTTAAGATACACGTATACGGGCATTTTCATTTGTTGTGATTATGATAGATTATTATTTTGCATTAAAATGAAAGGTAGGAATTCCATGTTTGGGAGTATGGAATTCATGGCTTGAAATTTTATTTGGAACCATATTAGTTCAAAATTTTGATGACAATATATGGTGAACCTTTGGTTGTAATATAATATAAAAAAAATGATGACAATCTATGATTTTGTAGTGCGTTTTTTATGGCTGCTCACTTTTATAACACAATAGGTGGTTTGATTGGTGTTAATGATTTTAACTTTCATTATTATGGATGATCAAGATATTGGTTTATTTAACTTTGAATTTAAGGTATTCTTTAGGATTTGAATCGATCATCTGAGAGAAATGTTATTGATGTGCATACACTGGAATCCAAACACGATCCAATATGTATTTTGTATTAGCTCATTGCATACATTGGAATGTGCATACATTTCATACACGATCTAATACATTTATGTGCATACATTTAATTAACATTTCAATTAATTATACTGTTGCTTATCTGATTAGATTATGTACGACTCTTTTCCAATTGGATGCCTGCCATATTGGACCATCCTTGCGTATACCCGCATCATTTTTTCAAAGCTTCCTCAAGCTTAAAACTCCTGAAGCTTAGCCAAATCTGATTCTTTGAGGTTCTCAGATATTAAAGGCATCGATTTTATAGAAAGCCTGAATACCTTCTTTGCAGTTCATCAATTTTCAATATGCTTATATGATGCAAGTTGTTGACTGTTGTGTATAGATCCAAAACATCACAAAAGGGAGAGTGAGATGTGCATTTCTCTTCTCAAAGCTTTAGTTGGTGTTCTCCTTCATTGTTAGGAGATGGTAGATGTGGACTTAGACACACACACACACACACACACACACACTTAAATTTTAACCTCGCATCTTCGATGAGTCCAATAAACAATCTAATGTTATCAAATATCTCATATCAAATATTCAAATCAAAGTTTAATGTGTAGGGAGAAGCAACTGCTGCTGCTGGTCATATGTGTAGGCAGAAGCGGTGATATTGTATAGTATAGATAGAATATGATGTTTCATGTTCGCTTGTTATTACTAAAGCTTTTGGTAAACATTCCTTTACTATAACTTTTCTCCTAGACACGTTCTAATCTAATTTACTTCATCAGTATGCAGAACCAACAGCAAAATTAGGGGGACTCTATCAGATCATCAGATGTATGTTGGCCCTGATTATAAGCATTCCTTCAAACTCCATCATATATGGAGAACTAGCTTTGTGGTTTTTCAGTTATGCTGATAAAATGATAATTTTTTACTGATGTCAGTTAATATATAAAAAAATACATGGTATGGAATTTTAGTTTCAATACAATGTTTATTAATATTTTGAGTTACATGAGTGGAATGCTTAATTGAAGTAAAACAAACATAATGTACCTCATGTATAAATATTAGAGGAGAACAACGAATTGCACGTGCAGAATCAAAAACTGTCTGAAGAAGCTTCTTATGCAAAAGAATTGGTGGCGATTGAATGGTATATTATACTTTTGATGTACACAAGTCCAAACTTAATCTGTCCATACATTGTATACTGTCAAAATTTAATCTGTCCATACATGTAGAGAAGTACACAATGTATACTGTCCATACATTGTGTACAATTCTATGTGATATTCTTATCTTCTAATTTCCTATATGAAGTCATGATCAAGTCTACTTACTCTTCATAATTAGAAGCATCAAAATGTGTCATTTTTCCTTAGTGGGTTAAATTTAGAAAGACATGTTTGACATGGATATCAAATTTTAAAAAGTTTATTTATTTAAAGCTTAGGCTATATTTCAAAAAGTTTACCTATCAAATTTAAAAGTTTGAAGACTATGTTCTAATTACAGACTGCAATTTCTAGTTGTTTGAGAATTTAACTAATATAAGTTTTTATGAATTAACTTGAATTTGTGGATTTTTGAATTTTTTCATTCTCCACTCATCATAATTGAACTTGACACTTGATTTGTAGTCATCATTCCATTATAACTTGAGATCGCTTCATGCTTGTTAGTGTATATATGTAGATCTCGATCGTTAGTATAGGTAGGAATTTGGGCTATCCATATGACAAGGATGAAATAATGGAGAGGATTGAATGCAGTAAGGATATGTGATTCCAATGAATTTCCTTTTAGTTATATGTGTTACTTGGCGTACTATAGGTAAGTTCATCGGGCGTGTTTATTGGCCCTTACGCTTGCACATTTGATACGCGTTGAATGTTGGAAAAAAATTCAGCCCTGACCTTAGGCATATGCATCCTAATAATTAGTCCTATGCACGTGCATCCTAAAAATTCAGCCGTGACCATAGACAGATCAGAATAGAATGGAATCATATCAGTCTGCTTGTTGGAATCATTCCCCTCCTCAACATTGTTCCAGTCATAACCAAACAAACCCTAACCACATAGAGTTATGCCTTATGAGGTCTATTTTCACTTTTCTACTTGCACTTGTGTCCACTAGTAAGCGTATATTTTGGTTATGAATGTACTGCAGTTGTAATTCATATTATATCTAATCAACATTTTGCTATTTTCGTTATTATATTCGCTAAATAATGTATGAATTCTTCGATTTATGTGTAGTAATTTGAATTCAATGTCTGAAAGTTCAGTTTTATTGCTTGAATTCAACGAGATTTAACTTCATCTCTTATGTGTTGTTTTATTGTAATCTTTATTTAGGTTTACTCGAGATTTAACAGAACATCGCCCCATAAATATAAGACAAACGAGGAGTCAGACATGGCATTGTTGTTGCTTCTTGTAGAGAAGACTGCAGAAACCACAAAAACTTTTGATCAATCGTAATTCCTTATTTTGCCTTGTAAGTACTCTTTGGGGGTCATTTTATAATCATCTCATATTATCTTATTTAGTTATAATAGTAAGCTATCTTTTGAGGACACATCTCTTCACTCCCTTAGCCCGTACCTATCTTTCAAACAACTATATAGCTGTTATACATACTGCATCTATATATAACAACTATAACAACTATATATCTGTTATATATATGGATTCGTTGGGATTTAGTACCACTTTTTAAGAATATTTAGTTGTTGATCCTAAGAATTTTAGATTTTTGTTGTGTTAGTACTATTCATATAAATGCCACCAATCACAACGAAAGTTAACTTCTAGTCGTATTCATATAAATACCACCATTTCTTTCTACCAGCGGCCTATCCTTATAATCAGTTGGAAACATTAAACAAAAGGTACTTTTAAGTTTACATAAGTTTATCTGTATCTTATCATGCATCTCAAGTAAGCTTCTTAACACACATTTGAGAACAACTACTTTTAAGTTTACATAAGTTCCTTATTTTTCAAAAGGCTATTGACAAAAAGAACATTGATTAGGTAAGTCCATACACCTTGCATATGTTTTCCATAAAAACTTTTATGTGAATGCAAGTTTCAACTTACATGGTAAGGGACTAAGTCCCAGTATCTTATAGGCAAAAAACTCTTGGTTGTCGTACTGATTGCAGCAACTTCAAGGATGTACAAAGGAAGATTTATGGATATTGCTTATACATATGGTAAAATAGAAACCATTAATGTCCTCAGAAATTAAGGAACACTTATTACTCACTACACCTTTTGAGTTTACAATACTTTGTGTTTGTAAAAACTACACAAAATGTAAAACCTGAAATGCATTGTATTCGTTATATGCCTAAGGGTCTATATGGTTTTACATTTTCTTAAACGTTACAAACTCTTTGGGAGTGTTCATGTATTCACATTCTCTGATAAATCATGGGTAATTGATCAGGAGGTTCAAGAAAAGAAACCACTCCCAATGAGTCTTTCTTTATGCAGAAGTCCTTTATAACGGTCCAGTGATTACAAGGGACTTATTTAAATTTATACTATACCTAATTACTTAAAGCCCTAATTTTAGTAATTAACTAAAAGGAGAAACATAAATAAACTAGGTAACATAAAGACTACTCCTATCTAATCCTAGACATCATAACGTAAAATCAACAACTAAATAAATAGTAAGCATAGTAACAATGAAAATGGTAATAAATACAATCTCTTCCTATTTTTTAAAATTGGTTAGGGTCCTGCACTCCCCCACTTAAGAAGCTCATCCCAGGCAATGGAATAATGAAAAGACATTATCATCATAGCAATAAAATCATTATCAAACTCCTTTATTTGAAAAGAAAGTATTCCAAGAAAATGACTGGAAAAGAAAATGAAGATAATTTGAAAATATGACGATAATTTGAAAATATTTAGATTAGGCTTAAAAATAAGACGTTAAAAGGATGAAAGCCCAAACCAGCCCCCAAACGACCTCGTAAGAGGCATAAACACCTCGCACCGGACCAATATAACTTGTAGGAACTGACCATATAGACAGGGGTCTCTCGATATGAGAATATAACGATAATTTGAAAAAATCTAGATTAGTCTTAAAAATATGCCGTTAGAGGATAAAAACTCAAACTAGCGCTCAAACGGCCTCGTACAAGGCATTGACACCTTACACGAGACCAATGTAACTCAAAGGAACTGACCACGTAGTCACGTAACTTTTGGTTTGGGAATATGACGATAATTTGAAAATATCTATACTTTGGCTTAAAAACAAGCTGTTAAAAGGGTAAAAACCCAAACCAACCCCCAAACGACCCCATAAGAGGCATGTAAACTTCGCACATGAATAATCTAACTTATAAAAGCTGACTGTGTAGTCACGGGTCTCCCGCTTTAAGAATACGATGATAATTTGAAAACATCTAGATTAAGCTTTAAAACAAAGCCAACCCCTATACGACACCGTAAGAGGAATGCACAACTCACATGGGGCGAATATAACTGTAGGAATTGATCGCGTAGTCACGGGTCTCTCGATTTGTGAATATAATTCTAATTTGAAAATATCTAGATTGGGCTTCAAAACATGCCATTAGAGGATGAAAACCAAAATCAACGCCCAAGCGGTCCCGTAAGTGGCACTATCACCTCGCATGGGACCAATGTAACTCATAGGAATGGATCGCATAGTCATGAGACTCCCAGTTTGAGAATATGATGATAGTTTGAAAATATCTAGACTACGGTTAAAAACTAGATGTTAAAGGGTGAAAATCCAAACCAACCCCCAAATGGTCCCGTAAGAGGCATGGACACCTCCCATGGGACCAATGTAACTCGTAGAAATTATTCGCATAGTCACGGGTCTCCTAGTTTGAGAATATGATGATAATTGGAAAATATCTACATTAGGCTTAAAAATAAGCCGTTAAAAGGGTGAAAATCCAAACTAGTCCCGAACGGTCCCGTAAGCGGCATGAACACCTCGCACGGGACCAATGTAACTTATAGGAACTGATAGTGTAGTCACGGGTCTCTCGATTTGTGAATATGACGATAATTTGAAAATATTTAGATTATGCTTAGAAACATGTTGTTTGAGGGTGATAACTCCAACCAGTCCTTAAACGGCCTCGTAAGAGGCACTAACACCTCTCATGTGACTAATGTAACTCATAGGAGCTGACCACGTAGTCATAAGACTTTTGATTTGAGAATATAATAATAACTGTAACTCATATATGTAATTTTTCAACTTGAAGAAGATTTTTTTTTAAAATTACTTGGTTACTAATATCATCTCCTTTTTGTATCCTATTTTTTACTGGATAAAATTTTATTGTTAGCTTTTATCCATGTGGAACACACAAAGAAATCAATGGTTTACAACAAGGGGATTATTGATTTAATGTCATTAATATTCAGGATTCTATTTTATTGTGTTATGGTCGTGCGGACTTTTGTACTTTATTGCTAACTTTTATGGTCGTGCGAGATTTTGTAATTTTATAGTTATATTTTATGGCCATACGGGCTTTACATTAGGAAGGTTTTATATTAGCAGGTTTTAGAATGTCCAGAAAATAGAAGAAACTCTGCCCAATTTTTTTGGTATGTGAATTATTAAGACTTGTAATATTTTGAAGTTTATATGTACATTAGTTTATCAACAATGTGCGAGATTCGCAATTTGTGAATTTTCTTGTTTTCAAATAATTTTTTTTTATTTCATCCAAAAATTAAGCACAGTTCAAAACCGTGCCAAAAGTGTATAAAATTTTGGCACGGTTATGAACTGTGTCAAAAGTGTACTAAAATGTACTCAATCTGACATAGTTACAAACTGTGTCAAAAGTGTGCCGGAATTATCAAATTTTTGCACGATTTAAAAGTGTGCCTGAAGTGTTCCTATTTGGCAAAATCTGGCACACTTTTAAATCGTGCTAGAAAAAAATGACTATTTTGGAAAACCTGATTCTGGCACAGTTCAAAATTGTGCCATATTTGATGTGGTACAGTTTTAAACCATGCCAGATTGCTGTTTTTGGTGTAGTGAAAAGAATATGTCACCGAATCGAGAGAGCGGCATCATAGACAAACTGATGCTTGGAAGCCAATAGTTCAGAGGTTCGGGGCTAAGTTGCGGAATGGGAAGGTGTTAGGCACCCATCCCGCCATTTCGGTCTCTCAGGGGCTTATATTACTATTTTTCTTAATTTCTCCATGAAGTGTGTGTGCGTGTATACATATGGAGATCAGAATCGCTCGACTCGCATCATGAAAAAGATGGAGTGAGGTCATCCATAGGAATGTTTCCAAAATAATAATTAGAAAAATATGATGTGTGTGCTTAGCGAGATATTGATCGTTATGATGAAACGATAATATATGTTAGATAAGACAAAAGTATGAATTTGAAGTATGATATATATAAATAATATATGGATAAAATAGGAAAAAGATGGAAATATGAAAATATGACTCGAGTCTCGGGTTTTAGCCCGAAATGCCTACATAGCCTATAAAGGCATCAAAGTCCACATAGTTCACATGCGGCATGAAAATGGAGTTTATCGCATAGATTCCAATGAAATTTTATTATGTGTGTGTGTAGAAAATATATTTTTAGTTTTTAGAAAATGTGATGAAGAATCCCGTCGGAATTTATGGGTATAAATCTATTTTTCTTCATTTCAATTTTTTTTTATAGAAAATACATTGGGTGAAATACTATCAATAAAGGATGAGATATTAATGTGTATGATCTAAAGTAAAAGCTAAATTGAGAATTAATGTAACTAATGCGAGAATTAATAAATTTGAAGAGAGAGAAGGATTTTTGGACCTTCTTTGGAGACTTGAAGCTTGATCTTGATCCTTGATGAGCTTCCTTGCAAGTTGAGATGAATGTAGGATGAGAGAGAAGGAGATTTTTTCTAAATTGGGTATGAAAGTGATGAGAATGAAATGTGGAGAAGAATTTCACATAAGGAAACTTCCCTGATTGCAGAAGAATGTTGATGAGATCACTGAAATTGATGATTGTGAGGTGCCTCACGAAGTGAGATCATAATATCCTTATATAGGGAAGGGGGACTGCCTATTGGGATTGTTCTTTTCCTGTTTATCGGCATCTAACCCTAGACACACTGCCGACAGGCAGGGAAATGGACCTTCTAATTGGCAGTCTTATGCAAATATTTCGAAAAAATGGTCATAAAATGCAATTTGTAAGTCCAAATCGTGCACGGGACATACCCTTATATAGGTAATTTAGATAGATTTAATAATCCTTTAGGCCGCTCCTGGGTTCAGGAGTTGACTTTGGGTCAAACGGGGCTCGAAAGTGCCCAATGGTCCTTTGGACATAAGATCTTCGGACGACGATGAATCTTATATCCAAACCGTAAGTCTCAATCACTCACATGCAGGGCATTGGTAAGGTTGCACGAGGAAATTTGATGTTCCAAAGAGTCCATTAAGTTTGAAGAGTTGACTTTGGTCAAACGGGGCCCAAAACTGCCTGATGACATTTCGGAGTAAAATGGGTCATTCGTCCGTATCGTAAGGTTGATTCGTGCATGGGGTGGACTAATGGAAAGGGTATTCAGTTCCTTTCGAAGGTTCATTCATTATAATTGGATCTGAAGGGCTGACTTTGTTCAATTGGAGCTCGGGAGTCCCCCGGGGCCTCCGAATCAATTTTTAAGGGAAAATGGATCATTCGTCTGAACCGTTATGCCGTTTCATGTGCGGGGTAGACTGTTGGAAATGGGCTTCATTTACCTTCGAAGATACATTGAGCTCTCGCTCTGACAGTAAAGTTGATTGGGGTCAAATCGGGGCCCAGGAGCGCCCATTTCGCCTCAAGATCGATTTTCGGCAGTAAAATGGTTCGTTTGTTCAAACCGTATGCTGATTCACGCACGAGGTTAACCATTATAAAGGGGATTCAGAACCCTTCGAAGATTCATTGAGCTTTCGCTCTGATGATGGAGTTGATCGGAGTCAAACAGGGTCCGAGAGCGCCCGATGACCTCTAGATCGGTACTCGGAGTATGACCTAGGGTTTATGTTGAATTGGGGAGGTGCTAGGGACCTAAGGAGAGACTTTGGAGGGTCCTAGAATGTGGAGTCTACAGTCGTATTTTTGGCCGAACTATGTTAAAATCCGGTGTATTTTATTTCCAGCCATTTACTTGTTTATGTCCGTGATTGTTTTGATTTTATCTTAAATCTCCTAAAACCATCAACCTAACCAACTTAGATTTTTTGGAGTATTACACTTAAAAGTTAAACATATTTTTTTAAGTTTAGATTTTTGAAATATAAGTAAATATATATAAAACAAAATTTGAATTGATTATTTAATTATTTGTTTAAATATCACTTATATCAACTAACAAAATATTTTTAATTTTAGGAATATTAATTTTAAAAGATAAAAATGATTTTTAAATTGTTTAAACATTTTCAGAATTACAAGTAAAAAGAATTCACAAATTTCAGTTAGTTATTGTTTAAATTTATAAAAACGAATTTGATACTAAATATATTGTGACCCTTTTCCTTATTTTAATCACTCCCGAATTATTCCGATTAAAATCTTAGTAATTGAATTCTTGGCTAAGTTTAAAAAATATTTAATATTTTCTTAAATAATAATTAGTCCAAAAAGTTTGCTAAAACTCAAATACCCCCCCCCCCCCCTCCTTGTGTATTTTCTGGGAAAAAATTTGTAACATGGCAGGGCTCTAATCTATTTATTTTGATTTAGCCATCTTATAGTTAAAACGACTTATGGACAACTTTGTTAATTCCTCTCTTGGTGAATGCCAATCTATCAATAGGCCTCCTTTATTTTTTAGAAATAACTATAGTTATTGGAAAAATAAAATGAAGAACTTTATTCAATGTAATGACTATGTAGTATGGAGAGTTGTTATAAATGGTCCAAAAGTAGTAGATAATGTAAATGTCCCTAAAGGAGAAAATAAATGGAATGAAGTTGATACATAAAAAATTCAAGTGAATGCTAAAGCTAAGAATATTTTACATTGTGCTCTTGATGTAAATGAATATAATAGAATATGTTGTTGTGAATTTGCCAAAGAAATTTATGATAGACTAGAAATCACCTATGAAGGAACAAGTCAAGTAAAGGAAGATAAAATAGGTATGCTTGTTCACATTTATGACCTATTTAAAATAAAGTCTGATGAAACTATTTATGATATGTTTACTAGTTTTGCAAATATCATTAATGGTTTGAAATCTCTTGGTAAAACATATACTGACATTGAATTAATGAGTAAAATTCTCAGGTTATTATCAGTTACTTATATAACCCAAAAGTTGGCTATCAAAGAAGCAATAAGAGAAAGATCAATTTCTCTTGATGAGCTATTGGGTTCTCTAATTACTAATGAGATGGAACTCAAAGAACTTGCAGAGGAGGAGAAACCTAAAGCTTGCAAAACCATTGCTTTCAAATCCATTGAAGAAGAAGAAGAAGAAGAAGAAGAAAGTGAAGAGGTTGATGAAGATAAGGATGGTGATATTGATCTCCTCACCAGAAAATTCAAAAAAATTGTAGCCAAAAGGAAGGGACAAACTGGGAAAATGAAGAATTTTTTCCAAGAAAGACAAATGAAGGAAAGACTTCATCCAAGATGCTACAACTGCAAAGATTTGGGTCATATCAGACTTAACTGTCCAAAGGTCTAAGAATGGAAGAATGACATAAAAGAGAAAAGAGATAAAAGATATAAGAAGGCCATGAAAGCAACTACTTGGAGTGATTATGATGACAACAACAATGATGAAGATTCAAGTGATGAAGAAGTTTCAAATCTCTGCCTTATAGCCAATGATGATGAGGTAGTCTCTAACCTTAATTCTTATAGTGAATATGAAACTTCTAATGACCATGAAGAACTTCAAAATGCTTTTGATGAGATTTACTATTACTTTGGTGAACATAGGACTAAATACATTAATCTTAAAAAGAATCATTCTTTTATATCAATTAAAAATGATCCCCTCTTTAAGAATATAGATGTGATAAAATTAAAAAAAACCAGTCTTTAAAATCATAAGTTAAAAAACTTAAAATTAAAGATTCCCCAACTCATTATATTGTATCTGAAAATGATAAATTAAAATTTCAAGTTGAAGATTTGACACGATGCCTTGAAAAAGTTTATTAATGGAAAGGAAAATTAAAATATGTTACTTGGAAGTCAAAGGTGGATGTTCAATAGGGCTGGAATTGGATATAATGAAAATAAAAATGAGAAAAGTTTTGAAAACGATTCTAACCATATAGGAAATTCTTTGTGTACATTTTGTGGAAGACACACCCATTTTTCAGAATCTTGTAAATATAGATTTTCAACTAAAGTTGCATGGATTTCTACAGGAAATCCTATCTTTACTAACCCATATGGACCTAACACATTCCAGGTACTAAAAGAAAAATTATTCAAATGTCACTTGTAGGTATGCCTAAGGGCTCTCTCCCACAAGTCAAAGTGGTTCTTAGACATCGAATGTTCAAGGCATATGACGGGTGATAGAAGCAAGCACTACACCAAATCTACACTATTGTCAAGGTCATTGACCCTAACAAATCACCCTTGTCAAGGTCAATGACCGTGACATTTCGAGGCGAGATAACCTTTTTTGTCACGGTCATTGACCTTGACACAAAACTCGCGTTTTGTGTCACGGTCGTGCCGCGGTCAATGACCGTGACACGTTTGTCACGGTTATAAACCATGACAAAGCCGTGATCATTCTTAAAAAAATTGTCACGGTCAATGACCGTGACAATTCTGGGCAGAATTTAAAAAAAATCTGCTGGGCAGTATGGCCACTGCCACTGCACAACAGTATATTTGTACCTGTTATAGCAACGTTGTACCTGTTCCAAACATCATATATCCAAACAAACTAAAGATAATGCAAATATATATTCAAAATAGAAACTATTTAAGAAGAAACAACATCACCATCAATTATCTCAAATCTACAAACTATTTGCATGGAAAAGAGATTTTGTACCGCGACGCTCGGGGACACCTCCTTATCCTTCCCTTCTCGTCCGAATAGCCACATAAGTATAAAGCATATGTGGCCTACCCTTAGGGCCACTCACTGTCCCCTGAATTGAAATAAAGTAAAATTAGTATCCTCCCCTCAAATATAGATAAATATAAATCGTAATTGAAATCGAAATCAAAATTGACATATAAATATAAATACATTACCTGTAGTGTCACTCAAACAGCTAACTTGAGCTCATATGGCACCTCATTCCAACTAATGTACCTCGAGCAATCGTGTCAAATATAATTCTCTTCATATCCAAACACTAAGAAATACCATAATCCTATGGAGTTATGCGTTGCAAATTCCTTCCAACCGTTGTGTAGCCAAAAATCAGCAATTGAAGTTGTCAATTCCAACTTTCAATGGTCTCCCATGTTTTGCTAGAAGTTCCAAGTGGTGGGGTGTGGAAAGTGGAATTGACAACTTCAACTGGTGATGTTTGGCTACATAACGGTTGAGAGGAATTTGCAGAGCATCGCTCCATAGGATTATGGCTTTTCTTAGTGTTCGGATAGACGAAGAGATTCAGTCTCCTCTCCACAAATAGGACACCCCAAATAACTATGTACTAATCACCTATTAAAGGTAAGAAGCGTATATTCATGGATTAGTATAAACAAAACTTAGATGTAGTTGGAATATTTATGTATTAATCTCCTCTCCACACACGCACACTACACAAGAGTGAAAATGATAAAGTGCAGATCAATTAAAAGCATTAAAAATGGATGTTTCGGTACAAATTGAAATATTTATTACAAATTAAAAAATTGTTTCAAATTCGGGTTATCATAAAAAATGGATTGATATTCGGTAGGAGCAGCCAAGTCATCCACACTACTATTTAGACACCTTGGCGCATGTTGGACAATTGACCACGGCTCGTTGTTGATATACTCCGAGTAAAACACTTGCTTAACCTTTTGAAATGCACAAACAAACGGATCATCACTCACGTGGTCGTTGCTCTTCAACTTGGACAAGTCAACCATGATCAAATTGGTGACAGGATCAACTTTACAAGCATTTTTATCCTCAACTCTTACCCATTCACAGTAAAATACAACCTCTTTGAAGCTTATATAATCCAATTCAAATATATTTTGGATTACACCATAGTAAGTTATTTCAGCTTCAACGAGGTTTTTATCTTTTGCGCTCGCTCGAAAGAAAGTAAGAGCCTTGTATGAAATTCCCGAGTTCTGTACATTTGTACTTTCCTCGTACACTTTAGCGCCGAAAATGTAACCGTTCAATCGATACTTTTTGTACTCTTGTGCCACGAACAAGGGTCCAGTGGCTAGACGAGCAAGCCTTGATGTCGCATCACCCATCTTTAGGAGCTGAGAATATAGATAAATTAATTATATTAGTGGTAAAATTTGAGTGTAATGTAATGTTATGTAACGACTGTTTTCATTATAATTACCTCTTGTGTCAACCATAGCCTAAATTCGCTGTCTGATTGTAGCATTGTTTTTCGTCTTTTATTGTTCTCACAGGCTTCATATTTACTACATATTACAAAATTAATCATGTATAAAATAATCTAAAATAATGTTAAACATTATAATATTCGAAACTTACTTTTTCCATTCTTCGACATCTTCATGTGTATCAAATAGATAACGAGCTACTTGTTCATGTTGCAAACTCGTTATTTTCACTCGTTTTCCCATCACATTACCACCATCATCGAGGAATTCATCAGTGTCATCAACGCTGGTTGAGTTAGGCATATATTCCCGAGTATATATTGATGACTCCACGGTGATGTATTCCTCTGCAATTGATCCTGCAATATATCGCGTATTCTTGACGTAATCTTTAAAAACTTTCATCAATCTTTCAAACGGATACATCCACCGATATCTAACTGGACCACAAAGAAGTGCCTCGTCGCATAGGTGTACCAATAAGTGAACACTTATGTCAAAGAATGCTGGGGGAAAGTAATTCTCCAATACACAAATCGCTTCGTTCATAGCCAATTTTGCGGCCACTATGTGTTCTCGATTCACTACCTTCTCACACAAGAGGGAGAAGGTAATACTAATTTTCATAATAGCCCTACGCAAATCCTTGTGCTTGGAGAAACAGTGCTTAAACAATAGAGGAACCAATTGCATGATCACATGCCAATCGTGGGACTTACACTTATGTAAATCATGAGAAGCATAATTCACAATCCTTTGCAAGTTGGACGAAAAAGTAGATGGGCCCTTCAAATTATATATTGTGTCTAGAAGCACCTTCCTTTCCCCACTCGTCAAAGTAAACGCACCAGGGGGAATTATTGTCCTTCCCCTACTATCTTCTTTCAACCATAGTTGTGGCTCAAGTTTTAACGTTTTAAGGTCTTTTCGTGCATTTTCTCCATCCTTCGATTGACTCCCCCCAAGGCAAGTACCCACAATATGTTCAACGAAGTTCTTCTCTGCATGCATCACATCCAATACATGGCGCACCGGGTTTTTTTCCAATAAGGCAAGTCACATAAAATTGACCTCCGAGACCATGCCTTTCTTATCTCAGTTTCATTCCCAGTTAGGGTCTTCTTATGCTTGACATTCTTAAATTTGGGATTCTTACCTGGCATATTTCGGCCACATTTAGAAGATTTACTTTCAATTTCTGAACCCGAAAGTTGTCTCGGCGGTAGCCTATGTTCAACTTCGCCCAATAAAAAATTGGAACCTTTCTCAAATCTGAAACTATGAGCTGGGGGTAAAAACCTCCTGTGGCAATGGTATACATTTTTTAAGCTAGAGGATAAATGAAGAGATTCAGTCTCCTCTCCACAAATAGGACACCCCAAATAACCATGTACTACACATCCGGATAATGTCCCATAAGCTGGAAAATCATGAATTGCCCACATCAACATAGCTTTCAGCGTAAACTCTTCTTTTCTAAAAGAGTCAAATTATTGCACACCCTCTTCCCACAACTCATTTAATTCTTATACCAAAGGAGACAGGTAGATATCAATGTCATCACTTGGTGCCTTTGGCCCAGGTATCAATAACGCCGTCATTGAAAATTCAGGTCTCATACACTGTGAAGGAGGGAGGTTGAGTGGGGCTAGGATCACTGGCCATACACTTTGATTGGTGCTTGGATTTCCAAATGGATTGAAACCATCTGTTGATATAGCCAAACGAATGTTGCGTTGTTCTCGAGCAAAATCGGGATACTCAAAATTCATCCTCCGCCAGGCAGTAGAATCAATAGGATGACGCATGATATTACCTCCTACTTCTGCCCTAGCATGCCAAGTCATTGCCTCTTCAATCCATAGTACTGTGAAAAATCGCTTTAATCTAGGCCTAACGGGAAAATATTTCAATACTTTTTGAGGCACTTTTGAGCTTGTGCATTCCTTACTAGTAGATTGGACATATCTAGGTTCATCGCATACCGGACAACGATTGAGATTTTCATACTCCTAAAATTTAAACTTTATTTCCAGAACCTAAAATTTAAAAAAAGTGTTTTTATTTAAACCCCACTTTTCTTTCTATAACTCCTATTTTATTAAACTTTAAATATAATTAAGGGTGTATAGAAAGAAAAGTTAAATAGGAATAAAAACAACATTTTTTAAAATATGAAGGGCTCACCAATTTGATCAAATTTTTCAACAACATAGACTAATTGATCTTTATTATTTTAAATGAAAATAAATTGTTATCCAATATTTTTGGATATTATTTACATTTACATTTTTGGATATTCTTTTTGGAAATTTATAGAAAATTACTTATTTATTTACATTTTTAACCCCTACCCCTACCCCCACCCTGCCCCACCCCCTACCCCTCACCCTACCCCACCCCCTACCCCCACCCTGCCCCACCCCCCACACATGCACACACACATATATACACACATACACACATATATATACACACAAACATATATATAAATGGAAGAGAGAGAGAGAGAATTAAACCTGAAAGTAGAGAGAGAGAGAGAGAGAGAGAGAGAGAGAGATGGAATGGCACGGGAGGGAAAAAAGAAGGGGTAAAGGGTTTTTGCTGCAAACATTGTCACGGTCGTATCAAGGTCATTGATCGTGACAATTATTTAAAGAATTGTCACGGTCATTGACCGTGACAAGTAAATTTGTCACGGACTTGTCACGATCATTGACCGTGACAAGTTCTTGTCACGGTCATGTCAAGGTCAATGACCTTGACACAAAACGCGTGTTTTTTGTCACGGTCAATGATCTTGACAAGGGTGGCCGGCTGAAAGGTGACAATTTGGCCATTTTGGTGTAGTGAAGTTTTCCAGCCTAGTAGCAAAGGATGGTGGGATAGTGACCTTCGGGGATAACTCTAAAGGCAAAATCACCGGGATAGGTAAAGTTGGTAAGGATCATTCCCCTTGCATTGAAAATTTTGTTTTAGTTGATGGTCTTAAACATAATCTGATTAATATCAGTCAATTGTGTGATAAGGGTTATGAAGTTTCTTTTAAAGAAGATTTTTTATTAATAAAAAATGATAAGGATAATAGTGTCTTGTTTGTTGCATGTCGCTATGAAAATGTATATACTCTTGATTTTGATAATCTTTCTTAACAAAATGTAAAGTTTAGCTGCCTAAATGAAACAAGTTAGCTTTGGCATAGAAGATTAGGACACTCAAATATGGAATAACTTAATATTACATCCAAAAATAAATTAGTTAGAGGGTTATCCAAAACCAAGTTTGTTAAAAATAGAACTTGTAATGTTTGCCAATATGGAAAACAAACTAAAACTTCTGTTAAAAGGAAAAGAGATATTTCAACTAGTAGATATTTAGAATTGTTACACTTAGACTTATTCGGACCTAATAAGATTACTAGTCTAGGAGGTAAATATTATGCACTTGTTGTTGTTGATGATTTCTCTAGATTTACATAGGTATTTTTTTCCACTCATAAAAATGATACACACCCTATTTTTGCTAAATTTTGTCGAAAAATTCAAAATGTAAAAGGTTATAACATTATCTTTGTAAGAAGTGATAGAGGAAGAGAATTTGATAACAAAGGTGTTGAATTATTTTGTGATGAAAATGATTTTGAACACAACTTTTTCGCTCCTAGAACACCTCAACAAAATGTAGTTGTAGAAAGAAAGAATAGAACTTTACAAGAAATGGCTAGAACTATGCTAAATGAACATAAATTACCGGAGTACTTTTGGGCGGAAGTCGTTAACACTTATTGTTATGTAATAAATGGAACCATGATTTAGAAAAGGTTTAGATAATATCCCTTATGAGATTTTGAAAAATAAAAGACCCAATGTTAGCTACTTAAAAGTTTTTGGATGTAAGTGTTTTATCTTAAACGATAGAGACAATTTGTGTAAATTTGACACTAAATCGGATGAAGGAATTTTTCTTGGATATGCGCTTAATAGTATATCATAAAGAGTTTATAATAAATGAACTTTAGTTGTTTAAGAATCTATTCATGTATCTTTTGATGAATTTAATCTATTTGCTAATAATGATGATGATGTATTACCTTTATATGAATCTGTTAAAAAATTAAATTTAAATGAAAATATTGTTCCTAATATTGATGAATCCGCTAATATTGCAAAGACTCCAAATGAAGATGAAAATGATAATAATTCTAGTTTACCTAAAAGCTGAAAATTTGTACATAATCATCCTGTTGGGAATATTTTAGGTGAACCCTCTAGTGGTATTCTTACTAGATCTTCTTTGAAAAACGTTTGTAATAATTTAGCTTTTGTGTCACAAATTGAACCTAAAAATAAATGTAAAGCTGAAAAAGATGAGTTTTGGTTATTAGCTATGCAAGATGAGTTGTTACAATTTGAACGTAATAATGTTTGGTCACTTGTTCCCTTACCCGAAGATAAAACTATTATAGTAACTAAATGGGTAGTTAAAAATAAAAAGGATGATGTTGGTTTAATCATTAGAAATAAAGCTAGGCTTGTAGCACAAGGTTATAACCAACAAGAAGGATTTGACTATGCTGAAACTTATTCCCCCGTAGCTAAAATAAAAGCCATTCACATGTTATTAACATTTGCGTGTCATAAGAATTTTAAATTATTTCAAATAGATGTTAAAAGTACTTTCTTAAATGATTTTCATAAATTAAGATATTTATGTGAAACAACCACCCGACTTTGAAAATCACAAATTTTCAAACCATGTTTATAAGTTAAATAAAGCTTTATATGGATTAAAACAAGCCCCTAGGGCTTGATATGATAGGCTAAGTGGATTTTTACTTCAAAAAAATATTGTAAGAGGAAAAATGGGTTTTACTTTATTTATAAAATTTCATGAAAATGATATGCTTCTTGTTCAAATTTATGTTGATGATATTATTTTTGGATCCACAAATGAAAATATGTGCAAAGATTTTTCGAATTTTATGCAAAAGGAATTTGAAATGAGTATGATAGGTGAGTTGAATTTCTTTTTGGGTTTACAAATTAAACAAACTAAAATGGTGTTTTTATAAACCAATCTAAATACAATAAAGATCTTTTGGTTAAATAGGGTTTAGAAAATGCTAAAATACTTATTTTTTTAACAAATTTTGTTTATGATTATTACCTAATAAAATGTACTTATGTTATGTTGTATATACTTTATAATAATTGTTTACTTTTTTAATTAAAATAAAAGAACAAACTCTTGTGCCACACTTCCCACTTGTAAAGTTGTTGCAAAGATTGATATCCAAGGCATGTGCCTCAATCCATTCAATCTTATAATACTGTGTAAGACTTCTTGGGGCCTGCTCGGTCTCTGGTGGACTGTGCCCATCCGTGTGTATATATATATATAAACAGGTAATAATTGATTTTGTTAATTACGTATAATATTTATACATATTTAATTATAAAAATACTTATGTTTATATATTTTTTAACGCTCATGTATTTATATACACTATATTATATTATATATTCATATATGAGTATACCAAGTTAACATTAGTTATACGTTATTGTTTTTAGTCATGTCTTTGAACTTAGACATTGATAGAGTATGTCAATTAGTATTGTCCGATTAGTTTGCCAGTCTTGTTGTCTATAATTTTGACAAATGGAAAGCCTTTGTCCCATCCGATCAGTTCAAATTTCTACTTCTATGTGATGACTTCTTTGCCTTTTTTTCCATGCAATTTTTTTATTATATATATAGTTTTTTATATAGATTTTTTTGTGTCCGACAACTTTGTTTTATATCAAAGGCTTGTTCTGTTTTTTATTTGCACATATTTATAAGATGTCAGTCCCACTTGAGACTTATGTTTTGACCACTCTATTATCTTCTTAGACTTGTTATAAACGAAATCTTATTTGACATATATTATTTACAACTGATATTGCCTTATAATGTTATATCTGGCTTATTCATTCTTCCAAGTTGACTGAGATATCAGTCCTAGGTCCCACACGATATTCTTTGTACTTAGAAAAATTGTATATTTTATTCACTCCTTCTTCGAAGACCACAAATAGTTTGTAACATTAACTCTTGAACCCCACATTGGTTGACTTGACTATTATTATATTTTAAACTTGGAGGAATTATATGTCTTACATGATTTGGTACAGAGTAATATATTTGTTGTGATGTGATAAAAGACTAAATTTGTATTTTATTCATTTTTCTATATACTAACCCTCATCATACATTTGGAGATTCATTATATACTTCATCTTCCTTTTACTTCTAATCTCTCTCTATCAGTCTACCATATTTTTTCTTAGACATAAAACAAGGATTGATCAGATACGATTTCATTTCCAAGATTTTAAGCATTTAATGCTCTCTCAATCCACTCTCTCCAAGTTGATCAAGACATTATCCAACGTTCATTATTATCACTCATGTTTATCTTTTCCAAACACAAGTGTGAAGCAAAGATAGAGACAACGAGAAAAACGAAGAAGAAAAATTCAGAATATTCAAAGTGCAAATACTCTATCTAAAATCAGCTACAACAAATACACAAGTGCAAGATCTTTTTTTGAATTGTTTGTGTGATACAAGAAGAACACTCAACACATATTTGTATTCTTTAAAAGAGTGTAAACTACTTCAAACTTTTATTCCATTTGCTGTAAAGATTTGAAGGTTAGATTTTTAGCTTCGAAAGTTGTACCAGTAACTGGCTTTGATGCTCAAGTGTAAAGTGGTGGTTTGATCATATCGTTTCAAGTGGATCAACAATAGTAAAGCATGGGAGACGGAAGATTCTGGCATGTGGACGTATGCCGTATTTTTTACCGAACCACGTTAAAATCCGGTGTATTTTATTTTCAGTCATTTACTTGTTTATGCGTGTGATTGTTTTGATTTTATCTTAAATCTCCTAAAACCAGCAATTTAACCAACTTGGATTTTTTGGAGTATTAAACTTAAAAGTTAATTTTTTTATAAGTTTAGTTTTTTCAAATATAAGTAAATATATTTAAAACAAAATTTGAATTAATTATTTAATTCTTTGTTTAAATATCACTTATCAGCTAACAAAATATTTCTAATTTTAGGAATATTAATTTTAAAAGAAAAAAAATGATTTTTAAAGTGTTTAAATATTTTCAGAATTACAAGTAAAAAGAATTCACAAATTTCAGTTAGTTATTGCTTAAATTTACAAAACGAATTTGAGACTAAATATTTTGTGACCCTTTTCCTTATTTTAATCACTCCTTAATTATTCTGGTTACAATCTTGAGTATTTAATTTCTGATTAAGTTTCACAAATATCTAATATTTTCTTAAATAATAATTAGTCCAAAATTTTTGCTAAAACTTAATTTAGCCCCCTCTTGAGTATTTTCTAGGCAACATTGCCAAATCAACCCTAAGGGATCTCATGGTTAGGATTTTAGGGTTATCACTTTGGAAGTTAAAAGTTATCCTTCCACTTTATTTCTCATGTTGATCTTCTTGGCCGAATGTGTGATGAGGAGCTAAAATCTCAGTACTGTTGAGAATAGATTTTGGGCTTTATGAACATAGGTCCCTGTTTTATTTGCGATGGTGAGACTATTGAGGTGTCATGTTATCTTTTGAGCTATTCCTCCCACTTCCCTTTTATTAGGATAGGGGAAATACCTTGTGATTTCGTAGGTTTCTTGCTTATTATTGAGATTTCACTAGGATTGGTGTGTTCCAATGATATAATCTATCCTCATATGGATCCACCAGCCTAGCCAAAAGGGTCCTACGTGGACCGAATTCTTCACGTGATTCACTACGATAGTGGTTGCGCTAACATGTAACCACATAACGCACATACCTCTCTCTATCAAATAGGCTATAATAGGCTTATTGCTCATACTATTACATTGGCGAGGAAATTGCCAATTATAACCCAAAGTATTAGGTTTTGATCGTTGCACACTCATGTTACTAGTGAAAAAGGTTTTCCTGTGTAAAAAAAAAGTAAAGAAAATTGGAACATAGATATTTCCACATATTTCGTCAAATTGTACTCGAAAAAATTCACGTAAAATCAAGTTACCGCAAAACAATCAAGTGCTTGAGAAATAAAATAAACGCCAACACAAATTTACATGGTAAAGTTTTGAATCTACAAGGTGACTTCATACATTCTCATGGTAAGGTTTTGAGTCTTTATTAGTTCTTCGAATGTTTAAGTTGCTAGATGAGAGCCAAAGATGTTAGAATCTATGGGTTTACTTAAGTTGATAAAATCAAATTTTGGTCAACTTTGGGGTCAATTTATTATGGGATCTACACGTCTTTTGAGACAACTCAAAGTGGTAACTCGTCCACCTCGATAAGGAGTATAACGTGGTATACTCATGATTGGGCATAAATATTGTATATTTATCCCCCTAATTTCAGTACATTTGTGAACCCGAGTGATGTAACATATATGGATTTGATTCACATCTATGCTACTAACCTTCGTTGGCGAGTATTTCGTGTTTCGTGCTTCTCTTATTGGTTTTACAGGTTAATTATGCAAGCAGTATAAAAGAGGATGCAAGACAGTGCAAGAAAAGCTAAGAAGGCAAGTTCAAGGGCAATTCGATAATTATGCAGCCCGATCCAGAAGAAGAAGTCAACTGGGAAGTTGAAGAGCTCGGAACAACGAGAATACTGGAAGAAACGACACCCAAATCCGAGTTACGGTTGAAAAGTTATGCTCAGTTGAAGTTGAAGAAAAATCCAAGAAAAGAAGAGAAAAACCAGAAAAAATCTAAGTGTTGAAGTCCAGGCCAGCTCAGACTCGCGAACCCCAACCTGAACCGGTTCGGGAGGGCGAACCGGTTCGCTGGTACACCCGAACCGGTTCGCATGTACCTGACACGCGAATTTTGTCTTTTATGCTGTTTTGTTCCCAAGTCTCAGAATAGGTTTTAAACACTCCAATATTGTAGGGAACGTAGGTATTAACCTAGGAGCAGCCATTAGGGCTATTTTTAGAGAGTTTTTGATAGAAAGAAAAGGGGAGGAACATCTAGGAACATCAAGGGCACAAATTACTTCAATAATTCATTGTTTCGGGTTTGCTTTTCTAGTTTTAATTCAAGATTCTTGTTTCTTACTATTGTTCTTGCATGCTTAGTTTTCCTATTCGATTCAACTTGTTTTCACATTCATAATACGTATTTACATGTTTCTAGCTAGTTTCATCATGAATTCCTACACATGCAACGTCATTATTTCATGCATTAGTCAAAGTATCATGTCCGGTTAGGTTTTTCAAGGTTGGGATGCATGAACCCAACCTGATGTGTTAGTTCATGTGTATAACGTCGATCCGCTGAATTTAATGATTAATTTTGATCGTATCGCGTAATTTCATAAGAATTGTAGATCTTTATATCTCGTTTGCCTATGGGTACTCGTGATGATTTAGAGTACAATTTGAGTGTAATTACCGCGATACCGATTTACTCATCCTCAGATTAGGTATGACGCGGGCTTGAACCTCGTATACATAATGCTTGGGAGTACTAAATTCCGGGTTTGAATTAATCGGATAAATTTATGATCAACGTTGTCACTGCATTACACTAGGGTTGGGGGATTGTATTCCCATCCTGTTTTCTCATCATTTAGTTAAAAAGTTTCATCTCAATCCTTCATTCGTAATTTAGGTAATTTAGTTAGTTGCATTTTTCATCCTACTTTCATAATTGCATTTAGTGTAATCGAATCCCAAAAACCAAATCAATCTTTTCTTTTCTTCTTAGAGTCAACGTTAGGATTCCTCAGTCTTGTTCCATCGTCACAACTCTTGTTGTTCTTTTTCCCTGAGGATCGATATCCGACTTGTCGGATTATTACTTGAACGACAGGCTTGCACTTGAGCCTAGAGAGTACACACTTTAGAGACACATTCTGAGTCGTGTCAACTCACATACGAAAAATCATAAATTATTGAATGAAAAATTGTGGCTCAAAGTACTCACTTGGAACATAGAAAATGATTGAAGTGTTTAAGTTAAAGCTTGTCCGACATAATAAGAATGTGTAAAATGGGTGTTGTATAATATAACTCATTTTGGCTTAAAGGCTTGGTGCCCTTGGGGTATCCCAACTCTTTTAAGGAGGGAGGACCTACATGGGTTTGGTTTAACTTTCTAGCCCACACGCGCGCTGCCACCACTCGCCCACCCAGCCCGACTCAGGCTTAATCTTTTTGGGGTTTTATTATATTTTGGTGGGTTTTTCTTACTGAATTCCCGCCCATTTTCTATGGGATTTTAATAGTTAATTTCAGTAATTACCAATAGTTGACTGTTGGGATTTGCAACCGTTTGGTTCAAACAGAATTGCAAATTGGGGTGACACTTTTGCAAGTAAAGATTGTTGTATCCTGGGAGACGATTGCTACTGCATCCAAGAAGCACTAATTCGGGGAAAAATTCATTTTAAGGTCCGAGTGTTTAATACTTGCCTCAATCTAGTTTCTGGGTTGTTGCATATTAATTTTGTAATTCTTCTTTTAATTTATATATTAATTCTGTGATTATTTCTTAATTACTAATTTCGTAATTTTAATAATATAATTAGAAAATCATTTTGCATAGCAATCTTACGAATTTTTCGTATATATCTTTTTAATTCCAGAATGATTTTTTGCGTTACTTAATTATAAAAATATTTTATAATAATCTGTGTGTTAAGAAATTATTTTAGTATTACAAAAATTATTTTTTCCACATTCTGTAAAGGTTTTTTGAGAAAGATTTTTTTTTGTATAACAGAAAATATAATAGTAGTTGCATGTTTATACAATTTATTTATTACATGTATTTCTATTACTTAGAATATTAGTATACTATTATTTATTTTCTAGTGAATTGCCAACAAGTTAGTTTTCATTAAATTCGTGACATTATATTAATATAATTATTCACTCACATATCATGTTATAAACACACATTTATTTATGTTTAAAACAAAAATAGCATCTACTTCCGCTTTGCCCGTTGCAGTAGTACTAACTAATGCTGGACATGGTAAAAAATCTGAAAAGTTCAAAGGGACTGATTTCAAACGTTGGCAACAATAAATGTTATTTCATTTAACAACTTTTAACTTGGCGAAATTCCTTAATGAAGAGGAACCAACTTTGAAAGAAGGTGAAATTGACATGCAAATAATTGCCGCTATGGATGCATGACATGTTGATTTTTTATGAAAAAATTATATCCTCAACAATTTAGAAAGCACATTATATAACGTGTACAATCCTCTTAAAACTGCTAAAGAGGTGTGGGAGTCTTTGAATAAAAAATACAAAACAAAAGATGCCAGAATGAAGAAATTCGTTGTCGGTAGATTCTTAGATTTTAAAATGGTTCATTCAAAGATTGTCATTACTCAAGTCCAAAAGCTTCAATTGATTTATCACGAAATCTTTTTTGAAAAAATGGAAATAAGTGAGTCATTTCAAGTGGTTGCTATGATTGAAAAATTACCACCATCTTGGAAAGATTTAAAAAATTATTTGAAACATAAACGGAAAGAAAAGGGGCTTGAGGACTTGATTGTGAGGTTAAGGATTGAAGTTGATAATTGGGTGTCACAAAAGAAAACTAAAAATCCTATGGAATCCAAAGCGCATGTAGTGGAAAAAGGGCAAAGTAGCAAGAACAAGAAAAGGAAGCGTGTGAACCAAGGCGGGCCAAACAAAGGGACTAAAAGAAGAAACTTTAAAAAGTTCGATGGAAGGTGTTTTGTATATGACAAGCCGGGATATTGTACTAAAGATTGTCATAATAAAAAAACTCAAGAGAATAAGAAACATAGGCAAGCACAAGCCAATGTCACTGAAGTTGAGAACATTTATGAAAATATTAATGATTTGAGCCTTTCGACCATGGCTTCTGAAGTAAACACGGTGGAAAAAACTAGGGAATAGTGGGTGGACACTGAGGCCACTCGTCACATATGTTCTAACAAAAATATGTTTACTTCCTACCAACACTCTGATCATGAGGAACAACTTTTTATGAGAAATTATTCTACTTCAAAGGTCGAAGGAAAATGGAAACTTATACTCAAGATGACTTCAGGAAAGAAACTTATTATCAACGACGTGCTTGATGTCCCCAATATTCGAAAGAACTTGGTTTTAGGATCATTTATTAGCAAGAAGGGATTTAAACTTGTAATTGAATCTGATAAATTTGTACTCACTAAGAGTGGCATGTATGTGGGTAAAGGATATTTGAGCGATGTGCTCTTCAAACTCAATGTAATGACTGTAATGCCTATTAATAATAAGAAGAAGAACGTATCTTCTGCTTATTTGCTTGGGTCTTCTAATGTTTAGCATGATAGATTAGGTCATGTTAATTATGATACTATTTGTAGATTAATTAATTTAGACTTAATACCAAAATTTCGTATTTACTCAAGTCACAAGTGTGAAACGCGTGTGGAATCAAAGTTAACTAAAACTCCTTTTAAAAATGTTGAAAGAAGTACAAACCCTCTTGAATTAATTCCTAGTGATATATGTGATTTAAAATTTGTACAAACAAGAGGTGGGAAAAAGTATTTTATTACTTTTACTGATGATTGTGCAAGATATTGCTATGTATATTTGCTTAGAAGAAAGGATGAAGCAGTAAATATTTTTTAACATTATAAAAATGAAGCTGAGAATCAACTTAGCAAAAAGATTAAAGTGGTTAGGAGTGATAGAGGAGGTGAATATGATTCCCCTTTTGAAAATTATTGTTCAAAATGCAGAATTATTCATTAAACTACCGCTCCTTACTCACCTCAATCTAATGGGATTGCGGAACGTAAAAACCATACTCTAAAATAAATGATGAATTCTATGTTGATAAGTTCGGGTTTACCTCAGAACTAGTGGGGGGAAGCTTTGATTTTTGCAAACTCCCTTCTTAACAAAATGCCTCATAAGAAATCGTAAAAGACACCATATGAATTGTGGAAAGGTCGAACACCTTCCAATAAATACCTCAAAGTGTGGGGGTGTCTAGCAAAGGTAGTGGTTCTTGATCCTAAACGGATTAAGATAGGACCAAAAACTATTGATTGCATAATTATTGGTTATGCAATTAATAGTAGTTCATATCGATTTCTTGTACATAAATATGAGATTCCTGATATACACTTAAGTACTATAATTGAGTCTAGGAATGCATATTTCTTTGAAGATATATTTCCTAGTAAAAATAAAGTGGTTGATTCAAGTTCTTGTAAAAGAGCTTATGATACTGCATTTAGTAGTCATCAAAGTAATATAGAAAATGAATATATTGAGAAAGATGATGACCTCGAACCTAAACGCAACAAAAGGACAAAGACTTCAGAGTCTTTTGGTCCAGATTTTCTAACATGTATGTTAGAAAGTGAGCCTGGAAACTTCGCAGAAGCGATGTCAACTCCAGAAACCCCTTCTTGGAAATAGGCTGTCAATAGTGAAATTGAATCCATCATGCAAAATCATATGTGGGAATTGGTTGACCTTCCACCAGGATGTATACCTCTTGGATGCAAGTGGATATTCAAGAGAGAATTAAAAGTTGATGGATCAATTGATAAATACAAAGCTAGACTTGTAGATAAAGGCTATACACAAAAGGAACGATTGGATTACTTTGACACGGACTCACCTGTTATGAGAATAACATCCATTCGAATGTTAATAGCAATTGCAGCATTATATAATCTTGAGATACATCAAATGGATGTAAAAACTGCATTCTTAAATGGAGAATTAAATTAAGAGATATACATGGAACAACCAGAAGGGTTTAAAGTTCCAAGTAAATAAAAGAAGGTGTGTAAACATGTCAAATCCCTTTACGGATTAAAACAAGCACCTAAACAATGGCATGTGAAATTTGACAATGTAATTGTTGATACAAAAATTAGTCAGATGACATTGACCAAGTATATGACAACACATGTCATCTTACGTGGCAAAACCATATATTCACCGAACAAATTATGATGCTGATCTACTCAGAACCCCGAGCTACTCAGCACCCCGAGCTACTCAGCATACCGAGCTACTCAACGTGCAGAGCATCTAGTCAAGAAGATCAAGTGACAATAACAGATTCAATGAACATCGAATTCAATGAACATTCTCATTACGTACAGATGTATATGCCTATTAACGACGTATTTCCTATTCATATTAATAACCCAAAGGCTATACATGCATTATAACCCCCTCAATAAATGGGCGATTGATACTTGATCATTTCTACGATCATCATCGAGATTAAGGAAAATACCCAACAATACAAAATAGTGGAGGTAGGTCGTTTCCATAAGGCTGACCCACTTTAAAAACCCGTTTGTCTTATTTCTTATTTTGTATTTATCTGTGATTAATTAATTAGATCAAGTCTAGTTTTTTACATCAACAGATTGGCGCCGTCTGTGAGAAATCGACTATACGTAGCGTTTTTCACTAAAACATTCATCAAACATGGCTGAGCTCCCAGAATCTAGCAATAGGAACAATGACGAAATCATTCCTAATCCGTTCGTTCCTCTAACTATCAATGAACTCACTGGAATAGTGGTCAGTTTAGCTAGGGGACAAACAGCTATGCAGAATACCATGCGGTAACTCATTCAAACTGTTCAAAATGCAACGCCTGCCCAGTCAAGCCAACGAAGTGTTCATAGAAACACTCATTTGCCATCTTCGAGATCCAGGCATACTTTGTCCCCTCAGGTGTCCTTATCCAGGCACACCGAATCATGCTACACTGAGAGGTCCAGCGACCCGTCTTATTAACCAGGGCGTACATCTCCCATAAGAGTCTAGACTCTCAAGAAAATGTCACTCTAACCCCGGAGCGAACCAGTGCCCTGGAGAGATTGAGTAGAGTCTCCCCCTTTGATCGTTTGGGCCCCAGGAGGAATGGAAACCCTCCTCGCATTACGTCGGGAAATTCTCAACGACCAAATGTTCTAAGGGAAGGTTCTGCCCAATCACACCCCGCCGCTCGAACAGAGAGATCCCAAGAGGAGCATTCTGCACAATCGGTTGCTCGAGCAAATAGATCAAAGGCTGGAAATGACGCTTGAAAAGGCTCCATCCAAAGGTTAGAGGACAGGTTAGGGGAAATGGCTAAGGCCAGGAACCCTCTCCAAAGAACTTTTGTCAAGGGATCAACCTTTGTACAGATAATTGTGGATTTTCCCACACCATCAAAGTTTAAAGCTCTTGTAGTTACGCCGAAGTATGACAAAAAAACTTATCCTATCCTCCATATAGAGAAGTACCAAGCTGCTGCCGATATCTATGCAGTTCCTGATGAGATGAGATGCAGGGCATTCTCAGGAACCATTACTGGATCAGCTTAAATATGGTACAACAATCTTCCTCGGGGGAAGATTGCTACTTTCCATCAACAGGCATAGCTCTTTATACAAAATTTCTTTTTTGGTGCGAAACCAGTCAAGAGAGTAGCACATTTATTGAGCGTAAGGTAGAAAGATGGAGAGAGCACCAGGGATTGCATCACTCATTTTAATAACGAGAAACTTGAGGTCATTGACTACGAAGAGAAGACAACAATCACAGCTCTGATGAGTGGTCTTTTACCAAACAAGTTGTATTATACTCTGGCTAAAGATCCCCCGTAATTGATGGCTAAGGCAACCAAAATTATGAACGTCGAAGAAGCCATGGCTGCAAAAAAGAATGGTGAGACCAAAGAGGGCACTAAAGCTGAGGGTAGGCCGAAGAAGAAAGATCAAAAGCATAACGGGAGTAATAAGAACTTGAAAGGAAATGAGATGACAGAGCACTTGAGGAAGTATGGGAATTATACTCCCTTAAAGGTGGATATTAACCATATTCTGGAGGCGATAAATAATAGCAAAGAATTAAATTGGCTAGAAAAGTTGAGGACAACCACTGAAGGGAGGGATAAGTCCAAGTATTGCAAATTCCATAAAGACCATGGCCACGCGACCAAGAAGTGCATAGCTCTCCAGAATGAAATCGAGGCACTCATTCGATGGGGGGAAATTGAGCAGGTTTGTTGATCACCATAATGATGGGAAGACCAACGACAGAGCAAGGCAAAGGTCTAAATCTACTCACCTAACAAGAGATGAGAAGATGAGGGACCATGAAGATCATCCGGAGGGTGACCCCGACCTCCCTCAAAAGCCAAGGCAACCAGAGCGCGAGGTATTTTTAATCGATTTTGGCTCATTTGAATGTAATGTGATTACATGTGGAGATGCAGGAGGTGGGGATCATACGACTGAACGAAAAGCTTACCTCAATGAGGCCTAAGCTTGCTCCTATATACAACGAATAAATCTGGAAGAAGAGTATTGCCCGAGGAAGGTTAACAAGGATAAACTGGTCATTGGTTTTTCTAAGAATGATCTGGAAGGCATTTTGTATCCTCACGGCGACCCCTTGGTGATCAAGATGAGGATGAAGGATGTGATCATCTCAAGAGTATTGGTAGATAATGGTAGTTAGGTAGACATTATGTTATACTCTTTATTTGACAGTTTAAACTTAAAATTAGCCCAGTTGGAACCGTATCACCGACCCCACATCAGTTTCATCGGCGAAAAAGTCTTTCCACTTGGGAAGATCAAGTTGGATATGCTTATTGGTACCTGGTCCGCTTGTCGAATAGAAAAAGTACACTTTTTTGTAATGGATAAAAATATCCAATCAGCCTACAACATAATTATGGGAAGGGCAGGACTGAAAAAGTTAGAAGCAGTGCCATTATTCGTACATCAATGCCTGAAGTTTCTGACCAATTTTGGAGTCAGAATTGTGAAAGGAGACCAGAAAGTGTCCGGGAATGCTATTATTCATCTACCGAATAGGAAGAAATGGAGGAAGCCAGGAAGTTTACCACCACCTACCAAGTGGATGAGTCTGAAGATGCAGAGATTGAGACATTGGACCCAAGAGATGAGTCAGAGCTCGTGAAGGGTCAGGTCATGGAAGCCACATAGAACGTTATTCTGGAGGATGAACGACCAGAATAAATAACTCAAATTGGTGCTTCACTGGATCCGTCAATAAAGCAAGAGCTAGTAACATTTTTTAGGAACGAAAAACAAACTTTTGTGTGAAGTCACAAAGATATGCCGATAATAGACCCAGCATTCCTGTGCCACGAGCTCAATGTTAATATGGAGATCAAACCGATAAAACAATGACAAAGGGTCTTCAGCCCAGAGAAGAACCAAGCTATTTTGGAGGAAGTCGAGAAGCTATAAAAGGCCTCTTTTACCGAGGATGTCAAATATCCTGATTGGTTAGCTAATGTGGTGATGGTAAAAAAGAAGAATAATAAATGGTGAATGTGCGTAGATTTCACAGATCTCAACAAATCCTGCCCAAAAGATCATTTCCCACTGCCCCGAATAGCCCAGCTGGTAGATGCGACCTCGGGGCATGAGTTATTAAGCTTCATGGATGCTTATTCCGGCTATAACCATATTAAGATGAAACCAAAAGACCGAGAGAGTACTTCTTTTATCACCCCAAGGGGGACATACTGCTACAATGTTATGCCGTTTGGTCTTAAAAATGCAGGTGCAACGTACCAACGATTGATGAACAAGGTGTTCACAGAACAAATCAGCAATAACAGGGAGGTTTAGGTCGACGATATGCTGACAAAGAGCAAGAAAGTTGCAGACCACATAGCTGATCTGAGCTAAACTTTTGATTAGCTGGAGAAATATCAGATGAAGTTGAACCCGACTAAGTGCGTATTTGGCGTATGATAAGGCATGTTCCTCGGGTATATTGTGAATCAGCGAGGCATTGAGACAAATCATGAGAAGATTAAATCTTTGCTGGAACTACGATCTCCAGCTACGAAGAAGGAGGTACAAAGCCTCACGAGGCGTATCGCAACTCTCAATAGGTTTATCTCATGAGCAACGGACAGATGCCTTCCATTATTAAAAATACTCAAAAAAACTTTTGAATGTAATGATGAATGTGAAAATGCATTCCAAGAGTTGAAACGATATTTGGGGACACCCCCATTGCTGTTCAGGCCGGTGATAGGAGAAAAGTAATATTTGTACTTGGCTATTTTAGAAAGTGCAGTCAGTTCAGCATTGATAAGAGTAGAGGATGGAGTGCAAAAATTGGTGTATTATACGAGCAAAGCATTTCGAGGTGTAGAGATTAGGTATCCAAGATTGGAGAAGCTAGTACTAGTATTGATCGAGGCAAGCAGGAGGATGAAACCGTACTTCCAGGCCTATACTATAGTGGTATACACCGATATGCCACCCAGACAGGCTTTGCATAAACTAAAGAAATCCGATAGATTGATGTATTGGGCGGTGGAACTAGGAGAGTATGATATTATTTACGAGCCAAGGTCTTCACTCAAAGGGCAGGTAGTGGCAGATTTCATTGCGGAGTTCACTTATCCAGATACCTCCGACCAACAGGGGTCTAATGAAGAGCAACCCATGGATATTAGTAGAATATCAAAGATTATTCCTCATTAACGTCTACCAGCAGATTTACGGAAGGGGATAGTGAATGGGCACCAAGAATCCCCAAATCAAAACCCAGCGTGGGAAGAAAATAAAAAAAAGCCCCAAATATTCCATCAAGGAACTTTGTGAGACCAAGAGTTTGATAATTGTATACCTATATGGAATTTGTATGTTGATGGCTCTTCTTGCACCACAAGCAGCGAAGCCGGAATAATTCTTAACAACCCAGATGGGTTGGATATAGAATATGCTCTACGTTTTCAGTTCAAAGCTTCTAACAATGAAGCTGAATATGAACCTATGATTGTGGGACTTAGTTTAGCCAAAACACTGAATGCCGAATAAATTACGGTGTTTAGTGATTCACAACTAATTGTAAATTAGATGCTTGGGTTGCATGCAGCGAAGGGAGACTTTATGTCTAGGTATCATGCCAAATCTATGGAGATTGTATCAAGTTTTAAAACGGTCCAAGTGATCCAAATACCAAGATTGGAGATACGAAGGCTGATGCACTAGCTCGATTAGCCTCAGCTACTCGCACCGAGCTACGATGAACGATTCCTATTGAGATATTAGTAGACTGAAGCATTAATGAAGATTTAATAGTGAGATTCATCACTTTGGATATAAGACCTTATTGGATGGATCCCATCAGGGCATATATCGAAGAAGGAATTCTACCACCCGACCAACTTGTAGCCAAGAGGCTGAAGTTTAAAGCTACTCGGTATGTATTAAACAATGGAGTTTTGTACAGAAGGGGTATAATAGCGGGTCTACAGATATGTGCTCATCCATCGAAAGTCAAAGATCTTATAGAAGAAATTCACGAAGGGTCTTGTGGTGCTCATGTATCAGGCCGGACTCTCTTGCGGAGGATAACGACACAGGGATATTATTGGCCAATGATGCGCGCTGATTGTATAGATTACGCCAAGAAATGCGATAAATGTCAACGGTTTTGTACCATATGAAGAACTCCCCAAGAATTATTAACACCTATCACTTCCCCTTAGTCATTTTCCATGTGGGGCATAGACTTGGTTGGGCCTTTGCTAACTACTGAGGGTGATTCAAGTACTTAGTGGTCGCTGTTGATTATTTCACCAAATGGGTGGAAGCTGAACCTCTTATTGACATGGCCTATGAAAGGGTCTACCAGTTTATTTGAAAGAATATTATTTGCAGATATGGTCTACCACATACTTTCATCACTAACCATGGTACCCAATTCGATAATGAGGAGTTTGCTGCATATTATCACCATTTCGACATCCAGAAGATCCATTCCATAACAGGCCATACCCAGAGAAATGGGAAAACTGAAATGACGAACAGGACTCTGCTTAATGGGTTGAAGAAACGGTAGGATGATGCGAAAAGAAATTGGATTAACAAGATACATTATGTATTATAGGCTTACCGAACAACTCCCCGAACAGCAACTGGGGAATCTTCTTACATGCTAGCCTTTGGAAGTGAAGCAGTCATACCAGCTGAACTGGGCCTATCCACTCATAGGGCGCTTAATTTTAACTCTCCCATAAGCGATTTGATGAGACGTTTAGACTTGGACATGCTCGAGGAAGTGAGAGAAGATGCGATAATTCGGAACGCGGCTTACCAGCAAAGAACTGTCATGTTCTACAACAAAAGAGTCAAGAAATGTGATCTTAAGGAGGGAGACTAAGTGATAAAGAAAGTGATTCAGAAGCACAATAAGCTGGAGGCCAATTGGCATGGACCTTATCGTGTTACAGCGGTTGTTCGACCTGGGACCTACAGAATAGAAACCTTAGAGGGATAAGAATTCAAAAATGCATGGAATGCGGAGCACCTGTGCAAATATGATCAGTAATACAGATTCACATGTACCCCATTTCTTTCAATATGAATAAAAATGATATTTTCCCAATATTCTTTTTTATTCAAGTTTTTTTAGAGTACTCGTGCTACACACTACACCACCAACTACGGTTGGCCGGCATATCAACAACCACCCACTACGGTTGGTCGGCATATCAGCAACCACCAACTAAGATTGGTCGGCATCAATAAACTGAACCAATAATATTGGCATCACAATCATATAAGGCAAGGCCTGTTTAATTATGGGTGACCTCAAGGGGCTTCCAAAAATATGCAAGAAGATGGGTGACCTCACGGGGCATCCATTGTCTAGGCACCAAGGTAATCTAGATAAGATTGCTATAACTAAGTAGGACCACACGATGAAAATCATTCCATTTCTTAGGAACTTATGGGTGACAAGTCACTACGATTAGGTAGCAAATGAGGCAAAGTTCTATTGTCTAGGCAATTAAAACAAAACAGGACAATTTGTACCTGGATACACACTCATCAAAAACTCATATGATAAGCCAATCTTATAAATTATTTTTAAGGAAAGAACACTGCACAAAGATTAATTTCTCTTCATTCAATACAATTATTTCAAAGGAAAGAAAATTACAAAAGATGAAGTTTTCTTCATTCAATACAAATTTCCTATTTTATTGGCCTTTTTCCTTCAAATTTTGGTACAGGTTCCATTCCAGCTGGAGGATCATCTAAAGCATAAGGAGAATTGATGAAATTTATATCTCGTAGCATTTTGATGTTGCTGAAACTCGATCGATCAAGTTGATATTGAGGTCGGGATATCTCAAATTCTTCATAAAGATGGTAATCACCAAGATACGTGGAAATCAAGCACCTAGGAATGGCACGGGCTGGAATCCAACTGACATCCAACTTAAAGGGAGGATTAGGCAGATCAAGTACTCCAAGCTCATACCAATCCCATATGGAATTACCTTCTTCAAACTTCATCACAGTCAAGGCATTCAACCATCCCTATTTGTATCCTTTATTATTTGCTTGTTCCAGCCGAGCGTTGAGATGGCATAGAGCTTCATTGTATCCCCCCATCCAAAACTCTCTAGGCTGCTTATGAAATTGATAAGTCAATCTCTCAAGCTTCTTATACAGTTTCTTTACCAAGTTTGCTTTACTTCCCAGTGCGGAATTCTGGTCGAAGAGTTGCTCGGTAAGAGTTTGAATTTTTTGGGACATTTCAGCCAAGGCATGATTTTTTGCTTTCATCTGAGCAACCTCATTAGCTGAGGCTTTTTGTGTCCTAGTTTCTTTAACACTTCTTCGACCATCTCTATCTCCACCCCGCGAGGAGGATGTATGTCTGGTTTATTTCAAAGTTTCCAGTTCCTCTCTCAAAGCAGTATTTTCTATTTCCAAAAATGAAAAGCCCTCGTCATTGACTGGGACCAGACCTCCCGTAAAAGAAGAGGTAACAGCTTTAAGTTGTTTCACTTCTTCTAGGAAGGTAATATTATCTTCCTCTAACAACTCGAAAATACTCCTATGTTACTCAATTTCAAGTTTGAGAACACTCTCTCTCTTTTTATGGGCTAAAAGAAACTTGTCATAACCCCGATCAACATTTAACTGTTGATACTTCTTCTCATACCCTTCATGCATAAGTGCAGTAGTTTTTTTATGTTGAAGCTGAAGATCCTCGATCATCCCTTGAAGATCTTTAATCATCTCATAGTAAGCAGCATTATTGGCTGCAACCCGATCAAGCAGACATTTTAAATATTGATAGGCCTCAATTGCTCGATCAGAGGCATCAGGACCAAGGATATTAACGATTTCAACTTCAGTAAAATCTGTATGACCAGCTTTGAAGTAATCATTACATTTCTTCATCAACTCCGTATCATGAGCTCATAAGAGTTCCATCCTGGCAACAAACTAGCAAGGCAAATAGGAATCAATCAACAACAGTGCCACTATATGTCGAGAAAGTAAAGTAAAACCAATCTCAGAATAAAAAACAAAGTCCATTTTATTAATTATAGGAGGAGAAAGTATAACCGAGGTTAAAATGAAAGGAAAAAATAGAATTACAACATAATTAAAGAACCTAACGACTCTACACCTTCTCCTTATTTCTTATAACATCTTCCGTCGATTTGGACGAAGGAGCTGGTTATTCGGATGGCAATGAAGGTTGCTCGATAGAATTTATCGCCTGCTTAACTTGCTCGGAAGATTGAGGAAGGACAGCAGTAGTTGTTGGTTCTATTAATACCATAGAAGATTCATCAGATGCAATTTCATATTCTTCTTCTTCAACAGCAGTAGGAGGGCCATGGGTATATTCCTAAAACAGTTCAGAATCCTCGACAATGTTCAACATCTTCAAAGCTGCTACCTATCCATCTCTGAAGTATTTCACACTTGCATACTCCATCTAGGAAATGATAGAAGTTAAGGCCTTGTTCCATCCTTTATCCCAGTCAGAGCTAAAGGACTCCTTCACAGCAGCTTTCCTCTTCGTTCTCTTCGAGGAGGTTTTCTCCATGAGAAGCTCTTCGGCAGACTTCTTTAGAGGCATTCACAACCTACTTTCGAGCTATATCAGTAAGTTAAAGAGCTGACTCAGCCGATTTAATTTTCTTATCCCAAGCAGCTTTGTTCTCTTCATACTTCTGCTGAAATTCTCCTAAAGACTTTGACAACCCAGCAAGGGCTTCCTCAACACCACTGGATGAGGTTGAAGCTTTGATGGCTTCATCCTTCTCCACGATATTATAGAAACACACCAACAACTGTAAGAAGAAGAAAGTCATAAATCAGAGCATGAACACATCAATGAAAAATTAGAAGCATAAGTATAATGACCACTTACTGATGTAAGAAGTTGAGCTGCCACATCGACCACCTTATCCTGAGGAGTTGAAGTTTTAGCAGCTCGGCAGTCGGGCAAAGTCCCTGACTTTATTAATTTCTTAGTCAAGTCAGGGGTAAGGACAACTGGAAAACTAGCCCTCAGAGAAGAAATCCCAACTCCAAAAGGTTGGGCAACAGTATCTACAGGCCTCTCAGTACGACCCCTCTTTAACCTCCTCAAAGGAGCATCTTCAATCGAAGGTGCTGTCTCTTTTAGGACAACAACTTCAAACAAAGGTGTTGCCTCTTTAGGGGCAACAGGGGGCTCCTTGCGAATATTTTTAGTAGGAGGAATATCATCCTTCTTCTTAGTTCAATCAGCTGGAACGTCTCTTTTGTTCTTCTTCGTTCCTTCAACATCAAGAGCAGGCTTGGTAAAGACCTCGGGTAACCTCCTCCTCTTCGTCATCAAATCAGAAATAGATGTACCCAAATCAGAAGAAGATTCTCCTACAATTGCTGGAGAAGCCGGTGTTTGATCAAGATCAATCACCACTGGAGGAACGAGAGGTCAGGCAATGAAAGATGAAGTGGTATTCTTATATCTCAACAAATAAGAAGCAAACCTCACGTGCTCCCTGTTGATGGACTGGTGCAAACCCCAGATAAGTGTTAAATTTTTTAAGTTTATGTCACTCTCTTTTGGAGGTTTCCTTTTGCTATCAACTGCAACAAAAAATGAGTGTCAGTGACACATTTCATAAAATATAAACAGAGTTAAATTGAAGAAATTCAAAACAACCTATCCCATTGCTATAAAGTGGACATCTGGGACCTTGGTAAACATCATTTCCTTTTGATGGGGGGTGTTGCTAATTTTTCATCACAACTCCATGATCAAAATAGTCCCTATTAGCATCGAAAATATTGACCGTTAAAGCTCTATTGGAGAACCTAGTTTTTAAATAAAATGTGGTGTCACTGGTAAACCATTTATAACAATACATAATTTCAGGAATCCCTAAGCGGGTTTCATGTACTTGATTTAACCTATATACACCATTAACTACCCTCCATGTTTTTGGAGCTACTCTTGCAGGAATAATATCAAAATATTGGCAAAACTCCAAACATAGGGGATTCGGCGGAAAAGAAAAACCACACTCTGCAACAAAAAGGGAGGGAAACCAGTGTCCCTCAGCTAAAGAAAAAAATCAGAAGGGCAAGGAGGATCCTCTAGAATAACCCAAGAGGGAATTGCAAAATCAACCCGGAACTTATTTAATGACTCAACAAGATAAACCATGGTGGATAAAGCAAAGAAAGAAAAAGGAATAAATTCTTACAGAAAACTGGGAAATCTGTTAAGGCGGATGATAGAAAGAACGACAGTACAAGGATAGAGTGAGAAGACAAAGAGTTCAGAAATCTGGAAGTAAAAAGTAGAACACGAGCTGATTTTATCACTTTTAAATGCCCTGCATCGAGAAACAAGAAAAGAAATGATTACTAGAAAAGACGATTGCGTTTTCGGCGGCTAAATGATAAAAATGATGAAAATATCCAAGCGTCTGTTAAAGATTCAAAATATTTACAAGTTTTCCATTTTGCGCTCAAATGACTAGACTAAAGAAATAATTTCCTAAGTATTGGAGATTTATAATCTAACCAGACTGAGTAAAACACGTCCAAGCAACTTCTGGGCATAATGTTCCACACTCTCATATTCAACCTCAACTGTGAAACATTGGGGGCTTCTGTTGATACAAAAATTAGTCAGATGACATGGACTAAGTATATGACAACACGTGTCATCTTACGTGGAAAAAAAATATATTTACCGAACAAATTATGATGCCGAGCTACTTAGCACCCCGAGCTACTCAACGTGCAGAGCATCTAGTCAAGAAGATCAAGCGACGATAACAAATTCAATGAACATCAGATTCAATGAACATTCTCATTATGTACAGATGTATATGTCTATTAACGACGTATTGTCTATTCATATTAATAGCCCAAAGGCTATAAATGCATTGTAATCCCCTCCATAAATAGGCGATTGATACTTGATCATTTCTACGATCATCATCGAGATTAAGGAAAAGACCCAGCAATACAAAATAGTGGACGTGGGTCGTTTTCGTAAGGCTGAACCACCCGTTTTTCCTATTTCTGATTTTATACTTATATTTGATTAATTAATTAGATCAAGTCTAGTTTCTAGCCCACACGCGCACTGCCACCACTCGCCCGCCCAGCCCGACTCACGCATAATCTTTTGGGGTTTTTATTATTTCTTGGTGGGTTTTTCTTACTGAATTCCTACCCATTTTTTATGGGATTTTGATAGTTAATTTTGGTTATTCCCAATAGTTGACTGTTGGGATTTGCAACCGTTTTTAACTGCCACTTAGTCCATATATTCTGTGAGTTCATATGAGATTTCTCAACAGTTGGTTCAAACAGAATTGCAAATTGGGGTGATACTTTTGCAAGTAAAGATTGTTGTATCCTGGGAGACGATTACTACTGCATCCAAGAAGCACTAATTCGGGACAAAATTCGTTTTAAGGTCCGAGTGTTTAACACTTGCCTCAATCTAGTTTCTGGGTTGTTGCACATTAATTTTGTAATTCTTCTTTTAATTTATATATTAATTATGTGATTATTCCGTAATTACTAATTTCGTAATTTTAGTAATAGAATTAGAAAATAATTTTGCATAACAATCTTACGAATTTTTCGTATATATCTTTTTAATTCCAGAATGATTTTTTGCGTTACTTCATTACAAAAATATTTTATAATAATCTGTGTGTTAAGAAATTATTTTAGTCTTACAAAAATTATTGTTTCCACATTCTGTAAAGGTTTTTTGTGAAATATTTTTTTTTTGTATAACAGAAAATATAATACTAGTTGCATGTTTATATAATTTATTTATTACATGTATTTCTGTTACTTAGAAAATTCGTATATTATTATTTATTTTCTAGTGAATTTCCAACAAGTTAGTTTTCATTATATTTGTGACATTATATTAATATAATTATTCACTCACATATCATGTTATAAACACACATTTATTTATGTTTAAAACAAAAATGGCATCTACTTCTGCTTTGCCCATTGCAGTAGTACCAACTAATGTTGGACGTGGTGAAAAATTCGAAAAGTTCAAAGGGACTGATTTCAAACGTTGGACCCAATAAATGTTATTTCATTTAACAACTTTGAACTTGGCAAAATTCCTTAATGAAGAGGAACCAACTTTGAAAGAAGGTGAAACTGACAAGCAAATAATTGCCGCTGTGGATGCATGGAAACATGTTGATTTTTTATGTAAAAATTATATCCTTAACAATCTGGAAAGCACATTATATAACGTGTACAACCGTCTTAAAACTGCTAAAGAGGCGTGGGAGTCTTTGAATAAAAAATACAAAAAAAAAAAGATGTTGGAATGAAGAAATTCGTTGTCGGTAGATTCTTGGATTTTAAAATGGTTGATTCAAAGATTGCCATTTGTCAAGTCCAAGAGCTCCAATTGATTTATCATGAAATCTTTTTTGAAAAAATGAAAATAAGTGAGTCATTTCAAGTGGTTGCTATGATTGAAAAATTACCGCCATCTTGAAAAGATGTCAAAAATTATTTGAAACATAAACGGAAAGAAATGGGGCTTGAGGACTTGATTGTGAGGTTAAGGATTGAAGAGGATAATTGGGTGTCAGAAAAAAAAATAGAAAATCCTATGGAATCCAAAGCGCACGTAGTGGAAAAAGGGCAAAGTAGCAAGAACAAGAAAAGGAAGCGTGTGAACCAAGGTGGGCCAAACAAAGGGACTAAAAGTGGAAACTTTAAAAAGTTCGATTGAAAGTGTTTTGTATGTGACAAGCCGGGACATCGTGCTAATGATTGTCACAATCGAAAAAATCAAGAGAATAAGAAACATAAGCAAGCATAAGCTAATGTCACTAAAGTTGAGAACATTTATGAAAATATTAATGACTTGAGCCTTCGGTCATGGTTTCTGAAGTAAACATGGTGGAAAAAACTAGGGAATAGTGGGTGGACACTGAGGCTACTCGTCACATACGTTCTAACAAAAATATGTTACTTCCTACCAACACTCTGATCACGAGGAACAACTTTTTATGAAAAATTCTTCTACTTCAAAGGTCGAAGGAAAATGGAAACTTATACTCAAGATGACTTCAGGAAAGAAACTTACTATCAATGACGTGCTTCATGTCCCCAATATTCGAAAGGACTTGGTTTTAGGATCACTTCTTAGCAATAAGGGATTTAAACTTGTATTTGAATCTAATAAATTTGTACTCACTAAGAGTGGCATGTATGTGGATAAAGGATATTTGAGCGATGTTGGTTAAGGGGGAAAAGTAGTGTGTGTCAAACGTCGATCGTTGTTTTCAGTTCACCGCCTCAATACAAAAACCTAAACTATGACTACACTCTTTTAAGGGAGTATAGCGGCTAGTCCGGGTATCGAATCCACAAAGACGAGTAGCTAGAATTTAAATGGTTTATTACTTATCAATAAAAGTGTAAAAGATATTTTTCTAACTAAAAAGACATAAAAGATAAACTAGGCATGAGTGTATTTAAACTAAAATTAAAAAAGCGAATAAAAACTATAGGGTGCGACTAATATCCCTCAAATTGAGTTAACGCGTATAAATGGTTATATGGGACTGCGAATTATTAGGATTGCATCTCGTTTCGTCAATTAATTAAATTAAGAGTTGTCACACCCCTAAATTCGCATAAAAGACTAATAAGATTTTAGCGTCAATAAATATCCCAGAAATTACGCACGCAAGGTCGTAAATACGGTGCATACATGATATACACCGTTAAATTTCCTAGGCGTAAAAACTAGGACAACACACTCAAAATAAATACGTAAATCTCCATCACCAAAGCGAAGCAACAAATCAACCATACATGAGTTCCATTAATCGCAACCTATTTAAAATTAGCCCCTAGGCATATTAAATGACATTAAATAAATTAACTAATTAATTAAAGCACAACTAATTAATTAAAGTAACAACTAATTAAATTAACACTACAAATTAAACTAGGCTTGGAAATAAATGGTAAGCATGAAAATCTAGGCTAGAAAGCTTTAAATAGGCAAAAGAGACAATAAATAGTGTCCACTTACATTAATGGGTGTCAAACCACCAAGAAAATGGAGGAGAGGGGTGTACTCCACATAAATCCCCCAAAATTACAAACCCTAAGTTAAACTAAGAGAGAGAGAGAGAGAGAGAGAGACTAAAGAAAAAAACTAGATAGATTACAAAAATAACTAAAGTTTCTATTTATAGTAAGTTGGGAAAAGGAAAGAGAGAAAAAGAAAAAAGAAAATAAACAAGGATAAGTCTCCTAATTAAGTAATAAAAATAAAATAAAAAGAAAATAAAAAAAAGGAAAAGGAAAGAAACAGGACAACTAAAAATCTCGGACAAAAGCCAAGCGCCGATCGACCGGGTGTGATGACCAATCGACCACGGAACAGGGGACATCAACACTGTCAAGCTCACAAGGCAAAAAACGATTCGCCGGTCGACTGCGACTGCTGCTACCTCACTCGGAAATGCTCCCATGACAGCCATGAAACCCACAAAAACCCATGGCCATTTTTTTACACAACCCAAATCCGTGAGCCGCAACACCACTTGCAAACCCACGCACCATAGCCAAAAACCACCATACCCATGTCCAAGCTCCATGAAAATGGCCAAAACCAACATAAGCTCCGCAACCCATCAATGGGGGAACTCACCAAACCAATACCCATTTCGGGTTAAATCCGAGATCCAGTCGACCCGTGCATAGACCCGGACTAAAATCGTGTTCCAATTTGTGCTCCACATGGCCAAACCAAAAACCCGAGCAAAATCCAAATTCGCCATCTTCATTTGCCGTCAAAAATGAAGTAAGGACACAAAGGGAATTAATGGATTTGTTATTAAAGAAGAAAAGGGACATGGATGTAATTAATAAAATTGCTAATGAATCTTTTATAATTCTTTCCGATTAAAGGTTCATGTTTCCTTCATTCGGGCTCCGATTGGCGCACTGTTCACTGCCACGCGAAGCTTAGCCCGAGGGCTACAAATTTTGTGAATGCTTCGGGTAAAAATCCCAAAGTTTAAAATTACGAAAATGCCCCTAAAAGTGCGAATCACGACGAAACTTTATCGGAACGCGCCCAAACTTCATACTAAGCACTTTAATACCTATAAAAGCTCAATTATACCTAAAATAACATTTTAGCATATCAAATGGAGGTTGTCTGATTAACGAGCATAATTATGGGCATTAAAGTTCCCGAGGGGGCTAAAAAGCCTAAGTTCGAGGGTAATTAAATGCATAATTCGATACGAATCACACCCCTAACTTACACATTGCTAGTCCCTAGTAATGAAACTCAACGCAAGAAGAACTATAAGAAAATCACGACATGTATATATGCATCGAAATATAAATGCCACTTTCGTAGGGAACACGATTGCATTTAGCATATGCAATAAGCCGTTAAACCCCTATGTTACCCTAGTGGACGAGTGTCGTCTCGTGAGGGTTTTCAGGGATGATACCCACAAGCATCATATGCTTTCCTCAAAATATGCCCAAACCAACATGCGACAAGCCCAACAATAGCGAAAAGGATTTCATATGCATTATTAGCAAAGAATGAATTCAAACAAAAGTCCAAATCATTAACATTATAGAATGCACCTTATAGAATTGAAACCTTAAAATGTGGGAGGGGAGCGAGCACATGAAAAGCGTGATTTGACAAAAAACTTATATAAACCGGATAAACGTTAAAGCAAGCATACATTAAATCCTCACGGGCATTACGCTCATCAACTGAATTCACTCGAAACAGGGAGGTAACACACAGAACATGCGGACATAAAGAGTAAATGCAAATGGAAATTAGGCCGCACACATGTTACAAATAAAGAACGCTATATATAAACTAAAAAACTGTAATCTCAATGAAAGGATACCGCACACTAAAAGAGGCGAAATGCATTTTCACAGATTATCAAAACTATTTCAACTTTTGAATTACATGCACCTAAGATCACATAGGACTTTAATAGGGTTATGATGTAGGTATGGCTAGGGTGCGAAATGAAGGAATGTATGTACGGATTCAAAGTGTTCGGAATGAAAACTCGGGATAATGGGAAAATGCGGGCAATATCAAAATTGGAAAACAAGTTCCAAAAAGGCATTAGATATATCATCGGGGAGAGTAATCAAAGCTTATTCGAACTATATACAACATTTACAACTTTCTCTTTCTTTTTCTTTTCTTCTTTTTCTTTTGTTTTCTTTTTGTTTTCTTTTTCTTTTTTCTCTCACTTTTTCACTACTTTCTTTTCTTTACTTTTCAAACTCTCATATTCCTAAATTGCAACCGACATCATAACAACAATATTCAATCCCAAGTAACAATCCAAACAAAGGTATGGAAAGTGTATGTATGGGCTAAAACTCCAATTCGGAGTTGGTTATGGAAATGGGGTTATGAAAAGAATATATTTAGGCTCAAAGGGGTTAACGAGGGTAAACATATAAGGGTGAGGTCAAGGTCAATATGGGTGATATAACAAAGAGGGCCTATGATCATTTCCAAAAGTTTATGAAATTCTCGAATCAAAACAATATATGAAAATCATGATCAAGTAACACATTTCAAGTATGAACTCAATTAATGAACGATTAAATGAAAGAATAGTGAGATTACCAACGAAATCAACGTTTTCAATGAGAAAAGAATAGTGTATACACTCACAAACGACGAAAGTTACAAAACTTACCCGGTGTAAGTATATACAATGCAACAAACGATTACCGAGTTATAAAAATCTTAAACCAAATCAATAAGGCAAGAAAAGTGCATGTGCTCATGGGATTAAATTTTAATTCATGGAGTTATTCATAATATCAATAAGTGAGACTAAATACTAACAACTTCTAAAATCGAGAACATGCATCATTGGATTGTCAATTGGATCGGGCAATTATTGAAATTTATCATCGAAAACAAAAGCAAAAAGCCCAAAAAAGGAGAAAAAAGAAAGAAAATCTTTTTGAAAATTTTCAATTTTTCTAAGAAAAGTAACTAACATGGACTAAAAATAAAATTGATAGAATATCCCACACCCCCTAACTTAAAACCTGACATTTTCCTCAATGTAAATTAAGAACCAAGTTAAAGGGAGAAAAAGAGCGATAATACCCAAAATTGGAGCGATCCCCATAAGAACAAGTCCAAAGAATCTACAAAACAAGTTAGTACTGAGCATAGAAAAAACAAATAATAAAAAGTTAACTAATTACACTAAACTAAATTAAAAAGGAAAGAAAAAATAAAAAGAAAGAAAGCTAACTATATACAACCTATTATTTAGGCTTCACACTAAGTGTACACTAGAAGTCTAAATAGGTGAGGGTCCACCATGAAAATGATTTGACTTTTGAGGATAACCGGTGTACCCTCACATACAAGCATGCCTTCCGAAAAATATGAATTCCGTTTGAAAAACGGAAGGCATGTGTAAGGCGTCAGAAAGGAACCATCGTCAATTAAAAGTTTTGGAGGGACGATGGGGGATTTGGATTGAACGTGTGACAAAAACATGTGGGGACCGAGAAAAGAAGAATATCCTCCCAAAGATTTAGCAGACGAAATGGGAGGTGGTGCACATGAGGGCAAAGATTCCTTCATGTAAAGCAACTCGAGCAAGTACTCCTCGTCGGTGAAAGGATTGAACGTTTTAAAGTTCGGTACCGATTCATCGAGTACTTCTGACGGTATGGTAATGGAGAATGAAAATGGGGAGGAAAAAAATTCAAACTCAAGAGATGAGTTATCATCGCTCAAAGTTGAAATTTCAAAGGAGATAGGATCATTTTCAATGAAACTTTCTTCTTTGGGATCTAAAGAAGAAATCATCTCATTGAAAATGGATACTACATCCATTTCATCCTCGCTTTCATTCTCAATTACAAGATGGGCCAAGTGACGAATGGTTTGTTCCAAAGTAGGCACAAAAACCTCACTTAGTTCAAAACATTCCCCGACTTCAAAAGTCTCGGAAGAGAAATCATCATCGGATTCGAATAATAAATCCAAGTCTTGATCCCAACAACGATTTTCTTCCCGATAACGTTCTTCATACCTCTCGTTCTCAAGCATAAGCAAACCCTCGCCGAAAGCCATGGGCCAAGGTGCGGATGCTTGAAAATAAGGAGTTTGAAAATCATTAGCAGCACTAAAGTTAAACTCATTATTGTAGAAATTTTGAAAACTATTGCAATTCATTTCAAAATTCCAATTATAAGGAGGTAGAGGCTCAAAATCATTATCATCATCATCAAAATTCCAATAACCCAGGTTTTGACTTTCGTAATACTCGCCCAAAGTCATTTTAGATGTTTCAATTTTTTGGGATTCTAAGTATTGACCAAAAGTCAAAGGTTTGCAAGAATTTTGAGAATTATCATAATGATTACCGAAAGATTTGGAATAAGACATGCTTACCCCAAAAATGGCTCAAAGTGGCGAATTTCACAAAGTAGATGCGCGCGGGGGATTCAAGCGTTTCTAAGTGCTCAAATGTGGAAGTCCTACAAAAATGATAAGCAAAAAAATACAAATAGAAAGAAAATACTATGAAATACAAAATTAAATAAGTTTTAAAACAAACTCATCCTCGGAACGGCGCCATTTTGATTAAGGGTGAAAAGTAGCGTGTGTCAAATGCCGATCGTTGTATTCTGTTCACCGCCTTAATACAAAAACCTAAACTATGACTACACTCTTTTAAGGGAGTATAGCGGCTAGTCCGGGTATAGAATCCACAAAGACGAGTTGCTAGAATTTAAATGGTTTATTACTTCTCAATAAAAATGTAAAAGATATTTTTCTAACTAAAAAGACATAAAAGATAAACTAGGCATGAGTGTATTTAAACTAAAATTAAAAAAGCGAATAAAAAACTATAGGATGCGACTAATATCCCTCAAATTGAGTTAACGCGTATAAATGGTTACATGGGACTGCGAATTATTAGGATTGCATCTCGTTTTGTCAATTAATTAAATTAAGAGTTGTCACACCCCTAAATTCGCATAAAAGACTAATAAGATTTTGGCGTCAACAAATATCCCAGAAATTACGCACGTAATGTCGTAAATACGATGCATACATGATATACACGGTTAAATTTTCTAGGCGTAAAAACTAGGACAATGCACTCGAAACAAATACGTAAATCTCCATCACCAAAGCGAAGCAACATATCAACCCTACATGAGATTCATTAATCGCACCCAAATTTAAATTAGCTGTGACACCCCCGACTAATTAAATTCCGGGTAGCTACTCCTTTATTCAAATTAATACAAAATGTCAAGTTGGGTCAGTTCATAGCATCACTGTCGAAAAACATTTTAACAATTACTAGCCACCTAATATTTAAAATGTGAGTTGTCAATTATAATTAAATCCGTTTTACACACAACTAAAGTAAATTAAGAAATATTGATACCACAATCACATCACAGTCGCAATAAGATAATAATGTAATAAATTGAATCTGGAGGAATACACCTCACAATAATTCGAATACTGATATAAACAAAATATAAAGTCTGAACCATTAATTAATTACAACCCAAAATCTGAAATAGAACTGAATAAGTAAGATGTCTCTAAAAGGAAATGGCGACATGCCCTACAGATGAGTAAATCTGAAGTAGAGCCAAGATAGAAAGTGGAGGCGTCTACTATCGACGTCCTGTAACTTCCACAGCAGCTACAACACGTCACTGGGATGGAACTCCTATGCTTGGTGTCCTTGTGGCTGGGCACCTAAAAAGGTTTTTACAAAAATAGATTTGAAAGCAAACGGGTCAGAGCCCGATTGTGAAAACAGTTTAAAATACAGCAAGTGTTGAATATCATTAAACAGTGAATATAAAATACATGATAGTGCGTGCACCCACATAAATTCCTCACCTCTCAACTAAGTGTGCACTCCTATTGTACCCATACCTGTTCCAGTTATTCCCATATCTAACTAGTCCAATACACAATCTAACATTACTATACGATTACCGATTCAATTCCGACATCTTAATTTAAACAGAGAGTTGTACTTTTCTTCTTAGTTCTCAAAATTAGTAATACTCGACACTAAGAATTTTTCCATTTTTAACTCTATAAAAATGTTGCTATTATTCACTTACATTTATACATGACAGTTCATTTCAATTAACAGTATATTATTCTCATAATAGATATACAATACTGGAACCCCGAGGCTAAGCTGCGGTGCACACAAATACTCTGCTATCGAATCCCGGTACATCACATACATAAGGACCACGTATTCCGAAACTCTCAGGAATCGTTCCGATGAGTAACAAACACACACAATGAAGGTGAACATAGTTCACATCACATGGGTCACACACATACCTACGCTCCCATGATCAGCAGACTTATAACTTCTCAATAAGTCCTTCTCTGACCTATGTCCTCGAGGTACCAATCTAAATCCCCCCGTAGGCACACAAAGATTAGATGGCCCTGACCGAACGCCAACCTCCCGTGACAGCAAGTATGGTAGGTATGTTATACACAATTGACTAGATATACCAAGCATTCACACATCTTAGATATTCAGTAATATTAATAGAGTTATATTTCTCGTCCTTATACCGTTATTTAATGTTGTACGTTTACAAGTCCCCTATTAATACACATTAAAGTTGTCAACTCTTCTCACGTCGTAATTTTAGGTACTCGTTTCCTAATCCATAAATGTCATCCAGTTTACTACACAATTCTAAGTTTTACTCCTCAACGTACTCCAATCTCATAATTATACCCGCTAGTCAATAAGGGAAGGTTAGTGCTCCATTAAATAAGTCTACGGGAAGTTTGAAATAAAATCAGGCCTAAAAAGGCCATTCTGTCAACTCGTTAGAAGTCTCATTTGAACGAGGTCGTTCGAACGAGTGTCGTTCGAAAGAATGGATTCGAACGAACTACCAACTCGTTATAAGGGGTACTGTCATCTCGTTAGAAGTCTCGTTCAAACGAGGTCGTTCGAACGACCTAGGCAGGTCTTCTAACGAGATGGCAGACTACGCCCAGAATTCTCCCAATTCATTTTTCTTCATTCTTCTCTTCTCTAAATCCATCCTAAGACCATCCAAATTACATTTTTATGTTTGTAAACTATTTTTAGTCACTCTAGGTCATACCTTACCATACTTTTGGGGCCGAATCTTACAAATCAACAAGTCAAAATCATAAATCCCTAAATTTTACCCCAAACCCTATGAACATGAACCCAGAATTTTATTATGCCTAAATACTCATCATAAATCCGTTTTTAAATCATCAAAGTTAAGTTTTAAATACCAAATTTCATCCATAATCATTCTACATGCAATTCCTAACCAAGATCAAGGGTTTCTACAACAAGGTTTTCTCCAAAATATACACAGCATAAGGTTTCTACACTAAACATGGAGGAAATATTCATTGCAATTAAAAATATCAAATCACTTGCCTTAGATTTGTTCTTCAGATTTATTGTCGGTGTTTCAAGGTTGATTCTTCTCTCTTTTTGGTCACAATCTTTTCCAAAATGATGGTGCGGAGATGGTTTTTGGTTTGGAACCCTATGATAACTTCTCTCTAACTCCCGTAGCCCACTTCTAATGTTTTTGGCTGGTAATGGCCTTAGTGGCCTCTTTAACATTATAAAAATAAACTCTAAAATTCGTGGGTTTTAATTCCTCCATTTTTAAAATTACCAAAATGCCCTTCTAGGTTGCCGATTTGGCCTAAAAATGCCCTAGGACCCAAACTAAACCCCCGGCTAGTGTTTTCTGACTATTTTGACCCTTCCGGACACGTTGGTGCACTCAAAATGACCATTCGGTTTATAAAAATATAATTCACTTTTTTAATTTAAATAATTTCGTTCCTGACGCGACTGATACACGTGTCCAAACTAAATTCTCCAAATTATCGTATTTCTGACTCGCGACAATTTTAATATTCAATACTCATATATTACCATATATACTCAAATATATTCAATTTTAACATCGTAATCAAATACCAACTCACATCTCGCTAGTATTTATATCCGGATTAATTCCCAATTAGTTCCAATTTTATTTAATTAATCCCTTAAATAAAAATCAATAAAATTACGGGGTATTACATACTTCCTCCCTTATAACAGAATTTTATCCCGAAATTCGAAACTAAAGAGTACCTGGTAAGAATAACTCTGGATAATGCTCGCGCATTTCATCCTCGCGCTCCCATGTGGACTCCTCGGCATTATGATGCCGCCACTGCACGCGTACTGACGGTACTATCTTCGACCTCAGCTTCCTCTTGCTGTGTTCCAGAATAGCAATCGGTCCCTCCTCGTAGGAACTATCGGGCTGAAGATCGATATCCTCTAAAGCAATGTGCGTATGGGACAAATCTTCCCTAAGATATTTTCTTAGCGAGAAAATATGGAACATGTCATGAATCCTATGCAAGAGCTCCGGTAACCCAAGTCTATACGCAACTGGCCCAATCCTCTCGATGATAGGAAATGGCCCCACATATCTTGGTGCCAGTTTCCCCTTCTTCCCAAAACGCATGATCCCCTTCATAGGAGATACTTTGAGTAACACCTGGTCCCCCACCTTGAATTCTCTGAAGAATCTCTTGGCATCAGCATAGCTCTTCTGTCAGTCCTGAGCTACCCGAATGCGGCTCCGTATTATCTCTATCCTTGCCGAAGTGTCCTCAATCACTTCCGGCCCAAGGAGTTTGTTATCCCCCACCTCTAACTAACATGTTGGGGAGCGACAAGGTCTACCATTCAACGCCTCAAATGGAGCCATGCCAATGATGAACTGGTAGGAGTTATTATAAGAAAACTCCACCAGTGGAAGGTACTGCTCCCAACCACCTCCAAAGTCTAGGATGCACATACGCAGCATGTCTTCCAATATTTGATTTGTCCACTCTGTTTGCCCATCAGTCTGCGGGTGATATGTCGTACTCAGCCGCAACTCTGTACCCATGGCCTCCTGGAAACTCTCCCCAAATTATGAAACAAATATCTTGTCTCGGTTAGACATGATATTTAGAGGCACCCCGTGAAGTCTCACTATCTTCGCAATAAAAATCTAGGCATATTGTCCTGTAGTGTAGTCTGTCCTCACGGGTATAAAATGAGAAACTTTGGTCAACCTATCCACAATTACCTATATGGAGTCGTGACCCCTCTATGACATAGGTAACCCCGTGATAAAGTCCATGGATATGCTCTCCCATATCCACATCGAAACCTCTAACGGCTATAGAAGTCCTGCCAATTTTTGATGGTCCACCTTTACCAGCTGACAAGTGGAGCATTTAAAAACGAACACGGTGATATCTCTCTTTATCCTGCTCCACTAGTATTGTCGTCTCATGTCTTGGTACATCTTATCCCCACCAGGGTGTACCGCGAACCGTGAGCCATGCGACTCTGTCATTACCTCGTGTCGCAAGTCTTCCGCTTTCGAAACAACCAGTCTCCCATTAAAGCGTAATTCCCCGTCTGAACTAACGGAATAGGACTCAGATCCCTCTGCTAGTAATCGAACTATCTGCTCCTGACAGAACAAGTCATTTGCCTGGGCCTTTATCACTCTCGTAATAATCTGAGGTGTAACAGTCATCACAGACATTAACGATCGGGCCACTGCATCCTGGTGTCCCAACTCCTTCCATTTAGCTTTCCACACCTCGTCCACCTCATCTACTGGCCTACGGCTCAACGCGTCTGCTACCACGTTAGCCTTCCCAGGGTGATATTGGATATCAAACTGATAATCCTTTACAAACTTAAGCCACCGACGTTGATGCATATTCAGTTCCTTCTGCGTGAAAAGGTATTGTAGAGACTTGTGGTCTGTGAATAACAGAAATTTCTCCCCCAATAGATAGTGTCTCCAAATCTGAAGAGCGAATACGACTGTCGCTAACTCCAAGTCGTGGGTGGGGTAATTCTTCTCGTGAGGCTTAAGCTTACGGGAAGCATAAGATATGGCCTGATTCTCCTGTTGCAGCACACCTCCAAGTCCTTGTAAGAACGCATCGGTGTAGACTAGATACTCAACTTCCGGTCTGGGAAATGCTAACACAGGCGCTGAGGTCAACTTATCCTTTAACTCATTGAATGCCAACTGACAGGCATCGCTCCAGATGAATGGCACACCTTTGCGAGTCAGATGTGTCAAAGGACCCGCTATCTTTGAGAAACCTCTAATAAACCTTCTGTAGTATCCTACTAGGCCCACTAAACAACATATCTCGGTCGGTGTCGTGGGCTATTCCCACTCCCTCACCACGGATACCTTCCCCGGATCAACAGATATCCCCTGGTCTGAAATGATATGTCCCAAAAACTGAACCTCCTTCAGCCAAAACCCATATTTTTTGTACTTTGCATAAAGCTCGTTCTGACATAGCGTCTGCAAAACCTGTCTCAAATGTTCAGCATGATCCTCTTCTGTTTCTGTCTGGCAGTAAACCAGAATGTCATCAATAAAGACAATGACGAACTGGTCTAGGAACTCTCTGAATACCCTATTCATTAAGTCCATAAACACGGTTGGAGCGTTGGTCAAGCCAAAAGGCATAACCCGAAACTCGTAGGAACCATATCTCGTCAAGAAAGCAGTCTTCGAGACGTCCTGTTCCCTGATACGCAACTGATGGTATCCCGATCGCAAGTCAATCTTTAAGAAGAAAGAATCTCCTCTCAGCTGGTCGAATAAGTCATCGATTCGGGGCAACGGATACTTATTTCGTATCGTGACTTTATTCAACTCCCGGTAATCTACACACAACCTTAACGATCCATCCCTCTTCTTTACGAACAACACAGTGGCACCCCACGGTGAAGTACTCCTTCGGATAAACCCCTGACATAACAACTGCTCTATCTGATCCCTTAGCTCTCTCATCTCCGCTGGAGCCATACGGTAAGGTGCACGAGCAATTGGCCGAGTGCCCGGCATCAAATCGATAACAAAATCTATCTCTCTACTAGGAGGTAATCCAGGTATATCTTGAAATTCGTCAGCAAACTCCCTAACGACTGGAATCTAATCGAGTGGTATCACCACTTCCTTAGAGGTCTCATCCTCTATATACTACAAGTGAGTGGACGATCCTCCCTCGGGGCGAGGCATCGCCACTAAAAACATCTCCTGCCCGGAAATGGCAAAAATGATACTCCTACTGAAATAATCAATCATGGTTCGGTACACAACCAGCCAATCCATACCAATAATCGCATCGTACTCAGTCATCTCTAATACTAATATATCAGCAGGTAAAGTAAATCTCCCGATCTCTATACCCACACCTCTACAAATAAGGGAAATCACGTAACCCCTACTCAACGGTGAATCTACGCAAGTAATCGTGCTCTCTGCAGTGTCTAACAACCCCAAAGTGCGTGCAAATCTCGTGGCAATGAAACAGTGTGTGGCCCCCGTATCAAATAAAATACGCCCTATAGTCCCCTGAATAGAGAACATACCCTCAATGGCAGGTGGATCCTATGGGACTGCTGCATGCTGGAGTTGGTAAACTCGCCCGCACTGAAGCTATCCCTGCTGGACTGGAACTGCTAGGATGGGTGACAAAGCTGGCATCTGTGGTGGTGCTGGGAGGGCGTCGGGAAATATAGGTCTCTGGGGCTCATGTCGAGCACCCTGCTGCTGCTGCTGCTGTGGGATCCTGCCCCTATCAGGACACTCCTGGCGCTTGTGGCCAATCTTTCCACAAATGAAACATTTCTCCAGAAAGTTCCCCCCTCTCTGACCCTGCTGCCCACGGCCCTGGTGGCCGTTGCCATTCCTCCCCTGGTCGTGCTGGCCCTGATGAAACTGCTGTTGTTGGCCATGCTGGTCGTGCTGTCCCTGCTGGCCCTGACGAAAACCTCCCTGACTATTCCTGAAACCCCCAGATCTGAACCTCTTAAAATCCCCATGCAGTGAACCCTGATCTCCCTGCCTATGCTGAGCCTGAGTAGATTGTGCCACGCTGGCACCATTTCCCCCTGTCCTGCCCTGCTGGCTAGACTCTCCTGATCGCTTACTCTCCGACATGTGGAAGCGGTGATCCTGGAAGTGAAGTAGTGCTACGTTAACCACATCAGAATAAGTGGCCAACGAGAGATTACCTAACAAGTGTTGACGGATCCTCCAAGTCAACCCATCCATAAACTTCTGAATCTTTTTCTCATCGATCGGAATCTCATCGGAAACAATGTACAAGAGATTAGTGGATTCGGCCTCATACTTGGCCACGGTCCTCCCCTCCTGCTTGAGGTTCATTAACTTCCTCCTCATTTCGATGTGAACAGCTGATGGAAAATACTTGCGGTCGAACCGCACCCAAAACTCCTGAATAGAAAGAACATCTATCTCCTCCGTGGTGGTAATGGACTCCCACCACTGCAACGCTGATCCTACTAGCTTAAAAGTAGCCAGTATCTGCTTCTGAACATCCGTGCACTCTACATCCTTAAGTGCCTTTGAATGTCCTTCTTCCACTTACTGGACACAACAACGTCGGAGCTACCTGCAAACTCCGGAGGGTGTGCTTTCTGAAAATCATCACGAACACGTTCCCAAGAAGACGGGAATGCATGGGCCTGAATTGGCGCTACTACCGGCGTCTGAGGTGGTGCCTGCTGCACAACTGCTAGGGCGGCATTTACCGCTTAGGCTACAATAGCTGCAACCTCTGCGGCATTCGAGGAGCCCTGAACTGGTGCAGGCTGTGGCACGGGCTGAGCATCCCTGGGAACTCGATGTGCATGTCGTGGGGGCATCTGAAATGAGAGTAAAGTCTTATAAGTTCGCAATTATTATCTCAAAATAGCTGAAGAGCGAAACATACCCAAAAGAATACAAGAATCCTAAAATATAGGGCTCTACATCAAAGAAAGCTCAGCGAAAACATAACAAGCCGTAAAGATCCTAAGGGTACTAAAACCTGATGCTCTGATACCACCTGTGACACCCCGACTAATTAAATACCGAGTAGCTACTCCTTTATTCAAATTAATACAAAATGTCAAGTTGGTCCAGTTCATAGCATCACTGTCGAAAAACATTTTAACAATTACTAGACACCTAATATTTAAAAAGTGAGTTGTCAATTTTAATTAAATCCGATTTACATACAACTAAAGTAAATTAAGAAATACTGATACCACAACCACATCACAGTCGCAATAAGATAACAATGTAATAAACTGAATCTGGAGGAATACACCTCACAACAATTCGAATACTTAAATAAACAAAATACAAAGTCTGAACCATTAATTAATTACAACCCAAAATCTGAAATTGAACTGAATAAGTAAAATGTCTCTAAAAGGAAATGGCGACATGCCCTACAGATGAGTAAATCTGAAGTAGAGTCAAGATAGAAAGTGGAGGCGTCTACTACCGAGGCCCTGTAACTTCCACAGCAGCTACAACACGTCACTGGGATGGAACTCCAATGCTTGGTGTCCTTGTGGCTGGGCACCTAAAAAGGTTTTTACAAAAATAGATTTGAAAGCAAACGGGTCAGAGCCCGATTGTGAAAACAGTTTAAAATACAGCAGGTGTTTAATATCATTAAACAATGAATATAAAATACATGATAGTGCGTGCACTCACATGAATTCCTTACCTCTCAACTAAGTGTGCACTCCTATCTTATCCATACCCGTTCCAGTTATTCCCATATCTAACTAGTCCAATACACAATCTAACATTACTATACGATTACCAATTCAATTCCCGACATCTTAATTTAAACAGAGAGTTGTACTTTTCTTCTTAGTTCTCAAAATTAGTAATACTCGACACTGGGGATTTTTCCATTTTTAACTCTACAAAAATGTTGCTATTATTCACTTACATTTATACATGACAGTTCATTTCAATTAACAGTATATTATTCTCATCATAGATATATAATACTGGAACCCCGAGGCTAAGCTACGGTGCACACACATACTCTGCTATCGAATCCCGGTACATCACGTACATAAGGACCACGTATTCCGAATCTCTCAGGAATCGTTCCGACAAGTAACAAACACACACAATGGAGGCGAACATAGTTCACATCACATGGGTCACGCACATACCTACGCTCCCATGATCAGCAGACTTATTAACTATTCAATAAGTCCTTCTCTGACCTATGTCCTCGAGGTACCAATTTAAATCCCCCCGTAGGAACACAAAGATTAGATGGCCCTAACCGAACGCCGACCTCCCGTGATAGCAAGTATGGTAGGTATGTTATACACAATTGACTACATATACCAAGCATTCACACATCTTTGATATTCCATAATATTAATAGAAGTATATTTCTCGTCTTTATACCATCATTTAATGTTGTACGTTTACAAGTCCCCTATTAATACACATTAAAGTTGTCAACTCTTCTCACGTCGTAATTTTAGGTGCTCGTTTCCTAATCCATAAATTTTATCCGGTTTACTACACAATTATAAGTTTTACTCCTCAACGTACTCCAATCTCACAATTATACCCACTAGTCAATAAGGGAAGGTTAGTGCTCCATTAAATAAGTCTACGGGAAGTTTGAAATAAAATCAGGCCTAATATGGCCATTCTGTCAACTCGTTAGAAGTCTCATTCGAACGAGGTCGTTCGAACGAGTGTCGTTCGAACGAATGACTTCGAACGAACTACCAACTCGTTAGAAGGGGTACTGTAATCTCGTTAGAAGTCTCGTTCGAACGAGGTCGTTCGAACGACCTGGGCAGGTCTTCTAACGAGATGGCAGATTACACCCAAAATTCTCCCAATTCATTTTTCTTCATTCTTCTCTTCTCTAAATCCATCCTAAGACCATCCAAATTACATTTTTATGTTTGTAAACTATTTTTAGTCACTCTAGGTCATACCTTACCATACTTTTGGGGTCGAATCTTACAAATCAACAAGTCAAAATCATAAATCCCTAAATTTTACCCCAAACCCTATGAACATGAACCTAGAATTTTATTATGCCTAAATACTCATCATAAATCCGTTTTTAAATCATCAAAGTTAAGTTTTAAATACCAAATTTCGTCCATAATCATTATACATGCAATTCGTAACCAAGATCAAGGGTTTCTATAACAAGGTTTTCTCCAAAATATACACAGCATGAGGTTTCTACACTAAACATGGAGGAAATATTCATTGCAATTAAAAATATCAAATCACTTGCCTTAGATTTGTTCTTCAAATATGTTGTCGGTGTTTCAAGGTTGATTCTTCTCTCTTTTTGGTCACAATCTCTTCCAAAATGATGGTGCGGAGATGGTTTTTGGTTTGGAACCCTGTGATAACTTCTCTCTAACTCCCGTAGCCCACTTCTAATGTTTTTGGCTGGTAATGGCCTTAGTGGCCTCTTTAACATTATAAAAATAAACTCTAAAATTCGTGGGTTTTAATTCCTCCATTTTTAAAATTACCAAAATGCCCTTCTAGGTGGTTTGGCCTAAAAATGCCCCGGGACCCAAACTAAACCTCCGGCTAGTGTTTTCTGACTATTTCGACCCTTCCGGACACGTTGGCACACTCAAAATGACCATTCGATTTATAAAAATATAATTCACTTTTTTAATTTAAATAATTTCGTTCCTGACGCGACTGACACGCGCGTCCAAACTAAATTCTCCAAATTGTCGTATTTCTGACTCGCGATAATTTTAATATTCAATACTCATATATTACCATATATACTCAGATATATTCAATTTTAACATCGTAATCAAATACCAACTCACATCTCGCTAGTATTTATATCCGGATTAATTCCCAATTAGTTCCCATTTAATTCAATTAATCCCTTAAATAAAAATCAATAAAATTACGGGGTATTACATTAGCCCCTAAGCATATTAAATGACATTAAATAAATTAACTAATTAATTAAAGGACGACTAATTAATTAAAGTAACAACTCATTAAATTAACACTACAAATTAAACTAGGCTAGGAAATAAATAGTAATCATGAAAATCTAGGCTAGAAAGCTTTAAGTAGGCAAAAGAGACAATAAATAGTGTCCACTTACATTAATGGGTATCAAACCACTAAGAAAATGGAGGAGAGGGGTGTTCTCCACATAAATCCGCAAAAATTACAAACCCTAAGTTAAACTAAGAGAGAGAGAGAGAAACTAGAGAAAAAAGATAGATAGATTACAAAAATAACTAAAGTTTCTATTTATAGTAAGTTGGGAAAAGGAAAGAAAGAAAAAGAAAACAGAAAAGAAATAAGGATAAGTCTCCTAATTAAGGAATAAAAAGAAAATAGAAAAAGAAAATAAAAAAAGGAATAGGAAAGAAACAGGATAACAAAAAATCTCGGACAAAAGCAGAGCACCGATCGACCGGGTGTGATGACCAATCGACCGCGGAACAAGGGACATCAACACTGTCAAGCTCGCAAGGCAAAAGATGATTCGTCGGTCGACCGCGTGGAGTCAGTTGGTCGACCGCGGCTGCTGCAACCTCACTCGCAAATGCTCCCATGGCAGCCATGAAACCCACAAAACCCATGGCCATTTTTTTGGCACAACCCGAATCCGTGCGCCGCAACACCACTTGAAAATCCACGCACCATAGCTAAAAACCACCATACCCATGTCCAAGCTCCATGAAAATGGCCAAAACCCACATAAGCTCCACAACCCATCAATGGTGGAAGTCACCAAACCAATACCCATTTCGGGTTAAATCCGAGACCCAATCGACCCGTGCATAGACCCGAATCAAAATCGTGTTCCAATTTGAGCTCCACATGGCCAAATCAAAAACCCGAGCAAAATCCCAAATCACCATCTTCATTTGCCGTCAATAATGAAGTAGGGACACAAAGGGAATTAATGGATTTGTTATTAAAGAAGAAAAGGGACATGGATGTAATTAATAAAATTGTTAATGAATCTTTTATAATTCTTTCCGATTGAAGGTCCGTGTTTCCTTTGTTCAAACTCCGATTTGCGCACCGTTCGCGTCCATACGAAGCTTAGTCATAGGGCTACAATTTTCGTGAATGCTTTGGACAAAAATCCCAAAGTGTGAAATTACAAAAATGCCCCTGAACGTTCGAATCGCGACGGAACTTTATCGGAACGTGCCCAAACTTCATACTAAGCACTTTAATACCTATAAAAGCTTAATTATACCTTAAATAATATTTTAGCATGTAAAACGAAGGTTGTCTGATTAACGAGCATAATTATGGGCATTAAAGTACCGAGGGAGCTAAAAAGCCTAAGTTCGAGGGTAATTAAATGCATAATTCGATACGAATCAGATGTGCTCTTCAAACTCAATGTAATGACTATAATGTCTATTAATAATAAGAAGAAGATGAACGTATCTTCTGCTTAATTGCTTGAGTCTTCTAATGTTTGGCATGATAGATTAGGTCATGTTAATTATGATATTATTCATAGATTAATTAATTTAGGCTTAATACCAAAATTTAGTATTGACTCAAGTCGCAAGTGTGAAACGCGCGTGGAATCAAAGTTAACTAAAACTCCGTTTAAAAATGTTGAAAGAAGTATAAACCCTCTTGAGTTAATTCCTAGTGATATATGTGATTTAAAATTCGTACAAACAAGAGGTGGAAAAAAGTATTTTATTACTTTTATTAATGATTGTACAAGATATTGCTATGTATATTTTCTTAGAAGAAAGGATGAGGCAGTAAATATTTTTGAACATTATAAAAATGAAGCTGAGAATCAACTTAGCAAAAAGATTAAAGTGGTTAGGGGTGATAGATGAGGTGAATATGATTCCCCTTTTGAAAATTTTTGGTCAAAACGCAGAATTATTCATTAAACTACCGCTCCTTACTCACCTCAATATAATGGGATTGTGGAACGTAAAAACTAAACTCTAAAAGAAATGATGAATGCTATGTTGATAAGTTCGGGTTTACCTCAGAACTTATGGGGGGAAGCTTTGCTTTTTGCAAACTCCCTTCTCAACAAAATGCCTCATAAGAAATCGCAAAAGAAACCATATGAATTGTGGAAAGGTCGAACACCTTCCAACAAATACCTCAATGTGTGGGGGTGTCTAGCAAAGGTAGTGGTTCCTGATCCTAAAAGGATTAAGATAGGACCAAAAACTGTTGATTGCATATTTATTGGTTATGCAATTAATAATAGTTCATATCGATTTCTTGTACATAAATATGAGATTCCTCATATACACTTAAATACTATATTGAGTCTAGGAATGCATATTTCTCTGAAGATATATTTCCTAGTCAAAATAAAGTGGTTGATTCAAGTTCTTGTAAAAGAATTTATGATACTGCATCTAGTAGTCATCAAAGTAATATGGAAAATGAATATATTGAGAAAGATGATGACCTCGAACCTAGACGCAGCAAAAGGACAAAGACTTCAAAGTCTTTTAGTCCAGATTTTCTAACATGTACGTTAGAAAGTGAGCCTGGAAACTTCGCAGAAGCGATGTTAACTCCAGAAACCCCTTCTTGGAAATAGGCTGTCAATAGTGAAATTGAATCCATCATGCAAAATCATATATGGGAACTGGTTGGCCTTCCACCAGGAAGTATACCTCTTGGATGCAAGTGGATATTCAAGAGAAAATTAAAATTTAATGGATCAATTGATAAATACAAAGCTAGACTTGTAGCTAAAGGTTATAGACAAAAGGAACGATTGGATTACTTTGACACGTACTCACCTGTTAAGAGAATAACGTCCATTCGAATGTTAATAGCAATTGCAGCATTATGTAATCTTGAGATACATCAAATGGGTGTAAAAACTGCATTCTTAAATGGACAATTAAATTAAGAGATATACATGGAACAACCAGAAGGGTTTAAAGTTCCAAGTAAATAAAAGAAGGTGTGTAAACATGTCAAATCCCTTTACGGATTAAAACAAGCACCTAAACAATGGCAAGAGAAATTTGAAAATGTGATGATGTCAAATGGATTTAAAATAAATGAGTGTGATAAATGTGTATACATTAAAAATACTACAAGTATCTATGTCATTGTTTGTCTCTATGTAGATGATATGCTTATTATTGGAAATAATAAGGATATTATTAAATCTACTAAGAAAATATTTTCCAGTAAATTTGATATGAAAGATATGGATATTACCCATGTTACATTAGGAATTAAAATTTCTAAAATATCGGAAGGACTTGTCTTGTCTCAATCTCATTATATTGAGAAGATACTCGATAAGTTCGATAAAGGTAGTGATAGCATCGCTAAAACACCAATTAACCCAAATCTTAATTTATATAAAAATACTGGAAATGGTATATCTCAATTAGAATATTCTTGAATCATGGGTAGTTTAATATATGTCATGAATTGCACTCGTTCAGATATTGCCTACTCAGTTAGTAAATTGAGTCGATATACAAGTAATCCAGGTGAAGGCCATTGGAAAGCCATATTAAGAGTTCTTAGATATCAAAGATATACTCTTAATAATGGATTGCACTACACGAGATATCCAGCTGTACTTGAAGGATACAGTGAAGCTAATTGGATATCTGATTCAAAGGATTCTAAATCCACAAGTGATTATGTATTTACACTTGGAAGTGCAGTGGTGTCTTGGAAATCCACCGAACAGACTTGCATTGCTAGGTAAACTATGGAGTCTAAATTTATAGCTTTAGATAAAGCTGAAGAAGACGCAGAATGGCTTCGAAACTTTTTAAAAGATATTCCAACATGGCCAAAACTTGTGCCTGCAATTTGCATACATTGTAATAGTCAATCGACAATTGGCAGGGCACAGAGCAATATGCATAATGGTAAGTCTCGACATATACGTCGAAAACATAATACCGTTAAATAACTTATCTCTAATGGAATAATTTCTATTGATTATATTAAGTCTGAAGACAATATAATGGGTCTGTTAACCAAAGGGTTAAATAGAGAGCAAGTGTATAATTTATCGAGGGGAATGGGACTAAAGCCTACCAAAATAAAGAGTTGTCTTTATGGCAACCCTTCCTAGCTGACTGGAGATCCTAAGATTTAGATTCAAAGGGACAATCAAATCTTGATTGACTCTTTGAAAAAAGCACTGATGAGTTTCAATCTCATACCTATTTATATGATAAAACAATGTTGCATAAAAAGTAAGTAAGAATAAGCGTAGCTTTTAATGATTTATATACTTTGGAAATTCAAGTGGGGGTATAATAGGATACTCTTAATGGGAAGTCACATATGTGAGTGTGAAGGGGCCGCTTCTATGAGAAATTCGAAAGGCTGAATTCTCTAAAGCACTCATGAAACCAAGAATTGTTCAGGGTCAAAGTGAAAACAACCGAAATAACCAAATTTGTTTGAAAAATTACTGTGTGAAGTCTATTGACTTGATTTACACAAAATACTGAACAGTTCAAGATATCGTGTTCACTGATCAGTAAGTAAATTCGATAGTCTCTTACTAGGGAAGATTCAAGGCCAAAAGCAATCTCTCCCCATGCAGGATTTTTTTATAGAACTCTCTTGTGTCTGCATAGTCGTTTATGTTGATCCCACCAATTTTCATTCATATGGGGGATTGTTAGAATTTATGGGTTTACTTAAGTTGACAAAATCAAAGTTTGGTCAACTTTGGGGTCAATTTATTATGGGACACACACGTCTTTTGAGACAACTCAAAGTAGTAACTTGTTCACCTCCGTAAGGAGTATAACGTGGTATACTCACATACGAAAAATCGTAAATTATTGAATGAGAAATTATAGCTAAAATTACTCACTTGGAACATGAAAAATGGTTGAAGTGTTTAAGTTAAACCTTGTCCCACATAGGAAGAATGTGTAAAATGAGTGTTGTATAATATAACTCATTTTGACTTAAAGGCTTGGTGCCCTTGGGGTATCCCAACTCTTTGAAGGAGGGAGGACCTACATGAACTTGGTTTGACTTCCAAGCCCACATGCGTTCGCGCGCCACAGTCGCCCGCCTGTCGGCCCGACCCGGCTCAGGCTTGGGGTCGTGGGTTAGGGGTCGTGGGTTTTGGGCTTTAACTTAGCTAAGGTATAATCTTTGGGGGCCAAATTTATTGGGCTTTTTATTATTTTTTGTGAATTTTTCTTAGTGAATTCCGACCCATTTTTTATTTCGTTTTTTATTTTTTTCTTTTGACAGTTAATTTCGGTTATTCCCAACAGTTGACTATTGAAATTTCCAACCGTTTTTAACTGCCACTTATTTTTGTATAAATAAGTGACCTGGGGTCTCATTTTAACGTTACGAAATTCATAAAGTCAGTCCATTTATTCTGTGAGTTCATATCAGAGTTCTTAATAGTTGGTTCAAACAAACTTCCAAATTGGGGTGCTACTTTTGCAAGTAAAGATTATTGTATCCCGGGAGACGATTGTCGCTGCATCCGAGAAGCACTAATTCGGGACAAAATTCGTCCTAAGATCAGAGTGTTTAACACTTGCCTCAATCTAGTTTCGGTGTTATTTGCATATTAATTTTGAATTCTTCTTTTTAATTTATATATTAATTTTTTGATTATTCTGTAATTACTAATTTCGTAATTTTAGTAATATAATTAAAAAATCATTTTGCATAATAATTAGTACACAAGGGAGATTACCCCCACCATGAGGGCAAGAGATTTCTATATATAGTAAGAAAGTTACAATTGTAGTACAACTGGTAGACCTTATCCTAATTGAATTGGTTGAACAGTTTATAAGTCTTGCAAAGACTAAACGTCTTCACAATGTCCAATTCTAACAGATATAGGGTTCTGTATTTTCATTTGTAATCATAATTATTTAGTCCCATTTATAAAAAAAAAAAAAAATCATTTTTAGTCACTCTCATGTTTTTGTATTTTTAGTTATTGGTCATGTTGTAACAACTATGGGACAAGTGTCATTATCTGTGGAAAGGAAGAGAGGCAGTTATAAAACGATTATATTGCGATTTTGAGACTTACTACAATTTAAAAAATATTGTAATGACAGCCTAACAAAACTTTAAAAATGAAATTAAAGCCAAAAAACTATTTTCATCATCCTTTCAAAAAAATATCAAATTTTGGCTTATATGCTTTGCATAACCTCAAAGGAAAGAACGTGGCACTTTACGTCCTTCAATGACTAAATTTAAAGAATAAAAAAGTGTTCTCGTTTTTTCATATCTTTGGTCTACATAAAGGCCTCTTCAATTTATAAATACAGTTATTTAAGAATAATGTATAATTACAGTTGTTTACAAATTAAAAAAGATTGTGGGGCCTTGGTGTGTAGAAAAAGAGATAAGAGACTCTAAACCAATAATATAAGACAAAAAGAGAGGAGAAAAAATGTTAAACAAAACAATTTTAGCCTTTCTTGAAAAATGTTGTTCATAACTAATGTCATTATTTTTAGAATAAAATCACTAAAAAGACTAGATATTATTTTTAAAGACATTAGAGTATATATAAATAAAATTGACAGTAAAACTCAATGACGACACGTGTCTCCAATTAATATTTACTCAATAAATTCAGTTTATAATACAACTATCCATCCTCTATACTCCCAAGCATATTAACACTCTTCTTATGTGCATATCATAAAGATGGTAGAAGTCTCACAAAATTTCACAAAACTGGGGTAGTTTTAAGGTAATCTATCGCTGAGGGATCTGAAGGTTGTGAAGGATTTTTTTTGTTAAACTTTTCATTGTTGGGTTTGGTTTGATTTTCAGTTTGAAATCAGTATGGTTTTTGGGGTTCTGTTTAAAAGTGTTAAATCGATTGTTAATTAATCGTGCGATTTAGGCATTGATTTCTTGGTTTGTTTTCTTTAATGACAATTTGATAGGTTCACTGTTAACGTTAAGAGATATTATGGGATTGTTGCTGGGTTTTAATTGATTTTCAATTTTTGGATTTGGATTTTGAAATGTTTTTTATTTGTATTTCAAGGTAATGTTTTCTCAATTTTGAATGTATTGGTTTGAAACGATTTTGGTTCAATCGACATTTTTTTTAATTTCCCGATACATTTAAGGATTTTTTATTCAATTTTGTTAATTTATTTTAATTAATAACAAATACTAAAGGGGTTTTTTGTTGTCAGCAAAAGATATTACCAGGCATAAGGAACTCTTGGAAAGCTGTAGGAAAGATGAAATTAGATCTTCAATGATATTTTTGGTAGCTGATTTAGAATAGAGATGTGGCATCCAGAGTTTTAATCTAATTCTTCCAATAGCCTACTACTCTTATATGTGTAGTGTTATGATTTTTTTTTTATAAACTTTACTAATAAGAATGAAACATTGACATCACTAAAAAAATAAGTCTTAAATTGCTAAGAAAAAAATTATATATACATAAAATTATATTTGTGCAATTTATCTCATTTTTCTTCTATGTCGCAATGTGCAGTAGTCATTTCTTCTCTGGGTTATTCCGATTTTGTTTTCCCCACATTTTTAGGATTAAATATGTGAAACCATTCACTTACATCAACAGATTTGCATATATTCAAGCAAAGCATGATTTTTTCAAGGATGCGAGAAGATTTTGTCATTATTTTTATTGTCTAAGGATTATATTTTCTTATCGTAAATTGAACATTGGAAAATCATTATAAATACCATTCTCATCTTAACCAGATTTTACAGAGGTTTTATTTACGCCCACATATTGTGTGGTTGCATGCTAGTTTTGAATTAAAAATTATGAATTTTTCTTTAAGTTACCCTACATTTAATCTTAATAAGGGCTTTAGCCTCTTTCATTTATGAACAATCGTATATCGAGGTAACTGCCTCTTGTATGAGCTAAAAAAGAGAGGAGGAAAAAAAATAGATAAATAAGGCTGAACACTAGAAAGCTTAAGGTTCCTTTTTCTTGGGTAAATGTTATCAACCTTGTTGATTCTTGTGATTAAGTCAACAGTGTCAAACTTGGAGAATTTGTATGTGCCATGCCAGCATGAAGGCACTGTTTGTGTATAATGGGGGCCATTTAGAGAATATGCTACGGCCGGTCGTATTTGTGTCATTTAAGCAAGCGACCTAATCAAAATAGTTCAATTTTATGCGACTTTCTGATTTATAGATAATGTCATATTCGCTTTATGTTTCTCATAAATCCTTAAAATAATCCCAGCTTTAAAATATTTTCAAAACGATTTTCAATTAAGAATTGATTAAAAAAATGTGATTTTCGTTCAAGTGATTCTCACTAGGAGCTCTTGCAAAATATGTGCAAGGTTTTTCAAACTAATTCTTGATTGTGTACCATTTTGAAAAATCTTTTAAAGATGATCTTTTTGATAAAACCATATTGTATAAGCACCATTTTCACATTAACCCTTCTATTATGTCATATGACTAATGAGATAATTCTAGGTCGATACAAAAAATGACACATTTTGGTGCGACAAACTAATGTGTCACAGTCATATTGACTTGTTTTTGGACTCCACTGATGTTGGGTACGTGTGAAGTGCATACACGAGTTAATACATGTGTGACATGTCAATGTATTACACAAATATATCGATTTTGTGTGTCGGCATAAAAAAAACTCACGTGTCATGTATCCGTATTAGTACTAGCATAGTGTTTTTTCATACATAGCCAATTGTGTCATCTTATTTGTACAGTCATATCTATGTTACCTATTTTTTACATAGTGTTTGAGAGATGGAAGTCATTTAACATAAACTCGTACGTACCTTAGCAAAGAATTTTGGGAAAAAAATAACAATTTTTATATGCATAAAACGCCACAGAAGTTGTTTAATAAATAAGTCTGATTGGCCTTCCTAACTACGTTATCGTCACATTAGTTTGTAAAGTAATATGTGAATTTTTTATGGGATTTTACTGGTTACTTTACGGTCAAAATTAGCAAAAATTAGAGATGCAATGGTAAATTCATATTGCATACTTTCAACCACTTTTATAATGAACTTTGTGCCCCTTTTACTTTTTTAAAAACAAAAATATTAGGGCGATACAAATTTGCGACACAGTGATTTGTCGCATTGATATTTATTATTGTCTTGTGGATGTGGGTCCGTGTCAATGATAATAGTCAATATCGATGCAACACGTTATTATATCGCACAAAATGTGTCACAAATATGTGTCGACGTAAAATGATTATTCTTTAAAAAAAAAAATGAGATACAGCCTAAAAGCCTCCCTAAAACTTAAAAAGTACACTTTTGGAGTGTCTTTTTATGACATAATGCAAGTTGTTTCTTTCCGTTTTTCATAAAAGGTATAAGGCTAAAGTCAATTGGGATTTGTGGACAACGTAGATAATTCCCAAAAGTTATTGTACAAATTATTTGTTAAGCATGCTCATTTTTATCTCTTTCAAAGGGAAAAAATATCTTTATGAAATATTTCTATTTACTTCTAAATCTGTCTTTAATTCATAGCTAAGCTTATGTCAAATTTGTGACATTATTACGCCAATTGACATCGACCATGACACATACGAAGCTCACATCAAAACATATTGTCACGTGTTAGCATTGGATGTCACGTCGAAGTGAGCCCATTATTATGGGCCACTACAAAATATATTGTCACTTGTTAGCATTTTTAGTCCCTATTTACAAATTAAAGGGACACGTGGTATGCTGTGATTGGTTGACGTTTTATGAATATGGGTTCGCGCCAGTGGCTTTATTAAAAAATAGGGACTAAAACTATAAATAAAATGTTTGTTGTCCTATTTCCAAAATACATACTACAATATGTCCTAAATTTACAAAATTCCTTTTTTTAAATCTTTACATTGAAATGACATAATTATTTGTGAAAATAATGTCACTAATTTGACTTAAGGTTAGTTTAAAAAATATGTTAAACTAAATTTACTTTCTAGCTAAGCTAGAAATCAAAAATTTAAATGACGTTTTTTTGTTTTTCAAATTTGTAATTGAAAACGGCTATACTAGCCTACTCTATGTGGTGGGGGATGAGTACATTTAAGCATAAAATATGACTTAATACAACAACTGATAACGAAAACAGGATGAAACATTAAATTTACACATTTTTCCTTTCAATTCATTTTGACTCACATTTTTAATAATTTACACATAAAATGGAATATTTTGCCTTCTAAGCTGTTGAGCGAGTGCTGTGCTCACCATTATGGTTGACTCACGAAATGTGTATACACCCAGGGTGAAGATAGTAAAGATAATTCTCCAGACACATTCTCCCATCCTCTATATATCCACCTCAAACCTCACTCTCCTGTTCCTCCTAAAACACCTTTCCTTACACCCTCTCTCACACATACAAATACAAATACAAACACATAGAAACACAGAGTCATGGCTCTTTCACATGCCATGCTCATGGTAACCATATCACTCACAATCACCGCGGTCGCCTTCGCTCAAGCTCCCTCGTCGCCTCCAATGGCCTCCACCATGCCACCACCCACTATGGCGTCACCACCACCAATGGCGACACCACCACCGATGGCAATGGCATCACCACCACCAATGGCAACACCACCACCGATGGCGATGGCATCACCACCAATGGCAACACCACCACCGATGCCGATGGCATCACCACCACCGATGCCGATGGCGTCGCCACCTACAATGGAATCCCCTCCACCCATGAGCATGGGCTCACCACCGGAAATGCCAGCCTCTCCACCAGCCCCATCACCTTCCATAAGTTTGCCACCAGCTGAGGTCCCTTCAATGCCACCCTCAGGAGCTTTCATGCATGGGGTTAGCATGGCCATGCTACCACTATTTTCTGGAGCCCTTTTACTCCTTTAGACTAAACCACCATTTTTTCCCCTTAAACTTACTGCACATTCGATTACTATTAGTATTACTATTACTTTGTGTCATATTCTCTCTCTCCATTGTTTTTTATTTTTCTCATTTGTGGTTGTTTGGAGCTCTATTTGTGATTTGTGACTTGTGAGGAAGCTGCTTTGGACCGAGATTCATTGGATGTTCCTTCTATCTCTTTTGTAACATTTTGAATTAGATTAATAAAAGATTTTACTTTATTGTATTTGTTCTTCTACTTCTTGTTCTCAATTTGCACAATAAGCTTGGGATTTTCATAGTGCCAACTATATTTGCGTTGCTTTTTCAACCTCAAATTCATCATCTCGATGAAATTAGAATATATTTTTATTATATATCACAGTTTTTATGCATCATTATTATATGTGATTTTGAATAAAAATGAAGGCGGATGAGTAAAAAACATGAATAAAGTTACATCGGAAAGTATCGGCTTGATGAAATGAAAAGGATGTAATTGTTTCCTCGTGGTCATACCATCTCTACTATGAGCAGATAAATGTTTGCCCAATAAAACTCTTTATATAATATTCACAAATGATCTTTTAGGGAAGTCGAGAGATGATTAGGATGCCCCAATCTTGTGTCAGTTTCCGGGAAAATAAATAACTCAAAATTTGAAATAAGTTTTAAAAACATTCCAAGTAATTTTCTCGCTTTCTCAATTGATGTGAATGAAATGAAATGATCAAAATAAATCCTATTTATAGTTTTTTTGTCTCCTGTTAGAATGGGCACGTTTCTTTTAAACATTTTGTTACAAAGAGTTGAGCCATTTCATAATAAATAAAGGCACAATTCATTTTAGAATTGAAAGCCACAAACTCAAATATATTGCTTTTTTCATAAAACCAATTTAAATTTTACATTTGAATTGTCTAATATATACTATTTAAAAATTCTCCAATAATTAAAATGTTACTCAACCCCTAATTCCACAGTAGAGTTGAACGTAGGGATGGGAGTAAAGTTGTAGATTAGATGGAGGAGTAATGTAGATGGTAGTGGGGAATAATGGGAGAGAAAAAGCTAGCTAGGTGCTAGCTGGGGGATAGATATATGTGGAGGAAATGAGTTGGAGTTATTGTGGCTTTTGGATGGAAATGGGTACAAGTCCTTCGGATTTTTTTTGGGAAGGGATTAAAGGAGAATGGGGTGCTAGCTTTTCAGTGGTCGAAACATTCATGGTTGGTGCAATGGTGATTGGTAGGGTTTGTTTACTCATGGGCATGATAGTGATGTGCACATGGCCTGTTTGCCCCACCACCACACATTCACATTGCCCTAAATTAATTCCAACCATTATTGACAACAAAAAATAAAAATAGAAAATTCAAGGATTGTATAACAATACAAGTTGTGTTATAAACAATGTGAATATATAAGTGAACCTAAAAATTGAATATTTTAATGAACTTAAAAAAAATCACTCTTCAACTAATTTAATGATATGAAAAATGCATGCAAAACTGATTGTGGCTTAGAAATTGGCCAACGCTTAAAACAACAACTGATCAACTTAATTTAATAGCGAACTTGATTTCAGCCATAACCCAATTTCATAACTTAATCAATTTTAATTCCTTATTGTAATTAGTCCGCGTCAGCGGCAACAGACACGTGTGTCGATCGATTTTCGGCCGATACACATATCCGTTGCTGCTGGCGCGGACCAATTACAACAATGAATTAAAATTTATGTTTAAGGGTCATTTTATAATTAACATTTAATTGTCGACATATTTTCATTAGTGAACAACATCTATGTACACGTAACTAATAATACATAAAATCAAGCCACAATGAACAGTAATCTCACTTAAAGATATTAGAAGTATAGGCCAACAATTCTCTCAGGTTTCATTACAATGACATCTAATAACGTGATTCAAGCTGGCTGTTACCTTAGAGGTGAAGACAATTTGGAGGGCGCAAAAATTGGATGCATCTTCAAATTGTACAAGCACTTTAAAATGAACTGCTTGATATATAAAGTTGTGATTGATTCTTAATTGGAAGAATTGGACGCAGCAGTGGAGTTGGTAGAAGAAGAGTTGTGGCTTAGAAATTAAGGTAAATGAGTTAGGGGCTGGTAGCTAAATGGTTAGTAATGGGGTAAATGTGTGGTTTCTTGTAGTGCGTGTGTCGGTGTTTAAAATGAGGAGTGGGTTTTGTGCGTGCGTAAACCATGTCATTAAATTAGTTGAGGGGTGCTTTTTTTTAAGGTTCATTAAAATGTATATTTTTCAGGTTAACCTCTAATCCTCTCTCTCTCTCTCTCTCTCTCTCTCTCTCTATATATATATATATATATATATATATATATATATATATATATATATATATATATATATATATATATATATACGGTCCAGATCTTCGAGGGACCAAGTTAGCAGACTTAATTGACGGACTAGCTACTGTCCAAAAAATCTGGGACCGCTTTGTCTTTTTATATTATAGTCTTTTTCAAAGGTTTCTTAGAATATAAATTTCTACCCCAATAGATTCTAGACTCTATTCAGCTTATTTTAGAATCTATTCTAATCTGGAAGCCTGAGTGTAGAAGTTTCAGGGCTATTTCTCCGGCTTTTACCGTCACTATCGTACTGGAATTCGGAAGAGTGAGGTTATCTATATAAATATTTTTCTTTGGGAATTTAGAGATTTCAAGAGGTTTTTGAGGAAAATATTCTAGCCTTAAATATCTAATGCGGTATTCAGGTTTTATCAATCTAGTTTCTTTATATATTTGATTAACAATATAAATTAGGTTGCCTTCTATAAATTCGTCTAATTCGTTGTCACCATCGGATGGAAAAATTATACGATACGTTCTAGGGGCAGCTGTCTCTACGTTTTTAAGAAGATGGCGAATTTCTCCTGCTCTAATTAAGGTAGTTCTTGTTTTAGGTAACCTTTTGCGTCTAATGTATTTTAATACGTCTATAGTATCTTCAAGTATTCTAGTATATTTTTGGTATTTTTCTGGTCTTGAAAGTGTGACACCCCGCCTAATTAAATACCGGGGGATCACTCCTTTATTAATTTAAAATCAAGGTGAACAGTTGGTTCATTCTTAGCATCACTGTCGTAAAAATAACTTTTCCAAATTTAACACCCTATTTAATTTAGCTAAGTGTCAAAATCATTTTTTAAACATTACTTTCCAATTTTATTTATTTATTTTATTAAACAATCAATCCAATAATTTAACATTTAACAACCCAATCCCAGCATTTAAAACTTAAAGTAAAACATACATGCTGAATAAATCCCAAAGTAACAGTACTAGAAATAACTGAAATACAAATGTCCCAATAAAACAGATAAATAGTGGAAAGGGCGACACATGCCCTATAAGGAGAATGATAGAAGTGGAATCAAGTAAATGAAATCGTCTAAGCAAGTGGCCTGCAACTCCCACCTAAGCTGCAGCACGTTCCTTCCAAGGGATCCTAAACAAGACGCCCCTGTGGCTGGGCACCTGTAATATATACATATATATACAAGAGAGAAAGAGGAATAGAAACGGGTCAGAGCCTGATAGTGTATATGATTTAAAAATTCGTTTAGCAAGTATTTAAATTGATACAGGCCAATGCAACAACATATTAGTGCGACACTCTCTTGAGAAATTCTCGCCTCTCTTCTAATGTGCACTCCTATCGCACTAACCTTTCCAATGGTTTATCTCATCATATAACACACTATCCTTCCCCAAGGATTTAACTTATCTTAGGTGACTCTCAAAATTTAAGATTTAACAACATCATGGTTTAAAAAGGATAATTTCATTTAGTACAAAACGCTCATTTTAACTTTATTGATTCATAAAGTTTTTCAATATCATATTATACTTTTCAAAACAAGTATTTCCAATTTGAGTCATTATACATGTCTTACTTACCATAACACAGTAGGCAGTTTCCCATATTTCAGAAGTTCATATATATGTTAAATACTCGTATAATATATATATTCTAACAGCACCCCACATAAAATTTTATGGTGCGGGCATACTCTGCTATCCAATCCCCGTATCAATCGTACTAAAGGGAATACAAGTTCGAAATCACTCTCGAACTGTATAAATACATACACAAACAATATTGAGGCGAAGCATAGTTTCCAAGTCCAAGAGGTCAGTACATACCCTCACGTCTCTTAGGACCGTAACTACCGATTCGATAGCCTGTACCTATGATTTTTATCTTCTAGGGTACGAGTCAATATCCCCCATAAGGCACACGAGATAAGATCGTCCCAGCGCGAAAACCTCAGGGATAGCAAGTAGCGCGGGCATGATTTTCACAAGTATATAATATATGCATACACAATCATATAAATATACCACTTTTATTATATCAATTTAGGTTTATCCAATAACCCACATTCACAACATTTATCCTCATTTTCCCATTATTATTTATCAAGTATAATGGTTCGTTTCTAACTTTAATTCGAAGGGTTTTTCCAACTTACTACGTAACCCTCATGGATTCTATTCTTCCAACTGTACAATTCAGTAGATATCCATTTATGTTCCAACGTAACTCTCTCTTATGTGTCTCTCCCCTTTAATATATACTTACATTATCCCTTATTCAAATTATCCCAAAAATATAGATTTCGCCTTACATTAAAGGATTTTGAATTGGGTTTTTCTTTCATAAATCTCATCCTAATAACTACTAAACTAATATGGATGATGCATCAACGAAATAAGCAAGATAAACACTTGCCTGGGATTTTCAGAAATCTGGTTTGGTGTTGAATTTGATGTGGTTGCGTTCCCCGTCTCGCGATCTACGCGTTTGCGGCGGTGCAAACGGGTGAGTTTTGAGCCTTGGAATGCCTTGAGAGCTCTCTCATCTCCTCTCCAATGGCCGTTCTAGTGTTTTGAGTTATCTAACCCTAGGAGATAACCTAAACATCTGATATAACCCCTTTAATTTTCGTGGGTTTAATTACCCAAAAATACAAAATGACTAAAATGCCTTCCCGGGGTACTAATTAGGCCTAAAAACGCCCCGAGATCCAAATCAAACTCCCGGGTATACTTTTCTGACTATCTTGACCCTTCCGGACGCGTTGGCGCACTCAAAACGACCATACGAACAACTTATAAAATATTTACTTTTATTTATCAATATTTAGTCCCGACGCGATACGGGCGCGTCCCGACTCAAATTTCTAAAATTGTCATTTTATTCACTCGTGACATTTAATATGGCCACTATTATATATTACCTTGCTCATTAGTAATATTCAACAAATTTTCCCATAATTACTAACTCTCATCACGTTAATAATTATAACATAATTAATTTTCGGGTTTTTATTAAATAATTAATTCACATTAATATTAATAAATCCCCAAATTAATATAGCATAAAAATACGGGGTATTACATACTTCCCCCTAATAACGGAATTTCATCCCGAAATTCGAAAAATAAGGCATACCTGGTAAGAACAAATCTGGATATCTCTCGCGCAAATCGGCCTCGCGCTCCCAAGTGGATTCCTCCACATTATGATGCTCCCACTGGGCCCGTACAAGTGGAACTATCTTCGACCTCAATCTCCTCTCACTATAGTCTAGGATAGCCACCGGTCTCTCCTCGTAAGAGCTGTCAAGCTGCAAGTCTATCTCATCTATCGCGATGTGAGTATGGGTCATATCATCCCGAAGATACCGTCTCAACGACGAGAGGTGGAATACATCGTGAATGCGATGTAAATGCTCTGGTAGTCCCAATCTGTATGCTACCGGCCCAATCCTCTCGATAATGGGAAATGGTCTCACGTACCTCGGGGATAATTTCCCTTTCTTCCCGAACCTCATCACTCCCTTCATAGGAGATACACGCAGTAACACTTGGTCCCCCACATTAAACTCCCGGAAGAACCGTTTCGCATCGGCGTAGCTCTTCTGCCTTCCTGGGCTACTCGAATGCGACTCCTGATCATCTCAATCCTCGCGGAGGTTTCTTGAATCACCTCTGGTCCTAGCAACTTGTTATCCCCCACCTCGAGCCAACAAGTTGGAGAACGACAAGGCCGACCATACAAAGCCTCAAATGGAGCCATACCAATCGTAAACTGATAAGAGTTATTATAAGCAAACTCTACCAGTGGAAGATGTGTCTCCCAACCTCCTCCAAAATCAAGAACACACATGCGTAGCATATCTTCTAACATCTGATTAGTACGCTCTGTCTGTCCATCTGTCTGTGGGTGATAAGCTGAACTCAACCTCAACTCAGTACCCATAGCCTCCTGAAAGCTTTCCCAAAAACGTGATACGAAAATCTTGTCTCTATCTGACACAATATTCAGGGGCACCCCATGTAATCTGACAATCTCAGCAATGAACAACTGAGCATACTGACCTGTGATATAATTTTTCCGCACCGGCAGAAAATGAGCCACCTTGGTCAAACGGTCTACAATCACCCAGATAGAGTCGTGGCCCCGCTGTGATGTAGGCAACCTTGTAATAAAATCCATAGAAATATTCTCCCACTTCCACGCGGGTACTTCCAATGGCTGAAGCAATCCTGACGATTTCTGATGGTCCACTTTCACCAGCTGGCAGGTAGAACACTTGGACACGAACTCAGCAATGTCCTTCTTCATCCCACTCCACCAGTATTGCCTCCTCATATCCTGGTACATCTTATCTCCTCCAGGATGTACCGCAAATCCGGACCCGTGAGATTGGGTCATCACTGCATGACGCAATTCTGCCCCTTTCGAAACCACTAACCTCCCATTAAACCTCAAACCCCCATCAGAACTAATAAAATAGGACTCAGCACCCTCGGCTAAAAGTCGTACAATCTGCTCCTGGAAAAACGGGTCTGTGGTTTGGGCCTGTATTACCCTCGTAACAATCTCGGGTGTGACTGTCATAACAGATATGAAGGAACGGTCTACTGCGTCCTGGTGACCCAACTCCTTCCACTTCGCTTTCCAGACGTCCGCTACCTCATTTACCGGTCTTCGGCTCAACGCATCAGCAACTACATTGGCTTTTCTCGGATGATACTATATGTCGAACTGATAGTCCTTCCCAAACTCTAACCATCTGTGCTGACGCATATTCAGCTCTTGCTGAGTGAACAGATACTACAGTGACTTGTGGTCTGTGAACAAACGGAACTTCTCCCCCAATAAATAGTGTCTCCATATCCGCAGTGCAAAAACGACCGCTGCTAACTCCAGGTCGTGGGTGGGGTAATTCTTCTCATGTGGCTTAAGCTTGCGGGAGGCAAAAGCTATAGCCTTCTCTTCCTGCTGAAGTACTCCCCCACGTCCCCGTAAAGAGGCATCGGTGTAAACCAGGTACTCCACACCCGGCTTCGGTAAAGCAAGGACTGGTACTGAAGTAATCTTGTCTTTCAGCTCATTGAAAGCCAATTGACAAGCATCATACCAAACATATGGTACCCCTTTGCGAGTCAGGTTCGTCAATGGACCCGCTATTTTGGAGAATCCCTGAATGAATCTCATGTAGTATCCGACTAACCCCAAGAAACTACGCACTTCCATCGGTGTCGTGGGCTGTCCCCACTCCCTCACCGCTGACACTTTACTCGGGTCAACTGCTATCCCCTGTTCAGAAACAACATGCCCCAAGAACTGTATCTCTCGCAACCAGAATCCACACTTCTCGTACTTAGCATATGTGACACCCCGCCTAATTAAACATCGGGTGATCAGGCCTTTATTAAATTAAAACAGGTTTCTCAAATGGTTCATTCTTAGCATCACTGTCGAAAACTTTTTAATTACTAATCCCCTAAGTAAAAATTAGACCGGTGCCAAATTTTATCTTTCTTAAAACAGATAAAAAAACCATGCGGAACAAAGTAAAAATAATCATGTACTATAACCCAATCAACAAAGTAAAAGTACAATAGAACAAAAATATTACCGAATAAACCATCGGCTAAAAATCCCAAACAACAATAGAATAACCACTAGTCTGAAACTAACATCTGAGACTAATACCGGACCACAAGTCCATGCATAGAATAGTGTGAGATCCTGTACTAGATCTGAATGGGAGATATCGTCTAGTCAAAATCCTGTAAGCATCCACTGTGCTACAGCTCCGAGTCTCTGGAATGGAATCATCATACATGGCATCCCTGTGGCTGGACACCTAAAAGGTTTTGAAAATATTTTATAGCAAGAGTTAGTACTCAAAACATTTTGAAAATATTTAGCAAGCGTTTATCACAATATAAAAATGCGGTTATTGATTACACATGTTAGGTTCTCGTACACTCTCTTGAGTTTACTCACCCCCCATCTCTTGTGCACACCTAACGTTCTACACTTAGCCTACCTAGCCATATCTTCCAAGATATCTAGGACTAAGTAATCATCTGAACTTATCTATACTTAAGTTCCAGTACCGCCCATACAGTACAACCGTTTCACTAACATCTCGCGTATGTTAATTAATTCTCAAGTAACATTTCATCTATGTTATTTTTCAAGACTTCCCATTTAGTTTCACTACTAAAATTACTACAATTCTCACAATTGTTGACTTCTCACTTATGTAATTAAGTTTCACTACTTGAATTACTAAATAGATTTTCTCTATCTAAAGGTGCATTTCGTAATTAAGTTTCACTACTTAACTTACCAATTCAGTATGTATCTTTAAATACATAATATATAGCAATCTACTAATACACAGAAGTAGAATATCATCAAGTATATATTTCACACACAACATATACTAAATATCAGTCATTACTATTTTGCCCTTTTTATACACGTAAAGGACTCTTGGTTCGGAATGATTCATCGACCCCAAGTAAGAATTGGTTCGGAATTATCCATCGACCCCAACTATTTTTAAAAATATATATATACACATATTCTGGCTCGGGACTCTCTCATCGCGACACCAATTCAAAGTTTGGTTCGGCATTTCTCATCGACCCCAAACATATAATAACTGTGACACCCCGCCTAATTAAATACCGGGCGATCACTCCTTTATTAAATTAAATCAAGGTAAACAGTTGGTTCATTCTCAGCATCACTGTCGATAAAAATAATTTTTCCAATTTAACACCCTAAATAATTAAGCTAAGTGTCAAAAACATTTTTCATACGAACTTCCAAATTTTAATTAAAGAAAAGATTTTTATTAGTACAAAACAACATTTCTACAATAGAGAATCACACCACGAAATTTAAATAAAACCATACATTCACCAAACGAATGTCAATAATATAAAACTAAAATCATAAACCATCCTGAAACAAATCCCATAAACAATACTGGAATAACTGAAATATAAAAATCCCCAACAATAAATGAAATGATGAAAAGGGCGACACGTGCCCCATAAATGAGAGTAATAAGAGTGGAGTCAATGACAGAAGCCGTCTACTCAAGGGACCTGCAACTCCCACCTAAGCTGCAGCTCGTTCTTCTCAAAGAATCCTAAGCAAGACGCCCCTGTGGCTGGGCACCTGAAAATATACATATATATACACAAGAGAGAGAGAGAGAAGGAAACGGGTCAGGGCCCGAAAGTGTGTTTGATTTTAAAATACGTTAAGCAAGTATTTAAATGAATACAGGCCAATGCAACATCATGTTAATTCGTCTCTCTCTTGAGAAATACTCACCTCTCTTCTAATGTGCACTCCTATTGTACTAACCTTCCCAATGGTTCGTTTATCTTAACTTATTCATATGTATACAAAACCGGATGATGACAATGTTTTATAAAAATATAACTTTCAATCTGAAATACTCCTCTCGTTTTAGCTTCATTAAATTATAAGGTTTCTCAGTGTCTTCTCATATTTTCACAAAATAAATATTTATAATTGCGTCAACAACTAAGTCCCACTTAACACATTATTGTAGGCATATTAAAGTTTATCACCATATATATATATATTAACTACTCGAATAATATATCTACAACAGCACCCCAACTAATTTATGGTGCGGGCATACTCTGCTATCCAGTCCCTGTATCGTTCACACAAAGGGAATACAAGTTCGGAATCGCTCTCGAACTGTATTAACATAAACAAAACAACGTTGAGGCGAAGCATAGATTCCAAGTCCAAGAGGTCAGTACATACCCACACGTCTCTTAGGACCGTCCGACTATCAATCTAATAGCCCGTACCTAGGATCTCTATCTTGTAGGGTACAAATCGATATCCCCCAAAGGCATCACAGGATACGATTGTCCCAGCGCGGTAATCTCAGGGATAGCAAGTAGCGCGGGTACGTTTTTTTCACATGAATATAATATATGTACACACAATATATAAAGATACCCATTCCATTATATTAATATAGGTTTCTCTCGTAACCCATAGTCATAACATTTATCTTTAATTTCCCATCATTATGATTACGTATAAGGTTTCGTCTCTAACCTTAACTCGAAGAGTTTTCTCACTCATTACCTAATACTCATGGGTTATAACCTTACAAATCTAAAATTCAGTAAATAACTTTATTTGATTCCAACGTAACTCTCTTACGCACCTCACCCTTAAGTTTCATAAATCTAACAACCTAAAGTAAATATCCCATAATTACCCTCCTCGTTGAAGATTAAAGGTTCTAACATAGGTCCATATACCCTACTGGTTCTCAATATCTCCCAAATCATTTTATTTAGAAAGCCCAAGGTTTGTTCCACGATAAATTAATTCAACTAATTAAACAAGGGAAATAATAGGCTGCCAGGGAGGGTCGATCGATCGACGTCTGGGGGTCGACCGATCGAACCTTCGATCGATCAATGCTCTAGGGTCGATCGATCGATCGAGAAGGTCTGTGAAAATTCTGCAGAAATTGCAGTGACGGGATTGCGTAAGTTTCTTCATCAAAACTCATATTTTCCAACTCTAATTGACCCAAAAAGTCTACTGTTAACATCCTAACATAATTCCAGGTATCTTTAACGATTAGCATGCGTATATACATCAATAAACATGGTTAAACAGCCTAATATTTCATCTAATCATCAAGAACCCTACAGTTTTCTTAACCTTTGTTCTAATCAGTTTTCTCCAGAAATTCCTTCTAACAAATCATCATAATTTCGTGGGTTAAACATCTACTTCACATATTAATTTCCAGAATAAGGTTCATATGATTTCTACATGCAAATCCCTATTAAAATTGGGTTTTCTTCCATGGATTATACTCTTAATCATTCCTACACTAACATGACTATTGCACCAACGAAAATACGCAAGTTAAACACTTGCCTGGGATTTCAGAGGTCTGGTTTCCTGCTGATATTGGTGTGGCTGCGTTCTCCTCCTCGCGATCTACGCGTTGGTCGTGACGGTGGTGCAAAAGGTGGTGTTTTTGGCCTTGAATCACCTAGCAAGGTCTCTCCTCTCTTCTCCACTAGCCGTCTTAGGGTTCTGAATGATCTAACCCTAAAAGGCTGACTTAAATGGCTGCTAAGGATGGCTGAAATTCGTGGGTTTAATTACCCTAATATGTAAAATGACCAAAACGCCCTCCCGGGTCACTAATTAAGCCTAAAAACATCCCGAGACCCAAACTAAACCCCCGGGTACACTTTTCTGACTATCTCGACCCTTTCGGACGCGTTGGCGCACTCAAAACGACCATACGGACAACTTATAAAATATTCACTTTTTAATTAACATAATTAGTCCCGACGCGACACGAGCACGTCCCGACTTAATTTTTCCGAAATAGTCATTTAATTCACTTATGACATTCAATATAACCAATATAACATATTACTATGCTCATTAGTAATATTCAACAATTTTTTTCATAATTGCTAACTCTAGTCACGTTAATAATTATAACATAATTAATTTCCGGATTTTTATTAAATAAATCCCCAAATTAAATATAGCATAAAAATACGGGGTATTACAATAACTTTATGTTAGTTTGGAATGTCTCATCGACCCTAACATAATTAATTTAGGTATAATCTCTCTACCTAAAAGATCACATAATTCAGTAGGTACACGCCCGACCTATTAATCATATACGTACGTAATATTTTAATCTCATATATCTACCGTACAATATTCACTTTACGATTTATCTCATTAATCGTATTTATTTGAGTATTCACACGACTCTAAGGGTCCTAGTTACCCCTTACATATAATTTCAGTAGTTATTTCTTACCCTACTGGTCTATTACTTAAATTGAATTTACTTCGCCCCGTAACTCAATTTCCGAAGTCCCCGATACTCTACTAAATCGGATTATTCTCCTCGGTCCGTAATCCAAGCCCTACACCCAATGGCCTTATTGGACCTCAACAATATACCTACTGGTCTTATTCTTACTCCCAAATAAGTATAATGTAAATCCTAGAATACTCATTCATTCCCGAACTCAACGAAGGATTAAACACAAAATTTTTGGAAAACAGCTTTCGTCGATCGATCGACGGCTGGGTTCGATCGATCGACATAGTCGATCGATCGACAGTCCGAGATCGATCGATCGATCGAACAGGGGCAGACGCAGTCTTCTTCTTCGTTAAGATTTTTCCTCCATTAACAAATCTCCAAACTCCATTATAGTCCACCAAACTTTAACCCAATGATCCTAACATATTTCCACATATACTAGGACAGTTTCTATCGTGTCAAATACATCAAAACTCCAATTACTTTAAATAATTAATGAATTAAAACCCAGAATTTCTTGAAACCCTAGTTATGGTGTTCTTCCCATATTATCATTCAAAATCCAGATTTTTATTCCGAAAATCATCAAGTCTAATCTGAATATTAATTCTCTACATAGTTTAAATCATTCTACATGCGATTCCTATCCCAACATGCATAAATATCATCTTTCTCCAATCAAAATATTTATTTAAACAAAACTATTCAAAAATCCTACACATGGGTATTATAACTTTATAATTTTTGCAATAAACAACTTGCCTTATGATCAGTAGGGTCTGATTTCGTGGTTCTTGTTGATGATTGATGATCTTCATCCCTCAATCCTTCTTCCCCAACAAGTTGATGGTAGGAATCCCTTTGAATCCTTCCCAAATCTTCTTTTTGCTTTAGAAAGTTGTGCCTCTCTTCTCTCTAATGGTATTGGTGTTGTCATGGGTGTTCTAACCCTAATTCATCTATCATACGGCTGATATAAGACTCTCAATTTCGTAGGTCTCCATACTCTCTTATGTTAAAAGACTAAAATGCCCCCGAACGGTCTCGGTTTAGCCCAAAATTACCTCGGGACTCAACCAGTACCCCCGAGTATACTATTTTGACTAATTTGACCCTTCCGGACTCTTTGGTGACCTCTAAATTATCATTTGAGTCACTTAAAAAATATTACTCGTTCTCACCCCAACGCGGTCTATACGCGATAAGTAACTATTTACCACTCGCACTAAGTAAATAAAATGATGTAATATATACCGGTATCTATCTTTCGATTAATACACCATAATTACAATTTTAAATAAAACTCTTTAAATTACTACTCTTACGTAATTTAAATCAAGCCAATATTTTCTCATTTAATTCTCCAATCTAATTAAATGGAATATTTGGAATATTCAGAAATACGGGGTATTACAGCATACAACTGATGCTCTCGTAAAGTCTGAAGAACCTGCCTCAAGTGCTCGACATGCTCCTCCTCGGAGTGTGAATATATCAAAATGTCATCTATGAAGACGATGACAAACTGATCCAAGAACTCTCTGAATACTCGGTTCATTAAGTCCATGAACACGGCTGGAGCATTTGTGAGACCAAATGGAATCACTCTGAACTCGTAAGACCCATATCTCGTCAAGAAGGCAGTCTTTGAAACATCCTGCTCCCTAATACGTAGCTGATGGTACCCCGACCTCAGATCTATCTTCGGAATGAAAGTTGATCACCTCAGCTGGTCGAACAGATCATCGATTCGAGGCAACGGATACTTATTCCGTATCGTGACCTTGTTCAACTCCCGGTTTTCCACACATAACCTCAGTGAACCACCTCTCTTCTTCACAAACAAGACTGGAGCTCCCCAAGGTGTGGTACTCCTGCGAATGAAGCCCTGACCTAACAGTTGCTTTATCTGATCTTGTAACTCTCGCATCTTCGCCGGAGCCATACGGTATGGAGCGCGTGCTATTGGTCTAGTATCTGGCAATAAATCTATGACAAATTCTATCTCTCGACTGGGGGGTAGGCCTGGTATCTCCTGAAACACATCGAAATATTCACGAACAACTGGAATCGAGTCTAACGGAATCACAACCTCCTTAGAGGTATCCTCCTCTATATAATACAAATGAGCAGTCGAACCTCCCTCTGGGCGAGGCATCGCCACTACAAACATCTCTTGCCCCAGAATGGCAAAAATAATGCTCCCACCGAAGCAATCAATCATGGCTCTATAAGCTGCGAGCCAATCCATACCGATAATAACATCATGCTCATGCATATCTAAGACTAACATGTCTGCAGGTAATACCAAACTACCAACCTCTACCCCCACTCCCTGGCATATAAAGAAGATAAGCGACCCACACCCCAGTGGTGAGTCTACACACGTCACTGTGCTCTCTGCTGTGGCTAACAACCCTAAGGCCTTCGCAAAATGCGTAGCTATAAAATAATGTGTCACCCCGGTATCAAACAAAACTGAACTCATAGTACCATGGATAGGAAACATACCCTCAATCGCGGGTGGTGCCTGTGGAGCTGCTGCCTGGTGGACGTTATAGACACGTTCGTACTGTAACTGCCCCTGCTGCACTAGAGCTGCTGGAATGGCTGGTAGGGCTGGCACCTGGGCTGGAGCTTGGAGGACAGCTGGAAAAAGTGGTCTCTGTGGCTCATTACGGGCACCCTGATGCTGTGGGGCCCTATTACCCTATGGGAAATCCTGGCGCTTATGACCATGCTTGCCGCATACAAAACACCGGCCTCTGAAGTTACCTCCCCTCTGACCCTGCTGACCACGGCCCTGCTGGCCGTTACCTCCCCGCCACTGGCCCTGTTGGCCCTGATTAGCACGCTGTTGGCCATGTTGATTAGGCTGGCCCTGCCTATAACCCCCAAATCCCTGCCTGGAATCACCTGAATGGAATCGCTTAGTAGGGTCCCCCTGATGGGAACTCTGCTCGTGTTGACGAGTCTGTCCATGAGATGGTGCCCCACTAGCACTACTACCCCCGGTCCTGCCCTGCTGGCTGGACTCTCCTGCTTCCCTGCAGATGGAAGTGGTGATCCTGGCAATGTAGTAACGCAGCATTGAGTACATCAGTGAAAGTACTCAGAGATAGATTCCCTATAAGATGCTGACGGATCCTCCAAGCTAACCCGTCCACAAATAACATTATCTTCTTACTATCAGTAGGTGCCTCATCTGGCACTATGGTGAGAAGTCTCGTGAACTCCTCCTCATACTCAGCAACGGTAGAGTTCTCCTGTTTCAAATTCAGTAATTTCTGCCTCATCTCAGTCTGCACGGCGGGTGGAAAGTACTTGCGATCAAACCGCTCCCAAAACGACTGAATAGGGACCGTGTCCCTCTCCTCCAGGGTGGTAGTGGACTCCCACCACTGCAAAGCGGCTCCCACCAGCTTAAAGGAAGCCAATAACTGCCTTTGCACGTCAGTGCACTCATACATACGAAGATGCCGCTGGATGTCTTTCTTCCATTGGCTGACTGTGACGATATCTGAGCTACCAGAGAACTCAGGGGGATGCGCCTTCTGAAAAGCGTCCCTAACCCTCTCCCATGCAGATGGAAGCTGTGTTGGTACTGGCGCCACTGCCTGAATCTGGGGTGGAGCCTGCTGAACCACTGCTAGCGCGGCATTCACCGCCTGAGCAACATTGGCGGCTACTTCATTAGCATTCATAGTGCCTTGTGCCGGAGCTGCTGGCTGCTCGGCCTGGGCACGCCTATCCTTCGATGCACGTCTCGGAGGCATCTGAAACGTGAAGAAGTTTATTAGTCTCCAGTCATTGTCAAATCCCATATGGCTGGAGACGTAAACGTAAAAGCAGGAATACAACAATCCTAAAAATAGGGCTCTATAGCAAAAACGTTAAGTTGAAAGCGAAAATAAGCCGTACAGATCCTATGGACAATAGAACCTGATGCTCTGATACCACCTGTGACACCCCGCCTAATTAAATACCGGACGATCACTCCTTTATTAATTTAAAATCAAGGTGAACAGTTGGTTCATTCTTAGCATCACTGTCGTAAAAATAACTTTTCCAAATTTAACACCCTATTTAATTTAGCTAAGTGTCAAAACCATTTTTTAAACATTACTTTCCAATTTTATTTATTTATTTTATTAAACAATCAATCCAATAATTTAACATTTAACAACCCAATCCCAGCATTTAAAACTTAAAGTATAACATACATGCTGAATAAATCCAAAAGTAACAGTACTAGAAATAACTGAAATACAAATGTCCCAATAAAACAGATAAATAGTGGAAAGGGCGACACATGGCCTATAAGGAGAATGATAGAAGAGGAATCAAGTAAATGAAATCGTCTAAGTAAGTGGCCTGCAACTCCCACCTAAGCTGCAGCACGTTCCTTCCAAGAGATCCTAAACAAGACTCCCCTGTGGCTGGGCACCTGTAATATATACATATATATACAAAAGAGAAAGAGGAATAGAAACGGGTCAGAGCCCGATAGTGTATATGATTTAAAAATTCGTTTAGCAAGTATTTAAATTGATACAGGCCAATGCAACAACATATTAGTGCGACACTCTCTTGAGAAATTCTCGCCTCTCTTCTAATGTGCACTCATATCGCACTAACCTTCCCAATGGTTTATCTCATCATATAACACACTATCCTTCCCCAAGGATTTAACTTATCTTAGGTGACTCTCAAAATTTAAGATTTAACAACATCATGGTTTAAAAAGGATAATTTCATTTAGTACAAAACGCTCATTTTAACTTTATTGATTCATAAAGTTTTTCAATATCATATTATACTTTTCAAAACAAGTATTTCCAATTTGAGTCATTATACATGTCTTACTTACCATAACACAATAGGCAGTTTCCCATATTTCAGAAGTTCATATATATATTAAATACTCGTATAATATATATATTCTAACAGCACCCCACATAAAATTTTATGGTGCGGGCATACTCTGCTATCCAATCCCCGTATCAATCGTACTAAAGAGAATACAAGTTCAGAATCACTCTCGAACTGTATAAATACATACACAAACAATATTGAGGCGAAGCATAGTTTCCAAGTCCAAGAGGTCAGTACATACCCTCACGTCTCTTAGGACCGTGACTACCGATTCGATAGCCTATACCTAGGATTTCTATCTTCTAGGGTACGAGTCAATATCCCTCATAAGGCACACGAGATAAGATCGTCCCAGCGCGGAAACCTCAGGGATAGCAAGTAGCGCGGGCATGATTTTCACAAGTATATAATATATGCATACACAATCATATAAATATACCACTTTTATTATATCAATTTAGGTTTATCCAATAACCCACATTCACAGCATTTATCCTTATTTTCCCATTATTATTTATCAAGTATAATGGTTCGTTTCTAACTTTAATTCGAAGGGTTTTTCCAACTTACTACGTAACCCTCATGGACTCTATTCTTCCAAATGTACAATTCAGTAGATATCCATTTATGTTCCAACGTAACTCTCTCTTACGTGTCTCTCCCCTTTAATATATACTTACATTATCCCTTATTCAAAATATTCCAAAAATATAGATTTCGCCTTACATTAAAGGATTTTGAATTTTATTTTCAAAGATGAGAATTTCAAACGGTTTCGAAATCGGAATTAAAATGGAGTTTTAATTGAATTTTTATTATCTCTAAGAGTCCTCAAAACATAAAACTGTCTAGCAAAAAAAAAATATTAAAAAATATTGAACGGTCCGATCGAGCTGAATTTTTTTTTGTAGCTTCCTTTTGTCTTCAGCTAATTCTCTGTAAAATTTCATCCAATTCCAACGGTCCGACCGTCCGGAATAATTTTTTTTTTTTAGTGTTTGTATCTGATTAGAACTCTTTTCTTAATCAAACTCTTAATCCTTTACATGACAAAGGGTTTCCAGAATATCATATAAATCATCACTACATGAAAATTTCTCATTTCAAATTGGATTTTTCTTCCATAAATCTCATCCTAATAACTCCTAAACTAATATGGATAATGCATCAACGAAATAAGCAAGATAAACACTTGCCTGGAATTTTCAGAAATCTAGTTTGGTGTTGAATTTGGTGTGGTTGCGTTCCTCGTCTCGCGATCTAAGCGTTGGCGGTGGCGGCGGTGCAAACGGGTGAGTTTTGAGCCTTGGAATGCCTTGAGGGCTCTCTCCTCTCCTCTCCAATGGCCGTTCTATTATTTTGAGTTATCTAACCCTAGGAGATAACCTAAACATCTGATATAACCCCTTTAATTTTCGTGGGTTTAATTACCCAAAAATACAAAATGACTCAAATGCCGTCTCGGGGTACTAATTAGGCCTAAAAACGTCCCGAGACCCAAATCAAACTCCCGGGTATACTTTTCTGACTATCTCGACCCTTCCGGACGCATTGGCGCACTCAAAATGACCATACGAACAACTTATAAAATATTTACTTTTATTTATCAATATTTAGTCCCGACGCGACCCGGGCGCGTCCCGACTCAAATTTCTAAAATTGTCCTTTTATTCACTCGTGACATTTAATATGGCCACTATTATATATTACTTTGCTCATTAGTAATATTCAACAAATTTTCCCATAATTACTAACTCTCATCACGTTAATAATTATAACATAATTAATTTTTTAATTTTTATTAAATAATTAATTCACATTAATATTAATAAATCCCCAAATTAATATAGCATAAAAATACGGGGTATTACAGAAAGTTCTTCTGCGAACTCTTCAGTACTTAATTCTTGTTTGAAGAGATCACGGATCCCAGTTCTAATTATTTCTATTCTAGGTACTTCACCACTAACCACTCAATAATTTGGTCTATATATTTATAAGTACCACCTGCGTATGTTAAAGCAGTTTCTATAAGTACTTTATCTGAGTGGTCTGTGAGAGTCCACTCTTGGATTCTCTTGTTAAATCTGGATTTGTTTGATTAACAAATGCTAAAAAGTATGTAGTAATTTGTAGTCTCATACAAGTATTTTAAATTTCAGTGATGATATTTGAAATAGCTAGGGGTTTGGTTTGAGTTTATACCTTCTTTATGGTCTGCAATATCTTTATCTTTTTTCCTTTGTCTCTTCAGTTTTGTTACTATTATTCTCTTGTTTGGGCCTCTTGCAACTCTCTATTTATGTGTTGCACCTCAATCCACTAGTTTGGTGTTGGACCCGTTTCTTGCCTATATGCCACCATGCTTAACACCCACCTGACTAACGGTTCATGGTAAATCGGCACCTGACAGCGGCTCAATCGTATAACACCTATGTGCTACACCAGAGGTTCCACACAATAGTCATCTATGAACAGAAAGTTTGAGACGTTTGAAGAATAATAAGAACTTAACATAAAAGATTTCTGAAAAAGAAAATACTTTTATTGCATAACATAAGTAAATACAACTCTCTCGTCTCCCCTAACTATAAGAGGTTCACTCACTCATACACATATTACTCTCCGAGCTCTCTTTAACTTGATTCTCTCTCTCTCTCTCTCTCTCTCTCTCTCTCTCTCTCTCTCTCAGATATTCGATATCCTACAAAACAACCCAACTATCCCTTTTATAGCAAAAGGGGGATTACAAATTACAGGCAACCGGTGAAAAATAATAAAGTCTTCAGCTTTTGCTCTACATAAAGTAATTTTAACGTCTTTTAATAATTCTGGCCACTCTAAGTTTAGCGTCTTTGAATAATTCAACTTGGTGGTCCCTGCAGGTCACATCCGGTCTATTACAAAAAGCAAAATAATTCAGACGAATATTTGCTTTATAAAAAGGGTTTAAATAATTTATGGTCTACACGATGGTATCTTCTATCTTTAATAATTCGTTGAGTAAGGTGGGTCCCTTCTCTGTCTCGTTTGTTTCTTCTGTTGTCTTTTCTGCATTGTCTTTGTCTGGTAGAGCATTATTGTTGAAATATTCGGCAATGAGGCCTACCACTCTAATGTTGGCTGGCAACGCCATCTCTACTATTTTTTTGGATTCCTTTTTTAGTCTTCCATTGAATGGCTCATCTGCTTGGATGATTAGGTTTTCTATATGGTACGTAGTATACCATCTTTCTTCACTTGTTAACAACTCCATAACTTTTATGGTTTCTATAGCTTGGGCAATTTGGAGTTTGTTCTTGTTCACATTTAGGTCTTTAGTTTCGTCGTCGGATATAATCTCAATGTCTTCAAATGAATAAGTGGAGAATCTAATGAGTCTAAATCCTTCAACTCTCATTCCTCTACAGGAACTTGGAGCGATCTGGTAAATTCTGGCAAACAGGGGGAAAAAGTTTTCTACCTTTTTGATATACTTATGGAAATTTTTTCCAAGAGTTATAAAATATTCAACAGTCTTTATCCGGAAGAGTCCAATGAACCCATGGTCTGCCAAGGTTATCTGTGCTATGTCTGTTTTTCCAAAAAAGATAAATTTTTGAACGTCTTTAACAAAACCTTTAATAATTAAGGCATCTCCATTAATCTCAGATGCTAACATTATGAAATGTTCAATAATGCTATCACTTTCTTTCTGACAGTTTTCTGAAAATAGAAGATTATTATGCCCAAATGGTATAACAATCTTAAACTTAAAAGCTTTTTGCTGATAACAAAAATTATCAACTGGTCTAACTTTGGAGGATTCTCCAAGAGTCTGAGCATACGTTTGAATTTGCGATCTAGGAGTAGCAACACTACCTACTGCAAGTCTTTGAAGTCTCATGAATCTGGTCACAGCTACCAAATTCTGTTTGAATTCTATCCGTAGCTTATTTTTAACATTCCACCATAGGGCGTCCATAAGAGTATTTTCATTATCGGAAAATTCTCGTCTATATTTTATCAAGTCTGGGTATCTTTGGTCTGGTCAATATTGAGAAAAATACATTTTTCCAATAAGTTTATTATGGGCAATGATTTCATTATTAGATTTTCCATGAGGAACTAGAAGATTATCAAAGCTTTCCAGAATTGGTCTTTCTTGGGAGTTTTGAATATGAGTCTGTCTTTGCATTTTACCAGCATTTGGTCTTAGGCATCTAAGATAGTCTGCAACGTCTTCTCTATTTAGTTTATTCGTTCCATAAGAACTCATAATGTCTAAGTCTTCTGTTTGTAACATAAAATAAGAGATGATATTTGTGTTAACAAGCATAGGTTCTCTGGATATGATGTCTAGAATAGTATTTTTGCTTTCCTTTATATGTATAATAGAGAAGTCATAACGATTAAGCAATTGTTGCCATCGAATAAGTCTATTAGTTCTTGATTTGGATAAATCTAAGTCTCTGAATTTTACTTCATAAGAAGAGTCGGTATAAACAGTAAAAGGTTTAGGTCTAAAAAAATCATATATTTTTCTATTGCCCTTACTAACCAAAACTTCTTTTTCATGGGTTGTGTACCTAGTTTCTGGATCAGTAAAGGTTCCAAAACTATATCTACAAAGTTTCTTCTTTTTTGTCTGATGATTAATGGCAAAGTATACTGCTCCCCATTATTTATCAGAGGCATCTGTTTCTACTATGAATTGATCTTCAGCATTAGGCAGTTCGAGTAAAGGGATATTCTTGACTGCTTCTTTGATTTGTCTTATAACTTTAAAATCATCTTCTGCCCATTTAAAAGGATTGGTTTTATCAGTTCCTTTTAAATTAGAGGTTAATCTTTGTCTTTTTGAAGCTAGGTCTTTAATAACATCTGCATCACAATTTGGCAATCCTAAAAATGATTGTAATTGTTTTCTATATTTGAGTTGGTCTAGAAATTCAAGAATCTTTTTGGTTATGTGTTCTGCTAAGGATATTTTTCCTTTATTAATATGCATTCCCATAAAGTCTATTTCAACCTGAAATAATTGCATTTTCTTCTCAGAAATAATAATTTCATATTTATCTAATTCTAAAATAATCTTTTTAAGATGATCTACACGTTCTATCTCAGTCTTACTGGCTACAAGGATATCATCTATGTAAATAAGCCAAAATTTTGAGTAAGGTCTAAAAATAGTATCCATCATTCGTTGGAATACTTGAGGAGTATTCAAGTATCCAAATGGCATTACTAACTATTCATATTTTTCTTGGGGCATAAAAGCTGTCCAATTTATACTATCTGGGTGCATCATTATTTGCCAGAAGACTAATTTACAATCAAACTTACTGAATATAATTCTGTCTTCAATTAGATTTATTATGTTATTCTTATCTGGTATCTTATGAGAATAAAACTCATAATTCTTATTAAGGTGTATATAGTCTATGACCATACGTCTTTTTTCTCTTTTTCGTTTAGACTCATTTTGAACCTAGAAGGCAAGGCTATTATATTTACTTTTACTTTCTCTAACAATGACTAGCTTAAGCATTTCATTTATGTCTTTTTTGAATTCTTCTATATCTTCTTGTGAATATCCTTTCTTATAGGTTTCGCCATTAATAGTAGCATCTGGGTTAATTGGAATGATCTCACAATAACTTTTATCTTTGTCCCACTTAGCAATGGAATTTTCTCCTAAAGTAGGCTCTGCTAATTACCTAATCTTTTCTTTTTCTACTTCTATATCCATCTTCTTTTGTTTGGATATAGCTTGGACCCTTAATTAAGTTTGTTAGGTATGATCTAAGATTTCTTTTTGTATAAGCGCTATTTGCTTATAACATTTTTGGTCTAGACACTTACATTATTTTTGTAAGGGTTTAGTTATTTCTAGGGATTCTTGTTAGTTTGTATGTCTAGGTCTAGGCCCACCATGCTCAGCTGAAGAACTCTGATGGGTTGTTATCTTATAATTAAGTTTGACTTGCATAAGGTCAAAAGCAATCTTGTGATTAATTAAAGGGGCTATAATATTGAGCTCTTCTTTGTTACTAAGTAATATTTTATCATTATACTGAGTATAAGGATGATATTTACTAATAAAGTCTTGTCCTCGAATAATATTTCCTGTGAAACTAGGACGAAGATCCATTATCCAAAACCGATGATTAACAGTTTTGTTAGTCTGATTTCCTAATTTAAAATAAATAGGAATGGTCTAAAAGTATAAGGTAAATGGATCTACATTAGCTACCTTACCATGGATCTCTTGATTACTGCATAGAAAATATTCTTTAGGGAAGGCATTAGCCTTACAAATACTCTGAGGGCATCCGGTATCTATAAAAGTTGAAAGTCTTTTCGGATAATCTTTTTGTTTTATGAATAATTCTACGAAACAAGCATGTAGTTTAGTATAAATTCAGAAGATATTCTTTTCTAAAATAGATATTCTCTTCTGGGGTTTATCTACAAAATCTAATAATGTTAAGTCTTCTGAACTACTATCAGAGCAGTTTTCTTCTATCTCATGGAAAATTCCCTTTCCTTTTAAGTCTTCATTTTCTTGTATTCTCTTGGCTATATTTCTATCAATGTCTTGATAATATGTTTTAATACCTCGGTCTATTTGAGCATCATACTGGGTAGTATAGATTGCTCTAAATCTAATTCTCCAATAGTTTTCATGGTAGTGTAATTGACAAATAACACAAGCCATAAATAATTATGTTTGTATAGTCTCAAAATATTCTACACATCTAAAGTTTTTCTTACTATATTTCATTTCGAATGTGCAATAATGTTCTTCATTATAGTAACATCCAGTGATATATGTTAATAACTCAGGGTTATTGATTGTTCATTTTTTCTTTAATAAGGGGCTTAATATACATTTATACCAAACTTCTTTAAAGTCTATATAATTATCATCTTGATCATCTTGCATCATATATATGTCTAGAGTATGTTGAAAATCTTATATTCATCAGTATCACTATTATAGTGTTCTGAATCACTGTCTGTATATGCACTATAGATACTGACATTGTCATCTTATTCTATATCTGATACTTCTATAGCATATAGAATATTTAACTCTTCTTGATCTGCAAAGTCTAATATTTTATTAATAATCTTAATACTTTCTTTATCCTTTTTGTTAGGACAATCTTTAGCAAAGTGTCCTTCTTTGCCACAAGTCCAACATTCTTTGGTAACAGTCTTAGATTGAGCTACTTTTTTCCCTCCTATAATTAGGAACCTTCTTATGTTATTGGTATTTTTCTTAAAATATCTTCTTTGGTTAAATCTATTTTTCTTAGCGGTAGAGTTCTTTTCTCTAAAGGTAGTAGATGGTATGAATCTATATTTCTTTGGAAAACCTAAAGGCATAGCTTTAGACTTTTTTTGTTTCCATTGAAGTTTCTTTTTGAATTTCTTAGATTCACTACAACATCCCCATTGGATTAGAGCAATATCTCTTTCGTCTTTAATTGGAGGAATTTGTTTGAAAGTTTCTTCAATTAACTTTTCTTGAGTTATATCTCATCTTTTAGATATGATATAGTCTTTAGCGAAATTGATTCTTTCACTAATGGAGTTATTCTTAACTCCAGCAACTCCTAGCTAATTCTTGCATTCATTAATTAGGATTTGTCCAATAGCTGGTATTTTTCTAAAATATTCATCTTTTAAGGTCTCACCAAATTCTTTAATTTGGTAATATAGTTGTTCATAATTATTGTTATATTCACTGATTTTGTCTAGTTTGCAAATACTAAGAAGAGCTAACTTAGTTTTTGCTATGTCTTATTCATTGATTTGAGTTAAGTGTCCAACTCCAATGAATTTCTGAACTTAATAATTGAATATAGTATTCAATTGATCTTTCTTCGAAGTTTTCTTTCATCTTTTCAACCTTGGCTAGGGAGTCTATATATGTGGCCTTTCTTAGACAGTCTAAATAATCTTTTGCAATACCTCTAATGGATTTCTCAATGTATTGTTTACATGAACTTGCATCCCATTGTTCATTAGATGCAAAACACGTGTTCATTTGATTACACCATTCATCTTAATCTTTCTTCCTATGTTGGACATTGTCTAGATTAAGGTATATCCCCACTGAATTTATGGCTTGACTGGTCTTAACAAGAGTAAAAATCTTGTCACTAGTTGGAAAGTCTTTTATATAATATGGTCTGGTCTTTACCAAAGTATTTGAATAAATAGGAATATTTATTCCTATTGGTTTACTAAAGAGTATAGGAGCATCATTCAGCCTACTATTGGTTCTTATTTCTTGTTTATTATGACCTACTTTTATAGCTGGCATTAATCTTTCTTCTCCTTCTTCCATCAATCTTAAGTTTCTAAGAAGTTCTTTAGTATTCTTAGATTCTTTTAGCTTTAATATATGGTTTTGGGATATCATATTAAATCTATCTTTGTCTTCGAACCTAACAAAATGGCTTCTGCTAAGATGTTATTTAAATTTCTTCATATCCAATTCTGAGGGTTCATGTCCAAAGTTTTGGATTCTAGATTTCTCTCTAACTAAATCTTTTTGTTCAAATAATTTTCTAGGTCTAATTACTGGAGCTTGTCTTAACAAGCTACTAGCTTTGCTACTACATTCTCCTTCTGAATGATTATTGATTAAGGCTTCTCCCATATTTCTAAATCTAATTTTCTCAATGTGAATATTCTTCGTGATAATCTTAGGGGGGGCAAACTGGATAGTTACATTTTCAATGACATCGTCTTGATTAATAAACAACTGTTTATTATGTATAATCTTAGTTTCTTAAAATTCTGGCAATAGCCAAAGAGTATTAACTTTTTCATTCATAGGTCCAGTATTCCTAATACTGTAAGTATGATTGTAGTCTGAATTATTGGTTCTAACTAATATTTTTTCTTTAAGTCTACCACGAGGAATTCCTGATTGCATTCCTTCCTAGGGGAATTAGGAGAATTTCACATAGCTTTGGAATTCTATATTAATATTAGGATCTGGGATAATATAGTCTTCATAGCCATTAGCATATAAGATTAGCTTAAAATGCTTGGCCATGTCTACAGTTACTGTAAATGTCGGAATGACATTAAAGTATCCTATATTATTTGACATTTCTAATTGGGCTATCCCAATAAGGATTTTCTCAAAATCCTTCCATCTTTTATCAATTAAACAACATAATATGCTGATATTATTTTTCGGTCTATGTAATCCTTGGATTCTTGCTTGGAAGAGTCACGGGTTAGGAACTGGAATTTTCTATCAGTTCCTTTTAATTTTAGCTATTATGAGTAAAAAAACTTGACGCTAAGTATAATATTTGTCTAACACATGATTTCTACAATGATAAATCATGTTATAATTAGGAGTCTTGGGCGTGTCTCCTTCTTTAAATAAGTCTATGTATCTTACTGCTAGAAGTTGTCCATTATGTATAAATCTTCTATAATTTTCCAGTCAACTTCACCCCATTCTATCCACTAAAGAGGATTGGTCAAATTTCTTTCCTTACACCATATTCTAACATTGGAGGATGAATCCTTAAGTCTTTGGAGCATAAAATTACTATGACCAATATTTTTGATAGGGCTTGCTCTCTTACTAGTCTTATCAAATCCATCATTTATGATTCTTCTAGTTATGGTCTTTCCTTCCTTAGTTTCCATATAAAGAGATTCTCTAAATTTATAGGTGGTTACCTGTTTTTGTTCAAGTCTTTTTTCAATTCTTTCTAAAGAGTCTGAATAATCCTTTTGTCTCTTTATGTGACTAAGGATTTCTTCTTTAAAAACCTTATTCTCTTTTCTTGCATTGTTATTAATATCTTCACTATGCTTAGCAAGAGTATTAACAAGAGAATTAACAACTTTTATAATATAGTCTTTTACTTCATCTTGTTGTTGCACAGATTCTTGTGTCATTCTAGCATCTATAGTTTCTATAATTTTTTCTATTTTATCTAAACGTGTTAGAATAAATGGAGAGTCTAATTCTTCGTGGGAAGGTTTATTATATATAACCTTAATTCCCTATATAATTTCGTCATATTTTTCTTTTGGTTGGTATATATTTAGTCTAAGTTCATTAACAACACTATCCATTCTGGATAGGTTATGGCTTTCCATATTGTTAAGATAATTGGCTAAATTCTGTTGGAATTCAACAAAGTATATATAGAAGGTAGTTAATCCTTTTGTCTTGGATTTTAAATCTAATTGTAACTTTTTAAAAAAGCAACTATTATAGTCTTGTGTAGTTGCTATAGATGTTGAGATTAAATTTAATCTTTCTAGTATAAGTCTTGATGATTTAGTAGCATTAGCAATCTCATTTTCATTTATCTTATAATAAAATCTATCATCATTTATGTTTTCTAAAATTCATTGGTAAAAATCTGCTAGGGTCTGAATGGAGAGGTTTTCAGGTACCTCATTCCAGTCTAATCTAAGTATTCCATTAGGAAGATAATTGTTTAATCTAGGAATAAATTCAGCTTGTTCCTTAGTGAGTTTAATTAACTCACTTTCTTGATTTTTTGTCAAAGTTTTAATTTCTAAAATGTCTTTGTTAAGGACTTCTATGTATTTAGTCTTAGAATTTATTTCTTGTAATACTTGTACAAGGTCTATTGGGATTTGACTATCTATTTCTTGTATTCTCTTGGAGATATTTTCGATATCTGTTTCTAGTGTTTGAGTGTTTTTAAATAATTGTCTTAAAATAAGTAGGATACACTTATTTTGGTCTAGTATATTATTAATGGCAGTGACAGTGACTTGTCTACTGTCTGCGTGTTTAGCCGGGATATGTTCAACGTGTGAACAACCGTCTATGTGTGAGGTTACGCAATCTTCTGAGTTTAAATCAGGTATTGGTATGCGTTGGCACTCTGGATTGGTTAAAAAATATCTTTGTAAATGCGTGGAATAAATTCCAAGAGCATTAAAGTCTTTTTACTATAGGTCGAAAATGAGCGTCTTGGCTCTAATACCACAATTGAATTTGGGTCGAAATTCGGACGGATTCTAAAGTTCTGATACCAACTAATTAAGTTCTATTTTTATTTCTTACTTTTTGGTCTAAAATATAATTTTATAGTCTTAAAAAGGGTTTTGTTATAAGACAAGAGAAGACTATAAGGAAGTGTGATAATTTTGACTTTGGGACCATAAGGGGACCACTTTTGGGAAAAGGACAAAAGTCCGTTAAACCCGTTCTTTAAGGAGTCCTTTCTAAATCATCTCTCTCTCTCTCTCTCTCTCTCTCTCTCTCTCTCTCTCTATATATATATATATATATATATATATATATATATATATAAGAATTCTCGCCTATATCATGCTTTATACATCATTAATACATCACACCTAGTTGTATGCCCTAAGAAACTTTTTTTTTCACTTTTTTTATTATTCTCTTGAAATTAACCTTTCAATAAACCCATTTTCAAAAAATTAGGTCAAATACATATTGTAGCTATTTTTAAAAAATCTACAAAAATCAGCTCAAAATACCTTATTTATAAAGGTTTGCGCCAATGATTTTTTATGATTTTTTAAAAATAGCTATAAAATGTATTTTGACCTAACTTTTTGAATATGGGTTGATTTGAAGGCGATTTCAAGATAAAAATTTTGATTTTTTTCTCTAAGGGCCTAAAACTAAGTGTGATATATACATCATGATGTAGGTGAGCCTCTCTCTCTCTCTCTCTCTCTCTCTCTCTCTCTTTATATATATATATATATATATATATATATATATATATATATATATATATATATATATATATATATATATATATATATATATAGGGAGAGGTTCACAAGTGGACCAAAAGAATTGACTTTTTAATGGACCTTAACAAAAAACACATAATAACACATTAATTTTAATTCCTATAGTGTAATTGGTCCGCGCCAACGCCACCAAATACGCGTGTCGATGGATCCCCCACCCCCCCCACCCCACCCCCATGGCAACCCTGCTGTCATAAGGGCTGCCGCAAGGGCTGCTATGGTGATGGTGGTGGTTGGGGGGTGGGGGGACGGTGGGGGGCGGGGTGGGGGGTTAGTGGGGTGAAGGTGTGGTCTCGGGTGCCGCTGGCGCGGACCAATTACACTATAGGAATTAAAATTAATGTGTTATTATGTGTTTTTTGTTAAGGTCCATTAAAAAGTCCATTCTTTTGGTCCACTTGTGAACCTCTCCCTATATATATATATATATATATATATATATAATAAAGGAGGAGGTTTTTTTTTGGTGTTCCCCAACTCACGGTTAAGATAAAATCTGAAGGATTTGGTGTTTATCAACTAGCGGCTCAGATTTAACCAACTAACGAGTGAGTTTTGGTCTTAAACAACGGGTAACACAGGGCTCAAGAAAATGCACAGGTAAAAAGAGCACAAGGCTCAAGAAATAGGACAGTCTCTTTCTTCCTTATCTCGATGTGTCTTCTCCCTTACACCTCCTCATCTCTCTCTCATCGGATACATAACCCAACACGAAAATTTCTTCTCAAATTCTCTCTCTCACGCTGCCATCGATTAATGGGGGAGGGTTTCTATCAATGATGGAAAATAAAGTAAAATGCCAAAAATTGGAAGGGTTTCACGCTGCCATCGATTAATGGGGGAGGGTTTCTCTCTCTCTAATTTTTTATTTCGCCTTTTGTTTTCGTTGTTTTGGGTGTAGGGTTTCAAGTCCATCCGGATGTAACAGGCCTTAAATGGTTAAACTTTTGTTTTTCATCTGTACAACCACAAATCTTTCCACGCTTTCACAGAAACTTTCTCTTCCTTTTATATTTCGTTCGGAGTTGTTTTTGTTGTTTGAACTTATGATTTTTGATGTCTTTTATCTGGAGTTATTTTTCATCTGGAGTTGTTTTTGTTGTTTGAACAAATCTTTCCACACATCTCTCACTTGATTTTGTTTTTGTTATTTTCGCCTTTTGGAGTGTTAAACTTTTTATTTTTCATCTGGAGTTGAAAATGGTAATGTTTTTAATAAATGTATGTTTCATTGTACACACATTTTAAGTTCTCAGATTTTTATGATCATATTTGATTTTTATCATTTCGTACATATCATGTAGGAGAGACAAAGAAAGAAAGAAACTTACCAAAGAGACAAAGAAAGAAATAGACTGTTACTGTGGACTTGATCGCATTGGATACATAACATTTCATCTTTATGACGAGGATGGCTGTGATGTTCCCAAAATGGCCCTGACCTACATAAATATTTTATTATAATTATCTCAGGTATGGTTAGGTTTTCATTATCTGTTTTGTGTTCAAATTGGAGTTTAGATTATACTTTTGAGATTGGGGACTTGAGTTATTTTTTCAAGATCTTATCTCCTTTGGCTGGTTTGTAAAGATCACTTTCAAGTGAAGGTTTTTAATTTTTTGTTGCAAGAGATAAGCTTTTTTTTGTCCGTTTTAAGTTATGTAACTTTGAAACCTTATTTGTTAGATATTATTTGTGGGTATTTTTTTAATCTTTTTAATCTATTAGTTGTGGATATTTCAATTCTTAGCTTGAACTTAAGATTACATTCTCTCCCTCATTCATAACTTTTTTTCACCTCTTGGAGTGACCTATCACAGACAGACACATCTTCGTCTTCTCATTCTTAGATTCACCCCCAAACAATAAAAACATCATGTGACTTTTGGACTTTAAAATTTTTCTTTTTGTTTAAAACCACGAAGCAGGAAGTATCAAAGACTTTTCTAGGGATTATTTGAGAATGTTAGTTTTTTTTCCACTTCCGTTTTATTTGATAGGGTTAGTTTATTTAAAGGTATAACATTAATCTTCCCTTTTTTAGTCTTTAAATTTTTTTCGTCAGACTGTGTATCACTTGATGGATACTGAACATTGATCTTCCGATGATTGGGAAAAAAAATCTTTGTGGCTAAATTTGATACACATATTTTTGTGGGTCACTTAATATTTTGCAGTTTGAAATATAATTTTATAAATGTTTTAAATTTCCTGAACTTGGTTTGATGAATTCGGATTTGGTGGTAAAATGTTATAAATGTTTTAAGTCAGTGAGACCAAACAGTTCAATATTGGCATATTAAATGTTTGGTAAATGTTTGTTTGAGGTTATTATTATCATAGTTTATCCACTGAGAGCAAACATTTAAAGGAGGATGTATGATGCAAGGACTAAAAGTTGTTGGGCTCAAGAAAGTTTTTTAAATTGTAAATCAATCAAAGGGACACTTTTACACTTTGCTGTCAGTCAAGGGGCTTCCCTAGAAAAGTGGCTTAGGTGCTAGCAAATGAACAAAATCCGTTTATAGAATCTTTTTAAGCATGTGATGTGAGTGATGTATTATTGGAAAACAAATGCATTACAACAATGTTTGTTCTCTATTTAAATATATATTGAACTCTTTTATTCAATTGAATTATTTGTTGAACCCTTTTAAACAATTTTTTGCAATATATATTTTAAATATTACACAAAAACAAAATTATTTTATTTATCAAATCATAATTTTAGGTCGACTCACCGATTTGATTCATTTTTTGCCACTCACTAACGTGTCATATTTGTATTGGTTCATTTTGTGAGTCTTATGGTGTCAGTCTTGCCGGACTCTAAAAAATGCATATAGATGCGATACGTCAGTGTGTCACATAAAATGAGTTGAATTTATACTATTTATCAAGTGCATAGTTCTTTTTTATTTGTGGGTACTTTACCTCAGCCTTTCAAAATATTTAGCCTGCCTACGCACATGGCTCAATGTAAGTTGATTCTCTTGATGAAAAGTAAAAAGTGAGCTTTCACAAACAGTATTTAGACCTTTCACAAACAGTATTTAGACATGTCCGTACAAATTCAAAAGTGCACATCTCTTCATGTATCTAATGCAAATTATTTTGTTAAAAAGTAATTTTCAAATGAAAATACCACTTCATCCAATAAGTGACCTTAAGGTTTGGTAAGCCAAAATTGATTAAAAATCCCAAGTTAATCAGTTATAATCTTAATTAATTAAATTGTTCTAAATATTTTTTTATTTGTTTAAAACCACAAAAGTACATTATAAGGGTGGTACGTGAGCCTTAATTTAAAAGGTCCAATAAAGTAGGTGAATAAATCGATTAACCAGATTGGTTTATTCAAATGACCATAGAATGTGAAATTGCAAAAAAAATTGATTAAAAGAATAATTTATTAGAACAAAATTAACTAATTATTTAAAGAATATACAAAAATGACTTACTCTATAGGTAATGTGAAATTTTATAGACACATAGTTGAGATATTATCATGCCTTTTACAACCGAACACAAACGAGCACAAGCGAGATGAAGTACAAGTGAATTTAGTGATACAAGTAGTCTAAATTGAAACATGATTTATTGATATAAGTGACTTACATGGGTGAAACACGTTTAGGTAGATTATATAGTGTTATAAAGCATGTGTGTAACATCGTTATTAAATACGGTGAAATTTCAATTGAATTTTTAAGTCTTTTAAGTGACATTAACATGTTGATGTGTAGTGTTACAAAGATGTCAAATGAATAAAACCATATGGCATTGCAAAGTTTTTTAAAAATAAAAATAGCACGTTTTATAGGTATGAGTATGCTATAACAACAAATACTCGGGAGATAATTTATCACCGTGCTATCGGTACGGGTACACCCTAGTATATATATATAGGGAGAGGTTCACAAGTGAATCTAAACGATGAACTTTTTAATGAACCTTAACAAAATAACACCTAACAACTCATTAATTTTAATTTCTATGTTGTAATTGGTCCGCGCCAGCGACAACGAACACGCGTGTCGATTGATTCCCAACTCCCTCCCCCCTCCCCCTCCCCCCCCCCCCCCCAACCCAACCACCACCATCACCACGGCAGCAGGGCGACCATGGGGATGGCGCGGGGAGTTGGGGATCGAGGGGGTGTTATTGGGTGGGGATCAATCGACACACGTGTCGATTGTCGCTGGCACGAACCAATTACAACATAGGAATTAAAATTAATTAATTGTTAAGTATTTTTTGTTAAGGTTCATTAAAAAGTTCATCTTTTAGATTCACTTGTGAACCTCTCTCTCTCTCTCTCTCTCTCTCTCTCTCTCTCTCTCTCTATATATATATATATATATATATATATATATATATATATAATCTTTTATGCTTTTTGTATACTTGGGTGACTAGACTTCACCACATTTGTTCTTACCTATCGCCGGTCTGGTATCAAAGTTTACCATAAGATGCTTTTTAACCCACCATAATTTTTTATGACGATTTTTTAAGACTTTTGTAAAGGTTTGTGAGTATAACGATTTTTTGGGTAGATATATATTACTGTAAATTTAGCACCCAAGTTCAAATAGGCAAAAACAAATGAGGAACGAAGTCCAAATCTTTACGTTTTATATACTTTTATTATCATATCATTTTATTTTATATTTTCATTATCTTCTTGGTTGTTATGATTTGACCTCGTGAGAGAACATGTAAAAGAGTACACGCAAAAGTAGAATGTGATACGGTTTCATGTACCGTTTAGTATACATTTTTTTCTCTCACGTTCTCATTTATACATTTGGGTATCCATGCTATTTTGCTTCAGATAGTATTGCAACCCCAAATGGCCACTTATTATTTTTATTTTTAAATCAATGGATACTCACCTAAGCAGTCATGATCATCTTTTGTATTGCGCATAATGGAATAAACAGCCCCTATACTTGTGCATACTGTAACTTTAATTAGCATGGTGTGCTGCAATGGCATAGGCTGTGTAGAATTTATCCATTGTTCTCGCATAAGAATCGCATGCCAAAGAATGAAGGGTCTTGTAAAAGCATTGGATTATATTTAAACACATCTAATGAGAATCACCAATTAACTTTTTATCTTTGCCTTCTTTCTCTTTTCACAAGAACCGTAAATGCGTGCTTGGGAACTAATTTCATGGCTTGAAATTGGAATTGGAAAAAAATTAGGGTCCGTTTGATATAAAACTGGGAAAATGCAAATAATTTCAGGACATTTGATTCCAGGACAAACAATTCCAAGGCAAATGAATATTTTTCAACTTGTGTCTGTTTGATACAAGTTGGAAAATCATCAATTTTCCACATTTTCTATCAAACGCAAAAGCTGAAAAATAGATATAAATGTAGAAAATTTGTTTATATATATATATATATTATTAAATATACAAAATATATGAATATATATTATATTATTTGCGGAATATATATATTCCGAAAATTAATATAATTTGCGGAATATATATATTCCGTATATTATTATTAATTTCCGGAATATTCATGTATTTTGTATATTTTTTCGGAAATTAATAATAATTTACGGAATATATATATTCCGCAAATAATATAATATATATTCATATATTCATATATTAAATATAATAATATATTTAATATATGAATATATTCCGTAAATAATATATTATATTTTCATAGATTTTATACATTTAATAGATTTTGTACATTTAGTAATTTTAAAATCTATTATAAGATTTTTATATTATTAAATGTACACAATCTATTAAATGTATACAATCTATGAAAATATAATATAGTATTTACGGAATAGATTTTGTACAAGTAATAGATTTTGTACATTTAATAATATAAAAATCTATTATATTTAATAATATAATTTATGAAAATATAATATAGTATTTACTGAATATATGAATATATATTATATTATATACTGAATATACTAAATATATATTATTTACAGAATATATATGTAAATATATATTCTATATATATATATATATATATATATATATATATATATATTATTTACAGAATATATACATATATAATATGAATATATACATATATATTATGTATTTATGAATATATACATATATATAATCATATATATATTATATTCATATTATATATCTATATTATATACATATATATGTATATTATATATGCATATACATATGCATATTATATACTTATATATATATATATACATATGCATATTATTTACATATATATAATATATGCATATTATATACTTATATATAATATACATATGCAGAATAATGTATATTATATATATACATATGCATAGATATGCATATGTATAATAATGTATATTATATGCAGAATATACATTATTCTGCATATGTATATATGTATATTATATGCATATGCATATGTATATTATATGCATATGTATATATGTATATATACAAATATACATATATACATATGCATACATATGCATATATATACATATACAGAATAATGTATATTATATATATGTATATATACAGAATATAATATACATATATATATTATATATGTATATATTTTGTAAATAATATATATTAAATATAAGGAATATATGAAATATACAAAATATAAATATATATTAAAATATATAAATTATATTAATGTACGAAATATATAAATATATGAAATATACATAAATATACGAAATATACGCAATATACATATATGTGCTTAAATATATAAAATATACGAATATATATTAAAATATACGAAATATATATATTTATATATTTATTAACAATATATATTTATATATTTATGAAATATATAGAGTTATAAAAAAAATTTGGTTTTAAGTGATTTGCCACCCAAAGGTGGCAAACAAAAACCTGACCCCCCCAAAGAATTGAATTCCACACTAGGGTGACAAATTGTGCTTAAGGGGTGTTGTACATAGAAAACAAATTCCAAGGCAAATTAAGGCTATCAAACAACCTAAAATCTAGAAAATACCAGAATTTTCCAACTTTTGGGAATTTGCCTGGGAATTTTTGTGCAATCAAACGGACCCTTAGTTCAAATTTGAACCGAATAATTTCGAATTTCAATTCCAAGACATGAAATTGGAATTCCCAAACACATCTTAAATAAAGTTGTTTTTTGTAAATCTTCCAATACTACTCACTATCTGCAATTTTTTAAGGGGTTTATTACCACTTCCTCTCTCTCCTATCCTTGGACATCTGCTCCATGAAATGACAAATACATCTAACGGGCTCCTGTTGTATTACTGATGCAATAATGTTGGGGAGATTTGTGAGAATTTGCAACCATAAAACAAATTAAATTACAGAGTTATCTCAAGAAAATTTGTACATTCATAGCCATCCCATTTTCTAATTCCAGGTCCTAACAATTCTTGCCAAAATAGTTGAGATGTAAAAGCAGATTCGACTATAGAAGATTGTAGCATATACTATCATCACTTGTATGTTGTTTTGACAGAAGCCAATTTACGTTTCCCACAACGCTATAACCAAGGGCGGAGCCAAAATGCTCAAGAGGGGAGGTCGGATATATTTGGGTGATTGTACTTACTGATTTCTAGAGTTACCGTCATGTTATGTTAATTGCGAGTAGTGTATGGATGCGAATGCATTATAACGGCCAAAATGAGTAGTAAAATTGAGAGTGACACTAATGTCTCTATATCATTATATTCCACAAGGGGAATCACACTCAATACGTTTGAGATATAAAAATAATCTTTTAATGTACAAAACATTAATATAATTAATTTTATATATTATTAACACGGGTATTTGTATAATTTGTTGAAGTATTTTTTTCATAAGGAAACATAAAATTTGAAAAAAATGTCACTATTAATATATTGAGATTTATTTATGTAATTAGATACATATAAACTTAGTGGTCAATTTTTTATTTTTTTATTGTCATTTTGATTCTTAAGGCCATAATATTATTTTAATTATAGATAAAATAAAACTCTCATCTCTTGGTGTTGCTTAGGATATAGTAACAAAGTTACATATTTTCTAATGTTACATTCTAAACTTATTAATTATATAAGTTTTAGCCAACAATGTACGTCGAATTTATATAATGCTAACTTTTTGAGTCCAAGTTTTGTTGTTAAAGCAAAGTCTCACTTGTAATGCAAACAAAAAGATTTCCACTCACGTGAGTAAAAACAAGTTAAAAAACTTCCTCTCCTGTGAATAAGAGACCATGATGCTAGCTATATACATTTTTGCAATTGTAACGGTGTGACGTTGAACTAAGGATTTTTGAGGATGCTATAGAGCATTATAGGTTTGACATAAATGGTGAGGGCGTTCTTGTGGCTGCACAAGACATGTATCCGTTGAAGAGTGTGTCGATCTCAAACCTAGTCAGAAATCTTCATTAGTGTTTTAGTGGTGACGATCGTGTAATTTGGTGATATCCCTCAATTTATGTCAGTTCTTTGAAAGACTCGTTTTGGCGTGGTGGTTACTTTTCGTCAAGGTGGAGATTTGTGGGGTTTGGCTCAAAATACCATTGGAAGCAACCTCGCTGCAGCAAAGGAAAGCTTCGCTGCAACGAAGGGGGGATTCGCTGAACGCGGGTTATTCCATGACTTATTGGCGTGTATGGCACAACCAACGAAGGAGGTTTGCTGTAGCGAAAGGGCCCAGACTGCGAAAATGGGTTTTCTAATTTGGGGCATTTGGGGGTTTCACCACAAACGTATTTCACCTATAAATAGAACGTGCTAATGATTTTAACCCTAGTTTTGAGCAACCATTAACATTAGCTGCTCTTGCTCCTTGAGATTTGGGCATTCTCTTTTTGCGTTCCAAATAGAGAATTTGAAAGATAACATTAAGGGTTCACATTTGTATAAATTAGTTACTTTAGGAACCAATTTTGATATTCTCTATTAAGGATTTGGGTAGAATATAGGAGCCTTTGTGATGAGATTAATCTTTGTGAGAGTCTTCCAATATTTTGTGTGAGAGTTATTTTGTTTATTAGAATAGAGATTCGTAGTGTGTGAGGAAGGAACATCCTTTCATTTGTAATCTCCTTCTATTTGTGGAGCAGATTGCCTGTGGACGTATCCAAATTGGTAAACCACGTATATTTTTGTGTTCATCTATTTCTAATTTTATTTATTTGGAATGCTATGTTTAGATAATTGTCTATTGGTCACAGTACCTTAGTTAATCACTATACATCGCGCACCCACACAACAAAATAAAGAATGATGCACCATGGAAGCACCTTGAAGATCTATCCACATGACTTCTTGTTTGGCCACTAGACTAAAAGTCTCGAGAAAATCAATCCCTTCTTCTTGAAGATACCCTTTGGTTACTAGTCTGGCCTTATACTTTGATATAGTCCCATCTGAATTCCTTTTGATTTTAAAAATCCATATGCATCCTATAGAGTGCTTATCAGGAGGAAGAGGAACAAGAGTCCATGTCTCTTGCTTTTGTATATCCTTCATGCATAGCTTGAAGTCAGTGTGAGGTGGTCAGTGCTGCCTTGACATAATTTGGTTCGGTAGTAGAGAGATCAACATTGGTTGTGCTAGTGGAGAGGCAAATAGGATGTTTAGGTTTGCAAATACCAGCTTTGGATCGGGTAATCATGTGATAACCATAGTGTTGAGGAGAGGGAGGAAGAGGGATGGGTGATTCATGATGAGAAGGGGAAGATGTGGAGGAGGACTGAGGAATGGTAGAGGATGAAGATGTAGGTTGTTGGAGACAAATGGATTGAGGATCGATGAGAGGAGTGTTGATAGGTAATGTAGGCGAAGGAATAGAAGAATTAGGTTGCATAGGAGAGACAGTATAGTTTGATGATGTTGGAGACCAAAAGAATTGTTGTATTGAAGATAGAGAAGGTATGGAACAAGAAGAGGAGAGGCTGATCAGTTTTAAATGGAAAAATGGTTTCATCAAATATAAATATAACATGACTGGATAGGTAAACTCTACCAGTAGTGGCATCAAGACATCTATAGCCTTTAACAATCGGATGATAACCAATGAATACACATGGTTTAGACCTAGGTTCAAGTTTGTGATGAGTATAAGGTCTAAGCCATGGGAAACATCTACAATCATAGGCTTTCATGAAAAGAAACTCAGGACATTGATTAAACAATTTATCGAATGGAATTTGATTTTGAAGTTTAGAACTAGGAAGTCTATTTATGAGAAAAACATCAGTGACAATAGCATCAAACCAATATTTAAAGGAAGATGAGATTGATAAAGTAATGTGATGGCCGTTTACACTATATACCTGTGTTCCTCTTTACAACTCCATTTTGAGATCATGTGTGAGGACAAGATAGTTGGTGAATGATCACATGAGTTTTAAGAAGTTGCTCAAATTGATTACCAGTGAATTCTCCACCTCCATCAGTTCTGAAGATTTTTAATGACACTATGCTTTGAATTCAAGAAACTTAGAGAATACTTCACTTTTGTATTGAAGAGGATATATCCACGTGAATTTACTATAATCATCCACAAAAAGAACATAGAATTTTGTAAGAGATTCAGACTTAAAAGGTCCCCAAACATCACTATGAATTAAGGACAAAGGAGCATTTACAGAAGAATTTGTAAGATACAAAGGAAACTTATGTATTTTAGCAACAACACAAGAAGTACACAAGGACTGATTCTTAGTTTTGATCACTGGAAGATGAAATTTGTGAACAATATGCGACAGTTTAGTCTGAGATGGATGTCCTAGTCTCTTGTGCCATAGATCATCAGTGATCTGAGTAGCTAGACAAACTTTATTTGGAGAGTTTGAAACTGAGGATGGAGTGCATTGAGGAACTTGATATAGGCCATGAGTGTGACTGCCATGACATAAGAATTTGCTAGTGGCTTTGTCCTGAACAACAAAAGAGTTTGAATCAAAGGTCACTATGCAATTATTATCTTTTGTGAGTTTATGGATAGAAACAAGATTTGAGTGAATATTCGGAACATGAAGAATTTTTTTGAGTTTAAGAGAAGAATGAGGTGTAGGGAGAATACCATCACCAGTATTTTGAATAGGAAGCATGCTACCATTTCCAACAATGACTTGATTTTCTCCTCGATAAGGTTGATGAATTTAGAGATTATCACGATCATTTATTATGTGGTTTGTAGCAGCAGAATCAATATACCATGGAGAAGAAGTTGGAACTAGAGTGGATGAAGAGTAATAGGCCTTAGCATTTCCCTTGTAATAGTTAGAAGTTTGTCCTCCTTGATGAGAAGTGTCATGCCTGTACCAACAATCTTTTGCAGAATGATTTTCTTTGCCTCATATTTGACAAATCAGTGGTATGTTTCCATGTTGATTAGAGTTGTAGGAGTGATAATTGCCTCATCTACCACCTCCTCTTCTTCCTCTATAGCCAAAATTCCTTCCTCCTCCTCTGAAACTTGTGCCTCTAAACTGAGATCTTCCTTTTTTGTTGGACTGCTGACCTTGAGTAGATCCACCAATTGAATTATATGAGAAGTTTGTTGATCCTTTACTCACAGCAAAAGCTACACTCAAATCTGTGTTTTGAGTACTTTTCTTGCTTTCTTCAACATGAATTGATTCTGAACACAATAATGAGGACAATTCTTCCATAGAAATTGGAGATGACCTTGTTCTAATTGAAGTTTTGAATGCATCAAATTCTGTAGGCAAGCCATTTAGAGTTTGTAGAACCAAGTCTTCATCATTAATAATAGAACCAACCAATGCAAGTTCATCTGATATGCTTTTAATTTGTGCCAAATATGTTTCAATTGTCAATCTTTTTTTGTTAACTCCTGACAATTTGTTCTTCAGTTGATGTATGTGAGATCTTGAGAGAGAAGTGAAACGTTTTTCTAATAGATCCCAAACTTTTTTGCTTTTTGTGCAATAAAGTGTCGTATATATCTCAGATGTAATTGTTGCCATCATACAACTGAATATATGTGCATCGATCTTCTCCCATTTTGAGAAATTAGGGTTTTGGACCTGTTGTTCTTCAGAATTGAGAATGATTTGTGAAGGTATTGGTGTTGATCCATTGATGTATCCAAGTAATCCAGCAGCTCGCATAAGATTTTGAAATTGATTTTTCCATATGATGTAGTTTGATTGAGCCAATTTTACTGTAACTAAAGAACTCAGATGAGAAAGAAGAAATGTAAGAGAAGTTTCTGAATTGGTCGATTCAATTGAGGTTGGAATGTTTGTAGAGGATGATGAGGTATTTTCTACCATTGATGAAGGATCAAGCTTGCTTGTTGGAGCTTTTAGGGCTCTGATACCATAAAGAAGTTTAGGAGAAGAGAGTTCTTATTCTCATTTCTTAAAATGATCACAATACATCACCACTGATATTTATATTGCAAAAGATCATCACCTATTCTATTTCTATATAGACACGTGCTGCTAACTAACTTCTATATAACCAACTGACTGCTAACAGACTAACTACAAACAGATTACTGCCAACAAACTAACTGTTAACCTCTTCTAATCCTTGCTATCTTTATTGTGTTGTTGAAGATCTTTATCACTTCTGACATCATTCGTCTAAACAAGGGGATGAAGTTCTCGATCATAGAAATTGTGATATACATTCCTAATTCAATAGTAAATTTTTTTACGCTATGTTTGGACCAGAGAAAGTATTGAGAAAACACCGACTAAAATATATTTCTAAAATCTATTTTACAGTACAATATGTTGTAGGACAATAGAGAAATGCCCTAAAAATGATTCTGCTTTCAAATACCCCAGTGTTGCGAGTAGAATTAGCCCCCCTCCAACCCAACACACACAAAGAAAAAAGTATCATGAGGAAATTGTAAACATCCCCTAAGTAGGTCTAACAAATGGCTGGGTAAGGGACGGTCTGGATCGAGTTGTCCCCCAACCCAGCTAATGTTTTAGTTTTTTCCCATATTTTTGTAAATTAAAAAAGTGTGATAAAAAATAAACTAATCACAACTTTAAAGTATAGATTTGTTAACAGTAAATGCAGTAGTTTAGTTCTTCTAAAATAAAATTAAATAACAATGATATCAAACCCATCTTCTTTGAAACTGAACCCTTCACCTGGGGAAACAGAAGCAGAGGACCCAGTTTATACAAGTTCAGGGGTAAAAAAAAAAAGACCCACTATATACATGTATATATAGAGAGAGAGAGAGGGAGGGGAAGTTGATTAGGGTAAGGAAAAACAAAAGAGGTGAACAGAGAGACTAGCAACGACCATTCTTGTTTATAACTCAGCTGCATCCATGTTTTTTTTGTGCGTGTGCGAGAGAGAGAGAGTACCTAGTCGGCTGCTGCGCCTTGACAGAAATAGGGTTAAGAGGGATATTAAGCGGGCCTCAATGTTCCCATATTCCACCCACACCAACCTGCAAACTATAGGAAGCTTAATTTCTAACCCAAGAAATGAAAATATGTCGCCCAGATTTCCTTCTTCAGGGGTGAAAGTGGGCGAGTAATGATGGACGGATGGTAATTGCCACCTCTACCCTTAAGAAGATATTTTTTTTTCAAACACACGGGGGAAAATTAAAAATGATTAGTACAGTTGAAGGAGTGGTTGCAAATAATAGTCCAGGGGAAGAAAGAGCTTTTGTCAAAGGGGTGGACCTCAATGACCCTGCTCGACTTGCTCTTTACCTAACTTCAGGCATATGATGCATGGGAAGCGTCAAGACTGTCCCAATAAGAATGTTTTTCTCATAGATGCTGAGTAATCTTTATGCTTGGCAGGATGAGTATACTTCTGGCGATCGTTTAGTAGGTTTGATATTGTCAACTTTACCCTTTGGATGATTCTGATGGCCTTTTTGTTTAGAGATTTCCCTCTTCGGTGTTGAATATAATGTGCCTGTTTGAGAGACTGCACCCATACAGGTTGCCTCAAAGGTATCCCTGCTGCCCATATTGACGAGCATAATAGGTTTGCTTTTCGACTCCGTGTCGATGATGTTTCTGTGCACTGATGCTCCTTCTTTGTGGAAGGAACAAGAGATGTATTTTTTGCCTGTTGTTGGGGATAAGTTGCAAGATTTTGCGGCTCCGAAAGTTGAAACTTTTCCTTTAATTACACCTGGTTGACTCTTGTTTATGAATGAGTTTGGTGGCGGCGGCGGCGTTTACAATCCCCATCGAACAATGAGGCTGTTTTAGTTTTGTCAAGATACCACTATACTGAATTTGTTATGTGCCCGGAACCCTGATTAAAATCTTTGAGATGTCTAGTTGTCTTGCACCTATCTGGGAGCTATGACCAGATTCAGGAGGTTGGGAAGAAGGGGGATTTTGGCTTTGTTACTAAGGATTGAGATGTGTGTGGGATGATGTGAGCTTCTTCAGTTAGGAACTTCACTAATCGAGATACCGTTCGTGTTAGTTCCCCAGTGATTCTTGTAGATGACGAGAGCCTTTGATTTCCCAAGGGGGAGGGGGGGGGTCATTTTCTTAAGATTTTTCTCCCTCAAAATTTTTTAAAAATATTAATAGTAGCCACCCCAACGAAAATAAAGAATTACTTGGCATATCTATGTAAATTTATAATCAAAAGTCAATATTTCATTGTTATTTGTGGAAAAATTTACAATTTTTAGACGTATATATGTACAAAGAAGATCTATTTATGCATTTTATTAGTTGATTTTTATTTTTTATATTAAAAAATATTAATAGGTAATTAGAAAAAAATATTGGTTACTGTTCATCGACGCTTTCACCCCCCTAAGGTCTAATTCCTAAATCCGTCCCTTCCCAAAAGAGATCGCCAAAAGGACGATTATATAGGTTACAACTCTTCTTTCAAACAAAATCTAGGTAGTGATGGTGAGCCCGCCATAGTTTTCGCTACCTTAGGCTCGGCCACCACGACTTTGTAGCTTTAAAAAGAGTTGGTAAGCATAAGCTTCTCTCAATTGCATGTGTCGAGTCTTATGGTGTCACCAGCGATTCTAACTCTTGATTCTTCCTCAAGCGTTTCGAGTGTGCCTGTTACCTTTAGTGAGTTTTGAACCCTAACGAGTTTTTTTTCTATTTTTTTTCTTGGCATTTGATTGTTTCCATCTTTCTTTGGTTGTTGTAGTGCCTCTCAAGCTATCTTTACCATTGATGTTGTTGCCTCAGATTTGATTGTTCCTCCTATTGAGTTGACTGGGAATTTACTAGTTTTGAGGGCATCCGAGATTAAGAATAGGTCAGCTACTTCGGAAAAAATTGATACTATTGAACTTGTTTCTGTTGGAGGTGATGGGTGTTTGAATATGGAAGACCTTAGCAAAACGGTGGCGACGGATGAAATCTCTTTGTTGGTGGATGACCTATAATTCGATAGTTGTGCCGATTTCATTGGTGACATGTAAGGTGGTGATAGGAATGCTCAAGAGGATCCTTGGGCAGATTCTCGTAGGTGGTGGTGGTGAGCATGTGGTTGAAAATGTTTCAGATGGTTGAAATTTTGTTTCTGAGTGTGTTGTTGGACAAGAAGGTGTTTGATGTATATTGGTGACACATGGTGCGAGGAGGTGCAACCGAAAGAATTTCATTTTTTAATTGTATTTTATTTTATTTTTATTAGTTAGAATAAATAAAAATTCCTTTGGAATATTCTAGGTTAGGTTATTTTAGTCATTGAGTCATTTTAGGGCTTTACGTGTATTCCAAGTATTGTTAGGGTTTATTTTTAATTTTTAGTATTGAATTGTATTTTTTTCTTTTATTAGTTGTTTGGTATTTCAAGGGAGTTAGATGAAAACTTCTAGAAAGTTCCTTTAGTTAGTGTTGTCATACATGAGTTGTCATGACAACTCATACTTAGCTAATAGCTTCTAGATGGCTTCATTTTGACATGTGATATATTTGGGAGTTAGTTATAGCCCATGTGACATCACACGGACTTACACCCTCTCAGCCAATGGGAGCTTAGGAAATCCCTTCTAGAATCTTCTCTCATTCCTTTATAAAGGGTCTTAGTCCCTCATTTGTATTCATTCGTTGTTTTGAGAAATACTAATTTAGAAAGAGAAAGTTCTTTTTCTTCATTATGTTGTTGCTGTTGTTGTTTAGTGAGTAAATTTACACTTCCGCTACCAACTACACATCAAATTGGTATCAGTGTCTGGGAGATTGGCATTCGATGCCCGATACGAGTCATGGCTTCAACTCGGAATAATCATTTGGTCGAGAGGGTGTTTTGGCTGATAGATATTCCCGTGGAGGCCGGGTTTATGATCAAAACCCCAAAAATCGATCAAATATCCGACGAAGAATTGTTACGGTGTATGGACCTCGAACTGAGGGCGAGGTAGCACCGCTATGGGAGAGCACCACGCCGTCACCACCCCCTTGTCTCCTCATTTTCCTGCCATCACACTACCACCAACTCCACTACCCTACTTTTAAAACCCTAGACTTGAAAATTTCAGATCTGAAAATGATGTATATTGGTGACACGTGGTGTGTGGTTGTGCTCCCGGGAGAAGACTATCTTTTTTTCTATTTTTAGTTTAGGATATTATTGTTATTTTTATTTTTAGTGTTTAATTAGTTTCCAAATATGTTGGGGGCTAATTAGTCAATTTTAGTTATTAGTTGCCATTTTTAGTCTTTTTGGATCTTAGCTTGGTTAGCAAGCTAATCTCTCCTATAAATAGGCCCTTAGCCTTCATTTGTAAGGAGATTTGAATATTGAAAAAAGAATATACAGAGCGGAATAGACTATTTTTCTTAGTTTAGTTTTATTTGGTGTATTTAGTTGGTGTATTGTAGTTAGTATTTGGTGTGTAGTGTAATAGTAACGCTTCCGCATTCTTGATTCACATCAATTGATATCAGAGCTGCGTTTGTTCTTGGTGTTTGTCGTGCTGCGTGAAGTAGGTATCGAGTTGAGATTCCAACTCGGGCAACCCTTCAATCAGGTGGATTGATAAATGTCCAAATGGGAATCGAGTGGATGAAAATCCTAAATTCCATCACCGCTAAAAGGGGGGATACCAACCCTTTTAGCCTCCTCCACCCCACCCCACCCTTCACCATCACCTTCCTCGACCTCCATCTCCTACCGCCACACAACCACCACCATCGAAGCCCCAAAACCATCATCTCTTCCCCCACTCAAAACCCTCGCAGCCCCCCTAACTGCCCCGCCCAAAGAACCCTAACCCTAGCTATCCAAACCCCACCCCACTCCCCTCCTCCACCTCTTTAAACCCCACCTACAAGCCCTAACCCTTCCCCTGTTTACCTCTAATCTGCCCCACCCTTATTTTTACTCTATTTTCCCCTTTTCCCCACTTATTAATGCCCAACTACAATCAAACTCAACAAACAAATGAGCTTCCCTACTCCGATTCGATCCCCCACCCTTTATTTGGCCTCAAATCCGGTCAAAATTGGTATAATGGCCTATTTGTGGCACAACTCTAGACTTCCATGAAAAATGCGTCCCACTTGGGATTCATTTCCGACTATTTGCCATTTTGGGTCCGGCTTTCCGGAATGTCGCCGTCTTCAGTCCGTTGTTTCGCCATCGTACTCGCAAAGGTGCGGTCGTCGGAGTTACCGTCTAGTCAGATTCAGGGGTCCAACACACCAAGTAGCAACCATGTACTTATGGTGTCGAGAAGGCGGATATAGTCTTCAGTTTTTGGTTGCTTGGATTTCGTAGAGGGCATCGCTAGGATTTGGGTTTATTAGACCCATTATTGATGAGGTTCATATACATGGGACTAATTCTAGTGGGCAGCGCTTTTGGTTGATTTTGATTGGGGTCCAAAGCTTTTCTTGATTCATATCATGTGGCATTGATGAGTCACCCTACACGCTCGAGGACGAGCTTTTTCGAAGACGGGGAGAATGATGTATATTGGTAACACGTGGCGTGTGGTTGTGCTCCTGGGAGAAGACTATCGTTTTTTCTATTTTTAGTTTAGGATATTATTGTCATTTTCTTTTATTTTTAGAGTTTAATTAGTTTCCAAAAATATTTGGGGCTAATTAGTCAATTTTAGTTATTAGTTGCCATTTTTAATCTTTTTGGATCTTAGCCTAGTTAGTAAGCTAATCTCTCCTATAAATAGGCCCTTAGCCTTCATTTGTAAGGAGACTTTAATATTGAAAAAAGAATATAGAGAGAGGAATAGCCTCTTTTTCTTAGTTTAGTTTTATTTGGTGTATTGTAGTTAGTATTTGGTGTGTAGTATAATAGTAACGCTTCCGCATTCTTGATTTACATCAGAAAACCCCACCCCTAACCACTTAAAAAGTCCACCCACAAACCCTAAATTTGGATTCACAAGCCTCAAACCTCAACCCACCACCCAAAACCCAACAAACAACAAAAACAATCTTTGTCCAACCATCCCGGAGCTATCCCGACGCCCCCCGACCAGTCCCGTCATCATTTCGGCCCCCTCTGTCCAGATCCGCCCCAAATCAGGCCTCCCACTACTCCCCCGAGCCAAACCGACACCCTCGGAATCCCCTCTGACCCTCCTTTGGCCAAGCCGACCACCGCCAAGCCTTTTTTCGACACCCGCTGGCCCTTCCAAACCCCTGCGCACCATCCCCAATTAGATTCAACCTGGATCTGATGTCCGACTGGTAAAAGAGACCCCCTAACCGCTGAAACCCCTATTCCGGCATCTCCAACCCCTCTGGTCAATGCCCAAAACTCCCAACCTCTGGGCCACCTACCATCAATACCCCGATTGTGAAACAGCAGTCTTTAGCAGTGAATCCGACCTCAGGCAAAGGTTTTCGGCCAGAAACGGAGGTCGATCAAGCTCCGGTGGGTGTCCGACCTCCGACAACCATTCGGGTGGCTGATTTGGTTGGTAAGGCTGCTATGGTGTGGCAAGAGGAAGATGAAAAGAATGCAGCTAGGGTTTCTTCTAGTAGGTTTGATTCTTTAAGTGGAATGTTAAGCCTTGGAGTTTTTGAAGATTTTGGGCCACCCATATGGACACTTTCTAAGTTGGTCCCAAGTTTAAAGGACAAACCACTTAGTTTGGGGTTCAATAAGCCCAAAATGATTTTTATTGGGGTAGAAAAATTTGGGCAGCCTTTAATTTTTAATGTGTTGAAAATATTTTATTTGGGCCCCGAAATTTTCTGAAAAGTTAATTTTCACCCTCTATAATTCATACAAAAATATTTTCAAAATTTTTGTTCATTTGGTTTGGGCATCGGCAATTTTCCCCTCACGCTCGAGGATGAGCTTTTTTTAAGGAGGGGCGAATGATGTATATTGGTGACACATGGCGCAAGGAGGTGCAACCAGAAGAATTTTAATTTTTAATTGTATTGTATTTTATTTTATTTTTATTAGTTTGAAATAAATGAATATTACTTTGGAATATTCTAGGTTAGGTTATTTTAGTCATTGAGTCATTTTAGGGCTTTACTTAAGTTTCCAAGTATTGTTAGGGTTTATTTTTAATTTTTAGTATTGAATTGTATTTTTTTTCTTTTATTAGTTGTTTGGTATTTCAAGGGAGTTAGATGGAAGCTTCTAGAAGGTTCCTTTAGTTAGTGTTGTCGTAAATGAGTTGTCATGGCAACTCATCACATGACAACTCATACTCAACTAGTAGCTTCTAGAAGGTTTTATTTTGACATTTGATATATTTGGGAGTTAGTTATAGCCCATGTGACATCACATGGGGCTTACACTCTCTCAACCAATAGGAGCTTAGGAAATCCCTTCTAGAATCTTCTCTCTTCCCCCTATATAAAGGGTCTTAGTCCCTCATTTGTATTCATTCCGTATTTTGAGAAATACTAATACAGAAAGAGAGTTCCTTTTCTTTATTATTATGTTGTTGTTGTTGTGTATTTAGTAAATTTACACTGTCGCTACCCACTACACTACAGTGTTGTTCAACGTTGGTCAGGCGAGGATAATTTTTGAAGGAGAATGATAGATCTAATGAGGGCGAAGGGTCTTGGGATGATGTGAATACTATAGGTGGGAATGGGAGGGTTGATGCCAACATGGAAAATGTAAGGAAGGGTTGAGTCCAGTAAGGAAGTTATGGATTGAGATGATGATGCACATGATCAAGTGGATGGATTGCATGTGGGGTCCACAAATGCAACACATGAGGGTTCTGCACTTGTACTTATACAGTTGTGGATACCCCTTGCAACTTCCTTTTGAGGAATGAGTCGTCTTTCCCTTTTAAGCATTTCTCTTCGGTGTTTATTCAATGTTTCCCCTTTTTACGTGATGTCGAGCTATACCAAGTTGGGATCTTTGATACTATTTCAAATATGTTGGAGGTACCTTCAGAAAAATTAACTGGAGGACCTGCAGTCCCAAGTATCTGAGTTAATCAATTTAGAAGATAGTCTGCTTGAGAATGGTGTAATGCATTTGCCTATCCCTGATGAGGATCTCGAGAGGTTAAAGTTCGTTTGTCGAAGATATAAAGGTTTGCCAGTTTAATTTAAGCTGGTTTAAGTGTCTTATCGAGAAGGCTTTGGGCAATCATAAAGCTACTGCCTTCTGTCGGTGAGCCAAAATTCGAAAGGCTTTTAATCAAATGGAGTTGAAGCTAGGAGAGATGGTGAGGTCTGTTTCACCTAACTGAATAAACTGTCGAACTGCCAAAGGAACTCAGGATCGTGAGGCTGCCTTAAGGGATTGAGAAAGTGTTGTGATGGTCTTCAGAAATCAGAAGATAATCAATTCTCTTGGTGCCGGGCTCAGAAAGCATTTTGGAACTGGATCTCTCGACCTTTGTATGGTTATTTGGAGACTTACTTTTTCCTGTAATCTTGATTAACTATATCAGACATTGTTTGATTTTTTCCTCAAACAATAGAGGAAGTGTTAATGTTTCGGTTTTATATATATAGGGTAAATTGCACCTAGCCCCTAAACTTCAGCGTTTGCAACAATTTGGCCCCTGAATTTTCTTTTTTGGTAACAATTTATATATATATTTGTGCTTATGTTGCTTTGTTGCTTATGTATGCCTCAACTGATTCTGTTCCTCTGGATGTGAGATTCGTTGTGCCGTGAATAATGTCGATTATATGTTCCTCGAGATGTGAGATTAGTTGTACCTACCATTAATAATTTCGAATATTTAATGACCTGGTCTGGCATCTCCTGACTTGCCTCATGATGCTTCAACAGGGAAGGCTCTTTGTGGTAGGGGTTGAATTGTGTCCAAACTTTGCTCCCATATATGGTTATTTTTGGCTTTTATTTCGGTGAAAAAAAAGAATAGAATTTTTTCATATAAGTCGTGGGTCGTGTACTTAGGTAGAAGAGTAATATTGTTTTCTTGAAAGGTGGGGTCATGATCAGTGGGATTATCAAAGCCTACTTTACCCTCTTGAAAGACGCCTATTGAATGTGATCCTCTTTCAAAGTGAATGATAGTGTCCCTTAAGAGTGACATTAGAGGATATATCAATTCCGCTATAGTCAGAATGAACCTTCTAAGATAAGAGACTTTTCCCACAAAGCTTTTAAATTCCCTCTTAGTTTTGGTGGGTATCTCGAGAATTGAACTTTACTTGGCTTCATCCACGTTAAATTCCTGTTTGTTAACCACAAACCCCAGAAATTTCCATTTTGTTTCACAGAATCTACAATCTAGCGGATTCATCTTCATTTTGAACTTTCAGCCCCTTTTGAACTCCCTTCTCAAGTAGCCGATGTGAGATCCTTCCTTCTTAGACTTAATTATAAGGTCATTCCATGCATTGTTGAGCAAGTCCTGGTATATGGCTAGTATTCTCCTCTGGCAAAATTTGTCCTGACATTTTTAAATCTGAATGCATCACCGTATATACGAAACTTCCTGCAGGGATCTGAAAAGCATCTCCCTTATCCATCTTAATCTAGTCATTCCCAGAATAGTTTTCCACGAGGTTGTTCATCGTGTGCCATGCTGTGGTGACCATTAGGCTATCAAAATTAGGCAAGGGGAATTCGTCCTTTGGACATGACTGATTGGGGTTTTGGTACTCCGCACATATTTTCATCTTTCCTGTTTTTTCAACACTAAGACGGTGTTCAATAGCCAATTAACGTGGGTGCTTGACTTGATGAATACGGCTTTTAGCAACTTCTCCACATTCTGACGTGAGATTGAATTCTCCATGCTGAGTCACAGGCAGTGCCTCGGGAAGCACGGACAAGCCACATGCAAGGAAATTTGCACATTTGGTTCTTGCCGGGGACCTCGGTATATTGTATTAATATGTTTAGGTGCTCGTAATTCTGGTCTATTAGACCAGGTAATAACTACATTATTGAATTCCAATTAGATTATACTGAGCAGTTCTCTGAATGTAGAACTGAGACGATCGGTAGATCAGGCTTATATAATCTTGTGGGTTGCTGAACAAGGGGTGCACTTGGTTTCACATTCATATGGGACAACTCTCAAGAGGGTTACTAAGGTAACAACAAAAACAATAAACGAGGAGTCAGTGTTAATGCAATCAACAAACGCGAGGTAACGACGGTCTGGGTAAAAGCAACGGTGAGAACAACGGGCCTCTTCATGATTTCCCTTGTAGCACTAAAGAAGTGCTCAACCTTTTCCACACTCTGGTTGAAGACAGGGCCATTTATCATTGTGCCCCAAGAGTTCCGCTCAGGAAAGCAGACAAGATAAATCCTTAGTTATGGGCTTTTCATCAAGCTGCAGTCACTCAACTGAATGCTTCACCTCAAAGCGAATCATCAATGAGAAGGTGGATGATGGCACTCTGAAAATAGAGCCGAAAGACCTCAATCACGACCACTTGCCCAACCACCAACACCGGGGCAATGCCCTCGTGGTTATCGCCCAACAGGGAGTGGATCACGTCAAGAAAATGCTCACAGACGTCGTGATCATAGAAGACGTTCTTGATGATTCTGAGACCCTTCAAGTACAGAAGTTTCCATCACGTGACTCTTGTAGTTAAAATTAGCAAAAGTATCGAGATAGAAGCAATGAACTTTGGAAAGAAGTGACAAGTCGGCAAGCGTTAGGTCTGTTTCTTGAAAGATTGAATATGCAACAAAAAAAAAAATTGTTAGCCAACCTTCACCTCCTCATCAGTCGCTCACAACACCCCTCGAGGGATGACAAGCACTTCTCAATATTCTAGGTTGCCGGTAACCAGCTTGCGAGGAGAGTGTAGACCCATACTTTGCCTCAAGTCAGTTTCCTCGACATGTTTTCTAACAGGCTGTTCTCAAGAATTTGCGTGAGGACCAATACTTTGCCTCAAGTCAGGAGGCTAGATAATTGCCCACTGGGGCAACACCATCGACGGGTGCAACCATTGATTCCTCTGAAAAGGACTTGAACTTCTGGGTTAAATCCCACTTTAACACCTTCATCGGAGGCAACCTCAACCCCAATCACCTGATCATTAGAAACCATGGTTTGTTTTAACTTACTCAGAGTCTGAATGTGGGGCTCCAGTTTAGTTCTCGCCCTTGCTGTTGGGAATTAACAAGCTCAACTATGCTCTCATCAATTTGGCCAGCCAAGGGATAATGATCCGTAACAACTGAGCGAAATGCACCCTATGAAGCATTCTCGCCTACCTCATTGCAGTTGCTGGGGAATGTTGGCTCTCGACTGGTTGTTTGTCAGCCACCTCATTTTCCAGGTCATCGCTTGGTCATTCTCCACAGGCTGATTCTCAGAAACCACGATGGGCTCATTAGTGTCCATCACTGCGTGAGACTCTCACCTCTTGTCTTGCTGGAATTGTAAGGAAGTGGCCAATACTACTCGATGGCCAGAATCTCCTTCATCGTTCAAAAAGAGTATCATCGGCTAGCTCAGAAACAAGTTACTCAACAAGTTAGCAAGAGAGGGGGGGGGGGGGACTAAGCAAGGGATGAAAGAATTGCAATGACTTCACTTATATTCTCCACTTGAACGAAACAGCACCTACTGGAGAATGCAAATGAATGGCCAAGCAATTAAACTTACCAAAGTGATGAAGTACACCCAACCTTGAAAATTGATGTGTATGGGATTTGTAGCGACACGTGGCACGTGGTTGTGCCTACGGGAAATGACTATCTTTTATTTTCCATTTTTAGTTTAGGGTTTATTGTAATTTTCCTTTATTTTTAGTGTTTAATTAGTCTCCAAGCACGTTTGGGGATAACAATTCATTTTTAGATATTAGTTGTCCTTTTTGGTCTTTTTGGGTATTAACTTGGCTAGCAAGCTACCTTTAGTCCTCATTTGTACTTAACCTTGAATATTGAGAATTGAGAGAGAAAGAAACCCATTTCTTTAGCTAATTATTCGTTGTTGTTGTTGTTGTGTAGGTAATAGTTGTGTAGTGTAGTAATAATGCTTCCGCATTTGAAGATTTACATCAAATTGGTATCAGAGCGAGGTTTGTTCTTGGTGTTCATCGGGGTGCGTGAAGTAGGTCACGAGTTGAGATTCCAACTCCAACAACCCTTCAATCGAAAGATTGATAAATGTCCAAATGGGAATCGGATTTATGGAAGCCCTAAATTTCATCACCGCTAAAAGGGGGGATACCAACCCTTTTAGCCACCTCTACCCTACATCCCCACCACCACCACCCTCCACCTCCACCTCCTACCGCCACACAACCACCACCCCGTTTACATGAATCTCCGTCTTCAATTTTTTACCCAAACCCTAACCCAAGAAACCCCAAACCCAAATTGAAACCTTAACCCTCATGTAAGGACATTTTTCACATGTCCGAAATGTTTCATTTATTTATGTCGTACGCCGCTACATTTGGCACGTCTCCTCACGATCTCACATGACGGCCTCTATCCGAATTCCGGGAATCAAGCATGCATTATCTCCACTAATATGTTCCACATCTGCCTCAATGACTTCACGTTCCAAGATTTTAGGGACTTAATGCAAGTGGTATGCAAGGGAAGTCAAAACAGTGAAAAAAAGGCACAATAGGAGAGTTCAAGGGCATTTTCGTAATTTCACATCCATAGTTCGGAGGTCTGGTCAACTAGAAAGTTGAAGAGCTCGCCGCAACGAAGATACTGGAAAAAACGGCACCTCAATCCGAGCTACGGTGAAGGAGTTATGACCTTTTGAAGATAGAGAAAATTCCTTAAAGAATGCTGTTTTTTTTGTACGCTGGATAGAATTTTAGAGTTTTAAGAACGTGGGACTCTTCATATTTTTTCCTATAAATACCAACTTCGGGGGAGTTGTTTTGCAAGACTTTAGGAGACGAATTTGAGAGTCCAAATACATCTAGTCTTCATATTTTTGAGTCCCAAGACTCATGTTTTGATTCACACATCATTGCCAAACCTTTGTGAATCATTTTGCAACCCAAGAACACAACTTTGGTTTGTTCAACCCTTGTGGAGGAGACTGTTCTTCTTCTTCATTGCAGCCCTACTGGAAAGGGATAATTCCAGCCGCGACTACAGAATCCGATACCCGAGGGTAATTCTTAGTCAACTTGTATTTTCATTGTAATCCGATTGTAAGCCGTTTTCTTACAAATTATAGTGAAAATAAATGGTTTTGCCCCTGAGGGTGGATTTTTCCTTAATTGCATATGTTTGAATGTTCTTGCGTAGATTATCTATTTATTCAATCACATACTGCTGCATGTTTAGGGTTTGTTTGTGTTAAAAGGGTTTTATATATGGTTTGATCATTTGAACGCGAGCACACACGTTTCTCACCTCAAGAACCTAACAAACCCTAAAGAAACTCAAAATCTATCCCCAAAAAACCCTAGCCCTCTGCCGCCGATCACCCTAGCTCCTTCACACACACCCAAAAAAAAACTACCCGCTGCCAGAGGTTCACCAAAAAAGGGCCGGCCACCCAAAATTTTCTCCGTCCGGCCACCCCACCAGTGTTCAACCACCGGCCAGCTTCCAGATCCTCTTTCCAGAACCGATCTCCTCCCCCAACTCCCATTCCAGGTCGTACTCCCCTTCCCCATCCCAGGTTTAACACAAACTTTTGCCATCTGGGCCAGACCAAGCTCCAGGTTGTCGGCGAACCTTCTCCCACCCATTTTCGGCGCCGGTTTCGTCTCCACAACCCCTCCCAAGCCCCAAAACAGCCCCATCAATCCTCTAGCCCCCGCCGACCTAACCCTATACCTTCGGCCACTCCTCCAACCTCCGATACAACCCTCCCTAGCCTCCGATCTAACTTATATCCTGCCCTGCCCCTTTTTCGGCCACTCTCTTTCCTGTTTGACCCCCGGCCATTTTTTTTTTTCCAATCAACGCCACCCGAACCCTTCCCTACCTTGTTGCCCTGTTATTAACCACATACTTGGTCCAAACCCTAACCCAACCCCTATTTGACCTCAAAACCCCAAAAAATCAAGCCCTAACCTTTTCTTTTTAACCCAAAACAATCCCATCCCTATTTTAATTTTTAACCCTAATTTCCCCTTTTCCCACTCATTTATGCCTAACCAAATCAAATCCGACCCAAAACGGGCTTGTCCTACTTTGAGTCGATCTCACCCTCCCTATTGACCTCTAATTTGGTCAATTTTTGACACAACATATGACTTCCATGAGAAATGTACCCACCGAGACATTTTTTGACTATTTGCCCTTTTGAGGCCCGGCTTTCCAGAATGTCGCCATCTTCAGTCCACTTGTCTCGCCATCGTACTAGCAAAGGTGCAGTTGTTGGCGTAACCATCCGGTCAGATTCAAGGGTCCACCAAGCCAAGTTGCAACTATGTGCTTGTAGTGTTAAGAAGGCCGATATGGTCGTCAGTTTTTGGTTGCTCGGAATCCGTAGGGGGCATCGTTGAGATTCGGGTATATTAGGCCATATTGTTGAAGGTCCATATGGGTTCAATAAAAGTTCGTCCGGTCCATTTGCGTGTTGGATTTGATTTGAGTTTTTACTATGGAAGTTAACACTTGTACCGACACATGTACATTTGGGTATTGATGAGTCACCCTCCAAGCTCGAGGACGAGCTTTTTCGAAGATGGGGAGAATGATGTGTATGGGACTTGTAGCGACACGTGGTGCGTGGTTGTGCCTACGGGAAACGACTATCTTTTATTTTCCAGTTTTCGTTTAGGGTTTATTGTAATTTTCCTTAATTTTTAGTGTTTAATTAGTCTCCAAGCATGTTTGGCGCTAATAAGTCATTTTTAGATATTAGTTGTCCTTTTGGTCTTTTGGAGTATTAACTTGGCTAGCAAGCAAACTCTTCCTATAAATAGGCCCTTGGCTCTCATTTGTACGTCACCTTGAATATTAAGAATTGAGAATAGAGAGAGAAAGAAACCCATTTCTTTAGCTTAATTACTCGTTGTTGTTGTTGTGTAGGTATAGTTGTTATGTAGTGTAGTAATAACGCTTCCGAATTTGAAGATTGAAGTCAAAAAGTTTCCCCAATAAAGTTCATAATCTCCTCAAAAACTAGTCTCACTGACAATTGATTGCAAGGCACCCCTTGATCATACCCAAACTACCAAGAGCTCCCATGACGGTTAATAAATAGCAAAACTACAGGTACAATAAGTGTAACACCCGGAGAAAAGAAGGAACCACATCACCACAATATTTGTAAAGGTGTTGTCAACTTTATTGACGATATTCAAGCTAAGGTGCCTATATAAATCATTTCGAGCCCTAAAAAGAACTTGAGAGAAATCTCTAAACATCTTCAGAATATGGCTAAAAGTAAAATTGCTTTCGTCAGTGTGAGCAGCGAGTATAGAGTTTATAATCCGTCCATTCTAGTTTGCCACGAGATAACAGATTGAGGAGCTGGCTAATTCATACGGCTAAGGAGAAAACCTCTTGAAACTCTCAAGAAGTGATCCATCTGTAGCCAAAGTTTGGCGTGTCCTAGCTACCCATCAAACGCCCCATATCAATGCGGGTTTGCTTTAACCAAGCATATAAATTCCTAAGAACCAGGGAAGCTATCGGCAAACGTTTTCCACGAGATAAACGAGTAACAATGGAAAATAAAATCTTGCTAGGGCAATCTGAGGGCTTACCAGCCATAAGAAAACTACTAAGGAAAGCAAGAATGTACACCGTGAGGCACACCTTATCTTCTCAACGAGACTTGTGAATCACCACACTTATTTCCTTTTGAGGGGAACTTCTTAAGGTCCTTGTAAATATAAAGATGCCACTGACCATATGAAAATTTGCTTCCAGATATGGAGTCTCGAGTATCTTTATAACACTCATCAACCAAGAAGATTTGTAGCCCTATAATATGATGTCTCACGAGAGGCCAAAGTCTGTTAGTCTTAAACATCCTCGAGCATTACGGTAAACTCACCTCGGTCTGCGATAAATGTGTGGGTGCCCATGCTCCATCTCGACAAGCATTTGAATTTCTCTTCAAACCTACATTGCGAAAAGCCTCAATTATGCAAACAAGGCTAGCCTCTGTCAGACATGCTCGCAAGGCATTTATCATTTAAGACAATTCGTTCATTCATATCAGTCCTGGTAATTGAGATGGTATCGTGAAATCCACATTGAGATAGGGAAAATCCCCCTATCAATCTGTTGTCATAGAACAGAGCCACGAATGACCAAAGGTGCATTTTCCACGAGCAAACTCATCAAGCACCAGTAAAGGAGAAGCAATTGAAGATGATGTAAGGCTCTCATTCAGATACCCACTTAACGAACGTCACGCGGCACAGAACACAAGGTGCCTAACGCCGGTAGACTCAAAAGACGTTTGGCATTAAATGCAGACTTGATGACCTAGACGCCATTTGCCTTGTTTGTCGAAACCAGGAAACAGCCCCTCAATTCCGACCAACCACGTGGCAGCATTAACGCAACGCGTATGCACATGCATTTAATGCTAAAGATTATATAAAGATTGGGAATCTTTTCAAAAATCGGGAACTCTTATAATCAAAAATCTTGTTCTCGAATGGCATGTGTAGAAGGATGAACAGAGAAGTCTCAGTGTGCCGGTAAATGAAGTGCGGCCAAAGATATTTTACTGACATACTCCAATATCTTATGAGTGCACACGAGCGAAGGAGCAAATGTCGAAAGGTAACCATGAAACCCTAATAACCGAAGGGTAGTAAGTAAGCAACAACAAGAAAACATCCCAAAGTTCTTTGGCTGTACTCGTTAATAACCTAGCAACAGGGAGAAATCATCCGAAAACTCTTTGGCAGCACTCTCTAACTCATCCGAGTGCAACTTGAAAGACATTTAGGCGCCTCTCAACGGATCCATTGCGGCTAAGAGGCCATTTAAACAATGGTAACTCTCAACAGCCATTCGAGGAAAGCCAATCAGCCAAGCTTAATTGAGAGCTCTCGTTAACTCATTAGAGGAAGGACTGTCGATTGAAAGAAATTCTCACCACTCGATGGATCATCTGAGTGATTACATAGAACAATCACAAATGGGGCTACTACTTAAGTAGATAAACATGTATGCAATGGTCAAAATAATTCTAGATACTAACAAATTACTTATGTTTTATGAACATGCCTACTAGGCAGAGGTCAAGAGCCCATTTTGGGACCTCTCGAAGGTTCTGATTTAGTGAATAGAGAACAGGGTGTCATTGATCCCAACTTCCATACACATGATGCAGGCATCACCCCACACATATTAGGCTCTCGTGTAACACTTTCTCGAGTGACACATAAAACCTGATAGCTACTGGTTGTCACTTCTCTATCACCTAGTCTGGATAACGCCAAATCTCATAGAGAATTCATTAGTCATGTTAATGGTGTTTGGCCGTTCTGCCTAACTGTCCCTCTGTCACTGTCAATACTGTTACATTTTTGCAGATCTTCCCCGGGCCATTGAGTATGTTACGCATCCTTACTCTCTGTCTCTCTCTCTGGATCTCTGGATCTCTGTGTTTAAGATTCTCTTAGTAAATGTACTTAGATTGAAATTCAGAAAACTACCCTTGTACACACACGAGCACTGTGATTCACGTGGTTCGACAATTTTACCAAGATACACAAGGGGTTTTGTTGTCCTTTTATATTCAAAGGTTGTGGGTCAAGAAACTGTTACAAGAGTTGGGGGAAGACTCTTCACCCTTAAGATGTTACAAGGTTGTTACAGAGAAGTTGTGTTCCTTTATTAATTTATTCCATGGTGAACTTTGAGAGGTTTCACACTGATTCTCAATATTATAAACTTAAAGAACCATGACGAAACATGCAACAAGAAAATAGCACAAAAAGATGATCATGTGAACCTAAATTATATCCAAGACCTCAGTTTGTGTGTGTATACACATAGCCGTATAATATATATATATATATGCATAATGGGATTCACATCCTCACTCACAAAACTAGGAAAAAAAAGAGGAGAAAAAGAAAAGAAATGATCATTATATGGCAATGAATTGAATCCAGCGTACAAGTTCATGTGAATTGTGAATGACCTTTGCTAGGTATCACCCTCCATTAATGTAGTCATTCATGATCTACTGATTGATTTTTTGGATCAGAATCCTCCCACTCCGAGTTTGATAGTAAACTGCCACCAGCTTTGCCATTGTTCGTCAAACCCTCGACTCTGGCAATAATTGAATCACCTTTATTCACCAAATCTACTGCTGTATGGGAAAACAATTTCCTTATAAGTTTTTATTCTAAATGACATCTTTGAATCACTTTTCTTTTTCTTTTTTTTTTAATCGGAATTGACTCCATTTACTTTAGATTAAATGCTCTCAATGATCAGAACTGTGATTTTATTTCTTTATATTCAAATTATACTGAGTAGAGAGAAGAGACAAGTGATGCTCGCTTTCTTTCATTTCTTCAGTTGAACATATTTACTAGAAGCAACTACTTTTGGGAAACAAGGAAAGGAAATTCCAAGTAAATCCATTTTCCCTAGTTTGTTTGGTGAAGAAAACTGAAGGTAAACAAAGAACGGATTTCAGTAACTTTGCAGAAACCTCCTCTCCTTTTTCCACCTACCCATCTACACTTACAGAGATGGGTCGGGAATGTGCAAACAAACTATACAAAATAATAAAAACGGTAAAGCTAAACTATAGGTATCAGATTACTACACCTCCCTACGTATTGTGATCTAGGATCGCGTGACCCAAAACATGGTGGGTTTGCGACCCAGATATCTAAAAGTAGAGCTCCCAATTCTAAAAATTTATTTAGTGTTTGGTAAGAGATATTCCCAACCTTTCTAATTCTTCAAAATGTAATTAAAAAACAAGTGTTCAATGAACAAATGAGAAGGTTCAGTTGGAACACTGAAAACTGCTAATAAGCCTTTAATTACAGAACTAGAGAAAAATATACTGATTAAGTGAAGTTTCAACTTTCAGCTATAACCGACCAACTAGTAACATCCAAATGTAGAAAGGCTAAAATGTTCATTGTCTATATTGTCACACCACTGAGATTCCTAAAGTTCAATCACCAAATACGTTACATCCCGTATGTTCTGCGATCCAGGATTGCCAACCCGAAACATGATGGGTTCAGGCTCCAAATCTCCCAAAAATGGAGTTCCCAATTTTAACTTGGACTGTTTCATCTATTACTAATAATAATGCAACTTTTAATTTCAACAGCAGAATAAGTAGGGTGTAAAAAGACTTCTCAACCAAATATATATATATACACACAAAAGAAGGTTTATATCTTATTAACATATATATATATATATATATATATATATATATATATATAATAATGCTCTTCCGCATTTTAAGAATGCGGACCGGACATGTGTCACCTAACGGTGTGCCTAAAATTATCGCCTAAATTATAGGCACACTCTCTGCCAGGTGATACATATCCGGTCCGCATTCTTAAAATGCGAACTAGTCCGCACAAGAGCAGGACTGTATATATATATATATATATATATATATATATATATATATTACACAAAAAAAACTTTCTTAGTGTAAATTAAATTTATAAAAGTAGAAAAAAAAAATCAACCTTTTGAAATTCAAGTGTAAATTTACAAGGTTTGTAAAGCAATCAAATTTATCACAATCCAGTAATCCAAGAAGATGGTCTGGTATATGTAAAATGAAGATATAAGCAAATTTGGCAATTGAGAATATAAGTGATTAAAAGCCATATATAAATACCGAATAAGAAGGAAGTATAAAATGTTGAAAAGAAATAAAGTTGTTTAGATATATATTGGCATGTGAATGTGATGAGAAAAGAGAAAAGAATGAAGGGATTGATTTGTAAAAGAATACCTGCCTGGGTTAGAGAAGAACCAGAGGATGATTGCACAGAGTAGTAAAAGAAGTGGGATGAGATGAATTGCGGTCTGAGCAGATCTGAGACGAGTCCTTTCTTTCTTTGCTAGGTGTGAATGGGGATTGAAGGTGGGCAAGTGGTCGCTGTTTAAACTCTGAGATGATGATTGGAACAACAACTCATCCGAGACTCGAGTGGAGCTCGAAGAACGATGCATTTTCGTTACACACAGAATGGTCAATGGGGTATGTTATGTTTTTTACGCGGGACATGGAACGCTTTTGGGTGGTCACGATGGTTAAAGTTCGGTAACTATACAACACTGTGCTACCAAACTTCCTCAATTGTTTGTTTGTACCACGTGCTTCCTCCAAACGCGGTCACAATTTCTCATATATTAAGGCCCGTTTAATTCTCTCAAAATTGTAAATTCCTTCGTTAATAAATTAATCAATTTATAAATCGATTCATTAAGGGCCCGTTTGGTTGCGTAAATTATTTAATTTTATAAATTGATCAATTTGAAATGAATAGATTGTCGACGTATTAATTTTAAATGGGTTTAAATCTAATTTGTGATGTGTTTGGAAAACAAAAATGGAGTTATTTACTTTTGATGTGTGTGTGTGTGTGTGGAGAGAGAGAGAGAGAGAGAGAGAGAGAATAGTATAGTGAGAGGTACTCTATGGGAGTAGTGCATTTAAAATTCATGTTGTAATTATAAATTGTGCAATTTCAAGCTTTTGGTGAAATGAACTAATTTAAGTTTTTGTGAATCAAAATGAATTGGTTCATTTTTGAATTTGTTCATTCTTGTAACCAAACACTAATAATAAGGCAATTCATGAATGAGTTAATTTTAAATGGGCTAATTTACAATTTTGGGGACAACCAAACAGGCCCTAAGGCTTCGTTTGATTGTTCCAAAATTATAAATTGGATCATTAATAAATTGATTCATTTACAAATTATCCCATTAATTGTGTTTGGTTTCATTAATGAAATGATTCATTAATTACTCAACTTTAGCTCATGTGCAAAATCTGAAATTGAATCATTTCATAAAAAAGGTGAAATGAATCCATTTGAAATAGGAGTCACATAAAGTGCATGTCCCCTCTCCCCCTCCCCTTTCCCCTCCCCTCCCCCCCCCCCCCCCCTCTCTCTCTCTTGATTTGTTTTTATCCTTTTTTCATAAAACGTTAGTATCAATTTCAAATTACCAAATATTGTTTAAAATTGAATTTAACTCATTTCAATTTTACTCATTTACAATTAACTAATTCACAATGAACCAATTTACATAATCAAATAATTTGCGCAACCAAACTGGATCTAAGGTTCCGTTTAGTTGTCCCAAAATTATAAATTGGATCATTAATATATTGATTCATTTACAAATTATCCCATTAATTGTGTTTGGTTTCATTAATGAAATGATTCATTAATTGCCCAATTTTAGCTCATGTGCAAAATCTGAAATTGGATCATTTCACAAAAAAGGTGAAATGAATCCATTTGAAATAAGAGTCACATAAAGTGCATGTCCTCTCTCCCTCCCCCTCTTTACCTCCCCCTCTCTTTCCCTCCCCCTCTCTCTCTTGATTTGTTTTTATCTTTTTTTCATAGAACCTTAACATCAATTTCAAATTACCAAACATTTTTTAAAATTAGATTTAACTCATTTCAAATTCACTCATTTACAATTTACTAATTCACAATGAATCAATTTACATAATCAAATAATTTGCGCAATCAAACTGGGCATAATTGTGTTTGGTTTCATTAATGAAATGATTCATTAATTGTTTTATTTTAGCTCATGTGTAAAATTTGAAATTGGATCATTTTATAAAAAACGTGAAATGCATCCATTTGAAATAGGAATTGCATAAAGTACATGTTGCTCTCTCTCTTTTCCTCCCCTTCCTCCTTCCCCTTCCCCTTCCCCCTCCCCCTCCCCCTCCCCCTCTTAATTTGTTTTTATATTTTTTTTCATACAACCTTAACATCAATTTCAAATTACCAAACATTGCGTAAAAATGAATTTAAACTTATTTAAAATCCACTCATTTATAATTGACTAATTCATAATGAGCCAATTTATATAATCAAATAATTTACACAACCAAACAAGGCTTAAGTAATTCGCACACCACTAATGTCAAGTTTGTTTCGGAATAAGTTTCAGACTAATATAAGATTTAATGGCAAAATAAATTTTCGTAAATTTATACTACTTGTAATAGTTTTTTAATAAAAAAAAATATGTTCATTTGGACACAATTACATTTAATGTGTGTTAAAATATATAAATTATCGCTCTTAATCCTCTCTACCCTTCTCCTCAATGGCTCTATCTCTTTCCCTCCCGACTTTATTTTTGGACAATCCTTTTCAAATTATCACATATATTTTCTCAAATCATGTCTTTCGAACCGTCTTTCACTCCCACCCACCAAAACCTCTTAATCATGTTAAATCATGTCTCACACTACTGAGAAACAATTTGGGCTGCAAAATAGGCTCAAGGACGGAGGGAAGTGGGGGCTTGAGCCCCCACGTTTTTTAAAAAAAAAATTAGGGGTAAAAACTGAATTTTATAAAACTGAGGGTAAAAACATAAATACTAATAATAGTTTACACTTACACGTACTTTAAACTGAGCCGTATTTTCAAAGAGGGCAGTCGCTTATTTCATCCGTCCATTCTCTTCTTCTCTCAATACCAAGTTCCTTCCAAATCCATTCTTTCCATTTACATTTAATACCTTCCAAATAAGTTTCATTTCCATTATCCATACCTACCTTGAAGAAGGTTTACCTACCTTGAAGAAGGTTTTTTCTTCTCAAATATAAGCAGCAGCAAGCAGCACGAACATTACAACTACAAGGCTTCTTCTTCTATCTAACATCAATACAAACAACATTCATTAGCTATTTAATTTTATGTATATAAATATTATTTTAATTTCTATGCTATGACCCATTAACTCTATTAATTGCTGAAATTTATTCTATGATTGCTGAAATTTTATGGTTGAATTTTAGGGCTGAAATTGTTGAAATATTATGGCTGAATTTTAATTTTATGGTTGAATTTTGTGCATTAACAATTAACTTTTAACTGTGTAGGTTTTATTAGAATAAAAAAATTACGTTATTTTTTTGTAAATACTAAAAAATGACCTAAAAAAATCGGCTTGGGGGCTACCGCCCCCAGACCCCCTGAAATCGTCATTAAATTAGCCCCCACTATCAAAAGTTCCGGCTCCACCTCTACTTAGGCTCGCTCCGAATTATCTTACTCATGCTCAAGCTCAAGCTCAGCTCGAACTAATTTTTCCACCTAAGCCCGGACTCAGCTCATAAATATTACGGGCTTCAAGCCCGAATTCGGGTAGGTCCAATTTTAATTTTTTTATTAAAAAAGTTTGAATTAGCATTTTTTTTCTTATATTTCCATCATGGAGAAATGTACACACTAAAATCTAATTGATATTTGATAAAATAAAATATATAATTATGAAATGTATTAAATTAAACCAAGAGAAATAAGAACGAAAACCTATAATGGCCAATTAAATTTCATACATATATAATTAGTTAACATAAATATGTTATATTATATAAAATTATTTATTTATTTATTTATATATTCAAAGTTCAAATTTTGCGCCCAATTCGGGCTTGGTAAAGTTTGGCTCAAGCTAGGCCCGAAATTCATTCGGGCTTAAAATTTTAGTTCAGGCTTGGCTTTGACTCAAACTCAAATAAAGATCAGACCGAAAATAGAGAGCCAAACAGGTGGGTTTCGAGCTTGTCCGACTCAATTTACAAGCTTAAAAACAATGACTTACATGGTAAGTGCATTTTACATTCCTTTGGCATTTAGGGTTTTTGCATTCCTAATTGAAAAACGTATTAATTGCTAAATAGTAGTTATTTTCTCTTCAAATTATTACAAAGTTAAGAACTCTGAAAAACAACTCTATACTATTGTGGATTATGTGCTTATCAAAAAGAATATTTTAATATATAATAACTCTACTTAAGTGTTTCCCTTTTCAATGATTTGATTTTAGAGTCTATGAATGCATTGTAGTACTGTACAACCCTTAGGAACATATCTCGTTGTTCAAAATTAGAGCAAGCCTGTAATTTAATTAGGTTTAAGTGATTGAAGGCCACCTGCATTTACATCAAGATTCACCCCAAAACCTATTAATATTTACCGAGGCCATACACCCATATCCAATCATTTATCACTCACATATGTAATGTTTATGTTCAGATTTTTTCCCTTTGATATGATTCGATGAGCATATAGGTTGTTCATATTTGTTATTATGTTGGTGTATTTGAGTTTTTTTGTTTTACCCCAATTGCATTTTTTATTTTGATTTTAATTTAGCCTTGAGAGGTTAATATTTGTCCGAATTTTGTGGATATTTATCTGAAACATTGGATATGGATATGGATATGGATAGTGAGTTAAAGTATCAGAAAAAATGGACACGGATACGGATACTATGTGTATCCGACATGGATAATCCGTATCCGAGGCAAAGTATCCAAATTTTTGAATATCCGTATTCATATTCTATTTAATATTAATTTATTATTAATATTAGTTATATATATTATTTTATTTATAATATTTATTATATGTAATGTTATAATGTAAAATATAAATATATAAATATATAATGATATAATATAAAAATATAATTAATTTATCATTTTTTACTCATTTGGAAAAAATATAGAAATAATATTTTTTAAACCAAAACATAATGAATGGGGAATGGGTTAAAGAAAAAAAGGAAAACAATAGTAAAATAAAAAAAGAACCGGATCATCCAAATTAAAAAACAATAACCATTCATCCATCTCTCATTTCCCCTCAACTAAAATCGGAGGGGCCAACAAAACAAAAACCCTAAGCTCCTCAACCTCATTTCCCCTTTCCAATCCTCCTTATGCCTCCTTGCGCTGCCGACCCCATCCCTCTCTTTGTCTCGGTCTCTGACTTGCAATTCGGTAAGTAAGATCCGTGGGATATTCTGTCACACATAGCAATACATCTCTCTCTGTCTATATATGTGTGTTTGCCACCCGTTCATAACATCAGTACATCTCATAATACTTGGCATAAGACTATAGTATAATGTTTGCCATGGGTTAGATAGGAAAATCACAATCCTTGCCACTGGTTCGATAGGGAAACGTTTGTCACTCATTCATTCAACAGTTATTGGGATGTATTTTTGGGGGATGTAAAATAATTCATTAAACAATGAACTATTTTTTGTATAGATATTTTTTTTGGGATGTATTGTTGTATATTTTTTTTCATTCAAGAAGATATTTTTCCCCCAATAAGCTATGTATTTTTTTTATTCAAATAGATATTGTTGTATATATGGGATGTATTTTTTTCATTCAAGAAGTTATTTTTTTTTCAATAAACTGTGTATAGATGTGAGAGTATCATTTGAATGTTTAGCAAATTGGATAGTGAATATGAGTGGCTTCTAAGTGAATAAGATTGGGAATGTGGTAAAATTATTTATGAATGTTTGAAAATATTTTATGACATGACAAATCATCTTTCTGGAATAAAAGATCCAACGACAAACTATTAATTTAATATTGTGTGCCAAATTAATTATTAATTGATGCAATGGCAACAAAGTAATGTGAATCATGTTCGTTTGATGGCAATGAAGATGTGTGTCAAGTTTGAAAAATATTAGGAGGATTGTAGTTCGGTATTGACATTTGAATTAGTGATTGATCTTAGGTACAAAATGGAGTTTGTTCAATTTGCTTACCGTGAGATATATGGCTCTGTGATCGAGAGTTACATACATAGAGTTTGTGTGGTTTTATATGATTTGTATGTTGAGTATAAGAACTCAACTAATTCATCTAATTCTTCTCCCATAACATTTTAGCATTCTTATCGTGTGGGTGAGAGTGATGGTGAAACAATAAACCAAACAAGGGTTGAATTTACTGGAGGATCTAAAAGGTCTGGGCGGATATGGGTAGTGCATTCAGGTAGCGAATACGAATATAGAAACATAGTATCTGCTCCGTATTCGTCCGTTTACCATCCTAAACACTATGCTACTAAACTTCTTAAATTATTTGTACCATGTGCTTACTCCACACATGGTAACAATTGGGGTCACAATTTTCTTAAACATATGGCGCTTAATGAGTGGATTAGATCGAAGAGTACTCAAATGACATAATTAATTCTCACAACCCTAATGTCACATTTGTTTGAGAATAGGTTTGAGACTAATATAAGATTTAATTGCAAAATAAATTAACGTAAATTTATACTACTTATAAAAAATTTCTTAATAAAAAATATATTCATTTGGACATAATTACTTTTAATTTATCTTAAAATATCTAAAGTACCACTCCTAATCGTTTACCCAAAATTTGCAGGCTTCAGCTTGCTTTCTCTCTTCCTCTCGACCCTTCTCCTTCATATCTCAATCTTTTCCCCTCATAACTTTATTTCTGAACTGTGACCTATATTTATCCATTTTTAAATTATCACATATCTTTTCCCAAATCCTATCCCTCAATCCCTCTTTCACACCCACCCACCAGAAGCTCTTAATCATATCAAACTACGCTTCACATAACATCTCATATACCTAAATTGAAAAACATAGTGATTGCTAAATAGTAGTTGTTTTCTCTTTAAATTATTATACAGTTAAGTTTTCCTGAAAAATAACTCTATATTATCGTGGATTATGTCATTGTCAAAAAGAATATTTTAATACATAATAGTTCTACTAAAGTGTTTCCCTTCTCACTAATTGGATTTTAGAGTCTATAAATGCATTGTAGAGTTGTACAACCCTTGGGAACATGTCTCGCTTTTTTTATTCAAAATTGGAGCAAGCATGTAGTTTAATTGGGTTTAAGTGATTAAAGGCACCCTGCATTTACATCAAGATTTACCCTAAAATCTATTTACATTTACAGAGGCCATACACCCATATTCAATAATTTATCCCTCACATATGTAAATAAATTGGTTGGTACTTTCTATCTTGTTTATGTTTAGGATTTTTCCCTTTGATCTGATTCGTTAAGAATATGGGTTATTCAAATTTGTTATTATGTTGGTGTATTTGGGTTTTTTTATTTTACCCCAATCGCATTGTCTTTTATTTTTATTTCAATTTGGGCTTGAGAGGTTAATATTTGTAAGAGACCTATTTTTCGATAGAGATAGAGAGGATTGTAGTGACTCAATGACAAAGTTATCATCTCAAATAAAAACAAAGTTGTTGAATATCACATTGTTAACACATCTGTGAAAGTTTCAGCTTTCAATCTTTAGTTATTTAATTGAACTTGTGAATTGACATTTTTTTCTTATAGAGATTTTTCACTTTCTAGGAAATTTTGTGAGATTTTGATGTATTGTAATTAGGGCAGTTATTTGTGAGAAATGACTTTGATATTTCTGGATAAAAAAAACTATTTTAAGAACACAAAAAGACTCTATTCGAAATTGCGATTAAGAATAGAAAAGGACTAGTTTACAAAGTTATATAAAATCGTAATTATCACTTTGGAGGTTTAATGGTGCCTAAATCAAATTGGCAGGGGCCAATGTCACTTACATATAAATGTATGTGGCAAAACCTATATAACACACACGCACACTCTTATTCATATATATATATATATATATATATATATATATATATATATATATATATATATACACACTCTTGTACAAATATTTTTACATATACATACTCTAGAGCTATTTTTACATATACATACACACTTTGGAGCTATTGTTTTTATCTGAACTTAAAATATGTGCATTCACTTTAATGATATTTTTATAATCATTAATAATTTTTAAAATAAAAAGTGTGTATGTATATGTACAAATATTATGCGATCAAATTTCAAATGAAAAGAAAAGAAAAAGATATATAATTTACTGTCAATTGTCGCTATGTGAGTGTGAGCTCAATCTCAATAACCCGTATTATTAAGAGTTATTTGGGGTTTAACCCAAATAAGGGCAACTAAGTTTTTCTCTGCAATAAAATGTTTTTCAGTGATCTCAACCCCAGAGAAGCAGGAATAACAATGACTTTTTAAGAAAACAATGAGATTTAATCACTTTTAAGTATAAGTTAGATGACTATTTAGCAACAAAACAAAACAAACCGCATTAATAGGACTACTTGGTGAGATGATTTAAGTGTTTTTTTCTTTTGTGATTATCTCTATCATCCCATTGAAATGTGTATTTTTATGAAATTATGGCTGATTGTATTTCTATCAATGCTTGTTTAGTATAAATTTTTGGGTATATCATATGGATGGATGTAATATTTAATACCAATTTGATTTTGAGCTATATAAATTGTTTTTTTCCTGAATTCATGGTGTTCAAATGTACAATTATTTTGTTCTTAGCTTAATCAGATTGAAAACTTGTGCAAGCCCTAATAAATTATTGTTATGTATCTTTTAAAGTAAACCTTTTCATAACGCAATGTCAACGCACGTGTGCATTTACTAGTTACCTTCAAACTTTTAAAATTTGTTGTTTGTACAATTATAAATTACACAAAAATATGTATTATTTTATCTTACATTGAATGGACAATAATAAAAGTAAATAATTACAGTGTTTATATGGTTCAACAAATCTTCCTTGGTTATGTTCACAAGAACGAAGGGTTAAGAACAATACGACTTGGGTTTTAGAATGATAAATGAGAGTTAAGTCATTTGGGTTATAAGATTGTATCACATTCCCTCCTCGTAAATGAGAGGTATTGTAGACATCCCATCCTAGAACCCTTAAGCATCTCCTAAGTGTGACACCCTGACTAATTAAATACTGGTTAGCTACTCCTTTATTCAAATTAATACAAAATTTCTAGTTGGTTCAGTTTATAGCATCACCGTCGAAAACATTTATTTAAACAATTACTAGCCACCCAATATTTAAAGAGTGAGTTGTCAAATTTTATTAAATTAAATTAACATGCAACCAATTAAAATTATTAGCTAAATGATACCACCATCACATCACAGTCACATCAAAATAATAATGGAATAATAAATGAGTCTGGAGTAACACTCCTCTCAATAATCCCAAATACTGAATAAAACCAAATACAACGTCTGAATAATAAATGAATTAACTCCAAAACTGTAATGAAACTGAGTAATGATAAAACTGTCTCTAAAAGAAATGGGGTGACATGCCCTAATAACTGAATAAGTCTGAAATGGACTCAATATAGAATGTGGAGGCGTCTATCATCAAAATCCTGTAATTTCCACAACAGCTACAACACGTCACTGAAATGGAACTCCTAAGCTTGGCGTCCCTGTGGTTGGGCACCTAAAAGGTTTTTCAAGAAAACAGATTTGAAAGCAAGCGGGTCAGAGCCCAATGTGAAAAGAGTTTAAAATATAGCAAGTGTTTAATTACATTAAACAATGAATATTAAGTACATGTTAGTTCCATGATCTCACATGAATTTCTCACCTCTCAACTAATGTGCACGCATAACGTATATCTATAACCCATCCTAGTTATGCTGCTAACTAACTAGTCTATACTGCAACCCGTTCTCACCTGATAATATAGGGGTTTGTTCAAGACATTCCAATATAACTTATGTGAATCTACCTTTTCATATCTCATATTAATTTATATTAAATCGTATAGGAAATTCTCAATTCTAACTTTACTCAAAGTGTTGCAAATATTCACACACATTAACAAGGAGTCTGTTACCATCACCAATATATAAATTTCAACATAATTATATAATTGAGGCACCCCTAGGCTAAGCTACGGTGCACACATACTCTGCTATCGAATCCTGGTACATCATGTACATAAGGACTACGTATTTTGAATCTCTCAAGAACCGTTCTAATAAGAAAAATCACACATATTGGAGGCGAACATAGTTCACATACCCATGGGTCATGCACATACCTACGCTCCCATGGTCAGCTGACTTATCAACTCACAAATAAGTCATTCACAGTCCTATGTCCTTAAGGTACCAATCTAAATCCCCCCGTAAGCACACAAAGATTAGATGGCCCTGTTCCGAAAGTCGACCTCCCGTGATAGCAAGTATGGTAGGTATGTCATACACATATAAATCCATATACTAAGCATTCACACAACTTAGATAATTTGTAATATTATTAAAGGTATATTCTCAATCCCTATACCATTAATCCAATTAGTACATTTTTATACTTCCGGATAGTTATATAATATAGTCCACCGACACATCTCACGTCGTAGTTTCAAGTACTTAAAACCTACTCATAAAGGTTACTAAGTCTCATATTATTCCCACACTTTAATCCAATACTCTTAAGGTCCATATTTCTGCCACTAACCTTATATTATCAACTATATATAGATTTAACTCATTTAATCACAGTCTTTAATAGTACCTCACTCGTCGAACCTTATTAGGTCTAACGTAACTCCCAAATATAATTCTAATAATAATCCAAGTCTCACATACATGCCTATTGGTCTTCCTTAAATCTAAAAGTGTTCACCAGGTCCCCAATTGCTAAAATTCAATAAAGGGAAAAATATCACAATTTCTGGGAAGGTCGATCGATCAACCTTGGATATCAATCGATCGATGGTGGTCGATCGATCGACTTATGAATATCGATCGATCGATCGCACCAGATAAGGCTACAGACTGCTTCATTTTTCAGTCCCAGATTTGTCCCAAAGCTCCATTACAAGGTATGAAATTATCAACTAAGGATGTAGGATCATTATACTACCTAAATACAATATTTTTAACATTCCAAAAACATTACATCATCAACAATTAACCTTACATGGATCAAATCTTCATAAAAATCCTAGTTTTCTATTTTCTTCAAGAATCATGATATTTCTCTTCTTAAATTTGTCCTTAATTCATCAAGGGTTATATTTTGGTTACTGAATTTTGTCCAGAACTAATCTACATGCAATTCATATCCAAGATTTATAGTTCTACCTCAAATTTCATGGGTTTTTATCATCTTTCAAGACAAAAATCAATTTCTACACTAACATGGAAGATATATTCGCTGAAAACTAATGGAATTAAATCACTTGCCTTAAGTTTGAAGTTCAGAATCGTTGATGGTGTCCGAGGGTTGGTTCTTTCCTTCTTTACGGTCACAATCCCGTCAAGATTTGGTGGTGGTTGGTGGTGGCTAGGGTTTGGAAACCTCCTACAACTTCTCCTCTAACTCACATAGCCCACTCTTTATTTTTGGATGATAATGGCCTTTCCAATAATAATTAAATAAACCCTAAAATTCGTGGGTCTTATTTCCTTAAATTTTAAAATGACCAAAATACCCTCCCGGGTTACCGGTTTGGCCTAAAAATACCCTGGGACCCAAACTAAACCCTCGGCTAGTGCTTTCTGACTATCTCGCCCCCTCCGGACACGTTGGCGCACTCAAAATGACCATACGGATGATTAAATTATAATTTACTTTTTAATCTAATTAAATTGATTCCTGACGCGACTGACATGCGCGTCCCAACTTAATTTCTCAAATTGTCGTATTTATGACTCGCGACAATTTTAATATTATCAATAATCATATATATTACCATATAAATTCAGTAATACTCAATATTATCATCATAATCAAATACCATCTCACGTCTCGCTAGTATTTAAATCCAGATTAATTTCTAATTAATTCCCATTTAATTTAATTACTCGTCGAACCTTATTAGGTCTAACATAACTCCCAAATAAAATTCTAATAATAACCTGGGTCTCATATACATGCCTACTGGTCTTCCTTAAATCTAAAAGTGTTCACAAGGTCCCCAATTGCTAAAATTCAATAAGGGACAAAATATCACAATTTTTGGGAAGGTCGATCGATCGACCTTGGATATCGATCGATCGATGGTGGTCGATCGATCGACTTATGAATATCGATCGATCGATCGCACCAGATAAGGCTACGGGTTGCTTCATTTTTCAGTCCCAGATTTATCCCAAGACTCCATTACAAGGTATGAAATTCTCGAGTAAGGATGTAGGATCATTATACTACCTAAATACAATATTTTTAACGTTCCAAAACCATTACATCATCAACAATTAACCTTACATGGATCAAATCTTCATAAAAACCCTAGTTTTCTATTTTCTTCAAGAATTATGATATTTCTCTTCTTAAATCCGTCCTTATTTCATCAAGGGTTATATTTTGGTTATTGAATTTTGTCTAGAACTAATCTACATGTAATTCCTATCCAAGATTTATAGTTCTACATCAAATTTCATTTCATCATCTTTCAAGACAAAAATCAATTTCTACATTAACATGGAAGATATATTCGCTGAAAACTAATGAAATTAAATCGCTTGCCTTAAGTTTGATGTTCGAAATCGTTGATGGTGTTTGAGGGTTGGTTCTTTCCTTATTTCCGGTCACAATTCCGTCAAGATTTGGTGGTGGTTAGTGGTGGCTAGGGTTTGGAAATCTCCTGCAACTTCTCATGTAACTCACGTATCCCACTCTTTATTTTTGGCTGATAATGACCCTAATGGCCTTCCCAATAATAATTAAATAAACCCTAAAATTTGTGGGTCTTATTTTCTTAAATTTTAAAATGACCAAAATACCCTCCCGGTTTGCCGGTTTGGCCTAAAAATGCCCGGGACCCAAACTAAATCCCCGACTAGTGCTTTTTGACTATCTCGACCCCTCTGAACATGTTGGCGCACTCAAAATGACCATACAGATGATTAAATTATAATTAACTTTTTAATCTAATTAAATTGATTCCTGATGCGACTGACACGCGCGTCCCAACTTAATTTCTCAAATTGTCGTATTTATGACTCGCGATAATTTTAATATTATCAATAATCATTGTTGATACCAAAATTAGTATGATGATATAGACGAATAATAAGAAGACACGTGTCGATCTACGTGGCACAATAGCAACGAGGAAGTTTATTTCCCCGACCAAGTCATACTCACTCCGAGCAGCAAGTGTACTCCGAGGAACTCCAACACTCCGAGGAACTCCTGAACGACGAGTAACTAAGGCGGTCCGAGCTGCATCTCGGCCACAGCATTGATTGCCAGATAATCAACAGTTCAACTATTCATTGAATGGTTATCATACAGACGTATACTCTTAAAGGGCATTAATTGTTTACCCTTTCACATGTACACCCTAAGGGCTATAAATACATTGTATCACCCTCATTCAAAGGGACCGGATTTTCTTAATAGAATTACATATCGAGAACTCCAAAACACTTGGCAATAACAGAAAACAGTGGACGTAGGCCATTCTTATAAGGCTGAACCACTTTAAAATTCTTTGCCTCATTTATATTTATCTGTGATTAAATAATTAGAATCAATCTAATTTTTTACATCAACAATCATATATATTACCATATAAATTCAGTAATACTCAATATTATCATCATAATCAAATACCACCTCACGTCTCGCTAGTATTTAAATCCGGATTAATTTCTAATTAATTCCCATTTAATTTAATTAATCCAATTAAATAAAATTAACAAAATTACGGGGTATTACACTAAGTTCCTTAGCACTCACTCATTCACTGCAAACTAGGGATGACAATTTAACCCGACCCGTAGGAGCCCCGTCCCTCCCCTACCCTAATGGGGCGGGTTTTAAAACTCGATTAATGAATAAAGAGCGGGTATGGGTTTTTTTTTTTAAAAATCCGTTTATTAAATGGGTCGGGTTAGGAGTCAAGTTAAATAAAATCGCCTCACCCCGCCTCACCCCGTTTAACTTATGCCTACATAATTATCCTTTATATGTATGTTAATTATAATTAAACCACACACACACACACACACACACACACACACACACACACATTAAAAAAACCTTTATTTGTATGTTAATTTTGTAAAAGATGTATGTGAAAATATGGATTGACAATTAGGGGATTGTCTCACATATTGAAATATGAACCATTATAGGCCTCTAAGACTATAATGTAATCATTTTAATTTTACTATTTTTAAAATTAACCCAGCCCGTAGGATCCCCGCCCTGCCCCGTTTATTAAATGGGGCGGGTTAGGAGTTAATTTAAATACAAAACTCCCGCCCTGCCCCGCCCCGCCCCGCCCCGTTTAAATGGGGCGGGTTAGGGTTTTTCCAAACCCTCCCAAACCCGCCCCGTTTCCATCCCTACTACAAAACTTAGGTCATACTTCGAGTACCAATATGGAAGCCACCGGGAGCTTTTAGGCCCCGTTTGACTCTGATCAACTTCCTCGCCTGAGCGAAGGGTCAACAGGTACTTTCGGGCCCCTTTTGATCTTGGTCAGCTCTTCGAACCGAACGAAGCTGAATGAAATCTCAAGGGGCTATGAATACCCTTTACAATGGTCCGTCCCATACATGAATAGGCCTTACGGTTAGGATAAATGATCCGTTTTCCTCTAAAAAATTCCTATCCAGCTACCAACGGGAACTTTCGAACCCTGTTTGACCTTGGTCAACTCCAGAACTCAAAAAGTGGCTCAATGGTTTTTAAAGGACTCTGAATACCCTTTTCAACGATCCACCCCGTGCATAATTCTGACTTACAATTCGCATTTTATGATTATTTTTTCAAAAAACTCGCCTCAGACTGCTGAATTGTACCCTCAGGACCCTGCATATCGGCAATGTGTCTGGGGTTCTATGTCGATAGGCAGTCAAGGACCCTACCGATCGGCACCCCCCTTGGCCCTATAATTAAAGGTTATGCCCTCACTTTAAAAGGCACCCCTGAACATCCCTCTCAACAATTCAAAGAACATTCTTTCAAATTCAGAGTTGTTCCCATATTAAAAAGTCCATTTACCATATTCCTTCCATCATTTTTCATACTCCTTTTAGTAAATTCTCACCCATATACTCATACCACCATCATTTCATCGTGATATCAACACATCCACAATTAAGATCCACTTCAAGTCTTATAAGGAGGTCCAATTCTCCATCTTTATATTTTAATTCTCTTATTTTAGTATTAGTTACTTTATTTGTACTTTAGTGCTTTATTTCATTACATCACATACCTTAATTTCAAATCTTTATTATTAGTATTTACACATACTTTATTTTCATAAAAAAAAGAGGGTTTACCTATAACTTCCAAATGAGGGATTATCACTACACATCTCTACACTTGAAGCAGGTTTATCTCTACACACAGATAAGAGAAATCCCCCGTTTAGATTTATGGGTGAAATTCCATCCTATGTTATATTTGAACTACATGGACTTTGATGACCCTCGGGCTACATAGGCATATTGGGTAAATCCCTAGAGTCGAGTCCTCCCTTATACATGTTTGTTACCTTATTTTTATTATATATTTTTAATATATCTTATTTGCTTGTGTCTTATCCGATGTATGCATTCATTCTTCTATAACAACTTGTGAAATCGGCAAACACTTACATTATACTTTGAATTATTATTTTGGGAACACTCCTAAGGATGAACTCACCCTGTCCTTTTCCATGATGCGAGTCGAGCGATTCTGTCATCCATTTATATTATGCACATAAGCACACACTTCACGGAGTTTAATAGGAGAATATTAACAACACCCATGAGAGAACGAAAGGGCGGAATGGGTGCCTAACACTTTTCCATTCCATAACTTAATCCTTGGGCCCTTAAACTACTTGGTTTCATAAGCATCAGTGTTGTCCTTGATTCCGTTCTCTCAAGACAACAACATTTTGTTTGCCTGTTTTGTGCAAAATAGGTTGGCGACTTTATCTCTACATATTACCCCACATCGACGATGGTTGAGCGCCCCGAGAAAGGGCACAATCCTGTGCACACGTCAAAAGGTAAGGAAAGGGAGGGAGGCCCTCCTCGAAGACCTTACCCCCTCGGGATAGCCACAATGGCGACTCTACGGGGACATTTTAAGAGGACTAGACTCTATTTTTGCATATGTGTTATTCTTTTCTGCATGTGTGTGTATGCAACAACCTGTACGTTCCCTTTTCTCCTCTATTTAATTTTTGTGTATATCTACCTCATGTATATATCAATTTTCACTCACTTATACACATCACACACTTGTATATACTCTTCATGTACACTTCATACACTTACACTTGGTTTCACTTTCTACTTACATGCTTCACACACCACTTAGAATATACATGATTAAGCTTCACTAGCACACACCCACGCTTCCCACACTTACATATATTTCAATGCTTACTTACACATCTCACACATCACTTGTAGTTGATCCATGTATTGGATCACTACTATACACACTCACTTATAAATATTCACATGACATTCACTCACATGTATATGCGTAGTGTAGTCTCGATGCTTCATGCTAGATTTACTTTTACTTGTATATGCTCCCTCATTAGTATAGTACTCCCTTTGCTCATCATGCTAATAAAAATAATAAAAAATATTCTTTCTCCATAATATGTTAATTTAGATTCATGCATTTTTGCGCACTACATCACCAAGAGTATGGTAATATTGACCAAAATTTTATCTTGTACGAGGGGGTCACTTTGTGATGGGCACTATTCCTATGGGGCGCAGTTATCCCAAGCGATATGACTCTCACCTTCCATTGGTCTCATACTTTCGATGCATAACGAACGGTTCCCCTCGCATCACATCGCTTGACCTAACTCACGATAGGAAGTATATAGCAGGGAACTCATTCACGTACGTCGAGTATATCAAATTCTCTCTCACACGTACTGTCCCCACGAGGTATATAGTGAGATAAATCATGTATACTCAGGTATATCAAATGGCTTGTTCACACGTACCAATAAATGATTGCCCTTGTAGGCAAGAGGTATATTGTGGAAGTTATGCCAAAGGAGGGAACTCTTACAGTAACCCAATAATTTCATGAACCACATATAGGTGTCAAACCTAGGGTAATCATATTTAGTTAGTTGATTACCATGCGAAACTCTGTCGAAATTTCGGATCGGTATAACACCCGAATTTTAGCACTTTTTCGCCTTTTTTCAAAATAGGACCCTGTCTGTGACCCTAAAAACAAGTCAAAATGTGTCTTACATATTTGGAAAACCTTTTTTCCAGGCTTGGGTCCTGTTCGGTACAAGTGAGAACCTAATAATAACATTATTAATAATAATAATCATGCTGAGATTCCTCTCATTTTTTGCTCCCTTTTTAAAAATACCAAAAAACTTTTTCATCCTCCTTTCGAAAGACCAAAAATCATTCCCCCTCCTTACTTCAAAAATAAATTCGAACCGTTTTCCCTCTCAGGTCAATCGCATACCCAATTTTGGCCTGGCTCCCTATTGGCTTCGGTCTTCCGTTAAAACGCCCCAAAGCTCAGTTGGTTCTTCTGCTACTTTATTCGAGTTTGGGATTTACCTTCATGAGCTATTTATGGAGAACACTGACTAAGCATCGAATGTGTAGCCCGATTGGATAACCATCTTAGCTAAACTCAGTGCCAAGATTGACAACTTTCAAATCGAGGTCCATAAAATACAGCATCACCTGGCCTAGATCCCAAAAGAACTCGAGGTTTTCTTTCCTTGTGCCATGGGTCCACCCACTCCCGAGCCTATCTGGGTCTTAAAAGATTATCGGCATGCTCCGCATTCCCCACCTTCCAATGAGATGCCACCAACTCAGCTATCTATTCCAAACCTTACCTTACAAGGGGTTAATCTGCCAGTACCCATGGATCGCAAGTAGGAGGTACTAAATAAGGTCAATGAAGACCTCAAACTACTATCAAACAAGTTCGAATAAGTCAAAATATTCTCGACCTACATGAAATACACCCATATGTCTCCCTATCCCAAAGTTAGGTTGCCAGAGAAGTTTAAGATGCCAGATATCGAGAAGTTCAGGGAAAGCGAACCCTCAATTGTTCATCTTCGAAACTATCACCGAGCCATGACCCTTCTTGGTGCCTTTAAAGACATAATGAACCAGATGTTCCAGTAGACTTTGAAAGAAAGTGCCCTCCGGTGGATTATGTCCCTTGAAGAATCTAGAATCCATAGGTTAGAGGACGTTGCCCAATAATTAATGTCTCAGTACAAGTACAATGAGCTAGAGGTTACGCACCGAGATCTAGATATTCTTAAGTAAAACCCTGGGGAAATAATCAGTAAATTCATAAGAAGGTGGACAGAGAAAGCTGCTACCATAACCAATAGACCCTCCGAGGATGAATAAGCTAGTATTATGAAGAAGAACATCTTGTTTCATATCTGAGCATCCATGGGAGTAAAAAATTACCCACACTTTCGAACCCTCAAGAGGCTGGTGTAGAAATTGAGGAAGGTGTTACCAAAGTGGAATCCAATCCAAATAAAGTGACCGAACAATTCACTCCTCGAAAGTATGAGAAGCCTTCCAGTGCTACAATCTCAACCATAAACAACATTTACCAACCTACTTCCTTCTTGGGCACCAAAAAATAACCCCAATCCTACTAAGAAAGAGTACAGTGAGCTTCATGCTCCCCTCTCCAAAGTCTAGCAGGCCCTACTAAGACGAAATCTCATTAAACCCCTGTTCCCCTATCCATTGCCAAATCCACTCCCTAAAAACTTCAATCTTGTTGCCCATTGCGATTTCCACCAATTCACTAGTCGTACTACCGACCAATGCTTCCACCTAAAAATGTGATCCAAGGCCTGATTAATCGGGGTATCATCGCCCCACCAGATAATCCTAACCCAAATACCACTCATAATCCATTTTCAACACATACAAATGCCATCTTTCTAGAAAGTGACCTAGAATTCGACCTATCTACTCAAATCGTGCCCAGCAAAGCACCCATCATCCCTATAATCTCACCTAAACTGCTCAAGATTTGCCCCTATTTTCTCCTACATCCTACATACTTCACCAATCAACTTTTGGCACTACTTACGAGGTCCTGCATCGATGTTCTCACCCAATCTGAGGGGAAAGACATGGAGTTACCAGCTGTGTTAAACCAACTCTTAGAGTTTGGGCTAAAGTTACCAATCGAGATGACCATTGATTGTCAGAAATTCAGTGGATTATTCACTGAAGCCCGAAAGTGGGCTCGAGAATCATATAAATAGATGATACCAGTCGAAAAAAGTTAATTTAGATGATGTGATATAGACCATGGCCGATATGTTTCGATAAATAAGAAAAATCTATAGCATTTCTGAGTTACTCACCGCTTTGAAGCTTCAGGGACAATTGGTCCCTTCACTCCTGCACCTCCCCGCTGAGTGGGAGTATTTGTACGATGAGGCCGTCGAGGTTATTGAATGTATTAATTTCTCTTGGAAAGAGGACATAGTCGCCACTGGATGGGGGATAATTTTGACAGTTCAGATAACGAACCCAGCCGGGAAGAGGACAGTTTAGTAATCAACATGTGTGGAATGATATCTTTTGAAGATATATTGGGAGAAATCAATAAAGTTTTTGTTTGGCCCGAGGTAGATAAATCCACAGGGTTCTTTTTTTTCCTCACCTTTGTAAATCACATGACCAGGTCTAGGAGACATTACAAAGATTCGATTCCCCATGTAACCAAAAAATATAAAGGAAAGGAAGTTACCGAAGAACTTCCCATATCAGAAATGATCATTGAAAATAGCAAAGTCCTTAACTAAATTAAGAAGACCCAAGCCAACATCACCTTATGGGGGATTTTCATGTCCTCTCAATTGCACCGGAATGCCTTGATAAAGCTGCTCACCGGACCCACAGTCCCTCTTTCCACTACTCTCGAAGAAGCCATAAACATAGTTGGGTCTTTGACCTCTTTCAAACTTTTCTCCTTTTTCGAAGAAGAGATACCAAAGTTCGGCCTTGATTACAATTATTCCTTCAACATCTCCGTTAAAATCTTGAGAAATATAGTCCCATTTTCACTTTTTGGCAATGGATCTGCTCTCAATGTTTTACCTCTTAAAACCTTCAGATATTTAGGATTGAAAGTCGGTGATCTCATTCCCACTTTTGCCACCATGTGTGCTTATGATAATACCTATCGAGAACTAATGGGGTCCATAAAACTCACAATAAGGGTTGGCCCTATTAGTCCTATCATCGAGCTCCAAGTCATTAACATACCTGTATGTTTCAATCTACTCCTTGGCAATCTATGGCTCCACAGCATCCAAGGGGTATCTTCTCTTCATCAGAAACTGAAGTTCTTCGCCAAAGGCCAGGTTTTCACCATTTTGGGGGATAACAAAAATACAGATATTTCCAGAACTAGAAATCTGGTATTAAAAATCAAGCATGGGATGAATGACATGCTTCTCTCTAGCTTCAGAGTTGATCCACTTCCCCTTCCAGCATGAGATAATTTTAAAGATTGAGTTTGTCCAAAACACAACCCTCATGGCAACATCAATGTGATTCATATGTTCAAGAATATGCACTTGATGCCTAAAATGGGGCGAGGGGGATGCCAACAAGGTATTCTTGGACCCATAGTTCTGAAGGAGGCATTTCCCCCATATGGCTTGGGTTTCCAGCCTTCACCAGAGGAACTTAAAGCACTTTGATGACCAAGATAAAAAAAAGTCTTAGAAGATAAAAAGATTGTTTCGAAAGACTCTTTGAACAAAAGATTTATCAAAAATGGTGAAGACTTCCCTTTCTGTGATTTCTATGAACTGTGGTATAACCATGTTAACAAGAAGATGAAATCGGGGATGGAAATCTTCTTTCAAGATAGTAACTATTAGGCCGAAGACTGCAAACATTAAGTGCAACCTCTCACCAAAAAAGCCATAACAATTACCAAAGACTTTGAGAAAAGTGATTTCGAAGACTCATTCAACCTGCGAACATTGGGGTTGAGTCTCTTCATGATCCACTCAGATGTCGCGCCGGTGGGCCCGTTCGCTAAAATTAAAACTTCTAACATGCCTCTCCTCAACTGGAATGTTGTGCCAGTTCAACCTGCTCAGATTCAACCTGACCCTGTTGTCTACCCTATCCAAGTCTCTTCATCTGATGCTGTTGTTCCTTTTTTCTAATATCAATGTAACTGTAACCTCTTTTGACGAGGTTCTCAATGTTATTTTTCCCAAAAATGAAATAAATGAAGATTTTGAGTATCTTGATGTGCCTTATATTAATTGTCTTGATTCTAATCAAACCTTTAATAACGAAAATTTTACAAATGAACAATTCTTAATTGCTCTTAATATGGAGAATAACAAATAACATAACCACGTTCAAATCATTGATGATGAGACTATTGTTATTAATCTTAATTCTAATAGCCATTGTTAGCGAGCATGAGCATGTGAAATTTGAAGTACTATGAAAGAATTCATGGACGTCTTCGCATGTTCCTATGATGACATGACCGACATTGACCTAAAAATATCTTAGCACGAGATCTCGACATTCCCAAAATAAAAGTCGTCAAACAAATGCTAAGGAAACTCCACACCAAATGGTCGCTCAAAGTTAAAGAGGAAGTGGTCAAATAGTTGAACGTGGATTTCATCTATGTAGTCGAAGTCGAATATCCTACATGGCTTGCTAATATCATCTCCATATCGAAGTCGGGAGGAAAAGTTCACATATGCGTTGATTATCGAGATTTGAATAAAGTATACCCAAAAGATGATTAACCGTTTCCCAATATTAAAATGATCGTAGACAACATAGCCATCCACGCCCTCAAGTAGTTTATTGATGGATTCTTCGGATATAACCAGATCCAGATACACACTGACCATCAGGAGAAAATCGCCTTTATTACCCCGTGGGGAACCTTTTGCTATGCTGCCATGCCATTCAGGCTCAAGAATGTTGGTGCAACTTACTAAAGGGATGCCACAACCATCCTAATTGAACGTATTTACAAGAAGGTCAAAGTTATAACAACCCGCCTAACGGGATACCGGGCGATCACTCCTATATCATATTAAAACAGGAGTCACATGTGGATCATTCTTAGCATCACTGTCAAAAATCCATTTAATTACTAATATCATATTAGGCGAGCGTTAAAAACTCTTACTTAACTACTCTTTTTAATGATTAAAATAAAAATCCACAAGTTAATGCGTAAATGAACTGAAATGAAAATGAAATGAAATAAAATAACCGAACACTCGGTCAAAATATACAACCATATCGGATGCTGTACTGAAAGAGTAAATAAATGCAATTGGACCATTGGCCCGAATATTTATACAGTACCTCCTATCTAGAGTACAAGGATGGAAGCGGCTATCAAAAACCTGCACGCATCCACAGCTACTGCAGCTGAGTCTGACTCGAAAGAAGTGCCATCCAGGCATTCCTGTGTCTGGACACCTATATATATATATATATATATATATATATATATATATATATATATATAATATAGCAAGAAAGGAAAAGTAGATAAACGGGTCAGAGGCCGAGTTTTTGAAAATATTTTGCAAGTGCATAAATGCCTTATTATTTTGAAAAAGGTTTTATCCCAAATTTAAGTTTGGTATCGCACTCCCATGAGATACCTCTCACCTCTTCGCTAATAGTGCACTCCTAGCGCATCTATCTAGAACATTCTAATCAAGCTACCCTGCTAACTAGTCTATCACCCCACCACTATCTACCCTAGATAGTCCAAGTAATGTACTAAGGGCTAAGCTTCACCCCAGTCTCAGCGCTATGCCATGATCGTGCGTGGGGTGTCTCGCAAAGAGAAATCCAAACAAGGAACCCCCCCGATACACTACTACGCGGCACGGTCGATCGTCGAGATCTGCTAGTCCCTAAGTACAGAAAGATATATAATAATATATATACCATAAGAATTAATAATATAAGAGCACTAAGGATTAAACTTCTGCCCAGTCTCAACACACTGCCATATTCATGCGTGGGGTGTCTCGCGAAGAGAAATCCAAACAAGGAACCCCCCCGATACACTACTATGCGGCAAGGTCGATCGTCAGGATCCATTAGACCCTCGGTACTCGATTCATCCATATATACATATTCATATTACAATATACATCCGGATCTATCTCCCGGACTGAGGATTTATATACAAGTATTTATTAATACTTTTCATTTTCTCAAAACTTCCCATTTCCCTTTTTATACTCAGGAAATATAAATATAAAAGCCAATTCATTATCATGAATTGCTTTACCAAATCATGTACTTTTTAAAAGCCAGTTTTATTATCATAAAAATACTTTTCCTTTATATGTCATCCCATTTCCCTTTTTATACTCAGGAAATGTACCCAAAGCCATTTCCATTATCATGAAAATGCTTTGGTCAAATCATGCTTCCACATCCCTTCTTCCATCCGGGAGTGTTACCGAAGCCAAACCTTTATCCCATTTCCCTTTTTATACTCAGGAAATGTAAATTAAAGCCAATACATTATAATGAATTGCTTTAATAAATCTAAGACCTCCCCTCCGGGTTTCCCCACTGGACGCGCCCCTAAATGGCTATCATCTTCCAGGGCCTATCTATGCAAGACAACCTGGGAACCTACCAACGACGGGAAGCGGCCATATTGCCTGCGGGAAAGTCAGGACCACACCCAGAATCCCCTAACCAACGCAGAAAAATAAATAACCGCCCATATGGCCTAGGGACTATATCCAACCTGCTCAATAGCCAGGAAGGCTTCACCACAACGCGCGCAACTTCCCTTATGATAACGATTTAGGGAGGTGTGTAACCATAATTTATCAATTATGAAAATCATTTATCTTTCCATTTTGAAAATATTCATTTTTATATTTTCAAAATCATTTCCATCATATTATATATATATATATATATATATATACTTTATTCACATAATATATATATACATACCATATAGTCCTCCTAGAATATATAAACGGCCATAATGGCCTATATCATCTAGCGATGACCAATAATCCCAAAGATTCCCTCCAGGAATCATAATCATGCATTCATATAAGCATGATACTAAACCTAAAGTATTTTCTTTCTTTAATAAATAATACATACTTAAATACTATCTACGGATTCATTTGGATATCTCCAATTATACCAATTCACTCTAAGTGAATATACACATATATAAATTCCCAATTCCTCAAGTCCTTTAGGACATAACCCTCCATAATTTCTAATTTGGAAGGGCCTTAAACATTAAACTCAAAAAGGAGAAATAATCATAATCTCCAAAATCTTGGGCTGAAAACAGGGCATCGGTCGACCGATCTTAGACCTCCGGTCGACCGCGGGTTGTAAATAAGCCTACGAAACAAAGCAGTAAGCCCTTTCTCCTTGACGCGGTCGACCGGCCATAGAGGCGCGGTCGACCGGTCACACCAGGTCCTCAAAACTTTAATTCCTTAATTCCCTTAACCAACAACCCAAATTCATTTTCGGGGTTTCTAAACTACCCCAAAAATTATCCCGAACATCTACGACATTAATTCTAGCCGTAAATTTTCCAATTCCCGATTTGATTTCCGAGTTGATGATTTCAACCCGGAGCTGTCATCTTGTAAAAATTATATCAAATCGTAGAAAAATCAGAAAAATACGCGGTCAGTACCCACGCGACCGTATCGAAAAGATCTACAACTTTAGTGTTTTGGCCGAAAGCTAAATCAATTCTTTTCCTGGATAAAAAGGCCCCCTAAAGTGACGGATTACTATTTATCGTCTTCTCCGAGACGATTTCGGCCATTAAAGCTTCTCCCAAGCTTTTGTCACCTCACCCAACGTCCTACAACCTCAACCAACTACAAATACACATATATTAAGGGTTCTAAACATCCTAGAACCCCAAACCACCAATTAATTTAGGTTAAAACCTAATTTCCACAAATTGAAATATTATTTGGGGTTTAATTGTTTTAACTCCCAAAAACACGTTTTATCCACGATAACCCACCCCAAAACCATTAGGGTTTGTTTATACCAAACTACGGTATGAGATATTTATGCAAAAAGATAAATAAAGCAAGTAAACACTTGCCTCGTGGATAAAATCCGACGACCCCGAGTCTAATCCGACGGAGTTGGCCCGAGATCTCCATTTTCTCCTCCTCTTTCTCCTTCCTCTCTCTCTTCTCTCTCTTTTCTTTCTTTCCTTCTCGTTTCTTTCCCTCTCCCCCTCTTTATATAGGAAGAAAAGGGTTTTAACCCTTAAAACCCAAAAACGACTCGTTTACCCAATTACGAGTTACTTTTACCTCTAAAATTACCCGAAACTCATTTTCGACAATCGGACACTCTTTTCCGACTATCTCGGACATTCCGAGACTCACGGCGCAGTCGAAATTACCATCCGAGGTACTTGACTGCAAATCACTATTTCAACCCAAAATAAATAAATGCGGGTTTTCCAATTAAAAATCTTACCTCGTGTCGCTTTACTCAACGACGACATATAATTAAAATATTTCGACCTATATAGTCACAAAAATAATTACAGCACCCATCGAAAACCATTCAATCCTCGAAAATCCCAAAAATTACTATTTAGGAAAATTCCCCAAATTCCAATTTATATCCAATTATGGAATTTAATGGTCTCCAAAAGGACGGGTTGTTACATACCCCCCCTTACAACGGAATTTCATCGTCGAAATTCAGATACGACATACACCACCAATCTTAGGATCACTCCAAATCCTAATACCTCAAGGGGAACGGTACTAACCCAATGGTTCCCAACCATACACTATGCGGCTACTGCAATCATAAAGTGACTCTAATACGTCACATAATACCCATCATCTATAATTCCTATCGGCATGAATTTCAACCTTATATACTACGTCCATTCTATTTCAGGCGGTATATAAAACCATCTTACCAAGGTGCCCATACACCTTTCTAACTTGTGCACATCTGCACATATATAGTGAACGTCAGACACGTAACACTCGCTCCCAATAAGGGTCTCCTTTCCTCGGTGTAATACTCATCTATGGGTCCTCCCAACCCGCGAAATCAATTCTCCTAACCTCGGCGCCACTAACTATAGCGAATCAACATCCTACTAATGCTACGGTCTAAGCGTTACCCTACCTAAGCGAAACGAGTATCCTAAATATGTCCCTAGTGCCCAAGGCCTCTCTCGAATCCCGACATTTGCTCGGTTTCGTGCGTGGGACGTCTCGCCAAGGCGAAATCCAAACAAGGAACCCTCCCGTTACACTACTCCCTCACGTCGTCGGTCATCGAGATGTAACGGCCCAAGACACACCAACGGGACATCCTAAATCCTGCCTATGCTAACCTACGAACGCATTTCTAGTATCTTATCCTTCCGCCCATACGGAAGGAAACCTAATCAATCGAAGTGCCCACTTTCTGTAGAAAGTGTCACAAGCATAATACCCAAAATGTATCTTTTTAAAATTTGCCTTTTCATTAAGGCTGGTTATTATCCTTAAACCAATTTCTCTAAGTCCAACCTCACCCACCCACTTGTGGCGAGGGGACCACATTAGTGCTTTTCCATAGCACCATATCTCCATAAACATACCATCATCACAGGGCTCATAGTCTATAGTGGTTCATCCACACTATAAGACTAACCCAAATCCTTGCATCCTATAACAGCTCTCCACCCCCGACGCCGTTAAGAGTCATGTGTGGAGTGTCTCGCAAAGCGAAATCCAAACAAGGAACCCCTCCACACATTAACCCTTGACTTTGTTGGTTATGGAGTTCCATTATTTCAACATGCAACTGGGATATCCCTATCCCCTAATCCAACAAAAAAAAGTGGTCTGAACTCCTATCTCTAACTAAGAGTCACACCACCCAGCGTTCGCACTCAATTTTAAGTCCTTGCGCAAATAATAATGAGCTTTATCTTACAGCTCAACACAAATCCTGTGGCCTTAAATCATATATATAAGGTCGCCATATATCCAAATCACGATAAGGAAACCTCTTATCAACGAAGTTCCATTAACCCATAACAAATAAGGTGAACTCAACCTATATCTAGGTGAGACACCGCAACAATAACCTGTTCCCTCGAGGAACCATGGACACGATAGTCTTGCCATCATTAGCCTGCTATCGCTCCGAAAATACCAATAACATTATATAATTACCATAATACCATACTCATATAGACATATAAAATGAGTATCACAACCCAGATATATATATATATATATATATATACACAATATATCAACACCCGCCTCTATGGCGAATGAAGGAAAATAAAATTCCGCTATTGCAAAAAAACACATAAACACACATGATATTATGTTATCGTGACCGCCATAACTCAAATTACACACACGAGTCCAGGGCTAACTAATACCGCGACTTTATTTAGTCACGCCAAATATACCTCCTCAATTGAGGTAAAAATAATAACAACATCCATCTCATTCCGGCTAAATCATGGGGACTCACGATTAAAACTATCCGTAAGGTCCCTTTCTAACCCTCAATTTCAATGAGGAATTCGACTTTAGTACCACTCTCTACTTCAGCGGTACTGCGGTAATCCTAACTACCATTATTTAGTAGTCGCCGCCAAAATCCTTAACAATTACCATAAGGAGAGTGACCTCTACTATGGTCCTCATCCCAACCTTCTACCAGCTGCTCCAGCTAAGCCTCACCTCCTGCTACCATTCAAGCTCCACACACGATTCTCAAACGAGCGCACAAAAGATTTCTATAATCTCATAATCAGGAGAACGAAATCTCACAATAGAAATCAACAATCCTAGTCCTGAGGCTCTATAACAAATGAGAGCAACGCTGAAAGCGTAGTACGTCCGTACAGATTCCTAAGGACACTAGAACCTGATGCTCTGATACCATCTGTAACAACCCGCCTAATGGGATACCGGGCGATCACTCCTATATCATATTAAAACAGGAGTCACATGTGGATCATTCTTAGCATCACTGTCGAAATCCATTTAATTACTAATATCCTATTAGGCGAGCGTTAAAAACTTTTACTTAACTACTCTTTTTAATGATTAAAATAAAACATCCACAAGTTAATGCGTAAATGAACTGAAATGAAATAAAATAACCGAACACTCGGTCAAAATATACAACCATATCGAATGCTGTACTGAAAGAGTAAATAAATGCAATTGGACCATTGGCCCGAATATTTTTACAGTACCTCCTATCTAGAGTACAAGGATGGAAGCGGCTATCAAAAACCTGCACGCATCCACAGCTGCTGCAGCTGACGTCTGACTTGAAAGAAGTGCCATCCAGGCATCCCTGTGTCTGGACACCTATATATATATATATATTTATAATATAGAAAGAAAGGAAAAGTAGATAAACGGGTCAGAACCCGAGTTTTTGAAAATATTTTGCAAGTGCATAAATGCCTTATTATTTTGAAAAAGGTTTTATCTCATATTTAAGTTTGGTATCGCACTCCCATGAGATACCCCTCACCTCTCCGCTAATAGTGCACTCCTAGCGCATCTATCTAGAACATTCTAGTCAAGCTACCCTGCTAAACTAGTCTATCACCCCACCACTATCTACCCTAGATAGTCCAAGTAATGTACTAAGGGCTAAGATTCACCCCAGTCTCAGCGTTATACCATGTTCGTGCGTGGGGTGTCTCGCAAAGCGAAATCCAAACAAGGAACCCCCCCGATACACTACTACGCGGCACGGTCGATCGTCGAGATCTGCTAGTCCCTAAGTACAGAAAGATATATAATAATATATATACCATAAGAATTAATAATATAAGAGCACTGATTAAACTTCTCCCCAGTCTCAACACACTGCCATATTCGTGCGTGGGGTGTCTCGCGAAGCGAAATCCAAACAAGGAACCCCCCCCGATACACTACTATGCGGCAAGGTCGATCGTCAGGATCCATTAGACACTCGGTACTCGATTAATCCATATATATATATTCATATTACAATATACATCCGGATCTATCTCTCGGACTGAGGATTTATATACAAGTATTTATTAATACTTTTCATTTTCTCAAAACTTCCCATTTCCCTTTTTATACTCAGGAAATGTAAATATAAAAGCCAATTCATTATCATGAATTGCTTTACCAAATCATGTACTTTTTAAAAGCCAGTTTTATTATCATAAAAATACTTTTCCTTTATATGTCATCCCATTTCCCTTTTTATACTCAGGAAATGTACCCAAAGCAATTTCCATTATCATGAAAATGTTTTGGTCAAATCATGCTTCCACATCCCTTCTTCCATCCAGGAGTGTTACCGAAGCCAAACCTTATCCCATTTCCCTTTTTATACTCAGGAAATGTAAATTAAAGCCAATCCATTATTATGAATTGCTTTAATAAATCTAAGACCGCCCCTCCGGGTTTCCCCACTGGACGCGCCCCTAAATGGCTATCATCTTCCAGGGCCTATCTATGCAAGACAACCTGGGAACCTACCAACGACGGGAAGCATCCATATTGCCTGCGGGAAAGTCAGGACCACACCCAGAATCCCCTAACCAATGCAGAAAAATAAATAACCGCCCATATGGCCTAGGGACTATATCCAACCTGCTCAATAGCCAGGAAGGCTTCACCACAACGCGCGCAACTTCCCTTATGATAACGATTTAGGGAGATGTGTAACCATGATTTATCAATTATGAAAATCATTTATCTTTCCATTTTGAAAATATTCATTTTTATATTTTCAAAATCATTTCCATCATATCATATATATATATACTTTATTCACATAATATATATATACATACCATATAGTCCTCCTAGAATATATAAACGGCCATAATGGCCTATATCATCTAGCGATGACCAATAATCCCAAAGATTCCCTCCAGGAATCATAATCATGCATTCATATAAGCATGATACTAAACCCAAAGTATTTTCTTTCTTTAATAAATAATACATACTTAAATCCCATCTACGGATTCATTTGGATATCTCCAATTATACCAATTCACTCTAAGTTAATATACACATATATAAATTCCCAATTCCTCAAGTCCTTTAGGACATAACCCTCCATAATTTCTAATTTGGAAGGGCCTTAAACATTAAACTCAAAAAGGAGAAATAATCATAATCTCCAAAACCTTGGGCTGAAAACAGGGCACCGGTCGACCGATCTTAGACCCCCGGTCGACCGCGGGTTGTAAATAAGCCTACGAAACAAAGCAGTAAACCCTTTCTCCTTGACGCGGTCGACCGGACATAGAGGCGCGGTCGACCGGTCACACCAGGTCCTCAAAACTTTAATTCCTCAATTCCCTTAACCAACAACCCAAATTCATTTTCGGGGTTTCTAAACTACCCCAAAAATTATCCCGAACATCTACGACATTAATTCTAGCCGTAAATTTTCCAATTCCCGATTTGATTTCCGAGTTGATGATTTCAACCCGGAGCTGTCATCTTGTAAAAATCATATCAAATCGTAGAAAAATCAGAAAAATACGCGGTTGGCCCCCACGCGACCGTATCTAAAAGATCTACAACTTTCATGTTTTGGACGAAAGCTAAATCAATTCTTTTCCTAGACAAAAATCCCCCCTAATGTGACGGGTTACTATTTATCGTCTTCTCCGAGACGATTTCGGCCATTAAAGCTTCTCCCAAGCTTTTGTCACCTCACCCAACGTCCTACAACCTCAACCAACTACAAATACACACATATTAAGGGTTCTAAACATCCTAGAACCCAAAACCACCAATTAATTTAGGTTAAAACCTAAGTTCCACAAATTGAAATATTATTTGGGGTTTAATTGTTTTAACTCCCAAAAACCCGTTTTATCCACGATAACCCACCCCAAAACCATTAGGGTTTGTTTATACCAAACTACGGTATGAGATATTTATTCAAAAAGATAAATAAAGCAAGTAAACACTTGCCTCGTGGATAAAATCCGACGACCCCGAGTCGAATCCCACGGAGTTGGCCCGAGATCTCCATTTTCTCCTCCTCTTTCTCCTTCCTCTCTCTCTTCTCTCTCTTTTCTTTCTTTCCTTCTCTTTTCTTTCTCTCTCCCCCTCTTTATATAGGAAGAAAAGGGTTTTAACCCTTAAAACCCCAAAGCGACTCGTTTACCCAATTACGAGTTACTTTTACCTCTAAAATTACCCGAAACTCATTTTCAACAATCGGACACTCTTTTTCGACTATCTCGGACATTTCGAGACTCACGGCGCAGTCGAATTTCCCATCCAAGGTACTTGACCACAAATCACTATTCCAACCGAAAATAAATAAATGCGGGTTTTCCAATTAAAAATCTCACCTCGTGTCGCTTTACTCAACGACAACATATAATTAAAATATTTCGACCTATATAGTCCCAAAAATAATTACAGTACCCATCAAAAATCATTCAATCCTCGAAAATCCCAAAAATTACTATTTAGAAAAATCCCCCAAATTCCAATTTATATCCAATTATGGAATTTAATGGTCTCCAAAAGGACGGGTTGTTACAAAAGTCTCTGTGGATGACATGATCTAAGACTTGGGAAGGTCACAATCTTTCCCTCTGAAAGTTCTTACAATGACTGTGGCAATACCAGATGCAGCTAAATCCTAATGAATGTGTTTTTGGCATAATGAAAGGAAAACTCTTGGGATTAATGTTTAGTTAGAAGGGAATCGAAGCAGACCCTACCAAGATGAATACCATACTTGAGATTCCACAACCGTGGACAGAGAAGGAAGTCCAAGGATTCCTGGGTAAACTACTATACTTCAGTCAGTTCATTAGGCAACTGACCTCTATCTGCGAACCCATTTTCAAACTTCTCCGAAAGAAGTCAACTAAAGTCTGGAATGAGGCTTATTAAGAGTACTTTGACCGAATCAAGCGATAACTCACTTGATCTTCAGTGTTTATGCCTTCGCAACCAAATCCCCCCTCCTTATATACTTGACCATCACAGATACTACAGCAGGGGATTTGCTAGCCTAATACATTGAAGAATCTGGTAAGGAAAGAGCCATTTATTACGATAGTCAGAAGTTGGTTGGGTACTGTAAAAACCCCATTATGTTACCCGCTAAACTCTTCTTAGGTCCCTAGAACCTCCCTTCATCACTATAAACCTAGGTCATACCCCGAGTACTGACCTAGAAGCCATCGGGTGCTCCCAGGCTCTGTTTGACCAAAAATTCAAACTCTTCAGTTTGACTGAGACTAAATGAATCTTCAAAGTTCACTGAATCCCCTTTCCAACGGTCCATCTCGTGCGCGATTTTGACTTACCATGCGGACGAATGACTCATTTTCCCCGAAACCTGATCTAGAGGCCACCGGACGCTCCTCGGCTTCGTTTGACCAAAGTCAAACTCTTCAGCTTGACCAAGACTGAATGAATTTTTAAAGGGCACTAAATCCACTTTCCAACGGTCCGTCCCGTGCTCGATTTTGACTTACGGTACGAACGAACGATCCGTTTTACTCCGAGAGGTCACCAAATTCTTTCAGGGCCCGGTTGACCAAAGTTAACTCCCCAAACCGGGTCAAACTCTTTGTAATGTTGAAGTACATCTCTTAATATTTCCAATGGTCTTCCCAGTGCGTGATTTTGACTTACCAGGAGGACGAACGATCCGTTTGCGTCCGAAGTTTTCCGTCCAGAGGATCGACGAGCACTTTCGAGCCACATTTGACCTAAAGTCAACTCCCGAACTCGGGAGAGGTCTAGGGCCTTTCGAAGGTCTATGAATTACCTTTCCCAGGGTCCACCCCGTGCGCAATTCAGATTAATGGTTTGCACTCTGCGGTTGATTTTTCGAAATAACAAACCCCAAAAAATAAGAAAAGAGGGTTGCTCATAAATTCCAAACGGGAATTCTCACATTTTTCTTACACTTCTCTCACAACTAAAACACTTTTTACACACACAGACACACAAATAAGAGAATTCCCCGATTGGATTTATGGGATAAACCCCACCCCTCATTTTGCATGCGAACTACGTGGACTTTGATGCCTCTATAGGCTACATAGGCGTCTCGGGGTAAAACCCGAGACTCGAGTCCTATTCTCACATTTTCTCTCATCTTCTATTTTCAATAAGTTCAATTCTCTTAGATTTTATACATTTACATATATATATACATTTACATACATACATACATATATATATATATATATATATATATTTCATCTTAGTGGCGTATTATTCCACATACGTTATCGTTCCATTATAACGATCAACGCAAGGATAATCGCGTAAATCCTATTTTCTAATATTATTTCTATGAACCTTCCTATGGATGACTTGCTTTATCTCTCCCATGATACAAGATGAGGATTCCTATCTCCACTATATATACACATGCACACATATCACGGGGAAAATAAAGGTGTGACACCCCGCCTAATTAATCCCGGGTGATCAGTCCTAAATCAAGTTAGAACAGGTTTCTCATTTGGTCCATTCTTAGCATCACTGTCGTCTTATTAAATTACTAACCACCTAAGTGAGAAAAATAGACTGGTGCCAATTTTTATCTTTCATTATTTAAACAAAAACCCATGCGGATAATAAAACAATATAACAATCACATATAACTGAAATAATCATCCACAAGTAAAAGTAATTAACCGAATAAACCATCGGTCCAAATAATAAATCCTGTAAAGACAAGAATGAACTCCCAACAAGTCTACTACAAATAAAATGGAATGTGAACAACATGCTCGAATAACTAATCATGAATTTCTACATTAAGAATGAAGAATGAGGCGTCTATCAAAGCCCCGCAACATCCACATATGCTGCAGCAACGGATCCCTGGAATTGAGTCAAGGCTGGCGTCCCTGTGGCTGGACACCTAAAAGGGTTTTTAAAAGTTTTTATAGCAAGGGTTAGTACCCAAAAACATTTGAAAAACATTTAACAAATGATTAACTTGCAGTAATAAATAAATATGCATGCTCTTCATATTTTAGTTAGTATCGCACTCTCTTGAGAACTTCCTTACCCCTCCTCTAATATACGCTACTAACGCTTTAATTAAATTACCTAGTTATTCATCTCATGACTAGATAATTAACAAAGTTCCTTTATACCCACCCTACTCTAACTGAGTATGTAGTGTTTATGATTTTTAAGTTATTAGTAACATCAACTTAACTAAATCATTTAAATTCATATAACTTCTACACTTGTTATACATGTGAAATAACTCATATTTTTCATTAATAACCCGTATATAATTAATTATCCAATTATATACTTAATATCATATTTCAACATTCACAATCATACTGTAATATATTTAACAACTTGCATTCACCCGAGTAAAATACTCACAGAATGAAAATTCTATAAAGTGCTATCCCACTAGGTACAATCACATAGCCTAGTTATCCCAAGTCAGAATTTCACACCAATTTGATAAAAATAAATGATTGGAGGCGGTCATATTCCTTCCCTGAAAGTGAGATGTCCCTCACCCATATAATGGACGCTATGACCTCGGGAATATACTCACCCTACTCCTCAAGCTAGGGGATTCATCCACTACGCGCAACCTCCCCCTATAGCACTATAGTATAAAATATATAATCACTGATATTAATGTACACACCATATACATATACTATCACATCCGTATAAATATAAAAGTCCCGGCTATACCGTGCGGTAAATCCGTAACATAAGCCTATTAAATTTATCAAGAGTTTATGGTTCAACTCTAAATATTAATTAAATTGCACCTTAATTAATTAAGTTACTTTTGGTATCGCCCCCACCATAAATTTGGACTTACTCTCGTAGCCCAAAATAAATTTACCCGAGTCAAAATCCTCGACTCTAATTTATTATCCTCTGTCTAATTAAATTATTACATTTCGGTTTCGCTCAACCAAATTTTCTGCCTCAAACCCTAATTAATTTACCTACAATTAATTAGATTAAACAGATGTATTTAATTTCTCAATAATTAATTACATAAGATTTTTATATGAATTTCCCCTTTTATATAATTAACTGGCGAAACTGCCAAGTTCTGCCGACCGTCGATCGATCGACCCCAGACCGTCGATCGATCGATCGAACAGGTCTTCGTCTTCTTCGCGAAGACAGGGCAGCCATGGACGGATTTTCTTGAACCCTAATTTCTTCTAACATGAATTACAAACCTTCTTATCACAAGTACATATTAGAAACCTTATTAGGATCCCCCAGAAAGTCCACAACAATCATCAATCCGTCCATAAACTTCTGATTCATAATTTTGGGGAAAAATCTATCTTTATCCTTAAACACATTTACACCCAAATTTCTTCATCCAACTCGTTCTAATTTATCCGGATATCATTCTAACAGATACACATCAATATTCCAGTATCAGATTTTTACATAAATCCTCATAAACTTTGGCAAATCAGGTTAATATCTTCTTTTGTTTATCAAAACCCCATGTTTATGCCATGAAACCCCAAAACGAATTTTAATTCATTACATCACACAAATATGAATTGAAAGACAGATTTAATGCTATTGCAAGTTATTCACTTGCCTTAGGTTTCGTAGAGTCTGAATTTGACATGGACTCCAAGGTTGAAGATGATCTTAGTTGGTTCTTTGAGATTCCCAAATGGCTTTGGCTGCTGTTAGGGTTTTCTAACCCTTAATTTCTTTTCTCTAATTAAACTCATCCATGCCCTTACTTCTTTTTATCAGGTTAATTACCCAATTCCCGTTTTTTGACTAATGGGCCAAGCCCAAGTGACCTAAATGCCCCCGAGTGGGCCCGACTATGTCTAAAAACGTCCCGTGACCCGTTTACTACCCCCGTGTACACTTTTCCGACTATCTCGGCCCATCCGGACTCAACTGTACACTCAGAATTTGCATCCGAATCAATTTATAAAAATACTTATCCCCCACCCAATATAGTCTATACCGACTTCCGGATGTGATAAGTACATACCTCGTCATTAATACTCGAAACGACGTAATTACATTATTACTATTCACTTAGTAAATAAATTTCCCTAAATATTAACCATTCAATCCCAGATTAATATTTATATATTATTTTACCATAATTATTTCCTTAAATTACAACACTAGTAATTTAGAATTTCCGAATTAATTAAATTTTTAAATGTACCAAAAATACGAGGTGTTATAAAAGGAAAATAGTAAAAACCCATGAGAGACCATAAGGGCAGAAAGGGTGCCTAACACCTTCCCATTTTGTAACTTAGCCTCCGAACCCTTTTCGAATCATTTTGGTTTCGTATGCATCAGTATGTCTTTGGATGCTGTCCTTCGGGATGGCTCCCTTTATTTTATTTGTTTTGAGTAAAATAGACTGGCGACTCCATCTTTCTACATTTTTTACCTCATCAATGACGTCGACCGAAGCGCTTCCGAGAGGGACGCGCAGGACCTAGGATCCTCACGCTCCCGCCCCCCGCGAGGATCAGGGATGGTCACAGTGGCGACTCCGCTGGGGATATTATTTTGAGGGCTAGACTCTATTTACATGGGTGTTATGTTTGTTTATATTTTCCCCCATTTTTGCATGTTCCCCTTTTTCATGCGTATCCCATGCTTATGCTTCTATTCACGCACTTATAGAAAATTCTCAATGCACACTTCGCACCACGTGTACCTAGGATCACATATATCCATGTGTTGCACGCATCACCTATCCATACTTGATGTACCATTGGTACTTGTACTTTGCTCCTTGTTTGGCATGAACAAGAAAGATATTCTCATAAGATACTAATAAGAGAATTGTGAATGATTCACACCACATCGCCAAAGAGCATTGTGATTGACCAAATTTTGTCTAGTAACTGGAGGGTCACTTCATGATTTGTGCTGGTCCGGTAGGGCGCAGTTAGCCTAAGCGATATGACTCTCACCTTCCATTGGACAAGTACTTTCAACGTATATCGAACGGTTCTCCTGCATTGTACCACTTAACCGAAGTCATGACGGGAGTTATATCGCAGGTAACTCGTTCACGTACGCCGAGTATATCAAATTCTCTCTCACACGTACCGTCCCCACGAGGTATATTGTGAGGCAATTCACGTACACTCAGGTATATCAAATGGCTTGTCCACACGTACCGATTGCCCGCAAGAGCAAGATGTATATTGTGGAAGTCACGCCATAGGGGGGAACCCTTTTTAATTCACCCAACCAACTTCATACTCGCATATAGCTTTCAAGCCTAGGACACACATATAAGATTGTCGGTTTCAACCCGAAACTCTGCCAAAATTTCGGGTCGGCCTACCGCCCAAATTTTTGCGCATTTTTAAAATGGGACCCTATCCATGAGCTTGGTCACAAGTCCAGCCATAGCTTTGCATATATTACAAACCCAATTTTTCCAAGCTCGGGTCCCGTTCAGCATTTGAGAACATAATAATTATAATAATCATGTTGAGACCGTCTCCCAAAAAAAAATTCTTTCCTTTTCTTTATCAAAAATCCAAACACATTTCCCCCCTACTTATCAAAAATCCAAAAATATTTCTCATCTCTTTATCAAAAAGCCAAAAATATTTTGTCTTCCAATCTAAAAAAAAATGTCAAAAATATTTTCATCCTTTTTCTCAAAAAAATAAATCCCATTTTGCGTCTTCTCAGGTCGATCGCAAGCCGTTGTCCTGGCTCCTTATTGGCTTCGGTCTTCAGTCAAATCACCCTGGAGATTCGTCTGTTCCCCTGTTACTTCTTCCGATTCCAGAATCCATCCACATTCCATAGAGAACACAGATCAAGTACCCGTTGTGCAGCCAGATCTGGCTGCAGTACTAGCTCGGCTCGTGTCCAAGATTGACAACCTCCAGACTGAGGTTCGAGAGATGCAACGAAACCAAGTTCCCATTCCTCAAGAGCCCGAGGCCCTATTCCCTCGTGCTATGGATCCACCCGAGCCTATCTAGGTTCTCGAAGAGTATCAGCATGCTCCACGCGCCCCTCCTACTAATGGGCCACCACCTTCCCAACTTCCAATGCCGAACCTTGCGCAGACTGGGGCTAATTTACCTATGATCATTGATCCGAAGGAAGAGGAGCTGAACAAGGTTAAAGATCTTAAGATGCTAACTAAGAAGATTGACCAAGTCAGAATCTCTGGGAATTACATGGACTACACCCACATGTCTCATTATCCTAAAGAGAGGTTACTTGAGAAGTTTAAGATGCCAAATATCGAGAAATTTGAAGGAAGTGGACCCCCGATTGTTCATCTCCACAGCTATCATCGTTCCATGACTCTACTAGGGGCTTCTGAAGAAGTGATGGCCCAATTATTTCGGCAAACTCTAAAGGATAGCGCCCTCCGATGGTTTTTATCTCTCGAAGAGTTCAAAATTCGTAGTTGGGAGGATGTAGCTCGAGAATTCATGTCATAGTACAAATACAATGAAGAGCTTGAGGTTACCCGCCGTGATTTAGAGCTGCTCAAACACAACTCTGGGGAATCAGTCAGTAACTTCATAACCCGAAGGAGGGAAAAAGCAGCAACCATGACCAATCGGCCTTCCGAGGAAGAATAAGCCACCATAGTGAAGAAGAACTTCTTACCCCATGTCCGAGCAACCTGTAATACCCCATAATTTTAATGACTTTTAAAATGGGTTATATTTTAAATTAATGGATTAATTGGATTTTATTATTAATTAATTCATTTGGGTTTTATCCGAATTGTGGATATTAAAATGGTTGATTCTGAATATTACTTAAAGATATTTAGGTAATATATGAATGTGATGCTATTGATATTGTTGTGAGTTGTTAAATCCGTAATTTAAATTTTTAGTCGGACGCGGTATGGGACGTGTCGAGACTAATTTGTTAAATTAAAAAGAAAGTTTATTTTCAATCGACCTTATAGTCATTTTGACTGCGTCGTTGCCTCCGAAAGGTTTGAAATAGTTAGAAAAGTCTATTTGGATGTTGAATTTGGGTCTCGGGTCATTTGGAAATGTATAGACAACCCAAAAGGGCATTTTGGTCATTTTTACAAGGGGGATGAATAGTGATTTCGAATTTTGTCCTATTATAAGTATTTGGAGATTAAGTTTACGTGGGTTATTCATCTCTTCTACATAACATTGAGAAGTCATCTTCTAAGAGAGAGTGAAAGGTTGCTTGGGAGAGCTGGCAATTTTTGACCCGATAACCCGTTTACGGTAATAACCCGAACATGACCCGATTAGCTTGTATAGATTTAGGAGTGCCCAAAACATATACTAAAATAAAAATAAACGCGACCCGAAAATGACACGACTAACCCGAATTACCACCCCTTACTTGGGAAGGAGAAGAACAAAGACCAAAGCTCACCACTACCAACCACCACCAAAAGTTGGCCGGAGAAGGGAGAACCACGTGTGATACACCACCCCAAAGGATCAGACCTTCATTAGAGGCAAGTGTTTGATATTTTCAATCTAAGTTTGTATATTGTCCATGTTAGGATAGTTATAAAAAGATGAGATTTTTCTTGTTTGGAAGATAAAGATAGAGTTATTAATGGATTTCTGGAAACTGAAAATATATAGGAATCAAACTCATATTGTAGGTAGATAGTAATCCACGAAATAATCATAAATATGTTGAAGAAATTATGACAATCATTAGTTTGTTCTTGAAGATGTCATGTTCATAAATTTCTGGAAAAAGAAGATAAACGTAGGCTTTTAATTCAAACTCTTGATGATTCTAGGATGTTTAGAGCCTTAGAAATCGTTCACATATGTTGCTATATCATGTAGTAAGGATTATATGGAATTTGGGTACTTAATATGAAGGTTTGAATGATCAACAGTGATGAAACCCGTAGTAGAAGAAATGCAAAAAACTGGGCTATTATCTGGGCGATCGATCGATCGACCCCCTGCCTTCGATAAATCGACCTCCCCAGATTTGTTAAAGTTGTTTCTTTTTAATGTTGGTTCTTATCCCAAACCTTTTGTAGATCTTTGGTGATTATTAATTGGATATTATGGGACTTAGAAAATATCAGTAGGCCCTAGATAAGATTCGAATTAATTTGATTGTGATTTAATTGATTAGAATGACGATAATTATATTGAAAGGTAGTTCGGTTGCTAGATTCATTTGTTGGATTATAATTGGTATGCATGAGGATCAAGGATAGGTCCAATAGTGATGATTGAATATAACACCTAGGTAGACTTAAGTTTACAAGAGGGTTTAAACTTAAGTGATAGAAGATGTGTTTATAAGAGATTTGAAACTGTCGGCTATAACCCTAATTAAAGGGAGAGTTTAATTCATGGTAATTCGGAAGATAAGATGATATGGACCAGTAGGATATTAGTGATTTCTTACTGAATAAAATGTGAGAAAAAACCTATTTGAACCTTGAGTAATGAGTGAGGTTCGGGGATAATTGAATTAAAGAAGAAAAGTCATAATATTTTAAATACATAGGATTTAAAGATATGTAATGCTACGTATGGGAATTATCTTAGGGTAATGGGATTACCTTATTGATATTATATTATAGGTATGATAATGCCTATTTAATTGATTGATGATTTGTGTGTATGACATACCTAGCTTACTTGCTATCGACGGGAGGTTTGCATGTGAGGGCAGTCATAAGCTGATGAATCAATGGGATCTTTGATTTGTCGCTCAAGAACATAGGTCTATGAAAGACTTATCGGGGAGTTGATAAGTCTGCTGACTGTGGGTACGTAGGTATGTGCGTGACCCATGGATACGAGAACTATGTTTGCCTCCAATTTGTATATTGATGTTTGTGGTTCGAGAAATCCATACCGAACCTTTTGTCTCCTATTCGGCGACTAGCGATATTGGGACATGATAGCAGAGTAATGCATTGCACCATAGCTGTGACTCGGGGTGCCGTATTATATATATATATATAATGAATTAAATGAATGTATATAGTGGTTAAATCTATCTACTGTGTGATAATTGTAGATAACGGTGAATAGAAAAAGAGAATGGAATTAAGTTAATGAATGTTTATTCTTATAGAATTGAAAAGATTAATTCATATAAACGAGAAACGATTCATGTGAATGAGAAACCTATATGAATAATTATATGACGTATGGTATGGGACATACGGGGTTACGATACGGGATGGAATCATATTTTGGGAACAAGTGAAGAGGAGCCATTAACTAGGAGGTTAATAGGAAATGTTAAGTGTGCACTCTAGTTGAGAGGTGAGAATAGAAAGTGAGAGTTGGATACTAACATGTACATAATAAATTCTTTATTGCACTTGTTAAATACTTGCTATTTTCAAAATCATTTTCGGGCTCTGACCCGTTTCCTTGCATATTTTCTTTTCTATTATACCTTCTATATCAGGTGTCTATGGAGCTATGGAGTATTGCTTAGACGCCTATCTTCATTTGATTCACAGTATTCTTATAGTTAGGGCATGTCGCCCAAAGGAACTCAATTATTTATTTTCTATCTAAGTTATATACTCTTGTATTTGTGTCATTTTAATACATTTACTATTGTTGGGATTACTGTATTGGATAATTATTTGGGAATGTTTATTCCAATTACATTTAAATTCTTTTGTGTTATCTGTTAGGTTATTAGTGTTATCGAATAATATGTATAGTGTTATTCGAAAACTAAAAATGGATTTTGTTGAATTAAAATTTGGAAAGTTTTTAACACCAGCTTAACTGGGTATTGGGTGAGTTATAAATGTTTTCGACAGTGATGCTAAGAATGAGCCATCTGTATATTCTGTTTTAATTTGGAATGGGACTGGCCACCCGATATTTAATTAGGCGGGGTGTTACAGGTGGTATCAGAGCATCAGGTTCTAGTGTCCTTTAGGGTCTGTACGACTTACTGTGTTTTCAGCTTAGCGTTCTTTGATGTAAAGCCCTATATTTAGGATTATTGATTTCTTTGGTAAGATTCCGTATATATTGGTGAATCTTATTTGCATTCGGACGGGTTCGTACAAGAAGTATGGCAGATGAGGAACATTGGGCGAATATCGGAGATCGTACTTCGAAAGTTATGAAGTATGTTCGAGTATGATGACCGTAGTCGAGGTCACCCCTATTATGGAAAATTGAGGAGAGTCATCAGTAAAAGTTCTTGAAATATGGGAATTGTGTGTGTTACCTAATGAAGGCAATATATTCAAAGGCTTTGGCATATAGTGGAGTGTGGTTAACTAGAACTGGAAATTTAGGGTAAAATTTTTCTTGACTCATCGGAGCAAAGTTATAATAGTGGGAGTCAACAACCACCACCCGCGAATGAGGGTATGTTCTCTATCTAAGGAATTATGAGGTGTGTATTGATTTTTGTAGCAATTAATATTGTGTGGGAAAAAGGGTTGCTAAACTTAGCCTATAGCACTTTTATTTACGTAGACTCACCGAGGGGTTGTGGGACACCTAAAATTTTCATGCCATCACGTGGGTCTGATTTTTATCACGGGATTACTTACTTTAGGCATGTCCGAACGTGATGGGACTAGCGGCTTGGAATGACTTGTGGTATATGAGAGCGTATGTACTATTATAGCCAGCATCTTGTCTTTAATAAGAGAGTAGATGAGTAGACTTTTATTTGAAATCGATAAGTCCTGTAGAGAGGTTATAAACTATTGACTAAGGACCTGAGGAGTTTCGATGACCGACTACTTTAGGTAATAGTGTATCGGGGAGTTCCTTGTTTGGATTTCTCTTGTGAGACGCCCCACGCATGAAACTAATAACCGTTAGGAGTCGAAATAAGTTAGGTCTTTAGGATATGAGTTTATAATCTTTGCGATAAATATTATAATGAAGGTTGTACGATAGGGTGTATGGTCTCCCTGGATGGTTGGATTGTACTATTTTTCATAATTGTGAAATAGTAAGTAGTTGTGACTTCAGGATTTATTTGTTTAATAAGTGAGGATTACTTTTCCAAAACTTTGTCATGAGGATGGTATAGGTAAGATTGGGTATAGTTTAAATTCGATTTTGTTGGAACTATAAGGTGAGACTGAGTGTAACATCGATGGGGATTTTCGTTAACGTACTATATGGGCGGTATGACATAGATTACTTGCGATGTGATATGTATACTCAGAGTTGACCTTACCCGTATGATTTATTTTTTTTGAATTTCGGGACGAAATTCTGTTATAAGGGGGGAAGTATGTAATACCCCATAATTTTAATGACTTTTAAAATGGGTTATATTTTAAATTAATGGATTAATTGGATTTTATTAGTAATTAATTCATTTGGGTTTTATTCGAATTGTGGATATTTAAATGGATGATTCTGAATATTACATAAAGATATTTAGGTAATATATGAATGTGGTGCTATTGATATTGCTGTGAGTTGTTAAATCAGTAATTTGAATTTTTAGTCGGACGCAGTATGGGACGTGTTGGGACGTGTCGGGACTAATTTGTTAAATTAAAAAGGGATTTTATTTTCTATCGAGCTTATAGTCATTTCGACTGCGTCGTTGCGTCCGGAAGGTTTGAAATAGTCAGAAAAGTCTATTTGGATGTTGAATTTGGATCTCGGGTCATTTGGAAATGAATAGACAACCCAAAAGGGCATTTTGGTCATTTTTACAAGGGGAATGAATAGTGATTTTAGATTTTGTCCTATTATAAGTATTTGGAGATTAAGTGTACGTGGGTTATTCATTTCTTCTACATAACATTGAGAAGTCATCTTCTTAGAGAGAGTGAAAGGTTGCTTGGGAAGAAGAAAGCTTACTTGGGAAGGAGAAGAACAAAGACCAAAGGTCACCACTACCAACCACCACCCGAAGTTGGCCGGAGAAGGGAGAACCACCTGTGATACACCACCCCAAAGGATCAGACCTTCATTAGAGGCAAGTGTTTGATATTTGTAATCTAAGTTTGTATATTGTCCATGTTAGTATAGTTATAAGAAGATGAGATTTTTCATGTTTGGAAGATAAAGATAGAGTTATTAATGGATTTCTAGAAACTGAAAATATATAGGAATCAAACTCATGTTATAGGTAGATAGTAATCCATGAAATAATCATAAATATGTTCAAGAAATTATGACAATCATTGGTTTGTTCTTGAAGATGTCATGTTCATAAATTTCTGGAAAAAGAGGATAAACATAGGCTTTTAATTCAAACTCTTGATGATTCTCGGATGTTTAGAGCATTAAAAATCGTTCACATATTTTGCTATATCATGTAGTAAGGATTATATGGAATTTGGGTAGTTAATATGAAGGTTTGAATGATCAAAAGTGATGAAACCCGTAGTAGAAGAAATGCAGAAAACTGGGTTGTTATCTGGGCGATCGATCGATCGACCTCCCCAGAATTGTTAAAGTTGTTTCTTTTTAATGTTGGTTATTATCCCAAACCTTTTGTAGATCTTTGATGATTATTAATTGGATATTATGGGACTTAGAAAAGATTAGTAGGCCCTAGATAAGATTCGAATTAATTTGATTGGAATTTAATTGATTAGAATGATGATAATTATATTGAAAGGTAGTTCGGTTGCTAGATTCATTTGTTGGATTATAATTGGTATGCATGAGGATCAAGGATAGGTCCAGTAGTGGTGATTGAATATAACACCTGGGTAGCCTTAAGTTTACCAGAGGGTTTAATTCTAAGTGATAGAAGATGTGTTTATAAGAGATTTGAAACTGTCGGTTATAATCCTAATTAGAGGGAGAGTTTAATTCTTGGTAATTCGAAAGATAAGATGATATGGACCTGTAGTATATTAGTGATTTCTTACTGAATAAAATGTTGAGGAAAAACCTATTTGAACCTTGAGTAATGAGTGAGGCTCGGGGATAATTGAATTAAAGAAGTAAAGTCATAATATTTTAAATACGTAGGATTTAAAGATATGTAATGCTACGTATGGGAATTATCTTAGGGTAGTGGGATTACCTTGTTGATATTATATTATAGGTATGATAATGCCTATTTTATTGATTGATGATTTGCGTGTATGACATACCTAGCTTACTTGCTATCGACGGGAGGTTTGCGCGTGAGGGTAGTCATATCCTGATGAATCCATGAGATCGTTTATTTGTCGCTCAAGAACATAGGTCTATGAAAGACTTATCGGGGAGTTGATAAGTCCGCTGACTGTGGGTATGTAGGTATGTGCGTGGCCCATGGATTCGAGAACTATGTTCGCCTTCAATTTGTATGTTGATGTTTGTGGTTTGAGAAATCCTTACTGAACCTTTTGTCTCCTATTCGGCGACCAACGATATTGGGACATGATAGTAGAGTAATGCATTGCACCGCAGCTGTGACTCGGGGTGCCGTATTATATATGTATATATATATATATATATATATATATATATATATAATAAATTAAATGAATGTATATAGTGGTTAAATCTATCTACTGTGTGATAATTGTAGATAACGGTGAATAGAGAAAGAGAATGGAATTAAGTTAATGAATGTTTATTCTTATAGAATTGAAAAGCTTAATTCATATAAATGAGAAACGATTCATGTTAATGAGAAACGTATATGAATAATTATATGACGTATGGTATGGGACATACGGGGTTACGATACGGGATGGAATCATATTATGGGAACTAGTGAAGAGGAGCCATTAACTAGAAGGTTAATAGGAAACGTTAAGTGTGCACTCTAGTTGAGGGGTGAGAATAGCAAGTGAGAATAGGATACTAACATGTACATAATAAATGCTTTGTTGCCCTTGTTAAATACCTTATGTTTTCAAAATCATTTTCACATCGGGCTCTGACCCGTTTTCTTGCATATTTTCTTTTCTATTGTACCTTTTATATCAGGTGTCCAACAGTAGGGACGCCAACCTTAGCAGATTATGATGAGCTATGGTGCTATGGAGTATTGCTTAGACGCCTATCTTCATTTGATTCACAGTATTCTTATAGTTAGGGCATGTCGCCCAAAGGAAGTCAATTATCTATTTTCTTTTTTAGTCATATACTCTTGTATTTGTGTCGTTTTAATACATTTACTATTGTTGGGATTACTGTATTGGATAATTATTTGGGAATGTTTATTCCAATTACATTTAAATTCTTTTGTGTTATCTGTTCGATTATTAGTGTTGTAGAATAATATGTTTAGTGTTATTCATAAACTAAAAATGAATTATGTTGAATTAAAATTTGGAAAGTTTTTAACACCATCTTAATTGGGTATTGGGTGAGTTGTAAATGTTTTTGAGAGTGATGCTAAGAATGAGCCAACTGTATATTCTGTTTTAATTTGGTATGGGACTGGCCACCCAATATTTAATTTGGCGGGGTGTTACAGGTGGTATCAGAGCATCAGGTTCTAGTGTCCTTTAGGGTTTGCACGACTTAATGTGTTTTCAGCTTAGTGTTCTTTGATGTAGAGCCCTATGTTTAGAATTATTGATTTCTTTGGTAAGATTCCATATATATTGGTGAATCTTATTTGCGTTCGGACGGGTTCGTACAAGAAGTATGGCAAATGAGGGACATTAGACGGATAACGGAGATCGTACTTCGGAAGTTATGAAGTATGTTCGAGTATGATGACCGTAGTCGAGGTCACCCCTATTATGGAAAATTGAGGAGAGTCATCAGTAGAAGTTCTTGAAATGCGGGAATTGTGTGTGTTACCTAACGAAGGCAATATATTCAAAGGCTTGGGCATATAGTGGAGTGTGGTTAACTATAACTGGAAATTTGGGGTAAAATTTTTCATGACTCATCGGAGTAAAGTTATAATAGTGGGAGTTAACAACCACCACCCGCGAATGAGGGTATGTTTTCTATCTAAGGAATTATGAGGCGTGTATTGATTTTTGTAGCGATTAATATTGTGTGGGCAAAAGGGTTGCTAAACTTAGCCTATAGCACTGTTATTTACGTAGACTCACCGAGGAATTGTGGGACACCTATATTTTTCATGCCATCACGTGGGTCTGATTTTTATCACGAGATTACTTACTTTAGGCATGTCCGAACATGATGGGACTAGCGGCGTGGAATGACTTATGATATATGAGAGCGTATGTACTATTATAGCCAGCATCTTGTCTTTAATAAGAGAGTAGATGAGTAGACTTTTATTTGAAATCGATAAAACCTGTAGAGAGGTTATAAACTATTGACTAAGGACCTGAGGAGTTTCGATGACCGACTACTTTAGGTAGTAGTGTATCAGAGGGGTTCCTTGTTTGGATTTCGCTTGTGAGACGCCCCACGCATGAAACTAATAACTGTTGGGAGTCGAAATAAGTTAGGTCTTTAGGATATGAGTTTATAATCTTTGCGATAAATATTATAATGAAGGTTGTACGATAGGGTGTATGGTCTCCCTGGATGGTTGGATTGTACTATTTTTCATAATTATGAAACAGTAAGTAGTTGTGACTTCAGGATTTATTTGTTTAATAAGTGAGGATTACTTTTCCCAAACTTTGTCACGAGGATGGTATAGGGAAGATTGGGTATAGTTTAAATTCGATTATGTTGGAACTATATGGTGAGACTTAGTGTAACATCGATGGGGATTTTCGTTAACGTACTATATGGGCGGTACGACATAGATTACTTGCGATGTGAGATGTATACTCAGAGTTGACCTTACTAGTATGATTTATTTTTTTGAATTTCGAGATGAAATTCTATTATAAGGGGGGAAGTATGTAATACCCCATAATTTTAATGACTTTTAAAATGGGTCATATTTTAAATTAATGGATTAATTGGATTTTATTATTAATTAATTTATTTGGGTTTTATTTGAATTGTGGATATTAAAATGGATGATTCTGAATATTACTTAAAGATATTTAGGTAATATATGAATGTGATGCTATTGATATTGCTGTGAGTTGTTAAATCATCAATTTGAATTTTTAGCCGGACGCGGTATGGGACGTGTCGGGATGTGTCGGGACTAATTTGGTAAATTAAAAAGAGAGTTTATTTTCTTTCAACCTTATAGTCATTTCGACAACGTCGTTGCCTCCCAAAGGCTTGAAATAGTTAGAAAAGTCTATTTGGATGTTGAATTTGGGTCTCGGGTCATTTGGAAATAAATAGACAACCCAAAAGGGTATTTTGGACATTTTTACAAGGGGGATGAATAGTGCTTTTGGATTTTGTCCTATTATAAGTATTTGGAGATTAAGTATACGTGGGTTATTCATCTCTTCTACATAACATTGAGAAGTCATCATCTTAGAGAGAGTGAAAGGTTTCTTGGGAAGAAGAAAGCTTACTTGGGAAGGAGAAGAACAAAGACCAAAGGTCACCACTACCAACCACCACCGGAAGTTGGCCGCAGAAGGGAGAACCACCTGTGATACACCACCCCAAAGGATCAGACCTTCATTAGAGTCAAGTGTTTGATATTTGCAATATAAGTTTGTATATTGTCCACGTTAGGATAGTTATAAAAAGATGAGATTTTTCATGTTTGGAAGATAAAAATAGAGTTATTAATGGATTTCTGGATACTGAAAATATATAGGAATCAAACTCATGTTGTAGGTAGATAGTAATCCATGAAATAATCATAAATCTATTGAAGAAATTATGACAATCATTGGTTTGTTCTTGAAGATGTCATGTTCATAAATTTCTGGAAAAAGAGGATAAACATAGGCTTTTAATTCAAACTCTTGATGATTCTAGGATGTTTAGAGCATTAAAAATCATTCACATATGTTGCTATATCATGTAGTAAGGATTATATGGAATTTGGGTAGTTAATATGAAGGTTTGAATGATCAAAAGTGATGAAACCCTTAGTAGAAGAAATGCAGAAAACTGGGTTGTTATCTGGGCAATCGATCGATCGACCCCCTGCCTTCGATAGATCGACCTCCCCATAATCGTTAAAGTTGTTTCTTTTTAATGTTGGTTCTTATCCCAAACCTTTTTTAGATCTTTGGTGATTATTAATTGGATATTATGGGACTTAGAAAAGATCAGTAGGCCCTAGATAAGATTCGAATTAATTTGATTGGAATTTAATTGATTAGAATGACGATAATTATATTGAAAGGTAGTTCGGTTCCTAGATTCATTTGTTGGATTATAATTGGTATGCATAGGATCAAGGCTAGGTCCAGTAGTGGTGATTGAATATAACACCTGGGTAGCCTTAAGTTTGCAAGAGGGTTTAATTCTAAGTGATAGAAAATGTATTTATAAGAGATTTGAAACTGTCGGTTATAACCCTAATTAAAGGGAGAGTTTATTTCGTGGTAATTCGGAAGATAAGATGATATGGACCAGTAGTATATTAGTGATTTCTTACTGAATAAAATGTTGAGAAAAAACCTATTTGAACCTTGAGTAATGAGTGAGGCTCGGGGATAATTTAATTAAAGAAGTAAAGTCATAAGATTTTAAATACGTAGGATTTAAGGATATGTAATGTTACGTATGGGAATTATCTTAGGGTAGTGGAATTACCTTGTTGATATTATATAATAGGTATGATAATGCCTATTTGATTGATTGGTTATTTGTGTGTATGACATACCTAGCTTACTTGCTATCGACGGGAGGTTTGCGCGTGAGGGAAGTTATAACCTGATGAATCCATGGGATCTTTGATTTGTCGCTCAAGAACATAGGTCTATGAAAGACTTATCGGGGAGTTGATAAGTCCGTTTACTGTGGGTACGTAGGTATGTGCGTGACCCATGGATACAAAAACTATGTTCGCCTCCAATTTGTATGTTGATGTTTGTGGTTTGATAAATCCTTACCGAACCTTTTGTCTCCTATTCGGCCACCAGCGATATTGAGACATGATAGCAGAGTAATGCAATGCACCGCAGCTGTGACTCGAGGTGCTGTATTATATATGTATATATATATATATATAATGAATTAAATGAATGTATATAGTGATTAAATCTATCTACTGTGTGATGATTGTAGATAACGGTGAATAGAGAAAGAGAATGGAATTAAGTTAATGAATGCTTATTCTTATAGAATTAAAAAGCTTAATTCATATAAATGAGAAACGATTCATGTTAATGAGAAACATATATAAATAATTATATGACGTATGGTATGGGACATACGGGGTTACGATATGGGATGGAATCATATTATGGGAACTAGTGAAGAGGAGCCATTAACTAGGAGGCTAATAGGAAATGTTAAGTGTGCACTCTAGTTGAGAGGTGAGAATAGCAAGTGAGAGTTGGATACTAACATGTACATAATAAATGCTTTATTGGACTTGTTAAATACTTGTTGTTTTCAAAATCATTTTCACATCGGGCTTTGACCCGTTTCCTTGCATATTTTCCTTTCTATTGTACCTTCTATATCAGGTGTCCAGCAGCAGGGACGCCAACCTTAGCGGATTATGACGAGCTATGGAGCTATGGAGTATTGATTAGACGCCTATCTTCATTTGATTCACAGTATTCTTATAGTTAGGGCATGTCGCCCAAAGGAACTCAATTATTTATTTTCTATCTGAGTCATATAGTCTTGTATTTGTGTCGTTTTAATACATTTACTATTGTAAGGATTACTGTATTGGATAATTATTTGGGAATGTTTATTCCAATTACATTTAAATTCTTTTTTGTAATTTGTTCGATTATTAGTGTTATAGAATAATATGTATAGGGTTATTCGTAAACTAAAAATGGATTTTGTTGGATTAAAATTCGAAAAGTTTTGAGCACCAGCTTAATTGGGTATTGGGTGAGTTGTAAATGTTTTCGACAGTGATGCTAAGAATGAGCCAACTGTATATTCTGTTTTAATTTGGTATGGGACTGGCCACCCGATATTTAATTAGGCGGGGTGTTACACAACCCTGGGAGGACAATACTATCCCCACTTTCGATCTCTCGAAGATACAGAAGTAGAAATCGAGGAAGGTCTTGCTAAAACAGATGTCGAACCAAAGAAGGTTTTCTGACAATTCACCCCCTGGAAATATGATAAGGCTGCCAGTAGTAATGTCTCAACCATTAAAAACATGTCTCAACCAATCACCTCGTGGGTACCAGAAAGCCATCCCATCCCAGTCCGAAAAGAATACACCAAGCTTCATGCTCCCCTCTCCAAAGTTTATCAAGCCTTATTGAGCCGAAACCTTATCAAACCCTTGGATCCCCGTCCTTTGCCAGATGCCCATTGCGCCTTTCACCAAACCGCTGGCCATACCACTGACCAATGATTTCACCTCCGAAACGTAATCCAAGGTCTAATTAAGCGGGGTACCATTGCCCCACCAGCCAATCCTAAGCCAAACACTACTCACAACCCACTCCCAAATCATGCTAATGCCATCTTCTTAGAAGAAAACCCAAGATTTGATCCCTCGACTCTATTCATAACCATACACTCTCCCAAACCTCTCCAAACTTGCCCATATTTCCTCCTACACCCTACTAGCCTCGCCGATCAAGCACTGTCACTCCTTACCAGAGCGTGCATCGCTGTCCGTACCCGTTCTGAAAATAAAAGTATGGAATTATGAGAAGTCTTAAACCAACTCCTAGAGTTCGGGTTGAAATCGCCCTCACAAATGATCATTGATTGCCAGAGATTCAGTACACTGTTCTTAGAAGCATGGAAATGGGCTCGAGAGTCAGACATTTGGGTAGTACCGACCAATGAAGTCAGCTTAGATGATGTTGTCCAGGTTGTGGTAGAGATATTCAGGCGAACCAACGATATTTGTAGTATGACCGAGTTACTTGATGCTTTGAAGCTACGAGGGAACCTGGTCTCTTCACCCTCACATATCCCCACCGATTGGGAAGACCTATATGAAGAAGCCATTGAAGTTGCGAAATGCACTGACTTTGCATGAAAATACAGAGTTGTTGCCACCGGATGGGGGGAAGAATTGAAAGATTCGAATGGAGAGCAAGCTTCAGAAAAAACCGTCCCGGTAGCCGACAAATGTGGGATGATATCATTTAAAGAACTTCTCAGAGAAATAAATAAGGTGGAAGAACAACCCGAGATCGACGAGGAAACAGGATTCATGTTCTTCCCTTCTTTAGTAAATCACATGACCAGATCAGGGAGTCATTACCAGATTCGAAGCTTACCACCAGCCAAGGACAAAGGGAAGGGCGCTGAAAACCTTCTTATGACAGAGATGACCCTCGAGGAGAGAAAGATCCTCAATCAACTAAAGAAAACTCAAGCTAACATCACTCTATGGGGGCTTTTAATGTCTTCCCAGCTACACAGAAATGATTTGATCAAGTTGCTTACTGGACCCACAGTTCCTCCTTCTACCACACCAGAAGAAGCAGTAAATTTGGTCGGATCCTTGACCTCTACCCGAATGCTATCCTTTTTTGAAGAAGAAATCCCCAAGATTGGGCCAAACCACAATCATGCACTCAACATCTCTATCGAAGTTATGGGGAAGGTTGTACCACTCTCTTTTATCGATAATGGATCTGCCTTGAATGTCTGCCCACTAAGAACCTTCAAATGTTTAGGACTGAAAGAAAGCGACCTCGCTCCAACCTCCGCTACTGTACGTGCCTACGATAATACCCTTCGGGAGGTGATAGGATCCATAAATTTTGTAATAGGGGCTAGCCCTATAAACCCTATCGTCGAATTCTAAGTTATTAACATCCCAGCTTGTTTCAATCTGTTGTTAGGACGACCTTGGCTCCATAGTATTAAGGGTGTGTCTTCCTCACTCCATCAGAAATTAAAGTTCTTCACCAACGGACGGGTCATCACCATTTTGGGCGACGATGACAATGCCGAGGGTGCAAGTACCAGCAGTCTAATTTTTAAGATATAACACGGGTCAAATGATATGCTCCTATCAAGATTCTGAGTTGAACCACCTCTACTCCCGGTAGGGGATGACTTCGAAGAAAGGGTTTGTCTAGAATACGACCCTCATGGCAACGTCCATGTGATTCAGATGTTCAGAAACATGCACTTCATGCCCGAACTGGGGCTAGGAGAAAGACATAAAGGGATACTTGAGCCTATTGAACTGAAGAAAGCTTTCCCTCCTTGTGGTTTGGGGTATCAACCGTTAGAACAAGAGCTCAGAATGATCCACCAGTCTTGACCAAAGAGAGGACTAGACTGCATCCAGACTATTCTAGGTGACTCATTGAATGGACGATTCATCAAAGAGGGCGGAGACTTCCCTTTTTGCGGATTTCCAGAACTATGGTATGACCATATAGATAAGAATATGAAGCCTGGAATGGAGATCTTTTTTCAAGATAGCTACCCATGGGTCGAGAGTTACCAACACCATGTACAACCGCTCATCAAAGATATCGAAGAGACTGAGGAAAGTGACTCCGAAGATTCCTTTACAGACACTGGGGCTAACACTCTGCATGGTTCACTCAGGCACTAATCACCGAATCCATCCCAACTGATTAAAGCTACTGATACACCTATCCTCAACTGGCATGCTGTGCCAATTCTTCCTGTTGAAATCTCCCCTAATCCCAATATTTACCCTATGTCTTCTTATCTTGTCTATCCTTGCTCAAATGTAATCGAGTCCTCCTTTGATGAGGTTCTTAATGCTGTTTTTCCTATCAATGAAATAAACGAAGATTTTGAGTATCTTGTTGTGCCTTATATTAACTGTTTGGATTCTAATCAAACTCTTGATGATGATGATTTTGCAAATGAATAATTCTTAACTGATCTAAATAAGGTTAATAATAAACAACATAATCGCGTTCAAGTTAATGAAGAAGAGACTGTTATTTTTAACATCGGTTCTAGTAGCCAACTGTGCAAGATTAGGATAAGGGCTACCCTTGACAAGCATGAGCATGCACAACTCGAAGAATTTTTAAAGGAATTCATGGATGTCTTTTGCATGGTCCTATGATGATATGCCCGACATTAATCCTAAAATAGCTCAATATGAGATTCCCACTCTCCCAGATTACAAGCCAGTTAACCAAATGTTGAGAAATCTCCGCACCGAATGGTCGCTCAAGGTCAAAGAAGATGTGGTCAAACAGTTGAACGTAGACTTCATTCGTGTGATCGAATATCCCACGTGGCTAGCCAACATAGTGCCTGTGCCAAAATTAGGAGGGAAGGTTCAGATGTGTGTAGACTACCAGGACTTGAACAAAGCCTCTCCAAAGGATGATTATTCGTTACCCAATATCGACATGATCGTGGACAACACAGCCAGTCATGCTCTCAAGTCATTCATCGACGGGTTTGTCAAATACAACCAAATTAAAATGCACCCAGGCCACCCAAACCAAATCAAAATGCACCCCATATCACCCTATGGGGTACCTTTTGTTACAATGTTATGCCATTTGGTCTCAAGAACGTTGGGGCTACCTACCAGAGGGATGCCACAACCATCTTACACGATCTGATTCACAAAGAAGTTGAGGTCTATGTGGATGATATGATTATAAAATATACGACTAGATAAGGTCATGTTCCCACTCTCCAAAAGTTCTTCGAACGACTGTGATAGTATCAGATGAGACTCAATCTTCAGAAATGCGTCTTTGGCATTACAAAGGGAAAAATCTTGGGATTCATGGTCAGTGAGAAGGAGATAGAAGCAGATCCTGCTAAGCTAAAAGCCATACTTGAGATGCCATATCCCCGAACAGAGAAAGAAGTCCGAGGTTTCCTTGGGAAATTACGATACATTAGTCGGTTTATCATCCAGCTAACCTCCATCTGCGAACCTATCTTCAAACTCCTCCGAAAGGATTCAACTAAGGTTTGGAACGAGGCCTTACAAGAAGCTTTTGACCGAATAAGACAATATCTAACCCAACCCCCGGTACTCATGCCACCACAGCCTGGTCTCCCCTTGCTCCTATATCTAACCACAACCGACACTGCAGCTAGGGCTTTACTAGCCCAATACCTTGAAGATTCCCACAAAAAAGAGTTGTCTATTATGCCAGTCGCAAATTGGTCGGATACGAGGTTAACTACACTGCTTTGGAAAAGGTGTGTGTCGCACTTGTCTGGGTCACCCAAAAGTTGCGGTACTACATGCTCGCCTTCCCCATCAAACTTGTATCCCGAGTGGACCCCATCAAATACCTGCTTGAGAAACCCACCTTGTCCAACTAAATGGCCCGATAATTGATGCTCCTAGCCAAGTTTGATATCATATACGTAACGCAAAAAGCCATGAAAGGAAGAGCCATCTCTGACTACCTCGCTGATTACCCCATGGATGAAGCCGATGTCTGGATCTCTGAATTTCCAGATGAAAACATCCTCTCCACTGCCCAGAACAATCTTCGATGGCAAATGTTCTTTGATGGCGCTACCAACAAAAAGGGATATGGCATTGGGATACTTCTGATCGCCCTAGATTACTCCCACACTCCCATCGCCATCAAGATGGATTTCCTTTATACTAACAACGTGACTGAATATGAGGCATGCACGGTAGGCCTCAAAGTTTCTCTCAAGAAAAGTATTCAATGCCTAGACGTCTACGAGGATTCCTCCCTCATCATCGGTCAAGTGCTCAGAAAATGAAGAGTTAAGGACGAGAAGCTCCCCCTTCCATACCCACTTAGAAGAACTAGCCTCCCAATTCTAAGACATCACCTTCCATTACCTACCTCCTGCAAAGAATAACCTAGCTGACACCCTTGCTACCTTGGCCTCCATGGTCGACATGCCCAAAGGAATCATAATGACCCCCTTCCTTGTTCAAAAACATGACAAACCAACCCACTGTTACCACATTGAGCTCGTCACCATAGAATATCACGAGCTATCCAATTATTGGTACTATCATATCTAGTGCCTTATCAAGCATGGTAGGTATCTCGAGGGTTCCAACAAGAAAGGTCGAGCAACCCTTCGAAGACTGGCTTCCCAGTATATCATCTATCACAAAGCACTGCTCAAAAGGAACTTCGATGGAACTCATATGCACTGTATCGCAAGGGCTGACATTGAAAAGATAATGCAAAAGATCCACAGTGGGGAATGCGGACCCCACAAGAATGGTCACATGCTTGCTAAGAAGATCATCCGAAAAGGCTACTACTAGACCACCATGACCTAGGATTGCACCGCCTATGTCCGTAGATGCCTCAAATGCCAACAGTTCTCCAACCTTCAGCGTCTGCCTCCGCAAGAATTACACAACATGACCTCTCCCTGTCCATTCTTCACCTGGGGAATCGACATCATAGGGAAGGTTACACCGAGGGATTCTAACGGACATGAGTTTATCCTAGTTTCCATTGATTAATTCACCAAATGGGTCGAAACCGAGTCATATGCAGTGTTGAACGCCAAGAAAGTGGCCAAATTCATCAAGAAAAACATCATCTGCCGATTTGGTATCATGGACGTGATAACATCAGATAACGGGTTGCATTTCGAGGCAGAAGTCGCAGAAGTGGTCAACGAGTATGGGATTCAGAGACACAAATCTTCTCCCTACCGACCTAAAACCAACGGTGCAGTCGAAGCCGCCAACAAGAACCTCAAGGCCATCATCAGTAAGATGACTGGAAGTTGTTGAGACTGGGTCGACTGGATCCCGTATGCCCTCTGGGGCTACTGAACCTCAGTTCAAACCTCTACTGGGGCTACACCTTACTATCTAGTTTACAACATGGAAGCAGTCCTACCCGTAGAGCTGGAAATACCCTCGCTGTGCATCATGCTTGAAAACAAGGTTAGTGAAAGAGACTGGTGCCAAAGACGTCTTGACGAGTTGACCCTCCTAGATGAAAGCATATTAACAGCGCTATACCATATACAAGGGTACCATCGTTGAATAGCGTGATCATTCAACAAGAGAGTCAAGGATCGTGGTGTCCGAGAAGGGGACCTAGCCCTCAAAGAGATAATAGAACCCATCTGGGACCCCAGAGGGAAATTCAAGCCCAATTGGAGCGGCCCATACCTTGTAAAGAAGATCATGTCTGGTGGTGCCTCCATGCTCACCAACTTAGATGGGAAGGAGATGGCTCGCCCAGTCAACCTGGACCGTCTCAAGAAATTTTACCCCTAGTTCTAAATCTCGGTGCGCTATGACTCTTCTCATCTACCTTCTATTCTAAAAAAAGTAAAAATAAAAATCTTCATTTCCCTCTACTCATAACTACGTGGGCCTGATCCTCTGCAAAACCATTTTCAAATAATTTAAAATATTCAAAACCTCAAAGGTACGTAGGCAGCTCATGCACCTTACATGGGCACGACCCTTTCTTTTTCACAAAATACTATTCTTTTCTTATCTCTGAGAACAACAGTCAATTCTAACATATACTTGGAAAAAAAGGATTATGTATGCCTTAGCGATCGGTATAGATAATTCAAAAACACAAAATTCATCAAAAAGCACAGCTGGATGATCAAAAACTTGTTTATTTCACTAATAAGAAATTTCGGTACAGATTACATGAGAAAAGGAACGGATAACTCCCTTCCCCCTACCTTCCTAAAAAAGCCAAAATAAAATCCCCACATTTATTCCCTATTACAAAATAAACTCTCCAATAGTCCTATCCACAGATACCAGAGGATCCTGCTCCGTCATCATCATCTGCATCCTGGGGTCCCCAAGCTTCCCCTGCCTGAACAGAGTGCCGCAAGCACTCCATGGACCGATAAACCCAAACCAGCTTCGAAAAAACCACAACACTTCCCTCCATGGTATTAAATAAGACAAGCCACCTTTGTCCGGTCTCCATTGCCAACATATTGCCGACCACTCTCCTCCACAACCACTTAATATAATCCCCACGGATATGTTAAACTCTCCCAACAGACTGAGAAGGACGGGTCGAAGGACACCGATTCTACCACATAGAGCCAAGCCGCATGCGCAGATGCTCAGTCAAATCTTCTACCGGAAAGAAGCCTAGTGTCTGAGGTGGCACAACCTATTCCCAGCCAAATTGACGCAGAAGTCGATAAGGGAAATAGAAAGAGGTCTGTCTGAGATCAACAAATCGGACATACGGGTATTCTCCCAGCTCCAGAATAGGCAACAACTGTCCCCACTAAGGCACTGACCAGCACAGATTTAGATCCCCGTGCTCCACAAACCAGTTCTCCCAACTCTCGATGTCCAAGCCAACGCTAATGAAATAGTGCGAAAAGAAGTTGGGTACAACCGACAAAGGGTATTCCAGAGGAGTCACCAGGTGGAGTCTCTCAGACCACCACATGAACAACATCACGGGGCTACCCCTATGAAAGTCAGAACGACCTTTTTGCCAGACATACAGACCATTCAAAGTCTTCGCCAGTATCACTGCCGCAGGATTGCGATGGTATAACATCCATGAAGTAATGGCTGCAAGTTGTGGGTCCACCAACAGTTCCTCAATCACCAGTAATAATTTTGATACTAAGCCCAGAACAATGGCTTCAGCATATCTAGCATCGCCAGACTCCTACAAATGCACGGACTAAAACACCGCTGAAAGGGAGATAATTCCCCCAACAACCATTGGTCTGGCCACCGAAGGCAAAATGTGAAGAAACCCGGCCAACAAATCCCTGGGAGGACGGGAAAACTCAGGAAGAGCTTCAGCAACACTGGGATTTATCCCCAGCATGGAAGAAAATTCCTCGTAGGTAGGACAAACTCCATCCAACCCAAAGCGGAATATACGGTCTTTGGGGTACCAAAATTGTATCGCCGCCATTAACATGTTCCACTCAATGGGACAGTTGTGCCACAAAGAAACTCGACGCATATTAAAAGCACCATAGTCGACATTATAAGAGAACATTGCTTCCAAGGCTTCGAGGTAGTTAGAAAAATCAATGCTACCAGGGAGAGCCATCTTTCAAGACTAAGAGATATTAGGCAAGTAAATAAGAATGTGAAGGTGTGGTGAAAACACTCCGCCCTTACCCCTTTTTATACTAAAAAACCCTCACAAAAAACATGACCCCTGCAGAAATCGAAGGAAATCCTACCCCACAAAGTACAAGAGGCTGAAGAGGGTACTAATCAAAGCTTTGAATTGATGGGACTGGACTTCCGATAGGCAGGACAAGGGTCTTGTCAATCGGCAACTCCCTATTTTTGGAAAATTTTCTTTTTCCTTTTTTGTCAAAATCAGAAGCTCAATAAAAAATAAATTGATATTCTCAAACAGAATTTCAAAAATCCTCTTCCACCCCTATATAATTTCTCATTTTTAAAAACTTCCCTAAAAATCCCCAAAATATCTCTTTTTACGGTCTCAGTAGCAAAGTAAAAGCGCATGTGCATGCATTCACCATTAACAAAAGATAATAAAAAAAGCATTGCATTGCATATATATATTCTTCTGTGTTACATCAAATTTTGCAGGAAATAAAAGAAAATAAAAAGCAATGGGACTCAGCCCGAACCTACATTCTCTCTCTCTCCCTCTCTCTAAGAGCTTCCACCCCTATGACGCGCTCTCTTCCCCCTATAGCGAGACAACGCACCACCACTACCCGAGCCAGAGTCCTCCCCGGACGAAGCAGATGGCACTAAGTAAGAAGGAACAGGAGCCGCATCTCGAATATGGGCAGTCGCCGAGGATATCCAGTCTCTGATGTTTCTCAGCCAATCGGTTGACACTCGGACTTGCTGCAAGTAAAAGGAAAAATCAGTATTAAAGCAAAAAGGATCAAAACAGAAAAGAAACCAAAAAGAAGAAAAGAACAGAAAGGTATACCGCAAATGAAGAACCTCCTATGTCAAACCCAGCTCCTCCGGATCCATCACATAAGGACGGTGTAACATGGGGACCATCCCCCATCAGTTCACCGAATGTTATATGAAGGAGTATGCAATCGAACGAAGGGAACCTCTAAAGTCGTCGTCGTCACAAACGCCGACGGACTACCGCCGCTGTGGGAAGACCCCACCGCCCGACTCGAACCCGCCGAAGGGAAATGAAAGGCATCATATATATTGGGCGCCATCAACCAGCTCATCACAAAGTCCATATAGTCATACGACGCAGCCGTATCAGTGTACAACAGGTACGACCCGTCGATCATCGTCACGATCCTCACATCCTCCAGTAACATCCACTCCCGCCTAATAGACGTAGGAGGCTGCGCAGGTGGCACCATCACCTCCTCCTCAGCAATCTACTGAACCACCCCTCCCCAAGATACCAAGAATGGAAAAACTTATGCGCCAACAAATGCCTCATCTGCGCGTTCACCCCATTCGCCCCCGTATCCTGAATGGTTGTCTCCCAAGGGTAAAAAGTCACCTGAAAATCCCCAGCAGACATAAGTTAATACATAATCAGAACATGCAAAAACCAAGACTGAATAGGAAAGAGTCTTACCCTACCACTATTCAGGTCATTCAAGACCTGACGCACGCCCTCCAGAGAAAGAGATCCTTTCGACTGCCGATTGGCCTTCCGCCATCGATACAATCGGCAGAAGTTCCCAACAGTCTCGTCCTTCAGGGCAATTAGCTGGGTATTTCACCCAATCACCTCATAGAACCACGTCTGTTAAAGACAAGAATTCACAATAAAAAAGAGACGTATAAGGAAAATGTGAATGCATTAAAGGAAAGTGCGTAAATTAAAGAATACCTCAAGGAGATACGTGGATCCAGTAAAAATTTATCGGCAGCACCGACTGAATGCATCCAAAGAAAAATAGAGGGTCGCCAAAGTTAGGCTCCCCCAATCATAGAGAGGGATGTTCAAAAACATCCTCAAGTAGGGAAAGAACCACAAATGGACGACGTCGTCGCTCGACGCCACCATGAAACCTCCCAGCACTAACAATATGAACAACCGGGCCATCTGCCTCACCTGCAGCCCATCCTCCACATCAACCACCCTACTCAGTAAAACATCCTTCAGCAAGGACAGCCGGATGGAATCTCCAGAAACTATTCTCTCCACATCACTGAGTGACACCCGCATTGCCTCCGGCCTCACCTTCAAAGAGCGATCCACCTCTATCTGCTCTCCATCACAATACAACCTTAGTAGCTGTTGCACATCTATGGGAGTCACGGTCATCTCCCCAAAGCCGAAATGGAAAGTATAGGTAGTATCCCACCATCTCTCCCCCAGAGAGCATAAGACCGCTGTCGAACGAGGCATCTCATCCAGCGCAGATGCCAACCTCCCAAAACTCGCTGATGATACCACCCAACGCACCACAGGTGGAAGATGCTCCCAGACGTCCTTAAGCCCCGTCATCCTACAGGCACGCATGTTCTTCAAAGAGATATCAGACTGTCAAAAGAAAAAAACTTTGTTAAAAATTCAAGAAAGAAGGAAAAATCACCAAGAAAAAATAGAAGAATGCCAAAAGTCAGGTTACTTACATAACCACCGGGGCTCACCACCCTCGAAGAGCGATGTCGCGATGGCTCCCGTAGCAAGGCCCACTAATTCGCAAACGGCTCGAATGCGTCAAAGGAATTCTCGCTCCCCAAATCAAGAGGCACCATGGCCCTCCATTCCACGTTCGCCCAGTCATCAATAGTTAACCATTCCCTATGTGCTGCAGTGCTCACAAAGGCGGTTATTTCTTAGAGATGGGAATGCTAGAACGATTTGAAGAGGAAAGTCGCAGAAAGAGAGAAAGCAAGAAGCTGTGAAAAATGAAAGGAATTCGCCCCTTTATATAAGATGCCAAGGGTCATGCCGATCGATATTGACTCCCCAACCACCTAACGACATTGCCCCTTTACCTTCCCGATGCAATCCAAAAGTTCGTGCCACTACCGAATGGCACCCTCTACACCATGCCGATCGGCACCCCCCTTAAAATTTCGTACAAAAATTCCCAAAAAATACTAGAAAATCCTCATAAAATTCCTAAAAATCCCCGGAAAGATTTAGAACATTTTTGCCAAGAAAATTTCACATTCCCTCAAGCGAAACCCCTAGTTTCCCAGCGAAACTATCAAAAGCCAAGTGAATCTCCTCCTGAAAAACCCCCCGGAGGATCTCTAAGGATCACCTCCTATGCCCCAAAGGTCTCAGACCTCCCCGATAAATACATCCAAAACCTGGACCACTTAATCACTTCCCTAGTGGAATTTTGGCTATCCCTCCACAAAATCTCTAAAATCATAAGGGTTTCCTCAGCCATCGACTCCCCAGCTCAAATCAAATTCACAAGGTAACTTCCTCGACAGATTTCCCCGAGAATATCACAACTTAAGCCCGCAGAATTGGTCATCTCAACTTAAGCTCGCAGAATTGGCTTCGACCCACAGAATTGGTCATCGCAACTTAATCGCACAGAATTGGCTTCGACCCGCAGAATCGGATATCTCAACTTAAGCTCACAAATTTAACTTTGACCCACAGAATTGGTCATCCTTATTTCCTTAAGCCTACAGAATTGGCTTCGAACCACAGAATTAGTCATATCAATTTAAGCCCGCATAATTGACTTCGACCCGTAAAATCGGTCATCACAACCTAAGCCCATAGAGTTGACTTTGACCCACAGAATTGGTCATCACAACCTAAGCCCGTAGAATTGGCTTTGACCCGCAGAATTAGTCATCCTTATTTCCTTAAGCCCGCAGAATTAGCTTTGACCCGTAGAACTGGTCATCTCAACATAAGCCTGTAGAATTGGCTTCGACCCACAGAATCGGTCTCCTTATCTTCAAGCCCTCAGAATTGGCCTTATCCTGCAGAATTGATCACCCTCATATTCAAGCCCTCAGAATTAGCTTCGACCCGCAGAATTGGTTATCCCCAGCACCTCCTTAGGAATTAACATAAACCTTTCCTCCAAACCATCCCTAGTATTCCCCTATTAGGTACTCAGAATCGCCCTTGACCCTCTGATTTGGTCATCCTTACCCACCAGGTCCTTAAAATCGGCCTCGACCCCCTGAATTGGTTATTCTATTTTCAAAAGCATCATGCACTGTCTATTCGACGGCTATCGTTTGTTCCAAACTCACCCGTCGAGGGGCTCTATAGACACCCCATTATGTTACCCCTTAAACTCTCCTTAGGTCCCTAACACCTCCCTTCATCACTACAAACCCAAGTCATACCCCGAGCACTGACCGAGAAGCCATCGAGCGCTCCCAGACTCCGTTTAACCAAAAATTCAAACTCTTCAACTTGACCGAGACTGAATGAATCTTCAAAGGGCACTGAACCCCCTTTCCAACGGTCGATCCCATACGTGATTTTGACTTACCATGCGAACGAACGACCCGTTTTCCCCAAAACCTGATCTAGAGGCCACCGAACGCTCCTGGGCTTCGTTTGACCAAAATCAAACTCTTTAGCTCGATCGAGACTGAATGAATCTTCAAAGGGAACTGAATCCCCTTTCTAATGGTCCGTCCCGTGTGCGATTCTGACTTACGATACGGACGAACAATCCGTTTTACCTCAAGAGGTCACCAAATTCTTCCAAGGCCTAGTTGACTAAAGTCAACTCACCGAACCGGGTCAAACTATTTGGAATGTTTAAGTACATATCCTAAAATTTCCAACAGTCCGCTTCATGTGTGATTCTGACTTACCATGCGGACGAACGATCCGTTTGCGTCTGAATTTTTCCCGTTCAAAGGATCGACGAGCACTTTCGTGCCACATTTGACCCAAAGTCAACTCCCGAACCCGGGAGCGGTCCAAGGGACTTTCTAAGTCTCTGAACTAACTTTTTAATGGTCCATCCCGTACGCGATTTGGATCAACGGTTTGCACTCTGCGGTCGATTTTCCGAAAAGGCCAGGAAGACACTGTCAAACGGTGGGTCCCAGACCCTGCCTATCAGCAGTGTGTCTAAACACACCTGTCGATTGGCAGGACCAGTGCTATGCCGATCGGCAATGCCCTGGTCCTATAAAAAGGAGGCCATGTCCTCATTGCAAAGGGGCCCAAATCTGAAATATATCACTCTCAGCAAATCCAGAAAACCTCTCTCGAAGTCAGTGTGATTTCCACATCCAAAACCCTTTCTAACTTTCAATTCTCATCATCCTTTTCATCAAACTTGGTGAATTAACTACCCTTCATCATCATCCAAGTGCAAGAGCTGCTCTCCAACATTCAAGATCAAGCTCAAGATCTTCAAGAAGGTCCAATTTTCTCAATTTTCTCCTTAAATTCCCATAAATTCATATTAACTTGTTTTATTACTTAGCACCTTTATTCTCCCACCTCACATATCCTAATACACTTTTTATTTAGTATTATTGCACATCTCTTATTTTCATATAAATAAAAAACCCAAAAAAAATAAGAAAAGAGGGTTACTCATAAATTCCAAACGGGAATTCTCACATTTTTCTTACACTTCTCTCACAACTAAAACACTTTTCCACACACACATTTATATATATATATATATATATATTTCATCTTAGTGGCGTATTATTCCACATACGTTATCGTTCCATTATAACGATCAACGCAAGGATAATCGCGTAAATCCTATTTTCTAATATTATTTCTATGAACCTTCCTATGGATGACTTGCTTTATCTCTCCCATGATACAAGATGAGGATTCCTATCTCCACTATATATACACATGCATACATATCATGGGGAAAATAAAGGAAAATAGTAAAAACCCATGAGAGACCATAAGGGCGGAATGGGTGCCTAACACCTTTTCATTTCGTAACTTAGCCTCCGAACCCTTTTCGAATCATTTTGGTTTTTTATGCATCAGTATGTCTTTGGATGCTGTCCTTCAGGATGGCTCCATTTATTTTGTCTATTTCGAGTAAAATAGACTGGCGACTCCATCTCTCTACATTTTTCACCTCATCAATGATATCGGCCGAAGCGCTCCCGAGAGGGATGCGCGGGACCTAGGATCCTCACGCTCCTGCCCGCTGCGAGGATCAGGGATGGCCATAGGTACAAAGTTAAATACATTACTTTGGAGAAAGCGTGTGTCGCCCTGGTCTGGGTCACACAAAAGTTACGACACTATATGTTGGCCTTCCCCATCGGATTGGTGTCTTATATGGATCCCATCAAATACCTGCTAGAAAAGACCGCTTTGTCCAACTGAATAATCAGTTGGTTGATGTTTCTAATTGAGTTCGATATTGTGTATGTCACGGAGAAAGCTATGGAAGGGAGAGACATTGCCGACTAGATTGCTGATCACCCCATGGAAAGAACTGATGTTTAGGTATCTAGATTCTCCAATGAAGATATTCGCTACACCTTTCAAGAGGACCTTAGATGAAAAAATTTCTTTGATGGAGCTTCCAATAAGAAAGGATACGGCATTAGGATACTCCTGATCGCCCCTGGTGACTCTCGTACCCCCATTCCCATCAAACTAAACTTCCCTTGCTCCAAGAACATGACTAAGTATGAGGCATGCACTGTAGTCCTCAAGATCTCCCTTAAGAAAGGAATTCAATACCTAGATATCTATGGAGACTCTGCCCTCATCGTTGGATAAATCCTTAAAAAATGGAAAGTCAAAGACGATAATCTCCTACCCTTTCAAGCCCGCTTTGAAGAGTTGGTCTCCCAGTTCAAAGATGTCACCTTCCACTACTTGCCTCATGAAAAGAACAACCTAGCTGATGCCTTTGCTACACACTCCTCCATGATTGACATGCCTGAAGGAATAATAATGACCCATTTCCTGGTTCAAAAATAAGCTATGCCCACCCACTGCTACCACATTAAACTCATCACCAAGGAAGATTCTGATATGACTGGGTTATGGTACTATGACATTTGGCGCCTCTTCAAACATGGTAGGTATCCGCAAGATGTTGATAAGAATAATCGTACAACCTTTTGCAAAATCATTGCCTAGTGCATCATCTGCGATAAACTCGCTGCCTAGTGCATCATCTGCAACAAAGTGATGTTCAATGGAATCCATTTACACTGCACGACAGGGGCTGATGTTGAAGAAATGATGAAGAAGATCCATAGTGGGGAATACGGGCCCCACATGAATGATCATATGCTTACTAAAAAGATCATCCATTAAGGGTACTATTAGACCACCATGGTTCAAGCTTGAACTGCCTATGTTGGAAGATGCCTCAAATTCCAATAATTTGTCAATCTCCAACACTTGCCTCCTTGAGAGCTGTACAACATAACCTCTCTCTAGCTTTCCTCCACCTAGGGTATTGACATCATAGGGAAGGTTACTCACACAGTTTTAAATGATGAAGAATTTATCGTAGTCGCCACTGATTACTTCACCAAATGGGTCGAAGTCGAGTCATACGCAGTGCTGAATGCCAAGAAAGTGGCCAAGTTTATCAAAAAGAACATCATCTGCCGATACAAAGTTCCCCATGAGCTCGTATCAAATAATGGTCTTCACTTTGAAGCTAAAGTCATATAAGTAGTTGATGAATTCAGAGACACAAATCTTCTCCTTACCGACCCCAACTAATGGTGCTGTTAAAGTTACGAATAAAATTCTAAAAATATAATCAGCAAGATGAGTGAAAGCTGCAGAGATTGGGCCGATTGGATCCCTTATGACCTCTGGGGCTACCTAACTTCAATCAAAATGCCTACTGGGGCTACCCCTTATTCTCGTGTGCATGACATGGAAGTGGTCCTACCCATTGAGCTCAAAATACCTTCCCTTTGTGTCATGCTAGAGAGCAAAGTTAGCGAACAAGACTGACATTAAAGCCACTTTGGCGAACTGTCATTCTTAGATGAAAAGAGGCTTAAGGCTCTATATCCATCACCGAATAGCACGATCATTCAATCAAAAAGTCAAGGAATGCGGTGTCCAGGAAGGAGACCTTTCTCTTAAGAAGATTATAGAACTCATCTGGGACTCAAAGGGAAATTCAAATCGAATTGGAGCGGCCCCTACATTGTGAAGAAAATTCTGTTAGGCGCCGCTGTGATCACAGACCCCGACAGGGAAGAAATGGCGCATTCATTCAACCTAAACAGTTTTAAAAAAATTATCCTTTGTCCAAAATCTCGGTGCGCTACGACTCTTCTCATCCCCATTTTATTCTGAACAAAATATTTCATTTTCCCCTACCTAGAACTATGTGGGACTTGATCCTATCAAAAATATTTTCTTTTAAAAATGGAACTAATGACAATTTGGGCAGTCCATATGCTATACGTGGGCCTAATCCCTTTCTTTTTCACAATATTTATTCTTTACTTACCTCTGAGAATGATGGTCCATCTTATCATTTACATGAACAAAAGGATTATGTATGCCTTAGCGATTGGTATAGATAATTCAAAGGCAAAACTCATCAAGAGGGAAAATAAAATATGATTAAAATCATTTTTATTTCTAATAAGGGAATATATCGCCGTTACATGAAGTATCAGTGAAGGGAGCTAAACATACCACGCCTTTTCACTGACCAAACCATTCTTAAACAAATCAAACCATTACTAAGCTACACAAAAATTATTCTGAGTCCTCAAAAATACAAAACACCTAAATTATACTAGCTTTACAAAAAATCACCCATGCTTCACAAAATATTGTCTTCAACTGCTCGACGGCCCCGCTTAGTTACCATTTTTGACCCCCGAAGGTCCCCAAATCTTCCACTCCTGGTTAACACTCCCTGGATTAGTACGCCTTGACAAGCCTGGACAATACATAACACCTTCCTCCATGGTATCAAAGGCAATAAAACACCTTTAATTAGTCTCTTTTGCTATGATTTTCCTTACTATTTGCTTCCACAACCACTTCAGGTAGTCCCCAGACACATGTGAGGCCCCTCTTACAGACCATGAAAGACGGGTAGATGGTCTATAGCACTGCCACAAAGAGCCCAGTATCATTCCCAATGATTCAGTTAGGTCCTTCATCGAGAAGAATTTATTAAGCGAGTCCCAACTGACTTGGCACAGAAGCCGTCTGGGGAAATATAAGGAAGTTTGGATAAGGCCAACCAACCACATGTACCGGTACTCTCCTAATTATAAAATAGGCTGCAAGTCTCCCCACTATGGCACCAATTAATGAAGACACCGGGCTCTATGTTCCATGAACCAGTTGACCTAATTTTCTATCGGTGGGTCGAAATAGAAGAAAAGACAGATAGAGAAATTAGGCACACCCACTAAAGGATACTCAAGAGGGGACGCCTGGCGAAACCTTCTGCAAGCCACATGAATAACATTATCGCGTGCCCCCTCAGAAAGTCAAAATGAACCTCATTCCAAGTATTAAGACCGTTCAAGGTCTCAACTAGCTCCACCACCGAAGGATTATAGCAGTAAAACATCCATGTCGTTATCGTGACCACTCGGGATCCATCGTTATGTCCTCTATCACCAATAAAAGCCTCGCAGTAAGGCGTAAGGTAATAACTCTAGCAATGCTTTCATCCTCAAAACCCTTCAGGTGCACTAAATAATTAACTTCCTGACGAGAAATAATCCCTCTAGTAACCAATGGTCGAGCCACCGAAGGAGAAATATGAAGTAAATCCACTAGAAATGCCCGAGGAGAACGGGAAAAGTCAGGCATAGTCGTCACCACACTAGTAATGACCCCCTACATAGCCGAGAATTCTTTATAGGTAGGACATACCTCGTCCAAGCCAAAATGGAAGACATGGTCCTCAGGGTATCAGAATTGTACTGCTGCTGCTAGCAAGTTCCAGTCTATGGCTCGATTATGCCACAGAGAAACCCTACGCAAGTTGAAAGAATCATAATCCCCATTGTATAGGCACATGTCCTCCAGAACATCAACATAAGAGGATAATTCTTCATACATGGTAAGTGCCACTTTGGAATAAGAAATACGAAACAAGAAGTGAAATGTGGATATTGGTGGAGAAAGCACATCCCATATCCCTCTTGTTATACTCAAAATCCTTGGGAAAAAATAAAAAATCTAGAAACCCAGTTAATTCTCAACCCTACAGAAGTACACTAATGTGTAGAAAAGTGAAATCAAAGCCTAGGGGTGATTTGAATTGATCCCCATGCCGATAAGCATGTCGAGGGGATGCTGATCGACAAATCCTCTTTTTTAGAAAATTCCATTTTTCCCCTTTTGCCCAAAAATAAATTTCTAAAAATGCATTTATCAAAATAAATCCCTTCACGAGGTAAATTATCTTCAACCAAGCCTTTATGGCCTCCCTTTATTCAAAAAACTCCATGAATGCATTCTCCTAATTTTTCTCAAAACAAAAACCTCAACAGTAAATTAAAGTGCATGTAGAGTAAGGCACTAAATTAAGATAATCAAATAAAGAATGCATTATTTTTTACTTCTTGAGTCTATCTTTTCAGGTACAAATAGCACATACAACATGGTCAACGCCAAGCTCCTCCAGTCACAATGATAAGCAAATCTCGAAAGGAATGAACCAAAAATGGATGTGACCTCATCCGTAAGCCCCGTCAACACAAACACCACCTCATGCATGCCTGCAGCCCCTGCGTTCCCCGAAGGAAGACTCCAAGGGTAGAAGGTCACTTATGATACCCAATAGAGAATAAGTATCTACTCAAGATATGAAGATGCTAAAAAATAACTCAGAAAAGAATGAAAGATAACTTGGTTGCTTCTCAGGGCGTTTAGAGCCCGTCGCACGTCCGCCAAAGATAAAGACTGATTAGACCGTTGGTTGGACTTCCACCATCAGAACATCTGAAAAAAATCACTGAAGTCCTCATCCTTCAGGGCTATCAAACCTACATTATGCCCAATCACCTCATAAAACCACGTCTGCAAAAGACAGGAAACAACAAAAGAGCACAAGAAAAATGCAAGGAAATGCATAGAAAGAAAATAAATATAAAATTACCTGCAAGATACGTGTCCCCCATAAAAGTCTTCCAGCAGCACCAGATGAAAGAATTCAAAGAAGAATAAAAGGATGCTAAGGTTAAGCTCTCCCAATTGTATAGCTGAATGTCGAAAATCGTCCTCAAATACGACAAGAATCAAAGATAGGCGACGTGGCCGCTCTCACCACAAATAATCCTTCCAGTAAAAACAAAATAAACGGACGGTGCATATGCCTCACCTATCGCCCATTGGTCATGTACACCTACTCCTCAAAAGCGTATCCCTCAAAATATAAATCCAGATAGAATCTCTAGGCACGATCTTACCCACATTTCCCAATGCCGCTTGCACCGCCTCTGGTGTCACCTGCAATGTGCAATCCACCATTAATAGAACCCCTCATAATTACCCCTCGTCATATTCTTACTATCTATGGGAGTAACTGTCATTTCCCCGAAGCCAAGATGAAAAATGTTGGTAGTGTCCCACCACCTCTCCCCTAGAGCACACAACACCGCAATAGAATGCGGTGTCTTATCCAAAGCCTGCACCAAATGGACTAAATCGGCATACGAAACCATCCAGTGCACCACAACAGTGATCTTCTTCCAAACCTTTTTTAGCCCCATCGTCCCCCGAGATCAAATGCTCAAAGTATCTATTTCAGTCTGTAAAAGAAGAAAAAGAAAAAGAAAAACCCTTTCATTAGCACAAAGAACAAAGAGAAAAATAAATTGGAATAACAATGGTCACCGTACTTACGTAGCCACTAAGGTTATTCACCCTAGACGAACGGTGGTATGCAGGTTCACGTAGTAGGATACGCTCATAAGCTATAGGCTTGAATAAATCAAAGGCATTTTCATTGCCTAATTCAAGGGGCACCTTAGACTGCCACTCTAGGCCGGCATAGTCATCAACTGCCAGCCACTCAGTGTTGTATCCCTCGCTTGAAGAACCAGTCACGAAGTAAAAAGAACTTAGGAACAGTTTTAGAGAGAGAAAGCAAAAGATTCAAACGCTTGAAGGATTGAAAAATAGGGAAGGATCACCCCCTTTTTATAAAAGGTTAAAGGGTCTGCCAATCGGCAGTCCCCAACCCATAAAGATCGGCAACCACCTTTTTCTCTTCCGAAAAAATCCCAAGAATTGTACCCCCTAAGCTAACCTATCAGAAACCCCTTTCAAATTTTGTATAAAAAATGGCAGAAAATTCTAGAAAAATCCTGAAATTCCTCGAAAAATTCTTGAAAAATATGGAACATCGTTTTGCCCAAGAAAATCATATTTTGGTTCACTAAGATTCTTACAAAATCTCAAAATCCCCAACAAGATTAATCTTACACTTTTATGCTTTGCATACTACACCGCAGAACTAATGATGCTCCTGCATCCAAGTCTACTACAATTCTTAAGCCAGAATCCCCAAAACTAAACATTCTCCTATAGAGTTTCATGATAAAATAATCCCCAGCAAAACCACAAGTGCACTTGCACCCCCAAGGTAATTTAAAATTCCCCAGGAAAGCTATTCCGAGCACTATAACTTTAGGTTTTGTAGAATTGACCTCGGCATTAACAATTGGTCATCACAACTTAAGGTCCTCAGAATTGACCTCAACCCTCAGAATTGGTCGTCACAACTTAAGGTCCTTAACATTGGCCTCGGTCCTCAAAATTGGTTGTCACAACTTAAGGTCCTCAGAATTGACCTCGACCCTCAGAATTTGGTGTCCCAACTTAGATTCTCATAACTAACATTAACCCTCAAAATTGGTCGTCACAACTTTAGGTCCTCATAATGGATCGCCACCCTCATAATTGATCGTCATAACTTTAGGTCCTCAGAATTAATCTTGACCCTCATAATTGATCATCAAAACCTCATAATTAACCTCGGCCTTTAGAATTAGTTGTCAGAACTTTAGGTTCTCATAATTTACCTTTGACCTCAGAGTTAGTCGTCACAAATTTAATTCCTCAGAATTAGCCTTAGCCCTCAGAATTGGTTGTCGCAACTTAAGTTCCACATAATTGACCTCAGTCCTCAGAATTGTTCACCACAACCATAGGTCCTCATAATTGACCTCGATCCTCAGAATTTATCGCTACAACTATAGGTCCTCATAATTGATCTCGGCCCTCAGAATCATTCATACCAGTGTCACTCTAGGTCCACAGAATTAACCTCAACCCGGTGAATTGGTATCCTTAGTCTCTTAAAATCAATCTTAACACGTCTTTGACCCACAAAATTGGTCACTCATATCTCCTTAGGTACTCAAAAGTGACCTCGACCTATTGAGTCGATCATCCCCATCTCTTTAGGTCCTCAAAACTTACCTCGAACCTCTGAATCGATTAAACTTATCCTCTAGATGCACGAAATCAACCTAAAATCCTCCTTCGCAATAATAACCTGATGGCAATCATTCGACGATTTTCACTTATTCCAATCTCTCCCATCGAGGGGCTCTCTGTAGACACCCCACCCTAGGACCCCTAAAGAACCTCCTTAGGTCCCTAAAACTCACTCATTCACCACAAACCCTAGGTCATACTCCGAGTACTGATCTTGAGACCACCGAGAACTCTCGAACCTTGTTTGACTCCGATAAACTTTTATGCCTGAGAAAAATCTGAATGAATATTTGAAGGGCTATGAATTCCATTTCTAATAGTCTGCCCAGTATACGAATTGACCCTACAATATAGATAAAGGATCTATTTTACGTCGATAACTAATTTGAAGGCCATCGGGAACTCTCGGATCCCGTTTGGCCCTGTTCAACTCTTCAACTTGAACGAAATTAAATGAATCTTTGAAGGTCTCTAAATACCCTTTCCAATGGTCTACCCCATGCACGAATCAACCTTACAATACGGATGAATGACCCATTTTACTTTGAAGGGTCAATAGGGACTTTTGTTCCACTTTTAACCTTAGTTTACTCTCCAAACCGGGCGGAGCTAAATGAAATCTCAAAGGGCTCTGAATACCCTTTCTAATGGTGCATCCCGTGCATGAATAGGCCTTAAGGTTCGGACAAATGATCTATTTTCTTAAAAAAATTGACTTGGTCGGGCCCTTGCCAACCACCCGGGGAAGGTTCAAGTACCTAGTTGTAGCTGTTGATTATTTTACAAAATGGGTAGAAGCTGAACCATTGATTGATATGTCTTATGAAAAGGCTTACCAGTTCATCTGGAAAAGTATTATATGCAGGTATGGTTTACCTTATGCATTTATGACCGATCATGGTACACAGTTTGACAATAAAGAGTTTGCTGCTTATTGCGCCCAATCCAATGTTTAAAAAATCCACTCTGCTCCTGGCCATCCTCAAAGCAGTGTCCAAATAGAGGTAACTAATTGAACTTTGCTGAACGGGCTGAAGAAAATATTGGAAGATTCAAAAGGAAATTGGATTAATGAACTGCATTCGGTCCTGTGGGCTTACCGAACTACTTCCAGAACAGCTACTGGAGAAACTCCTTATCTATTGGCATTTGGTACTAAAGTTGTAATTCCTAGTGCGCTAGATTTACCTACGCATATAGTTCTTAACTTCAATACCCCAGTTAGCGATTTGATGAGAAGGTTGGATTTAGACATGCTGGAAGAAGTCCGAGAAGATGAAGCTTTAAGGAATGCAACCTAACAACAAAGGACTGCACGTTTCTACAACAAGAGGGTGGTCATGCTGAGCAACTTAAATGAGGGAGCTTACGTTTTATAGACGGTTATTCAAAAGAGTAATAATCTAGAAGCCAATTGGCATGGCCTTATAGTGTTACTGCAGTTATCCGACCAGACACATATAGGATTAAGACTTTGGAAGGGGGAGAGTTCAAAAACCCATGGAATGCAGAGCACTTGAAGAAGTACTATCAGTAAACGTATTTGTGTTGTACTCAGTTCATTTCAAGATTAATGAGAACGTGACTTTCTAGGAAATTGCTATTTTTTTTTCGGAGTAGTAGTGCTATGCACTTGTAGCACCATCAACAAAACCACCAATAAAGTTGATCGATATCTACTAAAGCTACCTACAAAGTTGGTCGACACCGATAAAACTACCAACAAAGTTGGTCAGCATCAACAAGGCCACCAACAAAGTTGGTCTGCATCAACAAATACCACTAATAAAGTTGGTTGGTACTAAAGATACCAACAAAGTTGGTTTGCATCAATAAAATCACCAATAAAGTTGATTGGTATCAAACTTATAAAATCATGAAAGGCAAAATCGTAATGCTTGGTTAATGAAGACCCGAATGACAAATGTTCATCTAAACTGGGCTAAAAGATGGATAAATATTTCACTTACACCTCAGAACTAAGGTAACTAGTGCAATTATCATAAAATTCAGGTACATTAGTAGAACCATGGTGAAGCATCAGTAATTCATATAAAACTTAGGATAATCCTAAGAATATCAATAGAACTGGTAAAAAAATATACATTAACTAAAACAGTTGATCCATTCATAGTCAAAGACTAAAAAACATTCATAGACATTCAAAGATTAACTAAAAGTTGATCCATTCATAAAAATAAGCTTTTAATTAAATTTAAATGATTACATATTATTGCTCAAATGTGGAAAAACAAAATACAAAAATGTATTCTACATGACGTTTTCCTTCAGCTTTAGAAACGGGATCAATGCCAGCTGGAGGGTCATCCAAAGTAAAAGAAGAGTTGATAAAGTTAAGATCCCGAAGCATCCTGGTATTACTGCTACTAGGACGGCCAAGCAAATGAGGAGGACGAATGATATTAAGCTCGTCATGCAACTCGTAGTCCCCCAAGTACTTGGAAATCAAATATTGAGGAATAAGGTGAACAGGTACCCAATTAACATCCAACTTAAATGGAGGATTATCAAGCTGTAGCAATCCTGGATCATACCAACCCCATAAAGAATTATTCTCATCCACCTTCAGCACAGTCAAAGCGTTAATCCAACCCTATTTGTAGGACTCATTTTGGGCCTGTTGGAGTCTATCATCATAATGTCCCAAAGCTTCATTATAACCACCCATCCAAAATTCGCTGGGCTGCTTATGGAATTGGAAAGTTAATTTATCAACTTGCGATTGTAGTTTCTTCAGTACCCATCCTTATCCTCCAATTGAGAAGATTGAGTAGATAACTGCCCAGATAAAGTCTGAAGCTTTTGAGACATCTCAGTAATAGCTCAGTCCTTTGCTTTTAATTGTGCAACCTGGTTAACAAGGGCCTGTTGGGTCCTAAGTTCCTTTGTAGTTCCTCGGCCAGCCCTATTTCTAGCTCGGGAAGAAAAAGTAGACTTGATGTTCTTCAAGGCCTCCAATTCATCTCTCAATGTGGTGTTCTCAGCTTCTAAAAAGGCATGACCTTCATCAGTAGTAGTAACAACAGCTCCAGAGGAAGACTTCAGAAGATTCAATTCATTCCTCAAATTACTATTATCTTATTCCAGGAGTTTGGCAATGGTCCTAGTTTCTTCAATTTCAAGCTTAAGTAAAGCTTCCTTCTTATTATAAATGGATACAAATTTATCAAAGCCCCAACCTTCACTCAAACTTTTATACTTCTCATCATAGCTCTAATAAAGTAGTATAGTGGATTCCTTATACTGTTCTTGAAGTTCTTCTATCATTTCATAATAGGTAATATTATTTGCTACCGCCCGATCAAGTAAGTACTTCAAATATTTGTAGGATTCCCTAACTTGCTTTGAAGCATCATCACCAAGCAACTGGGTAACTTCTTCATCAGACAAGTCCACATGACCAACTTTGAAAAAAGCATTGCATTTCCTCAGTAGCTCGATATCATGGGAAGACAATTGCTCCATCTTCGTAATAAACTAGTAAGAAGAAATAATCACCAATAAACAACAAGAATGGAGAATATGTATTATCAATAGAAGATAGAAAAGGAACAATAAAAGGTTCTTTTATTGATAACAGAGAATTCAAGTACAATCAAAACAAAGGAAAAAGAAACAATAAAAGTAAAAAAGAAAAATGCCAAACAATGTTACACTTTCTCCCTATCACTCTCAACCTTCTTGCACTGCTCCGAAGGGGGGCTACAGATTGGAGTTACTCGATTTGCTCAGCTGGAGGAATAAAAGACTCATGGACTTTAGGTTATTTGGTAGGATATTCAACCACAACTAAAAACTCATCAGAAGCATCTTCATTTTCAACCTCTTCCTCAATCACTAGAGGAGGCCCCTGAATATATCTCTGAAAAAGTTCAGAGTCTCCATTTGTGTTCAACTCTTGGAGGACAACAACCCAACCATCTCTAAAACATTTTTACTTCACATACTTAATCTGAGAAGAAGCAGGAGAAGTGGATTTGTTCCAAACCTTGTCCCAACCAGCACTGAAGGAGTTCTTCACAACAGTCCTTCTTTTAGCTCTAACAGAGGACACAATCTCTTTAGTAGACTTTGCACTGCGCTCAGCTTCTTCTTCCCTACAGTCAGCTTACTGTTTTTGGTGTTTAACTTCCTCTTTCTCATAAATAGCTTCATCCTTTTGAATACCAGCCTCCTTAGCCCTGTGCTTAACTTTAACGGCATTTATATCATAGGTTTGACGAGCTGTTTCAGCTATCTTCAACTTCTCTGCCTAAGTTCTCCTCTCAGTTTCCAAGGCTTACTGAGACTCAAGCGAAGACTTCTTCAAACCAGACAAAGCTTCATCCACCTCATTCGAAGAAGAAGCCTCAATTGCATCATCCTTCTCCAACATATTATTAATGTTTATCAAGAACTACAAAAAGTGAAGATTAAAGTGAGCGCTTAAAGAATGTAAATGACAACCAAACCAAGACAATGGAAATTACTTACTGATGCAAGGTTATGAGCAGCCAATTCAGAGACCTTCGTTCTATGGAGCTTAGAATCCACCCCCTATGGTCTGAAAGAGTACCAGATTTGATCAACTTCCTAGTCAAACTAGGAGTAATGACTATTAGAGGAACAACATCAGTGAGGGAAAATTGACTAAGGATAGTTGGTCGGTCATTTGATCGACTTTTTCTCTATAAGCCCTCTCCTAAGTCTCTTCAGAGGAACTTTAACCTCTTTAGGAGCTACACCCTTAGAAACTAGGTCATTGGGGGCTAGATCTCTGGGTGCTGGATCTTTAGGGACTGGACTTTTGGGGGATGGGGGATTCATAGCATCCCCTGTCATATTCTTAGGTCCTTAATTAGATAATTGGGAGCCAGAAGTAACACCACTGCAGAGATCAGGAAACTTCCTCTTCTTCATAACTTCAGATAGAGGAGTGTCAGAATCAACAGCAACCTCTTGGTCAAGATCAATTACTAGAGCAGGGGATGCAGCAGGTCTGGAAATAAAATAAGAAACATTGTTCTTGTATTGGAGAAGATAAGAGGCAAACCTCACGTGCTCCTCAGCAACTACTTTGTGAAGTCCCCAGATAAACCTCAACTCTTTCAAATTTACTTCGCTCTTTTTGGGACACTTTCTTTTTTGCACAACTGCAAAATAATTTATAAAACAACGGTCAGTATGACATTTTATCAAATATAAACAGGGCAAATTTATTAAAACATAAAGCAACCTATTCCATTTTTCCAAAGAGTGAACATCTAGGTCCTTGGTATTTAGCAATTCCAACTAAAGGAGCATGTTTCCAGTTTTTTACAACGACCCCATGATCAAAATAATCCCTATTAGAATCAGGGAGATTAACTACCAAAGCTTTACTAACAGCCCTAGTTTTCAAATAAAAAGTGGTATCACTAGTTACCTACTTATAACAAAACAGATGGGTTCCATAAGTTTGATTTAACTTATAAATTCCATTAACAACTCTCCATGTGTTAGGAGCCACTCTTACTGGTATAATATCAAAATATTAACAAAACTCCAAACACAAGGGATTGGGAGGGAATGTGAAGCCACATTCAGCAACAAAGATAGAGGGGAACCAGTGACCCTCGGTAAGAGAGAAAAAATTTGAAGGAAAAGTGGGATGTTCTAAACCCTAATACCACCCAAGATGGAATGTTAAAATCATCTTTAAACTTATCAAGTGACTCAATAGAGTAAACCATAATGAAGAAAACAAAGAAGAATAGAAGAAAGATTCTTATAAAGATTTATGAATTCAGCAAGAACTAAAGACAGAAAAGAAAACGATCCCACGAAAGCAAAGAACACAGCAACAGAATCAAAAGTAAGAAGTAAAAAATGATTGAAGTTTTTATCGCCCTTTTTATAAGACGCATAAAAATTGGGCCAAGTAATGATTAAAGCAAACGACAGTTGGATTTACGACGGCTAAATAGACGAAAAGACAAAGAAACCCTAAAAGTATCCGTTAAAACTTGAAATATTTACAAAATTGCCATTCACACTCAACTGTCAAGTGAATAAAATTCACAAGTCTGAAAGCTCTGCAGCTAACCAAATAGCCCGAGCTACTGCCAAAGCATAATATTCCACACTTTCACATAAACTTCAAGTAGGAAACATTATAATCTTCTGTTGATACCAAAATTTACCATCTTACACGGACCAATTACAAGCCAGCATGTGTCATCCTACGTGGCACAAGTCCAAGTCATCATGATAGAAAAGCCCGACCAATAAGGAAGCCCGACCAACATAGTTACCCGACCAACTAGGAAGCTCGACCAACAGTCGAAAAATCATTCTATAAAGCCAACCAAGCGCCAGCAGTCTTATAACTTGTATCACTTGTGAAGCGACAGCGTTCATATAATTAATTCGCATTATGTATTGATGTAAACGCCTAACAAATAAAGGCATTCCATCCATTCACATGACAATGATCAAGACCCCCCTTGGTCAATAAATACCACTGTTCTAAAAAAACTCCTAGCCTTGAGTCTTGGGAGAAACGCCCCTGCCTTAAGCTTTTTACGCCTTATTCTTGGTAAAACCCTTAAGACGCACTTTTTCTAAAAACTTCAATGCTTTAGTGAAACAATATCACCTTTTAAAGAATTTTTTTACAAACCGGGCCATTATCTCATCCAAAATAATCAAATAGTATTTTAATTTGCAAATATTCAGCCATATTTTTATGATATGTATTTTTTTTGTATTTTAATAGCCTTATTGTGGTTAAAAAATATTAAAATATATTGAAAAGGCCTAAATGCCTTTTCACGCCTTTTTACGCCTAATGCCCTCATAAGCTTCTAAGGTTTAAGGCTTGGCCTCCACACCTCAATCACGCCCCATATTTTTTAGAACCTTGATAAATACATTGTACCACCCTCATTGCAGGGGATCGAAAAATAACTCAAGGCAGTCAATACATAACAGTGGACGTAGTCTATTACATTGAGCCTAACCACTTTAAAAAGTTTTCTTGTGTCTTGTTTGTTTTACTTAATTTATATGTGATCAACTAATTAGGCTTAGTCTAGTTTTTTGCATCAACACTAGTAAACTCCAAAAGTAAGATTTCCTCACTTTTTCACACTTTTATACTTGAGCACACTTTCTAAAAAAACAATTAAATGGGAGTCTTAAATTTGGATTTATGGGTCAAACCCCATCCCTATGACATACCGAACAACATGGACTTTGATGCCCCTTGGGCTACATAGTTGTCCCGGGCCAATCCTGGGATTTGAGTCAGATTTTCCTATTTGATGATTTTATGCTCTCTTGTATTTATTTTGTGAGTCATAAACTCCTACATATTTGTGTCATGCGCGACATACAAGTTCACTTAATCATAGTGATTTATGATTTGACGTAGACGCACATTATATTTATTTTATGTCATTTTTTGGTATACTCCCTAGGATGATTCCTCTTCGTTTTCCCATGATGTGAGTTGGATGATTTCTTTCTTCCATTATTCACATCGCACATATGTACACACATATCACACTTTGGAGGAAAAGAGAATATTAACATATCCCATGAGAGATCGAAAGGGAGGAATGGGTGCCTAAAACCTTCTCATTTCGTAACTTAGTTCATGGACCCTTAAGTCATTTAGTTTCGTATATATGAGTTCAATCTTGATGTCGTTCTCTCGAGACAGTTATATTTTTTGCCTATTTTGAGAAAAATTGACTGGCAACTCATATCTTCATGCATACCCCCTTTTGATGATAGTCGATTTATATCTGAGGCAGCCCGCAAAGATACCAGCGCAAGTGATGGAAAGAGGACTCTTATATCCTCGAATCACCCTCACGCGCATGGGGGGAGAGGGGAACTTCTCAGATTTCCCCTTGTGTCCTGATTTTGGGGCTATCCCACATCGGAGGAATCCGACTCGGATGGCCACAGTGGTGACTCCATTGGGTATATTTAAAGGACTAGACACTATTTTCACATGGGTGTTATTTCTCTGCTCTCCTACTTTTTTATATATGCACATACACCTCCACTTGTATGTTCTCCTTACTCCTATATATATATATATATTCTTATCATAGTATTTATCTCTACCTTGATTCTTTTCACCACATGTATATATCACCTCCTTAACACATGTTTCACTTTTTACGCACTTATATATGTTCACCATGTTCACTTCACACACTCACACTCGTATATAGTCTCGCTCTTACTTACCTGTTTCGCGTGCCACTTGTAAATTATCCATGCTTAGTTTCACTAGTACACACTTTGAAATTTCTCTCACTTGTATATATTCACATGATTTTTTCACTCACACTATTCTCTTGTCACTCTCTCACCTTACACATATTTCTCACCCATTTGTATATTCAAATGCTTCACACTCTATATTTATCACCACGCCTTATATACTCTCCATGCTTCATATATATACTTTCTAGTTTCGACCTCCATGATTATCCCCATTTATCTCATGTTACTTGTATATTCTCCCTCATAATGGTAGTATTCCCTTTATTTAGTACATATAAAACTCTCCATAAGATACTAATTAAGACTCATGCATTTTTGCACACTACATCACCTAAGCATAGTAATATTGACCAAAGTTTTGTCCCATAATGGGGGTCACTTTGTGATCGGTGCCGATCCTGCGAGGCACGGTTAACCTAAGCGATATGATTCATACCTCCCATTAGCCTAATACCTTTGACGTATATCGAACGGTTCTTGTACCGCTTAATTGAACTCACGAAGGCAGGTATATAGTAGGGAACCCTTCCACTAACTCACTAAATGCATCAACCTCATATAGGCTTCTATCCTAGGACACTTATACCTAGTTTGCTGGTAATATTGTAAAACTCTGCTGAAATTCAGGGTCGTCTTACCGCCCGAATTTTCTAGCTATTTTGCCCATTTTTTAAAACAGGACACTAAGAGTGAGTCTGGAAACAAGTCGAACCATGTCTTACATTATATACCCAATTTTTTTTCTGGCTTACGTCCTATTCGGCATTTTTCTTGCATTTTATGCAAACATAATACAAATGGAACCTATAATAATAACCATGTTGAGGATTTCCCTTTTCATTCTTTTCAGAAAAAAATACCAAAAATATTTCACCTTTTTTCAAAAGAAAACAAAAATACCAAATATATTCCTCTTCCTCCTAAAATAAAACAAAATATTTTTTTCTCTCAGGGGTGATCACGTACCCCGATTTTAGCATGGCTCCCTATTAGGTCCGATCTTTCATCAAACCGCCCCGAAGCTTTATTGCTTCCTCTGCTTCTTCCATCGAGTTTGAGATCTCCCTTTGCAATTTATTTGTAGAGAACATATACCAAGTTGTGAATGTTCAACTAGATCTATTGACCATCCTAGCCCAGCTCAGTACCATGATTATCAACTTCCAAAATGGAAACCCAAAATTTGACCCCTCTATCTAAATCAGGCATATCAAAACACCCAACATGCCTATAATCTCACCACAACCCCTCAAGGTTTGCCCATATTTCTCCTACATCCCATGAGATTTGCTGGTCAATCTCTATCACTCCTCACCCAAGCCTACATTATCATTCGTACTCACTCAAAAGGGGGAAGCATGGAATTACTTGAAGTTCTAAACCAACTTCAAAAGTTTGGGCTGAAATTGCTTGTAAAATTGATTATTGACTGTGATAGGTTCAACGGTTTGTTCATGGAGGCCCGAAAGTGGGCCTGCGATTCAGATAAATGGGTTATGCCTGTAAAATAATTCAACCTAGATGACATCATGCGAATCATGTCAGATGTGTTCCTTCATAAAATGGAGATATGCAGTGTCTCCGAGTTGCTTATAGTACTAAAGCTCCGGGGGAATTTTGTCTTTTCATTCCTTCATTTCCCCACTGAGTGGGAAGACTTATATGATGAAGTCGTGGAAGTTGTTGAGCGCAGTGATTTCTCATGGAAGGATAATATTGTTGCTGCTGGATGGGGAGATAAATTTAATAGCTCCGATGATAAATCAAAATATGGAGAAGCTAGTTTAATTACCTCTTTGTGTGGAATAATCTATTTCAAAGAGTTATTAGGGAAGTCAACAAAGTGTCTATTCAACCCGAAGTAGATGAATTCATAGGGTTCTTGTTATTTCCTACCTCCGTTAACCACATGATCCAGTCCGAGCGAAATTACAAAGATCTAATTTTTTAATCAGTCGGTACAGATAAAGGGAAGGGAGTCGCGAAGGAGCTCCTAATTCCAGAAATGGCAATTAAAGAAAGTAGGGTTCTCGACCAACTCAAGAAAACCCAGGCCAACATCACTTTATGGGGGCTCTTCATATCCTCCCAGCTACATCGAAATGCTTTGATAAAACTCCTTATAGGACCCACAGTTCCTCCCTCTACTACTCCTAAAGAAGCAGTGAATATGGTTAGATCTTTGACCTCTACCATACTCCTTTTCTTCTTTGAAGAAGAAATTTCCAAAATTGATCCCGATCACGGCTACGACCTCATTATCTCCATCGAAGTCATGGGGAAGACAATCTCATTAATACTAGTAGACAACGGGTTCACTTTCAGTGTATATTCACTCGGGACTCTCAGTTTCTTAGGAATAAAAGTCAGTGATCTCACTTCCACAACCATCATCATACGCGCCTATGACAACACCTGCCAAGAAGTAATAGGTTCCATAAAACTTACACTAGGGGTTAGCCCTATCCACCCTTTGATAGAATTCTAGGTCATCGATACACTTTCTTATTTCAAACTATTCCTTGGTTGCCCATGGCTCCACAATATTTGAGGGGTATCTTCATATCTCCATCAAAAATTAAAATTATTTGCCAATGGTCAAGTCGTCACAATCCTTGGAGATGATGATAATTTAGATGGTGCTAGCGCTAGCAATCCGGTACTGGAAATTCTACACTAGGATAATGATATGTTACTCTTCGGTTTAAAGATCGATCCACTCCCTATCCCAACTGGGGATGATTTTAAAGACCAAGTATGTCCAGAACACAACCCTCATAGAAATGTTAATGTAATTGAGATATTCAAGAGCATACACTTCATGCCAAGAATGGGGCTAGGACGACGCCAATAAGGGATCCTTGAACCTATAGTCATAAAGGAAGCTTTTCCCCCATGCGGCACGGGCTATCAACCATCACTAGACAAACTCAAAGAACCCCACTGGCCATAAAAGAAAAAATCCTAAAAGGTAAGAATACATCTCAAGAGACTCCCTGATTAGGAGGTTTGTCAAAGAAGGTGAGGATTTCCCCTTTAGTGGGTTCACTGAACCGTGGTATGGCCCTATTGACAAGAAGATGAAATCGGAGCTAAAAATATTATTTGAGCATGAAATAGTCTGGTATGAGGAGAAGAAACATGAGGTGGATCCTCTAATTGATAAAGCTAATGAAAGCACTAAAACCCTGCGAACAGTGACACCAAGGAGTCGTTTGACCTACACATACTTGGGTTAAACCTCTACATGATCCGCCATAATAATGTGTTTTATGAACCGTCTGAAAAGATCATCACTGCTAAAACACCCCTCCTTAACTGGAATTCCATTCCAATCCAACCTACTCAAATCAATTTAAGCCCTACTATTCACTCTCTCTAAGAGATGACTGATCCTGTTGCCTTTTCTCATGTCTCTGATATCATTATAAACTAGGCCTCCTTTGATGAGGTCCTCATTGTTGTATTTCCTAAAAACTCTTTTAATGAAATAAATGAGGATTTTAAGTATCTTATTGTGCCTTACATTAATTATCTTGATTCTAATGAAAATTTTGAGGATGATGACTTAGTAAATGAATAATTATTAACTAATGTCAAAAAAGAAAAAAAAATAAACAACATAATCGCGTTCAAACTAATGATGATGAGACTGTTGTTATTAGTCTCAATTTTAGTATCCATCTACGTGAGATTAGGATAGAGTCCACCCTCATTAATAATGAGTGATCAAAACTAGAATAGCTTCTGAAAGAGTTCATAGACATCTTTACATGGCCCTATGACGACATGCTCGGTATTGATTCAGAGATAGCTCAACACGAGATTCCCACATTCCTAGAGAGCAATCCCATTAAGCAGAAACTGAGGAAGCTCTGAATAGAATGGTCCCTCAAGGTAAAAAAAGAAGTGGTGAAATAATTAAACATAGGCTTTATTCGTGTAGTTGAATACCAAATATAGCTTGTAAACATTGTCCCCGTAACGAAATTGGGAGGGGAAGTCTGCATGTGCAATCTGAATAAGGCATCCAAAAAAGATGATTATCCTCTGCCCAATATCGACATGATTGTAGACAACACGACCAACGATGCTCTCAAATTAAAATGGACCTTGACCACTAGGAGAAGACCTCCTTCATCACCCCAGTGGGAACCTTTTGCTACACAGTCATACTATTTGGGCTCAAGAATGTCGGGGATACCTACTAAAGGGCCACTACAACCACCCTATATGATCTCATTCACAAAGAAGTTGAGGTCTATGTTGACGACATGATTATCAAGTCCAAAACACGGGAAGGTCACATTCTTGCCTTGAGTAAATTCCTTGAGCGACTGCCACAGTACCAGATGTGACTCAACCCATAAATATATGTCTTTAGTGTCATTAAAGGAAAGCTCTTCAGGCTCATGGTCAGTGAAAAGGGGATTGAAGTAGACCTCGCCAAAGTAAAAGCCATACTCAAGATGACACCACTTCGGATGGAGAAAGAAGTGTGAGGATTTCAGGGCAATCTACAATACATCAATTGATTCATCAGTCAACTGACCTAATTCTGCGAACCCATTTTCAAACTTTTTCAGAAGAATTTAACCAAAATTTAGAAATAGCCATGACAGGAAGCCTTCGACCCTATAAAACGATACCTCATCCAACCTCCAATGCTTATGCCTCCACAGTAAGGTCTCCCTCTTTTCCTATACTTGATTATCATCGATACTGTAGGATCGACTTTACTAGCCTAATATATTGAGTAATCTTATAAAGAAAGGGAGATATACTATGCTAGTCAAAAGTTAGTTGTGAATGAAGTCAACAACACTGCACTGGAGAAGGCATGTATCACCCTGGTCCGGGTCACGTAAAAATTACGACACTACATACTTGCATTTCCCATTAGACTGGTATCCCGAATGGATCCTGTAAAATACCTATTAGATAATCCCGCTCTATCCAGATGCATGGCCCATTGGTTGATGTTAGTAGTTGAGTTTGACATCGTTTATGTCAAGCGAAAACTTATAAAAGGGATATACATCTTCAAATATCTTATCGACCATCCCATAGAGGGAACTAAAGTTTGGATCTCTGAATTATCAAACGAAGACATCCGCTCCACCTCTCACGGATACCTCAAGTGGAAGATGTTCTTCGATGGAGATGCTAATAAGAAAAAGGCTATGGTATTATGATATTCCTGATCGCTCTCGATGACTTTTACACCCCAATTTCCATTAAACTAGATTCACCTTGCATCAATAATATGATAGAATAAGAGGCATGCACCGAAGGGATTAAGATTGCCCTCGATAAAGGAATCAAACAAATAGACATCTATAGAGACTTGACCCTCATTATCAGGAAAAATCTTAGGAAATGTAAAGTCAAACACGAGAAGCTCCTACCCTTCCACGCTAACCTAGAAGAGCTTGCCTCCCAATTTAAAGATGTAACCTTACCTTTCTTGTTTGAAGAATATCCTAGTCGATGCCCTTGCCACTTTGGCCTCTGTGGTCGACATTCCTGCAAAAATAACAATGACCCCCTTTCTAGTTCATAAATAAGCTGCACCCACCCATTGCTACCATATAGGGCTTACTACAAAAGAAGATGCAGATATGGTAAGATTATGGTACTAAGATATTTGGCGCCTTCTCAAATATGATAGGTATCCTTGAGACATAGGTAAGAAAGATTGCACGAACCTTCACAAGCTAACCACCCAATACATCATTCGTGATAAAGTTCTTTTTAAGAGAAAATTTACTGAACACACTTGTATTGCATAACAGGGGCTGGGATTGAATATATGATGTAGAAAATACACACTGGGGAATGCGGTCTCCATATTAACGATGGCATAGTTGCTAAAAAAATCATCCATTAAGAGCGCTACTGGACCACCGTGGTCCAAGACTGCATGATGTATGGTCGAAGATGCCTTAAATGCCAACAGTTTTCCAACCTTCAGCACTTACCTCCCTGAGAGTTATATAACATGACCTTTCCCCGTCCTTTCTCTACTTGGGCCATAGACATCATAGGGAAGGCCACTCCTGAAGCTTCAAATGGGAATGAATTCATCCTGGTCACCATTGACTACTTCACAAAATGGGTCGAAGTTGAGTCATAAATGGTACTGAATGTGAGGAAAGTAGCCAAGTTCATCAGAAATAACATCATCTGTCGGTACAGAGTTCCCCATGATTTGGTGTCAGATAATTGACTCCACTTCGAGGCTGAGGTCACAGAGTTAGTCGATGAGTATGGAATTCAAATACACTAGTCTTCTCCCTGTCGACTACAAACCAATCGCGCTGCTAAAGCCGCCCATAAGAGCCTCAAGTCCATCATCAGCAAGATGACAGAATGATACAGAGACTGGGCCGATTAAATCCTATACGTCCTCTTGGGCTATCGTACTTTAATTAGAATACCTACTGGGGCTACTCCCTATTCCTTAGTATACGGCATAGGGGTGGTTCTCCTCATCGAATTAGAAGTACCTTATCTTTGGGTTATGCTCGAAAGTAAGGTCAGTGAAGAAGAGTGGCATTAAAGTCGCTACAAAGAACTCTCACTCCTAGACAAAAAAAGATTAAAAGCTTTGTACCACATACGAGGGTACCATCACCGGATTGCGAGATCATTCAATAAGAAATTTAAGGATCGTAGTGTCCAAGAAGGAGATCTTACCCTAATGTAAATTGTAAAAACTGTCTAGGACCCGAGAGGAAAGTTTAGACTTAATTGGAGTGGCCCCTGTATTGTGAAGAAAATCTTATCTTGTGGTGTTTCTATGTTCACAAACCTCGACGGAGAAAAAATGGAGTGTCCAGTCAACTTATACCATCTTAAAAAGTTTTACCCTTTGTCCGAATTTTCATCGCGCTACGAATCTTCTCACCCCCTTTTATTCTAAGAAAAGTCTCTTTTTTCCTCTCTACTTAGAACTATATGGGGCCTGGTCATCTTATAAATCCCCCTTTCAGAAAAAGAAGAAACTCGTAAACTTTTAAACACACAGAGGTATGTAGGCATCTCATGAAACATATATGGGCACGATCCTTTCTCTCTCATAAAATGCTCTCCCTCCGAAAACATAGGTCTCTCTCATCATTTAAATGAACAACAGTCTTGTGTATGCCTTAGTGATCGGTATGGATAGTTCAAATACAAAATTCATTAAAGACACAATTAAATATGTTAACATCAATGTTCTATTATTTGGAATCAGGAATATGATTATTACATGCAGTATCAGTGACAGGAGTCAAATAAACCACTTCCTTTTAAACCCTCATAAAAACCCATACCATTAACAACTTCACAAAAGATCCAATGACCTACCCAAAACCAAACAAAAACTTCACATAAGATTCCAAAAGCCTACATTAACTTCTCAAACTTTATCTTTAACAACCTGATGGGCTCGCCTTGTTATCATTTCTCGCCTCTAGAGCCCCCCAAGAATCCTACTCATGGTTTTGGTTTTGGATGTGCTCCATGTGATGATAGGCCTTAATGACCTTTGATGAACCCAAGACACCCTCTTTTAAGGTGTCGAACATTATGAGACATCTTTGCCTAGTCCCCTCAACCAAAATCTTCTCAACCACGTGTTTCTACAACTATTTGAACCAGTTCCATAATATGAACCCAACATCTCTAACATATTATGATGGATGGGTAAATGATCGGTGGCATTGCCATAAAGGCCCCAGTATCAGCCTCAAAGACTCGACAAATCCTTCACCAAAAAGAATGTGTTTATACGATAAGGAATAATTTTCTCCCACCCTACTTAGTGTAGGAATCACCATGAAAAGTAAAAAGAAGTCAGGTGAAGACCCATTAACCGCACAAATCGGTAGTCTCTTAACTATAAAATGGGTTGTAAGTCCACCACTACAGTACATACCAATGAAGGCGTTGGGTCTTGTGCTCCACGAGCTAGTTAATACAGTTCTCTTTCGATAGGCCGAAGTTGAATAAGGGCCTAAGAAAAAAATTAGGAACGCACGATAGAGGGTTCTCAGGAGGAGACACCAGGCGCACTCTCTTGGATAACCACAAAAATATCATGACAGGGCTCTCCTAGAAAAAGCAAGCTCGACCCTCCTTTCAGGCATCTAGGCAATTCAGAGTCTCCGCTAATACCACCGCAGTAGGATTACAGTGGTAGGACATCCAAAACACTATTGTGGCCACCTGAGGGTCGACTATCAGATCTCTCATTACTAATAGAAGCCTAGTGTAATACCTCGTATTTTCTGTATGTTTGAGATTTAATTAATTGAGTAAATGAATGATCTTTATTTTAAATTACGCGAGAGAAGTAATTGAATTGAATTGAATAATGATGTAATTATTAAATATAAATCGAGAGTGAAATAAAGATTAATATTATGAATTATATTTAGTGAGTGAATAGTAAATGGTTAATGATTAGAAATTACGTCATAGCGAGTGATATAAGTGTAATTGGAATTTATCTCAACTGGGAGTCACGTGTAGACTAACTTGCGGTCGAGATGGGATAGTTATTTAGAGTGACTCGGATGATGGTTGTGAGGTTAGGGATGATTCCGAAATAGTATACTCGGGGATGTCGATTGACTTACTAGTCCATATTAAGCTAAACTGGGACCATACGAGGGTATTTTGGTCATTTTACATTATGGGGTTTAGAGACCCGTGATTTTTAGAACACTTAATTAGATTATAAGGATTAGGTAGGGTTTAGGGTTAGAAAACACAAAGAAACCATTAGATACCAATCTCGGAGCTTATGGAAGAGTTCTTGAGAAATTCAAAGGAGTCTTGCACCATAAACACTTGGGAAGGAAGATTGAAGGAGAAAAACAACCAACTTAACTTTTAATCCACAAATTCTGACTCTGCAATACTAAATCAAGTTTTTATTGAAATCAATATGAAGTTATAATACCCATGTTACTAGGGTTTCATTTATATTGATTATTTTGATGATTTTTGGAAGAAAATATTGATTTAAATGCATGTTTGTATAGGAATTACATGTATAAAGATTTGATGTCTATAGAGGATAATAAAGCAGAGATTTTGTATGATTATCCATGAATTATATTTGGGTTTTGATGAATAATAAAGGAAGAACATGAAAACCTAGGGTTCTGGAGGATTAGATGTTTAAATTCATTCTTTAATGTTATTCATAATGTTTTTATGCAAAAATTTCATTAGAAACTATCATAATACATGTTAGAAGGACTTGTGATAATTGGTTTGGAGTTTGATGGAGAAATGTGGAAGTTATAGGTGTATTAATGGTGAAAAATGCATCTGCAAAACGAAGAAGATGAAGTTCAGAGGGGCGAACCGGTTCGGATCAGAGGCAAACCAGTTCGGTTCCTTAAAAAATGTAAAAAATCCCTTTTTGCCTAGAACTCCTAAATTGTTGTCAGGAAAACTTTTGGAAGATTGTTAGAATATAATGAGGGATATTTTATATTACAGTAGGAGATGATAAGGTTATGGGAGTTTAATTGTATCGAGAGAATTAATACGATGATTGAACGGGATTTAATGATAAATTAATTAATTCGCGAGAATGAGAATGTAATTACGGGAAAGCGTGAGTGAGCTTATGGCATGAAATAGTAAGGAAAGGAAGACTTAGCTAATGAAATAAAGTTAGGGGTAACTAGGACCCTTAGAGTAGAGAATAATTCTCGAATAATATGATAGTGAATTAAATCGTAAAATAATAAGTACGGGGGGTATGTGAGTGAAGTTTACTACGTACGAACGATGATAATTAGATTGTGTGAATACCTACTGAATATGTATATATATAGGTTGTGTGTGTACTTATATGATTGATGTTATGAGTTATCATACCTATGATGCTTGCTATCACCAGAGGTTCTCGCGTAGTGGGCGATCCCACATTGAAGATTCCAGTGAGGCCTAGATTGGTGCCCTAGAATGTAAAACCCCGGTGATTAATAATAATCACAATTAAAAATATTTAATTTCCTTTTTAAACAAATGCGGAAGCGTTGAAAGAAGATGGTTCAACAACAATTAAACAAGGTCGAGTTTTAATAAAACATGTAATTCAAGTCCTAGAATTTGCCTAAATCATCATTAACAATTATTCAAAGTTAGGCGAAACCATATTAATGCAAGTGACTTGAATAAACCAAATTTTATCCAATATTAAATTAAGTTCCCAATTTAAATTAGTGTGATTGTAAAACCAAATTTTATCTTGAAAATAATCTAGCATGCGTTCTAAGTGTTATAGAGCAAGATAAAATCAACAGTCACACTACACCGCGATATACGAGGAAAAACCCACTAACGGGAAAAAACCTCGGGACGGCCCTAGCCTCAAATCCACTAAAAACGGTATTACAAAATACAAGACAAAAGACTTACTTCCTAAACTCGAACCCACTCAAGCCGTGATGCTTCTTCTTGTATCGACCTCAAATTAGCGGATAACCAACGGAGCTCCACCGCGGTCTCGGACTCCCACCGATCGGGCAATTAGGCACACCGTCACCCCAACATGGAGCCTTTCTCCAAATGGGTAGAAATGAAACAAACTTCTCTTCAATTCGGTGTAGAGAAAAACCGGTGCCAAAACAATCTCCAAGCAATTGATATCTATATATGGAACTTGGAATAAACAACAATGGGTGTAAGCTAAGTGTTTAAAGATTTTTCTTTAAGTTGAAGAACACTTAAAACATGAACATTTTCCTTTTTGGAATGATCTCTCAAACTCTCTCTAGGAGATGTATTAGGATGGAAAAGTTGTCTTGGAAAATGTGTTTCCCGCACATAATAAAGTATGAAAAATGTTGGTTGAAAACCAAGTGGAGGAGTGGGGAAAAACTGCAAAAAACTGCCAAATAACTGTTCCCGCTGGAAGTTCGTTCGAACGAACGTGATTCTCGTTCGAACGAGACTTCTAACGAGTGACCAGCCTGGGCTCGTTAGAAGTTCGTTAGATACCTTGTTAGAACGAACCTTCGTTCGAACGACATATCGAACGACATATCAAACGACTATCCAGTTAGGGTCGTTGGCAAAACTCGTTCGAACGAACCTGGTTCGAACAACAAAACTCGTTCGAACGAAATCTGGTTCGAACGAAAAAACTCGTTCGAACGACATTTCAAACGAACAAATAGAAAGATTGAAAAATTCGATTTTGGCCCAGAAACTTTTATATACTTATTTTTAAAGTTCTTAATTGATTCTTTCTGAAAATAAAATGCAGTTTTTATTTCACCTAACACCCAATACATATTGTTCCAAGCTCCTATATACATATAATTACATTCATACCTTGGGAGCATGGAACCTTAATTGATGACGTAGAAACGAGGCACACAAACCGGCATTTTGATGAAGCTTTAAGTTCTTTGCCGCTACATCTTCAACATACACTTTATAGGATTGAGAATATTACAATAAATACTATCCTATGAATAAATGTTTTTGTCCGGAATTGAGCCAAAACGATATATGGACTCAATTGGAAATTTGTGTCCTTACAAATCTCCCCCTTTGGCTATTCCGAGACAAAAACCAAACAAAAATCCTAAAGGGCCGTCAAGCTCTACTAGACTCAAAACATAACCCGCCCAATCTTGACTCAACCCAAGGATCAAACGCTTTGCCATAGAAAGATGCCGCTATAGAATAATTCCTGCACACTTAAGCAAACTCATCAAATGCATAGGGAATATCAAAGTATTAAATGCAATTAATTAATTACTCCCCCTAAATTAATTCTCCCTTTAAACACATGACCTACTTAGAAAGACGTCTCCCCCTAAGATAAATCTCCCCCAAACGAAGATACGATAATAATAGGATTAGATACCACTCTCCCCCTATCATCATTCTCCCCCTTTTTGTTCGGGAATAGGCAAAGGATGAAGAACTAATAAACAACATGTGAAAGCTTAAAGTGAAACGACATGAAAGCATATGGGCAATAAAAGCAAGGCAAAGACAAACAAATATCATATATATATATACTATAAATATACCAATAAGTACGTGCATATATAGATAGATATAAACACACACATGACACAAAATACAATAAGTTTGCACACTCGTATGGCAAAAATGTGTCATATGGAAACGGAAGTGTAGGGGTGTGAACTAGCAACAATTAAATTTAGACCCAAACACTTAATAAACGTTCACGGAGTTCTCATTTGATTGCAAACTTCATCACATTGAAATATAACCTCATGTGACAATATAGATTGAACTCAATGAACAAACATACACAATGCATACAAGCCTAGCATGATGATGATTCTACAAACCAAATAGAGTCATGACATTAAAGACAACTAGGATAAATGGACATTGTGCAAACCGTTGATATACCATCCAATTCTCCCTCAATGAGCATATATATTTTTTTGTTTTTGAATGAATATATCATACAAACATAGGCCTTGGCAATTGCTTTCTGTTTAATGCCAAATATTCTGTTTTTAGGCCTTTGGATCACGTATTTCTTTTAGATCCAATCAACGGTGGCTTACTATCGCAAAGGATTTAATTCATCCTTTCGGAGCCCTTCCTCGTGCATATATTTATTTATCATGTTTTCATTTTTCGCACAAATCTCACATGCAACGGATTTTGACATGCACTAGTCCTCCTAGGTCATAGATATGTAGATGACTAGATTGATAGGAGAACACCTCAAAAAGCTCAAATATAACATGTGATATTAAGATTTCAAAAAAGCTCGTGCATGTGTGAATAGAGGCATATAGAAATAGAATCCATTTAAACAATACAAAATCCAACTACTCCATAAAATATGGTAAAGAACATAATAAGGATTGAAAATCTAAACCAAAAGTTCTAGCCACGTGGGAGCGTAAATGATGGGATTCAAACACAAGTATATGCCACATAAAGTGTGTCAAACAAAAATACACACCAAACAAAATCCTTTTGAGTTTTTAACATTTTAATCAAAAATAAAGATATATACTCAAAAGACTAAACAAAAATCATTTGTATTTTTCATTAAGCTTAAATGAAATAAATAAAACACAAATGATAAACAAAAATCTTTTTATATTTTTCAGTTAAATCAAACACAAAATATAATACAAAAAGATAAACAAGTCATGATTTCTAGCATGAGATATGAAAATAGGCAATGACTAGAAAATGACTAAACAAGCATACATTTAGCATATGAATATAGCATGAAGTACAAACGCTAAAGTATGCAAACACTAACACATTTATCCTTTAGATTTAGCAAGGGAGGAGGCATGTGTCAGTAAATGAGAATCAAAATCCCTATTTTGTAAGGCAACCAAGTCGGATTTCCTAACCCAAATTAATGAACAATTACTATCTTGGGGTGTAGGAACGTTAGCTATCGTGGTTACTTTACTATGGGATTTTCTAGGAATTCGTTTAAGATCTAAACAAAATTTCCTAAGATGACCTTGTCGACCACAAAGTGTACAAGTGAGAACATGTCGAAAAGATTTACTTAAGGAGTGATCTTTAAAGGTATTCCTAGTAGATTCTCCGAAAACATTGGTTTTGACTTTAGGGTTAAAATCATTACAAGAATTGAAGCCTAAACCAAAAGTGTCATTTTTAATTTGGACCGTTCCTAACATTTTATCTAGTTTTTCCGAACGACACTCCAAATCAAATTTGACATTACTAGAATCTTTTAATTTATTTTCCAATTCTAAAATTTTAGATTATAGTAAAACATTTCGCTTTTCAAAAGCAAGAAGCTCCTTTTTCAAGGATTCCATTAAACCCCTAAGGCTATCTCTCTCGCCTTCTACATAGTTAAGCTTCTCTTGAAGAGTCCTCTCATGTGTCCTAAGGTCTTCTATTAAGGCACTTTCATCAATGACCTTGACACTCTCTCTTAAACTCGCTTCTAACTTCAAATTAGCTCTTTTCAATTTAATAGATTCTTTATATAATTCATGAAAAGCATTTTGAAGTTCACTCATATCAACCTCATCTTCATTTTCACTCTCTCTTTCTTCTTCACTCTCACTATCATCAAAAATAAGAGAATCATGTACAATGACCTTGGAAGTGGCATGTGCTATAATTTCATCATTCGATGAGTTCTCACTATCACTCACATGTCTAGCCATAAAAGCCACAAAATTTTTCTTAGTGGGGGATTCGGGCTTCTCTTCCTTATCACTATCACTAAGAGTCGCATTATATGAAATGGGTCATTTACCCTCTTTCCTTAGTTTAGTGGGGCACTCAAAAGCCCTATGGCCATAACCTTCACAACCAAAACATTTATTAGACTCGTCCCTATCAATATTTTCATTACTAGGTTTAGGGATCTTATTGGCTTTAGAAATCTTCTCGTTTTTATCATGTTTAGAAGATTCAAATTTCTAAAAATCATTTTTAACTTTATCTTTGTTAAATTTAAGAAATTTTCTAAATTTACGAGCAAACAAAGCCATATCTTCCGAGTCACTATCACTATCGCTCTCTATCTTTGCGGGCTTTTAAAGCAACGCCCTTTTCAATTTTCTTTTCAGTTTTAGAGGGAAACATATCTAGTTCATAGGTTTGTAAATCACCTACAAGCTCTTCTAATTTCGTAGAGGCTAAAGTGGGTAAAGAATTTAAAACGGTCACCTTTGGAATAAATCTATCGAGTAGGGACCTTAAAATTTTCTTTACTACACGGTCGTCAGGTATTTTCTCTCCCAAGTTAAAGGATGAATTGACAATATCAGAAAGTCTAGCATAAAATTTATCAAAAGTTTCTTTTTCATCCATTTTGATAGTTTCAAATTGAGTGGTGAGGTTTTGGAGTTTTGAAGCTTTAACGACACTCGTTCCTTCATGAGTTAATTGTAAAATATCCCAAGCTTCTTTAGCGGTTTCACACGTCATAATACGTCGGAATTCATCCGGTGTGACAGCGCTAAATAAGGCGTTTAAACCACGGGAATTAAAATTTTCTAGCTTAAACTCATTTTCAGTCCATCTATCAACGGGTTTGGGAACATGTACATTTTCAATTAAATGTGTTGGTGGGGTCCAACCGTTAACAACAGACATCCAAACACGTTCATCGATAGATTTAAGTGCCGATTTCATTCGCGCTTTCCAATACACGTAGTTTGAACCATCAAAAATAGGAAATTTTGAAAATGGGAAAAATCCATATTTAGCCAAAAATTAAAGGATCTTTAACGAAATAATTTATCGTTTTTGGCTCTGATACCAATTTGTAAAACCCCGGTGATTAATAATAATCACAATTAAAAATATTTAATTTCCTTTTTAAACAAATGCGGAAGCGTTGAAAGAAGATGGTTCAACAACAATTAAACAAGGCCGAGTTTTAATAAAACATGTAATTCAAGTCCTAGAATTTGCCTAAATCATCATTAACAATTATTCAAAGTTAGGCGAAACCATATTAATGCAAGTGACTTGAATAAACCAAATTTTATCCAATATTAAATTAAGTTCCCAATTTAAATTAGTGTGATTGTAAAACCAAATTTTATCTTGAAAATAATCTAGCATGCGTTCTAAGTGATATAGAGCAAGATAAAATCAACAGTCACACTACACCGCAATATACGAGGAAAAACCCACTAACGGAAAAAAACCTCGGGACGGCCCTAGCCTCAAATCCACTAAAAACGGTATTACAAAATACAAGACAAAAGACTTACTTCCTAAACTCGAACCCACTCAAGCCGTGATGCTTCTTCTTGTATCGACCTCAAATTAGCGGATAACCAACGGAGCTCCACCGCGGTCTCGGACTCCCACCGATCGGGCAATTAGGCACACCGTCACCCCAACATGGAGCCTTTCTCCAAATGGGTAGAAATGAAACGAACTTCTCTTCAATTCGGTGTAGAGAAAAACCGGTGCCAAAACAATCTCCAAGCAATTGATATCTATATATGGAACTTGGAATAAACAACAATGGGTGTAAGCTAAGTGTTTAAAGATTTTTCTTTAAGTTGAAGAACACTTAAAACATGAACATTTTCCTTTTTGGAATGATCTCTCAAACTCTCTCTAGTAGATGTATTAGGATGGAAAAGTTGTCTTGGAAAATGTGTTTCCCGCACATAATAAAGTATGAAAAATGTTGGTTGAAAACCAAGTGGAGGAGTGGGGAAAAATTGCAAAAAACTGCCAAATAACTGTTCCCGCTGGAAGTTCGTTCGAACGAACGTGATTCTCGTTCGAACGAGACTTCTAACGAGTGACCAGCCTGGGCTCGTTAGAAGTTCGTTAGATACCTCGTTAGAACGAACCTTCGTTCGAACGACATATCGAACGACTGTCCAGTTAGGGTCGTTGGCAAAACTCGTTCGAACGAACCTGGTTCGAACGACAAAACTCGTTCGAACGAAATCTGGTTCGAACGAAAAAACTCGTTCGAACGACATTTCAAACGAACAAATAGAAAGATTGAAAAATTCGATTTTGGCCCAGAAACTTTTATATACTTATTTTTAAAGTTCTTAATTGATTCTTTCTGAAAATAAAATGCAGTTTTTATTTCACCTAACACCCAATACATATTGTTCCAAGCTCCTATATACATATAATTACATTCATACCTTGGGAGCATGGAACCTTAATTGATGACGTAGAAACGAGGCACACAAACCGGCATTTTGATGAAGCTTTAAGTTCTTTGCCGCTACGTCTTCAACATACACTTCATAGGATTGAGAATATTACAATAAATACTATCCTATGAATAAATGTTTTTTGTCCGAAATTGAGCCAAAACTATATATGGACTCAATTGGAAATTTGTGTCCTTACATAGAACATAAAACTTAGGGCGGCTCTCTATGCGACATGTATTAGTGAGACCGGTGTGTCATTTGGGTACGTTAGGTATGTGCGTAGCCTAAAGATTTAGAACTATATTCGCCTCCACTGTTGATATTCGATTTTGGGTTCGAGGATCTGAACCAATAGTCCCCATTTAGTAAAAGAGGTATACTGACTGGTAGCAGAGTGTGCCTATTGTTTCACAGTGGTCCTATTTTGAGACACGGTATATATGTGTGTTTGTGTGTGTGTGAGATCGTAATTATTATACTTATGTGTGACAGTAGACTGATAGATAGTGTACACCTAAAGAATGAACTAAGTAGTGAAACTTAATTACTTGAATAAAAGAGAAGATATATGAAATGATAATTTCAATGCTTAACATACGAGAAATGTTAATTCGATTAGCGTACTGTATGGGCGGTATGGGGACTTAGATGAGATTAGTCCAGATAGATACTTATGTCTATTTAGCTTGGGTTGTACATCTAGGTGGGCTAAGTAAAGAATGTTAGGTGTTCACAATAGTTGAGGGGTGAGGAAATTCAAGAGAGTGTACGTGAACCTAACATGTATAATTAATTAACCGATTTTGAACTGTGATACACTCTTGCTAAATATTTTCAAAATATTTTAAGTACTAAAACTTGCTATAAAAATATTTTTTAAACCTTTTAGGTGTCCAACTACAGGGACGCCAAACTTGATATTCTGCTTCAGGGATACGCAGCCGTGGCACAGGTGGATGCTTGCAGAATTTTGGATTAAACGCATCTATTCTTCATTCCTAGTGTAGGAATCTATCTCAGTTACAGTTTCAGTCTGGCGTATTTCCCATTTCAAATTTATTATCTCAATTCAGACTTGTTTTGAATTTGGTTATTGGATTTTATTTGGTTTGGATTTTAGCCGATGGTTCATTCGATAAGTCATTATCTATCTATGTCTTGTGATGGATTAGACTTCATATTTTACATTAGTTTCCACATGTTGTTATCTATTTAATGAAATAAATTGGCATCAGTTTAATTAACTAATAGGTGATTAGTAATTAACTTAGTTTTCGATAATGATGCTAAGAATGAACCAATTTGTAAATTCTGATTTAATTTAATAAAGAATTTATCACCCGGTATTTAATTAAACGGAGTGTTAATTAAACCTAGAAGTCAAGACCAGGGCCACAGCACCGATAAAGTTATTATTAGTACAATCCCTCCGGTCATACGAAATTCATGACTGCCAGGAGGATGATGTTTCCTCCACGCACCAACGATCGGGAGGCTAAAGGAGAAATATGGAGCAACTCTGTCAATGACACTCGGGGAGAACGGGATAAATTCGGCATAGTAGTCGCTACACTAAGGCTGACACCTAGCATTGTAGAGAATGCCTCGTAGGTAGGACACACCTAATCTAAGCCAAACCGAAAAATGTGGTCTTCAGGGTACCAAAACTATACCGCTACTTTCAAGAGGTTCCAGTCTATGGGATAATTATGCCACATGGAGACCTGGCACATACCAAAAGCTTCATAGTTTGCGTTGTAGAGGCACATGGCCTCCAAACCTTCAAGGTAAGCTAAAAAGGTTTCGAACACTGGAAGAGCCATTGTAAAAAAGAAGAAAAAGGTTACAAAGAAGAAAAAGTTGAATGTGGTGATAGAAAAGACTTCCAATTACCTCCTTTTATAGTATAAAAGTTCACAAAAGACAACAATTCAAGATTCCAGAGGGCTTTCTACTCTCAAAATACCCAGAAGTACGCAGAAAGTGCATTCAAAGCTAAGGAAGTGATTTAGACTTGACCCTTATGTCGATAGGTAGGAAGGGTATGCCGATCAGAAACCCCCCTTTTTTGCAAAATTCTTCACTCTCTTCTTTTGTACATATCATTTACAAAATAAAATTTTCTTTTGAAAATCAATCTTCGAGTTCTCCTTTTTGGAAATTCCTTCTTTTCTCTTTTTTTTACTCATAACTTTTGAGATAGAAATTTTCTTTTACTTGGAAAAAATCAATGTTCAAGTCCCTCTTTTATTTATTTAATTTTATTTTACCTTATCTTTATCGTTTGCAAATAATGAGAAATCTGAGCAGCAAATTTAAAGTGCATGTAGACTCAGCCATTAAATCAAGATAAGACAAATAATAATGCATTTCTTATATTTAACTTATTTAGAATAATTACACCCACTTACAGGTAAAAGCTTAAAAGGGGAAAAAAGAAAAGAAAAAAGATATATCGGAACGCGACCCGGATCCCTCCAAAACTTATTTCAAAATCCCCACCTTCAACCACCTTGGCGAACACACTCCACTAATGACGAGCAGTGGATCCTCTACTCCCCGAACCGGTTCTCTCCTCAATATGGCTGGTGCCACCAAGCAAGCACTAGATAATTTCCTCATATAGTCCAACATCGATGCCATTCAATCCCGGATATCCCATAACCAGTTTTGACACGAGGATAGATTACAAAAAGAAAAAAGCACCAAAATCAAAGTAAGTCAGTAAAGAATAAAAGAAAATAGGAAATGAAAAGGAGAAAGAGATGGTCCTATTTCTCCCCGGAGATCCTCCCCAGGAAAACCCACTAACCCATCTATCATCGCATGAGGACGATCAGACACCGATATCACATCCCCACTGAGCATCCGAATATGATAAAAAGGGGTGAAAATATGAAGAAACGAAGCCTCCCCCATTGTTACTATTGCGCCTCATCTGATACTATGGGCTGATGTCGTCGGTACGCTGGTATCTCTCCCTGATCCTGCTACCAATGGAGACATATTATCCACATCATATATGCATGAAGGAATAAACTAGATGGTCAGAAAATCCAGGTAGTCTTACGCCGCCGTCATATCAGTGTAATGCGTATAGGGCTCACCCTCCATCGCTGCTGCCCTGGCCTCGTCAGTCATCTCCTCTACTCGCCACATATACTCAGGGGAAATGATGGTGGGACCTTTCCCTCTCCCTCCATAATCTATCACACAACCCTCTCTCGAAGGAACTAGACATACCCAAACTCGTGTGCTAACAGGCTCCTTATCTGTGCCTGTATACTCATAACACTTGCGTCCCCCGAGGATAGGCGCCAGGGTAAGAAGGTCACATGTTTCCATAAAAAAGAGAGTACTCTACCTAGAAGAACAATTCTAAAAAAATTCAGACAAGAGACAAGGATAAAAATTCTAACCTAGTTCCTCGTCAGGGAGTTCAACACCGGAAGGGATAAGTTCGAATGCCTGTTCGACTTCCTTTATCTATACATAATGTAGAAGTCTCCCAGCTCCCTCTCCTTCAAGGACACCAACCCCATATTATGCCCTATCACCTCATAAAACCACGTCTGCAAAAGCCAACACCAAGAGTCAAATGAGGATAAAGAAAAAAGACAATAAGAAAATAAATGGAAAATTGAACGTAAAGATTACCTCCAAGAGATATATGGATCTTGTAAAAGTTTAACGGTAACATTGATTGAAAACATCCAAGGAAGTATAAAGGGATGCCAATGTAAAGCACCCCCAATCATATAAATGGATGTCTGAAATGATCCTTAAAATGGCAAAACCCACAGATGGACAATGTTGTCGCCCTTCGCCACCAAGAATCCCCCCAACTTAAGCAAAATAAATAAACGGGTCGCCTGCCTCACCTCCCACCTGTCAGTCTTTTCAATCTGCCTAGACATCAGAGTCTCCTTTAACACAATATCCGGATAGAATACCCCGACACGATTCTTCCTATATCTCCTAAGATAGCACGCACTGCCACCTCCGTAACCCACAGAGTGCGATCCATCACAATCTGCTCACCTTCACACTCCAGCCTTGTCAGTTGCTAAACATCCAAGGGAGTGACCGTCATCTACCCAACTCCCAAATGAAATGTGGGGATCTTGTCTGAACACCTCTCTCCCAATGCACATAATATCTTCGAAGAGCATGGAGTCTCATTCAATGCCCCCGCCAATGGGACAAGCTTAGTAGACCCCACCATCTATCGAACCGTCACAGGAAGACGGTCCCAAACCTCATTCATCTCGATCGACCCACGAGACCGAATGCTCGAGAGGTTATTAACCTGTACAGAAATAAAAAAAAAAACTTGATCATCCAAAAAAAGAGAAAATAGAGGAAAACCAAAGGAAAAACACTTACATAGCCATTAGGTTTCTTTACCCTAGCAGAACAGTGATGTGAAGGCTCCCATAACAGAACCCTCTCATCCATCATCGGCTCAAAGTTGTCATACATATTCTCATTGCCTAATACCAGTGGCACCACCACAACCATTCCAAGCCCTCCCAGTCATCAACGATAGTCCATTTTTTGTTGTTACCAGAAGTACCCTCAATGTGTTATTGCAAAGAAAATAGGCTCAAAATCGACTTTTAGAGAGAGAAGCAAAAGATTCAATCACTTGAAGGTGTGAAGAAATAAGTCGCCTCCCTTTTATAGGAGGCTAAGGGGTATGCCGATCGATAGTCTCTTAGGCCTTGCTATCAGTATTGACCTTTCTTCTTTTCCCTTCCCCAATTATCCTAGGAGTTCGTGCCCTATGTAGATAGGCACCTCCCTAACCCTGCCTATCGGCAGTCCCCTCAAATTTTCGTTTACAAAAATGCACAAAAAATTCCTAAAAAATCCCAAATAATCCCCAAGAAGTCAAAAATGTCATTACTCAAAGAAAATCCCATTATGGAGCCCTAAACTAGTTAAAATTCATCGTTAATCCCCAATAGGATCATAATTAAATGCATCGACACTCACTCTCATCAGCAATATACTCCCAGGGAACCAAAATCCATGGTGCGTCTACACCCATAATATTTACACCTTCCCCGATGGAGCCCCCCCTTAGAAAAGCTCCCCATAAATAATATTTAGGTTCGCATAATTGACCTCGACCCATTGGATCGGTCATATCAACTATTTAGGACTGCAAAATTGACCTTGACCCCCTGAAACAGTCACTTTAAATCTTTAGGTCCGTAGAATTGACCCCGACCCACAGAAACAGTCATTATAAATCTTTAGGTACGCAGAATTGACCTTAACCCACTAAATCGGTCACTTCAAATTTTTAGGTCCTTAGAACCGACCTCGACCCGCTGAGTCAGTCGTTTCAACTCTTTAGGTCCACATAATTGACCTCGACTAGTTGAATCGATCATTTCAACTCTTTAGGTCCGCTGAATCATCCTCGACCCAGTCATTTCAACTCTTTAGGTTCGCATAATTAACCTCGACCCACTAAAATGGTTATTTCAAACCTTAGGTCCACAGAATGTACCTTTAGCCATTGAATCCATCATTTCAATCTTTAGGTTCGCAGAATCAACCTCAACCCGCTGAATCGATCATTTCAACTCTTCAGGTCCGTAAAATCAATCTCGAGCCACTGAATTGATCATTTAAAACCTTACATCTACATAATTGACCTTGACCCACCAAATTAATCATTTTAAAATTGACCTCGACGCTCCGAATCAGTTATTTCAACTCCTTAGGTCAGCAGAATCGATCTCGACCCATCGAATTAGTCATTCAACTCTCTAACTCGATCTAAGATCGATAAAGCCTTGTACGGCTCAGAATTCCCTTTTCAATGGTCCATACCGTGCACGAATCGGCCTTGCGATTTGCACGAATGATCCTTTTTACTCCGAAAGGCCACTGAGCACTTCTGAGTCCCGTTTGACCCTCATCAGCTATCTAAACCAAGCAATAATCAATAAAACCTTATAGGTCTCTGAATCCCCTTTTCAACAGTCCATACCGTGCACGAATTGGCCTCACGGTTCGCATGAATAACCCCCTTTACTTCGAAAACCCTTGTCCAAAGACCATTGGGTGCTTCCGAGCCCCATTTGACTTTTTCAACTCTCAGACCTGAGGGTGGTTAATTGGATTCTTGTAGAGATCTTAATCCCCTTCACAATGGTCGTGGAAATGCATTATTCGAACTTACAGTTTACCTTTTAAGCCCATTTTTTCGAAAATGTCTATTTCAGACTACCTATAAACACCCTAGACCTCTTGCCTATCGGAAAGATGTACATTCCTTAGACAACAAAGCAGAAACTATGTCAATAGACAGGTTAGGATCCATGCCTATTCCCCCTTCCCCCCACCCCCCGTCCCAACCAAAAAAAACTAATTTGTCACTATTTAAGGAGGCACTGACCTCACCCCTAAGAGACCTCTTTTCAGTAATCAGAAATATTCTCTCAAAATCTGAGCACCGTCATTCCCAAAAAAATCTAATTTTCTAACATTCCTTCTATTTCTCTTACCTCACTTTCATACTACCTTTGGTCACTTACCTCACCCAACTTCACCACCATAAAATCAACCTACTCTCCTTCAAAATTCATTAGCAAAGTCTTCTAGGAGGTTTACTCCTACTCCTTTCTAGCTCATTTATTTAGTATTATTTACTCACTTTATTTCCTTTTCGATATCTTTTAGTCTTACTTCCTTATTGCACATCAATTCACATCCTTTTTTATTATTTGTATTCACATAACCTATTTTTCATAAAATTTAAAAGACAAAAAAAAGGGTTTACTTGTAAACACTAAAAGCAATATCTCCTCACATTTTCACACTTTTACACTTGAGCACACTTTCTTTAAAAATAATTAAAGAGATGTCTCAAATTTGGGTTTATGGCTTAAACCCCACCCCTATGAAATATCAAACTACGTGGACTTTGATGCCCCTTGGGCTAAATAGGCATCCCAAGCCAATCTTGGAATTCGAGTCCAATTTTATAATTTTATGCTCTCTTGTATTTATTTTATGAGTCTCTTGTATTTATTTTATGAGTCACGAACTCCTACATATTTGTGTCCGTCGTGACATACACATTAAATTATTCATAGTGATTTGTGATTCGACGTACATACACAATATATTTATCTTTATATCATTTTTAGGTATACTCCCTAGGATGATTCTGCTCTATCTTTCCCATGATGTGAGTTGGATGATTTATGTGTCCCATTATTCACACTACAAACATGTACATAACATATCACACTTTGGAGAAGAAGAGAATATTAATATAGACAATGAGAGATTGAAAGGGCGAAATGAGTGCCTGACACTTTTCCATTATATAACTTAGTCCTCATACCCTTGACTCATTTCGTTTCATATGCATCAGTAAGAACTTGATGCCGTTCTCTCAAGACGACTACATTTCTTTTGCTTGTTTTGAGCAAACTAGGCTGGCGACTCCATTTCTTTGTTCTTATGGTTTTCTGAAGGTGGCCGAATTATATCCGAGGTAGCCTATGAAGATACCAGCGTGAATGGATAAAATAGGACTATTATATCCTCGAATCACCCTCGCGTGCATGGGGGAAGAAAGGCACTTCTCCAATTTTCTTCTCATCCTGATTTTGGGGGCTTCTCGTTCCAGTTCAACCCAGATGGCGATAGATAGTACCTATAATTTCTTCCTTTAGTCCTGCATTGACTTCGAGGCATCCGTAGATGACAAGTTGCTAGCAAATTAGGTCAGTTCTCTTCAATGGTTCTTGTCATCGTGAGGTGTATTAACACATTTCTAGCAATTAGACTATTTTCTATATGTCCACCTTGTAGGCCTTTGTCATACCTACTTTTATCTCGTATGGTTACTTCTGCATCCAGCAGGTTGGGCGTAGATTTTTCTTCCATGTATTAGAAATTTCTTCCCTATGGACGATCTGACTGAATGTCTGAGGAGTTTATGGAATCTTTGCAGGCAAACTCGTCGTCCAACTCTATTTGTAGGAGAAACTTTGGTGGTTTCAAGTGATTACCTATAGTGGTCATGGAAGGATTTGGTAATGAATATTTATGCTGAGGAGTCTTCCCAAAGATGGCATACAACAACTGAGCATGTGGAAGATGGTTCAGTGACTCCGACCAAGCTTTTCAAGATGTATTGCCATGTTGAATATATACGAATACTAATCATAATGATGATTACTAGGGACCTACGAAAGGTAACGTTGGTCTTGGTGATGACAATGATGAAGTGGTACCGTCTAACAGTTAAGGAAGACTTTGAGAAGATTTCTGGTGAAAATGGTTGGTTTGGTTGTTAGGTGTTGGTTTCTAGTAGGTTTGTTTGGTATAGTTTTCAATATTGATTTTAGTGAAGCTATTGTCTGTTGGTGTAGATTTTAGTAAAGGTATATGGGCATTATTTATTTGGGTATGGTAATGGGTGGAGGTTTGATTGTGTTGTCGTTATGGTTATTATACGTATTGGGATAAGACTGTTAGTGATGCTTTATGTAAAAGGTTGTATTTGGAATAAAAGTAGTGAAATAAACATTAACTTTATTTTATCTCGTTGTGCCTTTGTAAAAGAATCATTTATGTTTTAACTATCTATATCGATCATTAAATTATACATAATCATTTTCTTAATTTAAAAATAATGAGAGATACTTATACCTCTTGATGAGAGAAAAGGAAGACATTTTATGAAAAAGAAAGGACCGAACCCAAAGTTACTTTATGGGGATAAAAAATATTGTAATGTTTGGAAATATTTTGAGATTATCCAATCATGCGTATTTATGATAAAGGGAGAATGGAATAAATTACGATCATTATTAATTTATTTTTAGGATAAAAGGGAGTTGAGAATTGCACAGTGTGACAAGAGCTGGATAAAGTATAGAACCTTTTGAGATAACTTAAGTTGATTGGGCATGTCGTCTCTTCTCTATCAAAATTAGTGAGCATAGCATCACCTCCCAATAATATCTTCTTTACATTGTATGGCCCATCCAATTGGACTTGAATTACCCCCTAGGGTCCGAAATAGGTTCTATGATTTCATTGAGAGTAAGATTTCCCTCTCTTACACGGTGGTCTTTGATTTTCTTGTTCATTGATTATGAAATTCAACGACGATACCTTTGTATGTAAGAATAAAGATTTTAATCTCTTTTCATCTAAGAGTGCTAACTTGTTGTAACGGTTATGGTGCCAATTTACTTCTCCTACTTATGTTTTGAACATGAGCTATAAGGAAGGAATCTCAAGTTTGACAAGAAAGAATGCTTCCATACCAGAGATTAGGATGTAAGGGATAGCCCCAGTGGGCGTAATTATAGATATGTGGTAACCCCAGAGATCATAAGGGATCATGTCAATCCAATTTTTTCAACTCTTTGTCATCTTACTAATTATGGATTTTAGGCGGTTATTTGCAGCTCAATAACCCTATTGCATCTTACTGACTAATGCCTCTGAATACCGTACTCTTCGGCTAATTTTGTGACTTCTAATTTAAAATGATTGCTATTATATTGTATGAGCTTGTGAGGTCCCCGTAGAGACATAATATTCTTTCAAATGATCATGAACACTTTCTTAGCATTCAGCACTGCGCATGACTCAATTTTAACCCATTTAGTCAAATAATATATGAATACCAAGATGAACTCATGAACATTTATATGATTTGGGAGTGATATTCTAAATGATGTCGATGCCCCAAGTCGAGAAGGTATATGCCGAAGTCATGTTATACAACTCTTGGGGAGGTAAGTATTGAAAATTGGTGAATTTCTAGCACTTGAGGCACCTCTTAACGTATGTTGAATAATCTTGGACATTGGTAATCCAACAGTAATCTAATCGAATGATCTTCTTAGTAATAATATGGCTATTTATGTGGGGTCCGCATCCCTCACTGTCGATTTTTTATATAATCTCATCAATATTAGCCACCGTTTTACATTGCAAGTGGCTAACATTGAAGTTTCTTTTAAACAAAGCTTTCTGACAAATGATATATTGGGCTGTGAGTTTTTGGAGGGTCATAAGGTCTTCCTTGTCAGACCCTTGAGGATATCAACTGTGTTTGAGGAGGCACCAAATATCATAATTCCACGATTCGAGTTTATCTGAGTATTCTTCGTTGATGAGATCGACGTGGTAGCAGTGAGTTGGTTTGGATTATTCTAGACTTCTAAAGGAGTGATATCGATTATAGAGGCCAAGGTTTCCAACACATCAAAAAAATTGTAGCTCGAGTGAGATCGGTAATAGAATGTGACATCTTTAAATCAAGAAGCGTGCTCTTCAAGAAGATAATGGAAGAGTATGAGTTTATCATCCTTGACTTTCCATTTCTGGACGATGTAACACCCCTTATTTTTATTAATTAATTTAATTAAATAAATGGAATATTCGAGAAAAATAAATTTTTGAATTTAATAATTTTTATTGACTAAATATGTTTGTTATGATTTTAGAAGAATAAAACTTCAAGCGGAATTAAAATCGGACTTAAAATGGATTTTATATGAATTTTTAAATATTTGTCCCTTATATTTTTTAAGCGAAACTGTCAGTTTTTCTAGGCGATCGATCGATCGACGCCTGGGCATCGATCGATCGATGCCTTCAGAAAACGTGCGCTGAGGTTGTTTTTAATTAGATTTTTTGTAGAATTAGGACTCCTAATCACTATATAACCTTGTTAATCCGTAGGGGGACTTCTCATAATCACTTTTTCTCTAGTTTTTCACCCGAGAACACTTCCAAATATTTTTCCTCTCACTCATAATCATCAACCTTCTTCATAATCGAGTTTTTTGTCACAAGTTTTGGGAGGCTTAAGTGGAGTTTAATCAAGTTAGATTCAAGAACACTTTTTTGCTAATTTTTCGAGAGGAATCCAGATCTCTAATCATATTTTCAACACAATCTTCACATGCATGAATACTCTATTCTTTTCCTTTAGTATTATGCGTTTTAAATGTCGCCTAAACACTTAATTACATGTTTTCTTAAAAACAATTAGTAACTTAATTAGAAAAAGTGAACACTAACTATGGGGCTGTTTTTATAAAATCTTTTAATCTGAATAATATTCATAACCCTTTGGGTACGTAGGATTTGTGAGTGATTTTGGGTTTTATTGGTTTATGTTGCATGTAGAAAAATCGTAGTTTTAAAATAAATGGATTTGGGGGCGTATAACTCATGTAATTTGTGTTGAAACAATGAAATTAGAAGTTTGATGTTTTAAAAGATGAAATAGCGGTATATTTAATTTAAATAATTAAATGATATTAATTGGAGGTTTATGACGAGGTGATAAATTAAATTAAGGTTTAATTGAATTGGACTATCTTGCGTAGTTTTATACGTTGATTAATTATACTTGTTTGTGTGACTTGTTGGTATTACTATATTGCCTTTGTGATGACGAGTTGTGGGTAATTTTTGCTCTCCCTATATTTTAGGATGCCTTCTAGGTACGGGACTAGTGGGTAGACCTTTTAATAATTTACAACTTCTAGGCATGGGACTAGTGAGGGTAGATTATCGCATTTTTATCATCTTGGGGGTGGGCTGATTTTTGGTACCTTTTCATTGTTACGCTAGCCTAGGCATGAGACTAGGTCGAAGTTTAGGATATAAATTCTTCCTATACATAGGGTAGGACGTAATAATAACTTGGGGACCCTTAATTATGGGACTAAGGGGGATTTTGAGGATCTCACATCGATTAAAAGGGTGGGGTGATTTATAAATTGAGAAATTGAGAATTAATACCTAAGATAAAAACTGGTATTAAAATTTGTGGCGACATAATGTGTCGGGGCCGACAGTTTAAATGGGTCAGAGGGCGATTTATATCGTGTTGTGTGTGGAACCTTATCATGTGTCGGGGCTGACAGTTTAGACGGGTCAGAGGGCGATTAATAAGGGGAAGTGTGACACTTTAATAAAAAGTGAGAACTATAATAAAAGTTGGTTAATTTAATTAAATTAACATCGTGGGACTTGGTAATTTAAAATCATATTGGTGTGCCTTTATAAATGGGAATTTTTGCGGGTAGTTAGTGATTTATATATATCGCGTTTAATTATCCCGTTTAATTTAAAATATTCTATTGTGATATTTATTGCGTATAATGCTACTGTCTGGATTCAAAGATCCTATTTGAGGGGAGTAGTGTGTATTCTTGCTCGGGGTTTTGGCTCTGACCCATGCATTGACTAATCTTTTTCAGGATTAGAATTGGAGAAGCTGCATAAGTTTATCGGAGTCATCATTTGGAGGAGCAGCTGGAGTTATTTATTTTATGGCATAGTTTAGTTAGACTTTCTTTTCCAGTCGTATTTAATTATGAGACTTCATTGAAGTTTTATTGGGCCACTCGGTTCCAAAGTTGTTTAAAGGATTTATATTGGATTATTCAGATCTTTATTATTCAGGTTTTATTTAATTGTTTTTGGATATTGGATTTATTCGGAGTTAGCGTGTGATGGATCTTTTATCGCTTAGTGGTTTATGATCATTTGAGATTGATTAAATTATTTATCTTATGGATTGATTATTTATGTCTCATATCTGTCTCATGCTAAGAATGGTATTTATTTAGTTCACGCCCGGCATAGTTCGGCGGCGGTGGTTGGCCACCCCGTCTGTCGGATTTTGTGGGGTGTGACAAACGACTTGTCCTATGATAAGAGTAGATTCTCCATAAATATCTAGGCATTGAATTCCTTTCTCGAGAATAAACTTTATCCCCACATTGCATGCCATATATTCTGTCATATTTTAGTACAAGGGAAGTCTAGCTTGATGACGATGGGATTATGCAAGTCATCAGGCGCGATTAAAAGTATGCAAATACCATATATCTTCTTGTTGGTAGCTCCATCAAAGAACATTAGACACCGGAGTTCCTCTTGAGTTGCATAGAGAATTTCTTTGTTCGGTAATTTAGAGATCCACACATCGACTTCTTTCATAGGATGATCTGCTAAGTAATCAGAGAGATAAGCCTCCCTTTAATGGACTTTTATGTCACGTAGGTGATGTCGAACTTAGCTAGTAAAAGAAATCATCGATCCATGTGTCTCCACAAAGCATATTTCCATAGTAATTACTTCATGGGATCCATCTGGAACACTAAGGGTGTGTTTGATAACACTTATTTTCCATGGAAAATACAATATATGGAGTCATTTTCCATCTTTTGAATGTTTGGTAAACAAATTTTTCCTTGAAATTGATTTCCTTAAAACAACTCACATAACCACTTTTTTTCACAAAAATGTGGAATTAAAAAACCTCCTCCTACCTTGTTATTCATTTTCTAGGGAAAAGAATTTTCACGCCAAAAAAATTGATAAAAAATCCAGAAATGAGTAAAACCCCCAAAATAATGAAAATTTTTCAGAATGTGAATAAAAACCTAAAAATAATGAAAAAATACAGAAAGTTAGTAAAATCCCAAAAATAATGAAAAAAATTCAGAAAGTGAATAACCTCCCCAAAAAATGAAAAAAATCCATACAGTGAATAAAAACCTAAAAAAATTGAAATAAATCCAGAAAATGAATAAAACCCCCAAAATAATAAAAACAAATCTAGAGAGTGAATAAAACCACAAAAAACAAAGAAAAAAATACAGAAAGTGAATAAAATGCCAAAAAAAATCCATAAAATGAATAAAATCCAAAAATAATGAAAAAAATCAAGAAAGTGAATAAAACCCCCAAAATAATGAAAAAATCCAAAAATAATGAAAAAAAAATACAGAAAGCGTATTTCACCCCAAAATGTGTATTTCACCTCATACCATTCCAAATTTTGACCAAGGTAGAATATATTTCTCTTTTTACGTGACTTTTAATTGTACTAGGCTAGCATATCCCCAGCAATAACATAATGACAGCTAGGTACAAGAAGAAGGGTATACTAGGTTGCGATGGCAAGAGCACTGAGTAAGGTACTGTTTGATTTTATCAAGGCTTATTTGTACACCTCATTCTAGACTTTAGTTAAATCCTTCTAAAGGAATTTGAAGATTGGTTCACAAATGGAAGCCAGTTGGATAATAAATCTACTGATGTATCGGAGTTTTCTTAAGAAATCGCGTATCTCTTTCTCAATCTGAGGCAGTGACATTTTGAGAACTCCTTTGATCTTGAAAGGGTCTTTTTTTATTCCCTTATCACTAACCATGAAGCCAAGGAGTTTTCCTTTTGTAATAATGAATACATATCTTTGCGGATTGAGGCGCGTCTTATATTATCACAGCAGTTCCAAGAATTTCCTTAAGGAAAGTATGCGACCTTCTCGCCTTTTGGATTTAATCATGTTATTAACATATACCCAGACCTCCCTGTATATGAGATCATATAGGATAGTTGTGTCTTCTATTTAGTATGTAGCCTCGTCATTTTAGATCAAAAGGCGTGATAGTGTAATAAAAGGTTCTCCGCAGAGAGGTGAAAGTATTCTTCTCTAAGTAATCGGGTTGTATCTTAATCTGATTATGCCCTGTAAATCCACTAACGAATGACTTCATCCCGTAATTGGTAGTGTTATCGATGATCATGTCAATATTGGTCATATAGTATTCATCTTATGGAGAGGCTTTGTTCAAATTTTGATAGTTGACGCACATGCAGACCTTTCCTCCAAATTTTGGCACATGAACTATATTGGTGAGCCAAGTTGGGTATTCAACTAAGAGAATGAAGTCCACATTTAATTTTCAACCACTTCATACTTCACTTTGAAGGGACATTCAAGTCGAACATTTCTCAGTTTTTTCTTAACGGGTTTGTATTCAGGGTATGTAGGGATTTCGGGTTGTATGATTTTTGGGTCAATGTTAGGCATGTTGTTGTAAGACGATGCGAAGAAATATATGAAGTCCTTTAGAGGCATTTTGAATTGTGACTTCTCTTGCTCATTTAAGGTTAGTCATATCTTAATCTCGCACAGAGTGATACAAGAAATAATATTAATGATGATAGTCTCCTCATCAGTAGTTTCAACGCGATTATGCTATTTTATTTTTTCCTAATTGAGATCAGTTAAGAATTGTTCATTCATTTAGTCCTCTCCATCAATTGTTTGATTATTAGAATCAAGTCAATTAATATAAGGCACATAAATATACTCAAAATCTTCATTCATTTCATTGATATCATTTTTGGGTAAAACTACAGTGAGGACCTCTTCGAAGGAGGTCTCATTTGCATTAACATCAAAAATATAAAAAGTGGAAATAGGTTTTGTCTCAAGGTGATAGATACCAAGGTTCTTTGCTGGCAAGGTAAGACTGGCAATAATGGTCCACCAGTTTTGGAGAGGTTTGACGATAGGATATATCTTTAGGGTAGGGTTAACAACTCAAATTTGTGAAGCATGCAAATATTCATCCTCAGTTTAGTGAAATTGAAAGATTCATTGTTATCAGTGCTTTTAGTATCAAATAAATCGAACCAGACTACTTGATGGTTAATAATTTCACCTCATGCTTGGATCCTTCAATCCAGGTTATTTTTTCCTCAAAATATATCTCATTCTATGGTTTTAACTCATTTTCATCCACATTATGCCATGATTCAGGAAAGCCGTTATAGAGGAAATCGTCACCCTTTTTGATGAAGTAACCGTTTATAGAATATCTATAAATAACTTCTTTTCTCTTCATCATTTTCTTTATGCATAGTCGATAGAGAGTCCTAAGTTCAACTTGGTACGGTTGATACCCCAAACCATGTGGTGGATAAGTTTTATTGAGCACGATTGGTTAGAGGATCCTTTATTTTCTGTTTCCTAGCACTATTTCTGGCAAGAAGTGCATCATTTTGAACATTTGAATTTCATTAACATTCCTATGTGATGTGTATTATGGACTCACCCTTTTTTAGAAATTATCTTCGACTAGAAGAGTGAGTAGATCAATCTTTAATCCTGATAGGAATATATCATTAATGTTATGATCGATTTCCAGAATCGAGTTGCTAGTGTCGACACCATCTAAATTGTAGTCATCTCCTATGATAGTAATGACCTGATTATCTGTAAAAAACTTAAATTTTTAATGAAGGGAAGAAGTAGTTCCTCTAATACTATGAAGCCATGGGTAACCGAGGAGCGGATTGAAATATGTCAACATGTTGATCTTGAGGGGAAATTAGAACACACCCGAGTGTTATGAGAACTAACCCAATAACTTTTGGTCGTTATTATCATAAGCTCGCATGGTAATGGAGGTAGGGGTTATATCACTGACTTGTAGCCCCAAGCATCAAAATGGACATACATTCAGGGCAAAACCATTATCAGCAAGTATCAATGGGTCCATTTTCTATATAATCTCATCTGATATGTTGAGAGCATAATTGTGATTATGTCCCAACTTAGGGATTTCCTCATCAGTAATAGATACGATCCTCTTAGAAGTTAGAGTTATAACTATATGAGTAACCTCGTTAGGGGAAGTAAAAGTAGGAATCATAGCTTGTGTGAGAAACTTGATGAGGGAAAACTTCTGAAGCTGATAGGACATAAAAAGTCTCCATAGGGTGATATTGGTTTGGGTTTTCTGAAATTGTTCGAGAATCTTACTTTCCTCAATGGTCATTTCAGGTAGTAGTGTTTGTTCGATATCCTTTTTCCCCTTTCTATATAGGCATGTTTTTTGTGGGAGAAATTGGAACCTTATAGTATCGGCATGACCCGATTATGCAATTAACTGATGATGGGTAGAAGAGAAAGTCAATTTCTTCATATATTTAAAGGACATTGGAGATTTCATTGATTTCTGATAAGAGTCCCTCAAAGGAGATTAGCCTGGAAAAAAATGCAACTACATTGGGAGCTTCATTATTGGGTTCACCATCTAAATAATTTGAGTGGTCGAAATTATCACCCCATCTTATGGCGGTTATCCAGTGGTTTTTAGAAAATTCTATGCACTCAACTACTTTAAGTGCTTCATAGGATGAATCCTCCCACAATGCAGAAAATGGTTTTGATCTAAATACCCCTTTATATTCATGGAAATAGTAGATTGTGAGCCTCATAGATCTTTCCACTCCTGATGCTTTCCTCTATCAGGACCTGGACAATGATATCCAAGTTGAATTTTTCAGGAGGTACGAATTAGTCATGGGATTACCAGGGCCACTTCAATCTTCCATATAAAGATCACAAATTCTTACACATTCTTCTCCCTAAAGGATCAACTTTAGTGAAAATCTCATACCAAACTCTTTCAATTGTTTAATAAGAGTGGGCAACTCTATGCTTTGTTTTGATTTAGTACAGGAAGCTATACAATATTTTGTCATTAGGAAGATGGCTTGGTCATTACCAGTTATAGGGTACAACAAGTAGGATAGGCAAACTTGGAGAGGAACTATGGATTTATTTAGGTTGATGGATAAAGAGGGGCTTTTTGTAGGTTTGATTATGGTTAAAAGGTAGAAATCAAAATCTTTGTCAATTAACATGGCATTCACGTCGACATGATGCATTAGCAAAGGATTTTGGGTAGTGTTTGCCTTTAGGTTTGTAGGGGGAGCAATGAGGCCTTTATTAATGAGGCCTTATACAATGCTTTTAATATGGTGCCATTGGTATATGGTATGCCTAGTAGTTTGTTGAAGGTCATGATGGGAATTATATTTGAAGTATTTGGGAAGAAGGTTAAGTAGTGGACGAGGTTCAAAGGTCTTAATAAGGTTACAGGGGAAAAGGTCTTGATCATTTTAGAGATGGGATCATGGATTTTAGTGTATATTTTTCTGATGGTAGTAGGGAAGGCTTCTGGTGCCCATGAGATGGTAGGCTGAGAGGAAATATTATTGATGGTGGCAACAACAACTTTCTCTTATTTTCGATGAGTGAATTGACCGACTGAATTCTTTGCTTTTGATTTTGTCTTCACATTCTGACTAGTGGCATTCTTTTCAATATCTACCCCAACCTCTAGAAGGGCTCTGAAGTGGGGGTAATAAAGCCTACCCATGGTATTTCGAATATGTGGAAAAAATTCTTCTTTACTATACTTACTTTCTCTTCCTCAGATGGGCAGTTGGTTATAGTGTCGACTTTCTCCCTCCACCTAGTTATAAAGTTATTTAAATATTCCTTATGTCCTTGTTTGAGTAGCTCAAGTTCACGATAGGTTATTTTTAGATCCTCATTGTACTTTTATTGAGCCATGAACTCTTTGGCAATATCTTCCCAGCTCCGGATTTAGGACTCTTCTAGTGATAAAAATCAGCGGAGGGCAATTTCTTTGAGGTCTTATGGGAGCATTTGGGCCATAATATCTTTCGTAGCCCTAACAGACTCATGGAGCCGTGGTAGTTTCAGAGATGCACAATGGAAGTTTCGCTCCGTCCAATTTTTTTAATGTCAGGAATTTTGAATCTCTCGGGCAATCGATCTTTTGGATAGGGTGACGTGGGTGTAGACCATATAATTTCTTAAACACTTCACATAGTAAAATAATCGGGAGAGCATCTTAAGGTCTTCTTTCACCCTGTTAAGTTCTTCTTATGTAGGGTCTGTAAGAATAAGCATGTGCAAGTTAGCCCCATCTTAAGGAGGTTTGTCATAAGAAGGTGAGCATAAGGTGGTCCATTGATGGTCGTGATATGTAGAGGAATTCCAACGTGTGAAGCATGTTGGTATTCTTTCGTGGCCTATATGGGTTCGGGCCCTTGTGGTCCTATGATATGAGGGAAGCCAACATTTGGATTATATATGATCTTTAATTCAACATCTCTATAATCTGAGCCCTATTTCTCTAAAACTCGTGAATATCTGATTACGGGCTATCAATCTTAGTAATAAGTTGAGCAAGCACGATCATTATATCGGACTGAGCGTTGGCATCCCATTTAGGGTTATCTACGAGATAAGAGCGTTATGTTCCTATTGTAGTGGGGAATATGAAGTAGAACTCTAAGGTGATATAATAATGGATCATAGCCAATGGGGAGCTAGGCTAAGCTAGCGAAATGCGATCGCACCTGAGAGGAAAAGGTTTTTTTATTTATTTAGAAAATAATATTTTTGGTACATTTTTTTGAAAAGGGAGAAAAAAAGCCCCTCAATGTAGTTGTCATTATTCTCTTCCACTCGTATTATGTTTTTCCTAGAATGCAAGTAAAATGTCAAATATGATTTAAGTCTGGGAGAAAATAGGGTGCTTAATGCAAGATATGATTTAACTTGTTTCGAGACTCATAATTAGGATCCTCTTTTAAAATGGGTAAAAAGAGCCCAAAATTGGGCAGTAAGATGACCCAATATTTTAGCAAAATTTTGCATTGAAACCAACAATCTAAGTATGAGTATCATAGGCTAGACATTTACATGAAGGTTATGCATGGGAGGTTAGTAAGGGTTCCCCCTTTTGGCATGACTTCAATAATATACCTTGTTGATACAAAAATTAGTCAGATGACGTGTACCAATTATATGACAACACGTGTAGTCCTACGTGGTAAAAATATATATATTCATCGAGCTTCTCAGCACCCGAGCTACTTAGCGTGCAGAGCATCTGGTCAAGAAGATCAAGCGATAACGACAGATTCAATGAACATCCTTATTATGTACAGGTGTATATGTTTATTAGATAACGGTGCACTGTCTATTCATATTAACAGCCCAGTGGCTATAAATGCATTGCAATCCACTCCATAATGGGGCGATCAAGAATTGATCATTTATGATCATCATCAAGATTAATACAAACATCTAGCAATACAAAATAGTGGATGTAGGCCATTTTTCTAAGGCCACTTTAAAAATCCTTTGTCTTATTTCTTATTTCATATTTATCTGTGATTAATTAATTAGATTAAGTCTAGTTTTTTACATCAACAGATTGGCCCCGTTTGTGGGAACGGCAATACGTAGCGTTTTTCACTAAAACTTCATTATATATGGATGAGATTTCAGAATCTAACAATAGAAACAATGGCGCGGTTCCTTCAAATTCGTTCGTCCCTCCAACCGTCCAGGATCTCACCGGAATAGTGGCAAACTTAGCCAAAGGACAAACAGCTATGCAGGAGACCATGCGATAACTCATTTAAACTTTTCAAAATGCAATGCCTGCCCAGTCCAATGAAGCATTCATAGAAACACTCACATGCCGTCTTCGAGATCCAGACGTACTCTATTTCCTCATGTGTCCTTGTCTAGGCATACTGAATCACGCCATACTGAGAGGTCTAGCAACCCATCTTATCAACCTGAGTGGACATCTCCCTTAAGAGTCATAGACTCTCAAGAAAATATCACTCTAACTCCGGAGAGAATTATCGCCCTGGAGAGATTGAGTAGAGTCTCCCCCTTTGATCATTTGGGCCCCAGGAGGAATAGAAATCCTCCTCAAATGGCGTCGAGAAATTCTCAATGATAAAATTATCTAAGGGAAGGTTCTACACAATCACGCCATGCCGCTCGTACAGAGAGATCCTGAGAAGAGAATTTTGCGCGATCTGTTGCTCGGGCAAATAGATCAGAGGCTGGAAATGACGCTTGGAAAGGCTCCATCCAAAGGTTGGAAGATAGGTTAGGGGAAATGGCTAAGGCCATGAACCCTCTCCAAAGAACTTTTATCAAGGGATCACCCTTTGTACAGGCAATTGTGGATTTTCCCACACCATCAAAGTTAAAACTCCTGTAGTTACGCCGAAGTATGACTGAAAAACTGATCCTTTCCTCCACATAGAGCAGTACCAAGTTGCTGCCGATATCTATGCAGGAAGATGCAGGGCATTCTCAGGAACTATCACTGGGTTAGCTCAAATATGGTACAATAATCTTCTTCGGGGGCAGATTGCTACTTTCCACCAACTGGCAGAGCTATTTATAGGAAATTTCTATTTTGGTGAGAAGACAATCAAAAGAGTAGCACACCTGTTGAGTGTAAGGCAGAAAATAGGAGAGAGCACGAGGGATTACATCAATTATTTTATTAACGATCAACTTGAGGTCATTGACTATGAGGAAAAGACAGCAATCACAGTTCTGATGAGTGGTCTTTTACCAGACAAGATGTATTATACTTTGGGTAAAGATCCCCCCAAATCAATGTCGAAATTAATGGCTAAGGAAACCAAAATCATAAACGCTGAAGAAGCTATGGCTTCAAAGAAGAATAGTGAGACTAAAGAAGAGACTAAAGTTGAGGGCAGGTCGGCGACGAAAGATCAAAAGCATAATGGTAGCAATATGCAATCGAAAGGTAAAGAGACAATATAACACTTTAGGAAGTATGGGAATTATACTCCCTTAAAGGTTGATATAAACCATATTCTGAAGGAGATAAAGAATAATGAAGAACTAAATTGGCCGAAGAAGTTGAGGACAACCTCGAAAAGGAGGGATAAGTCAAAGTATTACAAGTTCCACAAAGACTATGGCCATACGACCAAGCGATGCATAGCTCTCCAGAATGAAATTGAAGCACTCATTCGAAGAGGGAAATGGAGCAGGTTTATTAATCGCCAGAATGATAGGAAGACCAATGACAGCCAAGGCAAAGGTCCAAATCTCCTCGTCGAACAAGAGATGACAAGAAAAGGACCATGAAGATGATCTCGACCTTCCTAAAAAGCCAAGGTAACCAGAACGCGAGGTATTTTCAATCCATTTTGTCTCTTTCGAATGTAATGTGATTATAGGTGGAGATGCAGGAGGAGGGGATCATACTACTGAAAGGAAATCTTACCTCAATGAGGCCCAAGCTTGCTCCTATATACAGCGAATAAATCTGGTGGAAGAGGATCGCCCGAGGAAGGTTAACAAGAATAAACTGGTCATTGGTTTTTCCAAAAGAGATCTAGAAGGTGTCCTGTATCCTCACGACGACCCCTTGGTGATTAATATGAGGATGAAGGATATGATTATCTCAAGAGTGTTGGTAGACAATGGTAGTTTAGCAGACATCATGTTCTACCCTTGCTTTGACAGTTTAAACTTGAAACTTGCCCAGTTGGAGCCATATCACAGGCCCCTCCTTGGTTTTACCGGTGAAAAAGTCTTTCCACTTGGGATGATCAAGTTGGACATGCTTATTGGTACTTGGCCTGCTTGCAGAACAAAAAAAGTATGCTTTTTTTATAATGGACAAAAACGTCCAATCAGCCTATAACATAATCATGGGACAGGTAGGCCTAAAAAATTTTGAAGCCGTGCCATCCACAGTACATCAATGCTTGAAATTTCTGACAAACTTTAGAGTTGGAATTATGAAGGGTGACCAGAAAGTATCTCGGGAATGCTACTATTAATCTGCCTAACAGAAGGAGTTATAAGAAGCCAAGAAGAAGACTACCACTTACCAAGTGGATGAGTCTGAAGATGCAGAGATTAAGACATTGGACCCTAGAGATGAATCAGAGCTTATGAAGGGTCAGGTCATGGAAGCAACATAAAAGTTTATTCTGGACGACGAATATCCAGTAGAATAACTCAAATTGGCGCTTCACTGGATCCGTCAATAAAGTGACAGTTAGTGGCATTTCTGAGGCATAAAAGGTAAACTTTTGCTTGAAGTCACGAAGATATTCCAGGGATAGACACAACCTTCATGTACCACAAGCTCAATGATAATAAGAAGATTAAACCAGTAAAGCAACGAAGAAGGGTCTTCAGCCCAGAAAAGAACCAAGTTGTTCAAGAGGAAGTCGAGAAGCTGTAAAAGGCCTCTTTTATTGAGGATGTGAAATATCCTGATTGGTTAGCCAATGTGGTGATGGTAAAAAATAAGAATAATAAATGGAGGATGTGTGTAGATTTTACAGATCTCAACAAAGCCTGCCCAAAAGATCATTTCCCTCTGCCCTGAATAGACCAGCTGGTAGATGCTACCTCGGGGCACGAGTTACTAAGCTTCATGGATGCTTATTCCGGCTACAACCAGATTAAGATGAAACCAGAAGACAGGGAGAGTACTTCTTTTATTACCCCAAGGGGAACATACTGCTATAATGTTATTCCGTTTGGTATTAAAAATGCAGGTGCTACGTATCAGCGGTTGATGAATAAGGTGTTCACAGAATAAATCGGTAAAAATATGGAGGTTTACGTCGAACACATGCTGACTAAGAGAAAGAAAGCTATTGACCACATAGCTGACCTGATCCAAACTTTTGACCATCTGGAGAAATATCAGATGAAGTTGAACCCGACTAAGTGCGTATTTGACGTACGAGAAGGAATGTTCCTTGGGTATGTTGTGAATTAGCGAGGCATTGAGGTAAATCCTAAGAAGATTAAAGCTTTGCTAGAACTACGATCTCCAACTATGAAGAAGGAGGTGCAAAGCCTTATGGGGTGTGTTGTGACTCTCAACAGGTTTGTCTCACGAGCAACACACAGATGTCTCCCATTCTTCAAGACATGCAGAAAAACTTTCGAGTGGAATGATGAGTGTGAGAAAGCATTTTAAGAGTTGAAGCGATATTTGGGGACACCCCCATTGCTGTCCAGGACGGTAATGGGAGAAAAGTTATACTTGTACTTGGATATTTCAAAAAGCGAAGTCAGTTCAACGTTAATAAGAGTAGAGGATGAAGTGCAAAAACTGGTGTATTATACAAGCAAAGCATTCCGAGTAGCAGAGATTAGATATCCAAAGTTGGAGAAGTTGGCATTAGCATTGATCGAGGCAAGAAGGAGGATGAAACCATACTTCCAGGCCTATACTATAGTGGTATACATAGATATGCCACTCAGACAGGCTTTGCACAAGCCGGAGAAATATGGAAGATTGATGTATTGGGCGGTGGAACTAGGTGAGTATGATATTGTGTATGAGCCAAGGTCTTTGCTCAAAGGGAAAGCAGTGGCAGATTTCATTGCGGAGTTCACTTACATAGATATCTCCGACCAATAGGGGTCTCATGAAGAGAAACCCATGGATATTAGAGGAGCATCAAAGACTGTCCCCGATCAACTTCTACTAGCAGATTTTCCGGAGGAGATAGTGATCGATCAAAACCTAGCACCGGGAGATGATAAAGGGAAATACAAAATATTCCATCAAGGAACTTTATTAGACCAAGGGTTTGATAATTGTATACCTATATGGAGTTTGTATGTTGATGGCTCTTCGTGTGCCACATGCAGTGGAGTCGGAATAATTCTTAACAACCCATATGGATTGGATATAGAATATGCTCTGCATTTCTAGTTTAAAGCTTCTAACAAGGAAGATGAATATGAAGCTATGATTATGGGCCTCAATTTAGCCAAAACACTGAGTACAGAGCAAATTACGGTGTTTAGTGACTCATAGCTAATTGTAAATCAGATGCTTGGGTTGTATGCAGCGAAGGGAGACTTTATGTCTAGGTTTCATGCCAAAACTATGGACATTGTATCAAGTGTTACAGTGGTCCGAATACTAAGATTAGAGAATGCGAATGTTGACGAACTAGCTCGGTTAGCCTCAGCTACTCGCACCAAGCTGCGACGAATTATTCCTATTGAGATATTAGTAGATCAGAGCATTGATGAAGATTTGATGGTGATATTCATTACTCTAGACATGGGATCTTCCTGGATGGATCCCACTAGGGCATATATCGAAGAAGGAATTCTACCGACCGACCACTTTGCAGCCAAGAGGCTGAAGTTTAAAGCTCCTCGGTATGTATTGAACAGCGAAATTTTGTATAGAAGGGGTATGATAGCAAGTCTACAGAGATGTGTGCATCCATTAAAAGTTAAAGATCTGATCGAAGAAATTCATGAAGGGTCTTATGGGGCCCATATGGCGTGACGAACTCTTCTACAAAGGATAATGACGCAGGGTTACTATTGACCAATAATACGACCAGATAGTATAGCTTATGCCAAGAAATATGATAAGTGTCAATGTTTTTCCACCATCCGAAGAACTCCCCAGGCTATGTTAACTCCAATTACCTCACCTTGGCCATTCACTATGTGGGGAATAGGCTTGGCTGGGCCTCTGCCAACTACCAAAGGATGATTCAAGTACCTAGTGGTCGATGTTGATTATTTCACCAAATGGGTGGAAGCTGAACCTCTTATTAACATGACTTATGAACGGGTTTACTAATTCATTTGGAAGAGTATCATTTGCAGATATGGTCTCCCCCATGCTTTCATCACTGACCATGGTACCCAATTTGATAATGAGGAGTTTGTTGCATATTATCACCAGTCTAACGTTCAGAAGATCCATTCTGCACCAGGTCATCCTCAAAGCAATGGACAAACTTAAGTGACGAATAAGACGCTGCTTAACATGTTGAAAAAATGATTGGATGATGTGAAAGGGAATTGGATTAATGAGCTATATTCTGTGTTATGGGCTTATCGAACAACACCCTGAATAGTAATCGGAGAATCTCCTTACATGCTAGCCTTTGGAAGTGAAGCAGTCATACCAATTGAACTGGGATTACCCACTCACAGGGCCCTTAATTTCAACTCTCCTATAAGCGATTTGATGAGACATCTAGATTTGGACATGCTAGAGGAAGTAAGAGAAGATGCGGCCTTCAGGAATGCAGCTTACCAGTAAAGGACGGCCATTTTTACAATAAACGAGTCAAGAAATGTGATCTTAAGGAGGGAGATCTTGTGCTCAAGAAAGTGATTCAGAAGCATAATACGTTGGAAGCTAACTGGCATGGACCTTATTATGTCACTATAGTTGTTCGACCTCGAACATACAGAATAGAGACCTTAGAGGGAGAAGAATTCAAAAATGTGTGGAATATGGAGCACCTGCACAAGTATTATCAGTAACGAAGATTCACATGTATCACAGTATTTCAAACATGAATAAAAATGATATTTTCCCTATATTCTTTTTGGTTAAATTTTTTGGAGTACTAGTGATACACACTACGCCAACTACGGTTGGTCGGCATATCAACAACCACCAGCTACGGTTGGTCGGCACATCAGCAACTACCAACTAAGCTTGGTCGGCATCAATAAATTTAGCTAATAATATTGGCATAACAATCACACAAGGCAACGCCTGTTTGATTATGGATGACCTCAAGGGGCATCCAAAACTAGGCACGAAGATGGGTGACCTCACGGGGCATCCACTGTCTAGGCACCAAGGTAATCTAGATAAGATTGCTACAACTAAGCAGGACCATGGGATGAAAATCATTCCATTTCTTAGGCACTTATGGGTGACAAGTCACTACAACTAGGCAACAAATGGGGCAAAGTTCCATTGTCTAGGCAAATAAACCAAAATAGGACAAGTTGTCCCCTTATACACACTCATCAAAAGATAATATGACAAGACAACATCTTACAAATTATTTCCAAGGAACACAAATTGGACAAAGATGATTTTTTTTCATTAAATACAATTATTTTCAATGAAAGAAAATTAGAACAGATGAATTTTTCTTCATTCAATACAAATTTCCTATTTTATTGGCATTTTTCCTTCAGATTTTGGTACAAGTTCCATTCCAGCTGGAGGATCATCTAACGCATAAGGAGAATTAATGAAATTCATATCTCGTAGCATTCTGATGTTACTCGAACTTGGTCGATCAAGTAGATGCTGAGGTCGGGCTATGTCAAACTCTTCATGAAGCTGGTAATCACCAAGATACCTAGAGATCAAACACCTAGGAATGGCACGGGATAGAATCCATCTGACATCCAGCCTAAAGGGAGGATTAGGCAAATCAAGTACTCCAGGCTCATACCAATCCTATAAAGAATTTCCTTTCTCAAGCTTCATCACAATCAAGCCGTTCAACTATCCCTATTTGTATCCCTCATTATTTTCTTGTTTCAACCGAGCATCGAGATGATATGTATCCCCCCATCCAGAAATCTCTAGGCTATTTATTAAATTGATAATTCAATCTCTCAAGCTGCTCATGAAGTTTCTTCACCAAGTTTGTTTTACTTTCCAGTGCAGAATTCTGGTTGGAGAGTTAGTCAGTAAGATTTTGGATTTTCTGGGACATTTCAGCCAAGGCTTGATTTTTTGCTTTCATCTGAGTAGCCTAATTTGCCAAGGCTTATTGAGTCCTAGTATCTTCAATACTTCTTCGACCAGCTCTAGCTCTACCCCGTGAGGAGGATATAGGTCTGGCTTATTTCAAAGCCACCAGTTCTTCTCTCAACACAACATTTTTAATTTCCAAAAATAAAAAGCCCTCATCATTAACTGGAACCAGAGTACCCGAAGAAGAAGAGGCAGCGGCTTTGAGTTGTTTCACTTATTCTCGCAGGGCAATATTTTCCTCCTCCAACAACTTGGCAATACTCCTATGTTCCTCAATTTTAAGTTTAAGATTACTCTCTCTCTTTTTATGGGCTGAAAGAAACTTGTCATAACCCCAATCAGCACTAAATTGTTGATACTTTTTCTCATACAGAAGTGCAGTAGTTTCTTTATGTTGAAGCTGAAGCTCCTCGATCGTCCCTTGAAGATCTTCAATCATTTTATAGTAAGCAGCATTATTGGCTACAGCCCGATAAAGCAAACACTTTAGATTTTGATAAGCCTCAATTGCTCGTTCAGAGGCATCAGGTCCAAGGATATTAACGATTTCAACTTCAGTAAAATCTGTATGACCAGCCTTGAAGTAATCATTACATTTCTTCATCAACTCTGTATCATGAGCTAATAGGAGTTCCATCCTAGAAATAAACTAGTAAGGCAAATACGAATCAATCAACAACAGTGCAACTACATGTCGAGCAAGTAAAGTAGAAAATTCAGAATACATAACAAAGTCCATTTTATTAATCATAAGAGGAGGAAGTACAACCGAAGTTACAATGAAAAGGAAAGGTAAAAGAACAACGCCGAACAACGCCGAATAACTCTATACCTTTTTCTTATTTCCTACAACATCTTCAGTCGATTTGGACGAAGGAGTTAGCTGCTCGAACAACAATTGAGGTTGCTCGGTAGAAGCCGTCACCTACTGAACTTGCTCGAAAGATTGAGGAAGGGGACCAAAAGGTGTTTTCTCTGTTATCACCATAGAAGATTCATCAGATGCATCTTCACTTTCTTCTTCTTCTTCTTCTTCAACAGTAGGAGGAGGACCATGAGTGTGTTCCTGAAATAGTTCAGAGTCCTCAGTAAGATTCAACCTCTTCAAAGCTGCTACCCATCCATCTATGAAGTATCTCAAACTTGCATACTCCATTTGGGAAGAGATAGCATCTAAGGCCTTATTCCATACTTTGTCCCAGCCAGAGATAAAGGACTTCTTCACAACACCTTTCCTCTTTGATTTCTTTGAGTAAGTTTTCTCCTTGAGAAGCTCGTCAGCAGATTTCACCTTCTCTTCAAGCTCTTTCTTACGCCGTTCAACCTCTTCAAGCTTGGAGTTAGCTTCCTTAAAGGCGTTCACAACCTGCTTTCGAGCTGCACTAGCAAGGTGTAGAGCTGACTCAGTATGTTTAATCTTCTTCTCCCAAGCAACCTTGTCCTCTTCATACTTTTGTCGGGATTCCCCTAAAGACTTTGACAACCCAGCAAGGGCTTCTTCAACACCACTGGATGAGGTTGAAGCTTTGATGGCTTCATACTTCTCCAAGATATTGTCGAAGCACACCAAAAACTGTGAGAAGAAGAAAGCCACAAATCAGAGCATGAACACAGTAATGAAAAATTAGAAAGATAAGTATAATGAACACTTACTGAGGAAAGAAGTTGGGCTGCCACATCGACAACCTTATCTCGCGGAGTTGACGTATTAGCAGCTCAGAAGTTGGGCAACGTTTCTAATTTGATTAATTTCTTGGCCAAGTTAGGGGTAAGGACAGCTGGAAAACTATCCCTTAGAGAAGAAATCCTAACTCCAAAAGGTTGGGCAACAGTTTCCATAGGCCTTTCACTAAGACCCCTTTTCAACCTCCTCAAAGGAGCATCTTCAATCAAAGGTGCTGCCTCTTTTGGGACAACAACTTCAATCAAAGGTGCTGCCTCTTTAGGGGCAACAGGGGGCTCCTTACTGATATTTTTGGTAGGAGGAACAGTATCCTTCTTCTTCGTTCCATCAGTTGGAATGTCACTTTTGCTCTTCTTCACTCCTTCAGCACCAGGAGCGGACTTAGTAAAGAATTCGGGTACCCTCATCTTCTTCGTCATCAAATTAGCAATAGAGGTACCCAAGTCCGAAAAAAATTCTCCTATAATTATTGGAAAAGTCGGTGCTTGATCAAGATCAACCACCACTGGAGGAACGAAAGGTCGAGCGATAAAAGATGAAGTAGTATCTTTATATCTCAGCAAATAGGAAGCAGACCTCATGTGCTCCCCATTAATGGACTGATGCGAGCCCCAGATAAGTGTCAAATTTTTTATATTTACGTCAATTTATTTTGTAGGTTTTTATTTTCTATCAGTTGCAAAATAAAAATTTACATGTCAGTGACGCATTTTATCGAATAAAAACAGAGCTAAATTGGAAACAAAATAAAAACAACCTATCCCATTGCCATAAAGTGGACATCTGGGACCTTGGTAAACATCATTTCCCTCTAATGGGGGGTGTTGCTAATTTTTCATCACAACTCCATGATCAAAATAATCCCTATTAGAATCGAAAAGATTGACCACTAAAGCTCTATTGGAAAACCTAGTTTTAAATAAAACGTAGTGTCACTGGTAACCCATTTATAACAATACATAATTTTAGGAATTCCTAAGCGGGTTCCATGTATTTGATTCAACCTATATATGCCATTAACTACCCTCCGTATATTTGGATCTACTCTTGCAGGAAAAACATCAAAATATTGGCAAAACTCCAAACACAGGGGATTCTGCAAAGAAGAAAAACCACACTCTGCTACAAAAATGGAGGGAAACCACTATCCCTCCGCTAAAGAAAATAAATCAGAGGAACAGGGAGGATCCTCTAGAATAACCCAAGAGGGAATAGTAAAATCAACTTGGAATTTATCTAATAACTCAACAAGATAAACCATGGTGGATAAAAGCAAATAAAGAAGAAGGAAGAAGTTCTTACAGAAAAGACTGAGAAATCTGCTAAGGTGGATGACAGAAAGAACGACAGTATAAGGATAGAGCGATAAGACAAAGAGTTTAGAGAATCTGGAAGTAAAAAGTGATCCGATTTTAGCGCGTTTAAATGCCCTGCATCGGGAAGCAAGAAAATAAACGATTACTAGAAAAGACGATTGCGTTTTCGGCGGCTAAACGATGAAAAAGATGCAAATACCCAAGCGTCTATTGAAGATTCAAAATATTTACAAGTTTTCCATTTCACGCTCTAATGACGACTAAAGAGAAAATTCTGTTAGTATTGGAGATCTGTAATCTAACAAGACTGGGTAAAATACGTCGGAGAAAATTCTGGGCATAATGTTCCACACACTCATAGTCAACCTCAACTGTAAAACATTGGGGGCTTCTGTTGATACAAAAATTAGTCAGATGACATGGACCAATCTTATGACAACACGTTTTGTCCTACGTAGCAAAAATATATATATTCACCGAGCTACTCATCACCCGAGCTACTTAGCGTACCGAGCTACTTTCATATACCGAGCTACTTAGCGTGCAGAGCATCTGGTCAAGAAGATCAAGCGACAACGACAGATTCAATGAACATTCTTATTATGTACAGATGTATATGTCTATTAGATAACGGCAAATTATCTATTCATATTAACATCCCAAGCGCTATAAATGCATTGCAATCCCCTCCATAACGGGGCGATCGAAAATTGATCATTTACGATCATCTTCAAGATTAAGGCAAACATCCAGCAATACAAAATAGTGGATGTGGTGACAATTATTATTCAACACAAATAGATAACGGAAGCGCAATCACCAAGTAAAATAAGAAACATAAAATGCCAATCACACAACAGGAGATGTACGTGGTTCAACAAGAATGCCTACGTCTACGGTGGTGCAGTCAGTATTATTTCTATATGCTCTGGAGAGTGCTTACAGAGAATACCGTGCGTGTCCTTTGCCCCAAACCTAGGGTTAATTATATGCATATCTGTCTTCGGGGAGTGGGGGTGTTGGACTCCCTCCCGTTTACCATCTTCTCCTGAAATATCTCCAATTGAGAACATGGGAGAAGACTAAGTTACAACTGAATTAATATTAAGGTGTGAAGGGCTTGGACTTTGGGCCGTTTCAATTGGGCTACTCGCCCAGGCCTGTAATGCCAATTCCGGGTACCCACAATTGTCCCTAAATTTTTGGGGCCATAATTTGGGCTCAATAAATTTAAATGATTTATCATAATAGCTCTGTTGCATATCACGTAACTTTTTCCAAAGTTTGAGAGCTGATTTAGGCGACAGTCGCTTCGTGTCCTGTGCGCGATGATTAGTATCATTTAAAAGTTATTTTGAGCATCGTTTCATAGTTGTCGTTTCAAGCTTCTTAGTGTTCTTCCATCTCCTGTGAGTTTTAGCGATGTGTGCCCTCTTTTCCAGGTCTTCATTTTCTCCGCTTTCGATCTCCCTCATCATTTGGGTTTGTGACCTTACACTGCCCAAGACAAATTTCCATCTCGTAAGTCTCCCTTACTTTCTTCTCTGTGTTTTCTTTGAATTTGTAGTTTAGGGTTTACAAATGGCAAAGATAGGTAATAGATCATTGTTCGAGTTTAGGAAGTTTTACAATATCCCAGAGTGGGTGGAGATTGAGTGCGCCTCTCTTCCTAGAAATGTTAGAGAGATAGAGGGTGCCCATTGGATTCACATTTTGTTACTTTCTCAAGGGGGACTTACTTTTCCTGCAAATGATTAATTCTTGCATTTCTTTGGTTATTTCAACATTGTTCCTGTACAGTGTTTGCCCAATGTATAAAAGATAATCAATGGCGTTCATAGAATAAATCAATTGTATGGCACCAAATTAGGGCTCGCCGAAGTGTGCTTTTGCTATTCCTTTTCTCGAACTAGCTCTAGTGTTCTTTATCTTAAGGCCAGGAGTCCTGACAGGGTGTTAGTAGTTAACCTACCTGATTCCCACAAGGACTACTGGCAAGATGGCTTTCTTGCTAGAAACTGGCAGTTCTCCCCCCAGACTGAGGGGTCGAGGTCTGATAGGTTTACTATTCCCTTTTATGGGGAAGAGTATATAGGTAGTCTTTGATCTGTCCTTTCAATTTCTTTGTTAATGTGTGATCTTTCTAATTCTTTCCTATTTTTTCTTCAGCGAGGTCAAAGAACTTAGAGCCTGCCCTCAGTGAGGTTCGGCTTTCAGAGTTGGTCAAAGCTTGGAATATCAGGGAGCCCTTGGCTGACGGTGAACATCCCCGGTCTGCTGCTTTCTTGCTCAAGTACAAGAATATTGGGCCTAGCTTTATCGTGAGGCCTGTGGATACTATTCCTGAATTTGATACCTCTGAAGAAGCTGCTGCCGATCTTATTCAGTTGGAGGAGGACGAGAGCAGTTCTGAGAGTGATATCAGAGGCGGTGCTGAAGGCAATTTTAGCAAGGAAAGCTCTAGTGGTGACAGTTCTTCTGATTCGAAAGAGGTTTCTGAAGCCCAAGAACCTTCGAGCACGTCCAGCAGCTCTAACAAGGAAATGGTTCCTCCAAGGAATATTTTGATCCGAGATGATGACGATGATGATCATGTGCTTCTCGCTCAGAGGTTGAAGAAGTAAAAATCCAGCATTGGAGTTGTTGCTACTGGTTCTCAGTCTGCTGTTCAGGAGCAGGAGAAGAAAAGGAAGGAAGAAGAGCAGGTGAGAGAGAGAAAAAGGGAGGAGGAGAGAAAGAAGGTGGAAGACAATAAGAGGATGGAAGAGAAGAGGAAAATAGAGAGGGAGAAGGAAAAGGAGGAGGAGAGGAGGAGGAAAATGGAAGCGAGGACGAAGGCGGGGTAGGCCTTAGTGCCCGTGTTCGTGTTGCCAGAGGGGGCCTCAGTCGCCATTTCTTCTCAACTGGACCCTGCGCTGCTTGAGAGGGTAGTCCTTCCTGCAGATCGCCAAAGGGCAAAGGGGTCCGATCAGTTAGCCTTGCAAGCTAGTCAGAGTCTAGCCTTGGTAAGACCATTTTTATTTTCTAATATTTGATAAATTCTGGTTGTTTCTTTCTTCTAACATCTTCTTCTTCTCGCAGTTTATGACTGACTTTGCAGTGCTCTATCGCTCTTGCGATGAGTTGGTGAACAAGAACGATGAGCTAGAGCGGCAGAATGCTGCCTTGAAAGTGAAGGGTACAGAGCTGGAGGCTAGTCTGAAGGCCGCTAATCCTTCTCGGACGTCTTTCGACCTGGCTCTAGCTAATGCCAATCGGGATAGAGAAGCGACTGTTAAAGAACTGAATGAGCTGTGACATGCCTACGACCTGGTATGCTCAAGCAAGCTGGATATCATGGAGAAAAACAAGGTGCTGACCGAGCAGTTAAAGGAGAACGAGTCTCAGGTAGCTACCATGAAGGAGGACTCATATAATTCTGGGTGGGCTACTGCGTATGAAGATATCGAGGTTCAGATAGGCTACATTAGCCGTCTGAACTTCAAGAAGGGCTGGAATAAGGCCCTTTTAGCTGTTAGTGTGGATGTTACGTCTCCCTTGTTCGATGAGCACGATCTAGGCCCAAAGCCAATTGTGGATGAAGTCCCTGCCCCAACCATTGAATGTGTTGACCCTGACTTCCAGACAGTTCCTGCTGATGCCATTCCTGCTCAAGCGACAGAGGTTGTCCTTGCTGAGGGGGGTGCTTCTACTACTGCTGATAAGGGGAAGCAGCCAATTTCTTTTGGGCAGCCTGAGGTTGCCAGCTAATTTGCCCTTAGGGTTACTCTTGTATTTTTATTTGTAATTTCCCTTTATGCTTCTTCAATATACTCTGATCTTCTTCATATAAATGAAATGAGAAGACTTTTTCCTTTAGTGTACTGAATAATTCTATCTTTCATTGCTCTTTTATTGCTTGTAGTTGATTGATGTTGATGATTATATGCCAGCCACTTCTCAATTGGGAAGGATGCTTGGTCCTGATGTAAGATCTGAAGTTCGTCATACTTTTGTGAGGATTTACAAATCTCTGCGATTGAAGAACAAGCGTTTCATATAGCAGAATGAGCTCATCATTAAACTGAAAGACAGGCTCCAAGAGATGGAGGAAGTTGGCGCCTCAATCCAAGAAGAGGTGAACACACTGACAACAAAGCTTCTAGATGATTCTGAGATCAACCAGGTTGGGAAAATTCTTCAGCAAGAGAATGAGGCTTTGAGGAGGGAAGTCTCGCGACTTAGGGAGCATGCGTCGAGCATCGCTCCTATAGTATTACGAGGTTCCTCCTCGTTATCAGCTGGAGGTGGACCAAGAAATGTTCCTCCGGTGCTGCGAGTTTCTACCCCGCCGACTGTTCCGCGAGCTGGCACAAACACAAGGGGATCATCTAGGGAAATGGAAGAGCTCCTGGTGATGTCCAACGAGCGTATGTGATCGCTGTTGGGCTTCAAAGGGACGTCACTCAGCTGACGCATCTGTTTAAGAGAGTACCTCGACGAGTATGGGCCGATGGTTATGGCCAAGGTTGGCTAGATGCTCCGAAGAGGCTAACGGAGTTTGAAGAGCTCGCCTTCATCAGGGGATGGTTGAGTGCCCTGAAGGAGCTGCAAGTCCCAAGGAACTCAATGCTTTGGTATCGTCATGAGATCTCTTCTTCTACTCTACTGCCTAACCCCTTCCGGAGAGATGATCAGTGGGTCCCTATTGATGCCATCCCTCGGCAGCTATTGGAGTTGGATGCGAATGAAGTCGAGGAGGAGCTAGTTCCCTATCCCGACGACAGTCGAAGAGCCCAAGTGGCTGATTATCTTGTTCAGAGGCCTCACCCTCATTAAGATTTTGCCAGTAGTAACTCTGTATATTTTGTAATGAAGTAATGTAATGTTGATGTTTTGGTCGAGCTCGCCGACTAAACATGGGTTGTATTTGTTGTAAATGTGATGAAATAAAATAAAGTTTATGTTCTGGGCGAATTTGCCGACTTAACAAGTGTTTTATATTTTCCACATCTCTTAGATTTTGCTTAATAACCTTGGGCCTCTCTTGGCCGACTAGATTTTTAAGTTTATATTGTCGAGTAAGTGTCCCTCCAGTCCAGTATGCTTATAAGATACCATTTTGTCCCACTTTACCATTTAGGTCGTGTCGTCACACTTTCTTAGGCCTAAGTGTGGCAATTGGCAACGACACACCTGGTGTTAGATGATTTATCCGATCAGGATTTTATTAACTAAACATTATTTGGCAACCAATTTTGAACTGGCCATATTGCCTAAGGATCTCCTGTAAGGCTTCATATATTGTCAGGGGCAATGCTAAGAGGTTTTTCGTGTTTCATAATGAAAACCCGAGGAGGGTGATTTCCCTGCTATAGCGTAATGATTAATGTGCGTGTCACTTGGAAAGGGTGTGTGAGTTATAAAGTTCATATACTAGTTAACTAACACTTCGTAGAATGCAAATGCTAAATTACTTTTATTAATGATAAGGAAACGATCTTCCAGTCTCATAAGTACAATGCAAAAAAAGGAATCTAGAAATAGAATTTCTTAAGATTGGTTGCATTCCATGCTCAAGGTATCTCTCTGCCTTCCAGCATTTTTAGGTGATAGGCTCCTCGCAAATCATGTCTTGTTATATTGAATGGTCCTTCCCAGTTTGGCCCTAACTTGCCATCTGATGGTTTTGCCGCGCTGCCCAATACCTTCCTTAGGACGTAGTCCCCAACTCGGAATGCCCTTGGATTGACCTTCTTGTTATAGTGCTTTGCGAGCTATTTCTGATAGATAATTATTATTATTCAACACAAATATAAAAGAGAAGCGCAATCATCAAGTAAAATAAGAAACATAAAATGCCAGTCACACAACAGGAGATGTACGTGGTTTAGCAAGAATGGCTACGTCTACTATGGTGTAGTCAATATTATCTCTATGTACTCTAGAGATTGTTTACAGAGAATACCGTGCGTGTACTTTGCCCTAGACCTAGGGTTAATTATATACATATCTGTCTTCGGGGAGTGGGGGAGTTGGACTCCCCCACGTTTACCATCTTCTCCTAAAATATCTCCATTTGAGAACATGGGAGAAGACTAAGTTACAACTGAATTAATGTTAAGGTGCGAAGGGCTTGGACTTTGGGCCGTTTCAATTGGACTACTCGCCCAGGCCTGTAATGCCAATTCCAGGTACCCACAGTGGACATAGGCCATTTTTCTAAGGCTGCACCACTTTAAAAAATCTTTGTCTTATTTATTATTTCATATTTATCAATGATTAATTCATTAGATTGAGTATAGTTTTTTACATCAAGATACCTCTTGCTTATTAGGGCAATCATTCATTGGAACGTGTGGAGAGGCCACTTGATATAACCATGTGTATGTGAATTACCTCACGATATACCTCATGGTGACGATACATGTGAGAGAAAATTTGATATACTCGACGTACATAAATGAGTTCCTGCTAAATACATCTCCTCGTGAGTTCTTTCAAGCGGTGGGATGCGGGGGAAACATTCGATATACATTAAGAGTACTTGTCCAAAGGAAGGTGGGAGACTATTTCTTAGTTAATACACCCTACTGAACCGAAAACCCATCACAAGACAAATATGGGGTCAATACTCAATGCTTGTGCAATGTAGTGTGCAAATTTATGAGTCTTGATTAGTTTCTTTATGCAAAATATTATATATGTTAAAAGGGATATATATGATAAAAAGGCGACGTATATACAAGTGGCATGTGGAATTTGTACAAGTGAAATGAAAATGTAGGCAAGTGGAACGACACATGAAAATATATACAAGTGATATGAAGCATGCATACATATAAAAAGGAACAAAACATGGATATATACAGCATGGATGCATATATAAGTGACATAAGGCATTGGTATATACAAGTGGAATAAAAGCATGAAAACATGGATAAATGCAGTAAAACATGGAAAATATGTATAAGTAATATGAAGTATGATACATATACAAATGGGTAAATCATGAATATATGTAAGTAATATGGAGTATTGGATATACATATAACTAAGAAGCAAGTATTGACATACAAAGAGAAATATATATGGGTAATGTATCATGAGCATGAGAGAAAAATGAATATATAAGTAAGAAAATATATATACATGTAAAAAATAATGTAAGAGAAAGAAAAAAATTGTGTAAATAGATTCTAGTCCTCAAAAAGTTTTATCCCCAGCGGAGTCACCATTGTGGCCATCTCGTCCCCTTGTTGTGCTAAAGGCATCGCGCGGGCTTCTCTAAAGATAAGGGGGACTATAAAAGTGGCCATAGTCGATGATGTGAGGTGTATGATTCTGAGGAGATCAGATTCTCCAGTCTAATTTACATAAAATAAATAAAATAGATAGCCATATCCAAAGAGACAACATAAAATTCTACTAGTGCGTGTGAAAGTAAACAAGATATGGGCCCAGAGATTATGTTATGGAATCAGAAGGTGTTAGGCACCCATTTTGTCCTTTCGGTCTCTCGTGGGCAAAAAATAGTCTCCTCTTCTCAAAGCGTGTGAACATTTGTATAATTTATCGTGTATATAAAGTTTGTAAAATAAGTATTTGGGTTATTTTCACTTGGCTTAGTGAATAATTAGGATTGCGAGCATGCCAGATAAGATTTGTGGTCTTGTAAACCAAAGATATTCGCCTGGTGATAATTATCTGGGAATTTTGTTGCGTTCGATATCTCAATTAAGAGGGCTTATACTCTCCTTAGGGAAGACTTTGATGTGAGTTCTAAGTCGTAAAACTTAACTAGGACAAAATAGTAAATTCTATGAATTTAAAGAAAAGTAAAGTTTTGCAAATAAAAGAAAATAAAATGCAATTAAAGTAAAGATTTGTAGGAAAGGAAATTGCGAGTAAAGTAAATATGTACATTAAGAGAAATATAAATCAATAAAGTAAACAACAATTAATGTCAAGGAAAGAACCTTTAAATAAATTTTGAAGAAAATTATTACAAACTACCTGAGAATTTACTTGCGGAATGAAACAAAGGTTGTAAAAAAATGGAAAGTTTTTTGTGAGGGATTCCTCACTGCCTTGTTAGATTCATTACTTATTATAGTGTTTCTTTCCCATGCAACGTAACTTCTATTTGGTAACTATTCGGTGGTTACTTACCTATTTGAGTTTTTCTGCTTTCGTGCACTAATGGTCCATTTTAAATTGTAGTATGATTCCATTTTGAATGACACTTAACAACTAATGACAAGTGTCACGAATGAATGCTTCCCACTATTTATATTTTTATATTAGTGCTCGGCTACTTTTCTTGGTTTGAAATATTACATGGCAATACCTTATTGGTTTGTGTTAACATGGTGTAAACATACCCCAACACTAAATAGTTTTTAAAGAAGATTAATTAGTGACTGTTAAATTTCTCAAAGTCATAATCCCACGTTGATCATCATTACACTCTATATAAATAGACATCTTGTGGCCGAGAGGCTATCGTTTCTCTAATCAACTGTCATTTTGATGATTAGCTCTGAGCTTTTTATCTTCTTCTTCCATAAAAATGGCTCTTTTTAGTCATAACAAAGAAGAGTGTGAAAGCGCTTTGGAATATGGCTCCACCTTCGATCCCACTACTATGCTTAGAGATCCTTGGGCTTCTGTTGCTACTGCTGTAAACCCTTCAATAAATGGCAGCCAAAATAGGATGATGGTTGGGGCTTATGGAGTGATGCTGAGCTATCTGCTTCTTCCCTTGATCCTATTGTTCCCTTTCTACCCATATTGCATTAGTTTTATGATGTTGAACCCTATAAGGTCTTTACTTCTAAGTTTATGTGTAATAGTCCTATTGCTTTCAAAATTTTTAAAGGTTGAGATGATTACTTCTTTCCTTTCCTGACACTTCGTATGACTCCAGAATCTTATTCTCTAATTAAAAAAATTTAAGTTGAGAATGACATGTTCGAAGCGGAGGTGACTGACTTAGGCCCCGGTGGGCATTTTGGGCACCTTATCTCTGTTGAGAGTAAATCTTTCCTAGTTCCTCTGATTGATGAGTTTTCCATCCACCATGCCGCTATACGCCCACGACCTTGTCTAAAGCATATGACTCAAAAGGGATATCACTTATTCCAGAAGAGATTACGCTTAGTATTTTCCCATAAATCCATTTTTTTCCTTTTAAGGTTTTTTTGAATGTATATGTGAATGTATTGGCATTTTGGAATTATGACACTTATTACTCTCCTAAGTATGGAATTTCTGGCGATACCTCTCATACCTTTGTCCAGTCAACGTACCAGGTCATTTCGAATCGTGCATATACTTATTTTTTTCTTGTTGATGGGATATTTGACGTGGAAGCTCTGAATTTTTAATCACCGGACTAACATATCTCCTATCTCCCTTTAGATATTATCTTTCAACCTCATATGTTGGGGATGGATGCTTTTTAAAATCTGTAAAATATGTTAAGGATAGTTTTTTGGCTAAACGTCTATCTCTTGAGTCTCCAACTTCTGCCTCCGACGTCAGTAGGGCTTTGTAGGCTCTCAACGTATTTTCCCATTTTACTCCTTATATTTTGTTGAGAAGTCATGCAATAAATAATTTTTTTATTGGGCTTGCATAGTCCTTAAAATCCTTCCTAACTATCCCCGTGAACCTCGAGCTCACCTTACCTATTTTCTTTCCTCTTTTCATTTTTTCATATGATCTTATAAAACACCAGAGATTACTTGAAGCCCGTAGTGATCTTCTTTCTCATTATAATAAGATTTTTCAAGGAAAGAAGAATTTTGACAGGGTCTATATGAATAGTGCCACACACGTAACTGAATCGGGCTTTGAACCTCTCTCAGAGGTCATGATTTTTTCTAAATCTCGGGTTTTGAGACGTGAGGCAAGTGGAGATGTGACCCACTTCCAATATTATGAAGCTTTCTTCCTTGAGGTGGACCAAACTCAGCATTGTTTGGACATGGAAGGATGGCGTTTTGATTATTTGTGGAACACTTTTCATAATCTTATGACTTATGCCTTTCTTCAATTCATCACCATTTCAAGGAAATAATACATTCTCATCTTTTGTTATTTCCTTTTTTGGCTATTAATGGTATCAAATCTTTTGTTTTGAATTCTTGTGCATGTTTTTTTTACTAAACCAATTACATTGTTAATTTATGCTTTAGACATAGTGTGATTGTCGAGTTTAACCAATTTTAATTAACTCTGGCCTCATAATAATTTCCAGCCAATTCGAACTTAGAATTAAATATGTTACATTAATTTGGATTTTTGGAAATTTAAGGATTATTAGCATTCATGTCTTTTTATTGGCAGTGGGTCCACTAAATATTATAACACGTATAGAAGCATATAAATTATGCATTTTATTTGCCAAATAGGATAAATGATTTAAGTTTGGGTAACTTTTGTGATTTTATTTCAACTAGCATGCCTCGCCTGTCTTGGGACTGTTACTATGTGACCCTTGAGTTATTCTTGGTCATAATTGCACTAAAAATCAATTATGAGAAAATTTTGGGATCTAATAGCCACTAAAAGTGTTGCATGTCTCTCCACTACCCCATAACTCTACTTTTTGGAGGTTTTTTTGCAAAGCCACGTGTTATGATCCACTTGGTTCAATTTTGTATCCCAAATGATGTTAATAAGCTATTTAAGCTTGTTTATTTTTCATTCCCTTTTAACCATCAACTTCTCTTTCTAGAAAATCCTTAATCTTCAAATAAAATATCTATTTTCTTCAAAATCGTTCACCAATAATAACGTCTAGTTCATCAAAGGTTGAATTTTTAGCATTTGAAGAGACTTTTAATAGATTATTGTTGGGGATACCGTTTGGACTAATAAGGGTTCTAATGGGATAGAACTCACCACCGTTAGCACCTATTTCCCCCCAAGAACTTACCTTACATATGTCTCCCTACTATGCACGATCTGGAGACCACAAGCTTCTAGTTCAAGAGTTGGACACTGTTCAAGTACCTTCCTCACTCAAATTAGAATTCTGGCCCAAAAAGGTTGGATTATAACAAGTCGAGCAAGGAAAACTAGACTAAGTGGGTTACGAGGATGATGGCCCTCAAATCCAATGATTTTGGAGAAGTTTGACATTTTTTATGTTGTTAAATTTTGTCGTGAAGACATAGAGTTCGATCAATTTCCCATTTTTAATGCTATTTATTTTTAGAAATCTACTTTCAATTGTTTTGAGTTCAATTTTAGGACGGAAGGTACCACTCTATTGGATATACTACAATCGACTGGTTTTAAGTCTATGGGGGATGAAATTCATCCATTTATGTCAAAATTTAGCCTCCCCTATTCACTTCCGAAAGCCAGTCCAAAGTTGTCTTATTCCACATTTATGAACACCACATGCAAGGTGGTTCCCAAGTCAGTCAAAAGGAATATTTGTTTTTCTTTTTCTTTTACCTATCAAGGCATGTGTTTTGTGTCAAATTCCAAAGGGTGATACTAGAGTATTTTTTCTTAGCAGCCCAATTTGTAGTGGGCAAAAAGGTTGTATCATTCCCTTATATTTTGGGATATCTTTACAGAACCTATTTTGAGCTTGTTGTGGACCCATTTAATGTCAATCAAGATCGGCCATTGTGAGTTCTACAAATGTGGCTTCACGCCTATTTTTTTAGAGATTGGCCACATTCCAATTGAATCCAAGTATAACCATTGTCATACTTATTATCTCACCAAACCATAACATAAAAGCTTCGAAGATCTTGTTACTATGTTTAAGAGTTTTCCAATCAACAAGCCCAATTATTTTTTTAAACCCTTGTTGAAACCCCTCAGTTCACCTCTTTGGTTGATTTTTATTTTATAAAAACCTCATACTGAAGATCAAGTTGATATTTATCGAGGAAGTTTTCTCATCCCAAGATATTTTTACTATGGTACCTAAGCCTCCTCATATCTTTCTTCTAAGTCTTATGGGGAGTTGTATTTACCTACATAATTTGTGAGGCAATTTGGGTTTCACCAATCTTTTCCTGTCCAAATGAGGATCCAAGACAATCCTGATGTGTTTCTTAGAACCTCCCAAGTTTTGGAAGATACCATCTTCTAAAGAATAGATGAATATCATAGGATTCGAAGAACTTTTAGAATGGCTGGGATAATTTTTTATGCAGGAATGACCCTGATTTTTTAACATTGGTGGGCTAAGTACATCAAGGGTCATTTGAAGCCTTTGCCACTAAAGGAACAATCTTAGAAGCCTTCATTTTCAAGTAAGACTTCGATTATTTCTTTAAGTTATTGATTGCATTGGCTTAACTCATCCATTTTAATCGTTAAAGAAAATACTCTTATTGATGCTTACCAATCTTCTAAGAAGAGGAAACTCACTTTTAAAATAAAGGAAACTTTGGAAAAGGAAATTTTTAAGGAAACTAGAGAGGAAGAGGCAAAGACCATATTCCTATTATGAGAATCAAAAAGGAAAAATCATCTTCTGACAATCTTACTAGTACCTCTTCAAACATGAATGATCCTCCTATTATTGCTATGTTTGCTATCCCAGTAGGAAAATATATGAAAAGTATAGCAATAAGGATTATTCCTTCAGCACTGTTGTCAAATAAGCTAGTCTTTTACTTATGTAATGCTTTCAAAGTCCTTTTTTATGGGTTTTACCATTGATCTTGATTTAAAATTCCATTCTCCTTCATTATAGTCTATGTGGACAACTTAACAGAGGAATGGGAGGTAAACCATCCTAGATATCTAATGACACCACCACTATCTTACCTAATTAATGAATCTATGGTCGAGATAATTGATATTTTTGCCACACCACCTAAGGATTATACTAATCCAAATGTGGATGAAAAGACATATTTTAAGGCAATGGATAACTCATGCCCTCGATTTTAACTCAAGGTGAGACCATTGAGACTTCAAGCCCAAAGGATATGGAGCCCTTGGGGAATCCTTCAATAGATTCCACTGATTCAACAGCTTCTATCAAATCTTCCTTTCATGAAGCTGGTATTTTCTTAAACATTTATCCATTTAGGAATCCACCGCCCATAGTAGAGGAGGATTCCATAACTGTGGAGATTCCAACCTTGATGAGCCCATATGAAGTGTTTGCCTTTCATAAGAAGTTGGAGAAGATAATGGATAAGGCTCCAATTTATACTTTAGAGATTGTGAACAGCAGTGTGGATATCAACTAAAAAGTCTCATCCAATCCCACACTACTCCTCCTTTTTGGAAGTTGAAAAATTCACAAGCTATAAATTTAATTTGAAGTTTTATTATTCCATCATTTAAAGAGCTATCTGACTTCACTTTTCCTAGTTGGATTAGAGTATCTCACTCTTGTGTTTCTCAAATTGAGATCTTAGGAGGAGATGTTGTGAATGCACTATAAACTGGGATTCATTCACTTTCATACCATATATCAACTTTGGCTTAGGTAAAGGCTGAAGAAGACACTTTATCTATAGACAAAGTTCATTTTTTGAACTAAAAGGTTAAAGATACCAAGGGTTTGCAAGACTTGAGAGCTATTCAAAGAAGTAAAATCGCCCTTCATTCTAAGAAAGAATAATTGAAGAGACAACTAGCCAGAGTAAATGGTGAACTGGATGTGGCCCTCGTGGATAAGGCAGATTTCCAACGAAGAATTGTCTGAATGGTTGGTGAAATTCAAGTCTCCACCAATGAAGAAACTCAATTCGAAGAAAGAAAAGCTCAAATTAAATACCAAAGGCTTGATTACGGGAACTTCTGGACCAATTATAGGTCTTTTATATTTGAACATTTCCATAATGTGTAACTTTTCCAATATCTTAATGAAATTATTTGCTTCCCTCTATTTGACTTGACTCCTAAATAGTTGGATAATAAGGCTTTAAGAATCTGGCATTTGTCTTCCTCATGTGAACATAACAATTAACATTTATTAAATGGTTCGATCCTCCTTTAAATGCTCTATAGATTCGGAATGCCCCTTCCTATTTTGGGGACCATTTTCCATAAGTAGGATCTTTTTAACCTATATTTATGATAGTTTTCCAAACCAAATCCCCCTCTTTAAAGGTTCTTTGTTTCACTTTCTTGTTATAACTATTGGCTACCATCTTCTTTTTAAATGAAGATGTTGTTCAAGGTTCTCACCATGTCCTCATATATATTTTCCATTTCCATATGAATTGATTGATCATAACCTTTAACTGTTAGATCATTTGGGCTACAACTCTCAATGGACTTAGAGTAATTTCCACTAGAAACACAACATCATGCCCATAGGTTATAGCATATAGAGTTATTCTAGTACTTGATCTTTTAGAGGTCCTATAAGCCCACAAAATTTCTAGCAATAAATTATGCCAATCTCTTAGATTTTTCTCAATCACTTTGCTCAAATTATCTTTAATTACTTTTTTGTGTACTCAGCTTGGCCATTTTATTGAGCTTAGTATGGTGCTGATTTTGTTAAGGTTATGCCTAACCCTGAAGTAAATTCTAACACGATTTTTAATTCGAAGATAATTGCATTGTCTGAGGTTATGGTTTCTGGAATCCCAAAACAATATACAATATCTTACAAGGAATCTAAGAATTCATTTTAGGTGACTGATTTCAAATCCTTAGCTTTTACCCACTTGGTGAAGTAATCAGTTGCGACCAAAATAAAACTGTGTAGCTTCGAAGATGGGGTATAAATTTTGCCAATTACATCAATTGTCCATCCTATAAATGGCCAAGGTTTAACCACATATTACAAGTCGACTGCAGACATATATTTTAAAGGATAATGTTACTGACACTTTTAGCATCCTCTTTCAAATTCAATACAATCTGTCAAAATAGATGGCTAGAAAAATCTATGCCTTTTTAGCAACCATCTCATCTTTGGTCTGACCTGATGATCTCCACAAAATCCCTAATGGACTTGTGTTATGGCTGTTAAGCCTTCACTTTTACTTAGGCACTCTAAAATTATTCTGTCAACACCTATTTTGTCAGCATACATAACATAAGGGTCCATTTGTTTCACGTTGGGCAAAAGAGTTGGCATGACAAATTTTACCCAAGAAATTTTTTGACTTGGAAAACTTTGTCAAGACAAATATTATTTTTCTCACATTAGGCTGTCAAACAACCAAATGAGGAAATACAAGTTTTTAGGCAAAATATTTTAATAACACATTTTCAGAACATATTTTTTACAACGGTTTTTTAAATTGTTATTACAAAGTTTAAAACAGTTTTTATAATATATTCAAAAAATATTTAAAAATGTTAAAAACATTTTTTACAATATTTTTATAAAACTATTTTTTTAAAAAAATTATAAAACATTTTCTTCATAATTTTTATAATATTAAAAAACAATTTTTAAAACATTACAAAACAGTTTTTAAAACATTATCAAAAAGTTTTTTAACTATTTAAAACAGTTTTTAAAATTGTTTTTTAAAACTTTAAAACAGTTTTTATAATATATTCAAAATAGTTTTTAAAAATTTTAAAAACAATTTTTACAATATTTTTATAATACGATTTTTAAAAAAATTTGTAAAACATTTTCTTAACAATTTTTATAATATTAAAAAGAGTTTTTAAAACATTACAAAGTTGTTTTTTTTAACTACTTAAAACAATTTTTAAAATTATTTATTAAAATAATTTTTATAATATATTCAAAATAATTTTTACAATATTTTTATAATAATTTTTTTTTAAAAAATTGTAAAACATTTTCTTTACAATTTTTTATACTATTAAAAATAGTTTTTAAAACATTACAAAATAGTTTTTATATATTCATAACATTTTTTAATTATTTAAAATAGTTTTTAAATTATTTTTGGAAATATTAAAACTGTTTAAGAAGTTAGCAAATTTGTTGGCAAATATTTCTCACTCAAAGAGGTAAGCAAAGTTTGTCAACACCTTATGCATAATGGGTGTTGTACACTGACAAATAATGTCACGATAAATTGTGCAACCAAACAGCCAAAAAGTTGACAAATTTTTATATTTGCCAATTTTTTGCCATGGCATATAATGCTAACCAAGCAGTCCTTAATTGATTGCCCTAAACCCGACAACCCTATCAGTTTTTGTATTTAGATTATTTAAATTTTTCGTTATTGCTTTTCTCCAATCTTATTGGACATCAATATTTCCAATATTCACCATTAGCAATATGATATGCAAAAGAGGTAAGAAGCCATCAATAGCAATAATTTTCAGTTTGGCGTTGAAGTCATTATCAAGTTTAAAACCTGATGCTTTTTAACCATTTCATTGACTTTTTTATTCAAAAATTGAAAAATATAATTTAAAGTGACTTCATCAAATTTCGATAACAAATTTAATGCCACTTGGTTATACAGAGTCAAGCATTCATGGACACATTTATATTTATTAGTTAACTGTCTTATAATCAACTAGACATCACCACAAACTTCTATAACTGAAGCTTTACAGCTTTGAAGAATTTCCAATCGCATTATTACAACCTCATATTATGCTTAGTTATTGGAACATGTTGTCTTCCAACCTATAACCATGTTTTGTTTTAATGTGTTCAGGAAATTCAATAACTACTCATATACCTGACATAATTTCAGTCTTCGGAGTATCAGACCACAGTTTCTCTATAAGAAAATATAATTACCCCGACTTTTTTTACGACGTTTATAAAAATCATCGCCATAATTGTCTCATAACAACGTTTTTACCAAAACGTTGGAAAATTTCTAACAGTTTATTAAAAAACATCGCCCTATTTTTCCTCATTTCAAAAAATGACGGAAAAGGTGGGTTTTTAAAGTCATTTTTTGAGAAAAACGTTGGATACAATTTCCTTTTTCTATTTTGAATCGATCTCCCTCCTCTTCTTTTGCTTCCGCTACTTTTTTTTAATTTCTTTTCTATTCTTTTTGTTTGCAAATCCGTGAATTAGAAAAAACTCATATCAAAAGCATGAGACATAATGAGAACTACCAAGAGAATCTCTCTAAGGTTTGCTAAAGCACTCTCTTCTCAATCTTTCATTAACAAAAGGAAATCTATAAGGTACTCTCTTTCTATCTCTCATATATGTATTTTCGATCTAATTTAGGCCAAAACAATGGGCCTCAAATAGTGGTTGGAGGAATTTGTAAAGGAGTGGGGTAGAAATCTAGAAAAAAAAATTAACTTGTAATTGGGTAAATATACAATTATAAAAGAAAGTAGGATAAAAAACGAAAATAATTAAACTTATATCTAACTACTTGAATGAGGGTATATATATTTATGATTTAATGTTTAGCCTACACTATTTTTTTATGATTTAATATTTTTATGATTTATTGGTTTAGGTAAATATGGTTAGTTTATGACTTAATTTTTATTTTTTATGATTAGTTTGTTTTTAGGGATTTGTAGGTTGTGGTGGAGAATTTTTATATTAGATATTTTTTCTTCGATTAGATTGGAGTTATTGAAGTATTTTTTTTTATTAACTTTTGTCTATTTTGACAACTTTCTACCAATCTACAAAAATTTCAAAGTATGTTTATCTCTTTTAGTAACTAATTGTTACAGTATTCGATGTTGCTTTATTTGAGTTATAATTGTCTAAAAATACAAATTATCAATTAAATATTTGTAAATTTTATATATATATATATATATATATATACACACACACATACACACTAGCGTATTCTCATGCCTGAAGGCACGACCAAAATTTTCCAAAGTACGTAATCGTGAAACGACGAAAAATTTTCAAAGTACATAATCGTGAAATGACTAAAATTTTCCAAAGTACGTAATCGCGAAACAACGAAAATTTTCCAAAGTACATAATCGTGAAATGACGATTTTTTTTTAAAATACGTAATCACAAAACGACAAAAATTTCCAAAATGCTTAATTACAAACCGACAAAAATTTCGTTCCCCAAACAAATAATTTAGAAAATTTAAACATAATTTTCTTTATTTATAGAACTACCCACCGTGTTTAAGAAATAAAAAAAATACAACAAAACAATATTAATAGTCCATCATGGACCTCGTGAATGTCTTATGCTATCCAATTTTATGAATAATGTTATATCGAGTACCGAATTCCATACCTACATAACCACCCCCATTATCATTCAAGCATCCTCGGTAAAAATAATATAACATATTAACAAAAGCCAACAGTCAAGAATGTTGTTACTGTCATACTAATATTAACCAACAGATGGATCTCCAAATGGATTAAATCGAATTCAAGTAACTTAAAAACGAAAACAAAAATGACTATTAATGAATTGAATTGAAGTATATTGCATTAGCAATGAAATCTCCAATAAATATTTCATTACAAATGAATTATGTACTAAAGACAAACTCATAAATTCACTCATATGAATCTCCCTAACAATACACCATTCAACACCATCTTTCATCACTACCATCCCGTTACATGGTCTGGAAAGTCCTAAACATAATACTCCCTTGTTTGCCTACTTCAATTGTATTCCTCCTCATTCGGACTGCATGCCATCAAACAGGCGGTGGTACCATATATATGTACCAACCGATGTTAATGCAAATAAGTAATAAATAAAGAAAATACTGAAACACGATTATATTTATGTGGCAGCATTTTAATACCTAATACTTTGATACCTACGAAATAATAATTTATTAGGTATCTCTTTCCCCCTAAAGATGTCAATATTCACCTGGAAGTTCTTCATAATGCAGTGCCCGTTGATATTTATTTTTAATGAGTAATACATTGAATATCTGATTTTTATGTAAAATGGGGAATACGTAGCAAATGTGATTTTTATGTAAAATAAGGAATACATAAAATAGAGTATTCGATTCGATTTTTTTTTTTTTTTAAATAAAAAGAATGAAAGTAACAAAAGAGGGATTCAAGGGTGTGAACAAAACTTCCTTTGCCTTCATGAACCAATTTGTATCTATTACACACTAATTGAGGCAAAATGGTCATTGTAGGCAGTAAGACACATTGTTCAACCTGAGGACATATGCATTGTAGGTCAACCGAATAAAACTCACTTGATAATATGAAAAAACAATAAATAAGTACTCTAAAATGATAATTATCTGAAAACTGTTAGCTGATTAGTCTCCTTTCATGTGTTGCAGTAAACCATGGAATAGTATAAAATAGAAAGATTCCACCGTTCCAACCAAATACCCAACAACTCTACAACTCATGACTGGAATCATAGTGTTTTTGCTAACAATCGTTAATAGGTAAGGAAATGTTCTCAAAGCCTTCACGATATTAAAAATAAAAATTAATCTATAAACTGCAAAGTGGAAATTCGTTCATCACTGATCTTACTTACAGATAAGGGACCATATTATATCTTATTTATCTTCTTTGTATACTGCACATAATTCTTTGATGGATACCTTATTGTATAATGAATCAAATTTTGATCATTACACTACTTAAGAGCTACTATTTAAAATATAATTACACTATTCAAGCATATAATTACCTCTTAAGAGTGATCAACATACTAAAATTTTATATGCGGGAGAAGAAAACACTGCAACCAATAGCTAATAATCAATTGAGAAACCTCCCATTTCATGAAACTAAATATGTAATTTCACCTTGGAAACTTAATAATCAATTTGGATATTGAAAAATACAAAGCAGCTAAATATATGTAATTTGACCGTATGAGTATATTGTTAATTTGATTGGAATGTGGAGCTTGACATGAGTGGATGGAGGCAGACCAATTCTTAACTTTGAAACAGTTGTCTAGTGTTACAGATCGTGCAACATACTAAAATTTTATATATGGGAGAAGAAAACACCAAAGCCAATAGGCAATAATCAATTGAGAAAGCTCCCATTTCATGAAACTAAATATGTAATTTCACCTTCGAAACTGAATAATCAATTTGGCTACTGAAAAATCCAAAAGTGTTAAATATATGTAATATGACTGTATGAGTATATTGTTAATTTCGATAGAGTGTGGAGCTTGACACGAATGGATGGAGGCAGACCAATTCTCAACTTTGAAACGGTTGCCTAGTGTTTCAGATCGTGCCTCTTTCGTGGAAGGTACTGCAATTATTCTTTGCAAGCTATCATTTATAACAAAATATATTTGTTTTCAATCAATCCTTGTGTCCCATCGCTTTCACTGTTTGACAAATATTAAGGGATGTGGATAGTCCTAGACTTGGGGTTTGCAAACCTGCTACTATTGTCTAAAGCATTGTATGTTTGCCCTCTGAGGAATTACTTCATTTTATTTCTTTATAGTTCTGGCTTTGCCTTGTTACTGTTAAAAAAAAGTATACTGTCAATTTTGGCTCCTAGCAATGTGAGAATATGTTTTTTCTTTGAAACACAACAACGCGTATCACAATCGACACCATAAAAAACAAAGAAATTAAAAGGGAACAATATATTGTTTATGATGAGAATATGAGAGATAGAAGAGTGAGTATCTTCTAGTACATTCACTTAATACTCCATTTCGGTTATATACCAAAATTATTAAGAACTTTAACAGGGTGGTATCTACCAAACTATAAAGAGAACTTTGAATCGAACCATTCATTGAATGGGTTAATTTTACCCAATTTCGTATAAAGGGAGATTGTGTAAAGATGTCTAAAAATTCGATGTTTACAAAATACCTATAAATAAAAAGGACTTAAAGATTAATAGGTACCACACTTTGATCCAAAGATCCCCCTTGGTAAGATCAGTTTTGCATCATATCTTTTGCTAAAAACTAAAAATTAACTGCAACTAATGAAGATGAGCATTGACCCTAACCAACAATAATCAATAAACAGTGTAAGGCAAAAGTAATTGAATGAAGCTTTTATTCAGAAGTAAAATAAAGGTGGAACGTGCTCTTTTACCTGTAAGAAATCAATAATATAACAAACCAATGCATTACATACTAAAATCCATATTTACAAAACGTTGATTAAAACTGAAAATATCATTCACGCCCTTCCTTTAAGATCCAAAACCATTAATCAAAACCACAAAAAATTTCGATCATAAAACACACTTTAATGATGAAACCCACTATAGAGATAATATCAAGTGTAACCTTGAGGATTTTTGTTTGATCCCTTCACTGCGTACCTCGTTGGCTCCAATCTCAACCCTTAATTGTCTTTTTTTTATCGAACAGTAAAAACACCATTGATCCTTATTATATATATATATACATATTCTGAAGAATTTGAGTATCCAATCATATATATATTCGTTGATTTATATATGTTTTTCCCTTTTGAACTTTTGCAATCTACTGAATGTTTTTCACATATTGGAAACCCAAAAAATATGAATTTTGTATTAGTTTAGAATCAATGAGAACTGGGATTGCTTCAAAGACCTAAAGAAGAGAAAAATATTAATTGTATTTTTATATATGTTTTTTGATCATAAATTCCCATGATACATTAAGAAAATCTAGATTAACAAAAATACATGTATAAAATTTTTGGTAAACTTAGAATTATATGTTGTTGAGTAAGGAACACTATCAAATTGTTGGCATGTTCCTCTTAATGACTAATTTTCTATTGTGGTTAGGTTTCATCACTGGTCCTAACTAGTGATAATATACTTAATACCTTGATCTTGATGACCCTTTGAATTAGATAATGATTATTTTTGCAAGTTACCCACTTAGCTATTGTGAAATTCTTAAATTGGTTATTCCGTAAATAATTTATGTATGTTTGCACTTAAAATGTGTAAGTAATTGATGTATATTTGTGTAAAGATGCGTGTCTTTATGTTTTGAAGTAGTAGCGGGTTGGATCGTTGTGAATGGGGTAGGAGGGGCTAGTTACGGGATAGGTAAAATTGGGGGAGACATATGGGTGTATGTGGTTGCTTTAATGAATTGCATTTATTTTCATATTTTTCAAACATAATCTATAGTTTTTGTTCTTAGAAACAATCAAATTTTACGTATCTCTTAGATCAACAAGTGTTTGGATAGGATCCCAATTCAATAGAAAAGGTTCGTTTTTGGGTAATCATCTCTAGTGTTCCATTTTGAATTGATGCAAAGATATATTTATTTAGGTTTATGTTATGTGTTTTAACTTTTGGTTTGGTGTTCTATCTTAAAAGCTGAATTTTGTTTTAGGATCTTGGATTTCTAGTTGGTTTTTGATGATCATAACATAATGTTATTCTTAGTTTTGAATGTGATACAATAGGTTATATATATTGTATAAAATGATAAGATTCGAAGTAAAGTAGGTTCAAAGATTCTCTTACGGAATTTTATTTTAGTTTCTGAAATAAAAAGGTTGTTGCCTTTCTTTTAAATGCATAATAAAACAGTTCTTTATAAGAGCATTCACAATTGCATAATAAACGTATTTGAGAAGAATTTAGAGATATTTATTGCATATATAAGTTAACTTTCAATTGATGTATTATATGCTTCTATATTTTACATTTAGACAAGCGTGATTAAGTAGTTGTATGATAATATGTTTCTAACAACTTTATACATACTTTAAGCCTCACCACCGATGGGATATTATTAGTAATTAAGTATTAATATGGTACTTAAATTCATCACGTGTAATGTTTCATATAGTATGCATGTAGTTTTCATTCATGGCTCTTTTTCACATAGGCATTACAATTTTAAAATTGAGGTCTTTATTATTGTAATTTGTATATATGAACTTCGGATTCGTTTTACGTTATATATAGTTCTATAGAAGTTAAGCTCCCCCCCCCCCCCTCTTTAATGTTGCTACAAGGATAGTGGATATTAAGCACTATTATTATTATTATTATTATTATATATATATTTTTTTTGGGGGGGGGGGGGGGGGTATATTCTCTTTTGTTATGCTATATGTTTTAGACTCTTTTTTATGTTGTTGCATTACATTGGCATTATTGTTTTATTATAACTTTTTTTTATTACTAATGATCTCTATTTGAGAGTGCTACAGCGGAATAAATGCGACTTCTCAAATAAATCAATTTTAATTGTGTGTCAACCAAACAAGTTTTAATGAAACTCGAGTTTTAATTCAGTCATAGAACATGCATCTAAGTAATATGAAATCATAAAGCAATAAGCATGCAAAGGAATCCAAATTTCAGGAAAAATCCCCCACAGGGGCAAAACCTTTTATTTCACTAGAATTAGTAAATCCAACTTATAACGGTTATAATGAAATAGATTTTTGACACACGAATACCCTCATGTGTCAGTCGGTGTCGTCAGCAATGGATCCACATATAGAAAACCCACAAGAACCACAGTCCTATCGCCAGCCCAGGAATACTGCAGCACTCCCTATGAACCTCGATCCAAATCAGCAAAGAACCTTCACGCAGTAAGATCCTCAATGACACGCAGTCATAAATTTAATAGTGACTCACTCCATAATAGCACGCAACTCTCAGTTGTAAAGATCTCTCTTGGGTTCCACAAAATAACTCATACAAAAGTACTTGGAATTTTATGAATTGTAAAACAAGAGATTAAACTCTTAAAATGTTGGAGAATAAACCAAAACACTCAAAATCGTATTATGTTTAAAACCAGTGTTTCTCTACATGAAATTCAGTATCCTGACACCCTTTAAATAGTAAAATTCAAGGCGGTGACGTGTTAAGGCAAAACACCTTCTCGTTCGAACGACAGACGACGTCATTCAAGCGACACTCCATCTCGTTAGAACGAGATGTGACATCGTTTGAACAACAGTCACTGATTCTCTTAAAAAACTTTTAAATATTAAATAAACGTGGAATCCTTCAAAACCAAAATTGTTTACGGGATCAGGAGCATTTATCCAAAACTTTTATGATTAAAAACATTTAAAATCATTTCAAAAATCATTTAAACTTTTATAAAAATATCCCAATGCTTTTAATGTAAAATGTAAATGGAACTTAAACACATTTTGCCAAATTCATCCTTGTTGGGATTGAATGTTGAAGAAGCTTTGATAATCGGATCCGTCTCGATGCTTGTATGATCTTGAACGCTCTTCGATGGTGTATCGGTATATGACATACTAAATTGATAACGGACATTTATAATATTATGTCCTTACACTATTTATGTACATATGTCTTCTCAACACACTTTGAGATACCATTTCTCAATTAAACAGGTTCAAGTCTTTATTAGGCTTTTACTTTGTTATGCATTTACATAATGTCAATTTGCTTTTCTTCTAATGCAACCAAAATGAAACAATTAATATTTTGTAAGTTAGATTTATAGTAAATAAACTTTCTACACCTTGACCATCATTCAATAAATGTAACACATGACTTTATAATCATGTTTGAAGTATTGATAACTCATTTGTGTCACACGTTTTCTCATTACTAACTATTCAACTTATTTAACAATAATATTTTTGTATTTTTCCATTAAGTTTAATGTATTGATGGATAAAATTTGGATTTGTATACAAAATAAAGGTCATCCTTTATACGAGAAAGGAGCATAAACCTTTTTTGAGTTTGCCCCTAGTAATAGACCGAATGTTGAAAAAAATATTATGCTCATATAAGAAATATAACAATATGATATTTGTGAAGAAAGATGATGTGGTAGAACATATAATACTAAATCGTTTCTTAGAGAGTTACACATGTTGGACCTTTCATGGGTAATCTGCCTCATCTTCGTTCCCTTTTCTAAATCTATTTTTGGTGATGAAAGGATAGAGATGATACATGATACATTTGGAATTCCACCCTTAGACCTAGAAGACTTTATGGACAGTGGTGCAAAGCAATAAGAGGTAAAGGTTCCAGACGTCGAAACCAAGAAATTCTTTAATCTGATAAAATAATCTGAGCAAGAGTTTTATCCAAATTGTAAGAAGTATTCCACACTCTCATTTCTTGTTCGATTATTGAATATAAAGTGTTTAGGTGGGTGGAGTTACAAAACCTTTACAATGCTTCTTGAGTTATTAAAAGATGCATTCCCAGAGGGTGAGATATTGCTAAAGTCTTTTTACAAAGCTCGAAAGTTGATTGCAAACTTAGGGTTAGATTACAAGAAGATACATGCATGCCTTAATGATTGCATGTTGCACTGGACAGAGAAAGAACAAGCAAAAGAATGTCCATAATGTCATACCCCAGGATATAAACAGTTAAAGGGTCAGTCGGATGATGATGTTACTATAGATAAGAAAATTCCTGCGAAGGTGGTAAGACACTTCCCTTTAATACTAAGACTTCAAAGGCTATTTTGCATCAAAGACAACAACATATATGAGATGGCGTGCTGAGGAGAGCATTGATAATGGAAATGCCAAGCATCCAACCGATTATCTTTCTTGGAAAACATTTGATGCAATATATCTAGATTTTGTTGGAGAACCACGAAATGTCAGATTTTCTTTATCAAGTGACGACATCAACCCATTCAGGAGCTTGAGTATTGCACATAACACGTGGCATGTAGTTTTGACCCCGTTAAACTTAGCCATGTGGTTATGTATAAAATAATCATATATGATATTATCTATACTTGTTGATGGTCGTAGAGGTTTTGGTAATTACATTTATGTTCATTTACGTCCTTTGATTGAGGAGTTGAAGGAATTATGGGTTTGAGTCAACGTTTAAAATTAAAAACAAAATTACCCTTATGTTTAATTTAAGAATCGCATGGCGACTAAGCGGATAAAAAAGTACAATAGCAAAAGATCCACGTCAATATAAGCTCACCTTTTATTTCTTTTAATATCCCCTTTAACTAATTTTAATTTTAATATTTTCCTCATTTTTTTTTGCAAATTTTGAATTGAGTCCCGCTTGCTTATGGATATGTTTTTTGATTAATCACAATATAGTTCAATTACTTTTTGGATGATAATGTAAAGTCGCTTTATATTTTGTTAGGATAATTTGGATACGTGGTAGACTTTGGATTGAATATATATTTTTATTTTTTATTTTAGAAGATTGAATATATAAATACTCACGTTTTAGTTGATTCGATATGCATTGAGATGCATATTAATATTAATGATGACTTCTTGAATATAATAGAAATGTGAGAATGATATTTTTCACTCATTTGAAGTTACTTATGGTTTTATATTGTTGAATAATAGTTAAAGATGAACTTTATTAAAATGTTGCTTCTACAGTTAAATGTTGGATTCATATACAAAAACAGTCGGATGATATTCCTTGAGTATTGTAATAGTTGTCTTATGAGAAAAGCCCGACGCTTATATGTAAGCAATGTAATATTTGTCCCCGTTGGAAAACATCGACAAAGGATTAAGAGACGTTCTTGCATGTGTCATAAAATTGGTTTGTTTTTCCTAAAATGTTGTTTTTGGTCATTGATTAAAGAATTTCATACGTTTAGAAAATGTCGAGAAAAACTCTGAGAAACACTTATTGATGTTTTAACAAAGCGTCAGATAATTCTCGACTGGAGCAAAACTCGATGTTTTTTCAATTTCATCGTTTTTAAAACTTTAAAATGACAAAACTTCTTTAGGCAGCAAATAGTATCTTAATTTCATAAAAAGTAAAGTACAAGGTTAAACATAGTTTTTCCATTACAGAATACCTATATTCACAGTCAATTAAAAACCTACTAAGGTAATGAATAACTAGTTCCTTGTGATCATCACACTCTTGAGATAATATTACTCCAATAGATGCATCAGAGGCTGAAATGTATAATTTCAATGCTTGTCTTCTCTTGGAGGTGCCAATGCAGGTGGCTAGACTAGGGATCTCTTGGGTGTTTGGAAAGCTTGATCCTTATCATCCTTCCAATACATCTCTTCTTAGTCTCTTAGCTTCAAGAAAGGAGAAAATACTTTAGTCTTTCTTGCAGAATTAGAAATAAATCTTCTAAAAAAATTAACTTAAACTAAAAACCTTTGTATTTATTTTTTGTTTATAGGGGAATTGCTCTTAATGATAGCTTTAGCCTTGTTATGATCAACTTAAATTCCTGTAGAAATTCTAAAGGCACATTTCAAAGGATTCATTTTAAGTTGATACAACCTCATTATTTCAAAAGATTTTTGATATGTGTTATATGATCATTTACTGAGTTTGACTTCATATTATATCATATATATAACACTTCATAAAAGTGCCCACCATGTCATGAAAAATGGTGTTCATTTCCCTTTGGTAAGTGTCCCTTGCATTCATTAACCCAAATGGCGTTTTAATCCATTCAAAGGTCCCTAAGTTTTCAAGACATATGAATGCACTCTTATGCACGTCATCCTTAACTATATAGATCTAGTTATTGCCAGTATAACCATCCATTATAGACATGATAGAATGACCCGCTGACCAATTGACCAATAAAAATACTATTGGTGTTAGAAATTCATCCTTGAGGGTAGCTACATTTAGATTCTTAAAATCAATATAGACATTCAGCTTGCCATTCTTTTTAACTGTTGGCACTATATTAGAGAGACACTTTACATACATGTTTATTCGAATGAATCCAATATTCACCAGCCTTTGTATCTCTTCTTTAATTTTGATTGTGTCCTCTAGAGCCATTTGCCTTGGAAGCTGTTTCACAGGTTTGTCACCCTCTATGCGATCCACCATTTGTTATCTAAGGTAGGTAATTCATCATATTCCTAAGAAAATTAGTCCTTGTACTGGTGTATAAGGTCTATAACCAATTATTGGTCTTCTTTCCTAAGATTTATAATGATATGCGTAACTCTTTTGTTTTGCTATATCCCCAAATTGACTTATATCAAGGGATCATGTTGATTCACTATCAACTCCTCATATTCTATTAGTGAAATATCTAATTCACCATTATCTTGGGCAGTGTCATTCTCTACACCTTATTCAAAGACATAATCAACCTAGTTTATGGTATTTTCTTCACCACGACTAGTGCTTAGCTCCAATTCTCTAAATTTATACAAAGCCATGGCCAAGATTTTTATTGGCTTGTTAAATGTAAATGGATGTATCAGTTATTAGACAACAGTCTCATTTTCTTCAGTTGGCCCCATAAGGCTAACGACTAGATCATTCCAACTTTCTTCAATAATAAAACCTTTTGATACCTTAGGCACCAAAGCCTCCTCCTTTACTGGCCCTATATTTTCCAAATAGAGCTATGTTTCAACATAGTTGGAGCTAACACGAAAAGATAGTGAATCAACTTCCACTTCTTCTACAAGCCCATTATCCTTCATCAAAAGTAATTTATAATTCATATAAGAAGAAATAAATGTATTAGAATGGATCTAATCTTTACTTAGTAATGCATTAAATGTAAGTTTGCCTTCAATAATAAGGAAAGGAATTTTAGACTTTTTATTACCTAAATCAATATCAACTGGTAGTACACCTTTGGTAGACTTCTTATCTCCATAAAAACTAAAGATAATAATCTGAGTGTTGATATAAAAAATTATCCACCTACGTGGACCAATAAAAAGTGGACAATTATCTCCTTACGTGGCAAAAATTCTGGTTAGCAGATAGTTGCTCGGCAAGCATGTCCACCGGTGTGGAGAATGCAGACCATCAAGATAAACAAAAGCCACCTCATGGGAAGTACAACTAAGGGATTTATCGCACATGGTTCATACAACCAACCATCACATTCATAATGTGCAGAAGTAAATGCTTAAATGTATAAAGGCATTCCAACCCTTGATCTTTGGGTCAATATAAATACATAGTATTCCTTTCATCAAAGGCGTGATAGAATGAATTCTAATAAATTCTTATTAACAAGAGTGCCTAGATTTCTGTAATCACTCAAATCAATACTATAATAGTGGACGTAGGCTTTCTTACATAGTCGAACCACTTAAAAAACTCTTTGTCTTTTATTTAATTATTTCATTGCAATATTATATTTTATCTGTGATTGCAAAATTGGATCTAGTCTATTTTTTTATATCAACACTGAGTATGAACCATTTAGCATTTTGTTTATTAATTTTGGATAACATGGAAAATGGCATTAAATTGATAGCTGGCCCATCACTTACCAATATTTTATTGATAATGACACAATTTATCCAAACTTTTATAAAAAAAAAAAGGCTTTATATGGTTAGTCCTTAGTAGATTCTTTGCACCCATGTACAATGTCAAGGGCAAAGACAAATAGATTAAAGTTATCTACCTCTAATTCATATTCTTTATCCACTTCCATGACCTTCTTCATCTTAGAATCTCTTAAGGAGGATAACAACCATATTGATTAGCACTTGCTGAGGTAGAGAGCTAAACTGGATGAATTATTGTTGTTTAGTCTCTTGAACAGGTGTTGTGGCATCAATTACCATTATTTATCCCTTTTCCTCTTCATTCGTTGAGCTCATAGTATTCTCCAATTCCTTTAGCCTTTCTACTAGCAAGTCGAAAGAGGTTTGGCTCCCTTTTAGTTACCTGTGAAACCTTAGGTTTGTCTTTGAAGATTAAGAAGCAAAACCTTATGATCTACTAGTTTGTACAATCTTGGAGGCCTCTTACCAGGCCCTGTGCTTCCTATGAATCCTTCTTTGATGTGTTTGTGATATTTCCACCTCAGGTTTTATTCTCTTTAACTTAGTTTGTTGCTCCATATGCCACATGCCAGGAGCCACCTGCTCAGATTTGATTGCCTTTGGTTTATTTGTATAACATTGAATTATTATGAAACCTTTGGATATCGGACTACGAACCAATTTGGTACACTTTTGACCACTATGATAAATTTTGGGACCTTTATTGGACCTAAATTTCCCCAGTTTTGATGGGATTTAGCCTCCATAAAGCCGGGCATGATGTACTAGTTATTCATTGGAGTCTTAACATTCCTTTGGGGATGAAAAGGACTAAAGAATGGTCTTACTTTCCATAAGGCTTTCTTTGAACAGTCGATATTAGAATATTGGGGCCTTCGTTGTATTCCCATTATTCCCATTTTTGTTATTCTTTTTATGACGATGTTTCCCCCTCGAAGCCACCAGTTAAAACATTTCAGCATAATATTCTCGACACCTGATACATAAGTGTTTCAGAACCTTTTGATCAAAATCTTCAATATAACTATAAACTCCACATGCCTTTTATTCCTAGGCGTTTAGATTAGTTGTACATTGGTCCCCAATTTTTTTACTTTGGAGAAAGGGTCTTCATCTACCACCATTGTGTTATCCTTTTTTGCAGGAAATTTGATCTTCCTCACCCCATTCAATCTTGCTCCCTATCACGAAATATATAGCAGACATTAGTTGAGTGAGAAAACATATTATGCCATTTACAATAGTTTTTTCCTTTGATTTCGTTTAGTTTTTTTAGCATCATCAGGTGGATTTAACATTTTGGCTTTTAGAGAAAGTAAAATATCTCTTCATCCTTAGTAATGTTAATATAATACTTTTTTATCACTCCCTTTGACTTTGGTGCAAAGGATTCTATTGTGGTATCCTTTCGAACCAATGGTTCACATATTGAAGTTTTTGTTCTTATGATTTTTACGGCATTAATTTTAAAATTAGGATCTTTATAATATGTGTTGAATTAATAAGTATTTCTTTCACGATCTTCTTCAAGAAGAACCTCATATATAGACACCTTTGTAGTTAACTCCAAGAAGTCTCTAAATTCAGCGACATTAAACTTCTTTAGAAGCCTAAACTCTAAACCATTTTTTGCCAATTTTATAAATTATGACTAACGCAAGACTATTTTAACTTATTCCTAGCCCTTTTGAATCTGTTTATGAACGTAACAAACTTTTCATCAGGCTTTTGACTTAATCTAACCAAGTCAGCCATGAAAAAATCTGGTTGAGTTTGGAATAACTGTGAGTGGAAAGTGTCTTCCATTTGTTGCCAAGTCTGAACAATGTGTGGTGGTAAACTTATGAACCATGCAAAGGCTGCATTTGTGAGGGAACTGGTGTAACACCCTGTATTTTTTAGTCTTTATTATTTAATAAATTCGGGTAATTTTAAATTATAAATGTGTCGTAATTTGATTGAATTAATTATTATGTGTTGAATAAAATATTAATCGAGAGATTTAATGGTTAATATTTATGGAATATAATTACTAAGTGAATAGTAACTTATTCATTTTACGTCCTAGCAAGTGATAGTGGCATGGCGATATTTTATCTCAATCGGGAGTCGCTATAGACTATTTGGGGTTGAGATAGGACTTTGTTGTAAAGTGACCCAGATGTCAATTTTGAGGTCACAGTTGATTTTGGATGGGTCGAGATAGTCAGAAAAGGGTACCGGGGGTAGTAATTGGGTCTCGGGACATTTTTAGGCATAATCGGGCCCACACGAGGGTGTTCGAATCATTTGGACTTGGACCGTAGGTTTAATTTTGGTATTTGAGATAATTAACCTAATTTAAGGAGTTGGGGTAGCAGCTCATCATTATAGAAAAGCCTAGCATTGGAGAGGAAGGAAAAGGAAGATCTTGAGAAGCTTTTGGGAGCCAAATCAAAGGGGAATTGGGGTGTTCTTGATCAATTCATCATCTTCTATGTGGAATCAGACTCTACAAATCGTGTAAGGCAAGTGGTTAAACTTGCTTTTGATTTAAATGGTAGAATGTCATATTCATATTATAGTGTGTGTTAACAAATTCGTATTGGGAGGGTGCCACGTGTGAGAAATTGGGTTTGGGGGCAGATAAGCATTAAAGGTGAAATTGATGTTTAATTAATGTGGACATAGGATCATATGATGTTAGAATATGACTTAGAATCGAAACCCAATAACAATTGTTGTTGAATTCGAATAGCTTGAATCGAATTGAAATTGTGATTTAAAGAATTTTGAGAAAAACCCAATTCGTTAACCCTAAAAGTTTTTATGAAAATCAGTGATGATTGATGACATATATTGGTGATTATAACTTGTTTATGGATATTATTTGGTTGAAGTCTGGGTTGGAGACAAAGCTTTGAGGTTTAAAAATGGTGGAATTTGTAGTCGGAGAAGAACACTGTCACCTGCTCAATCGATCGATCGATGATTCCAGAATTTTGGCAGTTTTGCCTATTTAATTATACAGGTTAAATTTTCTTTAGAATTTATTTTAGGCTTATCCATTCAGTGAAAAATGAGTATGGTTCCTATCTCCTAAAAATTATAGATGGGTGTACTTGTGATTAGGAGGGTGACACAAGGTGTATCACATAATTAAGGAATTTGGTGGAAAAAATTCTAAGGGTTAAATTACGGGCGAGTGAATGAGTCCGGGTATTGTAGTTGAGTGACACTAGGTTAATAAATTAATAGATGGTTGACTAATTAAATTACGAGCTGGGATAGAGACTCGATTATTTTGGGCTAGTACTACGAGTGTTAGTCACGGGTTAGATGGACTTTTATTATATATATACGCTTAATGTGATAGTACATATATATTTGTGTGAATTATATCGGTGTGAATGATATTTATGTTCAAGCATATCCCTCTTGTGCTATCATAGGAGGTTGCACGATGTGAGTGAATCCCCTAGCTTGAGGAGTAAGGAGAGTATAGTCCCAAGGTCATATCGCCTACTATTTTATTGCGTAATTTATTTTTCGAGATAAGACGCTTTGGGTATGATTCAGTTTCACTTTCGGGGGGAATATGAGCGCCTCCACTATGTTACGATATTTTGCCCACGTTCGGTATGAGCTATGAGCTAGTCCGACTTGAGGTAACCGAGTTAAAGTGAGTACGCCTAGGACATGATAGCATTTTAGAGAAAGCATCCGGTGAGTTATTAGTTGGGAATGGATGGTTATTATCCTCAACATGTGTGTGAATGTTATAATATACCAGTACGTATATAAAATGAGTAGATAATTATATATGGGATTAATACATAAGTGTGAATGTATTTCTTATATAACTAGTGTGAAAGTTATATGATTTAAAAAAGGGGTTCTTACATAACTAGTGTGAAGTTATATAATTACAAAGGGGTTTCCTATATAACTAGTATGAACGTTATATGAATTAATATAGTTGAATCGATTAATAAGTTAATGAGTAGATAACTTAATAATCAAAGTAAGAGTACTCGGGTTATGGTAAAGGAGTAAAAAGAGGTGTGATACAGTTAGTTAGGTGGGGTAGATTAACTAGGAAGGTTGGAAGGCAAGTGTTAGGTGTGCATATTAGATAAGGGGTGAGTTACATCTCAAGAGAGTGCAACATTAGCTTAAATATAAAGAGTATGCATGCATATTTAGTCATTGAAATTTAATTGCTTGCTAAATATTTTCAAAATATTTTACTTGGACTCTGACCCGGGTCAAAATCTTTTCCAAAACCTTTTAAGTGTCTAGCAACAGAGAGGCCCAGCTTGAGGATTCTATCCAAGGATGTTTAGCTACAATTCATGTGGAAGTTGCAGGACTTTAATATAGACGCTTCATTATTTCATTCCTAGTGCAGGGACTTTATTTCAGTACTCACTAGATTTTAACCCCGCGCGATGCACGGACGCTTTATAGGGGCGGTTAAAATGTGTAAGATAATTAAATTTCCCAAGTTTCTACTATATAGTACTCAATATAATAATGGGCATCACTTGGGTTATTGAAAATAAAAAGTAAAGAGAATAAAATATCATAAGCCACTATCAATAAACTATAACTACCAGAAGTATCACTATCACATCATTGTATGCTAAGAAAAGGTAAAACGCTTATATATCGCAGGATAAATTCCAAACAACAAACAGATCTAGCATGTCAGCTAGATTATCACTCTTTTTTTTCATTAGAAAACAAATTAAGTTGAGAGTCAGATCCAACTATCTTGAATGATAATAAAATGGGGTGAGAAATACATTTCTTTCAATGAAGAATTACTGTGCAACAAAGATATGCTCAAAACTGAGAGAGATAGGTGACTTCCAAAAACCATACTCACATAAAGATTTAACTTAGGGAATATGGGTTAGAGTTGGAAAATACCACTATAATTGCAATTAGACCAAACTCAAATTAGCAAGAGCATATATGGACATAAACCACTAGATCGAACCTCTCTTCTCTGACATCCCAACTGACCCACAATTCTTCTTCAACTTTAAGATCTACTTCTAACTCACAGAACCTTCAACTCCAGATAATAATCATCCTAGAAAATTGGTATCCAAAAATGCTTAATCTGCCTTCATCAGCATCGACAGAGCTCTAAGATAGCTGGACAAAAATGGTCGGACGGATATTCCAGGTGATCTAATTTTTTGGTTGACAGGAGAAGTTTTTAATTATTTATTTCTCTATGTGGGTTCGTTGAAGTCAGGGGCACTTTTGGAATCCTTGACCATTGAGAATCCAAAATCCAAAGCATTGGAATCTTGTCGAGTTGGTAGAGAGACACGCAAAAATAAAACCAAAGGATATGAGAGAGAAAGAAATGCGTTGGGAAGACAAACGGTAGAAACAAAATGGGTTAATCTCTTTCAAAAGACGCTTAATGCTTTTATTCTCCAACCGATATCCTTTATTGTTGAGTTGTGATGGAATTTGAGGAGGTTAAAAAATATAATAGTGAATATCATTTTGTTCTCCAATTAACTCCATTAATGACAAAAGTTGGAGAGTTACACGTGTCAATCCTCCTAGAGGATACCCTTTTCCTCGATCGATCGATCCTTCCTCGAAAACAACATGTTTATCCCTTTTTCGTTTAAACCGGATAAAATGCGTAGGAGCGCTTGAATATTATTTAAGGAGTAAGTTTACATTTTATACCCCGAATAGACGTATTTTAGTTGCTAATTCTCGATAATTTGGGTCTTATGCGAGTAAATGTTCAATGTGCAGGCTTAATTACAGTTGCGGTGTCAAAAGCTATATTTCGAGGCAATTTGCACTTAAATGGAGTTAATTCCCTCTCCCATAACTTTACCCTAGACTAAACCTAACCCAAGCCATTACCCCAAGCCTGTGTGTGTTTAGTTTGTGCCTTTTTATAGTTTTGTAGATTTTTAGTTAGAGTCGTTTTATTTTTAGGTTTTATTTTAGATTTATTTAGAATTTATAGGTTTTATTTTCTATTTTTATATTTCTATTGCTATATTTTTATTTTATCTCTATTTTTATTAGTTTTTAGTTTTATTCTATTAGGATTAGTTTTTTTAGGATTTCATTTATTTTCAGATTTATTAGATTTTACATTTTGGGGGGGATTTTAGTTTTTAGTTTAATTGATTTTTATTTATATTTCTGTTTAGTTTCATTTTTAATTGAGTCTTTATTTTATTTTTAGAGTAGGATTTTAATTTTAGATTTTTAGTTTTGTTTTTTTCAGTTGTGTTATTTTTAGGGTCACAACTTAAACACACACACCCTAAAACTTATACACTAACCTACACTCAACCATACCTAAATACACACTCACACCTTAATTTCCTACACCACAAACACAACTAACTAACCTCCCTCACCCAGACATTTTACACCCTACCACACACAACCCCACACTCCATCCTCTTCTCCAACACACCCCACGATTCTCTCTACCACCATAACCAAACAACCTCACACCCACCTCTTTCTCTCTCATCCATCCATTAAACCCTCACACAATATCCAAACACACAACCCCCATGACCCAAAATTCGACAAAATAAACCCGATCGGACTTGCCTAAAATGCAGTCGCTACCGTCCAACTCCACCTCCGGCGAGCAGACCCGCGCCCATGGCCAGAATCCTTCCTGTCCCAACCCGCCATAAAATCGAAACCCACCAAAACCCGTACCTCGAAACCCATAAATCAATCCCGCCCCCGACCACCTAAAAGCCAAACTCCCTGCCCGAAAATAAAACCTCCCTAAACCGGAGCCTTCCCCGAGATCCCTTTGACGAAGCTCACAGGCCATACCCGCCGGCGTTAAGTCCTCTATCATCAACCCGTAAACCCGGATATGTCCTCAACCCAAATTCGCCGACCCCAACTCCTCCCATTTACTCTGAACCAAACCCATTAAACCTTCTTTAAACTCCGGCCGACGACTCCCTTTCCAACCTGACCTCAACCCTTGTCCGCCCCTTCCATTCAACCCGAGACCCCAACCCGAGAGCTTTAACCGATTTCCTCCATGCCTTACACGATTCTCATTCCACCTGCTAAAATTAAAGCCAAAAATAAACCAAACTCATTAAAAGCCACATGTGTTAAAACCCACTTAATTCCTCTTTACCCAATATACCCCCAACTAACTCATTTCACCCCAAAGTCCAAAATACCCTCATTCTCCCCACTATCATGACCTCACACCCAAACCACCTGCACCCTATTTTAATTCCTAAATTAATCCTTACTCACACCTTATACAAACCTCTTGCACCTTTATCCTCCCATTTTTACCCTTTTGCTCCTTGTGCATATATAAGATGAAAGACCCCATTTGGAGACCAACCAAGAGAATTCTAGAGAGAGATAGGTTAGAGATGAAAATAAATTAGGGAAATCTTTTATAAATAGATTTAATTTTTATTTTTAGAAATTTGTGAGGATAAATTGTGAGTAATTCAATTGAGTCTTATATTGAATTGATTATTATTGGATGCTCATATTGGATGGATGCTGCTTGATTTCAAGAAAATAAGAGTTCAATTTCACTTCAAGAGATTGGGTTTGATTGTTCTCTTCTCTTCTATTTTATTTTATTAGCCTTTGATTATTTGATTATCATGTTTAATATGATGTTAGGCTAAATCCCATTTCAAGGGGTGGGGTGAACCCTTATTTGATGCTATTTTTTTAATTAGTTTGATTACTTGAAAATTCCCTTTGAATGTTAATTTTGATCCCTCACCCTTAAATTTACGCCTCTAGAGAGGGTAAATGATTTTCGAGAGAAAATCAAAATTTTAAGTTATAATACCCATTTTAGATTCGAACTAGAAATATGGGTTTCTTAAGTGTGGTATTATTCCTTGAATTTCAGCTCTAAAGTTTATTTTCTAAGATTTACATAAATTTTAATCGATCGATCCTAGCGGGTGATTAATTAAAAGGAGTGTAGATCTATTTTTTAGAGTTGTGGGGGGTTAAACTTAATTTTCTAAAAGATTACTACTATAATTACACTTGCAACGAGAGTCGATTTGTAACTTTGATATGAATTTGGGAGAATTCAAATAATTAAATTAATTAGTTAGAATAGCTAAAATTTGTGGTGTAATCCCATTCCTTGATTGTTCTCACATTTGCTTCCTCACTTATTCTCTTATTTTAGTGTTAGACTTAGTTCATTATTTTTGGTTACTTTTTAGTTAATTATTTAGATCTTTAGTTTAGTTTAGTGTTATTTAACCATCACTCCTAAAAATTGTTTTAATATTGAAAAAGCTAAAAAAATAGAAAAAGTAAAAATCCCAAAAAGAAAATAAAAATTGAATTACAATTGAGTTTCTCTCTACCTTACCCCCTTTTTGTGGATTGATACCCTTACTTATCGATCTACACTAGTTTTATTATCATTTTTGTAGGTAATTGAGGTATTTCGAGGATTTTGATTAGAGGAGCTTTTCAAGCTACGACGAAAAAAATTATACGTAAAAGTTCATTTATCAAATGGCGTAGTTGCCATTCTTGGGAGCGTGAAGCACTCGGCGCGGATTCAATTTTGTAGTTCATTTATTTCCTATATTTTGTTGCATTTTAGTACCATTTTTCTTTATTTTAGAAGGCTTGTATTAGGTTTATTTTATCATTGCTTGTATTGCGGTGCATAGAGACACCTTTATTTTATTTTTTATTTTTTAAATTATAATAATCGAAGAAAGCGTGATAGGAAAATTGGACAGGGTAGAGAGAGGGCGTCCGTTGGCGAGGAAAAGAAGCCTCTACCTTGGGTCGGTAGGACTCCCGAAGCCGACTGAGATTGGCGTAATATCCCTCGATCGATTCAAATTTTTCGGCACCCCACGGAGTAAAAAACATGGGAGGTACATTTCTTAAACCCTCGCGCCTCTCCTGTTAGCGAGTCAATTCTTTTGTGTGCTTGTGTGCTCTTGTGTGATTTTATTCTCGCATTTATTTTTCAAATGGTGTGATGAATTAAATTACTAAAACCTACACCCGGTCACTCACGAGAAGGGATTTCATCACCCGACTCACTCGATTACCAATTGTGTGCTACCCTAGCCATCACTAAATTTAAAATCAATTAACTAGGTAGCCTAATAGGAGAATATTTTTGCAAAGGCAATCACTCAGATATTTTCGTAATTTTTTATTCCCCGCGGACTTAATTAAAATTTGACTACCCTTTCACTAAATTTAAAGATAAAATTGGTTATGTGTTAGTTAGGTTTCATCCTTGACTTGCATGTGTCCAATTCATTTTTCGGTAGTCGGTTTTAGTTGGTTAGTCCCAAATCAAGAGTCCATATTTCCCCCCATCTTTTCTTTCAAAAAAATAAAATAAAATAAATAATAAAAAAAACTCCAAAAATATTTTCTTCTATTATTTTTATAAAAATCCAAAAATATTTTCTTCCTTTATTTTTACAAAAATCCAAAAATAATTTCTTTCTTTCATTTTTAGAAAAATCGAAAAATATTTTGTTTCCTTTTGAAAAAATTTAAAAAATAAAAAATATATATTTTTCTCGTCATGGCCGACGAACGTCCTTTATGGGACTACTTTGGTCATTTTCCATTGACACGCGACATGTGTGAGAGTGATCCCGATCTGTCTCTTTATGATATACTTATTGGTCACAGATCTCTCATGAGTACCGTTGGTACTCTTCACCCATCGACGCACGCATCTCATATTCCATCACCCTTGGTGTCAAGTGTCAACGTGTCTCATACTTTATTGTGCACCCAGTGTTATTATGCCGATAACATGTCCCATGAGTGCCCTTACATTCCATATCCATCCGAACCCACCGTGGAACATGTGTATCCATATGACATTGTTCCGGAACCCACCTCGGCCTACTATCCCGATGTATCTAATCTCGAGTTGTGTGCGTACCCTAGCTATTCGTGGAGGCCTGATCACCCTTTCACGCAATACGGATTTCAACCCGATGTTGTGGATCCACACACGTCCCAACAGTCGTCATGGCAACCTTGTGCACCCGTTCACAATCAGTTCCCTCACTACGCACCCCATGAGTATCAACCAATTATCCACCACGAAAGCGATCCTTTCATGTATGCTAAACTTGGGCCCCCTCCACCATCATCCACCTCCGCTCTCGAAAGCCTCTTCCAAAAGTTCATACTCGAGCAAGAGAAAGCCACTCAAATCCAAATTGAAGCCCTCCAACGACTTGAACAATTCCTTAATGAAATTGAGTGTGCCAGAGAGTCGGACATTTCCATGCATCTACCCATTATTGCACCCAAGTGTGATGATGATGTGTCCTCTTGTGACACGGATTTTGAGTGTGACCAACCCTACCACCCCGAGAATCTCGAAGTTATGACCATTCCATGGTCCGGGCCCCAAGTCGACAATTGTGTTAACTTACCTTTCATTAGTGAGACTGATTTGCTCCCATTAAATCCAAAGGAACCCACATTTGACGTTCCATTTCCCTTTCCCAGAGAATCCAAAAATATGCTCGAGTCTACGCCTATTGAGCACATTGCGTGTGTTCCCGAGGAACTACTTCATTCTACGTTCGCTCCGGCTACGAGTGCCCACCATTTTCCCGAGATGGTATCTACCTCTCCGGATAAGGATCCTATCCCACTATGCCTAGCTCCCTTTGAGCCCAATATTTCTAGTGATTCCTCTATCTCCGATCTTGGGGCCTCGTTTGAACCAGCCACCCCATTCATCGGTAACATAATGGTGGATAAGTTGATCACTCACTCATTTATTTTCACACTTCCTCCTGCGAGTTCCCTTGTGGATCACTCCGCACCTCATGAGGAGTGTGTGTCCCCTACTCTTGAGTTGGATCATCTTCCCCCACCATTTATTCCACCCGATCCACCATTTATCCCACCCGACCCACCCATTATCCCTTCCACCCCACCACCTGGTTTGGATCTTGATTTTACACATTTCATGTTTCCATATACATTTTTAGATCCTCACCTCAAACCATCCTCCACCTTTCATGAGAGTATATGTGGTGCTACTCTCCACCGTGACACCTAGCTTATTATTCTATGCCCGTCACTCTCTTGTGGTGTTAATTTTTCCCATCGACAGGTCCCTGGCGTGTCACGGCGCGACCATTATCATCGTCCATTCACATAACGGTCGTGTCATTTATATGAGCCCCACCCCATCACTATTTCCACACCATTTCGCCCCCCTCACCAACTAGAGCACCATGCTTATAGGGCCCTAGCTTCCCTCACCTTTAAGTTGAATAAGGCCCGTGATCGGTGCTTATTCACCTTCACCCTTACCCTAATCCCCACCCACCCATGGTCCACAGATGCTTTGCATCGTGTGATTCACTTTGCAATATAGGTTCATTGACCCTTCTTAGCCCTGATACAACAAGATTGACGCTTCAGTCTTGTTTGGGGGTGATTATCATCACCCAATTTTTTTGTCAGCCCGCACTTTCATAGATGTTATCTTTAGGGTGAGATTCCATCGGTCTGGCTAAAGACATTAAACTTAGCGCTACCGGGGGTAGCCCACGTTTCTGGTACTAGTCTCATCCTGTTTAGGGGGGGGGGGTGTTTCACATCACCCAATGATTATCATGTTTTTAGACACTTGTACAATTTTGTTATCTTCTCCTTTATTCAGGTTTATTCTTAGCCTCTGTCCACTTCATTAGCAGTTGATTCTAGTAATCTCGTTCCCAACTTATTCTCTCCATTATAAAAATCATTTTACTTAACATCGAAGACGATGTTCCTTTTTGTTTGGGGGTGGGGAATTTTATCAAAATCGTACCTCTTTTGAATTTTTGTTAATTTTGAACTTGATTTTTAAAATTTCGCGCAGTTTCTTGCATCTCACTCATTGATGTGAATTTTCAATCATCCATCTTTTTAAATCTAGGAATCAAGCTAGAGGATATTTTTTTTCAAAATCGCTTATGTAATACGTATTAAGGCATTTTGCACCATGAATTTCTAGACTCAACAAAAATTTGCGCACTTATCACGTCACTACGGTTTAGAGTTGAAGAGTACTATAATTTCCAAGAGAACCTTGAGGATCACTACTAGATACTTTAACTTGTGAGATTTGTGCCTTTCACCCTTTCAGAGTGTTTTACGCAATCTCTGAGTCACAAGTTGATTCAACTTCATTTGGGTCCGCACTTAAATTGTTGCATGATCTCATTATCCTTCACTAAATATTGGCTTGATAACTCAGAACGACATCACTTTCGAGTTGTAAAAAACGCGTGTCTTGAAATTTGTCCCGAGCACTAGGTTTTCCCCCATATCATATTCTCATTCATTTCACCCATTACCTTACCATATTCCTATACATACACCCACCACATTCTCTATATCATCCTTCATTTTTTAGAAAAGGGTGTTGATTCCAAATGTAAATGTCTTCATTGTTGGTTTGAAAAGAGAAAAAAAAACATCTAGAAAAATAGCAAAAAAAGATAGAGAGAAAAAAAAAATAAAAAGAAAAGAAAAATTGAAAAAAAAAAAGAAGAGAAAAGAAGAGAAAAGAAAAGAAAGAGAGTTTTGTAGTTAGTTCTTGTGTAATAAAGACATTTGTGTCTAAAAGTGTTATACACTCTCTCACATCGCATCCATTTTTTTTACATCCATCATTTCACTCATTCATCACTCATCCATCACCACCCTACCTAATCTCATACCATCTCATCCCAATTCATTTCCCCTCACCCATAAACATACATATTCCCCTAGGTGTTCGGGCAAATGAAAGTCAACGTGGTGAATAACTCGATGTTCTCACTATAGTGATTAACATTCTTTCATGAGATCATTTTCTTTATTATTGTATGTTCTTTCTTATGTGTGTGTGAGACGTTTGAACTTGATTACTGATATGCCCAAGTATAACCTCGGCCAGACCTACCTCGGCCGAGATGATGGCCGAAACATTGATCGACCCTAGGAAGGCCAGGGGTGCGCGATACCATCCCTCGTCCAGACCTACCTCGGCTCAGGCCGACACCACCATCTACACAGCCAAGGGGTACTGCGCATCACAGGCATCAACAGCACTCTGGGTATGGCAACCTCTGCCAAGGGTGGGCCGAGGTGATAGGGAGCCAACCCTCAACTTGGAACCGGTTCAACCTCGGCTTGGGATGAGGTCACAAGAGGCCTTAGTAATCACCAGCATGGGACTATCCCTACCTCGGCTGGGGCCGACCTAGCATAATGTCTCGGCTGAGATCAGGCTGAGACTCCTTATGACACTTCTCGAATTAAACGAACATCAAGCCTTTATAGCTCGGCCTCTCCCAGGCCGAGGTCATTCACCAACATGATTGCCGAGCATCTGTTGACATTTGGATAAGGACACCTGGGCACAAATCAGTTGTAACAAGATTATTCTCCACATGTGGGAGAATATTTCATCATCATTTCTTACATGTGACAGTGACAGATGGCATTCCCACATTGGTGAGGATACCACACACATGCTCATTGCATGCATGGGGGGTACATTACGCCCCGTAGGCACTATATATAGGGGTCATCCCCTACCTTGCAAAAGGATCCAGATATATAAACCCTAGCTAAAACTCTGTCTAAATATACAGTAGTGAGAGAGAGAGCTTGAGAGGTTGTATCCATGGCCATTAGTGCATTCTTTCAGTGATATTACTCACACACACTCACAGTGGATGTAGGCCGGATTGGCTGAACCACTTATATTCCGGTGTGTTACCCTCTTCTCCTCACCACCTTCTATTATCTTCTTTATATAGCTGCGCTGCCATTGTTATACTTCTATTGAGCTTGGAAACACCATACCTGGTGGTGCTAATTCTTAGCATCATCATTTTGGCGTCGTCTGTGGGAATCGAGAGGCTATATCTTCCTCTTTTCCTGCTTTACCTCACCGGAGACTCTGGTGGTGAACCAGGAACCACCCCTTGTGTGGAGCTGTTTCACCATTGAAAGAGGTACTTTAAGGTATTAAGCTCACTTATTGTTCAAGCTCTTTATTGATAATACATGGCACCAGAATTACCACCGCTTCTTCCGCCGCCTGGAGGTGGAGGGGCTAATTCCAGTCAGGCTCCTCCCCAGTCCGAAATGGCGGAGGTGGCAGCAGCTTTGAAATCTTTAGCTGCAACACAACAAGCAATGAAGGAGCAGTTTGTCCAGCTCAGCCAAACCATGATGATGAGGCCACCTGGAGTCTCCCGGGACATGATAGCATCGGCGGTAGTTCAGCCTCATCCTGATGCCAGGGGACCACCCCAGGCGCCCATGAAGGACCAACCTGCACCCCAGCGGAGGAGGGACGTTGCTGACCCTAGGCGCTTGCGCCTGGGGAAGCAAGGAAACCCTTGCCCAGAGGACAGGTATGATGACCTAGAAGCTGAAGAGGCCCCGGAGGACTGTTGGGAGCCGTATGAGGTGTCAGATAACACCATACGACCTCTTAGGAAGAGTCAAGGATGTGTCGGACGAAGAGGAGATGAGGCCCAGAAGAGAGGGTCGGCCTTTAACAGGTTGAGCAGAGGGTCGGCCTTCGAGAGGCTGGGCCCAGTCAATGACCTGAGGCAGAGGCTATCAAGGTCAAGGAGCGCAACAGGCTCTCAAAGAGGGAATAGGCAGGCTCGGCCAGATCAAGGCCGACCCTTGGAGAGAAGAGCTAGGGAGCAGGAAGAGGTCAACAGTCAACGGGTCATGGCTGGGGAACCCTCTGTCCATCGCAGAGAAGTGACAGGGGATAACCTCGGCCAAGTTGATGAGAGAAGACCCTGGAATGACTCAATCCAACGTCTCGAGGAGAAGATAGGGGACCTCATAAAGAGCAGGGACCCATTACATAGGGGCTACTCGGAGGGCTCCCCGTTTGTAGCTTGGATAGTGGGGTTCCCAACCCCAACTAAGTTCAAGCCTCCTACAGTGACTCCTAAGTACAATGGCAGCACTAATCCAGTGCACCATATCAAGATGTATCAGTCGGCGACAGATATTTACTCGATACCCGATGAGATGAAGTGCAGGGCCTTCTCAGGAACCTTGACAGGGGCAGCGCATAGCTGGTTCACCTCTCTTCCGAAGAACTCGATAAAATTCTTCAAAGGCCTAGCTGAGCAGTTCATCCACAACTTCTGCTTTGGGGTGGGACCTCAAAAGAAGACTACCCACCTCCTATATGTCAAACAGGCTAAGGGTGAAAGCCTAAGAGACTACATAGCAAGATTCAATAAGGAGAAGTTGGAGGTGGAGGATTACGAAGAGAGCATAGCCATGACCGCCCTGATAGGAGGCTTCCAGAAGGGGAAGATATTGTGGAAGCTGGCGGAAGAACCCCCCAATTCTATGGCAGAGCTGCTGTCCACCGCAGGGAAGTGTTGAATGCGGAAGAGGCAATGGCCGCCAAATATAAGGAGGAGAACCGTGGTAGCACTGGGAGGTCCCAGGGAAAGAAAGAGGGGAAGAAGAGGTCAGCAGATGACAAGTTCGCTCATTACACTCCTCTGACTGTGAGCTGTGAGCACATCCTTAATGAGATCAAGACTGACCGAGCTCTGAGGTGGCCAGAAAAATTGAAGGCCCCACCACATAAGAGGAATAAAAACCTCTGGTGTGAGTTTCATCAGGATCACGGCCATATCACAGATAGATGCTTCGCTCTGAAGGATGAGATTGAGAAGATGCTGAAATCCGGGAAACTGAGAAAGTATGTGGATGGCAAGGCCCCAAAGGGTGGAAGAGAAGACCCTAGGAAGAGAAGAGATGACAGGTGCCGTGGCGATATCCCGGCTAGAAGGCATGATGATTCAGAGGGTGATGATGGAGATGACCCATATCTCCCACCTAAGGATGACAACACCCCAGTGAAGAGGGTAGGAATGATCTCCTTTGGTGTTAGCACCATATGTGGGGGATTCGCAGGAGGTGGCTCTGAGGTAGCCGATAGGAAGGCTCATGTAGCGGAGGCCAAGTCAGTGGTCAAGCCTGAGGTTGTGAATCTAATGTCTTCTGACGCAGTGCAGAAGAGGAAGAAGGTGGACATGGACACCCTCGTAGTGGGGTTCTCCAGACTCGACTTCAAGGGCATCTTAGCCCCCCATGATGACCCTTTAGTCATAACAACAACGGTGCATGGGTACGATGTAGGGAGAATCCTCATAGATGGGGGAAGCTCAGCAGATGTGATGTTCTGGCCTTGTTTCAAGAGCTTGGGTCTTAGCAGGGAAAGGCTGTTGCCCTACCATCACCCATTGATAGGCTTCAGTGGTGAGAAGGTACACCCATTGGGCATGTATGAAATGGATGTACGGATGGGAGATGAATGGCCTAAGAGGCTGACCAAGAAGATAAACTTTTTTGTTATGGACGAAAATGTCTTCTCGGCCTACAAACTCATCATGGAAGAGTGGCCCTCAAAGAGTTTGAAGCCGTGCCGTCGACGGTCCACCAGATGCTAAAATTCCCGACTCCTTATGGGGTAGGGGAAGTGCAAGGGGACCAAACCACAGTGCGGGAATGTTATTTCAACTCGGCCGAAGAGAGAGAGGCCCATAAGAGAGCAACCGCCACTTACAGCATTGACACTCTTGATCCCAGAGCCAAAACAAAATTGAAGAAGGGCGAGGCCGCGGAAGAGGTAGAATCCATCGTCCTCAATGAGGATGAGCTGAAAAAAACCGTCCAGGTCGGCAAGGACCTGGAGCAAGGGATCAAGGAAGAGCTGATAAACTTCCTCAAGAGGAGGCAGAGTGTCTTCTCATGGAGTCACGCAGACATGCCTGGTATCGACCCTGAGATCATGACCCACAAGCTCAACGTGGACAGCGATGCCAGGCCTATAAAGCAGAGGCGAAGAGTCTACTCCAGGGAGAAGTATGAGGTCATCCGGGAAGAGGTGAAGAAGTTGGAAGAGGCCGAGTTCATAAGAGAGGTTACTTATCCAGAGTGGCTCTCAAATGCAGTCATCGTGCCTAAGGCCAATGGAAAGTGGAGAATGTGTGTAGATTTCATAGACCTGAACAGGTCTTGCCCGAAAGACAGCTATCCCTTACCTAGGATAGACCAGATGGTGGATGCAACGACAGGGCACTAGCTCATGAGTTTCATGGATGCTTATTCAGGTTATAACCAAATCTTCATGGATGCCGAAGACTCTGAGAAGACAGCCTTCATTATTGACAAGGGGACGTACTGTTATAAGGTGATGCCCTTTGGTTTGAAAAATGCGGGTGCGACCTATCAACGTCTTGTCAATAAGATATTCGAGGAGCAGATAGGTAAGACCATGGAGGTGTATGTGGACGATATGCTAACGAAGAGCCTGAAAGCATGTACTCACATAGCAGACCTTGAGAAGACCTTCAACATCATGGACTCGTACAGAATGAAGCTCAACCCGACGAAGTGTGTCTTCGGGGTAGGAGCCGGGAAATTCCTGGGGTTCATCGTCAATCAGAGGGGGATTGAAGAAAACCCTGAGAAAATCAAGGCCTTGCTCGACATGAAGACTCCTAGGAGTATCAAGGATGTCCAGAGACTCACGGGAAGAGTGTCAGCCCTTAACATGTTTGATCTAGGGCAACGGACAAGTGTCTTCCGTTCTTTAAAGTTCTGAGAAAGGCCTTCCAGTGGGACGAAGAGTGTGAAAAGGCCTTTGACCAACTCAAGTCCTACTTGGGGTCTCCCTTGTTGCTGTCTCGGCCCATCACGGGGGAGAGGTTGTTTGTATATCTAGCAGTCTCTGAGTCATCCATCAGCGCAACTATCGTACGGGAAGAGGATGGAATCCAGAGGCCTGTGTACTTCAACAGTAAGGCCCTTCAAGGGTCTGAACAAAAATATCCCCGGATGGAGAAATTGTCTTATGCCCTGATACATGCCTCAAGGAAGATGAAGCCTTACTTCCAAGCTCATTCCATGATAATCCTCACTGACTCCCCACTAAGGCAGGTTTTGCACAAGCCTGAAAAGTCTGGAAGACTGATGACCTGGGCCATCGAGCTAGGAGAGTATGATCTTACCTACCATCCCAGGACAGCCATCAAAGGGCAGGCCCTCACAGACTTTGTTGCAGAGTTCACTTGGGAAGAGGCCGAGACAGAGAAAGGTTTAGATAACGGTGAAGAGATGAACCGAAGTGTCTTCCGAGGCCGAGAAGAGGTTGTCCCGGGAAAAATTCGGAGCAGAGTAGAAGAGAATGAAGAGGATCGACTTGAGATTCAACTTCCAGGCCTCCAACAACGAGTCTGAGTATGAGGCCATGATAGCAGGTCTATTATTGGCAACAACTCTTCGAGTAAAGCGACTCCTACTCCATAGCGACTCAAGGTTGGTTGTCAATCAAGTGTTGGGGGCATACGAGTCCAAAGATGAAAGGATGGCCAAATACCTAAAGAAGGTAAGAGGGTTGCTAGAGTATTTTGAAGAAGCAAAACTGAAGAGAGTACCCCGGCTGAGCAACAACCACGCTGATGCATTGGCAAGACTGGCCTCGACAATGAAGACAGATTTGGGAAGCACCATTCCAATCGAGGTCTTAGGAAAAGCAAGCATCGAGGAAGATGAGGTATGTAGCCCTTGTCACAATGTGAACCTAGGAGACTCGTGGATTGACCCGCTTGTCAGATACCTAAGAGAGGGGGAGCTACCCGAGTCCAAGATGGAAAGAAGAAAGTTGAGATACAGGGCTACAAAGTTCTCATTGGTAGGAGACGTCCTGTACAAAAAGGGGTTTCTTCTGCCTCTCCTCAGATGTGTGCACCCTTGCGGAAGTACCCCAGGTCTTAAGGGAGGTTCATGAGGGTTCTTGCTCTAGCCACATTGGGGGAAGACCCTTAGCCAAGAGGATCATCACTCAGGGATACTGGTGGCCTACCCTATCTAAGGACGCAACAGACTATGTGAAGAGGTGCGACAAATGTCAAAGGTTCGCCACCATCCCTCACCAACCTCATCAGCCTATGACGTCGATCTCTTCTCCATGGCCATTTGCGGTATGGGGAATTGACTTAGTAGGACCTTTGCCAAGAGCTGTCAACAACTATAGATTCTTGATAGTTGCCATTGACTACTTTTCAAAATAGGTAGAGGCAGAGCCGATGATAACCATTACAGAGCAGAAGACCTTCCAGTTCATCTGGAAGAACATCATATGTAGATATGGCCTCCCGAACATGCTCATCTCGGACAATGGGACCCAGTTCAAGAATGCCTCCTTGGAGAAGTATTGCCAAAGTGTGGGGATCAGACAGTTCTTCTCATCTCCTGGTCGACCTCAGATAAATTGCCAGACCGAGGTCACGAACAGAACCATCTTGGATGGAATCAATAAGAGGTTAAAAGACGCGAAGGGGAGATGGATAGAAGAGGTCTACGCTGTGCTATGGGCTTACAGAACTACGGCAAGGACACCCACAGGAGAAACCCCATTCATGCTGGCACATGGCTCAGAGGCAGTCATACCAATGGAGGTAGGACTTCCAACTCATCGGATTCAGACCTACGACCCTGACAGCAATAGGGAGAAGAGAAGGCTAGACCTGGATCTCATCGAAGAAATAAGGGAAGACGCAGAGGTTATAAAAGCATCCTATCAGCAGAGGGCAGTAAAATTCTACAACCAGAGGGTGAAGTCAAGACCCATTGCAGTGGGAGACCTAGTTCTAAAAAAGACACTACAGAAGGCAAAAAAGCTACACCCAAACTGGCATGGCCCCTACAAGGTGACGGAAGAGGTTGTGCCTGGCACTTACAGGCTAGAAAACCTAGAAGGAGAACCTTTCACTAACCCGTGGAATGCTGACCATCTCAAGAGATATTACATATGATGTATAAAATTTTATAAAAATGTACTATCTTACTAAGAGGAGGTTATTAATAAAGATCAGTTTCCATAACAAGTTCTTGTTTCATTCTTTAGACCAGAAGTTTATTATGAGGCTAACCTCTTAGGTGATGACCTCAGACCCTCATAACATCACTCGGTGGTGACGAGGTCTGAGCTCAGACACCTGGGTTAGATGACCTCAGACCCTTAACATCATTAATTTGGTGACTATTATGAGGCTAACCTCTTAGGTGATGACCTCAGACCCTCATAACATCACTCGGTAGTGACAAGGTCTGAGCTCAGACACCTGGGTTAGATGACCTCAGACCCTTAACATCATTAATTTGGTGACTATTATGAGGCTAACCTCTTAGGTGATGACCTCAGACCCTCATAACATCACTCGGTGGTGACGAGGTCTGAGATCAGACACTTGGGTTAGATGACCTCAGACCCTTAACATCATTAATTTGGTGACTATTATGAGGCTAACCTCTTAGGTGATGACCTCAGACCCTCATAACATCACTCGATGGTGACGAGGTCTGAGCTCAGACACCTGGGTTAGATGACCTCAGACCCTTTACATCATTAATTTGGTGACTATTATGAGGCTAACCTCTTAGGTGATGACCTCAGACCCTCATAACATCACTCGGTGGTGACGAGGTCTGAGCTCAGACACCTGGGTTAGATGACCTCAGACCCTTAACATCATTAATTTGGTGACTATTATGAGGCTAACCTCTTAGGTGATGACCTCAGACCCTCATAACATCACTCGGTGGTGACGAGGTCTGAGCTCAGACACCTGGGTTAGATGACCTCAGACCCTTAACATCATTAATTTGGTGACTATTATGAGGCTAACCTCTTAGGTGATGACCTCAGACCCTCATAACATCACTCGGTGGTGATGAGGTCTGAGCTCAGACGCTTGGGTTAGATGACCTCAGACCCTTAACATCATTAATTTGGTGACTATTATGAGGCTAACCTCTTAGGTGATGACCTCAGACCCTCATAACATCACTCGGTGGTGGCGAGGTCTGAGCTCAGACACCTGGGTTAGATGACCTCAGACCCTTGACCATTAATTTGGTGGTATTTATTATCAGGCTAACCTCTTAGGTGATGACTTCAGACCCTTATAACATCACTCGGTGGTGACGAGGTCTGAGCTCAGACACCTGGGTTAGATGACCTCAGACCCTTGACCATTAATTTGGTGGTATTTATTATGAGGCTAACCTCTTAGAATTCAGAGGTCATATAACATTCAGAGATCATATAGCATTCAGAGACATTCAGAGGTCAAAATAAAGGAAGAGATTGGCATTCAGTAAAAATAAGAGATTACAAATATTCATTACAAAGTACTGATGTTACAAATTACAAGCTCAGTTACAAGTCAAAAATTACAAAATTAAAACTTAAAGGTCTGAGGGGGGAGCATTGACAATATCGGCTGGGTTGACCTGATCAGCATTGGTCACCTCAGCCACATCATCAGCAGGGTCAGTCCCTCCGAGATCAGTCCCTTCCAGAGTAGCAGTCTGACCAGGGGCAGCAGCCTCGTCTTCTACTTCTTGCAGTGCCTGGGCAAACTGAGGGTCGGCAAAGCCGAGGCCCACAAAGTCGGAGGCCTTTATAGTGCCAACCTCCTTCTCTCTGACCTCGGCCCATTTGGTAGTGGCTTTGATACCTCTTTCGAGGTATTCAAAACCAAAACCTACGAACTCCTCAGAGACTTTGTAGTCGAAAATTATTCTCTCTGAGGCATCTGCAAGGGCAGCCTTCACAGCCGCGTTGACCTTACGCTGCAGAACATCATCCTTATCCTTCAGGGCCTTGGCGTGGCTTTGGACGAGCGCAGAGACATCTTTTTCCAAACCCCGGGCCTTATTTTCAGAGTTCTGGGCCTTATTCTCGGCATTCTGTAACTCTGACCTCAGACGGTCAACCTCGGCCTTCAGGGCGCTCTCGACCTTCTCAGCCTCCTGCCCCTTCTGAATGAGAGGCAATTTACTCATGGCCCAGTTAGATAGCTGGTACATGGAAGTCACACCCTGCACAGATAATGAAGAGGTTAGAGGGGAGTAAAATTAGACGTTGCACTTGTAAAATTATTGGCAAAAGGAACAAGTCATACCTGGACGGATCTTTGGAGGCCGAACTCAACCATCATGGAGGTGTCCATGGCCCCGTAAAAATGCTTATCGGCCTCGTTCATCATGTTGTCAAGTGCGTCCATGGCCTGTCTGTTGTGGCCGACCACGCTATCGGTAAGTTTCAGCTGGTCCAGACGAGCCGACAGGGTGTCGGCTGAGATGGGGATCGCATCGTCTGAGGTCTTCTTTTGCCTTGAGTTCGGCCTCTGATCCTCAGAGGCCGGGACCTCAGGGGCCCTCTTCTTGGATTTGGATGTTGAGGGAGCTGGAGGAAGAGCGTTCAAACCAGTCTTCTTTGCAAGTCTGGCCAAACTCGGAGCCGCCATCTCCCACAATTCGTCTGGGACACCTGGTGGTCTCTCTACAAAAGTGAAAAGATAAGAGTTAGAAATTAAACATGAATGATCAAGGGTTAGACTTTAAACAAAAAGGAAAATCCTTACCAAAGTCAACAAGGGGACCTCCACCTAGGTTCGTCCCCGAGAGATACTGTGGGGTCAGCAGATGTTCGAATTTGACAAACAGACCATGTGCCCCTTGGACTTGCAGGGCCTTCACCTTTTTGATATTTTGAAGACTTAGGCCAGGATCGGCCCTCGCAGACATGGTGACTTTACCCCATCTGAGGGGTATCCTCGGCTCAAAAGTGGAAGAGGGAATAGATGAGCCAAATTCCCATGGCCCTGAGGTGAAAAAATATCGGGGCTTCCAGTTGTGATTCGAGGTCTGAGTGACCTGAAGCATCTTCTTCTCAGGCCTCCGAGCCACGAAGTGATAGTAGCTCGGATGGTTTTTGGCCGAGGTAGGGACGTAACAACCAGCAAAGACCTGAACTGGGAGGTCAGAATGGTGGAATGCCCTCCACAAGATGATGGATCCAATAATGACTCTCCAAGCATTGGGAGAGAGCTGCGAGGGGGCCAAGTTGATAAAGGGAAGAATGGACCTGATGACGGGATGAATGGGTAGACGAAACCCTAACTTAAACATCTGCTCATACAAGCAGATTTCTCCATCTCGGCCGTGGTAGGCCCTCTCTTCCCTCAGAGGTCTCCTTAATTTGATTGAGGGACTGATGGAGTATAAGTATCTGAAGTGAAACAGATCCACCTCAGTTACTGTGCTCTCGTACTCGTCCGCCTCAGAGACGTCAACATCACTTTCAGCATCCTCATCATCGTCGTCAAGCTCAACGTCGGCTGGAGCAGACGTAGACGGGTGACCAGGGAACCTCTGAGCAAACTCGGCCCCGATAACGGTCGACAGAGGGATGGCATCTAGATTGGTGGCACAGCCACACTTGGCACAACAAGTTCGACCTCTGAAGAAGAATTTGAGGTGCTTGAGCCATTCTGAGATGAGGCTCGGCTGGAGACCTCGGCCTGGTCAGGGGCCTGACCAGGCCCAGGTGTAAAATCCATGGCTTCTTGGAAAGAGTCCACAAACATGGGGTCTGAGGTGGAAGACTCAGACTCAGACATCGGCAATAGGTTGGCAGAGACGTCTGTCTGATAGAAGTTCTCAGGAGGATCAGCATATACCACCTTGAGAGGTGGGGGAAAGAGAGGTCTAATAGGGAACTCCTGAGACCTACGAGCCTCTTCCTGAGCTCTCTCTATTTGCCTAATTTTTTCTAAGGTCTTCTCTCTAAGAGAATGGAAGTCCTCAAGAAGCTGGTACAGGGGTCTGAGCATCAGAGGACGACCCAAAACTTGGAACGACCCTAAACTTGAGGAAAACTCCTAAACCTACAAACACGATTGACTTATAAAATAAAGGGGTTTGAAGATCAAACTAAGGAACTTCAAGAAAACACAGGTCGCCTGAATCAATGAAGCTCGCCGAAAAACTCAAATGAACCACCGGAAAACTTAAAAGGTCACCGGAAAATGCAAACCGAATGTCAAAAACAAAGGAAATGGAAAAGGAGGAGTACCTGGAAGTGAATCGACGAATGAAACCAAGAGAATCCACAAGAAACCTACAGGAAACCTTCTGCAGAAAGAGCGCTGGATTGAAGAGGCTTTAGAGAGAGGAAATTTGCAGGAAACAGCGTGTGCGGGAAAGAAAAGAGGAAGAAGAAAGAGGAAGAACAGGCCTCGCAGGAAACAGCGTGTGGGCACGCTTCCCAAGGCCCATCATTTCCTTGGAAAATCCAAGGGACAACTACTGACAGCACACGCCAAGTTGGCACGCCCTAGATTTGGACAGGTGCCATGCAGGTGTTAGCCTTGGGACGAACAGGCCTCGGAGGTGAAGCAATCCCCAAGCCACTTGCTCCCGCATGTGACTAAGGGCTGGGGGTGATTGATATGCCCAAGTATAACCTTGGCCAGACCTACCTCGACCGAGATGATGGCCGAAACATTGATCGACCCTAGGAAGGCTAGGGGCGCGCGATACCATCCCTCGGCCAAACCTACCTCGGCTCAGGCCGACACCACCATCTACACATCCAAGGGGCACTGCGCGCATCACAGGCATCAACAGCACTCTGGGTATGGCAACCTCGGCCAAGGGTGGGCCGAGGTGACAGGGAGCCGACCCTCAACTTGGAACCGGTTCAACCTCGGCTTGGGATAAGGTCACAAGAGGCCTTAGTAATCACCAGCATGGGACTATCCCTACCTCGGCTGGGGCCGACCTAGCATAATGTCTCAGCTGAGATCAGGCCGAGACTCCTTATGGCACTTCTCGGATTGAACGGACATCAAGCCTTTACATCTCGACCTCTCCCAGGCCGAGGTCATTCACCAACATGACTGCCGAGCATCTGTTGACATTTGGATAAGGACACCTGGGTACAAATCAGTTGTAACAAGATTATTCTCCACCTGTGGGAGAATATTTCATCATCATTGCTTACATGTGACAGTGACAGATGGCATTCCCACATTGGTGAGGATACCACACACATGCTCATTGCATGCATGGGGGTACATTACGCCCCCTAGGCACTATATATAGGGGTCATCCCCTACCTTGCAAAAGGATCCAGATATATAAACCCTAGCTAAAACTCTATCTAAATATACAGTAGTGAGAGAGAGAGCTTGGGAGGTTGTATCCATGGCCATTAGTGCCTTCTTTCAGTGATATTACTCACACACACTCACAGTGGACGTATGCCGGATTGGCTGAACCACTTATATTCCGGTGTGTTACCCTCTTCTCCTCACCACCTTCTATTATCTTCTTTATATAGCTGTGCTGTCATTGTTATACTTCTATTGAGCTTGGAAACACCATACCTGGTGGTGCTAATTCTTAGCATCATCAATTGCATTTACTCATCTCCTCACACACAAGAGCGATACACTGATCCTAATCTCGAGAGTTCATTTGAGAGAGATATATCTAGTGAGATTTGAAGTTGAAGAGTTGATTTCAATGAGGCTATCAAGGAATTACTCTTATGATGCTTGACCCATTTTTACGGATTCACACTACACACGTTGAGTTTTAGGAAAGATGTGCCTTGAGTATTTACTTAGCTACATTTTTTTTACACATTCTAGCTTGTATTTCTGAAATTATTTCTCTCGTGATGGATTGTGCGATCATTCTATGTCTAATAAGAGATTAACTGCCTTTCAATAAATCTTTGCAAATAAGAATTTTGTGGGTATATTTCCTGTAAACCTTCACGAGACTCAACTCGTCCTGTAGGGAAACCTATAGGTTTAAAGACTTGTTGCACATGCTAAGTGCAATCGCAAGTGCCCGCAAAAGTGATACACTTTTGGTTTCTTATCTTTCTCTCTCTCTCTCTCTATCTTATTGCTCAAGGACTAGCAATGTTCTGTTTGGGGGTGATGTGATAAGCACCCAAAAGTGTACAGTTTATACCCCAAATAGACGTATTTTAGTTGCTAATTCTCGACAATTTGGGACTTACAATGTGCAGGCTTAATTGCAGTTGCGGTGTCAAAAGCTATATTTCGAGGCAATTTGCAGTCAAATGGAGTTAATTCCCTCCCCTGTAACTTTACCCGAGCCTAAACCTAGCGTAAACCATTATCCCAAGCATGTTTGTGTTTAGTTTGTGCCTTTTTATAGTTTTTTAGATTTTTAGTTAGAGTCATTATTTTTAGATTTTATTTTAGATTTATTTAGAATTTGTAGGTTTTATTTTCTATTTTAATATTTCTATTAGTATATTTTTATTTTATCTTTATTTTTATTAGTTTTTAGTTTTATTTTATTAGGATTAGTTTTTTTAGGATTTCATTTATTTTTAGATTTATTAGATTTTACATTTTTTTTAGGATTTTAGTTTTTAGTTTAATTGATTTTTATTTTTATTTCTTTTTAGTTTCATCTTTAACTGAGTCTTTATTTTATTTTCAGAGTAGGATTTTAATTTTAGATTTTTAGTTTTGTTTTTTTTTAGTTGTGTTATTTTTAGGGTCACAACTTAAACACACACACCCTAAAACTTATACACTAACCTACACTCAACCACACCCAAATACTCACTCACACCTTAATTTCCTACACCACAAACACAACTAACTAACCTCCCTCACTCTCACCCAACATTTTACACCCTACCACAGACAATCCCACACTCCATCATCTTCTCCAACACACCCCCACGATTCTCTCTACCACCATAACCAAACAACCTCACACCCACCTCTTTCTCTCTCATACATCCATTAAACCCTCACACAATATCCAAACCCACAACCCCCATGACCCAAAATCTGACAAAATAAACCCGGTCGGACCTGCCTAAAACACAGTCGCGACCGTCCAACTCCACCTGCGGTGAGCATACCCGCGCCCATAGATGGAATCCCTCTTGTCCCAACCCGCCATAAAACCGAACCCCACCAAAACCCGTACCCCGGAACCCAGAAATCGAGACCGCCCCCGACCACCTGAAAGCCAAACTCCCTGCCCGAAAACGAAACCTCCCTGACCAGCAGCCTTCGCTGTCTTACCCGAGATCCCTCCGGCGAAGCTAACAAGCCATACCAGCCGGCGTTAAGCCCTCTATCATCAACCCGTAAACCCAGATATGTCCTCAACCCAAATCCCCCAACCCCAACTCCTCCCCTTTACTCTAAACCAAACCCATTAAACCTTCTTTAAACTCCGGTCGACGACTCCCTTTCCAACCTGACCTCAACCCTTGTCCTCCCCTTCCATTCTACTCGATACCCCAACCCGAGAGCCTTAACCGATTTCTTCCATGACTTACACGATTCTCATTCCACGTGATAAAATCAAAGCCAAAAATAAACCAAACTCATTAAAAGCCACATTGTGTTAAAACCCACTTAATTCCTCTTTACCCAATATACCCCCAACTAACTCATTTCACCCCAAAGTCCAAAATACCCTCATTCTCCCCACTATCATGACCTCACACCCAAACCACGTGCACCCTCTTTTAATTCCTAAATTAACCCTTACTCACACCTTATACAAACCTCTTGCACCTTTATCCTCCCATTTTTACCCTTTTGCTCCATGTGCATATATAAGATGGAAGACCCCATTTGAAGACCAACCAAGAGAATTCTGGAGAGAGATAGGTTAGAGTAGAAAATAAATTAGGGAAATCTTTTGTAAATAAATTTAATTTTTATTTTTAGAAATTTGTGAGGATAAATTGTGAGTAATTCAATTGAGTGTTATATTGAATTGATTATTATTGGATGCTCATATTGGATGGATGGTGCTTGATTTCAAGGAAATAAGAGTTCAATTTCACTTCAAGAGATTGGGTTTGATTGTTCTCTTCTATTCTATTTTATTTTGTTAGCCATTGATTATTTGATTATTATGTTTAATATGATGTTAGGCTAAATCCCCTTTCAAGGGGTGTGGTGAACCCTTATTTGATGTTATTTTGATTTAACTAGTTTGATTATTTGAAAATTCCCTTTGAACGTTAATTTTGATCCCTCACCCTTAAATTTACGCCTCGAGAGAAGGTAAATGATTTTCGAGAGAAAATCGTAATTCTAAGTTATAATACCCATTTTAGATTCGAAATAGAGGTAGGGGTTTCTTAAGTGTGGTATTATTCCTTGAATTTCAACTCTAAAATATATTTTTTAAGATTTACATAAATTTTAATCGATTGATCCTAGCGGGTGATTAATTAAAAGGAGTGTAGATCTATTTTCTAGAGTTGTGGGGGGTTAAACTTAAGTTTCTAAAAGATTACTATTATAATTACACTTGCAACGAGAGTTGGTTTGTAATTTTTATATTAATTTGGGAGAATTCAAATAATTAAATTAATTAGTCATAATTGCTTAAATTTGTGATGTAATCCCATTCCTTGATTGTTCTCACATTTCCTTCCTCACTTATTCTCTTATTTTAGTGTTAGACTTAATTCATTATTTTTAGTCACTTTTTAGTTAATTCTTTAGATCTTTGATTTAGTTTAGTGTTATTTCACCATCATTCCTAAAAATTATTTTAATATTAAAAAAGCTAAAAAAAATTAGAGAAAGTAAAAATCCAAAAAAGAAAATAAAAATTGAATTATAATTGAGTTTGTCTCTAGCTTACCCCCTTGATTTGGATTAATACCCTTACTTACCGCTCTACACTAGTTTTATTATCATTTTTGTAGGTAATTGAGGTTTTGATTGACTTGGCTTGGAACAACGACTACACACAAAAGAAAAGTCATCAATTATAATGGGTCATAAAGAGGACCAGTAGTGTCTAAGTAAACTCCGTTGAGAGAAATTTTATATGGGATGAAATTGTGGGTTAACGGGGGGTTTCGTCACACATCGAAAATTATGCGTACATTCATTAAAGAATTGAGAGACTCGTGAAAGACTTAGACCGGGAGGTTAGAGAGGGTGTACCTACTGAAATTATATTTAGTAAGAGAGAATACTTCGAGAGATGAGAAGTAAGTATGCAATGATTATAATTAAGAATAAAAGAGTTGAATCCTTTATGCGAGGTAATTGGGTAAAATTGTACTAAGTATGGTTAATAATTAGTATTGTTGGTTTGTGGGCGAACCTAATTTGAAAATGTGAATATTTATATATATGGTCGTGTGACTGTATGCATTACTAAATATTATATTTGTAAATAATCATACCCGCGTTACTTGCTATCACGGAGGTTGTCGTGCTGGGACAGTCTTATCTCGATGGAACCTTTATGGGAGATATTGACTTATGCCCTAGAACATAGGATTCCTTGGTACAGGCTATCTGAGAATGATAGTCAGACGTTCCTAAAATATGTGAGGGGTATGTGCTGACCTCTTAGTGACTTTGAACTATGCTTAGCCTCCATTTTATGTGTATTGTGTTAATACAGTTCAAGAGTGATTCCGAACTAGTATTTCCCTTAGAACGAGCGATACGGGGACTTGATAGCAGAGTATGCCAGCACCATAAATTTTATGTGGAGTGCCAATAGTATATATATTATATGAGTGACTAATATATATACTTATATTTGGAAACTTTCTACTCTGTGTATAAGTAGTTAAGTATTGAATAAATGCTCCAAACTTTACAATAAGTGTTCGGGAACTTTGAAATGGTACTCAGATATTTTAAGTAATGTAAGAAATCTTGAAAAGATTGATTTTGTTTAAACTAAATATCATAAATTTTTTACTTCTCTGGATGAAACTTTATGAAAAAGTAAGTTAGATAGACTTATAAGTTTAGTAGTACAGTAGGCGTGCACACTAGATGAGAGGTGAGAATTCTCAAGAGAGTGTTGCATACTAACATGGTTATCACATTAGCCGGTAAGCATTTAAAATACATGCTAGATTATTTTAAAACAGTTTTACACTCGGGCTCTAATCCGCTTCATGTTACTTCTCTTTCTCTTGTATATATATATATATATATATATATGTATGTATGTATGTATTATAAGTGCCCAGCCACAGGGGCGTCATGCATAGATTCTTTGGACTGGACGTGCTGCAGCTTATATGGGAGTTGCAGGCCCTTACTTTAGACGACCTCTTCATTGATTCAGTTCCTATTTTAGTTCTTCATAGTTAGGGTATGTGTCACCCGTTTCCCTATTCCGTTTGGATCTGTCAGAGATTTATGTTTATTTACATTTCCTGTATTCAGTACTCTTTGGAAGTTAACTCTTGTCAGGATGATTTCATTTATAGTTCTTAAGCTTGGTTTGGTTTATCTAGATGGTTTAATTCTTGTATGTTAATTTCCATACTTAATATTTATGTGATTCTTAAATCGTTGTTTATTTAAAAAGGTTTTCATATTGGAATTTAATAAAATGAAAATAAGACTTTAAATTATTTTGATACGTAGCTTAATTATTTAGGGTGTTTAAATTGGAAATAATTATTTTGCGACAATGATGCTAAGAATGAACCAACCGTTCACCTTGATTTTAATTTAATAAAGGACTTATTACCCGGTATTTCATTAGGCGGGGTGCCACACTATCGCCCTCAGATTTAGTATTCAGTTATTTATTGACCTTGTGTATATAGTTTATTGTTAGATTTTATTGTTGAACCGATAATTGATTTGATCATCTTTATTCATACTATTCATCTGTGTTATATCCAGTTACCAGGTTGTGTGAATGATTTAATTATTATTTACTTTCGCATGCTGTTAATTAATGAAAGATAAAATTTGACACCAGTGTATTTAAATTACTAGGTGATTAGTAACTTTAAAAATGTTTTCGACAGTGATGCTAAGAATGAGCCATATGAGACCAACATTGGCCACTGGGTATTTTAGTAGGCGGGGTGTCACATTTGGAAGAACAATGTTTGTTTCCAATTAATGTAAATGCATTTTTGGTGACGGAGTCTGATAATATGCAAATATTGTGTATTTTATCCCTCGAACCAACGCATTTTAGCCCCTCATGTGCCTTAATCTCTATATTTAATCCCGCTAACCAAACAACCTCTGTTGTATATTGTTAACATGATATATAAGGTATAATTGGGCTTTTGTAGGTATTTAGGTACTAAGTGTGAAGTTTGGACGCATTTTGGTTAAGTTTCGTACATATCCGCACGTGCAAGGGAAATTCGATCAATTTATAGTTTGGGCACCTAGCCCGACATCTAACGGAAGTTGTATCCGTCCTCGTAATCTTTGCCTGGCCATGAACGGTGCACGAATCCGATCCCTAACGAAGAAGTTACGTCGATTTTAGAGGAAGAGATAATCAAGTGAATCAAAGAAGGGGAAAATAGGGGGGCCATACCTGTTTGATTGATCAAAGGGATCGATCGATCGATCCCTTCTATTTTCTAAATTTGTAGAAGGCAGTGGTCTCATATCTGATCGATCGATCGATCCCTTTGGTCGATCGATCGATCGATCCCCTGTTTTCAGAGATATTTTCCCTTTTCTTTTCATTTTCCTTTTCTTTTCTATTTTAATTCCAACTTACTATATAAAGGATTTTTAGATAGTTTAGGTTAGGGTTTGGGGGGTTTGAGAGCTCATTCTTCTTCCTCACTTGGTTTGACACCCATTTGGGTTTGTAAGTTGACTATTCATCTTCCGTACCAATTAATATAGTTTGTATTTCTTTAATTCTTGATTTTTTGTTAGTTTACTTGCTTTATTTACTTTCTTTATAGTGTAGTTTTATTGCGCATATTTACCGCATTTTTAATATGCTTTCTAGCTAAGTTAGTCTAGGTTGTGTCAGATTGAACATATTTTAGGTTGACATGTTGCTTTGCTTTGGTGATGGGGTTTACAGATCTATTTCGAGTGTGTTGTCCTAGTTATGGCGCCTAGGAGATTTGACGGGGTATATCATGTATGTTCCGTGCTTACGACCTTGCGTGCATAATTTTCGGGCTATTTGTTGACGCCAAAATCATATTAGGTTGTTATATGAATTTAGGGGTGTGACAACCCTTGATTCAATTAACTGTCGAAACGAGACGCATTCGTAATAACTCGTCGACCCATCTAAACATTTTATACTAATTAACTCGGGTGAGGGATATTCCACGCAACCTATAGTTTTTACTCTCTTTATTAGTCTAGCTTTATTTTTCCTCGCCTAGTATAAACTTTCCCTTTCTGCATCTTTTCCTTTTTTTATTGTAATTATCTTTTTCGCTTTTATTCCTGAAGTACTAAACCCTATAAATTCTAGCAACTCGTCTTTATGGATTTTCGATACACGGACTTGGCCGCTATACTCACCCATTGAGTGTAGTCATAAATTTAAGTTTTTTGTATTGAGGCGGTGAACAGAAAACAATGATCGGCATTCGACGTGCGTCGCTTTTCACCCTCGATCAAAATGAAAAAAATTTGGAGGGACGATGGGGTTTTGGATTGAACGGGTGACAAAAACATGTGGGGACCGAGAAAAGCCGAATATCCTCCCAAGGATTTTCAAATTGGAATGAGAGGTGGCACACATGAGGGAAAAGATGCCTTCATAGAAGGCGACTCGAGAAAGTACTCCCCATCGGCGAAAAGGTTTAACACATTAAAGTTTGAAATCGATTTATCGGGTACTTGTGACGGTGTGATAACAAAAAATAAAAATGGGGAGGAAAGAAATTCAAACTCAAGGGATGCATCATCATCGCTTGAAGATTGAGTTTCGAAAGAAATAAGATTATTTCGTAGTATTTTCTTTCTATTTGTATTATTTGCCTAACATTTTTGTAGGACTTCTACATTTGAGCGCCAAGAAACGCTTAAATTTCCCGCGCGCATCTACTTTGTGGAATTCGCCACTTCGAGCCATTTTGGGGGGTAAGCATGTCTTATTCCAATTATTTCGGTAATCATTGTTATAATTCTCAAAATGACCATAATCCTATGACTTTAAGTCAATACTTAGAGTCCCAAAAAATTACAAATTCAAATATGACTTTGGGCGAGTATAACGAAAGTCAAAACTTGGGTTATTAGAATTTTGATGATTATGATAATGATTTTTGGCCTCTAATTCCTTATAATAGGAATTTTGAAATGAATTGCAATAGTTTTCAAAATTCCTATAATAATGAGTTTAAGTTTAAGTCCGATGGTAATTTTTAAAGTTCCATTTTCAAGAATTCGCGCCTCGGCCAATGACTTTTGGCGAGGGCTTGCGTATGCTTGAGAATGAGAAAATTGAAAATCATTATCGAGAAGAAAATCGTTGTTGGGAACATGATTTGGATTTATTATTTGAGTCCGACGACGATTTCTCTTCTAAGGTTTTTGAAGTCGAGGAATGTTTTGAACCAAATGAGGACTTGGCGCTTACTTTGGAACAAATCATTGTCGACTTTGACCATTGCGTAATAGATATTGAAAGTGAGGATGAAAATGACGTAATATCTATTTACAATGAAATGATTTATTCTTTGGCCCCCAAAGAAGAACATTTCATCGAAAATAATTTTATTTCTTTTGAAACTCAATTTTCAAGCGATGATGATGCATCTCTTGAGTTTGAATTTCTTTCCTCCCCATTTTCATTTTCTGTTATCGGACCGTCACAAGTACCCGAGGGATCGATTTCAAACTTTAATGTGTTAAACCTTGTCGCCGACGAGGAGTAATTGCTCGACTCGCCTTCTGATAGGCAGGGTTTTTTCGCGGCACAAGAGTCACCTACGCGCCGGTCTTTTATATTCGGCTCACCTGAACTATACCAAAACCTAAATTATGACTACACTCAACGGGTGAGTATAGCGGTAAGTCGGGTATCGAAAATCCACAGAGACAAGATGCTATAATTTAAGTGATTTCATACTCCGAAATAAAAGGGTAAAAGATGATTACAAACTAAAAAGGAAAAAATGCATATAGGGAAAGATTAATCTAGGCAAGGGTAATGAAACTAGATTATGAAAGCGAGTAAAACTATAGGTTGCGTCGAATATCCCTCACCCGAGTTAATTAGTATAAAATGGTTACATGGGTCGACAAGTTATTACAAATGCGTCTCGTTTCAACAGTTAATTAAAACAAGGGTTGTCACGCCCTAAATCATCATAAAAGCCTAATAAGATTTTGGCGTCAACAAATATCCTGAAAATTGCGCACGAAAGTTCGTAAGCACAGGACATACATGATATTCCCCGTTAAATCTCCTAGGCATAATAACTAGGACAACGCACCCGAAATAGACCCATAAACTCCATCACCAAAGCAAAGTAACGCATCAACTCGAGTGAGTTCCATTCAAACACAATCTAATTTAAATTAGTTAGAAAGCATGCTAAAAACGCGATAAATGAAAGCGGTAAATAAACGCGATAAAGCTACACTAGAAAGCAAGTAATCAAAGCATGTAACTAAAGAATGTAAACCTAAATTAGAAAGCTTGTAAATGATCTAGAAAGCAAGAAATGGAGAAATACAAACTATATTAATGGAGAGGATGATGAATAGTCAACTTACACAACAAATGGGGTGTCAAACCAAGTATAAATGAAGAAGAACCATCCAAAAACCCAAACCCTAACCTATTATATCTTCTAAAAACTATCTACAAACGTCCACACCTGTTTATTACATCAAAATTGGCTTATATACCAAGAGGGAATTAAATTAGAAAAGAAAAGAGAAAAGAAAAGAAAAGAAACACAAAATATCTACTGAAAAACAGGGGATCGATCGATCGACCCCTTTGGTCGATCGATCGATCAAGGCCAAAATTTGACAATTCAGAATGATCGATCGATCGATCAAGCAGGGAAGAATGCAGCAGCAGCACACTGCATATTCTCTTCTCTTTTCTTCTCCTCTTTTGATTCATTATTTTTCCCTCTGCTGAAATCGCCGTAACTTCTTCATACGGACTCGAAATCACGCACCGTTCGTGGCCACGCGAAGCTAGCGAGGAGGGATACAATTTTTGTGAGATGTCGGGACAGGTGCCCAAGCTTTGAAATGACTAAAATGCCCTTGAACATGCGATTGTGTACGAAACTTCACCAAAATGCGTCTGAACTTCATACTTAGTACCTAAATACCTACAAAAGCCCAATTATACCTCATATAACATGTTATCAATATAAAATGAGGTTGTCTGGTTAATGGGCATAAATATAAAGATTAAGGCACCCGAGGAGGCTAAAATGCTTAGGTTCGAGAGATAAAATACGCAGTATTTGCGTACTATCACACCCCCTAACTTACATATTGCTAGTCCCTAGCAATGAAATAGGACGCAACAAGAACTACAAGCAAACCAAAAGCAGGAGATAGTACAAAAGTATGTTATAAAAGCAAAAGGCCACTTTCGCGGGCGATTCGATTGCATTTAGCATATGCAATAAGCCGTTAAACCCTTATGTCACCCTAGTGGACGAGTTTCGTCTCGTGAGGGTTTTCAGGGATGGTACCCACAAACATCACACGGTTTCCTCAAAATAAGCCCAAACCAACATGAGAAAATCCCAACAATAGCGAAAAGGATTTCATACGCATTATTAGCAAAGTGAATGAATTCACGCAAAAGTCCAAATCATTAACATTATAGAATGCACCTCATAGAATTGAAACCTTAAAATGTGGGAGGGGGACGAGCACATACAAAGTGTGATTTTGCGAAAAACTTATATAAATCGGATACTAAATAAAGCAAGCATACATTCAATCCTCACGGGCATTACACTCATCAAGTGAATTCACTCGAAACAGGGAGGTAACACACGAAACATGCGGGCTAAAGAGTAAATGGAAATGGAAACTAGGCCACACACATGTCACAAAAGAAGAACGTTATATATAAACTGAAAAACTATAATCTCACTGAAATGATACCGCACACTAAAAGAGGCGAAATGCATTTTCACAGATTATCAAAACTGTTATGACTTTTAAATTACATCAACCTAAGATCACATAGGACTTTATAGGGTTGTAATGTAGGTATGGTTAGGGTATGAAATGAAGGAATGTATGTACGAATTCAAAGTGCTCGGGATGAAAACTCGGGATAATGGGAAAATAACGGGCAATAGCAAAAGTAGAAAATAACTTCCAAAACGCATTAGATATATCATCGGGGAGAGTCATCAAAGCTTATTGAACTATATACACAACATTTACAACTTTCTCTTTTCTTTCTTTTCCTCTTTTTCTAATTTTTTTCTTTTGTTTTCTTTTGCTTTTTGCTTTCTCTTTTTCATCACTTTTTCACTTTTCTTTCTTTGCTTATCAAACTCTCATATGCCTAAATTGCAACCGACATCATAACAACATCATTCAATCCCAAGTAACAATCCAAACAAAGGTATATAAGGTGTATGTATGGTTTATAACTCCAATTTCAACGAAAGGCTATGTTTAGGCTCAAAGGGGTTAATGAGGGTAAACATATAAGGGTGAGGTCAAGGCTAATATGGGTGATATAACTGTTGATGTAAAAAATTAGATCGCTCTAATTATTTAATCACAGATAAATAAATAAGACAAAGAATTTTAAAGTGGTTCAGCCTTATAAGAATGGCCTACGTCCACTGTTATGTTATTGCTGAGTGTTTTGGGAATTCTCGATTATAAGTTCTATCAAGAAATTTCGGTCCCCTTGAATGAGGGTGATACAATGTATTTATAGCCTTGAGGCTATAATCTGAAAGGGTGATACATTAAATGATATACATATGAAGGGGTAATTCATTTAATGCTCTTCAAACGTGTGCGTCAAGATGATAAGCATTCAATGAATAGTTGAACTGTTGATTATCTGGCAATTAATGTTGTGGTCGAGATGCAGCTTGAACCGCCTTAGTTGCTCGTCGTTCAAAAGTTCTTCGTAGAGTTGTAGTTCTTCGGAGCGTTGGAGTTCCTCGGAGAGCTGGAGTTCCTCGGAGAGCTGGAGTTCCTCGGAGTATACTTGTTGCTCGGAGTGAGTCTGATTTGGTCGGGGGAATAGACTTCCTCGTTGCTATTGTTCCAAGTAGATCGACACGTGTCTTCTTGTGATTCGTCTATATCAGCATACTAATTTTGGTATCAACAATAACAAAGAGGGCCTATGATCATTTCACAAAGTTTATGCAATTCTCGAATCAAAACAATATATGAAAATCATGATCAAGTAACACGTTTCAAGTATGAACTCAATTACTAAATGATCAAATGAAAGAATAGTGAGATTACCAACGAATTCAACGTTTTCAAAGAGGAAAGAATAGTGTATACACTCACAAACGACGAAAGGTACAAAGCTTACTCGGTGTAAGTATATAAAATGCAACAAAAGATTACCGAGTTATAAAAATCTTAAACCAAATCAATATAGCAATAAAAGTGCATGTGCTCATGGGATTAAAGTTTAATTCATGAAGTTATTCATAATATCAATAAGTGAGACTAAAGTCTAATAACTTCTAAAATCGAGAACATGCATCATTGGGCTGTCTATTGGATCGGGCAATTATTGAAATTTATCATCGGAAACAAAGGCAAAATGCCCAATAAAGGAGAAAAAAGAAAGAAAATATTTTTGAAAATTTTAAATTTTTCTAAGAAAAGCATACTAAGTAACTAACATGTGAGCAAAAACATGGACTAAATAATGAAATGGATAGAATATCCCACATCCCCTAACTTAAAACCTGACATAATCCTCAATGTTAATTAAGAACGAAGTCAAAGAGAGGAAAATAGCGATATTACCCAAAATTGGAGCGATCCCCATAAGAACAAGTCCAAAGAATCTACAAAACAAGTTAGTATAGCAAAAAAAAATAACAAAAAGTTAACTAATTACACTAAACTAAATTAAAAAGAAAGAATAAAAAGCTAACTATATACTACCTACTATTTAGACTTCACACTAACTGTACACTAGAAGTCTAAAAAGCTGAGGGTCCACCATAAGAACGATTTGACTTTGGAGGATAACCGGTGTACCTCACATACAAGCATGCCCTCTGAAAAATATGAATTCCGTTTTAACAACGGAAGGCATGTGTAAGGCATAAGAAAGGAACCATCGCCAATTAAAAGTTTTGGTGGGATGATGGGGGGTTTGGATTGCACGGGTGACAAAAATAAGTGGGAACCGAGAAAAGCCGAATATTCTCCCAAAGATTTTGAATTTGGAATGGGAGGCGGCGCACACAAAGGCAAAGATGCAATTGTGGAGGGTGACTCGAGCAAGTACTCCTCATCGGCGATAGGGTTTAAAAAATTAAAGTTCGAAACCGAATCATCGGGTACTTGTGACGGTGTGGTAGTAGAGAATGAAAATGGGGATGAAAGAAATTCAAACTCATGAGATGAATCATCATCGCATGAAGTTTGAGTTTCAAATGAAATAATATCATTTTCAATGAAATATTCTTCTTTGGGGGCCAAAGAAGAAATAATTTCATTACAAATAGATATTACATCAATTTCATCCTCACTTTCAATATCTATTACGAGATGGGCAAAGTCTATAATGGCTTATTCCAAAGTAGGTACAAGTACCTCATTTGGTTCAAAACATTCCTCGACCTCGAAAGTCTCGGAAGCAAAATCGTCGTCGGACTCAAATAATAAATCCAACTCATGTTCCCAGGAACGATTTTCTTCCCGATAACGATTTTCAATTTTTTCATGCTCATACATACGCAAGCCCTCACCGAATGTCATAGGTCGAGGTGCGGATGCATTAGAATGGGAACTTTGAAAATTACCATTGGACTTAAACAAAAACTCATTATTATAGGAATTTTGAAAGCTATTGCAATTCGTTTCAAAATTCCTATTATAAGGAGGTAAAGGCCCAAAATCATTATCATCATCATCAAAATTCCAATAACCTAAATTTTAACTTTCGTTATACTCGCCCAAAGTAATATGTGAATTTGCAAATTTTTGGGATTCTAAGTATTAACCGAAAGTCATAGGCTTGCGAGAATTTTGAGAATTATAACAATGATTACCGAAAGAATTGGTATAAGACATGCTTACTCCAAAAATGGCTCGAAATGACGAATTCCACAAAGTAAGTGCGCGCGGGAAATTCAAGCGTTTCTAAGTGCTCAAATGTGGAAGTCCTGCAAAATATTAGCAAATAATACAAATAGGAAAAAAATACTATGAAATACTAAATCAAATAAAGTCTAAAGCAAACAAGTCCCCGGCAACGGCGCCATTTGATAGGTAGGATTTTATCGCGGCGCAAGAGTCAGTTACGCGTCGGTCGTTTTATATTCGGCTCACTTGAACTATACAAAAACCTAAATTACGACTACACTCAACGGGTGAGTATAGCGGTAAGTCGGCTATCGAAAATCCATAGAGATAAGATGCTAGAATTTAAGTGATTTAATACTCCGAAATAAAAGTGTAAAAGATGATTACAAACTAAAAAGGAAAAGATGCATAAAGGGAAAGATTAGTCTAGGCAAGGGTAATGAAACTAGATTATGAAAGCGAGTAAAACTATAGGTTGCGTCGAATATCCCTCACCCAAGTTAATTAGTATAAAATGGTTACATGGGCCGACAAGTTATTACAAATGCATCTTGTTTCGACAGTTAATTAAACCAAGGGTTGTCACGCCCTAAATCATCATAAAATCCTAATAAGATTTTGGCGTCAACAAATATCTCAGAAATTACGCACGAAAGGTCGTAAGCACGGGACATACATGATATTTCGTAAACTCCATCACCAAAGCATAGCAACGCGTCAACTCGAGTGAGTTCCATTTAAACACAACCTAATTTAAATTAGTTAGAAAGCATGCTAAAAACGCGATAAATGAAAGCGATAAAGCTACACTAGAAAGCAAGTAATGAAAGCATGTAACTAAAGCATGTAAACCTAAATTAGAAAGCTTGTAAATGAACTAGAAATCAAGAAATGAATAAATACAAACTATATTAATGGAGAGGATGATGAATAATCAACTTACACAACCAATGGGGTGTCAAACCAAGTATAAATGAAGAAGAACCATCCAAAAACCCTAACCTATTCTATCTTCTAAAAACTATCTAAAAACGTCCATACCTGTTTATTACATCAAAATTGGCTTATATACCAAGTGGGAATTAAATTAGAAAAGAAAAGAGAAAAGAAAAGAAATACAAAATATCTGCTGAAAAACAGGGGATTGATTGATCGACCTCTTTGGTCGATCGATCGATCAAGGCCAAAATTTGATAATTCAGAATGGTCGATCGATCGACCAGAAGCATCGATCGATCGATCAAGCAGGGCAGAATGCAGCAACAACACACTACATCTTTTCTTCTCTTTTCTTCTCCTCTTTTGATTCATTGTTTTTCCCTCCGTTGAAATCGCCGTAACTTCTTCATAAAGACTCGGAATCGCGCACCGTGTGTGGACACGCAAAGCTAGCGAGGAGGGCTACAATTCCGTGAGATGTTGGGATAGGTGCCCAAGCTGTGAAATAACTAAAATGCCCTTGAACGTTCGATTTTGTACGGAACTTCACCAGAATGCGTCTGAACTTCATACTTAGTACCTAAATACCTACAAAAGCCTAATTATAGCTCATATAGCATGTTATCGATATAAACTGAGGTTGTCTGGTTAACGGGCTTAAATATAGAGATTAAGGCACCCGAGGGGACTAAAATGCGTAGGTTCGAGAGATGAAATACGCTGTATTTGCGTATTATCACCTTCCATGAAGGCATCCTTGCCCTCATGTGCGCCACCTCCCATTCCAATTTCAAAATCCTTGGGAGGATATTCATCTTTTCTCAGTCCTCACATGTTTTTGTCACCCGTTCAATCCAAATCCCCCATCTTCCCTCCAAAACTTTTAATTGACGATGATTCCTTTCTTACGCCATACACATGCCTTACGTTGTTCAAACAAAATTATTATTTTTCGGGAGGCATGTTTGTGAGTGAGGGTACACCGATTATCCTCCAAAGTCAAATCGTTTTCATGGTGGACCCTCAACTATTTAGACTTCTAGTGTACAATTAGTGTGAAGTCCAAATAGTAGGTTGTATATAGTTAGCTTTTTATTATTTCTTTCTTTAATTTTTTCTTCCTTTTAATTTAGTCTCTTATAATTAGTTCACTTTTTGTTATTTGTTTTTGTTATGCTCGGTACTAACTTGTTTTGCAGATTCTTTGGACTTGTTCTTATGGGGATCGTTCCAATTTTGGGTAATATAACTATTTTCCTTTCCTTAACTTGGTTCTTAATTCACATTGAGGACAATGTCATGTTTTAAGTTAGGGGGTGTGGGATATTCTATCCATTTCTTTGTTTAGTCCATGTTTTTGCTCACATGTTAGTTACTTAGTAAGCTTTTCTTAGAAAAATTCAAAAATTTCAAAAAGATTTTCTTTCTTTTTTCTCCTTTATTGGGCATTTTGCCTTTATTTTCGATGATAAATTTTAATAATTGCCCGATCCAATAGATAACTCAATGATGCATGTTCTCGATTTTAGAAGTTATTAGACTTTAATCCTCAATCATTGACATTATGAATAAATTCATGAATTAAACTTTTATCCCATGAGCACCTGCACTTTTCTTCCTTTATTGATTTGGTTTAAGATTTTTATAACTCGATCATCTTTTGTTGCATTGTATATACTTACACCGAGTAAGCTTTGTACCTTTCGTCGTTTGTGAGTGTATACACTATTCTTTCCTTTTTGAAAACGTTATAGTCGTTGGTAATCTCTCTATTCGTTCATTTGATCGTTCATTATTTGAGTTCATATATGAAATGTGTTACTTGAGCATGATTTTCAAAGTTTATTTTGACTCGAGAATTTCGTAAACTTTATGAAATGATCGTAGGCCATCCTTGTTATATCACCCATATTAGCCTTGACCTCACCTCATATGTTTTCCCTCGTCAACCCCTTTGATCCTAAATATAGCCTTTCGTTTCATAACCCCAAATCTCATAACCAACTCCAAATTGGAGTTTTAGCCCATATATACACTTTTCATACCTTTGTTTGGAATGTTACTTGTGATTGAATGATGTTTGTTGTGTTGCGGTTGCAATTTAGGCATGTGAGAGTATGAAAAGTAAAGAAAATAAATTAGTGAAAAAGAGAAAACAAAAGGCAAAAGAAAACATGACAAAAAGAAGAAAAGAAAGAGAAGTTTGTATACGTTGTGTACATAGTTCAATAAGCTTTGATTGCTCTCCAAATGATATATCCAATGCTTGTTTTGAAAATTGTTTTCTAATTTTTTATATTAACCGCATTCTTTCCATTATTCCAAGTTTTCATTTCGAACACTTTGAACCCGTACATACATATCCTTCTTTTCGTACCCTAGCCTAGCCTACATTACAACCCTATTAAAGTCCTATGTGATCTTAAGTAGATGTAATTCAAAAGTCATAATAGTTTTGATAATCTGTGAAAATGCATTTCGCCTCTTTAATGTGCGGTATCTTTCATTGAGGTTATAATTTTTAATTTCCTATATAGCGTTCTTCATTTGTGACATGTTTGCGGCCTAGTTTTCACTTACATTTACTCTTTATGCCCGCATGTTCCGTGTGTTAACTCCCTGTTTCGAGTGAATTCACTTAATGAGTGTAATACCCGTGAGGATTGAATATATGCTTGCTTTATTTAGTATCCGATTTATATAAGTTTTTGCCAAATCACACTTTGCATGTGCTCACTCCCCTCCCACATTTTAAGGTTTCAATTCTATGAGGTGCATTCTATAATGTTAATGATTTGGACTTTCGTTTGAATTCATTCATTGTGCTAATAACATGTATGAAATCTTTTTCGCTATTATTGGGCTTGTCGCATGTTGGTTTGGGCTTATTTTGAAGAAATCATATGATGTTTGTGGGTTTCATCCCTGAAAACCCTCACGAGACGACACTCGTCCATTAGGGTAACCTAGGGATTTAACGGCTTTTTGTATACACTAAATGCAATTGAATCGCCCACAAAAGTGGCCTTCTGCTCTTATACCATATTTCTGTACTTATATCCTACTTTTGGTTTGGTTTTAGTTCTTTTTGCATCCTATTTCATTGCTAGGGACTAGCAATGTGTAAGTTAGGGGTGTGATAATACGCAAACATTGCGTATTTCATCCCTCGAACCTATGCATTTTAGCCCGCTAGGGTGCCTTAATCTCTATATTTAAACCCGTTAACTAGTCAACCTCTGTTTTATATTGTTAACATGCTATATGAGGTATAATTGGGCTTTTGTAGGTATTTAGGTACTAATGTGAAGTTTGGATGCAATCCGGCTAAGTTCTGTACATATCCGCACGCACAAGGGCAATTCGGTCAATTTACAATTTAGGTACCTAGCCCAACATGTCATGGAAGTTATCCCTCCTCACAAGCTTTACGTGACCGCGAACGATGCACGAATCCGATCCCTAACGAAGAAGTTACGACGATTTTAGCGGAAGATAAAACCAAATAAATCAAAGCAGGGGAAAACAGGGGGGAGCCATACCTGTTTGATCGATCGATCCCCTGTTTTCTGAGATATTTGCCCTTTTCTTTTCTTTTTCCTTTTCTCTTCTATTTTAATTCCAACTTACTATATAAAAGATTTTTGTTGTAAAATCTAGGATAATTAGATTTTAGATAGTTTAGGTTAGGGTTTGGGGGGGGGGGGGGGGGTTGAGTGCTCATTCTTCTTCCTCACTTGGTTTGACACCCATTTGGGTTTAAAAGTTGACTATTCATCGTCCCTACTAATTAATATAGTTTGTATTTCTTTAATTCTTGCTTCGTAGTTAGTTTACTTGCTTTCATTTACTTACTTTGTAGTGTAGTTTTATTGCGTTTATTTATCGCGTTTTTAATATGCTTTCTAGCTAAGTTAGTCTAGGTTGTGTCGGATTGAACATCTTTCGGGTTTACATGTTGCTTTGCTTTGGTGATGGGGTTTACAGATCTATTTCGAGTGCGTTGTCCTAGTTATGGCGCCTAGGAGATTTGACGGGGTATATCATGTATGTTCCGTGTTTACAACCTTGCTTGCGTAATTTTTAGGGTATTTGTTGATGCCAAAATCATATTAGGCTGTTATGCGAATTTAGGGGTGTGACAACTCTTGATTCAATTAACTGTCGAAATGAGACGCATTCGTAATAACCCATCGACCCATGTAACCATTTTATACTAATTAACTCGGGTGAGGGATATTCGACGTAACCTATAGTTTTTACTCGCTTTATTAGTTTAACTTTATTTTCCCCTGCCTAGTATAAACTTTCACTTTCTGCATCTTTTCCTTTTTTGTTGTAATTATTTTTTTCGCCTTTATTCCTGAAGTATTAAACCCTATAAATTCTAGCAACTCGTCTCTGTGGATTTTTTATACCCGGACTTGGCCGCTATACTCACCCGTTGAGTGAAGTCATAAGTTTAGGTTTTTTGTATTGAGACGGTGAACATAAAATAATGATCGGCATTTGATGCACGCCGCTTTTCACCCTCGATCAGAGTCCTCTCTTTCTTATTAGGTTTGTTGTTCATTTATAGTGTTTTTTGCACATGCAACGTAAATGCTATTTCATAACTATTGGTGGTTACTCATTTGTTTGAGTTTTTTCGCTTTGGTGCACTAATGCCCGAGTTTGAATTGTAGTATGCTTCCATTTTGAATAACACGCTCCAACTAGTTACAAGTGACACATGCATGCTACCCGCTATTTATATTTATAAATTAGTGCTACACTACTTTTTTCATTTTTAATATTACATGATAATACATCAGTGGTTAGGGTTAATATGGTGCAAACATTAAGAACGTGCAAGTGTTTGTATATGTGTGCATGCGTGTGTGTGCGAGGAATGAAATCATCATATCCACGTCTTGGAAAAGATGAGAATGAGTCATTCTGATGAGATAAGCTAGCTAAAAGTGTGCGAAAACAACTAAAATGCGAGCGGGATACTAGATTGTAGCGCCATTATAGAAAAGTGAGCACACATGTCACGGAACCACAAATAAGTTATAAATGTAAAGAATCTAGTTATATGAGCAAGATAAACTAAACATGTGAGTCGAATACTAATACACAAACATGAATAAGAATTAGATGGATAAAGGATGGCTTGAATTCCAAAATTGATTTTGAGACACCTACGTAGCAGAAAATGACATCAAAGTCCAGTAGTTCGTAAGGAAAATGAGGTGAGGTCTAAAACATAGTCTGAATTTAGAACATATCTCTTATTTTTATGGAAAAAGTGTGCTAAGTGTCGTGAAAGTGTATATAAAACGAGATAACCTTAAATTGGGAACCAACATATCAACCCTTTTTAGGGGGGTTTTGATTTATAAAAGTAGGTTTGAGGCTATACATTATAAAACGGTGAAATTAGTGATGAAAGAAGAAAAAATCCAACTATGAATATGCTACAAAATACCAAAGTATATTGAAATGAAAACTAGTAAGCAAAGTAGAATGAAAAGGGTTTAAACATTCAAGGCTATTTAAATTTTATTTTTAGGACTTTTGTAGGCTAATTTTGGAGTGTAGGTAGTGGTGGTGGAGTGTTGGATAGTGGTAAGGTAACTATGAGGAAGAGAATGTTGGAAGAAAATGGTGAAAGTGATACGTATTGAATTTGAGGAAACTATCGCACTGATTTCGAGGTTGAGGTCCTCCTCAAATGTGGTGAGGTTTTCCTTAAATAGGAACAATCTAAATGAGAAAAAGTACTAATCTACCTCCATGGGTATGCCATTGGAATACTCCATATCCTTTTTATCGCCAGGGTGGCAAGACTTGGTGGTCAAGGAAACTCCCACATACTTTTAGGCATATGAGGTGTCCTGATAGGCAAACATAAATGATTTTTTGGACATGAAATGGGAATTGTAGGTTCGATTCGTGCACGGACAGGACTGTTGAAAAGAGTACTTAGATCTCTATGAAAATGTGTTGAGATACTTTTGGGTTTGGGAGTTGACTAAAGTTAAACAGGGTTCATAGAGTGCGGTAGTTCTTCGGTTAGGGTTTGAAGGAGGATCGGGGGTCCAAGACTTAAAGAGACTTTTAAAGACCCTACAAAGAAGTGTGGGGGTGTCTACAGTGGGGCTCACATGGGGTCCATTATAAATATCAATCAATGCATTGCTCATAAATCAACAGGTTTCCCTTGTAGGTATAATTAAAGGGTCTCTAGAATTCCTTTATATCGTATGTGTGTTTGTGAAGTGTTGTTTTTCTCTCTTATGTGATTGCGTGAATGAAATATAGAAAGGGAAATACTAGGGGGAGCATTTTTGGATCCTTTTTTAGATCTAGTGATGTGTCAAGGACAGATTGGGTGGTATTTTTAGTTAACATGGGTTCCATTACAAACAATATTCAATGTGTGCATAACACATCACCGGGTTAAAAAAAAGGTCCCTTAGTATTTCTTATAAAAAATAAAGACATTTTATCCAAATACTTTTCTATCCAATCGAGATAAAAAGGAAGTAAACAAGACATATTTGTACCTTTAGGACATATTTTTGTATCTCACTGTTAGTGATACAATAAAAAAAGGACAGTCCTTATCAAAAGACGTACGTGATTTGGTAAACATTAATGAATGATTATTTTGCATGCTTTAAATTTTCATAATATTATTTTCTTTATAATTTAACTTTTTTGTATGTTTTTATTAATCAAATTTTCATTTCATTTTATCCAAAACTGTTTCTAATTATTGATAATGATATTTTAAATTTTATTTTTACCTAAAACTTTTTCTAATTTTTGTTAATGTATATTTTAGGTCTATATATAGTGAGTAATTATTCACAAATTCAGTATTATTTTATACACTAATAGGGTTAATATGTAACATTTATAAAAGCATAAAATGAAGGTTTATTCAAATTAATCCATGTTACATGTTTATGTATTTAGTTAGTATTGAATTATGGGGGTCTAAAAACTATTATTGTACAAGCATTCAGCTCTCTGCGCGAACGGTCTAAATGAAGGGAACATAAAAAACATAAATAAAAAATTAAGTTCAAAATATTCAACATAAATAAAAAGCAATGAAGGGAAAATGATCGTTTGACATTAAAAAAAAGATAAATGAAAAGTAAAGAAAAAACGATAAATAAACGGAGAGAAAATGATATATATAAATGAAAGGATAGAGATTGATGAGAGTAATCAAATAAAAGTGAAGACTTCAAATGTTGATACATGACACAATGAGAGAGTCCAACAATACTCAATTTTACTATATTGTATATAAATTTAACGGGTATACGTAGAATTACTCTTGTTAGAACGAGGAACGTAATAAACCTGCAATACCACACTACTTACGAAGAAGCATAATATATTTGTAATCATAGATCACAACCCGTAAGGAGAAAAATAGTACCATGTGTGGAGGGCACTACGTGTATGTGATCAACAAAAACAAAAATAAAAACATGTATGTACATTCAAGATTTTTGTTTGTGTAGTGGAAAACATGTGAGACACGTATCGCACACGCGTCGTGTCCTTATTTGTGTTGAGTATGGACACATGGTGCCCTCCATACATGATATTATTTCTCCGTAAGGAGTTTAAATTCATTGATATAGCTTAAAAGTGAATCATAGTCACCTTCTTACTGCAATTGGTGAGACATTAAAATAATATTCCATCCATCTCAATTAAGAGTTCATTATTCTTTTTTTGTCTGTCGTCCCAAATTAATAGCTCACTTTTCTTTTTTAGACATAATCAACGAACCAAACTATAATAAACAAGTGTTGATCATAGGCATTAACCGAGTGTATCCTTAATCTTTATAAAAAAAAAAACTCCTAAAATTTGGAATGGGGGAGTAAATAAATATTTAAGTAAAATACCCCAATAGTCTATTGCCTTTCCCTTAGTCTCAATTTATCCCCTTACCCTTCCATTGTCTCAATTTAGTCCCTTATCTTTCAAATTGGTTCAATTTCATCCCTCAATTAACAGACATCCAAATTTACTAACAACATAAGGGGCATTGTGGTATTTTATATGTTAAATCACTCATCTCTCCTCAGCACCCCACTTTGGCAGCAAAAAACAACTTTCTTATTATATAATACATCCAATGCAGCCTTAAAGTCCATGAAAAATAACAGAAAATGGAGGAAAAATAAGGTAAAAACAAAGCAAAATAGCCACATATAAAATGGTCTTTTAGTCCATGAGATCATATCAACTTACATCCACCAAAAGAAGTAAAATTCAATACATATCCTACATATGGATCCAAAAAGTCCAAAATACATATCCATTAGACATTTTAAAAATTACTTCAAAATCCCCAACTATCTAAAATCTAATGAATACATTAACCTTGACTTTGAGTGCTTCCACTTGCATTGGTTGTCCTTGATGGGTTTAAATACACTAGTTTCTTAACCTTCATATTATTGGAAGAAAGAATAATCATATTCAATTTAAAGTTAATTTGATATGTGTAATAATAAACTACTCAAGAAAGTGTAAGCAACATTAAACTTACATGAAGTTTTTTCCTTCCATCTCCTTTCTTGTTAATTGTTGAATTTTCCTTCCCTTTGCAACCTCTTCTATTATGTCCACTATTCCCACACTTGATGTAGTGCATTTCCATACCAAACTTACCAAAATTTCCCACTTTTCTACCTTCTCCATACTCCCCATGCCTCTTTTTTTTGTCTACGAGGTTGCGCAGTCACAGTGGGATCGACTAAAGACATCTTTTTAGAATATGGCCATAAATCTTGCCCATTTATTGGGCATATGATATGTCCATATGTCCTCAAATATTTAGACGTATGGTAACACTCATTGACTTAGTTCTCAACCTTGTCACTATGAAAAAGAATTGCGAAAATTCCATGGGCATATGGAATTCCACTTAGTCGCCACTTCCTGCAAGCGCAAATTTTGTCACTTAAATTCACTACATATTGCACTTGAGGGCCACTAACTTGAAATAGTGACTCGCCTTCCCATTCACAAATAAAATTTATAGAATCTTCAAAAAATTTATTTAGTTTCTTCATAATTCGAGGGCAAATGATACTTGGATGCTTCAACCTCTCCTCTCTATTCTTTGTAATCCCAATCATCAATAGATTTTTAATTATTTTTTAATAATGCGATGATAGGTTTATCCCTTGATTCAGAATAAATGAATTGAAGACCTCAGAATGATTGCTAATTAGAACATCACACTTGGGGAAGGTTGAGAAATGAGCTATAAACCAATGCTTTAGGTTTACTCCTGAATCCAACCACCCATATGCATCCCCATGGTTTTTTTAAAGTATTCTATGGTTCTAGCTCTTGCATAATGCCAAAATAAATTCTTCAAATGTTGACCTCTATGCTCTTTCTTGAAATTGTTGTGATGATGTCTAACACAATATCTATGGTGACAATGTGGCAAAATAGTTTCTAAAGCAAGAACCAGGCCCTATCAAATTAACAACCCAAAAATTCTATCAAAAACTACCACAATGACTTATTAGTGAAATTAGTAATGAAATATATACCTTGTGTTGATCATTAATGAATGTCCATTATTTGAAGGGGGAAATGTCATTTGAAAGACATTTAAGAAACCACTTCCACGATTCCTTGCATTTCTTTTAAACTACTCCCTATGCAAAGGGATACATTCCATCATTTATATCAATAAAAATAGTATATATATATATATGCTACATATATGCTACTGTATGCATATATGCAACATATATGCTATTGTGTGCATATATGAATACAGTTATTCCATATATGTTGCATATATGCTACTATGTGCATATATGCATACAGTTATTACATATATGCAACATATATGTTACTGTATGCATATATGATGCTGTGGGCATATATGCATATAGTTATTGCATATATGTTGTGTATATGCAATAATAAGGGAGAGTTCGTACAATTATTGCATATTTACACTCATTGCATATATGCATATAGTGTGCAGGGGAGAGTTTGGTCAAAATAGATTACCTGGAAATGGCCTTTTTAGAAAGCATCCATCCAACCCAGTAATAGGCCTACACCCATTGAGAAAACCTTGCTTCAATGGTTGTAAACACACACACACACACACACACACACACACACACACACACACACACATATATATATATATATATATATATATATATATCCTCTTGAATATTTTTCTCTTCTTTCCTGTAACACCTTGTAATTCTAAGGACTGAGAATTTAATTATTTGGGGGAGAAATAATTCTTATTTAAATTGGAGAGATCTAAATTTATGATTTGGAGAATTAATTTGAATTGGAAGAATTATTTAAATTTGGAGACTTAAGATTTAATTATTCAAATTATTATTGTGTCGCATTTTTTAGGTCGAAATTTAGAGAATATTATAAAGTATTTCGGATGATAATTCTGAGTGCACGGTTATTTTCGGAAGGGTCGAGATAGTCAGAAAAGAGTACCCGGGAGTAGTAATCGGGTCTCAGGATATTTTTAGACATAACCAACCCCACACAGGGGTGTTCGGGTCATTTGGGCTTAGCCCATAAGCCAAAAAATGGGATTAGGATTTATAAACCTAATTGTAAGTGTATGGAACGGTAGTTAGCATAACTCTAAACCTAAAAATTGAGAGCAAGACAGAGGGAGCAATTCGGGATCAACAAGGAGTCTTTGGGAGACAAATTAATGAGCAATTGAGGGTATTCTTTGTGGAATCATCATCAACACCAAAGGAATCAGACTCTATGATTGTTAAGGCAAGTGGTTAATTTGTTGTAGTTGTAATTTTGTGATAACCAAATCATATTATAGTGATGTGTATAATCAAATCCGTTTTTGGGTGTGTGTTGGCAATTAAAATGGCTTTTTCGAATTAAAGCAATATGTGTAGATTAATTACTCAATTGATGTGAGACTATAATATGGGACTGTTGAAATCAGATTGTAGGGTGAAAATTAGTAAGTATTGATGACTAATTTCGAATCTGAATGATGAATTGAAATCAATGGAATAAACCCGAAAAATACCCAATTTGGTAAATATTAGATTGATGTAAATTTATTTATGATTCAAGGTTTTAGGGTGTTTAGAACCTACTATATGATGAATTGAATGTTGATTGTGATTGGGTAAATGTTGGGAAGTGAGTTAAAAATCTCGAGGTTTCAAAAATAGTGAAAAACAGTATCGGGGAAGAAGATGGATATCTAGTCGATCGATCAATCGACCCAATTAGTTGATCAATCGACCCCTTCAATTATTGTAAAACATGAGATTTTAAATCTTTTCATCAGGTCGTGTGGGCGCTGACCTCATATTTTTCTGATTTTTTTGGATTTGATATGATTTTTCTACGAAAGGGGCCGTGAGACCGACATCTTTAGGAAGAAATAAATTCGGGTTATTTTTAGATGTCCGTAGATGAGTGAAGGACTTTGGAAAAATATTAAGGAATATTATCTTACCCTTGGATTAGATAGGGATGGATTTGGGGTATGAATTTAGGAGTGTTTAGAATGAACGACACTCGAAAATATATAAACGTAGTCGAATGGGAATTTCAGATGAATTTAGCATATGGGCTGGTATCTTAAGGTGAAATTTAATTGTTAGAAATTAAATGGAACCTAATACTTAGAGTCTTATGGGATGAGTATTAAGGAATATTAAATTTAATACTAGTGTCAAACTTATTAACGAAATTTGGTGAAATAAATTCTAAAGGGTTAAATTACAGGCCAAGTGAATACGTCCGGGGATTATAGTTGAGTGTCACTACTTGAATAAATTAATTAATGTGAGAAATTAATTCATTAGGAGTCCGGGAATAGACCCGGCTATTTCAGGTTGGTGCTACAAGTTTCTGGCACGGGATAACCGGTGTATTTAATATATATGCGGTGATATATATATATATATATATATATATATATATATATATATATATATATATATATATAATTGAAAATTTATAAATATTGGTGAGAATAATATTTATTGGAATACATACCCCTATAGTGCTATCACGGGAGGTTGCGCGATGTGGGTGAATCCCCTGACTTGAGGAGCTGGGAGAGTATAGTTCCCAAGTTATAATCATCCAGATTATGGGTGAGAAGTTTTGGGTATGATTTGCTCTCACTTTCAGGTAGGAGTTATAACCGTCTCCATTACACTTGTATTATCACCAAGTTCGTGAGAGAGTCTAACTTGGGGTGACCGAGTTAGAGTGAGTTATTGGAGTGATAGCATTTTAGAGAAAGCATCCGGTGAGTTATTACTCGGGAGGATGGTTATATATATGACATGTGTGTGAATGTTGTAATATATGATACGTATATATTATGTAGATTTATATACTGGTAAAATACATAGTGTAATTGTCTTATATATTATGCGTATATAGAAGTGTAGATATTTTATATACGAGAAAACTGGATGAAGTGAATGGTATTAATTATATATAACTAATAAGACAATTATATAGGTGAATTTAAAAGTAATTAATTAAGTTAATGCCATAATTAACTTAGGAAGTAATATTGCGACTTACTCGGGTTAGAGTAGGATGTCGGGAAGTGCATACCAAGGCTAGTTAGACGGGGTAGTGTAACTAGGGTGGTTAAATAAGAAGAGTTAGGTGTGCACATTAGTGGAGGGATGAGTCTGTCCTCAAGAGAGTGCGACACTAACCTAAATATAAAGAGCATTCATGCATTTTAAATTGCTGCATTTTAATTCACTTGCTAAATATTTTCAAAATATTTTGGGTTCTAACCCTTGCTATAAAAATATTTTCAAAAATTTTTAGGCGTCCAGCCACAGGGATGCTAGACTTGATATCTATTCCAGGGACACGCAGCTGCTGCACATGTAAATATTAGCAGGAGTTTGGATTAGAAGCTTCATCCCTTTGTTCCTACATTAGGGATTTATTCTCAGTCACTATTCATGTAGCGTATGTTGCCCAGTTATTTTCAGATTCAGTTTTGGGATTATTTATTGTTGGATATTGATTTACATTGGGATTTTAGCCGATGGTTTATTTGGCAAGTCTTTTATTAATGATTCAGTTTGTTTCAGTTCCGGATGGTGTGAATGGTTAGTTTATATTTTTGCATTTTGTGTTTGTTTAATTAAAAAGATAAAATTTGACACTAGCTTTTTGAATACTAGGTGGTTAGAAATCTTTTAAAAAGTTTTCGACAGTGATGCTAAGAATGAACCAGATGATATTCTTATTTAATTTGGTATAGGACTGGTCACCCGGTATTTTATTAAGTGGGGTGTCACATTCCCTTGATCATCTATGCAATCCTTTTCATAAAAAATAATTATAGATCATAGCATAGCCTTATTTAACTCCTTATAATAATGCCAAATCATTCTAAATTGTTCCTTATGAGTTCCATTTATCACAGCCTTGGCCTTCATCTTAGCCCTATAAACCTGACTCTTTGTAACGCCAACTTTATATTCCTTTTTAACAGTTTCTTTAAATGCTACCAAAGAAAGCTCATGATTTGACTTAAAAATGTCGAGATATCTTTTAGCCAACTAAGATGATGCCACATTCTTATTTTGATAAGCATGCCTACGATTTGAATGAACATCATTTATAGTTCTAATATGAATTGTGTCCTCACCTGGTAACTTGGGTGTATATAGAAACCACCCACAAAGGTCTTTGCATTTAACCCTTACTCTAAACTTATCATTCTTAAAAATATGTAATTGCTTTCTTGTTTGAGATTGAATACTCTCTAACATCTTCTCTGAAAGATGCAGTTGATGGAAATCTCATCCTAAGTGTAAAGTTAAGTATTTTCAAGTTCCTCTCAACTTGAAATGACTGAAATCTAGGTTTTTCTCCTTCCTTATTCTCATCAGATGAATCAATGCTCCTTATATAGTCTGAATCAGAATAGTTCAATGTAAAAACTTTAGTATCTTTTACTTTACAATCAATTGCACTCACATTAACATCATAATAATTACCATCTGATGAGAAGTCATCACTAAAATTAGTTGATTCATTCACATCAATTGACTCATTCACGTCAAATTGAACATCAATTGACTCAATCGCATCAAATTGAATATCAATCAACTCATTCACATCAAATTCGTCAACAACAACATTTAAATCCTCATCTCCGGCTCACTCCCAAGTAACCTCAACACCCTCATTTGACATAATATAAACTTCAATTAACCTACGATTTGCAACCCATGGAACATTTGTAAAGCATGAGTATCACTTCCTACTAGCCTCAATCCATTCTTAATATTTAGATAAGGAACTTTATACCAACAAGTTTTGACATTTGGATAACCTAAAGCATTTGCTATAGCATAAATTTCCATTAAAGAAAATTCATCATGATAAACATTATCAATGTTGTGAACAAAACCACCAACATACTTTTCATATGGCATTCCTCCAAAATTACCACCATGATGAAACTTCAAAGTAAATTGATTTGAATCCTTCCCTATCATATGAAAAAAAAAATGGATTGGAACACTAGAAGATTTTTATTACTCTAACATAGAAATCAGAATCCAAGATAATATTTGAGTGACAATTAAATGACAAACTAACCGTAAAATGTCTTTGGATTGTGCAATGCATCATCACCAGCCCTAATCTCCCACCCAAACATGGTTATTTTCACTCCAATGTAGGATGAGAGAGCTGAAGTGTATTAGTAAAATGTCTCTAATGAGTTACCTGCTACCTCCTAATGCATCTAAACTTATCATTCTTAACAAATGTTTGACAATGGTATTTTGCTACAATAAAATAGCAGACCCTCAAAGTTTGTAAACCCTTTTGGTTAACAATGGAAGCTAAATGAGAATACCCATTTGACTGTAACTCGTTTTGTGTAAGCCACCCGACTAAATTAGAATTGGGTTCCAAAATACCATAAATGCCCATTATGCCCTTAGTAAATTTGGAGGTCTATTAACTGAGGAATAAAATTGAAATAATTTAAAAAATAAGGACCTAAATTGAGACCAACGAAATATAAAAAAAAGTGTTGGTTCACCTAAATATTTATGTTAAATCCTACCAACTTTTAGCAATTTGTAAATCAAAGACTCTTCTTCTTTATGTGTACCACACGTGGCGCGCACTCGTTCTGTTTGCTACGTCACTACAACTACCTTCTTAATTCCTTCCGACGCTTCTTTTTAAGAACGGGAAGTTATCAATTCTCTTTCTTCAAAGGATCCTAAATAAATCGTTATTTTTTCTCCAGCCGGCCAACCCATAATTCTTGTTCCTGTAAAAAATAAATCGTTATCTTTTTCTCTATACAATCTTTCTCAACTCATTTGGGCCATGAATCCAGAATAGTAAGTTCGTATCATCGATTATGTATCTGTTTAGATTTTAATATTTTTAGGTATCCGTTTAGATCTGATGTTTTTTATTCACTTCATATAAATATTGAATTTGTTTGTCCAGTGCTGGTCCACGATTCAGTTTTTTTTTGTTGTTTTGACTTGTTGGGATTGTAAGATTTGATGTTGCTTCATAACTTAGATCTAGGTGAGTTGATTTTAGATCCATTCAATGGGTAGGGTCAATTTTGTTTGGTCCAGATTAAAAAAAGACTAATTCAATCAAATGATTATTTTTATGAAAAATATGATCTTCCAACATGTTTGAATTTTCTTGCAAATTACTCGCTTAAAATTAAAAATAATTGCGGATGAAAACAGCAGACTTTGTGATAGCTGATAACTGGGTGTTTGAAATTAATAATTAGAGAACTTGTCTAGGGCCCCTAGGATGAGGAGGTATTTTTGTGCGCGGCCAAAAACTTAAATTGTTAATATGACACGTACTTTAGCTAATATGACATGTATTGTAGTCTAATATGATATGACATGTAAACTTTGTTATATTACAGACATTGGATTTGCAAAATATGTTATGATTAATTTTCAGGACGCAACCTAAAGTTCAAAAGTTGTTGGATTGCGTACAAAATCTGTTGAGTTTGAGGGATTTATGATTACAGGCTCCCTGGATAATGAGAATTAATGATTTATATATGTGCATGAATTTGGCAAACTAGTTATCCTTTGAAAGACTGTTATGTGATGAATTTACAATAGTAATTGATAATGCATTTGTAAATGGTGGGTGCATTGTGCATGTTGGATGGTACTAAGCATAGCTGAAAACTGACTAATTGGTGGAAGCGATTATTGCTTGTGTGGTTATTAATTGGTTTATCTTTATGTTTGGCTGAGAAATTTAAGGAAAGGAAAATTCGAAGCCTAGTGTATGTTAGCGCTTTGATATCCAGTGATATTAATTCACCTTTTAACTGTACTATCTTTACTTTAGCTTAGCAGAAGTTTTTTTAAATTTGGATCCCAAATAAGTTGCACTTACTGACTGGGTGAGAGAAGTTACAATTTTTAACTGTTGAAGTTGTAGTGATCAATCGTTCGGATGATAATATTGATTTAGTTCTGTTGAGTCAATAATGTCATTCTAGTATTATTTATTACCTTTGAGGGTAAAAAAATCTTGTGCTCTTTTGCAGCGACTACCTGTTTAAGCTTTTGCTCATTGGAGATTCAGGTGTTGGTAAATCATGTCTCCTTCTGAGGTTTGCTGTAAGTTCTTAAAATGTCTTATTGTTACTTTTCTTTTTGCGGTCCAACTGGTCTGCTTTCTTCATTTGTATCTCATATTGTTCTTTTGCTGCTGTAATCCTTACGGTGAGGAACTAATGGTTTTAATTTTGACAATAACTAATTTTATGTGCATGTGTAAATATTAATACTGATAACAACTTATTTTATTCTAACGTTTTTTGCAATCGTCATCTTGTATTTCAGGACGATTCGTACTTGGAAAGTTACATTAGCACAATTGGTGTTGATTTTGTAAGCAATCATTTTTCTTGTCTTTGGGATGACAGTGGTTACTGTGAAACGTGTGTTGATTACTTTTTTTTTTTTTGTTATGTCTTTTGACAGAAAATCCGCACTGTAGAGCAGGATGGGAAAACCATCAAACTCCAAATTGTATGTTTTCAAATTGCTTTCTAATAGTTGCTTTTTATCGTGGATTTCAATCTTAGTTTCTGCTTCAATGTTACTTGTGATTTGAATTTCCATGAAATCCCTAGTTATATCACGAAAATTGATATATCACAAATATAAATAATTGGAAAGATGGCACTGCCAAATTTGAAATTTAAAGAATACATTATATAATGTTGGGGACAGAATCTTGTTTAGATTTTTTCCTTTCCTTCTTACTCGTATGACTTTGTTTTCGTATTGAGGTTGGATTGTATTGTAATTCTTGAAGTGGTCCTTGTGTTTGCAATTATTTTTTTTTAACATCTTAATTAACCCTTAATACTTTTCCACCTCTTTTGGCACATACAGTGGGATACTGCTGGACAAGAACGTTTTAGGACAATCACTAGCAGCTACTATCGTGGGGCACATGGCATTATTGTAAGTTGTTCCTTTTTTTTTCTGGATGCATTGCCCCTCCCAATTTTTTTTTAAGTAAAAAGGGGCAATCTTACCGTTATGGCTTTTGTGGCAGGTGGTTTATGACGTGACAGATCAAGAGAGCTTTAACAATGTCAAGCAATGGTTGAGTGAAATTGACCGCTATGCAAGCGAGAACGTAAACAAGCTGCTAGTTGGAAACAAGTGTGACCTCACAGCACAGAAAGTTGTCTCCTCCGAGACAGCAAAGGTGACACTACAGTTTTTATAACTTGTATTTTCTGCTGATGACGTATATTTCTCATGTCTTCTTTAGGATATATATATTTATACATGGTAAACCAGGATTCTTGTGACTAAAATGGCCGAAGTAGAGCTTGAACTGGCAAAATGGCAGTTTTGCACGGGTTGTTCTTGGGCTGGGCTGAAAATTGGGTTGGTTCACCAGCTAAGCTCGTTGACCCTTTTTTTCTTTAGTTTATTTGGCTTTAGTCTCATCTCCTGAGATTAATTAGGCTCCCATCCTATATGTTTTTAAAATTGTAATAAGTCCTATAACCAACCAAAACTGCCTATAACTACCCTGTAACTTCCCATCTTTCTTTCTGTAACTTTCCATCTTTCTTTCTGCAGAGAATGACACTTGTCCCAAAGTGGTTAGAATAGGACCAACAACTAAAAACATAAAGACATGGGAGTGCCTACAAACAAATCTTAAAAAATGGGACTAAACACTTAAGATCCCTTTTTTCTTTACACTCCAAACATTACATGTTTTTTGGTAGCTGGAAAGATCTGTTTCTTTAGAAGAATATTTTACAAAAAAAAAAGGTTTAATTATTTCTTTGCTTGATTATTGGATGAATTTTTATAGAGCCATTCAAATTCTACCATCTAATAACTCAGAAAAAAGCCTTGATTGTTACAAACCTCCATCTAATAAGGCAATACTTGCTTACTAAAAACCCATGGCCATCAAAACCTAGTCTTTTCGATTCATCTTCTGCCTTTTTGGTCTCTCTTTGTTTCTCCTCCATTTTCAGTTCTTCTTGCTCCATCTGTTTCGACCCACTTGGACCACTTTGCTCCAACAACCCATGCATTACTTCTTTGACTAGGAAGAAGGCCATCATCGCTGATTCATTCATTTGCTCACTTATTTATTAGCGACTGTGGGATGATGAGAAGAATGAACTGATTCCAACGAGAATTTTTAAACTTTTAATGACAGGCCAAATTTCGACTTACTATTGAAACACTGGGCCTGAAATCGAGCCTGATTGGGTGGATATGTCTAGATAGAACTTTGTTGAACTGAGTGAAATGATTGAGCTTCCTGGTTTTTTGTTCTACAGGCGTTTGCTGATGAAATTGGGATTCCTTTCATGGAAACAAGTGCTAAAAATGCCACGAATGTTGAACAGGCTTTCATGGCCATGGCTGCTGAGATAAAGAACAGGTACTACATAGTGCGGGTTATGGCTTTGTATATCTTGTGTTGACACCATTAGCATGGAGTGAACATATAGATCATGCTATCCATGTTTTCCCATTTTTTTTGAAGTAAAATATTCCTTAACTGCACAGTTATTTTTGTCTTTTAAAAGAACTCACTTGGAACTACTTGTTGCGCAAAAAACTCCCTTTAGTATGCATTTGTTGTAAAGAATCCTCTCCACGTCGCTAAAAAAATAACAAAAAGGGGGGGTATTTGCAACAAAATCCGTTGTTTAAAGATTTTTTTCCTAATATATATTAGGAAAATGATGACATGTCCTTAGGAAACATGTTTTAAGCCTCAAAATAGCAAGAGAGTTTTGCATGAGTATATGTGACTTACTAATTGTATGTTGGCACTGTCTTTTTACTATTTTTAGGTTTTTAGTGTGTGCCCTTAAGGCACATATTATCAGAACATATATATATATATATATATATATATATATATATATATATATATATATATATATATATATATATATATATAGAGAGAGAGAGAGAGAGAGAGAGAGAGAGAGAGAGTGAGAGTTTTTGTCAGTGATTATAGAACTTTTTTTCAATGATATAGAAATTTCCTTGCATCTCTGTAATTGGTCGGCATGTTGCACATGCAGGATGGCAAGCCAACCGGCCATGAATAACGCGAGGCCTGCAACTGTTCAGATTCGAGGACAACCTGTCAATCAAAAGTCTGGTTGCTGCTCTTCTTGAAGGGAAGATGTTGGTTGGCTGAATATATGCTTGTTTTTCTATTGATTGTAATATAGATTGGTTATTATTAGATCTATGAAATGAAGAAGACTGTTGATCATCTTGATTTGCATTTCATGTCTGTTGTTGTAGCCCTTTGTTACCGCCTCCATTCTTTTTAATGTATCTGATTACAGAAAACATTTGTACAAAAGTAGAAATATTGGTCAACTGTAGTGTTTGCCTTTGTTTTATCTGCGAGAGGAAGGTATTTGTGTACTCAACCTCAGGGCTGACGGCGAGGGGAGGCAGGAGTGGCGGACACTTGGGCCACTGAATTTACAGAATTTCTAGGAGTTCTAGTATTTTTTTAAGAATTTCTAGGAGTTTTAGTTTTATTAGAGATCTGTACAATTCTATTTGTGTGGTGTATTTTGGCTCTCCGGTGGCTTCCCGTTGGTTCACGGCTGTTTTGGGAGAAAAACAGATTTTTCTCGATATTTACAAAATTGCCATTTTAAGGAAAATCTATAAATAGAAGCTTATTTTCTGTTTTTGTGCAGTGCTGTTTTTCCAGCTTTAGAGTGAACATTTTGTGAGTTTTTCAAAGAGAAAAGTGAGTGAGAGCTTCTTGTTTAAGATTAGTTCTTGAGCTTGGTTGTGAGTGACTTTTTTGGAGAGATAAAGAATGTGAGTGTGTAACTTTGTGGTTCCTCCATTTATCAAAGAAAGAAGAAATCCTACCATTGTGGATGTAATCCTTGTTTGGGTGAATCACGTTATATTGTTGTTGTTTCTTTGCTTTGATTGCTTGTGTGTTCTTGTTATCCTACTTGTTGATTGTTGATTGGATTCGTTTTGAGTTTGCACACTTAGTTTTCATTAGGAACAAGGTCTTAGGTGTTTTCTGCACACCAAGTGTTTGGTAAAATTCTGAAGTGAGTTTTATGGTTTTGGTTGCTTAACATAGGACTGTTTGAGCGCAACAAGTGGTATCAGAGCTTTGGTTGCTTGGTTTGCTCGGTATTATGGTTCGGCTTGAATCAATTTGAGTGATATTGGCATAAGTTCTAGAATTTGTTCCAAATGGCGGGGGAGGTGTCGCGTACTCTCGAATCAACTTCTACAAGCAGAGGCTCTAAGAAGTGGGATCCTAGTTATGGATCCGGAGGCTCAATGAAGTTTGAGATAAAACCTTTTGATGAGAAAATTAATTTTGGCTTGTGGCAAAGAAAGATGCGGGGTGTTCTTGTTCAACAAAGGTTGGTTATAGCATTGTTGGGTATAGAGAAGCGTCCGGTGGATATGACCGAAGCCGAATGGAGCGATATTGATCAAAGGGCGATTTCTTCAATTGAAATGTATAACACGGATGATGTGCTCAATCACGTGATATCGGAAACTACGGCTAAGGGCATGTGGGATCAATTGGAGGAGATTTATTTGGGCAAGTCTTTATCAAATAAATTGTTTCTAAAGAAGATGCTCTTCAAGTTAGAATTGAAGGAGGGCGGTGATATGATGAAGCATATAAATATCTTCAATGCTTTGATCAACGATTTGAACCGGATTGATGTTCAATTTAGCGAGGAGGATCGAGCGTTATTGTTGCTTGCTTCGTTGTCCGATTCATATGAGCACTTTGTCACCACACTTATATTTGGGAAGACTACTCTCAAGTTCAATGATGTAATCCAGGACATCATTTCTCACGTGGCCATGAAGAAGAAAAATGGTAGCGGTGGAGGTAGTTCATCTTCTCAAGGTGAAGGCTTGGTAGCCAAGGTTGGTGGTGGTGGACGAAGAGGAAGGTCGAAGTCTCGGGGTGCAAATAACCGGAGCTTCCAAAGGTCTCAATCTCGAGACATTAGCACGGTTGAGTGTTTCAAGTTCCATAAAAAGGGTCACTTTAAACGGAATTGTCTGGAGTGGAATAAAGATGATAAGAAAGGAGACGCTACTAAGGATGGGGCCGGTGTTGCTACTTTAGAGGAAGGCGAAGAGGTTCTTACTTGTTTTTCCGCCGATCACGTTGATGGTTGGATTCTAGATTCCGAATGTTCATACCACATGTGTCCGAACCGGGATGGTTTGAGGATTACAAGTCCAATACCGGTGGTGAGATTCTCATGGGAAACAATGCTACGTGCAAAGTAGTGGGAATCGGGTCGGTGCACATAAAAATGTGGGATGGGGTTGTCCGAACCTTAAGTGAAGTGAGGCACGTTCCGGCACTTAAAAAGAACTTGATTTCCTTAGGCGCACTCGATTCAAAGGGGGATGTGATTCAAGCCGAGGGTGGGGCTTTGAAGGTCAAAAGGGGATTGATGGTGATTTTGCGCGGCACAAAGTTACCGAACAATCTTTATAGATTGAAGGGAAATACGGTAGTGGGTGGAGCGACAGTCTCCACGGAGTCTGAAATCAACGAGCTACAATTGTGGCACATGAGACTTTGTCAAATGAGCCAACGGGGCATGGAAGAACTTCATCGGCGAAAGTTGTTGAAAGGGGTGCACGGATGCAAGCTCGATTTTTGCAAGTATTGTGTGATGGGGAAGCAAACTCGAGTGCAATTCACTATATCTACGAACAAGAGTAAAGGGACTCTTGACCATATTCATTCTGATGTGTGTGGGCCTTCGGATGTTGTTTCCATAGGCGGCTTTAGATACTTTGTGACTTTCATAGATGATTATTCACGAAAAGTGTGGGTCTACTACTTGAAGGAAAAATCGGAGGTTTTCGAGAAGTTCAAGGAATGGAAAGCCATGGTGGAGAATCAAACGGGGAAGAAGGTCAAGTATTTGAGGAGCGACAACGGGGGTGAGTATAGAGATGGTAGGTTTCTCAAGTATTGTAAAGATGTGGGCATCACAAGGCACTGTACCGTTAAGAAGACTCCACAACAAAATGGGGTGGCGGAGAGGATGAACCGCACCATTATGGAAAGGGCAAGGTGCATGAGGTTTCATGCTGGGTTACCAAAATCATTTTGGGCAGCGGCTCTTAATCACGCCGTGTATTTGGTGTCACCAAATTTGACTCTTGGTTTGAAGTGTCCGGAGGAAGTATGGTCGGGGCACGAGGTCGACTACTCTACTTTGAGGGTGTTCGGATGTCCGGGGTACGCTCACATTCCTAGTGACGAGAGGACTAAAAATGACCCGAGAACTCGCCGGTGTATTTTCCTAGGCTATGGAAAAGGGGTAAAGGGATTTAAGCTTTGGGATCCGTCTACGAGGAAGCTAGTTGTTAGCCGGGATGTGAGGTTTGACGAGACGTCCATGTTGAAGTCCAAGGAGTTCTTGGAAGTTGCCGATGAACCGTCGAGATTCCCTTGGTATTTCCGAGATCATCAACCACCGATAGTGATAGTGCATCTACTAGTGGTTCAAGTGATTCTCAATCGGGTGATGACACGGTTGAGGTGGAGCCGAATGAGGATGATTTGGGAGAGGAGTCGGTTGAGGTGGAGGACACTCAACGGGTGGAGCAAGTGCCAACCATAGCACGTGATAGAGAGCGTAGGGAGATCAAGCCACCATCGAGGCTTGGTTGGGAAGAGGTCAATTACGCTCTCATTTCTAGTGAGGGTGATCCAATGACATATAAAGATGCCATTAATTGTGATGTCAAGGCGAGTTGGATGGGTGCTATGTCGGAAGAGATGGAAGCTCTACGAAAGAACTCTGTGTGGGAGTTGGCTCCTAAACCCAAGGGGCGACACATTGTTGGCTCTAAGTGGGTGTATAGGAAGAAAGAGGCAATTAACAAAATAGAAGAACCGAAGTACAAGGCAAGGCTAGTAGCGAAGGGGTTTTCACAAAAGGAGGGGATTGACTATGATGAGATCTTCTCCCCGGTGGTGAGGCATACTTCGATACGGGTGTTGTTGGCAATGGTTGCTCAATTCGATATCGAATTGGAGCAAATGGATGCGAAAACGGCTTTTCTTCACGGTGATTTGAAGGAGCTTATTTACATGGTGCAACCGGAGGGGTTCAAGGAAGTGGGAAAGGAAGATCATGTGTGCCGACTTAAGAAGTCATTGCATGGGCTTAAACAGTCGCCAAGACAATGGTACATACGGTTCGATACCTTCATGTTGCGGGTTGGTTACACGAGGTGTGATCATGACTATTGTGCATATTTTCGGGTTCTTGATGATGGTTCGTTTGTTTTGTTAATGCTCTATGTGGATGACATGCTCATTGCGTGTCGGGACATGTCACGGATAACGGAGCTCAAGGTGGAATTGAGCCGGGAGTTTGACATGAAGGATCTTGGTGCGGCGCAAAAGATTCTTGGTATGTAGATTAGACGAGATAGAAAAGTTGGCAAGTTGTGGTTATCTCAGAAAAATTATATTTCACATGTCATCGGAAAATTTGGCATGTTGGATGCCAAGGCCACTTCTACCCCGTTAGCTTCACATTTCGCTTTGTGTGCAAAGCAATGTCCCTCCACGGATGATGAGTTAGAGGAGATGGCTTCAACGCCGTATGCTTGTGCCGTGGGGTGCCTTATGTATGCTATGGTTTGCACGACGCCAGATATCGCCCAAGCCGTGGGTGTGGTTAGTAAGTACATGTTGAATCCGGGAAAAGAGCATTGGAAAGTAGTGAAATGGATTCTTTGGTATCTAAAGGGAACCAAGTCTATGGGCATTGTGTTTGAGCGAAAGAAAGGGGCCGAGTTTGTTGCGGGGTATGTGGATTCGGATTATGCGGCGAATCTTGATAAGCGGAGATCTACATCGGGGTATGTATTCACTATTGCTAGCGGGCCGGTATCTTGGAGATCCATGTTACAAGCGACAAGTGCTTTGTCTACCACGGAGGCGGAGTATGTGACACTTACGGAAGCATCAAAGGAGGCGGTTTGGTTAAAGATTTTGGTGAGTGAATTGGGGATGAAGCAAGAGAGTGTTCGTCTTCATTGCGATAGTCAAAGTGCTATGCATTTGGCTAAGAATCAAGTGTATCATGCCCGCACAAAGCATATTGATGTGCGGTATCATAGAGTTCGGGATTGGGTTAATTCCGGCGAGGTTTTGATTGAGAAGGTGCACACGGATGAGAATGCAGCAGATTTCCTCACCAAACCTGTGACTACGGAGAAGTTTAGGCATTGCCTAAAGCTTCTAAATCTCACTTCTTGTTGAAGTTCGAGGAGAGGCTCCTCGGTTAGGTGGAGCCGCATTGAGCTTGGTAGATTTCGGGGTGATCTTCAAGCGGGTTCAACGGTTTTCATTCCGGGTTTTTGGTTGGATCATTGGATCGCCAAGGTGGAGTTTGTGGTGTATTTTGGCTCTCCAGTAGCTTCCCGTTGGTTCACGGCTGTTTTGGGAGAAAAATAGATTTTTCTCGATATTTACAAAATTGCTACTTTGAGGAAAATCTATAAATAGAAGCTTATTTTCTATTTTTGTGCAGTGCTGTTTTTCCAGCTTTAGAGTGAACATTTTGTGAGTTTTTCAAAGAGAAAAGTGAGTGAGAGCTTCTTGTTTAAGATTAGTTCTTGAGCTTGGTTGTGAGTGACTTTCTTGGAGAGATAAAGAGTGTGAGTGTGTAACCTTGTGGTTCCTCCATTTATCAAAGAAAGAAGAAATCCTACCATTGTGGATGTAATCCTTGTTTGGGTGAACCACGTTATATTGTTGTTGTTTCTTTGCTTTGATTGCTTGTGTGTTCTTGTTATCCTACTTGTTGATTGTTGATTGGATTCGTTTTGAGTTTGCACACTTAGTTTTCATTAGGAACAAGGTCTTGGGTGTTTTCCGCACACCAAGTGTTTGGTAAAATTCCGAAGTGAGTTTTATGGTCTTGGTTGCTTAACATAGGACTGTTTGAGCGCAACAATTTGTAGATAGTTAATAGCCTCCAATCTCACATATTGTTCCGTTTGTACTTGGTCCCATTGGCCCAACATTTTTTGCCCCAACTAATCCTATTTTCAGTTACCTACTACTATTAACAAATGGTTTTTGCTTTATTCCCCATGTTAACCTCCTAATCCCTTTAGTCTCCATAATCTTTGTCTTTAACCCTTCCTACAAATTAACGTCAGAGACCAGGACCCTAACTGTCGGCAACGATGGGTTCATGACAAGCTCTCCACGGCGGTGCTGATGTCGAGCATCGATTTGTTAACTGAGGTAAAACTATTGTCGATTTCTTGTAATGCAATCAATTTGGAAACATGGACGTTTCCCTAGCAATATGGAAAGAGGTATTTGAAGACACGTTTGATGATTTCGTCTTGATGTTAGACCACCCCCACCCCACCCCCCACCCCCCCACCCCACTCCTTCTCTCCTCCCAAAGGCCTATTAGATAGCAGGACCCAAACGGTCGGTGACGATGGATTCATGCTAGGAACAAGCCCGCCACGGTGATGCTGACGTGGAGCATCGATTTGTTAACTGAGGAAACAAATAAATCAAATTGATAAACTACTTTCACTTTATTCCAAATCACCCTCAGAGTGTCTTTTTTCACCTTGTTCCAGATAAAATTGTCAATGGAAACAAATTTCCACTAGAATAGTAGCCTAATTGTGACATCAATTTGTATTGAAGCCCAAAAACTGGCTGACAAAGTTCATTCCATTCAATCCAAGGCCTGAAAGCTTTTCTAACACTTTTCACATTAGTCGGGGTACTCTATGTATCCAAACAAATTTTGAGAAACTATTATTATATGAATTATAATATCAAACGAGTGTGATATAAAAAGTGCATTGCTAACATGTGATATGCCCACGGTCTCCCCAACATTTAAAGTCAAGTCATTGTATGAAGGATTGACATTTTATTGTAGATCATTAATTTGCTCGATATTTTGGGTTTGTTAGCATGTAGGACTCTGAAATAAAGAAGCATGAACCCTTGAGTTGCGATATGACGTCTTCCACTGGTTTTGTAATTGGTTGTTTCTCAAGTGGTCTTTCCTCGGCAATAATATTGCACATATTCGAAAGACGCAGACATTTTCCTACCTTGGATATGTATATGTACATATAGCATACATGATCAACTGAATTACACAATAATAAAATTGGGAGTGGGAGAGAGTAATCACGTTAATTGTATGTGAAACAAACATGAATTTGTAATTGGATTATCTATCCATGCATTTCCAAATCATCTTCCACTGGGATTGTGAGTGATTGTTTCTCAAGTTTTCTTTCCTCACCTATGAGATCACACATATTCAATTAACATCGACGCTTCTCTGCCATGGATCTGTATATGTACATAATAAGTATAATAAGACATGAGAATAGACAATTATAATGAAGTAGAGTGGAACCAAAAATTAAGCGAGGCTTTACAAGTTATATGATATTATATCTATATTTTATGTGAAGCTTCACAAGTGTATGACAGGGTTATTTTAGTAGTATTGGCGATTGGTTTATGACATGGTTATTCTATCTATGTTTTATGTGAAGCTTCTCAAGTTCAAGACTGATATTTTATCTTTTAGATTGATTTTACCGAAATTAAGTGAGGCTTTACAAGTTATATGAGTAGCCTTATGATATATGATATATAATATCCAAATCACTATATGTGAAAAAAAAATACTCAAGAGGTAAGTGAAGTCGTGCATTACACAATTACTGCTAGTTGTTTAGAAAAGTCACTGCTAGCAAAGTAAAATAGTTAAAACAAAGTCGGTGCTAGTTGTTTATACTGGCTTTGGTATGTTGTTTATACTGTTTTGGCAACTGTGAGATATTATGTTAACTATGATAACACAACTGAAGTATATAAACTGAAGTATGAGACTAAAATGTGATACATAACTAAACTAACGAGAGTAATAACAGAACTAAACGTGATACGTGTCATTCTTTTAAACTGACTTTTAATCTCCCAATGCTGCCATGACTACATAAAAGATCAAGCCATTACTTGAGCCTGACTTAAGATCAGTTCCCTTACAGGATTGTGTGTGCCTAAAATGTGTTAAGTAAACAAAAGCGAGTTTAAGCAATCCATTATCATGTAAGACCAATAATTTGCAGCTAATCAGAAAACATTTGTTCTAAGCTTCTTATTATTTCATAGTGATCGCACTTAACTATATACTTCTCATTTTGACCAGAATATAACCTGTCTAGTATGGTTAATCAATCCAAATTAACTAAACATTTTACATGTACTGACTTGTACAAATGATTTCCATACATATCTCTATCTAACCCTGTATTGTTCTTATTTAAAAGAAATAGTGAGGAAACTTCACAATAACATGGAGAAAGAGAGAAGGGGGGGCAAAATAATTTACGAGAGATAGAACAAATGAGAGTAATACATATCTTAAGAACTTTGACTTTATACTATCTCTTCCAAAGGCAAATCCATAACAAGAAAATTAGATCAACTATAAGGAAGAACAATCATCAAACAGAATTTCTACAAAATTTGTTCCATATAGAATTGATGAAATCGCAATTCAATAAGATATAGTTAATATCCTCATTACTATTACTGCACAAAATGCATTAAGAAGTTGACCAACAATCTAAATATTTAAGTAATGTGTGCACATTTCTTAAAATTGATAAGATTATAGTCCCTTTTTTATAATAAATAGGAATTACACATGATTAATGTAGAACTAAACTTTACATTACAAAAGGGGGAAGAAATCCAAGTAGAAAATAAGCAAAACGGAAAAGTAAAGCATGAACTTGATATACCATCAACAGTTATTTAACAGGAAATATTGTGACGTTATAAAACTATGGTTTTAGTATAAAACTATGGTGGAGCTTGCAAAAACAGAAAAAGTAAAGCATAAACTCAAAAAGTAAATAATAAAGCAAAACATGAAATTAAGCAAAACAGTGGACCAAAGTGTGGATGTTGCAAACTGTTTAGTAGAGTTAATCAATCCAAAATCAGAAACCCAATCATCTACCCATTAAATATAGAAAATAGATTTAACTAAACATTTTACATGTATTGACTTATACAATTGATTTTTTGAATGAACAAAAGCATGCAAATGAGTTTCAACATGAAGCGCATTAAAATTAATAGAGATTAGAGAGAGGATATATGAAGAAAAAAAAATATTGAGTGAAGTCCTACTTCTGTTGTCTTTCACACAAAAGTCAACTTTAAAGATAAGCAATTGGATATAACTTATATAATTAAGAACTTCCCTCACACTTTATCAATTCATTCAGATTTTTAGAAAAATTCACATAAGTCATAAATGTGACTAAGGACCTATTTGAAAAAGGTAACGTAAACAGTTTAAATGAAAGATGATTCGATCAGTAATATACATGAAGTAAAGTCCAAAATCAAAGGAAAAAGATGATTCGATCAGTAATATATATAAAGTACAGTCCAAAACAGTGGACCGATGTGTGATCCTTCAAAGGAAGAAACAATGGACCAAAGTGTGGATGTTGCATCAACAGTAAGGCAGAAATAGAAACTGATTGACGCGAGGCGTTGGTCAACTGACGTTTAGGATCAAATGACGGCTGACTGACATTTAGGATCAACCGACATTTAGGATTAAATGTCAGCTGATCGATGTGTGATTCTTTATCAGATGTTGGTTGATCGATGTTTAGGATCAATAGATGTTTAGGACCAAATGTCGACTGATCGATGTGAGATTCTTTATCAAATGTCGATTGACCGACATTTAACATCAAATGTCGACTGAACGACGCGAGATTCTTTATCAAATGTCGGTTGACCAACACAAGGCATTGATTAATAGAATTTTTTAAGCATTTTTACCATTGGTAAACTATCACATCTCCTAATTTGTTTTGAATGAAATTTTATGCTGAAACCTTAGCAACACATGAAATCTTAATGGCGAAACAACCTATTCATCATCATTGTGTAACTCAGTATTTGTAAACAACATTATTTTAAGTCCAAAAACTATAAAATCTATTTGTTGGATATAGAGATAATAGTTGAATTACCTTAACCGACGTTGGTTTTTAATACGCATGAACATAATTCAATGGTTTGAGCACTACCAAGCATAACTAAGTCGATTCAAGCATTGGTTTGAACATAATTCACTAGTTTGAAAAAAAAATCAGAAGGTAAAATTCAACCTAATATGAGCACTACCAAGCCTAACCAAGTCGAGTCAGACATTGAGAAATATAACACCGATTGAATGAAAAAAGACACTAAGGCTAAGAATAATGAAGCACCCTACTTAGAGCCAAAATCGCTGGAACATTTGAACTTTCACAATTTAGATGGAAACACTAATCTAATCAAAATCATTACTTTCAGTTAATTACCAAGCACAAGAAACAACCAAAAAGAAGAACAATAAGAATTCGATTGTGATTGTGATTGTGATTGTTTCTTAGGCAAGAATGTGGAGCACATACATACTGAAAATATAATGCTTAAGATAACATCAAAATTTAAATTTAAATAAACGGACAATATGCATAATTTTGTCTTCACATTATTCCAATCTTTGGCATGAAAAAACTAAAAACTAAGGGTAGCTAATTTATGATTATATTCCCCTCAAGCATTGCCCCTCCAAATTTCATCTTCATCTTCATCATCATCATCATCATCCTTAGGGACACTTGTGTCAATAATTGATCTATTTTCTCCTTGCCTCACCCACCTTACATTTTCATCTTCATCCAAATTTCGCATGTTAAATAGCTCATCTCCAATGACCAATTATTCTTTGATCATCGTGTACCTATCAAATTGATCTCTTAGTGTCATGTGAATAATAATGTGCCAATCTTATTCTACAGGTTCCTTCACATAAAATACTTGTTCTTCTTGAGATGCTAAGATGAAAGGTTCATCACTCTCTCTACCATCCTTATGTTTCAAATGCTTTAAGTTCACTAGAGTAAAGTTGAACTCATCGACTTTTGTCCCCATGCGAGTTTCAACCCAATCACACTTGAATAACACAAACTTCATGCCATTAACTTATTGAACTTCAATGATATTTGTCATCTCCCCCGTAGTATGTAATATCGCCTGCAGTAGGGTTTTTATCTTTTCGACTTGAATAACTTATTTGTTTGGCTTTTATAATAATGCCTCTACTTTGAGTTTTTCTTCGCATATCAACTTTCTTCTTTCGAAAGTGAAAATCGCCAACAATATAAGATTTGAATCTAACTACATCCTTGAGGGGACCTAAAGATAAGAATTTGACTGCATTGGATAGTTCAACGCCATCGGCTTCCATTCTACTCACCTAGAGTATTTTAAAATAAATGACAATAAACAAATATAATACTTATTTATAATTCAAGTATTTGTTATGATCTTTTTACTTACATGATCCTTAAACCATATGTGGAACTCTTCGTTGTGAAGATGATTAACATGATGCTTTTGTGAATCTTGAGGGTAAATTGATGAAAGTTTTGCGAAATATTTTCTACAAAATACAAGCGTGGTCATATATTTATTTTATACAAACTATAAGAAAAGATTTTACAAAATCTAAATAGGTATAATGAAACTTACTAAATGAATGGTGTCACTGACTTATTGTTGGTAAGAACATACTGATGAGCTTGCATATACATTACTTGATCAAGTTCAAATTGAGCTTTTTTTTTAAGTGCACGACCATCCATATCCCCCTTATTATCATTTCTAGACAGTCGGCTAGACTTGGTTTCCACACCCATGTACCGTGAGCAAAAATTCATAAATTCCTCTAAAAGAGTAGAGTTGGTGATCGAGGCCTCTAGATGAGCTCGATTCCTAACTTAGAGTTTAATGTGTGGAGATACTTTTCAATTGGATACATCCAACGGTAAAGGACACTACCAACAATCAGGAGTTCCATGGGAAAATGTATAGGCAAGTGTTCCATCACATAAAAAAAACTCAGCGGGAATATCTTCTCAAGGTTACAAAGTGTAAGAGTCATTTGGTCTTCAAACTTTTCCCAATCAGTTGCGGTAATTTCACTTGAGCACAATATCACGAAGCAATTGCTTAATTCAATTAAGGCTTTGGCAATACCCTTTATACCGCTATAGGAAATAATTTTTGCTATAATATGTGATTATCATGGCTCTTTAAAAATATTTCTTTCTTGCATGTGCACGCACCTTGAAAAGTTCAATGAGTAACCATCAGAAGTTTCAACATCCCACGAAACTTTTTAAAAAAATCCTTCTCTTTGTTACTCATTATGAACTCTATTGGGGGAATGTACTATATATCTGACTCTCATGGTTAAGGATATAGCTCAGATCTATTTTCGAGACTTTAAATTGTACTTTGTCTTACCTTTAGTACCCAACAATGAAAATAGGACATTATCACACACGTTCTTCTCAATATGCATGACATCGAGATTGTGGCGAATAAGATTATCCTTCCAGTACGACAAATAAAAAAATATACTTTTCTTCTTCCAACCCATTCTAGGTTTCAACACTTTCTTTATTTTCTTTTCTAGCACTTCTCTTTCCCTACTTCAAAAGGCATCTTCCATCTTATATTCATTTTCAATGTCAAGATCATCCAACTGTTATAACACTTGCAATAGCCTTAAAGTTTCAATGGGGTCGGTCGTAATTCTACCTTCCCATTAGATGGTGTCTTCTGCCTACGAAACCTATGGCGAGGGCCATTCTTTAATCGCATGGCCTAATGGTCTACGTTACGCAAGGATAAGAAAATATACCTTTTGTGCTCCATCTTGATAACATGGCATATACGAGGAAATCATTAATAGTCCCCATCAATAATGCATGCAACTGAAAGAACTCCTTACTACATTCATCGTAAGTGTGTACACCATCATTCGATAGCTCAATCAACTCATCAATCAATGGTTGTTAAAATACATAAATCTTATCTCTGGATACAGTTGTTCCATCTATAAGTATACACAAAATCAAATTAGTTTTCTTCATGCACAACCATAGAGGTAAATTATAAATGATGATGATAACAGACCATGTACTGTGCATACTGCTCATATTACCAAACAGATTAAATCCATCAGAATCTATCCCAATTCTAACATTGCGATTGTCTCTCAAAAAAGATGGGTTTTGCTCATCAAATGTTTTCCAAGCACGAGAGTTTGTTGCTTGCCTCAAGACACTGTCATCAATTTGTTCCTCATCATGCCATTTCATTAGAGGCGCTGAATAAGATGACCAAAATAAATTCAGCAATATAGGTTTCAAAGGAAAATATCTTGCTTTCTTTAAGGCTACCTTCGGGCCTTGGACACCCACATTTGAATCCCCATCTTTATATCGAGAAGATCAGCATATGTCACATTTTTCATGGTTTTCAGCTTGATTTTGAAATAGCATACAATTGTATGGGCATGTAGCCCACGCCACATACTTGAATTCCAAGTCCTTCGTTAGCTTGTCGGCTTGGTAGTAGGACTTGGAAATTCTAGCACTCGGACATACCCTCCCTAAAAAATCCAACAAAATAGTGAAAGAACTATTCTTCCATCCATTAATTTTCTTCATGTGCAAGAGTTCAACAATAAAGGACAAATTCGTAACCCCCTTTGGACAATTTTCATATAAATCGCACTCCGCCTCTTTCAAAGTCTTAAATACTCTGGAACAGTGTCGTCAGATTCGAAGACAACTTCGGTTCTACATTACTCATCATTACTCATATTGTCATATATGTGAGGAATACCCCTTCACTCTTGAACCATTTTAACCATGTTATCTCAAGCATTCAATTCAACGAGTATATCATCAACTAACATATCATCTCATGAAGAACTTATATTGCTTCTTAACCAAGTCTCTTGGCCCAGTGGTATAAGGCTGCCACTGGGACAGTCTTGGGGGTGGATTGGGTTTGGTCCCCAGTTCGATCCCTGACACTGTCAAAATAATGCTTGTTCAGTGAAAGCCCCGAAACGCAAATGGCGATTAGTCGAGGTGCGCGTAAGCTGTCCCGAACACCTCATGGTATGCTACCAAAAAAAATATTTCTTCTTAGACCACCAAAAGTCTCTCCATGGAAAACCCAAACATTATAAGTCTTATTAAAACTATGCATCTCAAGGTGATTTCTTATTATTTTTTGGGTATGGTATACTCAATTTGCGCATATCTTACATGGGCAATAGATTTATGTGGTCTCAATGTTCTTATTTCCATATGCATAGTTAAGAAATCCTTAAATCCCGTCAATATATTCTTTTGAACATCGGTTATGTAAATCAATCCAACTCTTATCCATAATACCTAATAATGACAAGCATATGTTTATAAACAATTTAATAAATCAATTCAAAAAGTTCAATGGCAATTTAATTAAAATAATAATAATATAACCCAATAATTTAGTACCTCAATTTTAATATCTACATCATTAAAAAGTCACACAATCAGCATACAAAGTCAAGAAAGGAAAGCATGTTATGCAGTTAAAAAGTCACACAATCAACATTTTAGCACGAATACACTAAAGCATAAGAAAGGAAAGCATCTTACGCAATTAAAAAGTCATATAATCAAAATTTTAACATCTACATCATTAAACATTTATACGTAAAAAACTCACAATCGACATACCCATTTTCATCCCCGCTCAAATCCTTATGCTTATCTTCTCCTTTGTATGGCACATACACTTCCTCACCGTCAACCAATTTCTTATTACTCTTTGATTTACTTTTCTTACTTTTAGCACGATCCCACATTTTCGAATACAATTTATGGACTCCCGATTCCTTCAATTTTGCTCTATTTTCTTCCACTTCTGCCTCTCGTACTCATTCATTGTTACGTACCTATTTTGATAAAATATATGTAATTAAAGAATAAATGAGGCAGAGAGAGAATGAAAAATAAGGGTTTATTTTTTTAGATTCTTTAAAGATCATGACATTACTTTTTTGTGTATACTAATTTTTTTAACTAGAATTTTAGCTAACACTTGTTTTTTTATTTATTGCTTTCGGGTACCACCTCATATTTTGGAGTTTGTGTCCCAATACTTGGTGATTTAAATATTAAGATTTAACAATTGATATGGTGTTGGAAAATATCGGCCATTGTTTTAATGGTGATGTATGTTTGAATTAATTGGGTCCATCACATATATCACAAAATAAAATCATAATCGAATAGTAAACCAAATTAATGGCATGGACTACTTGCAAATGACTTGAATTAATTAACACAAACAAACATATCAGTAATTCTAACTAAAATTCACATAAAAAGTATACAAATATTTTCATAAATTAATCTTAAAACTATACTACAATAACCAATTGACAATCCGAATTTTTAATTGGCTCACCCTCAACCTCCTATCACCATTACAAATCAATCGAGTACAAAAACTAATGATATTAATCAATAACCAAGAATTAAAATTACATTTTATTTGTATTAATTCGACAATACTATAACTTGAATGTTTGGGACTAGATTAGCTCGGTCGATCAGATCATTTAGTTTGTCTTCATGCATCATCCAAAAATCATATTACAAATTTTAAGATCAACCGTGTATCACTGATTGCAGCAGTTGAAACACAGATAGAATAAACTAAATCCCAACTATTAAATACAGATCTGAAATAAAATTGCTGAAACCAATAGTATATCCACTAATTCAAAATATCTCATAAATTAGTAATTGAATTAGTATTTGAATTTAATAAGGATTACCAAAATTAATATGACACTCCTTACCCCTCCTATACAATCTTCCAATCAATCCAATTAAGAACATAGACCATTTAACATGCAAGAATGTCATAAAAGATAAAAATAGTCAACAATAAAGAAATAATACGGCTTACCTCAACTTAACCAGCGGCGAGGGCGAGGCCGATAGCGAGGACTAGGGCGACGAGGGTCTGTGGGGCTTAGGGCGTGCACTGGGTGAAGAAGAAGAATGAGAAGAATGGGGTGAGAGTTTTCCTTTTTCTTTCTTTTCCTTTCTTTTTTTATTTTCTTAGGCTCTTAGGCTGATAGAAGAAGCGTGAATAAAAATTGATAAAGAGGGAACCCAAATTGGTTTTAGCCGTGTCATAAGGTATACCTTTTGAGACGACTACTATTTTTTAGTCTCTTTTAGTAGTACTTTTTTACACATGTAATAAAAGGATTCTTAAAAACAATAGTTTTTAAGACTACAAATTTTACCCGTCCCAAAAGATGGGTTTTAGATACTCAAATTTTAGCAGTCTCAAAGGTTCCATATTAAAATGTACTTTTTTGTAGTGTCGTCATCATTCACTTCCACATTCGTGAGAATTCCACTATAGGATAAAGGTAAAAGGACATAGATGACATAGTTTACCCATATTTTAACATAAGTAAAATTGGATTTCTTTAAATTGGGAAATGTGTTAAACTTGTGTGTGTGTGCATTTTAGAATTTTGAAAATTTTCTCTATACATATGCCATATACTTTTCTTATATAAACATGTTTTAAATGGGAATTATGAGTTTTTTAGATACTTAATTTTTGTTCCAAAATAACTTTTTTTAAGTTTTGCATACGTGCGAAAATGAGCAAATTTTTTGTTTCGTTTAACGAATTTTCTTTCCTATTATCATTGATATAACAAGGACTTTCTTTGCTGCAATGAAGAATGTTATCTAAACACACAAATTCTCTGGAACTTCGCACGACCTGGCTTCGCCGCAGGTTCGCTACATCAATGACTTTCTTTGGTGCAGCAAAGCACCAACGAAGGTACCACATCAGGCGTAAAAATGAGATCTTTTCCAAAATTTTGTTTTCTAAAACATGTAGATTTTCTTTTTCTGCCATATCTTTTAGTGTACCAAGGAAGAAAATTATTTGTGTGGACTAAAATAGATTAGGTCCTCATAGAACTTATGGCCACAAGTTTGAAATAGCTATTCTTCCCATAAACAACTTAAAGTTTTTGAAAGATTTTTGCCTTAAACTTTTATCATAATATTTTCTAGAAAGCAAAACCTTCTTTGTATGTTTTAGATATCCATTATTATCACTTTTATTTTAAATTCATTTGAAGTTTGATTACTTCCTTTCAAGACTTGAACAAAGATTTGTAAAATTTGTTCTTAAGAGACTTTAAATATTTTATCTATCTCAAAAATACTTGTGAGTTATTTTTTATTAGCCAAATACTTTAAAACTTTCATCAACCTTTAGTAATGTCACATCCTAGGAAGTTAGATATTTATTTTTGGTTCCTCACTTGTTCCATTAGAACACAAAAAGTTTACTTTAACTTTAAAGAACAATTTGTTGGCATATGATTTGATGCAATTGACTGCAGACCAATACCGGTGCGATCATGTAGCGTTCTTCAGTTATCGATGCTCTCCTCAGAAAATATAGTGGAAAAGAGTTTCTAGTAGTTCATAGCATTGTGTGATTGTAAGTCTTTGTATTTTAGTTGTAATATTCTACTATAGTACATTTTTTGTTCTGTCAGCTCGAGGTTTTTTTTTTCGTTGTGGGTTTATCGTTGTATGCCTCATTATTGTGTTTTTTGTTTACCTTTTCCTTACCTAGATTAAATCACACTACACCAAATCTACCGAATTGTCATGGTCATTGACCTTGACAAGTTGGACTTGTCAATGATCGTGGCAATTCTGGGGGTGACAATTTTTTTGTCACGAGCTTGTCACGGTCATTGACTGTGACAAGTTCATGGATTAGTATAAACAAAACTTAGATTTATAGTATGTTTCATTTAATTATGTCTTATTTATATTCAAATTCAATATATAATAGAAGTTTATATTTCCTCCATCTCCTCTAAAGGGTGAGTGGTCCTATCCCATTCAAGACCGCATTTTTCTGTAATATACTTAACAACTCATGCACATTGTTAAGATTTGAAAAAAATTCGGCAGCATATCCCCGTAGTTCTCCAAGTACACGACGTAGATTGGCAAGTGTGAGTGTTATTTCAATTGATCAATTGAAATAACAGTCACACTTGTCAATCTAGTATGTACCCAGAGAACATTAGGATACGACTGCAAAACTTCCTCCAAAAATAACAACTTTAAGCCACTAAGAATATTATACATAAATTATGCAGTCCCAAACTGTCCAAATGGGACAATTCGAGAGATCTCATTACAGGAGTAATGACTCTCGAACGGGTCTAAGGGCTATTGAATGCGTACGCAAAAGAACTAGAAGGCTAATATCTATGCGCACTATATGTAATTTCAAGTATGTTTCATTTAATTATCATACTATATATATATATTGTTCGATATACAAAGTAATTTAAAAAAAAATGAAAAATCTCACACCCATATGGACAATAATCCAGTGGTCATGCCACTTTTAAAACTAACCAACCCAACATCGATCCACTATAATCCAATAGAAATGTCAACAACAAATGTGTATCCCGTACTCCTTCTAATTCATCTACTCAATTAATTATTTTCATCAATTAAACTAACAATTAAAGTATACAATTATTAATTTAGTAATTTACAATGAGGGGCAATCCTACTTTCATAATTAATCATATATTAATTTAGTAATTTACAATGAGGGGCAATCATATATTAATTTACTAAAAAAATTAATAAACAATCAATTCTTTTGCAAGGGACAATACGCACAAACACGTACATACACGCACACTACACACCCGCGCACATACACACACACACCCACGCACATTCACACACACACACACAGCCCCCCACCCCTACCCCACCACCCACCCACCCATCCCTGCCCCCTATGCACCCACCCCACCCTGCCCCACCCGCTTCCCCCTTCCCCCACCACACACACACACACCACTACACACACCACACACACACACACAAACAACCCCCCATACCTGCCCCCTCCCCCCCCCCCCCTGCCCCACCCCCACCCACCACACACACACACACACACACACACACACACACATATATATATATATATATATATATATATATATATATATATATAAATGGAAGAGAGAGAGAGAAAGTAACCTGAAAGTAGAGAGAGAGAGAGAGAGAGAGCATCGTAGAGAGAGAGAGAAAAAAGGAGGGAAGAATCGGCGGGGAAAAAAAAGAAGGGGAAAGGGTTTTTTGCTGTAACATTTGTCACGGACATATCATGGTCCTTGACCGTGATAATATTATAAGGATTGTTACGGTTATTAACCGTGATAAAAAATGCGTGTTTTTTTTATCACGGTCAATGACCGTGACAAGGCTAGCCGCTGGAAGGGTGCCAATTTACCCATTTTGGTGTAGTGTCACCTTATATTGAAGACAAAATTTTGTATAATCTACTTCGTAAATAATTTATCACATAGACCTTAGGTATTGTTTGTTACCCGTAACAAGAAATTAAAGAAAAATCTTGTCTCTCTATAAACAAATGATTTTTGGGTATCCTCCTTCCATCTTGGTTTCGAGGACACACACTATAACTTTCTACAAATTCAAGGGTTAGAGATGAAGATTAAGGGAGCAAAAGAGGCGTTGAACTTTTTTTAAATAAACTCGTCACTTTCAGGTTGTTTTCAGCGTGGTATATAAATAAATATGACTTCCCCACCTACTAGGAATACGCGGACTCGGGTTTTGTAATTTTTGAAGTTTCCATTAATATCTTATGAATATTTTTCCAACAGTGTGTAATGCTGAAATTTCTTACACACTACACCAAATTTGCCGAATTGTCACGGTCATTGACCTTGACAAGTTCAACTTGTCAAGGTCAATGACCATGACAATTCTGGGCGAGACAATTTTTTTTGTCACAATCATGAACCGTGACAAGCTCGTTAGAATTGTCACGGTCATGTCACGGTCCCCAGTCGTGACAAACCCGTGATAATGTTAAAAAAATTGTCACGGTCATTGTCCGTGACAAGTTTCTTTGTCAAGGACTTGTCACGGTCAATGACCGTGACAATTCTGGGCAGAATTGAAAAAAAATCTGTTGGGTTATATGGCCACTGCCACTGCCCAGCAGTATATTTTTACCTGTTATAGCAACGTTGTACCTATTCAAACATTATATATCCAAATAAAATAGAGATAGTGCAAATATACATTCAAAATAGAGATAATATACATCACAATATAATCCAAATATAATTCAAATGTACCAACTTAAAAACAATTCAAATGTACCAAATTAAAAACAATGCAATTCAATTAAAATAATGTCACTACATGTCTTGGGTAAAGTTAAATCCGAGGAGGTGAGTAGGCCACACGATATACGAATTGACACACCCACTGATATACATCGTGTCACATTGTTCGCGCAACCACAACGGGGAGTTCTCCTTCCCGGGTTTCACATGCGTGACGAGCACCTTGGACTCGATGTCTTGAAGCTCATGTCCATGAACTAGTCCACTCTGGACGATATTCGGGTCCCTCAACCCCCGCCCTATCCGCTGGCCATCAAATATGTCCAGTATAAACACGCTCGGCCAACCAAGCGTCGACATCGGTCGGTCGAAGGGAGCCAAATAGGGAAGTGGGTCATCAAAGTCCGCACGTGTCGACGATGAAGCAACGAGGTCCACATCCTTGTCATCCTGCACCTCGTCCTCCCGCACCTCCTCCCCCACCACATTCTCCTTCCCTTTTCCTTTGCGTTTTCCACCGACCAACGAACGCTTCATGAATGAGAACATATCTTGGACCGTCGCCTCCAAACGGGACAGCTTCGCGTCATGCGAGTCCACCGTTCGAGCCAACCCGGTGTCCGTCATCTCCAATCCGATGATCCTAGATTTGGCCACCCGCGAGCTCACCCCCCTTGTCCCTTGCGATCAGAGCCAAGCACTTGACTGAGTGCGTCTATGGACAAAGATGCCTTGTCGACATCAGAGTGCGACTCATGCAATTCCTTAAGCTTTGCCTGAAACGACAAAAAGCACATGCTTAGTAAAATAAGTAAATTAAAAAATTATAATGTAATTAACAAAAAGTAAACTGTCGGATTACTTACAATCGTGGCCGCGACGCTCGGGGACACCTCCTTGTCATTCCCCTTCTTCGTCCGAAAAGCCACATAAGTATCGAGCCTATGTGGCCTACCCCCAGGGCCACTCCTTGTCCCCTGAAATAAAATAAAGTAAAATCAATATCGGACCCACAAAGTAAAATAATGCAGAATAATATATTTCTGTAGTTATAGAAAAATTAAATCTTACCATCATCCTATGCTCCACCTCGGCGTAAGACGTCCGGCTGGAGTAGTGCACGTCCGTCTTTTTTGCCCGGTTTTCCCTCCCTGATTGGCGAGATGCTAATTGTCGCTCCCCGATCTCATTGTCAACGAACTTTTTCCATTATGCCAATGAGATCGGCTCCTTCGGCGGGACGAATTCGCGCCTTTGGATAATGGACTCTTGTGTCTTTCCAAAGTACCGGGTCCGCATATTTTTCTTCCACGTCTTGTGTTGCTCCCTCAACTGCTCCAAGACGGAATCGCTTAGCTTTGGATCCAGGCTGAATTGTTTATGTCCAACAAATACAATGTTAGTTGCAAATAAATATAAATATAAAATGAAATTGAAATCGAAATCGAAATTGAAATATTCATATGAATATAAATATAAATATAAATATAAATACATTACCTGTAGTGTCACCCAAAAAGCTAACTTGAGCTCATATGGCACCTCCTTCCAACTAATGTACCCCAGGTCGATGATCGTCTTTACCAGCTCGAGGGATCTCGCTAATAGTCCCGACTTGTTCTCGATGGCCATCCCCAATTTGCCATATTTGGGGAGCCTAGGGGCCGAGGAGCCCTCGTCGCCTCCGCTACCACCGAGCCCATACAACGTCATCATAACAAGCATCATCATCCTCGCCTTAATACCTGAAGGAGACATTTGCTGTAAAAAAAATATTATTAGTACATATCAAAATGAATCAAAAGAAGACATGCAAATAAACTAACAATTAAAGTATACAATTATTAATTTACTAATTTATAATGAGGGGCAATCCTACTTTCATAATTAATCATATAATAATTTACTAATTGACAATGAGGGGCAATCATATATTAATTTACTAAAAAAATTAATAACCAATAAATTCGTTTACAAGGGACATTACGCATAAACACGCACATACACGCACACTACACACACATATACACACACGCGCACATACACACACACACCCGCGCACATTCACACACACAGGCGCAACCCCCCTACCCCTCCACCCACCCATCCCTGCCCCCTCCCCTCCCCCCATGTCCTCCATCTCCTCTAAAGGGTGAGTTCAAGTATGTTTCATTTAATTATCATACTATATATATATTATTCGATATAAAAAGTATTTTCAAAAAAAGTTGAAAAATCCCACCCCCATATGGACAATAATCCAGTGGTCATGCCACTTTTAAAACTAACCAACCCAACATCGATCCACTATAATCCAACAGCAATGTCAACAACAAATGTGTATCTCGTACTTCTTCTAATTCATCTACTCAATTAATTATTTTCATCAATTAAACTAACAATGATGGGCAATCCTACTTTCATATGAAATGGGCACTAATTATTAATTTACTTTCACGTAAAACTATACAATTAAAGTTACAACTAAAGCTATACAATTTATTTTATTAAAGCTATACAATTAAAGTTATTTCGAATCTTAACAATTATCTGTTAATGAGGGGCAATCTTACATGCATATGAAAGGGGCAATACATATTTTATTAATCAATTTGTTCGTTTCAATTGTTGAGATTGCCCCACCACACACACACACCACCCCACCCCCACCACACACACACACACCCCCTGCCCCCTCCCCCCACCACACACACACGCACACACACACACATACACCCCACCAACCCCTACCCCCCTCACCTCACCACACACATGCACACACACACACACACACACACACACACACACACACCCCACCACCACCACCACCCCCACCTGACCCCCACCCAACCCCCATGTCCCTCCCCCACCCCACCACACATGCACGCACGCACACACACACGTACACACACCCCACCCCACCCCCACCACCCCCTGGCCCCCTCCCCCCACCACACACATATAGAAATGTAAGAGAAAGAGAGGAAAAAAACATACCTTAAAGAGAGAGAGAGAGAGAGAGAGAGAGAGAGAGAGAGAGAGCTCGAAAGAGAGGGAAAATCAAAAGGGTGGAAAAAAAAGAAAGCGTAGGGTTTTTTTTACTGAAGAAATTGTCACGGACATGTCACGATTATTGACCGTGACAAGTTAATACTATTGTCACGGTCAATGACCGTGACAAGTCCGTGACAAGTACAGTTATCACGATCATTAACCGTGACAATCCTTGGTCACGGCCTTGTCACGGTCAATGACCATGATAAAAAATGCGTATTTTTTATCACGGTCAATGACCGTGACAAGGCTGGCCGGCTAAAGGGCGCCAATTTAGCCTTTTTGGTGTAGTGACATTTATTGGATTACTTTGTGAATTGAGGTAGGTTCGTTCTCCCGTGGTTATTTTGTATTCTATATATGTCCACCCATGTTTGTATACATATATTTAATTTTATATGTTTCGTATTTATATGTTATAATTGTATGTAAATATCATCATTATTACACACTTGATTATATAATATTATTTTCATGCTAAGTAGATGGGAAATTCGTAATTAGATGATATTGCGCATATGATTGGGTTAAAGAATTGGGTAGAATATTAATTACCTAATTTGTGGAATACTGATAAAGATGATATATTGTGAGTTTTATATTATTATTATTGTTGGATGATGTTAAGCCATCCTTTAACCAAACCATCCACTGGAGGGGTGCACTTTCGGGATAATTTCTTATATTTTATCTCGAGTTTCATGCCATAGACCCGTTGGGCTAATTAAGCCATTTGATATGGGCTACTAAGCCATTGTGTTGGGATGAGGAGGGGATAGACCCTAACGTACCTTGTGATTGTATTGTTTTGGGGCCATGAGTGTTGGGAGGATGATTGACAAGAGATGTGATTGAGAGTCCACACCGTACTGAGGGAAGTGCGACGGGGATTTGATAATGCGGGACTTGGGATGCGTAGTGATACGATGAGATCCTAGGATGTGATATTTTATCTTAAGATGTTAGTTGAGTGTTCATACGCATACACTCGTATATATGTGCACACACGAGTATGTGTAGTTTACTTGGAGCATTTATACGAGCCTACTAAGCTTCTCACTCATCTTCTATAGTTTATATATGTATGACATGTTTTGATTCGAGCAACGGTTTATTTGTTGATTTTTACAGTGCAATTCGGATATCGGTTACACTGATGAGTGGATATCTTTGTACTTTATTTTTAAAGCATTGTACTGTTTATCATAAAAACTATTGTAAAAGGAATTTTAAGATTTAATGAGAATAAATAGTTTATGCTTCCACAATTGTTTATTTAGTCGTTGGGTTATGTTAAATTGTTTTAAAAAAAGTCTTAAATTGGATGAATTTTTACATTTTTAGTAGCACTCATGAGATTTATATTCCCGGGGTATTATGGCTAAACTTTAAGTTTCTGTACTTAACGTTCTGAAGTTCCACTCACACTACAAGCCACCCTAAAATGCTGACGACAAGATTTTTTTGGATGGAAAGTTTCCATGTGTCCCCCACGTGACTTTTAAGCGGAGATTTTCTTATCTTTTAACCACAAAAGTGGCTCCAAAAAATATCTACCAATTTCCCTCCCATTTGCATCCGACATTATTGTGGGAAGGAAACCCTATATATACCAATAGCTGGTGAAGAAGAAGAAGAAGAAGAAGAAGAAGAAGAAAGAAGAGAAATACCACGGATGAAATCCGCTACAGTGGAAATCGTGTTCAAAATCGTACCTTGTGGACTGAATCCAACCCTGGCAAAGGATCTTATGCTCGTGGGTATTTTCTGTGAAAGAATCCTTCGATGTGCGCAAGGTCAAAGAAAATTATTCTTAGGCTTTTTTTTTAGGATTAGGGCTCTTGAAGCTACTGTGGGTGGAAACAGGGGAAGAGAGAGGTTGTTGGGGTGGTGGTTGTTCTTTTTCAGCTTATCATTCTTGTGTTATGTGCTATGAAATGGGATAATTCCATGAATGTGAAACCCCAAATGAAATGTAGTTAGTAATTTTTTTATTATTGTAGTTTATCTATCAATGAAATCATGTTTAAGTTCATAAGTCCATTTGCATTTTACATCATGTAGTCATAAATGGATAATTCAATAACATAAATTTAGCTCCAACAAAAAAAAATTATATTCTTAATAATCAAGCCCCTCCAAAAAAAGAGTTAAACCACATCCAAATCATATGGCCTAAGATTCTCAACATACTTCTTTGCAAGCCAATTGGAGTTTGCATGCTTATTGTCAAATCACCTATTACAAGTGTGCCTATCCACTAAAGTCCTTAATTGCATAGTCATCTCACCAGTAACTTGAGATGCATAAATGACACGTGGGTATTTTGTTTTGCATTAAACCCTAATCTTGTCCTTTTTATTCTTGGTGAATGTGACTTGTTTCCCATTTTTTTATTGCATATTCTCTAATGGTTTCCCTAAAAACAGTGGCATTTGTGAATACCATCCCCAACTTAAATTATGGACAATTCATATCCCCACCTCTCTCATTGAACTTTTTCCCATTATTTCTTGCATTTGACCCTCAATATGGTCCCCCTTTTCTGATGCTGTCAAGCTCCTAAATTTATCAAAGGGGGCACAATCAGTGAAATAAGGCATGCATTGGAACATTACCGACCTCACATTTATTGCCCACATGCCTACCTTTAACCCCATCCCCCTTGTTGCCTTTGACACCCTGAACTTTATTTACCCCTACCTTTATCAACTCTTTTTTCTATATCAGCCCTAATAACTTTATTAATATCACTCTCAGAACTCAACATGTCAGCAGTGTTTTAATCAAGATCATCACAACTCACATCATAAAACATGTCACCACTGTCACACTCTTCCAAATAAGATGTAGCTCCAATCGGTTCATCTTCATCCATTTCAACACCATCATCCACTTTTGCATCATCACCATTATCCATGTGTTCAATGAATACTTGGACAATTTCCTTAGAAATTACATATAACTGTAAGTTCATGGCTTCAATTTTATTAGTTATAGGCCTAAGTGCCTTTAACACATTATCACCACTCAACTAGCAATGGATAGTGCAATTAGAAGTATAACCTAACTCCTTTAACATTAACAGCAGCTCAAGACATGACATTCATAAGCATGGCAGAAGTCTGCACATGACACATTCCCCGCTCCCCATAAATATCATCACCACAAAACTTCAACTTCCCACCACGGTGTATCTTAATTGTGAATACCCAAATGCCTCGTCTACAATTAAAAAAAAAAAGCAAAGAAAATAATGATTAATTGATTGAATCAGTCCTAAGCATATCACTTTTTAAAGCATTCCACTATAGGACAACCCACTAATGGTTAAATAATGTCTTGTTTCTTTCAATTTAAATAAAAAACAGACCATATAGTGCAATAAAAATCCTGAAAAGTTGTTAAATGACTTTACTTTGGGATGTGATCAACGTGCAACAAAAATTACACTAAAATATTCGAATTTGAACTTGGTTCAGAAACCCTAGAAAGTATTTAAACTATTTAAATGTCTTTACTTTGGGATTCGATCAACATGCAACATAAATAGCACTAAAACAAACGAATTTGAACTTGGTTCTTACCATAAAGTGGTGCTTCAAGATCATGTTCTTCGTCAAACAACCCATCTCGTATTTCCAACATCATTTTCTTCAATCCAATGTTTGATCATATTGTTTTCCATATAAACTTATGATCGCCAACACAATTAACCATTGATATTTGGAATTTGTCAGGGGTTAGAACACGATTTAATGAGTGAGAGAGAGGGGGGGCATTTTAGGGCACGATTTAGTGAGAGAAAGAGGATTAGGGCACAGGGTGTGTAAATGTAAATGCAAACAGACAAAAAATGTTAAAAGACAATAAAAACCCTACTTAAAAGACATGTGGGGTACACGTGAAAGCTTTTCGTTCAAAAAATTTACGTCGTCGGCATTTTAGGACAACTTGTAGCGTCATTGGAAATTCAGGGGCACAGAAACTAAAAGTTCAAGTGGTGTAATTAACCCAAGTGGGGGGGGGGGGAGTTCAAGGTTAGGTGTAATTGACCAAAAAATTTATAATGAATAAAATAGATTTAAATACATTGGAATCACACAATGCAATTTTCTTAAATAACTAGTCCTAGAATCCAAATAGTATTAAATGAGAAAAGCCAAAAAAAGGTTATCATCGTGATGATACACACCTGGAAACTGCCTATGTGTAGGAGAGATAACGGTGACTGGACTTCACCGAAAAAGGAGAAAAGTGTTCTGAATGTAAGGACATTTTTCTCAAGTCCGATATCTTACATTTGTGTACGTCGTACGCCGCTACAAAAGGCACGTCACTTCACGATCTTACATGATGGCCTCTATACGAATTTCGAGAATCAATCATTCAACATCTCCATCATGTGTCCCACATCTTCCTCAACGACTTCATGTTCCACGATTTTAGGGACTTTATGTAAGTGGTACGCAAGAGAAGTCTAAGAAATAAAGGAAAGGAAAGATAACAAAGTTCAAGAGAATTTTGGTAATCTTACAGCCACCGTCCGGAGATCCAGTCAATTGGAAAGCTGAAGAGCTCGACGCCACGAAGATACTGGAAGAAACGACACCTCAATCTGAGCTACGGTGAAGAAGTTATGATCCTTTGAAAATAGAGAAAATTCTGAGAAAATCCTTGGAAGAATGCTGTGTGATTTTTGCCCCAAAACCAGCGAAGTTTCGCGAATCGAAGGGTGAACCGGTTCGGGGGGCGAACCGGTTTGAGGTACAAGCCGAACCGTTTTGGGGTACCTGACGCTGGCAAGAGTTCCAAAATCTTAAAATTCCTTTTGGTTTCCTTATAAAAGCCAACTTCGGGGGAGTTATTTTTCAAGACTTGGAGAGACGATTTTGAGAGTTCTATTTGCTCTAGTCTTCATATTTTTGAGTCTCAAAACTCATGTTTTGATTCACACATCATTGCCATACTTTTGTGAATCCTTTTGAAACCCGAAAACACTTCTTTGTTTTTGTTCATAATTGTGGAGAAGTCGCTCTCTTCTTCATTGTTGCCCTCCTGGAAAGGGAAAGTTCCAGCCGATAAATTTGTGGAGAAGTCGTTCTCTTCTTCATTGTTGCTCACCTGGAGTTCCTACGGGAGATATCAGCCGAGACATCGAAACCGACGCATGAGAGTATTTCGTATGTCGCTCTTATTTTCATTGTAATCCGTGTAACCGTTCTTTACAAATTATAGTGAAAATAAAAAGGTTTTGCCCCTTTGGGGGATTTTTCCTAAATTTGTTTGTTTTATCATGCATGATTTATTTTATTGAATAAATCATCTAGATGCATGTTTGAGGGTTTAACTAAAATTTGGAATTAATTAAAATTGGATTTTATTTGAGAAGTCGCAATATTTTCGCTGTAGCGACTCTTTAATTTGGTATCAGAGCGGGTTACACTAATTTATCGCGTGATCCTGATTTTTGCACGCACCTTTGTGTCAAAGCCTGTTGCACTAAGTTATTGTGTTTGATCCTATTTTTTCGTAATAATGGCTTTCGGTGGTTTTGATGATATTAGAACTCAAGTGTTTGAAAACTCTATCTGGAAATCTCGTGTGAAATCTGTTTTTAAATCTCTTACTAAAAGGAAAGAATCTGATAAATGTCTTTGTCGCGAGGGATTGTCCATAGCATAGATGAGTGTCCCACCAAGGTTAGGGAGTGTTTTAACAAACCAATTGTTTGTGTTGCCACCCTTAGTGAGAGTAACCCGAGTGAAGAAAAAATTTATGCAAGTAAGCGTGTCCTTCCCAACTGTGTTGCTACTCATGAGAATGACGATGAAACTTCTTCCACAGCCACTGAGAGTGAATCCCATAATAGTGAGGGTGATGGAAGTGAGGATGAAAGTGTAGATGAGCGTGACTTACAAACTGCTTTCAATGAACTTTATGCTGAATCTTTGAAAACGAAGAAAGAAAATTTGAAATTGAAAGTTCAATTGAAAAAATGTGCCTTAAAAAATAATGATTTTTTAGTTGAAGAACTTAGGGAACATGAGAAAATTTTGAAAGAGAAGCTTGAGTACGTCGAGGGTGGGAGAGATAGTCTTAGAGGGTTGATGGAGACTATGAAAAATGAGATTATAGAGTTTGAGGATTCTAGACGTGTACTTGAATCTAAGATAGGTAAACTTGGGGTGAAATTGAAAGATTCAAGTAAGGTGAAATTTGATTTGGAGTCTAGGTCTGAAAAACTTGATAAGATTTTAGGCACCGTCGTTGATAAGATTTTTGGCACCGTCAAGATAAAAAAGGATAGGGGTGGGATTGGTCTTGAAAAATATGTTGCACCCATTCCCACACGTGTGAGAGAGCCTCCTAGGATTGTTAAGAAAGAGGCACCTAAGTTTGTTAGGAAAGATCCCCCTAGAAACATTGTGAGAGAACCTCCTAGGATCATTAGGAGAGACCCACCTAGGCAAATTCAGAGAGAGCAACCGAGAAATTTGAGGAGATGGCCGCCTTTAGGTAACACTTTCCGCCCGATTTACACATGACGCGACTTAAAATTTGTCTCAAAAGTGCGTTCACTCTAGGCTCAAGTGCAAGCCTGTCGCTCAAGTAGTAACCCGGTAAATCGGGATCGTATCCACAGGGATCGAAATTGGCAAATAATAACCAGAAAAATTATTAAATCTGGAAATGATTTCTCAAAAGAAACAAAAAGATGATTAAGGATTGGGAAAATTTATAGTGAACTACTAACACTTTAATTAAGAAAGACAAACTGAAAATTACAAACAGATTTAGTTCTGACAAATGGGAGAAAATAGGGTAGGGTACAATCCCTCAATCCTTAACAAATTATCTTATAGAATACCAGAATTGTAAATTAAAACTATTGACTAGATCCAATCTTTATAAATTCTAAGCATTACGTATATGAGGTTCAAGCCCGCACCATACGAAATCAAAGGTCAATATAAAGCGGTGAATGATAAATCATACTCGCAAAGCGTTCTTAAACATCTCAAGTACCTAGGGCAAGAGAGATTAAAAGATTGACAATGTTTGTATGATTTTCTTTCACGATTCAATCAATATTTTAATTTAACCTCTGCTTTCTACCTAGATAATTTGCGTTGGATTGAGTTCATGTACCCCAACCCTTAGGAATTTAGCTACTCATGATTTGATTAAAGAACAAATTCATATATAAAATTATGGATCCACAAAACATTGTAAGTAAATTGCAAATAATAAAACTAGAGAATGGAATGAGTTTACTTGTATTCAGCCACAAGAAAGTAATTGGAATTCAGAATTTCTTACAAACTGGTGCTCCTGAAAATTCTTGAAGGAATAGTAAATTTAACCCTAAAATTCAGACTCTGATTCTTTCTAGAACTCTCAAACTAGTAAACCCTAACAACTCTCTCTAGCTAGCTCCCTAAAATGATGTAGGGCATGGGCTTTTATAGCACAAAGTATCGAGATTGACAGCCAATGTGCTTGACGCGCAAGTTTCCCCAAGAGTTGCATTGCTTTAACTGCATAATTAATGCCAGGATTTCGCATGCTCGGACCAGTCCGGCTTTCCCTCGGATCGGTCCGGTATCCACCGGATCGGTTCTTTTATTTTTACCGGATCGATCCGGTCCTAGTCGGATTGGTCCGGATTTCCTCTCCATCAGTTTGCTATCCATCTGGGGTCTACTGGACTTGGATCATTTCGGATCGGTCCGGTTTACCTCGGATCGGTCCGATTTTCTTCCTTGTTGACTTTCTCCTTGCAACTTTGACTGGCCATAACTTTTGATCTAGAACTCCGATTTGGGTGCCGTTTCTTCCTATGCTCTTGTGAACTCATGCTCTTCAACTTCACTTTTGGTGTCGCCTTCGACATTTAAGTGGAATTTTACTCTTTTGCCCTTTGACGTTTCTTCTGATTTCTTTCTTTTCCTTTCTTGCATTCCATTCCTGAAAACTTCATCACAATTACACAAAAACTAGGGAATATTGTTATAAACAGACAATAGAGTGATATGGACTAAAAATGATTCAATTACCTTGTTCGAGATATTAAAATCACTAAATTAAGGGGCTAAATTCAGAAGAATTTACGCTTGGTCAAATCCCCCCAACTTAGGACTTTGCACGTCCCGGGCAATGTAGCTAACCAAAATTCAACTCTTGCAAATTCCCTTTATTAAAATAAAATTTCACTTTCGCAGGCATGCGATTGCATTTAGCATATGCAACAAGCCTTTAAACCTCTAGGTTACCCTAGTACGACGAGTCTTGTCTCGTGAGGGTTTGCAGTGAATATACCCACAAAATTCTTTATTGACTCAAATAAATATCAAAATACCTAAAAATTGTACAATTTAAACTTTTCAAAAAATAATCACCATAAATTCATATTCAAATGTCTCAAACCATAGTGTGTGTGTGTGTGCAAAGCCAGAAATTAAACCTCAAATTTCCACCGATTGAGCATTACGTTACTTTCCGAAAATTCGTTTTGATTCAAATTCTTACGGATGCACTCACAAACGAATCACTCGGATTGTGGTTATTTTCTCTCGGTATGCATGATATAAAGAGTAAATATAATGGACACAAACTCACGCATACAAAATTAAAATGAATGAAATTTATGGTGAACAGATCTCATCATCGGAATACGGTTATAGGGAAACGGGAACATCACCTCTAATTCACACCATTTTAATCTCTTTTATTATCTTTTCATATCTTAGATCTCCATGCGGTAACTAATTTCGCAATTTGGACTCGGTTAGGACTTTTTGGGTTAAAAGTTGTAAAGGGTATAAATGGGAATGATCAAAACGTTCGGAATTGGAAAATGTCCTTATGACGTCCATTAGTGCTTTTTCAGGCATTTGCTCAATTTTCTCTTCTTTTTTTTTTTTTATCTTTTTCTTTTCTTTTTCTTGCTATTTTTTTTTGTTGCACTTTTCGGACTTAATGAATATTCCATTTTCGCAATTCCGGGATATTTGATTTTTCGGGTTATCAAACGAAAGGAAAATATTTTATTAGGCTCAAATTGGGTTGCAAAGGGATAATTTTGTTTTTCACAACTTTTTATGGCTAATATTTTTGGGTAACAAACGAGGGCCTACTTCATTGTCCAAATTGCTAATCACATTACCATATGCATCTCGAGATTAATTAAGTTTAGAGATATATTTAGCACGAATTTCGAGACAACATTTCACACATTTCCCATAACCGATCAAAATAAAGGATTGAGATCATCAACGACTTATTTAAACGCTGAAAAGAACTTTGAGTTAATCATAAACTCGGATTGATTTAAAAACTCATGAAAAATTGAAAGGCTCAAAATCTCACCGGGTTTGATCAATCTCCACACTTATTCGTTAAGTCGTCAAATTTCTTTCAATTTCCATCTTCGGTCAATTTTGGTTTAGTGCAATTGAGATTTAACAATTTGAGACTTCAAACAGAATAAAGGTGATATTTTTGAAAAATTTAAATTCCAATTTGTATTTATTTTGAACAAAAATATTTTTGGCTTTTCAACATTTTCAATTTTTTTTTTTTATATATGCGAAGTTTTATGAATACGCACCTGTCATCCCCCCTAACTTAGTGATTTGCATTGTCCGCAATCAAATGGACGAGAGAGATAAAGAAGACAACATAAAGAGTGCGATAAATAAAACAAGCAAATAACATACGAAAACTGTAGATTACAAGCAAACTGTGACACAACTGTGTAAGCAAAAAGAAAAAAAAATAGCTATAAAAAGCCTAAAGGGGATAGGGGCATCCTAAGGGGCGGGTGGGGGATGGGAAGGACTGGGAGCAGCAGGATCATAGGGATTATAATAGTAAGGAGGAAGAGGGGCCTCGGGTCCCAACTGAAGACGATACAAGTCGGCATGCATAAGCAGGACCAAACTCATGTCCCTCTCGTAGGAGGTCACATACGCGTCAAAACGCGTTTCAAGGGAGAGAACGCGCTCAGTCAATCTCGTAGGAGCCTTTTCTTCGTCTTTGAATTTCCTTCCAAATTCGCAGAATCCGCCTTTTTGCATTTTTATAAGCGCTTCGATCTTCGTGCACTTTTTATCCTTTTAGCCGCCGGTAGCGTAATAGTTTCTTTTTTGTAATCATTTCTTTCGCCGTTTCCCAAGGCAAAGTATTTAAGCTTCAGAGGCAATCCCATCGTCTTCTACCTTTTTCAATTTCTGCTTTCGAGTTTTCTATAGCTTTTCTCTCTCCTGTGCGTTCATCCCTTTCTTCGTTTGTTTGTCAACAGATCTCCTTTTTCCTGTAAGATTTTCTTCCTTCTTCTTCATTTCTTTTTATTCACCATGGTTTATATTATCGAATCTCTTGAGAAATTCCGTTCTGACTTTTCTATTCCTTCTTGGGTAACTTTGGAGAGTCTTTCTGAACCTTCAACTTATTTTAATTTGGCTGAGGGACATTGGTTCCCTAGCCTCTTTATTGCTGAATGTGGATTTTCTTTTCCACCAAACCCTTTGTGTTTAGAGTTCTGTCAGTATTTCGATGTTGTCCCTGTGCCACCTTATAAATTGGACATGGAATGGATCCCAGCTTGTGCCATTCCTCGGAGCTTAATTGCAAAATACCTCGGTGACTACAATCTTCATTCTCAGATCGAGGTATCTCGTCCCGAGCATCTACTGGACACACCCTCTGTGATGAACGTTAGGATGCTGAAGGACTTGAACTTCATTAACTCTCCTCAGACTTTAAATGATCCGCCTGCTGGCGAGGAACCTATTTCAAAAGCAGAGGGAAAGAAACCAATAGAGCAGGGATCTCAATGTAATAGTTAGTACACATATGTAACTTGTTTTGAATTTTAATGAAAGACTTTCATTTTCTGTTTGCAAATCTGTATTGCTATTGTTTTGTGCTTGTCAAACACTTTATATTTGTGCTTGCATAACAATATTGTGTGGTTCCTCGACCAACTTAGTAATAAAAAATTACAAGTATTAGTAATGTTGCTCGATCACTTAATAATAAAGTAATGAGTATAAAAATGTTAAAATTTCTTCCAACCAACCAAGGTTGTTAAGTTGAGCTCGTCGACCAATTATATTTAATGGGTTTTTATCCCCGACCAGCTATACTTGGTAAATTTTGTCTTTTTCATAAAATGTGCCCGACCAACCAAGGTCAAAGATTTTTCCTCATCGACCAACTACAGTTAGTGGGTTTTTATCCCCGACCAACTATACTTGGTTCAGTTTGGAATATTTGTTCTTCGAGGAACTTTTATGTAATAAACTTACTTTCCGACCAACATAAGTTGGCATTTGAGATAATATCTTACTTCTCGACTAACATAAGTTGGCATTTGAGAGCATATCTTGTTTTCTAACCAACCGAGATTGGCCTTTCGTCGATCATCTTTTGTTCTCGCCCTTTTACCAACCGGAGTTGGTCGTGGGTTTGAACTATCATGTCCACTAGCTCTTTTACCAACCTTAGTTGGTCACACTAGTGTACGCCTCCTAACCAAAGGAGTATAGTTTGTTCTCGCCCTTTTACCAACCGGAGTTGGTAGTGGGTTTGAACTATCATGTCCACTAGTTCTTTTACCAACCTGAGTTGGTCACGCTAGTGTACGCCTCCTAACCAAAGGAGTATAGTTTGTTCTCGCCCTTTTACCAACCGGAGTTGGTCGTGGGTTTGAACTATCATGTCCACTAGTTCTTTTACCAACCTGAGTTGGTCACGCTAGTGTACGCCTCCTAACCAAAGGAGTATAGTTTGTTCTCGCCCTTTTACCAACCGGAGTTGGTCGTGGGTTTGAACTATCGTCTTCGAGCAGCGTTGCAGCGTAGTGTTAAACACACTAGTATTCCCCGAAAAATTTTCAATAAAAGGAGAGAAGATTGTGAAATATCATCGTTTTATTCATATTGATGGAACTGCTTTACATTTTACATCACTGATAATACTTGCGTAGGTGTTCAGCATTCCATGCATTCTTAAATTCCTCTCCTTCTAGAGTTGCTATTCGGTAAGTTCCTGGTCGGACAACTGCAGTAACTCGGTAAGGTCCATGCCAGTTTGCTTCCAACTTATTGTGCTTCTGAATGACCTTCTTTAGCACGTAATCTCCTTCTTTTAAGTCGCATTTTTTCACCCTCTTGTTGTAGAACAGGGTTGTTCGCTGTTGATAAGCAGCATTCCTAATGGCTGCCTCTTCTCTAACTTCCTCGAGCATGTCCAAATCTAATCTCCTCATCAAGTCGCTGACTGGGGAATTGAAATTCAGCACTCTGTGTGTTGGAAGACCCAACTCGGCAGGCATTACAGCCTCACTTCCAAATGCCAGCATATATGGTGATTCTCCAGTTGCTTCTCGGGGAGTTGTTCGGTAAGCCCACAATACTGACTGTAGCTCATTAATCCAATTAGCTTTAGCCTCACTTAGCCTCTTCTTCAAACCATTTAGTAATGTTCTATTCGTCACTTCAGTCTGTCCATTGCTTTGAGGATGGCCTGGTGCTGAATGAGTCTTCAAAATGTTTGATTGTCGACAATAGGCAGCAAACTCCTCGTTATCGAATTGTGTTCCATGGTCTGTGATGAAGGCATGAGGGAGACCATATCGGCAGATGATGTTCTTCCAAACTAATTGGTATACTTTCTCGTACGTCATATCAGTAAGTGGCTCAGCTTCTACCCACTTAGTAAAATAATCCACTGCCACGACGAGGTACTTGAATCTTCCTCGGGTCGTTGGCAGTGGTCCAACCAGATCAATTCCCCACATGGAAAATGGCCAAGGGAAAGTTATGGGTGTCAACAATGCTTGTGGAGTACGTCGGATGGAAGAAAAACGTTGGCATTTATCACATTTCTTAGCATAGGCTATACAATCAACCCTCATCGTTGGCCAGTAGTATCCTTGTGTCATCACCCTTTGCAAAAGTGTCCGACCTGCTACATGGGCTCCACAAGACCCTTCATGGATCTCTTCAATCAATTCTTTCACCTCAGAGGGATGTACACATCTTTGCAAACCTGCCATAATTCCTTGTCTATACAAAACACCATTAGTTAGTACATACCGAGTAGCTTTAAACTTCAATTTCTTGGCAGCGATCTTATCCTCCGGTAATTCTCCTTCCTCGACATATGCCCTGATGGGATCCATCCAAGATGGTCCTAAATCAAGAGTAATAATATTCATCGTCAGGTCTTCATTTATGCTTCGACTTTCTAACACCTCAATTGGTATCGTTCTTCGCAACTCGGTACGAGTAGCTGATGCTAGTCGGGCCAGTGCGTCTGCTTGTGCATTCTCCATTCTTGGTATTCTGATCAACTGAATGGCATTAAATTCTGCCAACAACTCCATCGCCTTTGCATGATACTTGACCATTAATTCTCCTTTAACCGCATATGTTCCCATCATCTGATTCACAATTAATTGAGAATCACTGAACACCATCACTTATTGCGCTTCCATAATCTTTGCTAAATTAAGACCTGCTATCAAGGCTTCATACTCAGCCTCATTATTGGAGGCTTTGAATTGGAATCGCAAGGCATATTCCGTGTCAATCTCGTCTGGGGTTTTCAAAACAATACCTGCCCCACAACCTGTTGTGCAAGATGACCCATCTACATATAATCTCCATGTAGGTAACTCGTCTTCAAATTTCTTATCTGACAGAGTTCCTCGGTGAAATATCTGCTGTTTCCTTTCATCCTCCCCTGGTAGTTTTCGCTCTTCGTCGACCATCTCTTCTCGCCCTTTTACCAACCTGAGTTGGTCTGGGTTTGAATTTGATGATCTTTCTACATCCACAAGCCCTTTTACCAACCGGAGTTGATCTGGACTTATGTCTGTTGATCCAGTAACATCCACAGGTTGGTCAGCGAGCAACTTTTGTTCCTCGGGGGTATCAGGATATGTAAATTCTGCTATAAAGTCTGCTACAGCCTGCCCTTTTAATGATGATCTGGGTTCATACACAATATCATATTCACCGAGCTCTATTGCCCAATACATCAGTCTCCCTAATTTTTCTGGCTTATGAAGGGCTTGTCTCAATGGCATGTCGGTATACACGACGATGGTATGGGCCTGGAAATAAGGCCTCATTCTTCTACTTGCTTCAATTAATGCCAATGCCAATTTTTCCAGCTTTGGGTACCTGATCTCTGCACCTCGGAAAGCCTTACTTGTGTAATATATTGGCTTCTGGACTCCATTCTCCAGTCTGATCAATGCCGAACTGACTGCATTCTCTGATACTGCCAGGTACAAGTACAACTTTTCTCCCATTACTGGCCTGGACAACATTTGAGGTGCTCCCAGATATTTCTTCAAGTCTTGAAAGGCTTTTTCACATTCATCATTCCACTCGAAAGTTTTCCGAAGTGTTTTGAAGAATGGGAGGCATCTATCAATTGCTCGGGATACAAATCTATTGAGCGCTGCAACTCGTCCTGTAAGACTCTGCACCTCTTTCTTCGTCGTTGGCGATCGCAACCCTAAAAGAGCTTTGATCTTTGTTGGATTTGCCTCAATGCCTCGTTGGTTGACGATGTACCCGAGGAACATTCCTTCTCGTACTCCAAATGTGCACTTCGTCGGGTTGAGCTTCATTTGGTATTTATCCAGTTGATCAAAGGTCTGACCTAAGTCAACTAGATGATCAGCAGCTTTTTTGCTCTTTGTCAGCATATCGTCGACATAGACTTCCATATTGCAACTGATTTGTTCGGCAAAAACCTTGTTCATCAGCCGCTGATATGTCGCTCCTGCATTTTTCAAACCAAAAGGCATAACATTATAACAATAAGTTCCCCTAGGGGTAATAAAAGAAGTGTTTTCCCTGTCTTCAGGTTTCATTTTAATCTGGTTGTAGCCAGAGTAAGCGTCCATGAAGCTGAGCAGCTCGTGTCCCGAGGTAGCATCCACTAGTTGGTCAATTCTGGGCAATGGAAAGTGATCCTTTGGGCAGGCTTTGTTGAGATCAGTGAAATCAACACACATTCTCCATTTATTGTTTTTCTTCTTCACCATCACCACATTTGTCAACCAGTCTGGATACTTCACATCTTCAATGAATTGGGCTTTTTGGAGCTTGTCGACCTCCTCTTGTATAGCCTGGTTCTTCTCGGGACTAAACACTCTTCTTCTCTGCTTTACAGGCTTGATCTCCTTATTCGCATTGAGTTCATGGCATAAGAAGTTTGGATCTATTCCTGGCATGTCTTCATGACTCCATGCAAAAATTTTCTTTCTGTTTCTCAAAAAAGTTATCAACTCCTGTTTTATTGAAACATCCAACGATGAACCTATCTGGGTTACTCGTTCAGGGTGCTCGTCGTCCAGAATAACATTTTCCGTAGATTCCACCACCTGTCCTTTTACAAGTTGGGATTCATCTCTGGGATCAAGTGTTTCAATTTCTGTACCTTCCTCCACCTGGTAGGTGGTAGTCTTTTTCCTTGACTTTTCAAGCTCCTCTTGCTCGGCAGACGAATAATAACATTCCCGAGATACTTTCTGATCACCTTTCACAACTCCCACTCTGAAATTTGTAGGGAATTTTAAACACTGATGTACTGTAGATGGAACTGCATCGAACTTCTTCAAACCAACTCTTCCCATGATGATGTTGTAAGCTGACTGCACATTCTTATCCATCACAAAGAAGCGTATTCTTTCTGTTCGACAAGCAGGCCAAGTTCCAATGAATATATCCAACTTGATCGTCCCAAGTGGAAAAACTTTCTCGCCAGCAAAACCCAATAGAGATCTGTGATAAGGTTCCAATTGAGATAATTTCAAATTTAAATTGTCAAAGCATGAATAGTACATGATGTCTACCATTATCTACCAGCACCCTTGAAATCACTACTTCTTTCATCCTCATTTTGATCACCAAAGGGTCGTCGTGAGGGTAAAGAACACCTGCCATGTCATTTTTTGAAAAGCCAATGACCAACTTCTCTTTGTTTACCTTCCTCGGGCGGTCTTCCTCAGCCAAATTTATTCGCTGAATATATGAGCAAGCTTGAGCCTCTCCAAGGTAAGCCTTTCTTTCTGCAGTAAGGTCTCCTCCTCCTGCATCTCCTCCTGTAATAACATTACAATCAAATGATCCAAAACGTATGGAAAATACCTCTCGTTCTGGCTGCCTTGGTTTTTTGGGAATATCGGGGTCATCCTCTGTATCATCTTCATGATCCCTTTTCTTTTTCTCCTCTGCTCGACGAGGAGATCTAGACCTTTCTCTAGTTCGGTCATTATTTCTTCTTTCGCCTCCCCAATCAACATGCTTCGCTAGCTTCCCTCTTCGGATGAGTGTTTTAATCTCGTTCTGAAGAGCTATGCAATTTTTGGTCATATGGCCGTGATCCTTATGGAACTCGCAATATTTATCCCTGTTCCTCAGGTCAGGGTCTGACCTCAGTTTCTTTGGCCACTTTACTTCCTCGTTATCCTTGATTTCTTTCAAGACATGATTAATACCCATTTTCAAAGGAGTATAATTATCGAATTTATTCAGGACTTCCCATGACGATTTATTATTCTTGGAATGCTTGTCACCGCCATTCCCCTTATGCTCTTTTTTCTTGGATTTGTCGTCTTCCACCTTGGTTTCTTTATCCATATTCTTCTTCGCGGCCATAGCCTCCTCGGCATTCATGATTTTGGCCGCTTTTGCCATCAACTCTGACATATTTGTAGGTGGACCTTTGGCCAAAGTGTAATACAACTTGTTAGGTAACAACCCACTCATCAAGGCGGTGATTGTTGTCTTTTCTTCATAATCTATAACTTCCAGTTTCTCGTTATTGAAACGAGTTATGTAATCTCTAGTACTCTCGCCAGATTTTTGTCTAACACTTAACAAGTGTGCTACTCTTTTTACTGGTTTTGCCTCAAAACAAAAATTGCCGATGAACAACTCGGCCAACTGAAGGAAAGTTGAAATCTTACCCCGAGGAAGATTGTTGTACCATATCTGGGCAGATCCAGTAAGAGTTCCTGAGAATGCTCTGCATCTCATCTCGTCGGGGACGGCATAGATGTCGGCAGCATCTTGATATTGCTCTATGTGTAGAACAGGATCTGTCTTTTCATCATATTTGGGGGTCACTACTGGTGCTTTAAACTTTGACGGGGTAGGAAAACCCACAATGGCCTGGACAAAAGGTGTCCCTTGAACAAAAGTTCGTTGTAAGGGATTCTTCGCCTTAGCCATTTCTCCCAATCTATCCTCCAAGCGCTGAATGGAACCCTTCCACGCATCGTTTCCTTCCTCGGGCTTATTAGTTAGAGCAATTGATTGTTCTGATGTGGCCTCTTGAGATCTATCTTGACGAGCAACTGGTCGTGATTTTGCTGATCCTTCTCTTAGATCTGATGGTCGTCGAAAACTCCTCGACATGGTCTTAGGTGGACTCCTATTCCTCCTAGGGCCTAATCGACTGAAAGGAGACACCCTACTCAGTCTTTCCAAGGCACTGGGTCTTTCTGGAGAGAGAGTGATACGTTGATCAGTATCTGTAGCCCTTATTGACGAAGTTCGCCCAGGTTGATAAGAGAAATCATCAGATTCCTCATTACGATATGACTCAGTACGCCTGGATCGCGAAGAAAGTAAATAAGTTTGCCTCTGACCACTTCGTTGTCCTGAACGTGCAGGTGTACCGCCATGAAGGGTCTGTATGAGTTGCCTCATTGTTTCTTGCATGGCGGTTTGTCCTTGAGCCAGATTCGTCATAATCCCAGCCAGATCTGGGGGTGCAGAGGGATTTGGAGGATTTCCAGCATTTCCAGCGTTTCGATTGCTGGATTCCGGATTATCTGCCATTGATGATGAATGATTTTTGGTGAAAAACGATAATAACAATCGTTCCCACAAACGGCGCCAATCTGTTGATGTAAAAAACTAGATTACTCTAATTATTCAATCACAGATAAATAAATGAGACAAAGAATTTTAAAGTGGTTCAGCCTTGTATGAATGGCCTACGTCCACTGTTATGTTATTGCTGAGTGTTTGGGAATTCTCGATTACAAGTTCTATCAAGAAATTCCCGTCCCCTTGAATGAGGGTGATACAAGGTATTTATAGCACTTAGGTCGTACATGAAAGGGTGTTACATTAAATGATACACATATGAAAGGGTAATTCATTTAATGCTCTTCAAACGTGTGCGTCAAGATGATAAGCATTCAATGAATAGTTGAACTATTGATTATCTGGCAATCAATGCTGCGGTCGAGATGCAGCTCGTACCGCCTTAGTTGCTCGTCGTTCAAGAGTTCCTCGGAGCGTTGGAGTTCCTCGGAGAGCTGGAGTTCTTCGGAGTATACTTGTTGCTCGGAGTGAGTCTGACTTGGTCGGGGGAATGAACTTCCTCGTTGCTATTGTGCCACGTAGATTGACACGTGTTTTCTTATTATTCGTCCACATCAGCATACTAATTTTGGTATCAACAGGCCACAAAAAGGATATCGGTGTAAAAGGTCCGGGCTAAGTTGATCACTGTCGCAGGGTCGAACAAATGATACATCATAGTAGCTTGGCGCGGCCTCATCGCTGAATCATTGGAGGTTTGCAAAATATTGGCACAAATGATATGAAAAGTAAATCGTGCCTTGTCGGATAAGCGACCGACGGGAAATGTCTCGGTATTCCAAACTGCACCGGGCTGGATCCTCGAGATACAAACTTCTTTGGTGAGAACGGGATCGGGACCCGGATAATCAAACTGGGCCGGAGTGATCACACTAAAAGACTCTAGCTTTCGTGCCACAAGGTCAAGTGAGAATGGGATAGGGATGGAATCCACATAGGCTTGGGATTCAAATTCAGCGGTACGGACAAGAGATCCGTAGAACTGACGCACTTCATTCTCCCAAATGGCCTCATAAGGTTCGTTGAAGAAACGACACCAGCCCCGTGACAGGAAAAGGGCTGTGACAGAATTGGGCATTTGGTCCCACAACACTTGACGTTCGATATGAATTTTTCGGGTAGGGCTGAAAAACCTACGGCACCAATTTGCTTCGCGGCGGGAACGGTACTCTCCATGTCCGTCGGGAAGGACTTCAATGGAGGTATACTTCTGAGGAGTAGCCATGGATATGGAGGATGGAAACAGTAATGGAGAAGAGAAGGTAAGTGTAGGTGTAGGTGTAAAGAAAATGGGTAGGGTGATGGGTGTATTTATAGTGGGTGAGTGTGAATTTGGAGGGAATGAAAGGGTGGATGAATTGGGACGAATTTTTGATGGAAGTGAATGAATTGGGGGAAGTGAAGAGGTGTGGATCGAAGAGGTGTCCCTTGGGAAATGAAATTCTGCAGACAACCGGACCGATCCGCCTTACCGGATCGGTTCTCTTAATTCACCCGGACCGATCCGCCTGACCGGATCGGTTCTTTTAATATCAGGTCGGACCGATCCGGTCTGCTGATTTTCTGAATTCTTCCTCTCTCTTCTTTTCTCCAAAAATGCTTATATTCTCTCTTCCAAACATGAGTTTTCCACTACTCACACTTCAGACTATTCTCAAAGCTCATCGAAAACCAAACACCCCTCACCCTTCGGATTCTCAACCCCGGGACTTACTCAATCTTAAGACTCCTATTTCCTAAGACTCCTATGTACTATAATCACCCCATACATGTCGGGAGTGCGACGACCTCATCTCTCTTTGCTCAGTCAATCCCCATAAATGGGGTCCGACAGCCATATTGTGTCGGCTTCTTTGACAATTGCTTCCAAATAGGGCTTGAGACGATGCCCATTAACTTTAAATGTGTTTCCCCCTTTCTCATCTATGAGTTCGACAGCTCCATGGGGAAATACTTCTTTCACAATGAATGGACCTGACCACCTTGACCGCAATTTCCCGGGAAACAAGTGCAACCTCGAGTTGTAGAGAAGTACTTTTTGTCCCGAATGAAACTCTTTCTTATGAATGATTCTGTCATGAGCTCGTTTCATTCGGTCCTTGGATATTTTAGCACTTTCATACGCATCATTGCGTATTTCTTCCAACTCATTCAACTGAAGTTTCCTTGTTTCACCGGCTTTATCCATAGTGAAGTTCACCCTTTTGATAGCCCAATATGCTTTGTGTTCGATCTCAACCGGAAGATGACAAGATTTGCCATACACAAATCGAAATGGGGACATCCCAAGGGGATTCTTATATGCGGTTCTATAGGCCCAAAGCGAATCATTTAATCTGATAGACCAATCTTTCCTATTAGGATCGACCGTCTTTTCCAAGATATTTTTTATTTCCCGATTAGCAAGCTCGGCTTGGCCATTCGATTGAGGGTGATAAGTTGTTCCAACTTTATGGACAATGCCATACTTCCTCATTAGTTTCTCCATAGGCCTATTGCAAAAATGAGATCCATTATCACTGATTATGGCCTTAGGCATACCAAAACGAGAAAGTATATTTTCTTGAATGAATTTTATCACCACTTTGCTATCATTCGTCCTTGTAGCTATCGCCTCAACCCATTTGGAGACGTAATCTACAGCAACGAGGATGTATAGAAAACCAAAAGAAGTTGGAAATGGGCCCATGAAATCAATACCCCAACAATCAAACAATTCCAATACTAGAATTGGGGTTAATGGCATCATGTCACGGCGAGTAATAGCACCCATTCTTTGGCATCTATCGCATAATTTACAAAAAGCATTCACATCTCGGAAGATTGTGGGCCAATAAAGACCACTTTGAAGGATTTTCGCAGCAGTTTTATTTTTAGAAAAATGACCTCCACATGCTTCCGAATGACAGAATCAAATTACCCCTTGGATTTCTTCATCGGGTACACATCTCCGGATGATTTGATCAGCACAATACTTAAACAAATATGGATCATCATAAAAGCACATGCGTGACCATGTAATGAATTTTCTTCTCTCTTGCGGATTCCAATTAGATAGAAGAACTCTAGTGACAAGGTAATTGACTAAATCCGCAAACCAAGGGTGAGAAGAAGTAGCAAATAAATTTTCATCCGAAAAATACTCGTCTATGGGAATGGGATCAATAGGCACGTCGGACGAGAGGCGTGACAAATGGTCAGCGACGACGTTTTCTACTCCTTTCTTATCTTTAATCGAGAGATTAAACTCTTGTAAGAGTAGGATCCACCTGATTAAACGGGGTTTGGCATCTTTTTTACTCAAGAGATATTTCAGTGCCGAATGATCAGTGAAGCAAACAATAGGCGACCCAACAATGTAAGAGCGAAATTTGTCGAGAGCAAAAACGACTGCTAGTAACTCTTTCTCTGTGGTAGAGTAATTAAGCTGAGGGCCAGATAATGTTCTGCTAGCATAGTAAATAACATGAGCTTTCTTGTCTTTCCTCGGTCCAAGAACAGCCCCAATCACGTAATCACTTGCATCACACATAAGCTCAAAGGGAAGTGACCAATCCGGAGCTTGCATGATACGAGCGGAAATAAGCATGCTTTTAAGTTTATCAAAAGCTTCTTGACATGCTTTATTCCACTCAAATGGAGTGTCTTTCATAAGAAGATTACTCAAAGGTCTAGCGATGGCGCTAAAGTCTTTGATAAATCTTCTATAAAATCCAGCATGGCCAAGAAAGGACCTCACATCTTTAAGTGATTTTGGCGGGGGTAACTCAGCTATTACATCAATTTTTGCTCGATCAACTTCAATTCCTCTAGATGAGACTATGTGACCTAAAACTACGCCCTCGTTAACCATAAAATGGCATTTTTCCCAATTGAGGACTAAGTCTTTTTCCACACATCGGAATAGAACTCTTTCAAGATTAGCTAAACATTGGTCAAAAGATGGACCGAAAACGCTGAAATCGTCCATGAACACCTCAAGACCTTTTTCAATCATGTCGCTAAAGAGACTTAACATGCACCTTTGAAAAGTTGCTGGTGCATTACATAACCCAAATGGCATACGTTTATAGGCAAACGTACCAAACGGACATGTAAAATTCGTCTTTTCTTGATCAAGTACATCCACTTCAATCTGATTATATCCGGAATACCCATCTAGGAAACAATAGTAAGGATGGCCCGCCACTCGTTCAATCACTTGATCGATAAATGGTAAAGGAAAATGATCTTTTCGAGTTCCGGCATTGAGCTTTCGGTAGTCAATGCAAACACGCCACCCAGTGGTGGTGCGTTGAGGTATTAATTCTCCCTTAGCATTTTCAACCACGGTCATTCCTGATTTTTTTGGAACGACTTGAATTGGGCTCACCCATTTACTATCCGAAATGGGATAGATAATCCCAGCATCTAGTAATTTGATTATTTCCGCTCTTACTACATCTTTCATGGTTGGGTTTAACCGCCTTTGCATCTCACGCGAGGGCTTCACTTCTTCCTCAAGATGGATTTTATGGGTACAAATCAATGGACTTATACCTTTCAAATCTGCTATAGTCCAACCAAAAGCACTTCTATGCTTTCTCAACACATCCAACAACATACCCTCTTGCCCTTTTTCTAGATGGGAAGACACCACAACAGGAAATGTATCATTCTCTCCTAGAAAAGCATATTTGACATGGGAGGGTAGTTTCTTCAACTCAAGACTAGGAAATCTATTTTCAGAGGGAACCATGGTTGTCTCCCTCGGAGGCAATTCTTCATACCTAGAAATCCAGTCAACTTCTCTTAAACTCTCAATACTCTCTTCCTCTTGTAACCAAGTTTCAAACTCCTCCACCTCACACTCAAACTCAGTATAAGACCTCTTTTTCTCACCACTTTGCACTAAACACACTTCCAATGCATCTCCTCCTATAATGTTCTCAATGTTTTCAGCCACCACTTCTTCAATAAGATCAACCTCAAGAATCTCATCCTCATCACCCATTTGGTTAGCGGCATTGAAAATATTGGTCTCGAGAGTCATGTTTCCAAAAGTGAGTTGCATTTGGCCATTCCGTGTATTAATCAAAGCATTAGCAGTAGCTAAGAATGGACGGCCCAAGATTATTGGAACATGATTTCTCGTATGGGGAACAGGCTCAGTGTCCCAAATGACAAAATCAACAGGAAAGTAGAACGTGTCCACTTGAACTATCATGTCTTCTACAACCCCACGAGGCACTTTCACTGTTCTATCCGCTAACTGTAGAGTGATTCGGGTAGGTTTTAAATCACCTAAATCAAGCTGCTTATAGATGGAGTATGGAAGGATGTTTACACTCGCACCTAAATCAAGCAATGCTTTTTCCACTCTTTTTTCTCCTATGATCCTTGAATTTTGGTGAAAGATCATTGAGAAGCACCGAGCTCACATTTTGTGCCAAGAAAACATTCTTCTTTACCTTAAGCCGTCGTTTGACAGTCAAAAGATCTTTGATAACCTTAGCATATGATGGAATTTGTTGAATAGCATCAAGGAACGGCAAGTTCAATTTTACTTGCTTCAACACATCCAACACCTCGGTACGCGAAGCCCCTTTTGTGGGTGGCTCTAAGCGTTGAGGAAATGGAGCAACGGTTGTCAACTTGACTTCAATTTCAGGTTCAACTTCCTCATCTTTCAATTCCTTTTCTAAGGAAGGTTCTACATACTCGGGAGTTTCAGATTCCTTAGAAATTTCGGGTTCAACTCCATCATCATTCACCTTTGGAAGCTTTGGTGATAGATCAATCACGCGGCCACTACGAAGAGTAGTAACAGCTTGACATTGTTCTTGCAAATCCGATGATGTGGAACCAACTGTGGATTGACCTTGAAGAGGAGGTCTTTGGCCTTGGGCTGGAAGTTTACCCTTCTTTTGAGTGTTCACTGCAGATTGCAACCTAGAGATGTTAGTATGCATTTCAGCGAACATTCGATCATATTTAGCATCTCTCTCTTTTTGGGATTGGATGAATTGATTGAAATTATCTTCAAGAGATCTCCTAGGTGGAGCTACAAACGGACCAGGGGGCGGTACCTGCATAGGATTTGGCATTGGAGGAGCCACTTGCTGAAATTGTGGAGGTGGTGGTAAAGTCATATGTGGGTTAGGAACCATCCCACCTTGGGGTTGTCCATAATTGAACCCAGGATTCCTCCACGATTGATTATATGCATTACCTTGCTGTGCATTATAATTTCCTCGAAAACCCCCTATTGCATCAACATGTTCAGTGTACATTGCCTTGTATGCAGGAATGGTAGGACATCCTTCGGTAGAATGGCCTGCATTACAAATGGCACATACCTTCTCATTTCCGGCTTGTACGGGTTCATACACATCTCTCAATCGCACTTCAAGCATATCTCTTAAATTCTTCTCCAATTGGTCAAATTTTCGATCCAACAAAGTGTCCTTGTCCAAGTGATAAATACCGGACGCAGCAGGCAAGTTGGACACTTGTCGATTTCTATTTTGACTATTGGGATCAGAAGTATCCCATGCTTGGGTAGTTTCTGCCACATATTTCAAATGAGCCTTAGCATCGCTCGAACTTAACTCCCAAAAAGGTCTCTCACACATGGTTTGAACAAGTTGTTTAGACGCTACAGTAAGGCCTTGATGAAAAAATGAAATCAGATGATGCTTTTCAAAACCATGATGTGGGCACGCATTAACTAATTCCTGATATCTCTCCCAACACTTATCAAAAGCCTCATTCTCATTTTGACGAAAAGCTTGAATTTAGGCTTTAACAGAATTGGTTTTGTGTTGTGGAAAAAATTTTGATATAAACTTGGTTTGCATATCTTTCCGTGATAACACAGAATTTGGGGGTAGGGACCATAACCAAGTTTTAGCTTTATCCTTTAAGGAAAAAGGAAAGAGCTTCAACCGGATCACATCTTGTGGACAAGCTTGGTCACCAAACGTTTCACACATATCTTCAAATTCTCTAAGATGGAGATATGGTTTTTCAGAATCCATCCCATGAAATGTAGGAAGAATTTGGATCATACCATTCCGAAAGTGGAACTGACCGGCATTATACGGGAGTAAAATGCAACCAGGGGTAACAGTTCTCTCCGGAAATAACAAATCTTTCATAGGAAGATATAGTATCTCATCCTCTTCAGCACCAACACCGACACTACCATGATCCGACATATCGCTACCGAAAGGTTCAGAATACTCACTCCGGGTTTGACTCAATGAACGACTTTTGATGGAATTATTAGGCGAAGGAGGTGGAACCCAAAAAGGCAAAGACTCAGAATTTTCAGAACTTGCTTCGGCAATAGGATTTTCGTGAATTTGGGTGGGAGATGAATTTTGCATATAAGCACACAAAAGATGAAAATTTTTTTTTTTTTCAGAAAATGAAATCACTTGTAGATAAAAATAACTTTCTGGATAATTTAACAATTTAGATCCCCGACAACGGCGCCAAAAACTTGACGCGACTTAAAATTTGTCTCAAAAGTGCGTTCACTCTAGGCTCAAGTGCAAGCCTGTCGCTCAAGTAGTAACCCGGTAAATCGGGATCGTATCCACAGGGATCGAAATTGGGAAATAATAACCAGAAAAATTATTAAATCTGGAAATGATTTCTCAAAAGAAACAAAAAGATGATTAAGGATTGGGAAAATTTATAGTGAACTACTAACACTTTAATTAAGAAACACAAACTGAAAATTACAAACAGATTTAGGTCTGACAAATGGGAGAAAATAGGATAGGGTACAATCCCTCAATCCTTAACAAATTATCTTATAGAATACCAGAATTGTAAATTAAAACTATTGACTAGATCCAGTCTTTATAAATTCTAAGCATTACGTATATGAGGTTCAAGCCCGCACCATACGAAATCAAAGGTCAATATAAAGCGGTGAATGATAAATCATACTCGCAAAGCGTTCTTAAACATCTCAAGTACCTAGGGCAAGAGAGATTAAAAGATTGACAATGTTTGTATGATTTTCTTTCACGATTCAATCAATATTTTAATTTAACCTCTGTTTTCTACCTAGATAATTTGCGTTGGATTGAGTTCATGTACCCCAACCCTTAGGAATTTAGCTACTCATGATTTGATTAAAGAACAAATTCATATATAAAATTATGGATCCACAAAACATTGTAAGTAAATTGCAAATAATAAAACTAGAGAATGGAATGAGTTTACTTGTATTCAGCAACAAGAAAGTAATTGGAATTCAGAATTTCTTACAAACTGGTGCTCCTGAAAATTCTTGAAGGAATAGTAAATTTAACCCTAAAATTCAGACTCTGATTCTTTCTAGAACTCTCAAACTAGTAAACCCTAACAACTCTCTCTAGCTAGCTCCCTAAAATGATGTAGGGCATGGGCTTTTATAGCATAAAGTATCGAGATTGACAGCCAATGTGCTTGACGCGCAAGTTTCCCCAAGAGTTGCAATGCTTTAACTGCATAATTAATGCCAGGATTTCGCATGCTCGGACCGGTCCGGCTTTCCCTCGGATCGGTCCGGTATCCACCGGATCGGTTCTTTTATTTTTACCGGATCGATCCGGTCCTAGTCGGATTGGTCCGGATTTCCTCTCCATCGGTTTGCTATCCATCCGGGGTCTACTGGACTTGGATCATTTCGGATCGGTCCGATTTTCTTCCTTGTTGACTTTCTCCTTGCAACTTTGACTGGCCATAACTTTTGATCTAGAACTCCGATTTGGGTTCCGTTTCTTCCTATGCTCTTGTGAACTCATGCTATTCAACTTCACTTTTGGTGTCGCCTTCGACATTTGAGTGGAATTTTACTCTTTTCCCCTTTGACGTTTCTTCTGATTTCTGTCTTTTCCTTTCTTGCATTCCATTCCTGAAAACTTCATCACAATTACACAAAAACTAGGGAATATTGTTAGAAACAGACAATAGAGTGATATGGACTAAAAATGATTCAATTACCTTGTTCGAGATATTAAAATCACTAAATTAAGGGGCTAAATTCAGAAGAATTTACGCTTGGTCAACACATTGTGGTAGGCAAGGCCATCTTAGGCGTTTCTGCTATAAGCTTTTGAATGGACCTAGGAAACATAAAGAAAGAGTCACACCGGTTCCCAAAACCCACACACCTCGTTACACATCGATTTGGGTTAGGAAATCGAATTTAGAGGCTTATGGTCTATTTGTTCATGATTCTCGTTTGATAGCATGTGATTCACCCCATATGAGATCGTTTGGTTGATTGTGTTGGATGTTTTGTCATACTCTAGCTATGCATCATGTTATATTCTTTTTAGTGTTATGACTTACTTTGACGTAGCGAACATTGATTTATTTGTTGCATTTGTGTGTTTCGATACTGTTAGCACTGTTTTGGATCTATTTGTCCCTTACAGGTATTGTTTTCACGAAATTTTTGCACTGGGCAAAACTGTATGACATTCTGGACAAACTGTGAAATTTTGGTTTTCATGTCCGAGCGACAGAGCTGAGTCGTTTGAGCGACATGTCTAGATTTTTTTTTACTTGCCTTTTGTTTCAGTACCTTGTATTTATATGCTTATGTTTTGGTACTGGTGGGTTGCTTCTGGACAGTTTATATGCAATTATTCTTGGTATCCATGCTTAATTGATAACACTGCATTGTTCGTTTGATCACACATGCTTTGACTGATGATTCTCTTGTGTGACTACTGTTTGCTAGCATAGGATGTTGCTCATATCGATATTATATCCCTATTGTTGGTTGTAACATTTTGTAGTTATATTTTTCTTTTGAGAAAAATTTGAAAAAGTCAAAAAGATTTTATTTTGATAAAATTTTTAGAAAATTTAAAAAACGTTTTGTATTGTGTTTACACCTTTTTATGGATAAACACTTGGGATGGCCAAGTCACAATTTCATTCCATTTTTCATGTGACTATTTGATAGTGTTTTGAGACAATATATCAATTCATCCATGTGCTTTATAATGTTTGGTGTCATTGAGATGTAATTAGCCGTTACTTCCTACATGTTTGACTCATGATATCCTTTATTGCATACATGCACGAATTTGCTTGATTATTGTGCTTGTCTTATCATATGTTGGTTGGGTGTTTTTACTTCAATCATGTCCTTAAAACAAACCAAGCGCAATAAATTTTGATAAAAAAAGGTGTGCACCTTTGAACCCTGTTTGTGAGGATTTGTGTGCTTTGTTTGAAAACGGTGAAGGGCTACGAAAGTTTGTCATTTATCCTTTGCGATTAAGCCGCCGTTTAAATTGGACCTACAAAATTGAGGAATTTTATTATCCCGGGTCCAAAGAGGTTTAAAAGACCCCAAAAAAATATAAAGGCAATAATAAGAAATTCATGCCAATTATGGGCCAATTAGATTTTTGCACCAATTCTCCAAAGTTTGAGAATTTAGTTTAACACCTCTAAAGGAAAATATATATGAGGGAGTTTGGTTGGAGATTTTATAACGGGTTTGCACGTCCTTGAAAATCTTGAAAAAGCGCTAAAAAGTTTTGGACATTATTGGTGTGAAAATCACTTGGACTTTGATTTGTTGATTTGCATAAGACGAGGGGTACACGTATGCATCGTGCACATATGCTTGATTGAGTTGATTTACCTATCGAATGTGTTCACACCCATACATTCCGTTTCCATGACTTGGTTGTTTGAGTTTAAATCCATGGTGTGATTTTTTTGGTATCTTATTTTTGTATGAAAAAATTTAAAAAATCAAAAATAGTTTATGAAGATTTTTTAGTATCTCTTTGCAAGAGCGCATTTGCCATTTGATTGATGCCTTGTTTTGAATACGGTGACACCCCGACTTTGCTTGTTTGATTTATTCTTCTCATTTGTCTATTTGAGAACATAATAAAAAAGGGGGAGAAAGAATTATCATTTTATGGGAAAGTTTGAATTTTGGGGGAGTTTTTGAGATTTGACTTATGCTTTTATCTTATATTTGGTATCTATGTTTATCTCATTTCAAACTCGATACGTCACTTGGTATTTTTCTTTTTCTCATGTGTGTAGGTACTACATTGATGATCATTTGATTGCACACCCTGATGACAAAAGATTTGAGATCTTGAAGATCTGAAGAACAAACGATGAAGACTAATTCATTTGTATCTTTCCAGTTTTGGGTTCATGGGAGGGTAGATATGTATAGGTCAATTGAATGATAATAATTCGTTTTTTTTTTATTTTGTACCGGTATAGACATGGGGGGAGATTTGTAAAGACATTTTTCTCAAGTCCGATATCTTACATTTGTATATGTTGTACACCGCTACAAAAGGCATGTCACTTCACGATCTTACATGACGACCTCTATCCGAATTCCGGGAATCAATCATTCAAAATCTCCATCATGTGTCCCGCATCTGCCTCAACGACTTCACGTTCCACGATTTTAGGGACTTTATGCAAGTGGTACACAAGAGAAGTCTAAGCCATGAAGGAAAGGCAAGATAACAAAGTTCAAGGGCATTTTGGTAATCTTATAGCCACCGTCCGGAGGTCCGGTCAACTGGAAAGTTGAAGAGCTCGACGCCACGAAGATACTGAAAGAAACGGCACCTCAATCCAATTACGGTGAAGAAGTTATGGCCCTTTGAAAATAGAGAAAATTCAGAGAAAATCCTTGAAAGAATGTTGTGTGATTTTTGCCCCAAAACCAGCGAAGTTTCGCGAACCGAAGTGTGAACCGGTTCGAGGGGCGAACCAGTTCGAGGTACAAGCCGAACCGGTTCGAGGTACCTGACGCTGGCAAGAGTTCCAAAATCTTAAAATTCCTTTTGGTTTCCTTATAAAAGCCAACTTCGGGGGAGTTAGTTTTCAAGACTTGGAGAGACGATTTTGAGAGTTCTATTTGCTCTAGTCTTCATATTTTTGAGTCCCAAAACTCATTTTTTGATTCACACATCATTACCATACTTTTGTGAATCCTTTTGAAACCCAAGAACACTGCTTTGCTTTTGTTCATACTTGTGGAGAAGTCGCTATCTTCTTCATTGCTGCCCTCCTGGAAAGGAAAAGTTTCAGCCGACAAATTTGTGGGGAAGCCGTTCTCTTCTTCATTGCTGCTCACCTGGAGTTCCTGCAGGAGATTTCAGCCGAGACATCGAAACCGACGTCTGAGGGTATTTCGTATGTCGCTCTTATTTTCATTGTAATCCGTGTAACTGTTCTTTACAAATTATAGTGAAAATAAAAAGGTTTTGCCCCTTTGGGGGATTTTTCCTGAATTTGTTTGTTTTATCCTGCATGTTTTATTTTATTGGATAAGTCATCTAGATGCATGTTTTAGGGTTTAACTAAAATTTGTAATTAATTAAAATTGGATTTTATTTGAGAAGTCGCAATATTTCCGCTGTAGCGACTCTTCAGTGAAAAAATATACAAGGTGGTATCACACCTCTCTCGACACCAAGCTTACAAAATAAAATCAGACTCCAGCCTGACCAACAAAGAGCAGCTCTTTTAGGTCTCATCATTTCTTCAATTTTTTCGGGGAGCGAATTCCATTGAGTTTCGAATGTTTTACGGAAATGGAAACATCTGGAATTATAATATTCAATACGAATTCCATGCTTCAGGAAGGAAAAAAAAGGGGGAATTGAAACTGGGACCACTAATTCCAGCCAAAGCTTGGAATTAGAGTTGCCAAAAACAGCCTTAAAGATCTTCACATCGCTTTATTCCCATATAGAAGCCTGCCCAAGTAATTAAGCTATCTTCTTCTTTAATCATATGGGTATTTTATAGTCTCTCAGGCACTTCCCCATGCAACTATGATATTAGTCTGTAATATTACTATGTTTTGAGAGAAGTAACGAGATACTCCAACACTACAATGGAAATGCCTCGAATCAAGAGCAGCATAAATACATTAAGTACATTAAGGAAAAACATAAACACCGTGAATATAGCACCACAGATAAAAATCTTATTCAGGGATGAAAGAAAGACAAAATCAATGTCAGATTTGCTTTAATCAACACATATGGCGGGAATGAATAACTGTACAATGAAATGGAGTGTGTTACACATCTTGTAGGCACCTGCAAACCTGCCCCCAACTTACACGGAGGAGGGTAGCATTTAAATAGGTGATGCAAATTAAGGAGTACCATTACCTGACCAATTAAAATAATAGATTATGTAATTTTAGGACTTAAAATAATATTGATTATGGATATAGGACAACAAACATTTCGTTTCCATTTTTAGTCCCCATTTTCAAATTAAAGGGACACGTGGCATGCTGTGATTGGTTGACGTTTTATGAATATGGGTCCGCGCCAGCGGCTTTATTAAAAAATAGGGACTAAAATCATAAATAAAATATTTGTTGTCTTATTTCCAAAATACATATTTCAATAAGTCCTAAATTTATAAAGCCCCTTAAAATAACGCTCATTGCTTATGTCAAGGTTTCTTGAAAGCATCATTTTCTACAGGCTCACCAATAATCACCACAAGAGCATATGCCATATCTGAAATGATGAAACCTAGTGGTATCTCTCACAATGATTTCCCTTCCTTCTATTGCTGATATGAATCTTGTGGCCTGGTGACAATCCCCACACATCCTTAAGTTCTTAAATACCCTGATTGTAGTCCCTAATGGCAATTTAATCAGCCCATAGGTAATTGCCAGTTTTTCACTGTGCCATAAGAGTAGCTGCTCCTTCTGTTCCTTCCCCACATCATGCAATGCAAATTCAAGATCTGGCACATATCCTGCCAACTTCATTTTTTTCTCCAACTCTTCTAATTTTTCGTGCACAGATGCCAATTCTGGGTGAATTCTATCTCCTGATCTGAACTCATGAATCTTACTCATTACCTCAATCCAGCTATATCCGGGTACTTTAATTACATTCTTCTCCTTCATTAATTTTCGAACTCTAGAGACATGGTCCCACCTGTTCATTGCCGCATAAACATTAGCAAGTTGAACATATCCAGCTGTACTATTGGGGTCACAATCAAGCAAGTTCTTGGCAGCATACTCGGCCAGCTCTAAGTTCTTGTGGATCCTACAAGCACCCAAAAGGGTTCCAAATATGGCTGTGTGAGGTTTAAAAGGCATCCTTCTAATCAAATCTACAGCTTCAACTAGCTTACCTGCTCGACCAAGAAGATCCACCATACATGTGTAGTGATCCGGTCTAGCTTTAACTCCGTAATCCCTCTGCATTTTATCAAAATATTGGATCCCAAGATCCACCAATCCAGCATGATTACAAGCCGATAAAATGCCAACAAAGGTAATCCAATCGGGTTTTATTCCCTCATTTCTCATCTCATTAAACAAAGTAAGAGCCTTTTCACCTCGCCCATGTTGAGCATACCCCGAAATCATTGCATTCCAAGTGACAAGATCTTTACGAGACATCTCAAGGAACAATTTCCATGCGTCTTCCAAAGTTCCACACTTGCAATACATGCTAATCAACGAAGTTCCCACCGTAGTGTCTAAACACAACGGAGATTTGCAAATGAATTGGTGAATTTGCCTGCCCAATTTCAATGCGGATAAATTACTACAACCCAATAGAACACTACTCAAACTCGACGGATTTGGCTGGACCCCCGTGTCCAACATTGCCCTAAAAAGCTTCAAACCGTCCTCTCCTCGACAATTTTCAACATACCCTGAAAGCATTGCATTCCATGTCACCACATTCTTAACAGGCATTTCTTTAAACAACTTTTCCGCCGATTGAACGTTCCCAAATTTCATGTAACCCGTCACCATCGCGGTCCACGCAATCACACCCCTTACAGGGGCTATTCGAAACAAGTCCTCAGCCGAACCCATATCCCCTGTCTCAACATAACCAGAAATCATTGCATTCCATGAGACACTATTCCTAACAGGCATTGCTGAAAACAAATGACGGGCTTCACCCATCATTTCATTTTGCGAGAAACCCGATATCATAGTATTCCAAGATGCAGTATCTTTAATGGGCATTTGGGCAAAAAATGTCCGGGCTGCCTCAATATCAGAATTGTGAACATAACAAGCTAACATTGTGTTATATGTGACAATGTCTCGTTCAGACATATTATCAAACATTTGGCGGGCTTCTTTAATTTTTCCTGGGTGCTTAGAATAGCCAGCCAGAATTGAATTCCATGTAACCGTGGTCCTAACAGTCATAGTTTCAAACAATTGAAGAGCTGAATTTAGATCCCCAGATCGAATAAGTTTAGTTATGGATTTGTTTGATGAGAGTAAGTCAGGTGTGATTGTGGGTGGTGGTTTCATGTAACTGGTGGGGACCAGGTGTGAACAAGTAGAGGGAAGTGTTTTGGAGGTTGAGTAGGCATTTAGATGTGTGGGTGTGGAAGATGAAAAGAGAGAGTTTGGGTGTTTGGTCAGTGACAGTAGTGGATGATGGTTCCTTGGAATTCTAAGATGATGATGATGATACATTTCTCATGGTTTTGTTTTGTCACGGAGGAAATGTTTTATTATAATTCACGGAATCACTTAAATTGCCCACTTCAATTGCATAATTTTATTTAAGGGTCCTTTTTATACATATTGGACAAAAGTGTTGGCATGGCAAAATTTGTCGATAAATTTTGCCTAGACAACATTAGACTATCAAACACCAAATAAGGTAAAACAAGTTTTTTAGGCAAAACATTTTAATAACACATTTTTCGTCCATATTAACATATATAATAATAAAAAATATGTTTTTATAATTTTCGTCCCAAGTCTTATTTAATAAAAAAACAGTTTTTTCTTTTCTTTTTTACTTCCCGTTTTTATTTATTAAAAAAGTAACAAACTATATATAAAAAAAAAAAAGTTTTTTACGCCAAAACTACTTACTAAAAACAGTTTTTACATTAAAACAATTTTTAATTTTTACATTAAAACAGTTTTTACGTTAAAACAGTTTTTAATTTTTTTAACATTAAAACAGTTTTTATATTAAAATAATTTTTTGCATTAAAACAGTTTTTACATTAAAACATTTTTAAATTTTTTACATTAAAACAGTTTTTACGAAAAAACAGTTTTTACATTAAAATAATTTTTTACATTAAAACAGTTTTTACATTAAAACAATTTTTTATATTAAAACAGTTTTCACATCAAAACAATTTTTAATTTTTTACATTAAAACATTTTTTACATTAAAACAGTTTTTTACATTAAAACGGTTTTTACGAAAAAACAGATTTTAATTTAAAACAATTTTTTTAACTATTTAAAACAATTTTTAAAATATTCATAACAATTTTTAAAATATTCATAACAGTTTTTTTTAATTATTTAAAATAGTTTTTAAATTATTTTTTAAAATATTAAAAGCGTTTAAGAAGTTAACAAATTTGTTGGCAAATATTTTTCACCCATATAGCAAAGCAAAATTTGCCAACATGTTATGCATAAGAGGTGTTGTACATTGGCAAATAGCTTGTAGGCAAATTTTGCTATCAAACACACCAAATTGTAGGCAAATGTCATATTTGCCAACTTATTTGCCATTTGCCATGGCAAATAATGCTATCAAACGGACCCTAAAACTATTATACCTCGTACGGTGCTCACTAGCGAGGAAAACTAGGGCACACGGGAAACACATGTTAAATAAATATATTTTATCAAAAAAAAATGTGTATATATAGTATCACTAGACTTACGCAATTTCATACCCACTTTCATATCCCCCTAATAAAACAAGGCAATAAAAGTTTGTACCTTATGCCTTGGCGGGACCCACAACAACAAGGTACAAAGTTTTAATGCACCGGGTATAAAAATAGGTGCAAAAAAGGGGTACACCAAGCGTTATCCATATCAAATACTCTCTCGTATTTTTTTTAATATACGTTTAATCCAAGCGTTTTTATTTTGCACCAAAAAATTCTTCTCCATGTCGAATAGGCTTTACCATTAGGGGTGTTCACGGGTCGGTCGGTTCGGTTTTGGGCGGGTTTTTTGAGCCGAACCGACCATGTCGGTTTTGGGAGGAGAAAAACCGAACCGAACCGAATTTGGTGAAAAACCGAACCGAACCGAACCAAACAGGGTCGGTTTTTGACAGGGCCGGTTCGGTTTACTCGTCGGTTTTTGACAGGGCCGGTTTTTTTACAGGGCCGGTTCGGTTTTTTCATTTATTTTAATAAAAAATATTTTTTTTAATACCTAATATAAATATAAAATTAAAAAAATATAATATAATATACCAACACTAATATAAATATAATATAAAATATAAAATTAAAAAGTATAAAAATTAATTCGGTTCGGTTCGGTTCAAAATCGGGTTTTTTATGCCAAAACCGAAAACCGAACCGACCCTGTCGATTTTATACCTGATCAAACCGAACCGAACCGATCCTTAAAAAAACCCGGCCCGAAAATTTTCGGTTCGGCTCGATTTTGTCGGTTTGTCGGTTTGGTCGGTTTTTTTGCACACCCCTATTTACCATGCCGCTGGCGCGGAGCTTTAAAGATAAGATAATAAGGGACTTTTTGGTACAAAATAAAACGCTTGGACTAAATGTGTATTAAAAAATGTTTGAAGAACTTTTTGGTATTTGATCCAAAAAAAATTAGATAAAATAAAATATTGTATATAGGTCTTTAAGTCTTATATGATAGATCTCAAAAAAAATTAAAAATTATAATGATTGGACATGTAAAATAAAAGATATGGTGTTTTAAAATTTTAGATGGAGATGAAAAATTAGGGGTGGACAATTCAGGCTACTAGACTTTGTTTGGATCCTATTCGATATGACACAATTTTATTTTATCCGACACGAACATGACTCGACACGGTTTGTTTTGATTTGTTTATTTAAATTTTCGAAGAGCTCCCCTCACTCTTATTAGAACAGATATATGAAAGATATCTAACACGAAAACTACCCGTTAAACACAAGATACAAATAGCACGAAAAATCAATCCAGTGGCAATTGCGCACAACTAAAGATGACCCAAATAACCCGCTTATTTTTATGGCTTAATTAAATCTGCCCCCTGAACTTTACCTCCCTTTCACTTCATCACCTGAACTTTTATTTTCTACACTTAACCCCCTCAACTTTCGAAACCACTTTGAGAAAACCCCTACCGTTACTTTTTGGACAAAAAAGTGATCATGTGTCATGCACACGAGGACATTTGAGGGTATTTTCGTTTTAACATATATATTATGAGAATTTGACCAAATAAAAAATAAAAATTAACAAAAATACTAAAAAAAAACTATTTTAAAAATCGAGAAAAACTTTTAAAAAAATATTTAGAACATTTGGAAATTACAAAAATATATTTTAAAAAAATTAAATTAAAGAACAACATTTAAAAAATCTGGAAAATACTATAAAATATTTAAAAAAGTAAAATAAAAAAACTTTAAACAAATCTAAAAACGACAAAAAAAAATTATAATATTGGACAAAAACTATTATAAATTCCAAAAATTATTGTAAAACATTGAAAAATAATAAAACATATATATAAAAAAACAAGAAATACAAAAAAGAAAATCAAAAATTTTGCAAATGACAAAAACTATTTATAATATTTAACTTAAAATATTAATAATTCCAAAAATAATAGGAAACGTTGAAAGTTAATAATAAGTTTATAAAGAAATCCGTGAAAACTGGAATTCAAAAAAGGAAAGTATTAAAAAAAATTGGAAAACGGGAATTTATAGAGTTAATAAATTGATAAAAAGATACAAAAAATTTTGGTAAAAAAACTAGAATTTAAAAATGAAAATAACTCCTCCAAAATTAAAAAGTGGAATTTAACCAATAGTATTAAAAAAATACAAAAAAAATTGTACAAGAATAAATATGGATAGATCTAGGGTTTAAATCCATTAACCCATTTAAATTGTAAACTCATTTCAGATGGTTCAAATCCATAAACCCAGCTTCACACTCCTCGTTAACTATAATCCCACCTCTACCTCCATCTCCATCCACTTCTACTCACCTCCATTGTAAACTCACCCAACCCAAAGCCGAGAGAAGAGAAAGAAAATTAAAGCAGAGAAAATGGCGTTGGTGGTGGTAATGGGGGTGGGGTTGAGGATGGTTGTACACGAACCATTTCAGATTTGGAAATGGTTTGTGTATGTGTATATATGATTTATTAAGAAAGAGTGGCGTTGGGGGTGAGGGCGGGAGTGATTGGAATGGTCCAGGGCTTAGGGGGTGGTAGGGTGGGGGTGGTGGGCGATGGGCTTGAGAGTGAGAATGAGCCAAGAGAAAGAAGGAGGGAGGGGTATAGGGTTTTAGATTTTTCCCTTTCACCCCTAAGTTATGCACAAAATATCTTCACATGCATTGCACATGACCTCTTATTTGTCTAAAAAGTTAACAATGTTAACGGTATAGGGTTACTTCAAATCGTATTGAAAGTTCAATGGATTAGGTGTAGAAACTGAAAGTTTGGATTGTAAAGTGAAAGGGGGGTAAAGTTCGGGGGGCTCAAGTGTAATTAATCCTTTTTTATATATAAATAGTTTTTCATTTTATATTGCATGGAATACGTTGATTATAGAGAGGTGGTTAGGGTTGCTTATTTATCTTGCAATTTGGTCAAACGGGTCAATTTTGTGTCAAAACTATGGCACGAACGCGATACGACATGCTATTATTCCAAAATATCCTGACCGAAACACGATAACCCGTATTAATTTCATGTTGAGTCGTGTCGTATTTTTGTGTTGTCAAAAATTGATAGCGATATGAGAAATTACGTGCCTTTATATAATCAATGTGATTTTACACCTTCATTTTATATTTTGATGAATTATCATGGGCTTTTACAATACTTGTTATCGTTTAAAACTAGTATACTTAAAAGGCCTTAGCAGTAGTACCCTAATTATAAACTATAATAGATAAAGAGATATACAAATCGTAGAAATGCTAATCTAGATTAAACAATAGAAAGAGATGAAAACTAGGTCTACGTGGTTCGTCCTAAAGTGATGCCTACCTCCATAGGTGTAGTGTTGATTGTATTGATTCTAATATAAAAAGGCTATAGATTAATACTAGTTACAAGCTCTCGTGCTCACTGTAGAAATAGGAAACATGACGGTATGGAAAATATATCTCGATCCCTTTATAATGAGGGATAGCATGTTATATATAGGATATTATAGTAGAGGGGGTGTAGAGGGGCAGGCGTCATGCCTTTATAGGTTAGGCAGTTACACCTTTTACATGCAAGTAGGGAGGATAATCATGAGTTTATTACGTGCACGTGGAGGAGGAATATTTGTATATCTCCAACATGTATGTGTGATGTGATTGTTGATGATGTCATTTTATCACGTGGTTCATACTTGTTCTGACGGTGTTATGTAACAATGTTAATTGCTATGAGCTAACTAATTAATTGCTATGAGCTAACTAAGTTTAGTTGATAGCCTGTGATGCTGGAGCCGGCCACAATTGCATTAGATGAACAAATGGGTGGTTAAACCGACCTTCTTTAAGGTATAAATGAGTCTAGTTGTAGTCTTCTGATTGGTTTTTGGGTCACACCATATTCATGGTACAACAAAATCCCCCAAAACATTTCTCGCGATTGAGGTATGCAGCAGATTCTCTGAGGTATTACGTCCTCAGAGGATGCGCTGAGCAAACTGAGTGAGTGAAGTGTTATCCAATGAAAAAGTCATCAGCCTCAATAATTTTGGTCATCCTGGAATCTTCTCGGCCCGTGCTGAGCAGAAAGACTTGTAAAAATTTCTCTTGGAATTGAACTTTCCACGGGTCAAACGTTGAGAATGACGGCTAGTGCAATCATGACATGTATGTCTAGGGCAGCTTGTGTCAGTCTGCATTGTGTTTGACCACTTTTCTAAGCGTGATGTCATGCGCTGCATTAATAGGGGTAATGATTACCACAAAAAATGTATAAAACCTAATTTTTGAATTGTTTCAAACTTTCCAAATTCACTTTCACACACGCATTTACTTTTAGAAAGAGAAACTCCTTCAGCTCACTAACTCCTTTCTTCTCCGGCGAAACTCCTTCCGTCTACTGTTATTTCTATTTGATTCCTTGCATGGAAATCCTTTTTTACCGAGTTTATCCGATTTTATTCCATCTGTAGACAGAGATTGAGAGTTGTTTCAATCGTTTTCATCTCTTTTAGGGTTCCAGATACATTGTTTCTCTTTTAGGGTTTCGAATTGAGTTTTTATGGAACTTTCTCCTTTTGGGGTTGCGATTTGTTATTATTATTGGCTGATTTAACCTTTGATTTGGATTTTAATAGTCTTAGGTAGCTCGGGGGACCTAAATTATTAATTAAGCCCAATTAAAGATCGACCGACCAAGTCCAGCAGCATGTGGGGCATGCCCGATCCAACTTCTTAAGGAAATCAGCACAGGCATTTATCACATTGATAAATACGAACATTTATCACGCCCATATTGATAAGCTTAGTTGGTTACCTACAATCTCAAATAAGATATTCAGGATTCACTACATGATCCAATAACAAGTTGGGAGAGTTCCTTCAACAACTCAACCACTTCAGTTTTACACCACTATAAATATAGGCCACACCCCAGGGCCAGGGGGGATGGAAATTCGTAACTTTGAGAGAACTTAATAAGAAGAAATAACCTCTCCGTGGACGTAGGAAATTTATCGAACCACGTATATTCTTGTGTTGTGTGATTGCCATCTCTTTATTTATTCTTTAATTGCTTTCCAAAATCCTTTTAATTGTGGTTAATTTGCACTCACAATTGGAGTCATCTGCGGGAATGATGTCTCAATGAACAAATAGTGAGCCTTAACCTGGAGATGTGATGGTTGACTTTGCTCCCCTAAGAGTCAGGTCTGAGGTTCTTTAAGATGGGAACCCAAGGTTTTGACCAGAATGACAGCCTTTGAAGGAAGCCACGGGCATCCTAGGTCTACACAGATCTCACGCCTAGTTGACACCTACGAAGCAATGCTTCAACAGCATGAGGAGGCAGCTCGCCTCCAAGTTAAAGAGAATTATCGCCTCCAATGGAGACTAAAAAAGATGGATAAATAACTCCGTAACCGAAAGTGCCGACCCCGGACACCTAGCCCTCGGGCGAACAAGACTCATAGCAGAGGAAGGAGCACCATGTGCAACCAAGAGCGTTTAGCGCATGGAAGTTATCAAGACAGGCACCACAAAGATGGCATAAGGAGTTTGGTTCGAAGAGAAATGGACCAACATCCCGCTGAGGAGAGCCCTCATCACCCAAATGAAGTTTATCTTATCAAGAACCATCGAAGAAGAGGAATCCCTTAAGAAGTTTATAACAACCAGGTTCAAGATATCAATAGCAACACTGATACCATTTACCATAATCGGTAGTATAAGCAAGCTATGAATTTGTGGAGTTATAACGAAGCGCTGATGTGTCGCATTTTTCCTTCCAACCTGGATGACGTTGCCCAAACATGGTTTGAAAAGCAGCATCACAGGTCCATCAAGAGTTTTAAGTTGCTCGTTGAATCCTTCATAGCTCATTTTATCACCAACAGATCTTACCCCAAGAGAATGGACTCGCTCCTCACAGTGAAAAAGAAGCCACATGACTCCTTGAGTGAATGCGCAAAATGATACTGGGGAGTCTTTAATGAGGTTAAATACTTGCTCGAAGCAAGTCATCATAACATCCTTCAAAATAGGACTACCCCCCACATCGATGCTATATCAATCCCTTACCAAGAAGGAAGCTGAAACCATTGACGACCTCATGTCACGCATCGAGAAATATACCAAGGTAGAGGACGTCGTCCATACCGATCAAGATAAGACTAGTCTCACCAAGGCAAACAACGGGGGCGACAAGGAAAATACCCCCGTGAAGGGGAATAAGAAGAAAAATGGTGCCAAGAATGGGGGCAGGACTAACTCCTCTAAAGATTTTCAAGTCATCAACATAATTTTCAAGGATCCCATCTACAAGATCCTAGAAAAAAATAAAAATCAGTACTTCATTAAGTGGCCAAAGAAGAAGTTTGGTGATCTGACCAAGAGGAACAACGCACTCCGCTCTGAATTCCACAAAGAAGGCAGCCACAAGATCAAAAATTATAAGGTGCTCAAAGCTCATCTGGAGGAATTAGCCCAAGCTAGGCATTTTAACGAGTTTATTGAGAAGAAGTCTGGCCATGTCGCAGCCAATGATGACCAAAAACCTGATAATATCCTAAATAATGACATGGGGCATGAGTTCTCCATCATACACGGAGCATTTAACCTTAAGCGGATCCAAGGGAATGTTGTTCGAATGGAACTCAAGAAAGTTATAGTCGTGATGGAAGATTTCCAGATTGATCCTGCAAAAAGCCAATCTGGCAAGCACCGGTGACCAAAGGATGTTGATTATAACAAGAACATCATCTTCACATAGGAAGACTTGGTTGGGGTGCGAACCCCATACCATGACGCATTAATAATCACTTTCAGAATCGTGAACTGGGATGTAGACAAGCTACTAGTGGACCAAGGAATATCTTCAGAGGTAATGTACCTGGAGCTCTTTCACAAGATCAAGCTTAAGATGTTATACCTCAAAGAGTCAAACGTTCCTCTGGTTGGATTGGTCATGAATATGGTGATATCATTGGGGAAAGTGATCTTGCTAGTAAGGGCGGGGAAAATTTCAAAACTCGTAGAATTTTCAATGGTCAACATTGAGTCACCTTACCATACCATTTTAAGCAGAGGGTGGCTTCACACCATGAGGGTTGTTCCTTTCACTTACCATCATAAGCTCAAGTGCATCACGAACATGGGGATAATAGAGATCAGAGGTGATCAAGTAGCTGCTCAGAAGTGCTTCATCGCCGCCATTAGGCTTAGGTAGGAAAAGAAAAAAGATAAAGAAATTATTTCGGTGGCAGCCCAGGATGGGGCTACTCCATCCAAATAAAAACTACGGCATGTCCAACCAGGGGAGGAAGAGACCAGGATCCACCCCACCAACTAGGTCATCGGAGACCTAGAGGAGATCATTTTTTATAAAGCTAAGCTGGAGAGAAATTTTGTATCAGGACGAGTATGATCGACCTTGAAAAGGAGGAATTGATTGACTTTCTAAAACAAAGCTTGGATGTATTCACATGGGAACCATACGACATGCCAAGAACTGATCTCAAAGTCGTCTGTCATCAATTCCACATAGATCCAACATTCAAGCCCATTATACAGAAAGATTGAGAATGAAGTATGGAACTTTTAGAGGCAAGTTCCATCAGAGAAGTCTAATTCCTAGAGTGGCCCTTAAATCCGATTATGGTCCAAAAGAGCAATGGGGGATGGAGAGTCTGCTTGGAGGGTCTATCCCAAAATAACTTCCCCCACTAAAGATAGACCAGTTAGTCGACGCCGCAGTAGATTCATAACGCCAGTTGGTCTATATTATTACAAGGTTATGTCAATTGGCCTTAAGAATGCGGGAGCTATATATCAGAGGTTAGTCATGAAGATGTTCCAACACCAGATGGGGGATGGATGTGTACATCGATGACATGCTCGTTAAGAGTAGGAACAAAAGCAACCATTTCCAGGACCTGGCCAACACCTTTGAAATCCTCAGGCGCTATCGAATGAAATTTAACGCCAGCAAGTGTTCATTTGGGGTACAGTCAAGAAAATTTATGGATTATCAGGTTAGTAATAGGGGTATTGAGGATAACTCAGGTCTGATAGAAGCTATTAGTAGGGTCCATCCATCAAAGACATTACTTGAGGCACAAAATCTCATTGGAATGCTTGAAGTTCTCAATCGTTTTATTTTGAAGTCGTCTGAGCACTGTCAATCGTTCTTTCGGCTACTCAAGAAGGAAAAGGGTCTCACCTAGAATGATGAGTGCTATAAGGCCCTAGAGGAGATCAAATCCTACCACAGTAAAACTCCATTTCTAGTAATCCCCGATCAGGGAGATCCCCTTTACCTTTACCTCACAATATCAATCCGTGCAGTTAGCTCGGCCTTGGTTTGTGAAAGATAGGTAAAGAAACTTCCTATTTACTATGCCATCAAGACACTGGATGCCGACCAACATTAGTTGCCTCTGTAAAAACTAATTTATGCATTAGTAGTCACCTCACGCAAGTTGAAGCACTACTTTAAATCCCATTCCATCACTGTGATTACTTTCTTCCCCCTTAAAGTTGTCCTTCGTAAGGCTTACCTTTCTGGACGGATGTCAAAGTGGTCGATAGAGCTTGGCAGTTTCGATATTCACTTCCAACTAAGAACAACAATCGAAGGGCAGGTTTTGATCGACTTCATTATAGAATTTACGGCAGATGGCCCCACCGACCAGTATTTAGTTGATCGATTAGACTTGCATGAGCAGGCCCAAGGCGAAAGATGGACATTGTATGTTGATAGCACCTATAATTTAAAGGGGTAAGATGTGGCCATTGTCCTTGTGACTGCAAAGGATGTTATGATTGAGCAAGGGGTCAGAATGGGATTTGACGTTTCCAACGAGGCTGAGTATGAGGCGCTCATTGTCGGACTTCGCAAAGCACGTTTGCTTGGGGCAAGAATACTCAATGTTTATTACCACTCCAAATTGGTGCCCAATCAAGTCAGAGGGGATTTCAATGACAAAGATGATAGGATAGCATCCTACTTCATAGTCATACTGGAGCTAGTTATCAAATTCGAGGAAGTCCACATTCAATAGTTCCCCGAGGGGCACAACAGTTATGCCGATGCTCTAGCAGCACCAAGCTCAGCAGTGAACTCGTATTTTAGGAGAACCATTGAAGTGGAATTACTCGTTAAACATAGTATTAAAAAGACAGTAGATCTCAAGCACGTCCTCTGCATCGATAAAGGTCCCACTTGGGTGGACAACATCATTGGATACTTACAAAATAAAACATTATCGACTAATAAGAAATCAGTCCATCGAGTCAGAGTCAAAGATGAGTGTTTTTACCTAGACCGTGGGGGTAAACTTTATCGGAGATCCTTCATTGGCCCCAACCTCCAGTGCGTGCATCCAAAAAACGTTCAGCAAGTTCTTTATGATCTTTATGATGGAATGTGTGAAAGCCATGCAGGAGAAAGGTCCTTGGCATTCTGAGCATTCAAAGAAGGCTACTGGTGGCCATATATGTTGAAAGATACAAGTGTTTATGTTAAAAAAATACAAAAAGTTCCAGAAATTCTCTCCCATGGTCCATCAACTAGCAAACGATCTAAGTCCTTTGACTAGATCATGACCATTTTCATAATGGGGGTTGGATATTGTGGGACCACTACCTATCGTACCTGTGAGTAGTAAGTATTTGTTGGTCATCACAAACTATTTCACCAAGTGGGCAGATACGGAATCACTGGCCAATATCAGAGACGTCGACATGATAAGGTTCACCTGAAGAAACATCATAACTCGCTTTGGGGTACCAAGCGCCATCGTAACTGATAATGGCACATAATTTAAGAGTGAAAGTTTCTAAAAATTTTACGACAATCATGGAATCAAGCACCACTTTAGTTTAATAGCGTACCTCCAAAGTAACAGTCAAGTAGAAGCCTCCAATAAAATGATACTCGATGGCCTTAAAAAGAGGCTAGAAATAGTGAAAGGCGCTTGGGCGGATAAGCTTCCTCATTTTCTCTAAGCGTATCATACCATGCCTAGGAGACCAACTAGGGATACGCCTTTGCACTCACCTATGGAATGGAAGCTATCATACCACTTGAAGTTGGCCTCATGACCATGAGAACGAAGATGGCCGACCAAGGACTGAACGACGATGCCCTTCGCATTGAACTTGATTTGGCCGACAAACGAAAAGAGCAAGCTATGATTAAGCTTGCCTTATATTAGAAATAATTGACAGAGCAGTACAACAAGGGGGTCAATCCTAGGACATTCCAAGTAGGATATTATTACGTAAGGAAAGTCCTTGACAACATTATAAAATTGTCGAATGGCAAGTTGGGGCCCATTTGGGAGGGATCATTCAAAGTGATCAGAGATGTTCTACAAGGAGCCTATCACTTAGAAATAATTGAGGGAAAAAAGATACCAAGGGCATGAAATGAGGCCAGCCTTAAGAAGTTCTACTTTTAGTCTTATTATTTCTTAGCACCTTACTTTATCCAAATTTTCATTTCAAACTTTTGTTGCTCACAATTTCTTTCTTATTTTTGTTATGAATAAATAAAGGCCCTTCTCTCCATACTTTGCTCATATGTCTTAAATGTTCAGCTGATTTACATTGTTTCCCAAGTAACAGGCTCACAATTGGTATTTAAGCTTTGAAAGATAAAGATCAGAAGATCAGACTTTAACCTAATTAAAAAGGAAGTTTTGCTTATTACAATTAAAATTAAAGTCCTCATGTCCTTATCATAACCAACACAGGTGACCTCATAACTTTCCCAGGCAAGACAAAAGTCGTACGGGGGATCCCTAGTCAATAAACCAACTTTGCTTGGTCAACTAAAATCCTGAACGGGTGGATTGCCCATAAACCATGTGCAATTTTTCCAGTGTCTTTTTTAGGCCTAAGGGAGCATGACGACACGACCTAAAAGGTAAGAAATGTAGAATAACACATGCAAGGTATAATGAACTAAAATGCATAAGAGTTGGTATTAACTTAATTCATTCGGTGGCACCCGATTATGAAAAGTACTAATTACATAATAATTATAAATAGCACAAATATATACAATAGTTTATGGTCGACGAGCCAAAAATTATTCTATTTGTTTTTTCCAACCATCGTCAACCTTAGGCATGTATTCATTATCATTGTCATGACCTTCCAGGTAACTCTCGATAAGCTGAAGGGGAATGGCGTCCAAAGGGATTCAGATCTCGTCACATTCAAAAGGAGGTCGACTATACGCAGGACAGTCAACTTGGTACATGTACCAGAGCTGAGAAACCTGGGGTTCCTTAATAACCTTGAGGGCATTCAGTTACCCATGCTTATAGGCAACATCTTGGGCTTCCTGTAACCACACTGGGGCATCTTGCCAACCCTCGTCATAACCAGCTGACTAGACCGCTCGGGGACCCATCCAGAATAAGTATCTAATTTTTTTATTATCACGGCTTATACCTATCACTATAACATCGCTCCGACGAAATCATTTTTCAGTTTCAGAAAGTTTCATCTTTAAGTCATCATTTTCTGACTGGACTAGAGCGTCGACCTCACCCACATCCTTGGATTTATATAACTGGGCCTTCAAGTCATTTATATCTTTTTTGTATAGAAACACTCACATCTTCCAAGTCTTTAAGATCGTCCTTTAGTTTGGCGACCAGGGTGGACTAGTTCTTATAGGCCTCAATCCTCTTTCTTAAAACCTTATAGGCATGCAGAAAGGCTCAGCGAGCTTGCGCTCTTGCATCTTACCAGAGCACGTTGTCTAAATTACTAGAAAAAGGGATTTTCTCAGCAACGGGCTATAACATCAAGACATAATAGGCAATAATTTATCATAAAATGCATAAATTGAGATACTCAAGCAAATGGAAATATTGTTTTCATTAACAAAATGAGGGGTAGGCAGAGCCACTACAATCTAAGGAAAGAAAAAGAGTACAAGGCGCAAGCAAAAGCAGCAAAAAAAACTAGAACTATGGGCTTCACTTCTTCACCTTCTCCTTTATCTCAGACTATTTCCCTTTGGGTGCCACCTATTTCTCCTTGGGCACTACCTCCTGGTCGACAGGACGACTGGTGAAAGGCTCTTGATCCGCTACAGGGAGAGGACCTAGCTAGTGCATACCAAATATCTCGGATTCAAAAATTCCAGCTTTTTCTAAGGCCTGATCCAAGCCGTTCTTAAAGCTCACCTTCCGAGCATAAGCAATATGGACCCTGGCACCAGTATACGCCTCATCTTAGTCTTGCTCGAAGTTAGCATCCTTGGCGAGAGGAATCTGAGACACCTTTATAGTCAACTAAGAATTCTCGTTTGATAGACGAGTGTTCTCCTCCTTCATCACATTATTCTCAATCTTCAGCGAGGCCATGGCCTTGATGGTGATCTTATTCTCTTTCTCATGGACCTCCTTGTCCTGGGTCATGTCCTCTTCAAACTTCTGGAGGGCTTTAGTTAGTTCATCATTTAATCTCGTCTGGTCGGCGTAAGCATCTAAAAGACTAGTAAACTCTACCACAAACTACAGAATAAGAAAACAGCCAAGTATTAGAAGATCTGATAATCACGATCAAGAAGATCAAACACAAAAAATAAATACGATGGAGGAAAAATCTCTTACCAAGGGCAGAGTTTGGGAAGCTCAGAGAGATAGTTGGTTAGGTTCTAGCATCCTCAGTCGCTCGCGATCACCCGCAAGCAGTGCCCCCCTCAGCATTCTTAGGGAAAGGGTTAGATTGTGGGCCACAAAATAGGCCTCAAAGATGTTGGGGAGAGAATGGGTAACATTGTTCTTCTTCTAAGAGGACATAAGGGCCTTCTTTTTCTTCTCTTTGTACTTCTTCTTTTCCTCTTCATTCTTCTTCTCCTTAGGGACCAAGATTGGGTCACTAGACTTGGAGGATTCCCTCTTCGACCTCTTTTGGGATTTATCCCTGGTAGAAAGAAGAACATCGTCATCATCATCATTATCATCAGAGACCAGAAGGACTATCTTCATAGTAGGATCCATTAGATCCTCCTTCTCCTCTAGCTGGATGGACTAAACGTCTAACGGTTTAAAAGAAGAAGAAGTTTCCTCATTAGAAAGAGGAAGATCATGTATGTCGCCCACTGAGCAACTAGTGAAGTTACTACTGGTATTGATGTACTCAAGTAAAAGTGCTAATGACCTAGGGTGTTCACTGTCAGGCAGATATTCTTTCACCCTCCAAGCCTTTAGGAGGTCAGTAATGTTGATATCTCGAAGAGAAGGCACTACACCAAAACAGTCGACTTGTCAAGGTCTAAAATTGTGACAAGTGAGACTTGTCAAGGTCATTGACCGTGATAAGTCTGTGGGTGACAACTCCCTTTTGTCACGAACTTATCACGGTCAAAGATCGTGACAAGTTCATTAGACTTGTCACAGTCTTGTCACAATCTTTGACCTTGATAAGTGTTGTCACGATCAAAGACCGTGATAAGCCACTTATAAAGTAAAAAAAACTATCACGATCAAAGACCGTGACAAGTTTCTTGGTCACGGACTTGTCATGATTTTTTACCATCATAATTCTGGGCAGAATTTTAAAAAAACTGTTAGGCAGTATGGCCACTGCCACTGCCCAGCAATATATTTGTACCTGTTCTAGCAAAATTATACATGTCCAAACAGCATATATCCAAATAAATTAGAAATAATTTACCAAATCATGGCATATATAATCCATATCCAAATATAAAAGAAATATAAATATCCATATCCAAACCAACAAATAAAATAAAAATACAAATTTCCAATATCTAATATCCAAATAAAAAAGATATAAATAATGTCATGGCACAAGGTCTTGAGCAGGTTGGAGGATGAAGGAAGGCCACATAATATTTTCATTGAGCACCCCATAAATTTGTCGAACGTCGCATTGTTCACGTAAACAGAGAGGTAAGTTCTCCTTTTCGATCACCACATGCGTGACGAGCACCCTTGCCATAATTTCTTAGAGGGGTCATCTATGAACCAGCATACCTGGGAGGAAGGACGCGTCCCTCAACCCCCTCGCTATCCTCTTCCCATAATATATGTCGAGTATAAACACGCTCTGCCAACCGATTGTTGACATAAGCCGCTCGACGGGAGACAAGATGGGAAATGGGTCATATGGCGATGAGTCCGTGCGTATCAGTGATGAAGCAGTGACGTCCTCGTCTACCTCTACCTCCTTCCCCTTCCCCTTCCCCTTCCCCTTCCCCTTCTCCTTCCCCTTCCCCAACTGACGCTTCATGAAAGCCTACATATCTAGGATCGTCGCCTCCAACTTTGATAACCTATCGTCATGGGTGTCTACCTTATGTGCCAACCCGGTATTACTAGTCTCCATTCTGATGATCCTCGACTTCCCCACTCGCAAGCTCACCCCCTAGTCCTCCCCTTGCGATCCGTCCCGAGCACTTGGTTGAGTGCGTCCGTAGCCAAAGATATTTTGTTAGCATCAGACTGCGACTCATGCACTTCCCGAAGCTTTGCCTGAAACAACAAAAAGTACACGATTAGTTAATTAAGTAAATAAAAAAATTATAACGTAATTAAAATAATTAAACATATATAACTTATAATAGTGGTCGCAATGCTCGGGTCCACCTCCTTGTCCTTGCCCTTCTTCGTTCGAATTACCACATAGGCATCGAGTCTATGTGGCCTACCCTCAGGGCCACTCCCCGTTTCCTGAAATAAAATAATGCAGAATTAGTAAGTGCAAAGTAATTCTAAATTGGAATAACATAAAATTAAAATTAAAGAAAAATAAAATTTTACCATCATGTGCTCCACCTCGGAGTAAGATGTCCACTTGGAGTAGTGCACGTCCAACTTATTTCCCGATTCTCCCTCCTCGATTGGCGAGATGCCAATTGTCGCTCATCGATCTCATTGACAACAAACTTTTACCATTATGCCAATGAGATCGGCTCCTTCAGGGGGACGGTGTCACGTACACTCAAAATGGACTCCCGGGTCTTCCCAAAGTACCGTGCCCGCATATTCTTCTTCCACATTTTATATTCATCCCTCAATTATTCCAATGTGGAGTCGCGGACATGTGGGGGCAGACCGATTCGTTCCTGTCAAACAAATACAAACCAAAAAAAAGTAAGTGTTAGTTGCTTATAAATATAAATACATATATAAATACACTACTTGTAGTGCCCTACAGATACTAATCTTGAGGTCATTAGGCATGGCCCTCCAATTAGTGTACCCCTGTCCCACGATCGTCATCAGCAACTCTAGCGATCTAATAAAAAATGTCGTCATATTCTCAACGACGGACCCCAATTTGCCCCATTTTGGGGGCCTACTGTCCGAGGAGGCCTCGTCGCCTTCGATATCGCGGTGGGATGAAGACATTTTCTAAAAAAAATGTTATTATTAGTACCAACATGTATATAGAGTTTGAATTAATGCTCAAATTCGATAATAATAATACATACGATATCAATTTCAATTTATACCAATATCAATACCAGTTATACCAATACCAACACCCAATACCAAATTCAATTTACACCCACGCACACTGCCCCACCCACCCACCCACCCTCGAACACACTCTCGGGTCATGGACTTTGAATTAATGCGTAAATTGATTAAAATCCTAATTAACATATTCACTTACCACAAAATCAATTTTGATTCAATTCCGATAATAACAAAGCACTCGAATAATACATCCACTGGTTATTACAAGCATTAAAACAATCAAGTACAAATAAAAAAAAGCATTAAATGATCGTTCGATAATAATAAAGCACTAGAATAATACAACCACTGGTCATTACAAATAATTAGAATACTTATTACAAATCAGAAAATTATTTCAAATTTGGGTTATCAGCAAAAATGGATTGATATTAGGTAGGAGCAGCCAAGTCATCCACCTTACTATTTAGACGTTTTGGCGCATGTAGGACGATTGACCACGGCTCATTATTGATATACTCCGAGTAAAACACTTGCTTGACCTTTTGAAAATCACAAACAAACTCCTCATCGCTCATGTGTTCGTTGCGCTTAAACTTGAACAAGTCAACCATGATCAAATTGGTGTCAGGATCAACTTTACAAGCATTTTTATCTTCAACTCTTACCCAAGTACAGTCAAATATAGTGTTCTAAAAGGAACGCCTAGGCTTCACCGAGGTGCACCTAGGCTTAAGGCTTGGGACAAACGCCCTGCCTTAGCCTTTTACGCTTTATTCTTGAGAAAAGGCTTAAGGCGCACTTTTTTTTAAAACAAAAACGCTTTAGTAAAACGATATTTCCTTTTAAATATTTTTTTTTTTAAAATGAACCAATATCTCATTCAAAACAATCAAAAGACAAATGGTATCCCAAACATGTCTGCCTCTCGTCCAAAAAAACGTGTGTTTTTCTTTTTTTTTCTTAGTATTTAAAAGAAATAGTATTTTAGTTTACATATATTCAGAAATATTTTAAGGCATATACCATTTTAGTATTTTTAATAGCCTTGTTATAGTTAAAAATGTTAAAATATATTTAAAAAAAAGGCCTAAACACCATATTACACCTTTTTCCGCCTAAGGTCGGCCTATGCTTCTAAGGCTTAAGGCTTGGCCTCCACGCCTCGGTCACGCCCCACATTTTTTAGAACCTTGGTAAAATACAACCTCTTTGAAGCTTACATAGTCCAATTCAAATATATTTCAAATTACACCATAGTAAGTCATTTCAGCTTCGATGAGATTTTTATCTTTCGTGCTCGCTCAAAAGAAGTAAGAGATTTGTATGCAATGCTCGAGTTCTGTACATTTGTATTTGCCTCGTACACCCTTGCACCGAATACGTAACCATTCAGTCGATACTTTTTGTACTCTTGTGTCATGAACAAAGGTCCAATGACTAAACGAGCAAGCCTTGATGTCTTATCACCCATCTTTAAAAGTTGAGAATTTAGATAAATTAATTACGTTAGTTGTGAAGCTTTCTTGCAATGTGACATTCAATATCAGCCATTTTTATTATAATTACCTCGTGTGACAACCACAGCCTAAATTCGTTGTCCGATTGTGCCATTATTTTTCGTCTTTTATTGTTCTCATGGGCTTCATATTTTCTACACAGATCGTGACTAATGCATTATAAAATTAATCATGTATAAAAATTAAAATAATTTAAACTTACTTCTTTCAATCTTAGACATCTTCATGTGTGTCAAATAGATAATGAGCTACTTGTTCATATTGCAAACTCGTTAATTTCACTCATTTGCCCATCACATGACCACCCTCATCGACGAACTCATTAATGTTGTCCACACTGGTTGAGTCAGGCATATATTCCCGAGTGTAGATTGATGACTCAACGATGATGTATTCATCTGCAAGTGATCCTTCAATGTATCGTGTATTCTTAACGTAATATTTGAAAACTTTCATCAATCTTTCAAACGGATACATCCACCGATATCTAACTAGGCTGCAAAGAAGTGCCTCATCGCATAGGTGTGCCAATAAGTGAACACTTATGTCAAAACATAAATCGCTTCATTCACCACCAATTTTACGACCACAATATGATCTCGATTGACTACCTTCTCAAATAAAAGTGAGAAACAGATACTAATTTGCATAATAGCCATCCGCAAATCCTTATGCTTGGAGAAATAATGCTTAAACAATAGAGGAACCAGTTGCATGATCACATGAAAATCGTGGGACTTACACTTACGTAAATCATGGATAGCATAATTCATAATCCTTTGCAAGTTGGACAAAAAATTACATGAAACCTTCAAATTATATATTGTGTCTAAAAGCACCTTCCTTTCCTCACTCGTCAAAGTAAATGCACCAGGGGGAATTATTGTCCTTCCCCTACTATCTTCTTCCAACCATAGTTGTGGCTTAAGTTTTAACACTTTAAGGTATTTTCATGCATTTTCTCCATCCTTCAAATGACTCCCCCAAGGCATGTGCCCACAATATGTTCAGCAATGTTCTTTTTGCATGCATCACATCCAATACATGGCGCACCGGGTTATTCTTTCAATAAGGAAAGTCAAATAAAATTAACCTCCTAGACCATGCCTTTCTTATCTCAGTTTCATTCCTAGTTGGGGTCTTCCTATGCTTGACATTCTTAAATTTAGGATTCTTACTTGGGCATATTAGGGCCACAATTAGAAGATTTACTTTCAATTGCTGAGCCTGAAAGTTTTCTCGACGGTAGCCTATGTTCAACCTCGCCCGTAATAAATTAGAACCTTTCTCAAATCAAAAACTATGAGCGGGGCGTAAAAATATCCTATGGCAATGGTATATATTTTTTTATCTAGCGAGGAGACGAAGAGATTCAGTCTCCTCTCCACAAATAGGGCACCCCAAATAACCATATACTACACAACCGGATAATGTCCCATAAGCTGAAAAATCATGAATTGCCTACATCAACATAGCTTCCAGCGTAAACTTTTATTTTCTAAAAGAGTCAATGATTGCACACCCTCTTCTCACAACTCATTTAATTCTTCTACCAAAGGATCCAGGTAGACATCGATATTCTCACTTGGTGCCTTTGGCCCAGGTATCAACAAAGATAGCATCGAAAATGCAGGTCTCATACACTGTGAAGGAGGGAGGTTGAGTGGGGATAGGATCACTGGCCATACACTCTGATTGGTGCTTGGATTTCCAAATGGATTGAAACCATTTGTTGATATTTCCAAACGAATGTTACGCTGTTCTCAAGCAAAATCAGGATACTCAAAACTCAACCTCTTTCAAGTTGTAGAATTAATAGGATGACGCATGAGATTATCCCCTTCTTCTTCCCTAACATAAAATGTCATTGCCTCCTCTATCTATGGTACTCTGAAAAACCGCCTTAATCTAGGCCCAACGGGAAAATATTTTAACACTTTTTCAGATACTTTTGAGCTTTTGCCTCCTTGCCAGTAGATTGGACATATCTAGGTTCATCGCATACAAAACACCGATCGAGATATTCATACTCCTTTCGGTATAGTATGCAGTCATACACACAAGCATGAATTGATTTATACTTCATTCCCAAACCTTTAAAACTATTTTTCATAGTAGGATAGTTGTTTGGAAGCGTATTCTGCTTGGGTAGCAAGCCCTTCACCCAATTCAAAATTCCTGTTACGCTATTGCCAGAAAAACCATATTGGGTCTTCAAACTATGCAAACCAACCATGACATGTCAAGTTGTTTGATCTTTCTCACTTCCAGAGTATAACGGATGGGTAGCCTTAAATTTTAAACTTTGGTAGTCATCATCAAGGTTTATCCCGATATCTTCATGACCACCTGAATCTTGTACATCGTCAGTGACCTCGTTCTCTTCCACTTTATGAACTCCATACGCGTCATCAACTAAATCCTCTAGCATATTATGATCTAAATTGTCATCCTCCCCTTATACATCTATCCGAATTTTTGAAGGTTATTATGAAGGTTGCTCGGGGACAAAAGGAACTTTTGGTTCCTCGTGAAAAAACTAAATTCGATAACTATCTCGCATACCCCATCTTAACAAATGTAGTTCAACTATTTTTCACTCAAACACCTTATCATTCTTACACCTAGCACAGGACTCGAAAACTCTTCATCATCATGACATCTCTTTGCGTATTTCATAAATTCATTAGCACCTCTGTGAAACACATCTTTCACCCATCCATTCTTTGTATTTAAGATATCCATCACATATACTACCAACAATCACTTATTATGGGTAAGAAGCGTATATTCATGGATTAGTATAAACAAAAGTGTGAACATTTATTTCCCATTAGTATAAACAATCACCTATTGAATGTGTATGCATAAGAACTAGAAGGCTAGTATCTGTGTGCACTATATGTAATTTAAATTAGTTATAAATGTTACAAAATCGTTATGTCGTGCATTCAAATGAGAATACATGCACCCCCCTAAGCAAGTGTTATATAAGGAGTTGATTTAATGTAAATTTATTTGTGCATTCAAATTCTTATTTCCTCCATATCCTCTAAAGGGTGAGTGATCTTATCCCATTCAAGACCGCATATTTTTGTAATATACTTAATAGCTCACGCATATTGTTCCAATTTGAGAAGAATTTGACAACATATCCCCATAGTTCTCCAAGTACACGACATAGATTCGCAAGTGACAGTATTATTTTAATTTATCAAATGAAATAACACTTAACATCGCATCATCGAGTATGTACTCAAAGAACACTAAGATACGACCGCAGAACTTTCCCCAAAAGTAACAAGTTTAATCCATTAAGAATATTATTATACAAAAACAATACAGTCCCAAAATATCCAAACGGGACAATTAGAGAGATCTCATTACAAGGGTAATGACTCTTGAACGAGTCTAATGGCTATTGAATGCATATGCATAAGAACTAGAAGACTAGTATCTATGTGCACTATATGTAATTTAAAATATGTTTCAATTAATTATGTCTTATCACAATTCGAGAGATTTCATTTAATTATGTAATTTGAAGTATGTTTCATTTAATTTAAAGTACGCATAAAATTTAAAGTATGTTTCATTTAATTTAAAGTATGTAATATAAAGATTTAAAGTATGTTTCATTTAATTATGTAATTTAAAGTATGTTTCATTCGATTCAAATTCAGTTTCAATTTATACCAATTTACTCCAATATCAATACCAATTCAAATTGAAATTGAAATTGAAATTGAAATTTCAATTAAATTCAAATTTAAATTCAATATCATAACCAATGCAATTCATGTTATAAGGTTGGGGCACATCAAATCGTTTAATTCAAATTCAAATTCAATATCACATACACGGCCCCCGCCCTGCCCTCCCCCCCCCCCCCCCCCCCGCCCAACACACACACACACACACCTACACACACATATACAAAGGAGAGAGAGAGAGAGAGAGAGAGAGAGAGAGAGAGAGAGAGAAGAAAAATGACTTGAAACGTAAAGAGAGAGAGAGAGAACCGTTACTCGAGCAGTAGAGAAGGAAAATGGAGGGAAAGGAAACGGTGTGAAAAAAACAGAGGCGCTAGGGTTATTTGTTTAAAGAGTTGTCACGGACATGTTAAGGTCTTTGACCATGACAACTTTATGAAGTTGTCACGGTCATTGACTGTGACAAGTACTTGACAACTGTACTTGTCACAGTCAATGATCGTGATAACTATTTATCACGGACTTGATTGTGACAAAAAATGCATATGTTTTTCTCACGGTAAATAACCGTGACAAGGTTGTTGGCGCAAAGGTGACAATTTAGCCTTTTTGGTGTAGTGGGCTCCTTATATTTCTTTCGAGCTATACACAAACAACAGAAAAACAAAATTAGCAACAACAGAGAAAATGATGAAGCAGAATATGAATAATTGAAAGTCCAAGTGTCAACCTATGTGATCATCCCCCGAGTCGGGGCACAAAAACCTTGTTTATTCTTCGCCCTCAGGGAGCGATGGATATTGGCAATTTCTGGCAATAAAATCCTGATCCCAATATCCTTTGTTAGAATCAAGGAGATTCACGAACAACACCCTGTGACACCCCGACTAATTAAATACCGGGTAGCTACTCCTTTATTCAAATTAATACAAAATGTCAAGTTGGTTCAGTTCATAGCACCACTGTCGAAAACATTTTTAAACAATTACTAGCCACCTAATATTTAAAAAGTGAGTTGCTAAATTTTATTAAATTGAATTAACATGCAACCAATTAAATTATAAGCTAACTATACCACAACCACATCACAATCACAATAAAATAATAATGGAACAATTAAAATGAGTCTGGAGTAACACTCCCCTAAATAATTCAAATACTCAATAAAACCCAATACAAAGTCTGAATAACTAAATAAATCCATAACTGAAATGAAACTGTGAGTCTGAGAATGCTATCTCTAAATGAAAAGGGGGCGACATGCCCTAACAGATAAATGACCCTAAATAGAATCAAAAGCAGAATGTGGAGGTGTCTGCTACCGAGATCCTGTAACTTCCACAGCAGCTATAGCACGTCAATGGAATGGAACTCCTATGCTTGGCGTCCCTATGGCTGGGCACCTAAAAGGTTTTATAAGAAAAATAGATTTGAAAGCAAACGGGTCAGAGCCCAAGGTGAAAACAGTTTAAAAATATAGCAAGTGTTTAATTGCATTAAACAGTAAATATTATATACATGTTAGTTACGTGCTCTCACATGAGTCCCTCACCCCTCAACTAATGTGCACGCCTAACGTATAACCTTAACCCGTCCTAATTATGCCGTTAACTAACTAATCTGTACCACTTCATGTCCTCACATATAATATAGGTGTCTATTCACATCGTTCTGACATATTCTGCGTGTAACTCACCTTTTCATTGATAAGATTAATTTATAACAATTACATTAGGAAATTCTCATTTTAAATCCCATTCAAAACGTCTCAATTATTTATATTCACACTTTAACAAAGAGTCAGTTATAATCACAAGTATATTAGTCTCAGCACAAATAAACAAATAGGGCACCCCTAGTCAAAGTTGCGGTGCACACATACTCTGCTATGGAATCTCGGTACATCGCATACATAAGGACTACGTGTTTCGAATCTCTCAGGAACCGTTTCAATAAGCAAAATCACACATATTGGAGGCGAACATAGTTCACATACCCATGGGTCACAAATAAGCCATTCACATCCCCCGTAGGCACACAAAGACTATATGACCCTGTTTCGAAAGTCGACCTCCCGTGATAGCAAGTATGGTAGGTATGTCATTCACATAATAATCCATATACTAAGCATTCACACAACTTAGATAACTTCTTATATTATTAAAGGTATGTTCTCAGCCCTATACCACTAATCCAATTCTTACACCATTATAATTCTGGATGATATATAATATATTTCGCCAATACATCTCACGTCGTATAGTTTCGGGTACTTAAAACCTAACCGAAGAGGTTTTTAAGTCTCCTACTTTTCCCACATACTAATTCAGTACTCTTAAGTCGTTATTTATGTCCCAAATCCTAACTTATCACTCCTAAGAATTTATATCATCTTTTCGCATCATAAAATAGGAAATTACTCGTCGAACCCTCGTGAATTCAACACTACATTCCAACCAAATTCTAATATGTTTCGGGTTTCAAATATATCCCTACTGGTCTCCCTCAAGTCCTAATGTATTCACATAATCCCCAACTACAACGTTCGATGGCCGAAAACACTTAAAATCAAAAAGGGGAAAAAGGTCATAGATCTGGGGAGATCGATCGATCGATCTTGAGCATCGATCGATCGATGGGCGATCAATCAACCTATGAATGTCGATCGATCGATCAAACAGGTGCAGGCTACGGGTTTTTTCATTTTCCAGTCTCAGTTTTGTCCCAAATCTTCATTACATGATGTCAAATCCTAAAGTAAACATATTGGGTCATTATACTACCTAATTATATGATTCTTATCGTTCTATAACTCTCAAATCATTATCAAATAGACTTTTCTTGGATCAAATCATCATATTATCATAAACCCCTATTTTTCTATTTTCTTCAAGAACCATCATATTTCTCTTCCTAAATTCGTTTTTAATTCATCTAGGGTTATGATTTTGTTACTGAAATACTTCCAAAATTAAACTACATGCAAATCCTATCCAAAATTTAGGTTTCTTCTCCAAATCTCATGAGTTTCAATTATTGTTCATGGCTATCATCAAATCTTACACTATCATGGATAAACTATTTATTGAATCTTAATGAAATCAAATCACTTGCCTGGAATTGATGTTCTGATCCATTGGTGATGTTAAGGGTTGGTTCTCTCCCTCTCTCCGGTCACAATTTCGACGAAAAGTGGTGGCGTGTGGTGGTTATGGCTTTGTAACCCTCTTGTAACTTCTCCTCTTTCTCGCGTTGCCCACTCCTTTCATTTTGACAGATAATGGCCCTCATATTGGCCGATAATTAAGGCCTAAAATTCGTGGGTCAAAATCCCTTAAAAATTAAAATGACTCGAATACCCTCCCGGGTTGCCGGTTTGGTCTAAAAATGCCCCAGGACCTAAACTAAACCTCCGACTAGTGTTTTCTGACTATTTCGACCCTTCCGGACACGCTAGAGCACTCAAAATGACCATACGGATGATAAAATTATACTTTACTTTTAAATCCAATTAAATTGATTCCTGACGCGACTCGCACGCGCGTCCCAACTTAATTTTCTGAATTGTCATATTTATGACTTGCGACAATTATAATAAATTCAGTAATCATATATTACCATATTCACCCAGTAATATTCAACATTATTATCATAATAAAATACCAACTCTCGTCTCGCTAGTATTTAAATCTAGATTAACTTTTAATTAATTATCCCATTTAATTTAATTAATCTCATTAAATAAAATCAATAAAATTACGGGGTATTACATACTTCCCCCCTAATAATAGAATTTCGTCCCGAAATTCGGAAATAAAATATACCTGGCAAAAATAACTCTGGATAACGCTCGCGCATCTCATCCTCGCGCTCCCAGATAGACTCCTCGGCATTATGATGCCGCCACTGAACACGTACTAGCGGTACTATCTTCGACCTCAATTTCCTCTCGCTATGGTCTAGAATAGCAACTGGCCCCTCCCCATAAGAACTATCTAACTGTAGATCAATATCCTCTAAAGCAATGTGAGTATGGGTCAAATCATCCCGAAGATATCTCCTCAGTGAGGAAATGTGGAACACGTCATGGTCCCTATGCAAATGTTCCGGTAACCCAAGTCTATACGCGACTGGCCCAATTCGCTCGATGATAGGGAATGGCCCCACATATCTAGGCGCCAACTTCCCCTTCTTCCCGAAACGCATAATCTCCATCATAGGGGATACTCTAAGCAGCACCTGGTCCCCCACATTGAACTCTCGAAAGGACCTCTTGGCATTGGCATAACTCTTTTATCGGTCCTGAGCTACCCGAATACGGCTCCGTATCATCTCTATCCTTGTAGAAGTATCCTAAATCACCTCCGACCCAAGGAGTTTGTTATCCCCCACCTCTAGACAACATGATGGGGAACGACAAGGTCTACCGTACAACGCCTCGAATGGAGCCATATTAATAGTGAACTGGTAGGAGTTATTATAGGCAAAACTCCACCAGTGGAAGATATTGCACCCAACAAGCTCCAAAGTCTAGGATGCACATACGTAACATGTCTTCCAACATCAGATTCGTCCGCTCGGTCTGCCCATTTGTCTACGGGTGATAGGTTGTACTCAATCGTAACTCTGTTCCCATGGATTCCTGGAAACTCTCCCAAAACTGTGACACAAATATCTTGTCTCTGTCGGACACGATATTGAGAGGCACCCCGTGGAGTCTTACTATCTCAGCTATGAAGATCTGGACATACTGTCCCGTAGTGTAGTCTGTCCGGACTGGCAGAATGTGAGCAACCTTTGTCAACCGATTCACGATCACCCATATGGAGTCGTGACCTCTCGGTGATGTAGGTAATTGTGTGATGAAGCCTATGGAAATGCTCTTCCATTTCCGCATAGGAATCTCTAGTGGCTGTAAAAGTCCTGTCGGCCTCTGATGGTCCGCTTTTACTAGCTGACACGTGGCACATTTCGAAATGAACTCGACAATATCTCTCTTCATTCCGCTCTACCAGTATTATCTCCATATATCCTGGTACATCTTATCCCCACCAGGATGCACCGCGAATCGCTACCCCTGTGACTCTGTCATTACCTCGTGTCACAAGTCCTACCCCTCATGAACAACTAACCTTCCATTAAAGCGTAATCCCCCATCTAAACTAACGGTATAAGACTCGACCCCATCTGCTAACAATCGTACTATATGTTCCTGACAAAAGGGATCTGATGCATGGGCCTGTATCACCCTCGTAATAATCTGGAGCGTAATTGTCATCACATACATGAATGATCGGGCCACTGCGTCCTGGTGTCCCATCTCCTTCCACTTTGCTTTCCACACCTCGACCACCTTACCTACTAGCCTACGGCTCAATGCGTCTGCTACCACGTTAGCCTTCCCTGTGTGGTATTGGATGTCGAACTAATAATCCTTCATAAACTCGAAACACCGGCGTTGATGTGTATTCAGCTCCTTCTGTATGAAGAGGTACTGAAGGGACTTGTGGTCTGTGAATAAACAGAATTTCTCCCCCAGGAGATAATGTCTCCAAATCCGTAGAGCAAACATGACTGCCGCTAACTCCAAGTCTTGGGTGGGGTCATTCTTCTCGTGAGGCTTAAGCTTATGGGAAGCATAAGCTATAGTTGGACTCTTCTGTTATAGCATACCCCCGATTCCTAGTAAGGATGCATCAGTGTAGACTAGATACTCCACTCCCGGCCTGGGTAATCCTAACACTAGTGCTGAGGTCAACTTTTCCTTCAACTCGTCGAATGCCAACTGGCAGGCATCGCTCCAGATAAATGGCACACCCTTACGAGTCAGATGTGTCAAAGGACCCGCTATCTTCGAGAATCCCCGAATAAACCTCTTGTAGTGCCTGGTAAACCCAAGAAACTACGTATCTCTATCGGTGTCGTGGGTTGTCCCCACTCTCTCACCGCTGATACCTTCCCCGGATCAACAGATACCCCCTGCCTGAAATGATATGCCCCAAGAACTGAACCTCCTTCAGCCAAAACTCACACTTCTCATATTTTGCATACAACTCCTTCTAAAGCAACGTCTGCAAAACCTGTCTCAAGTGGTCGGCATGCTCCTCCTCTATCCGGGAGTAAACCAGAATGTCATCAATAAAGACAATGATGAACTGGTCTAGGAAATCTCTGAACACCCTATTCATCAAGTCCATAAACATGGCTGGGGCATTGTTTAGTCCAAAAGGCATAACCCTAAACTCGTAGGAATCATATCTCGCCAAGAAGGCGGTCTTCGAGACGTCCTGCTCCCTAATACGCAACTGATGGTATCCCGATCTCAAGTCAATCTTTGAGAAGAAGGCAGCTCCTCTCAACTGGTCGAATAAGTCATCGATTTGGGGCAGCGGATACTTATTCCGTATAATGACTTTATTCAACTCTCGGTAATCTACACACAACCTCAAAGATACATCCCTCTTCTTAACGAACGGCACTGGAGCACCCCACGACGAAGTCCTCCTATAGATAAACCCCTGACCCAACAGGTGCTCCATCTGACCCCGTAGATCCCTCATCTCCACTGGAGCCATATGGTAAAGTGCACGAGCTATCGATCGAGTGCCCGACGTCAAATCTATAACAAAGTCTATCTCTCTATTAGGAGGTAATCCTGAAATATCCTGGAATACGTCAGCGAACTCCCTAACAACTGGAATCGAATCAAGTGGTATCACCACCTCCCTAGATCTCTCCTCCTCTGTATAGTACAAGTTAGTGGATGATCCTACCTCAGGATGAGGTATCTCCACTAGGAGCATCTCTTGTCCGGGTATGGCAAAAATAATACTCCTACTAAAAGAAAATCAATCATGGCTTGATATGCAACCAGTCAATCCATACCAACGATCGCATCGTACTCGGTCATATCTAATACTAATATATCACCAGGTAAAGTAAACCTCCCAATATCTACTCCCACGCCTCTACATATAAGAGAAATCACAGAACCCCTACTCAACAGTGAATCTACACAAGTAATAGTGCTCTCCGCGGTATCTAATAACCCCATAATGCGTATAAATCTCTTGGTAATAAAACAATGTGTGGCTCCCGTATCAAATAAAATATGCCCTATAGTCCCCTGAATAGATAAAATACCCTCAATCACGGGTAAATCCTGCAGGACTGCTGCCTACTGGAGCTGGTAAACTCGATCGTACTGAAGCTATCACTGCTCGACTGGGACTTTTGGGATAGCTGGCAATGCTAGCATCTGCGGTGGTGCTGGGAGGACAGCGATAAACATCGATCTCTGGAGCTCATATCGAGCACCCTATTGCTGCTGCTGCGGGGCACTGCCCCTTTCAGGACACTCCTCGCATTTGTGGCCAATCTTGCCACATATGAAACATTTCCCTGTGAAGTTCCCCCCTCTCTGACCCTGCTGCCCACGGCCCTAATGGCCGTTACCACCCCTACCCTGGCCATATTGGCCCTGCTGAAACTGTTGTTGGTCCTGATGGCCGTGATGACCCTGCTGGCCATGTCGAAAACCTCCCTGGCCATGCCTGAAACCTCCTGATCTAAATCTCTTAGAATCCCCCTGCTGGGAACTCTGATCACCCTGCCTATGCTGACCCTGAGCTAGTTGTGCCCCACTGGCACCATTTCCCCCTGTCCTGCCCGACTGGTTGGACTCTCTGCTCGCTTACCCTTTGACAAATGAAAGCGGTGGTCCTAGCCGGGAAGTAATGTTGTGTTAACCACATCTGAATAGGTGGCCAACGAGAGATTACCCAGCAGGTGCTGACGAATTCTCCACGTCAACCCATCCATGAACTTCTGGATCTTCTTCTATTCAATAGGGATCTCATTGAGAATGATGTTCATAAGATTGGTGAACTTGACCTCATAATTTGCCAAAGTCCTCCCTTCCTGCTTAAGGTTCATCAATTTTCGCCTTATCTCGATGTGAACTGCTGAGGGAAAATATATACGATCGAACTGCACCCAGAACTCCTGAATAGAAAGAACATCTCTCTCCTCTGCGGTGGTAATGGACTCCCACCATTGTAACGCTGCTCCTACCAGCTTAAATGTATCCAGTATCTGCCTCTGTACATCTGTACACTCATACATTTTCAAGTGTCTTTTAATGTCCTTCCACTAGCTTGACACAACAATGTCAGAGCTCCCAGCGAACTCTGGAGGGTGCGCCTTCTTAAAAGCATCATGGATACGTTCCCAAGCAGATGGGAATGCATGAGCCCGGATTGGGGCTACCACTGGTGCCTGAGGTGGTGCCTGTTGTACGACTGCTAACGCGGCATTTACCGCCTGGGCTACAATGGCGACAGCTTCCACAGCGTTCATAGAACCCTGAACTGGTTCGGGCTAGGCACCCCTGGGAACTCGCTGTGCACGTCGAGGAAGCATCTGAAATAAGAGAGAAGTTTTATAAGTCCACAGTTAATATCTCAAAATAGCTGAAGAACGTAAGATACACAAAAGAGTACAACAATCCTAAAATATAGGGCTCTATATCAAAGGACACTACGCGGAAACATAACAAGTCGTACAGATCCTAAGGACACTAGAACTTGATGCTCTGATACCACCTGTGACACCCCAACTAATTAAATACCGGGTAGCTACTCCTTTATTCAAATTAATACAAAATGTCAAGTTAGTTCAGTTCATAGCACTACTGTCGAAAACATTTTTAAACAATTACAAGCCACCTAATATTTAAAAAATGAGTTGCCAAATTTTATTAAACTGAATTAACATGTAACCAATTAAATTATAAGGTAACTATACCACAACCACATCACAATCACAATAAAATAATAATGTAACAATTAAAATGAGTCTGGAGTAAAACACCACTGAATAATCCAAATACTGAATAAAACCCAATACAAAGTCTAAATAACTAAATAAATCCAAAACTGAAATGAAACTGTGAGTCTGAGAATGCTATCTCTAAATGAAAAGGGGGCGACATGCCCTAACTAATAAACGGCCCTGAATAGAATCAAATGCAGAATGTGGAGGCATCTACTACCGAGATCATGTAACTTCCACAGCAGCTACAGCACGTCAATGGAATGAAACTCCTATTATTGGCGTCCATGTGGCTGAGCACCTAAAAGGTTTTACAAGAAAAATAGATTTAAAAGCAAACGGGTCAGAGCCCGAGGTGAAAACCGTTTAAAAATATAGCAAGTGTTTAATTGCATTAAACAGTAAATATTATATACATGTTAGTTACGTGCTCTCACACGAGTCCCTCACCCCCTAACTAATGTGCACGCCTAACATATAACCTTAACCCGTCCTAATTATGTCGTTAACTAACTAATCTGTACCACTTCCTGTCCTCACATATAATATAGGGGTCTATTCACATCGTTCAAACATATTTTGCGTGTAACTCACCTTTTCATTGATAAAATTAATTTATAACAATTATGTTAGGAAATTCTCATTTTAAATCCCATTCAAAATGTCTCAATTATTTATATTCACACTTTAACAAATAGTCCGTTATAATCACAAGTATATTATTCTTAGCACAAATATACAAATAGGACTCCCCTAGGCTACGCTGCGGTGCACACATACTCTGTTATCGAATCCCCGTACATCACGTACATAAGGACTACGTGTTTCGAATCTCTCGGGAACCGTTTCAATAAGCAAAATCACACATATTTGAGGCGAACATAGTTCACATACCCATGGGTCACGCACATACCTACACTCCCATGGTCAGATGACTTATTAACTCACAAATAAGCCATTCACAGCCCTATGTCCTTAAGGTACCAATCTAAATCCCCACGTAGGCACACAAAGATTAGATGGCCTGTTCCGAAAGCCGACCTCCTATGATAGCAAGTATGGTAATTATGTCATACACATAATAATCCATATACTAAGCATTAACACAACTTAGATAACTAGTTATATTATTAAAGGTATGTTCTCAGCCACGTACCATTAGTCCAATTCGTACACCATTATAATTCCGGATGATATATAATATATTTCGTCGATACGTCTCATGTCGTATAGTTTCGGGTACTTAAAACCTAACCGAAGAGGTTACTAAGTCTCCTACTTTTACCACATATTAATTCAGTATTCTTAAGTCCTTATTTATGTCCTAAATCCTAAATTATCACTCCTAAGAATTTATATCATGTTATCACATCATAAAATAGGAAATTACTCGTCGAACCCTCCTGAATTCAACACTACATTCCAACCAAATTCTAATATGTTTCAGGCTTCAAATATATCCCTACTGGTCTCCCTCAAGTCCTAATGTATTCACATAATCCCCAACTACAACGTTCGATGGTCGAAAACACTTAAAATCAAAAAGGGGAAAAAGGTCAGAGTTTCTACGGAGATCGATCGATCGATCTTGAGCATCGATCGATCGACCTATGAATGTCGATCGATCAATCAAGCAGGTGCAGGCTACGGGTTTCTTCATTTTTCAGTCTCAGTTTTGTCCCAAATCTTTATTACATGATTTAAAATTCTATGGTAAACATATTGGGTCATTATACTACCTAATTACTTGATTCTTAACCTTCCATAACTCTCAAATCATTATCAAATAGACTTTTCTTGGATCAAATCATCATATTATCATAAAAACCCTATTTTTCTATTTTCTTCAAGAACCATCATATTTATCTTCCTAAATCCATTTTTAATTCATCTAGGGTTATGATTTTATTACTGAAATACTTCTAGAATTAAACTACATGCAAATCCTATCCAAAATTTAGGTTTCTTCTCCAAATTTCATGAGTTTCAATTATTGTTTATGGTTATCATCAAATGCTACACTATCATGCATAAACTATTTATTGAATCTTAATGAAATCAAATCACTTGCCTTGGAATTGAGGTTCTGATCCGTTGGTGATGTTAACGGTTGGTTCTCTCCCTCTCTCCGATCATAATTCCGGTAAAAAGTGGTGGTGTGTGGTGGTTATGGCTTTGTAACCCTCTTGTAACTTCTCTTTCTCACGTTGCCCACTCCTTGCTTTTTTACGGATATTGGCCCTAATGGTCCTCATATTGGCCGATAATTAAGGCCTAAAATTCGTGGGTCAAAATCCCTTAAAAATTAAAATGACTCAAATACCCTCCCGGGTTGCCGGTTTGGCCTAAAAATGCCCCGGGACCCAAACTAAACCCCCGACTAGTGTTTTCTGACTATTTAGACCCTTTCGGACACGCTGGAGCACTCAAAATGACCATACGGATGATAAAATTATACTTTACTTTTTAATCCAATTAAATTGATTTCCGACGCGACTGACACGCGCGTCCCAACTTTATTTCCCGAATTGTCATATTTATGACTTGCGACAATTTTAATAAATTCAGTAATCATATATTACCATATTCACCCAGTAATATTCAACATTATTATCATAATCAAATACCAACTCTCATCTCGCTAGTATTTAAATCCAGATTAATTTTCAATTAATTACCCCATTTAATTTAATTAATCCCATTAAATAAAATCGATAAAATTACGGGGTATTACACACCCTCTCGGCCTTTATCTCCTTCAAGTAGAGGAGGCCATTAGAAGTACGGGACCATGTGTAACTATACCTGATCTCTGGGATGCCCAGGTTAGTCCCATAGATCTCATTTATACGATTGACCCCATTGATTATTTGCCAAGTATTGGGGGCACACTGAGCAGGGACCACCACAAAGAATTAAAAGAACTCTAAAAATAAAGAATTTGGGGGAAATGTCCCCCCCCCTGGACCATAGCCAAGGTGTGAATCCAGTGATCCCCTTCGATGTCTATTACATCTCTGGGCATGGGGGCATAGTTGATGTCCATCCAAGAAGGAATGGAATAGGTCCTATTAAATTCATCAACATTTTTTTCATAGATGGTCGACATTTTTGGAAGAATAAATTATCGTGATTGAATACAAACAAAAGGGAAAATAATAAGAAAGTTTTGAAAGTAAGAGATGAGGACAAAGACTTACAAGGATGAAAAAATGCAAACAAGAAAGCTCTAGAGTTTTTTATGAACACAATATTGGAAGTCAAGTGACAGTTTGGTGTTGATGTAACCCTATTTCAAACCTCGTGCACAATCATGAGGTACGATGACCAAGGAGATTTTTGCTCTTCACTTCCTTCTCGGATAAGCGTAACATTGGAACTTTTGCATAATTACAAGTCTGCACTACCGATTCAAATTCATCAACATGGTTCAAGACTAATTGACCCAAAGCACGAATAAAATCTACCGGCCTAAACGGATCTTAGCTCAGAGATTTTAGGGGTAATTGTGGGGACCTAAATTATTAATTAAGCCCAATTGAAGATCGGTCTACCAAGTCCAGCAGCATGTGGGGCACGCCAGGCCCAATTTCTCAAGAAAATTAGCACAGACATTTGTCACATGGATAAATACAAACATTTATCACATCCATATTAATAAGCTTAGTTGGTTACCTATAGTCTCGGACAAGATATTCAAGAGTCACCACACGAGTCAATAACAAGCTAGGAGAGTTCCTTAAACAACTCAACCACTTCAGTTTTACACCACTATAAATATATCCCATGCCCCAGGGCCAAGGGGAATGGAAATTCATGACTTTGAGAGAACTTAATAAGAAACAGTAACCTCTTTGTAGACGTAGACAATTTGTTAAACCACATATAGTCTTGTATTGTGTGATTGGCATCTTTTTATTTTCTCTTTAATTTCTTTCTCGAATCCTTTTAATTGTTGTCAATTTTCACTCACGGTAGCCATTGAGTTGGTTGGCCTAGGGTTTCCCAAATTTAGAGTTTTTTAGGCATTATAGGGTTTCATTTTGCCCAAACTTTTAGTTTTTGAGACCAAACAGTCCCCAAGTCTTTATGTAGCCCTAATTCCCTCTTTCCCTGATGAGTTACAATCCTTACGTTCAGAGGTGGTTAGAGTATTTGACTGAATTAGAGCCATCTTATCCATGCATCATTGTTAGAAAGTTACGCAAACCTCTTTTGGTTGTTCGATCTGAGAACGAGCCTGGTCACCCTAGGTACACCCCCACGATAGCCTCTTTTATTAGTTTTCCACCCCTGCCTCCAGACGTGGAATCTCACGGTCCTGAGTTTGGGGGACCAGAAATAGTTAACCAAACTGAACACTAACCTGGTGGTGGCAATTTTGTGAACACGATCTCTGATATATCCATTGTTGACTTGGAAGCTTCAACTGAAAGAGCCATGTTTGATAAACCTATGACCTCCCTCTCTTCTGTTGACGTGTCTTCTGGCGACGAGAGTACTTCTGGGAGATCCATCGACTCCTATGACCCTTCCAACACTGATGCCAGATGGTACGCTTGCGATGTGCTTAAGGACGAGTTGGATGTTATGGGGGATAAGTACAACATTCCTATTAGCATTAAAACTAGTTGCCTAGGGACGAGAGAGTTTATGATCATCTAAATAAGTATGAGGTTTACCTCCCCCTTGTGGGCACTCCAAGTTGCACTACAAGAAAAATGGTTATTAGGAATGGAAAAAATCCGTCCGTAAAGAGTATTTAGGATGAATTTTGCAACGGCTAAAATCCATCCTTTATACTCGGTGTTGCAAATTTTTTAGGGGCGTATTTTTTCGTATTAAGTTCTAATTTATGGACGCTTTAAATTTGGCACTAGGGGTGGATTTTTCCATCCCAACAGGTATTACAGCGAAAAATTCCCGCTCCCGCACAAAACATAGGGGCGGTTTATCCGTCCATAATAATCCTTAGATTATGGGGAAAAATTAGAACAGTTTATAACCGTAACAATTGATTAAAAAATGAAATAAAAAGTTATATTATTGTATGATGTATGCTGCAATGATAAATGACATTAATTTGTATTATAAGTCAAGTCATCCAACCACAAACGTAATATATCAACTCCATTCATTAAAACACGTATCCAACAATAAATTCTTCCATTAAACTACGTTTAACAACCCGAAATAAACCTTTGAATCAATAAGTACAAACAATTATCGCACCCAACTCGAAATACTTAAATGATGGCAAAATCATACTAATTAATAAGAAATCAAATTGTCAAAACAAAAGTCGTCCCTAAATTAAGAAGAAAAATTTAGTAGCCACGCTCAAAAACTTGTTTCTTCAACCCCTTGTACATAACCTACAACCAATAATTAATCATTTATCAAAATAAGATTATAGTAAAATAAAATTTATATAGTAATATAAGATTATAGAAAAATAAAATATCTAAATATATTATTTAATTGTATCGACAACACTTTACAATTTTAAAAAAATATCGGTAGAGTCTCTTTTGTTTATACATGAAAACCAACCTGTTTAATCATCACAAAATCCCGCATGATCATAACACATCAAAAACAACAATCTCGAATGTTAACAACAACAATAAATTAGCAATATACCCGGTGTAAGCCATTTACTTGTTATTTTGTTCCACGTGGATAAAAGCTAACTCTGACGTGTTATCCTACAAAAAAGATAAGATACAAAACAAAGAAGATATAAATAATTAAATACTACTTAAAGAGTTTTATTTAAGCACAAAAATTGCATATACTTATCGTCTTATTAAAGTCAAAGTCTAAATATTTGAAAAATTATCGTCATATTCTCAAACCAGGAATCCCGTGATAACGCAATCAGTTTCTACAAGTTACATTGGTCCCGTGTGAGGGGTTTGTGTCTCTTACAGGACCGTTTTGGAGGTTGTTTTTAGATTTTCACCCTTTAACGGCATGTTTTTAAGCATAAGTCTAGAAATTTGAAAAAAAATCATATTCTCAAAACGGATGTTCGTGACTATATTGTCAATTCCTATGAGTTAGATTGCTCCCGTGTGAGGTGTTCGTGCCTCTCACGGGGTCGTTTGGTGATTATTTTGCTTTTTTTCGTCCTTTGACGACTTATTTTTAAGCCCAAACCTAGAGATTTATAAATTTTCGTCATATTCTCAAATCGGGAGTCCCGTGACTACGCGATTAGTTTCTACAAGTTAGGTTGTCCCGTGTGAGGTGTTCGTGCCTCTTACGGAACCGTTTGGTGGTTGTTTTGCGTTTTCCCCCATTTAACGACATGTTTTTAAGCTTAAGTCTAGTGATTTGTAAATTTTCATCATAATCTCAAATCGGGAGTCATGTGACTATGTGATCAGTTCCTACGAGTTGCATTGATCCCGTGTGAGGAGTCCGTGCCTCTTACGGGGCCGTTTGAAAACTGTTTAGCGTTTTCACCCTTTAACGGCATGTTTTTAAGCCTACGTCTAAATATTTTTATATTATCATCATATTCTCTAATTGAGAGTCCCTTGACTACGCGGTTAGTTCCTACAACTTATATTAGTCCTTTGTGAGGTGTTCGCTCCTCTTAAAGGGTCGTGTGATAGTTGTTTTGCGTTTTCGCCCTTTAATGGCATGTTTTTAAGCCTGAGTATAAATATTTTCAAATTATTATAATATTCTCAAACCATAAGTCCTGTGAATACGTAATTAATTCCTACGAGTTACATTGATCCCATGCGAGGTGCTCGTGTTTCTGACGGGGTTGTTTGGGATTTTCGCCCTTTAACGGCATATTTTTAACCCTAATTCTAGATATTTACAAATTATCGTCATATTCCCAAATCGGGAGTTACGTAACTATGCACCTAGTTCCTACGAGTTAGGTTGGTCCCATGCGAGGTGTTCGTGCCTTTTACGGGACCGTTTGGTGGTTGTTTTGCATTTTTTTCCCTTTAACGGCATATTTTTAACCCAAGTCTAGAGATTTGCAAATTTTCATCATATTCTCAAATCAAGAGTCCCGTGAGTACGCGATCAGTACAATGATGATGAAACTTGCAAAATTAGAAGAGTAAATTACTCATTTGGCCCTTAAACAATTTGGATTGTTTGAAAAGTGACCCCTAAAAATTGCCTTTCCACCCAATTTAACCATTAAATTTAACATAAATGTAATTTAATTTAGATACGTATCTTAAAACATAAAAAAAATGCACACTCCTTTTACCGCAAACAACAATCTTACAAAAGATCATCCCCCCTCCTTGCACCCCCTCTCCAGCCTCAGCTCCTCCGTAAACATCCCCTCCTTTTCATCCCCACCCCAAATAACTGTGACCTCAACTGAAACAAAACCTCCTCTTTCTGTAACCACCCCCAAAATATATAACACACGTGCTATCTTTATCCCTCTTTATACACACAGAGACACACGCACACACATATAATTATCTGACACAGTACTCTTATTCCTGCAATCAAGCTCCAATGACCTCCGATAATTATCTCCTCCCCCACCCCCAAACAGCGCTAACCCCCAACTGAGGACACCACCACCCTCTCCTGGACCACCCCACCTCACCAACCCACCAACAACATCACAAACCGCACATGCTCACACATACACACACTCTTTATATGTATCATTCTCACACGTACAGTACAGTACAGTACAGTACAAATTTGTATATCAATATACACTCCAAATCAAATTTGTCTCTTTGTGTGTGTATATATATAGATATATAGATAGATAGATATGTATATAGAGAGAGATGGGGTGAGAGAGAGAGATGGGAAGAGAGAGCAACATGTTTCAGAGGTGTGTGTTTACTTCTTGTTTTTATATTTTTTAAATAAATATATGGTAATTACATTTATGCCCATTAATATTATTGTAATGACTAGATTCCCCTCAAAATAAGTCATGTGCATCACACGTGACCATTTTTGGTACAAGTTAGCAATCACAATAGTTTCACATGACCTTTTTTCATCCAAGTTAAGGGTGGGTCTAAATAGGCGGAAGGGCCATTTTAAATCAGTTTTAATAGTTTAAGGGCTGAGTTCATACCCATTGTAATTTAGGGACCATTTTGAAACAATCTGGATAGTTTAGTTTAAGGGCCAACTAAGTAATTTACTCAAACCGTAACCGATATTAAAAACATAAATTTTATTTGTTAATCAAGCAAAAGATAAATGGGAAGAATACGAGAAAATGTGATTGTATGCAAGATAAGTAAATATCCAATCACTACGAGAATGAATTGATTACTCAAAACAAGAACATGTAAACCGAGGTGTAATCAATAAAACTGATCATTTTCATCTTTGATTGTAGTACCATTAGCAAAATATTTCTAGATGCCATAAGTGTGAAGATGACATCAAATCGCTCTTCCATTAGACATCAATTTCAAACTTGGGGAAGAACACTAAAAGAGATGTGTATTACAAGGTATAATATATTCGAATTCTATAACCTTCTAGCACAAACAATATTAGAATTAAAATCTTCCCTTCTCCAAAATCTTCTACAATAACCAACGATTTATAAAAAGAAATATACATATAAAAAAAATGAATGTAACATAGTTAGATAAGAAAATCACCTTGTCCTCCTTAGTCTCTCTCTCTTCTGGCTCTTTTTCAGGATTCTCCTTAATGGCATGTCCAACTTCTTCATGTGCCGATTATTTATTCGCTTCCGCATTCTTTTCACGTTCACTAAGGGTGGGTTCGATTGATGCGGATTCATTTTCCATGAAAAATACTTATTTTAGCTCACATTTTAGTTTTAGGGTGATTGATTTCAAATGCATTCTATGAAAACAAATAGCTGTAACTTATAAATATTAAAAGTTCACAGTCCTAAACTATCATCTTCCATGGAATATATTTCTTACCCACCCCCTAAAGAATTAATTTCATTGAAACACTCCAAAAGTAAGACCAAATTACTCCTATCGTTTTCCACGGGTTCTAACTTATCATAAAAATGAATTATTTGTTAATCGTTTTCCAACATTGTAATCAAACACACCCTAACATGTTCTTCAGTCTCCCAAATTTTGGGGGGGGTGGTGTGACACCCCACCCAATTAAATATCGGGTGATCAGTCCTTTATAAAATTTATAACAGAATGTTCGGTTGGTTCATTCTTAGCATCACTGTCGAAAACTTAAATCTAATTAATTACCTAACATTTAATTAAGTTAGTATCAAAATATTTCCCAATTTAATTTGAAACCAATTAATTCAATTAATTTCTGAACATTGAATTATAAACCACACACAAGAAATGAATGTTGATTGAATTAAATACTGAATAATTAAGACCGGATAAAACCTTCCAGTTCAAAGTCACAAACAAAACCAAAATAAATATTCAATCCAATAGAAAAGAACTACAAAGGAACTGAGTACAATCCCGCTAATGAGGATGGACGACACATGCCCGAACTGAAGTATCTGAACTAGGAACTGAATAAAATGAGAGAAGCGTCTAATCTCAATGACCCGCAACTTTCACAACAATTGCAGCTCGGCAAACCATCTAAGTATCTAGAACCGGTGTCCCTGTGGCTAGGCACCTGTACTAATACATATATATAGCAAAAGAGAGGAGAAATACAAGAAACGGGTCAGAGCCCGAGGTGTAAAAATGATTTAACAAGTATTTAAAACTGGTTCTTAAAACAAGTCTTATACGCATGTTAGTTATGGAACTCTCACATGAGTGTCTCACCTCTCGTCTATTGTGCACGCCTAACGTACATCTAATCTCCCCCTAGTTATACCTCTCAGTCTAACTAGTCAGAAACCATACTAATACTAACTATGCTCACTAATAGTATCCCCGTATCGCCTATACAATACGTTATTCAGATAGTTTATCTCACATACTAAGTTTCATTATTCATCGTTTGAATTGTTAATCTTTTATCCACTAAGATTATTTTATTTCTCATTTCCATTTTATCTACTAGTTTCACAAAGTAGAAAGTTACCCAAGTATACTTATACATATATATAGTCTCATCATCCCTATATATATACAATAATCCTGCACCCTTAGGTTAAGAACACTCGGTGCAAAGTAATGATTATTATTATTACCAAGTCTACGAATTTCACACAGTAGAAATATTCACAAGTTCATATATTTATATATATATAGTCACATCATCCCTATACATATCTATACTAATCATGCACCCCCGGGCTAAGACCCATTAGTGCACCTATTAAGAAAATTCTGCATCCCCGGGTTAGCACCCATTAATGCACCTATCAATAATAATCCAGCACCCTCGGGTTATCACCCAATAGTACGCCTAACAGTAATCATCCTTGTACCCCCGGGTTATCACCCATTAGTACACTTAACAATAGAATTTCTGCACTCCCGAGTTATCACTCATTAGTGCGCTTAACTATATGATTCTTGCAACCCCAAATTATCACCCATTAGTGCTCTTAACAATAATTTCCCATAATAGGCATACACACATCCTATTATAATTTATAGGTATTTCTCCAACCTACATATACACTCCTCATACGTATTTAAATCTCATCTCTATGTATAGTATAATATTTATATTGCTATCTCTCTCGTAATCTCCAAGGTATATTCTCTCTATACCGAAATAATTAAAGTACTTATTCTCACATACTTTCCCGAAATTTCGTCTTATTTAAATTTACTATTTGGAAGTTTATCTCACTCTAATAAACCAGTAAACTCAAAACTGGATTCTAAGAAAATTCCCAAAAATTCCTTCTGTCGCTCGAACCAGATGACATGTCGTTCGAACCAGAAGGACATTTCGTTCGAACCAGAATGACATGTCGTTCGAACCACTTCCACATGTCGTTCGAACCACTTCGCGCGAGATCCCCGTCTCGTTTGAACCACTTCCACATGTCGTTCGAACCACTTCGCGCGAGATCTCCATCTCGTTTGAACCACTTCGTGCGAGACCCACTGTTTCGTCTTCTTCACCAAATTTCAGCGTTTTATACCATTTTTGGACCTAAAAACCTCTAAGATTCAACACCCAATGCCTCATCATCAATACCCATCAACACCTAATGGATTATAAATCATTCCCAACATCCTAGGATCATTAATTCGTCATTAAACATCATAATTATTTAAAATCTCCAAATTAATTCATATGAACCCTAGTTTCCAAATTTTCATTTAAAGAACCTAATCAACCCAGTCATCAATATATAATCAAATTCCGTGATTAATCTTCTACATACATGAAGGAATTTCAACCACTAATTAAACCAATCCTTAATCATAATTTAAATCTCCAATTTTTACCCAATTCATATGTAAATCATGATTAATTTCACCTACACTAACATGAGCATGATTATTGCTAAAAGAAAGCAAGTAATAAACACTTGCCTCGAATATGACGGTCTGATCCGCTGGTGGTATTAGTATGGGTGTGTTCCCCTTGTCCCGATCTACACGGTGGTGGTGGTGGTGGTGATTGTGCAAGGTGGTGTTATCTTGGCCCTTTTCTCTTGAAATTAGCTCTTCCTCACACCTCCTATAGCCATTCTTAACTTCCTGTAACTTCTTAACCCTAATGGACTTTCCTTGGCTGATATAATTACTCTTAATTTTCGTCCAATAATTTAGCCCAAAAATACAATTTACCATAATGCCATCTCGGGATGTCGGTTAGGCCTAAAATCGCCCTGGGACCCAAACTAAACACCCGGGTATACTATTTTGACTATCTCGACCCTTTCGGACTCAACGGCGCACTCGAAATGACCATACGAGTTAATAAAAATAAATTATCTTTTTATTCTATTCAATTAGTCCCGACACGACTCACACGCGTGTCAGACTTAAATTACCAAACTATCGTATTTCTCACTTTCGACAATTTACCAAATTTTATAATTCCATATTACATATCACACAGTAATATTCAATAATTCTCCACAATAAGTATTAACCCTTGTCACGCTAGTTAATAATTATTTCAATCCAGATTAATAAAAATTAATTTCTCGCATTTTTAATTTAATTAATCCAATAAAAATAATTAATCACATAATTATTTAAATCGTCAAAAATACGGGGTGTTACATAACTTCCCCCCTTACAACGGAATTTCATCTCGAAATTCGGAAAAAAGTATACCAGGTACAGACAACGCTGTAAAAATATTTCGCATCGTATCCCGGCGCTCACAAGTAAGCTACTCTGTACCATCCATATAGTACGCTTATCGAATACCCTTAATAGTGAACACTTCACATGTGTTTGTTTTAAGCTCCAGGTTACCCTATCATGTAGGCTCCTCCCTTAGCCTTATCGTTTAAGTTTCACTACTTACTATATTTTAGATATTCACTATCTAGCCTTCTACTATTTGCATCTTAGTAGATTTATCCTCCTTTCATATACATACGACTTCGTCTCGTGTCGTTCATACAAGTAAATTGGATGTGCAATATATATTTGACACACAATATATACGATAATATCTATTCTTCTCCGACATTTGTAATCATAATTGTTCCCCCCACCTTTAACTATCAAGTAGGACGACAGCAAAGTTTACCGTGCCATACTTCTACTGGCACTATGCCCAAACGTGGACTTATAGGAGTTATTTGGACACAAACTCCACTAGTGGAAGGTACTACTCTCGTCCTCCCCTAAGATCTCAGGGTCAAAATAAAATTTTCTCTCCCGCTTCCGATTAGACCGCTTGTCCTGCCCATCCCTTTGTGGGTATTAGGCCGTACTCAATCGCATTTTAGTACCTATAATCTTACCATCTCAGCTACATAAGAAAATCCTTTGGGATACTCTTCCATTCTCTAGTGGAAGGAGCCCCTACTAGTTTCAAATTGTCCGCCCTTTTTCTAACAGTCAACTGACCCACTGCAAGGCTAACTTTGAAAATTACTCTATATTAAACCCATTACCACTGTTATTTGTATCCTGATATATTTTGTATTCTCTTGAATTTACTTCTAATCGTGATGCGTGTGACTTTGTCGTACCGTGTGACACAAGTCTCTTTTCCCGCTCAAAATCTCAGTTTATTTTAAAACGTAAGTCTCTGACAAAACTTAGTGAATAAGCTTCGGCTTACCCGGCTACATGTTATCGAAGTCACATGCTAATCATAATCCATTGCCTGGTTTAATCACCTAGGGCGCCCATACACCCTATACCTTGTGCAACCTTGTACAATTGACATGTAATTATCTTACTTCAATTCTCACATACCTGGTATGCTGATGTAGTAGGGGTGCACTCAACCGGCCCACTAATCATAACTTAATCAATCCTTCAATGGCATCATTGCTCTATTCCGAATGATGCTAAGATTAAGAGACTCTATTGGCCTTAAGTTATAAAAGAATTATCAACTCTCAATTATATTCCTTTATAGGTATAATAACCAACATACAAAACTTATGTACTATCGACCAAACTTCTCTCCAACTCCCGACATTCGCTAGTTTCATGCGTGGGATGTCTCGCAAAGCAAAATCCAAACAAGGAGCCCCCCCGATACACTATTATCTAACCTAGCCAGTTGTCGAGGTTCGTAAGGCCTTCAGTACATACTATGTACTTTCCCACAATCTACGTATGTTGACATAAGAGTTTGCTCGGTCACTCTCATGTCTCTAAACATAACATAAAGAATGGCGCTCTCACTATCCCAGGTACTCAGCGCTATATATATATATATATATATATATAACGAGTTCTATCTCTCTACTCAAAGAAGAACACAATGCATCCTGAGTCTCCTCAGTAAAATAAATTCCTACGCACCGGAATTACATATAACTAGACAATATACTCGTCGTGGTCTATAATACCATGAATTTTTTTCCATATATTCATATATCTGGCCCAACCCTATTTTAGGTGGCGCCGCACAAAATAAAGATTCCTCCTCCCGGAGTATCCTTACGACAGTCATATCATTATATTTTTACTATCGTTTAAGCATACGGTAATTAATCACTACACATTACCATAATAAACTCTACTAAAGCTGACTCAATGCAGTAGTAAATTATAACAATAAAACATATTCTTAGGGTCCACCCGGTTCACTCACGAAAAATTATCAAAATGCCCTGCTAACAACGAGAAATACGTTTGTAATAAGACTGTTAAAACTAACGTTCCCACTAAACTCGTACCGCACGCGAAGTTGAGGGTTTCCAATTTACATAAAAGTTGTGGCACACCCATGTCACTAGAATCTATCCTTTACTCACAAGGAAGAAGCAAAACCTCACCAGTCTCGCCAAATCACAGGGTCTCAGCACATGGTTGCCATCACGACCCATGAACATCTGCAATCGTCATACATCCTAGGATTTCATCCTATAGTGGTCCTCTTTCATCATGGATAATTTATTCCATCATGTGGATTTCGCGCCCATTATTGAAATATTGGCCCAAACTCTCCAAGCCTCAATTATAGCTTTATTAAACTCCCGTTTACATCCCGGTTCCCATAGACCCTGACATACTGTATGCTACTATTAACGAGGGCTCTACTGGTTCAGCCTGAACCCATCACTCTCGGGTTATAAATTTTCCTGGGCCTAATTCCCTTGACCCTAAATTCTTTCACTAGAAGTCTCGCTCTTCCAGTCGTTATGCCTAACTGGCATGGTTTACCATTTCTAATCTCTTCGGTTTTACATCTCAATTGTGGACACCTTCAATACTTGTAGTTCTACTTCCTTCACATAAGGAAAACTTCACGAACCATTTCCCCGTCACTGGTCCCACTGACCATTTTGGGAATGTCCTTCTCTCGGGCCAGCAGTCTTAACTCATAATTGTTCTTCTGTTATCCCTTTGGCGACGTTGGCCATTCGGAACTATGGTTTTCCTCTATAGCCCTGATTGACTTCATCGTCCTCTTGAAGTGAATCGTAAAAAAATCATCTAACCGAGTTCCCTACTAGGTATACTCTCATGTGGGGTTTCACTAACACCGTTAAATTTAGTTTCTGCTCTTCAGCAGATTCGTTAACCCTCTTTACTCCCCTCTCTTGGAAGCGCTAACATTATCATACTAACGCATGACCTTCACGACCTCGGTACTAGTCATCCTAGACATATTTCCCATCCATACTGCTATTCTACTCACGGGTCCTTTATCAACTATAAACCATTTGAATAATTTATACCCCTCTGCTAGGTACGAAATTCATTATGCAATTCAACCTTTCTCTCACGATCGGTTTCTATCTTACCCATTGTGATAAACATCAAAATTTCACTCACATTTTGTTATCACATCGAATGTAAGACCTCACGGTCAAATCGTACCCAAATTTCTCTCTAAATTTAAAACACACTTCTTCATATATGGTGATTGCCTCTAATCACTACATGATGCTCCTAAGAACTATAACTTTTAACTCCAAATTTAATTTTGAGTGTCGTCACACCCCATTCTACACAATTGCCTTCGGATTTTCTACCTCCGTTGATCTGTTACACTCTCTCATTTTCTTCCCCGCATCTTCACCGATGGGTTTTTCAAAAGAGCTCCTCCGATTTCCCTCTTATCGATTTTGTTAGGCGGTCCTGAAATCATTCCACCGTTATCTATGACTGTGCCCTGGGAACTCACTATTCCCGAGTGATGATTTCTATTATCACTTGCTTAAGTAACCTTATGGTGATTTTTATCACGATCACTCTTTCCCGATTACTCTATGTCTTCTGCTGAGCTTCTTCTCCCGCAATTCTTCTTACGGAACTCGCAGGTCGTCCTAAAATGTTTGGTGTTCGAATCACACCGAATTTCGTATAATGAGTCACATCTATTATAATTTGTAGCAGGAGAATGTAAGTCACATACGTAAGGGAAAACAACAATCCTATCATAAGGCTCTACATTAAAGAACGATGCGCTGAAACGTGATAAGCCGCACAGATCCTAAGGATACTAGAACCTGATGCTCTGATACCACCTGTGACACCCCGCCCAATTAAATATCGGGTGATCAGTCCTTTATAAAATTTATAACAGAATGTTCGGTTGGTTCATTCTTAGCATCACTGTCGAAAACTTAAATCCAATTAATTACCTAACATTTAATTAAGTTAGTGTCAAAACATTTCCCAATTTAATTTGAAACCAATTAATTCAATTAATTTCTGAACATTGAATTATAAACCACACACAAGAAATGAATGTTGATTGAATTAAATACTGAATAATTAAGACTGGATAAAACCTTCCAGTTCAAAGTCACAAACAAAACCAAAATAAATACTCAATCCAATAAAAAAAGAACTACAAAGGAACTGAGTACAATCCCGCTAATGAGGATGGGCGACACATGCCCGAACTGAAGTATCTGAACTAGGAACTGAATAAAATGAGAGAAGCGTCTAATCTCAATGACCCGTAACTTCCACAACAACTGCAGCTCGGCAAACCATCCAAGTATCTAGAACCGGTGTCTCTGTGGCTAGGCACATGTACTAATACATATATATATATAGAAAACGATAGGAGAAATACAAGAAACGGGTCAGAGCCCGAGGTGTAAAAATGATTTAGCAAGTATTTAAAACTGGTTCTTAAAACAAGTCTTATACGCATGTTAGTTATTGAACTCTCACATGAGTTTCTCACTTCTCGTCTATTGTGCACGCCTAACGTACATCTAATCTCCCCCTAGTTATACCTCCTAGTCTAACTAGTCAGAAACCATACTAATATTAATTATGCTCACTAGTAGTATCCCCGTATCGCCTATACAATACGTTATTCAGATATTTATCTCACATACTAAGTTTCATTATTCATCGTTTGAATTGTTAATCTTTTATCCAATAAGATTATTTTGTTTATCATTTCCATTTTATCTACTAGTTTCACAAAGTAGAAAGTTACCCAAGTACACTTATACATATATATAGTCTCATCATCCCTATATATATATGCAATAATCCTGCACCCTTAGGTTAAGAACACTCGGTGCAAAGTAATGATTATTATTATTACCAAGTCTACGAATTTCACACAGTAGAAATATTCACAAGTTCATATATTTATATATATATATAGTCACATCATCCCTATACATATATATACTAATCCTGCACCCCCGGGCTAAGACCCATTAGTGCACCTATTAAGAAAATCCTGCATCCCCGGGTTAGCACCCATTAATGCACCTATCAATAATAATCCAGCACCCCCGGGTTATCACCCATTAGTGCGCCTAACAATAATCATCCTTGTACCCCCGGGTTATCACCCATTAGTACACTTAACAATAGAATTTCTGCACCCCCGAGTTATCACTCATTAGTGCGCTTAACTATATGATTCTTGCGCCCCGGGTTATCACTCATTAGTGCTCTTAACAATAATTTCCCATAATAGGCATACACACATTTTATTATAATTTATAGGTATTTCTCCAACCTACATATATACTCATCATACGTATTTTAATCTCATCTCTACGTATAGTATAAATATTTAGATTACTATCTCTCTCGTAATCTCCAAGGTATATTCTCTCTATACCGAAATAATTAAAGTATTTATTCTCACAGACTTTCCCAAAATTTCGTCTTATTTAAATTTACTATTTGGAAGTTTCTCTCACTCTAATAAACTAGTAAACTCAAAACTGGACTCTAAGAAAATTCTCAAAAATTCCTTCTGCCGCTCGAACCAGATGACATGTCGTTCGAACCAGAAGGACATGTCGTTCGAACCAGAATGACATGTCATTCGAACCTCGTCTGAATCACTATGCGCGAGACCCACTGTTTCGTCTTCTTCACCAAATTTCAGCGTTTTATACCATTTTTGGACCTAAAAACCTCTAAGATTCAACACCCAATGCCTCATCATCAATACCCATCAACACCTAATGGATTATAAATCATTCCCAACATCCTAGGATCATTAATTCGTCATTAAACATCATAATTATTTAAAATCCCCAAATTAATTCATATGAACCCCAATTTCCAAATTTTCATTTAAAGAACCTAATCAACCCAGATTCGTTCATCAATATATTATCAAATTCCGTAATTAATCCTCTACATACATGAAGGAATTTCAACCACTAATTAAACCAATCCTTAATCATAATTTAAATCTCCAATTTTTACCCAATTCATATGTAAATCATGATTAATTTCACCTACACTAACATGAGCATGATTATTGCTAAAAGAAAGCAAATAATAAACACTTGCCTCGAATATGTCGGTCTGATCCGTTGGTGATATTGGTATGGGTGTGTTCCCCTTTTTCCGATCTACACGGTGGTAGTGGTGGTGGTGATTGTGCAAGGTGGTGTTATCTTGGCCCTTTTCTCTTGAAATTAGCTCTCCCTCACACCTCCTATAGCCGTTCTTAACTTCCTGTAACTTCTTAACCCTAATGGACTTTCCTTGGCTGATATAATTACTCTTAATTTTCGTCCATTAATTTAGCCCAAAAATACAATTTACCATAATGCCCTCTCGGGATGTTGGTTAGGCGTAAAATCGCCCCGGGACCGAAACTAAACACCCGGGTATACTATTTTGACTATCTCGACCCTTTCGGACTCAACGGCGCACTCGAAATGACCATACGAGTTAATAAAAATAAATTATTTTTTTATTCTATTCAATTAGTCACGACACGACTCACACGCGTGTCAGACTTAAATTACCAAACTATCGTATTTCTCACTTTCGATAATTTACCAAATTTCATAATTCTATATTACATATCACACAGTAATATTCAATAATTCTCCACAATAAGTATCAACCCTTGTCACGCTAGTTAATAATTATTTCAATCCGGATTAATAAAAATTAATTTCTCGCATTTTTAATTTAATTAATCCAACAAAAATAATTAATTACATAATTATTTAAATCGTCAAAAATACGGGGTGTTACAGATGGGGGGGAGAAATTTGTTTCGATAGATATAAACATAAAGTAATCTTATGAAAGAAAGGTAATTATGTAAAACTTCTAGTAATTGTTTCATACGCGGATAGAAAGACATAATAGAACTATAGTTGTGCATAAGTATGATGGGGATAAAAATCTATGTTATATAAAACCAAACCCGCATGATAGGATTATATATATATATATATAACCTGCTCATCTCTTGCAACAAATGGGTCCAACGAGCCTCCATTTGAAGCGTAAAGATTGGAATCAGAGTACTCACGGGGTGATATCATCAGTGGGAGTTCCCCAATTTCCTTGACCAGCTCCCTCACGTATGAAATCATTTCTGCAAAGCAGAACAAAAATTATGATGGAGGTGTCCACAAAAAGCAACCACCAGTGATAAGCACTCAAAACTGTACAATTTATACCCCGAATAGATGTACTTTAGTTGCTATTTCTCGACAATATGGGTCTTATGCGCGTAAATGTTTAATATGCAGGTTTAATGTACGTTGCGGTATTCAAACGCGTATTTCAAGGCAATTGTGCATTTTACGGAGCTAAATACCAAATATCCTGTACCCCAAAAACCTCACCCGAGACCTAATCCTAGCCTTAGCTGTCCCAAACCCTCTGTGTGTTTAGTTTGTGTCCTTTTTATTATCTTTTAGATTTTTAGTTTGAGTCATTTTATTTTTAGATTAATTTTAGATTTATTTAGAATTTTTAGGATTTAATTGCTATTTTTATATATTTCTTTATTTTATTTTTAGTTTTTATTTTATTTTATTTTATCTTTGTTTTTATTACTTTTTATTTTATTAGGATTAGTTTTTTTTAGTTTTATTAGATTTCTCTTTTTTAGGACTTTAGTTTTTTTAGTTTAATAGATTTACTTTTTTATTTTTATTTCTTTTTAGTTTTATTTTTATTGAGTCTTTATTTTATTTTTTAGTATAGGAATTTAATTTTTAGATCTTTAGTTTTTATAATTTTTATTTTATTAGTTAGATTTTATTTTTATTTTTCAGTTTTATTATTTTTTTGGGTACAAATGAGACACACACACCCATCCTAAATCCCATACACTTTCCTACACCAAACATATCCTATACCCACACCATAACCCATACACCCTCACACACACAAATACACCCTACTCCATCTTCTACCTCCAACCACCTTCTCTCTCCTCTCTCCTCTAAACCAATAACACCCAACCAACACTTTCCAAATCCCATCCCATGTCCTCTCAAACCCGTCGCCGGCGCCAACTGCCACATCCGGCGACGACGACCCTCACCACCTCTCTCTCTCCCTGTCCCGAGCTCCCTCTCTCCTCTCTCTCCCTCGCCGGAGTTCACCCCCTGCCGCCGCGGCAGCTCCATCCACCTCCGGCAACCCACTTCACGAAAACGACCAGAACCCGGCAACCCTTTAACCCCGTCTCTTACTCCGACCCCCAACCCGTCCTTCCCTAGCTCGATCCACACTCTCTCTCTCACCCAAAAAACCAACTGTCAACCCGACCCGATTGCGCCCAGCAGCCCCTCTGATCCAAAACAACCCAATACCCATGTACCCCTAACCCGAATCCATAACCATAAACCCATTTCCATTTCTTCTATTCTCCCACAAAGCCACGACCTCCTCTGCCTGCCAAACACAAATAAACCAAAACCAAAGAAAACCCAAAATAAACACCACATGTCTTATTAAACCAACTAAATCCATTTAACCTCTTATACCTATATTACCCCCCAACTACCCACTTAACCCCATTTTCCCAAATTACCCCTCAACCCAAAACAGATTTCTTCCAAATATTCTACCTCACACCCCCATGCACTCCCTACTTTTTTACCAATTTAACCCCATAGCTCCATTGCATATAAAAGAAGAGGAAGACTCATTTGAGGGGAATTCTAGATTGGAGAGAAGAAGAGAGAGAGATGATCAAAGAGAGAAGGAACTATCTAGAGAGAGTTTTTAGTTAGAATTTTTGGAGAGAAAAATAGAGAGAGAATTAGATAGGGAAATTCATTTTAATTTTTCTAGTGGGTTGGTTTCTTTTGTTCTACATTTTGAGTGTTGTAATTTAGTGAGTTGAAGGATGAATAGAAGAATTTAAGCATTTGAAGGCTATTTGGTTTGATTACTCCTCTCTAATTTTCATTATATGCTCTTATTTGATTTTAACTTCTATTGGATGATGATTATGGAGGCTAATCACCTCATTCAAGGGGTGATTGAAACCCTCATGAATCCAAGTCAATTTAGTTTGTAATTTTAATTTTGATAATTCCCTTTGAGTTGTATATTTGATTCCCACTTTATTTTCACATTGAGAAATGGAAAATCAACCTTGAAAAAGGTATGAAAATTTAATTAATATTTGATTAAGTGGTTTAAGCTAGAGATAGACCTACCATTTGATCTTAATATCAATCTAATTTTCATCTACTCTTGATTTGATTTACTTCTTTCAATTTAAAATTAGTTGGACAAGTTCTTCTTAGTAGATGATTTGTTTGGTTAATTTTAATTCAATTAGAGTAGTGTTTGTGGGAATTAAATTTGCTTTTCTAAAAGAATATTTAATTAATTCACTAGTTTAATGAGAATTAGCTTTTGAATTAATTAAATGTTTTGGGAATTAATGAAATTAAAATAATACAAGCTTAGTTGATTTGGGGAATTGAGGGTGGATTTCTCTTCCCTTGAATATTTTTCTCTCATTTAGTTACACTCTCACTAATTTCTATTACTCACTAGTATTTTTGTCACACTTTATTTTAGTTTGATTACTCTTACTTTTGTTATTAGCCTTAGTCATAATTACTCATCCTCAAAACTTGTTTTAATATTGAAAAAGCATAAAAAAAATAGAAAAATATAAAACAAAAAAAAAAGTAATTAGAAAAAGTGATTTGCACAAATTTTTCTCTTATGTGTTTCATCCTTGAAGTTGGTTCGATTATCCCTTACTTACCTCTATATTGTTAGTATTTTATATTTGTTGTAGGTATTTGAAGGTTTTGACTAGCTTGGTCACATCAACGACATATATACAAAACAAATTCCAAGTTATCAAAAAGCAACCACCAATTTCTACGAGTTACATTGGCCCCGTGCGAGGTGTTTGTGCTTCTTACGGGGCTATTTGGATGTTGTTTGGGATTTTTTGCCCTTTAACGGCATGTTTTTAACCCTAATTCTAGATATTTATCAAGTATCGTCATATTCTCAAACCGGAAGTTATGTGACTATGCGCCCAGTTCCTACGAGTTAGGTTGAGTCCGTGCGAGGTATTTGTGCCTCTTACGGAGCCGTTTGGTGGTTGTTTTGCGTTTTTGCCCTTTAACGGCATGTTTTTAAGCCAAAGTATAGAGATTTGTAAATTTTCGTCACATTCTCAAACCAAGAGTCTCGTGACTACGCGGTCAGTTACTACGAGTTATATTAATCCCGCAAGAGGTGTTCGTGCCTTTTACAGGACGATTTGGGGGTTATTTTGGATTTTGCCCTTCAACGACATATTTTTAAACCTGAGTTTATATATTTATAAATTTTCGTCATATTTTCAAACTGGGAGTCCCGTGGCTACGCGGTCAGTTCCCCAGTACGAGATGTTATTTTGTCTTACGGGGTGTTTGGGGGTTGCTTTTGGTTTTAAACCTCTAACGGTATGTTTTTAAGCTTAATTCTAGATATTTACAAATTATCATCATATTTTCGAACCGGGAGTCCCGTGACTATGTGGTTAGTTCCTACGAGTTAGATTTGTCTCATGCGAGGTGTTCGTACCTCTAACGGAACCGTTTGATGGTTATTTTTCACGTTTTCACCCTTTAACATTATGTTTTTAACCCCGAGTCTATAAATTTGCAAATTTTTATCATATTCTCAAATCAGGAGTCGCAGTCAGTTCCTACGAGTTACATTGGTTCCGTGAGAGATCTTTACTATATTTACTATATTTCTAGGGTCTCACACGACACTTGAGTTTTTCCTTTTTGGTCAACTCTTGTATCATGTCTAAAAAATGAATAAGTTGAACAAGACCAACTATTGTGGTTTTTACTATATATTTGTTATCCTTCAACTCTTCCTTTGAAGGCAAAGTTAAATAAAATAATGTAGTCATTTTTTTTCTACACGATGATAATAAAAAATCATTAGAATTTAATATATCAATGGAATATTTCTTTATTTGATTGACCCTTGGCCTTTCTCAAAAAGGCTTCAACAACCACTTTTGAACTTTTACAAGCTATGGAATCTCCCCTTACAACTTCTGCATCGACGATTATTATATTTCGATCTCTATAAATAAAATTAAAGGGAGTTCTTTCTTTCTTTATGTAAAGACTCGTGTATAGAAATTTTAGCAGTTAAGTCTACCAAATCTCTTAATTCGGTGGCATTAAATTTCTTTTGAAGTCTGATTTCTAAAACATATAGTGTGAATTTTACCAACACAATTTCTTGTACGTTCGCTTTACACTTATTTCTAGCTCTCTTGAACCTACTAATAAATAAACTGAGAGGCCTCTTCATCAGCGCTCCCATTGTCATAGATACTTCCGGTTCAGTTTGGATGATTTGTGCATAAAAGATTTCCTACACTTGTTGCTAAGATGTAATTGATTTGGCAGGTAAACGGGTGAAAACCAAGTAAATGTTGCATTAGTCAAAGAATTTGGGAATAATCTCAACTTACCACATTGGCTAGTTAATCTAGCAATATGTTGCACAAAAGATTGTCCGTATCTCCTGCAAATAAAGATAAGGTGGGAAATTTTAACTCCGAGAGTTAAATATTGACCATCCTTTATGTGTAAAGCTTTTTATATTGTTGGGAGTTTAGAAAACACACATTAAGCAAGAGGTCCACTAATCTCATAAATCAACTCCACTGCTTCATTCGTAGCCATTAACAGGTTAAAGTTCCCCAACCAAACCATTAGTGATCCTATAGTTGTTGGTATAGGCACTTGTCCATTGTAAACACCTACTTTTGGATTGTTGACGGGTTGAGAACACCTCATATAGCTATGGCAAAGGAATGTCCTACATAATTTAATCAAAAATAATTTTAAGTTTTTGAAAGTTTATATTTAATCAATAACTATTATAACTTGTTGAGCTAATAATTAATTATAATTTATTAAATTAATAATAGATTTAAAACTTGTGGAAATTAATAAACATTTAAACATCTCAAACTAACATTACTTAACGCAAGTTGCTTGACTTGTCCATTAATGATAGGAATTACTAGGAAGGCTAAGATTAAAAACTATTGTGAGAAAAGTGAGGAATAGCTTCCATTAACGATAAATTAAGAGAAAGTAAAAACGTTACGAACATGTATTGCATAAACCAGTAAATTCACCTACAACAATAGGAAGATTATGGAAAATAGAGAGTAAAAGACAAATGAACAGCCCTAAACTATCTTGGAAAGAAATTAAGAGAGATCTAAAGGAATTAAATTAGAATTATAATATTATTTATAATATATTAGAATGAAAAAGGAAAACCCACGCTACCAACGCCATGTGATGGGATTAAAGCGACGACCCGACAATGATAAATTCATCGTCAAAAGATGCTACCCCAATGCAACGAATCCAAATCCCCTGTGCTATGTACAAGTAGAGTCCCGCCACCATCTAATCTAATAATAAGTTGCGAGTCTATTTTATTAAGGGAATAAATTATATTGAAAGTTCTTTTCAGCAGAGAAATTTTGAGAACAAGAAAATGGAGCAAATGCCCCTTCTGAGAATTTATACCGAAACTTGAGGTGGCAAACATACTGCCGCTACACGTCTTGCCATTTGTGTGCTAATATGCACCACCAATATCACTAATACCATCAAGAGATTTTGAGGGAAAATTCTACAAGCTTCTATGCATTTTACATGCGTTTACTTTCCTTTAACCCAAAATATGTTATAGATTTGGAAAAATAGAAGGTATTATGATTATCCAATAACGGAAAAAGCCACCCAGTCATCTCAATACCATCACAGAAAAGGGAGGGAAAATGGCAATTAACTTAAAAGGCCTAGTTAGGAACCGAAAATTTTCTTAATCAAGTTCAAATCAAAACTGATTTCACAACATAAAAATCCAAGACTAAAAACAAAACAAAACAAAAATACCCTCCAGTGCCCTAAATATGACAAAAAAAAGGTAGCCATGCCACAGGTGAATAAAATAAAGATGGGTATGAACCCCAGTAAGACATCTAAAATTTACACTCTTAACAGACCATAAATAAAGTTTTTAGATGATAATTTAATACAGGAAAGACATTATTCCCGCAAATATCCAGATAGAGGGGAGAATGATGATCTGGCAAGAGTCTCTCACTTGGCACCCAATGAGGGAAAGTGGCTCACATCTGCAATAGAGGGCGCTGCTTCCGCATTGCTCGTTGTGTTGCTTCCACCAAATGTGCCGCCTCCTCTGGGCCCACCACGCCCACGTGCACGACCTCGTCCACGGTTGTTGAACTTTTCCCCTTCAGCAGGCTTCAGGAACTCGTTTATGCTCAGAGACTGCACCAATACACATCAATAAATCAGTTTGTCCATGAAACAGTACATAAATTTAAACAATAATTAAATTGGATTTGACTATACCATTCTGTCAGGTTATCAGATATGCAGAAATTAATTTCTGGTAAAGTCTTGATATTTCAAATGTGTTGCAAATAAATTGCAGTAATAAATAAAATTAATGGTTTGTCAGCCCCATAATGCTGCAATGAATAAAATACCTATGCACCAATAACACAGGCAATATACACGACATAATGGCGTTCAGAGTTGGATCACGGGGTGGTTGTTGTTGTTGGGGGGGGGGGGGGGGGGGGGGGTGTTGGGGGTGAAAATGAGGCGAGCCGAGCCGAGCTTAAGACTGCTCAAGCTTGGTTTGTAAATGTAAACGAGCCTAAAAGTATGTTCAAGCTCGGTTCATTTATCCTACGATCCAAGCTCGAACGAGCTTCTAAGCAAGCGAATACGAGCCGAGCTCAAGTAGCTTGGTTATTTTACACTAGTTTAATATGGATATCGATGATCGAGCCGAATCCGAGCCGAGCTCGATAAGATAACGAGCTTAAATTTTTTTTCAAGCTTGGCTCTTTTATTTTACGAGCTAGTCTCGAACGAGTTTTTTTCCGAACGAACACGATCCGAGCTCGAGTAGCTTGGTTCATTTTACAGCCCTAGTTGGGGTTGTCAGGTTTGGGGAGCATTTGTGCACTTTCAACTACTCCGACTTCAAAGGGCGCTTTTTAATTGAATCAATTTGGTTGGTTATACTCCGTCCAACTAAAATTAAGAGTCACGATGTGAAAGCTAGACTGTTTAAGAGATCAAAACGTATTGAGCTATGGTTCTCACAATTAAGACCTCAACGTTTGCATAAAACCAATTGTAGCATATTTAAGAGACCGAGAGGTACAATGCAGCAATCCCATACTGAATTTCCTTCGCATTCTAAACACCGACAGTATGCTCTTAGAACATGCGGGGAGAAGTAAAACAAACCAACTAGAAACTGAAGCAGCAAATGTTACCTTTTTCGCCTTCTCTTCTTTTTCTGCAGCCTCTTTACGTTTGTCCTTCTCGGAACCCTGACAACAAATTCAAATGGTATCACAACCACTGAGATGCATTAAGCTATTGTAATTTAAGATACTAAAAGGGCCAGCGTGTTTCACCAGTTTAATGAAGATTTCATCATCATTCTTCTTGTTCGAAAGCAGCTGCATTGATTGAAGTTCCTTGTCCAACCCAACCTTCCTTTCCTCAGACTTTAGTGCCATCAATGCCTTCCTCTTCTCTTCAAGTACTTTCTCATACTCCTCCAGAGTCATTTCCTTCAAAAAAGAAGACAAGGAACATCATTACAACAATCACAGGAAGCATCATTAGCAACTACTGCAATAGGCTGAAATCTCAGGGTCTGTTCTAATATAATATTGCCAATTACACCAGGAATACAAGTCAAAAGCGTGATTTCTTTTGTCCCCCTAATTGTTCAGTAAGATTTCCTCCCAGGCAATAGTTCAAAACAAATCGCGAACCAAAACAGCGGTCAAATTGATCCTACCCTACCCCCCCCAAAAAAATTACCACATCCGCGTTCCTGGTAACATAAACATAAACTAATAATAATAATAATAATAATAATAATAATAATAATAATAGGATCAAATACGAAAAAGTTCCTCAAACATTTTTTAATACACACTTAGTCCACCCCTTTTATTTTGTACCAAATTCTCTTATCTTTAAAGGTCCTCGCCAGCGGCATGGTAAAGTTTTTTTGGCATGGTGAAGGACTTTTTGGTGCAAAATAAAAACGCTACGTGTATTAAAAAAAGTTCGAAGGGCTATTTGGTATATGCCCCATAATAATAATAATAATAACAATAATAATACGTGAGACTGACTTCGATGCCATGTTTCTTTTCTACTACATATATGAAGAACAAAGTGGAAGAGGACTTGATTTTGAATTAAGTTAAGTAGTTTGAAGGTTAAATTGAGAAAATAAGACTATGTTTAAAGGATTTAACTTGAAAGATATGTATAGTGAAAGGCTCATAGAGGTACCTTCTCAAATCCAAAGAGATTGGACAAAGTACAATGATGATGAAACTTACAAAACTAGAAGAATAAATTACTCATTTGGCCCTTGAAACAATTTGGAATGTTTCAAAATGACCCCTGAATGCAGCCCTTCCACCCAACTTAACCATTAAATTTAACATAAATACATCATAAATGTAATTTAATTTAAATACGTATCTTAAAATTTTAAAAAAAAGTTAAATGCACACACTTTTTACCCCAAACAACTATTTTACAAAAGAACATCCCTCCTTGCACCCCCTCTCCAGCCTGAGCCCCACCGTAGACATCCCCTCCTCTTCATCCCCCCCCCCCCCACCACCACCACCAAACAACCGTGACCCCAACTGAAACAAAACCCTCTTTCCGTAACCACGCCCTATATGTATCCTTCTCACATATAGTACATATATATATATATATATATATATATATGGAGAATTTTCACCTACATCATTCATACATCACAGCTAGTTGTAGGCGCCCTAAAAACTCTTTTTTTTCAATTTTATATTTTTTCCTTGAAATGAACCTTCCAATAAACCCATATTCAACAGATTAAGCCAAAATACATTTTGTAGCTATTTTTAAAATATTCACAAAAAACTGCTCAAAATACCTTATTTACAAGGGTCTGCATCAGCAGTTCTTGTAGAATTTTCAAAAATAGCTACAAAATATATTTTGACCTAATTTTTTAAATATGGGTTGATAGGAAGGTTAATTTCAAAAGAAAAATAAAAAAATTGGAAAAAAAAATTCTTAGAGCAAAGAACTAGGTGTGATGTATACACCATGATGTAGGTGAGCCTTCCAAATATATATATATATACACTAGCGGATGACCAAAGATGTTTTTTTTGCAATTTTATTTTATATTTCTTTGTTGCTTTATTTTTATGGTTTTAGTAGTATTTTTTTAATATTATTTTGCTCCTTTTTTTTGGATGAGGCTTACGCCTTGCCTCGCTGAAGCCAAACGCCGCACCGCGCCTCGCCTCGCGCCTTTTTAAACATTGGCGAGATTTAACTGATTACTCAAAACAAGAACATGTACACCAAGGTGCAATCAACAGAACTGATCATTTTCAGCTTTGATTGCAGTACCTTTAGCAAAATGGCTTTTAAATGCCATAATTTCAACTAAAAGAAATGTGTATTACGATGTATAAGATACTCGAATTCTACAACCTTCGCCCAAACAATATTAGAATTAAAATATTCTGTTCTCCAAACTCTTCTCCAGTAACCAACAATTTATGAAAAGAAATATACATATAAAAAAAAATGAATGTAACATGGTTAGATAAGAAAATCACCTTATCCTCCTCAGGCTCTTTCTCTTCTGGCTCTTTTTCGAGATTCTCCTTGATGGCATCTCCAACTTCTTCATGTGCCGATTGTTTTTCAGCTTCCACAATCTTCTCACTTTCACTAACAGGTTCTTCAGTCACCCTAAATTTGGCGGATATAAAAATAAAGCAATCTTATGAGAGAAAGATAATTATGTAAAACTTCTAGGCCCTGTTTCATACGCGGATAGAAAGACAGAATATAACTATAGTTGTGCACAAGTATGATGGGGATAAAATTCGATGTTATATAACACCAAGCCCACAGGATAGGATAAAATTATCTCATATATATATATATAACCCGCTCATCCTGTGCACCAAATGGGTCCAACGAGACTCCATTTAAAGGTTAAAGATTGGAATCAGGGTACTCACGGGGTGATATCATCAGTGGGAGTTCCCCAATTTCCCCGACCAGCTCCCTCACGTTTGAAATCATTTCTGCAAAAAAGAACAAAAATTATGGTGGAAGTCGAAACATGTATAAACAATCATGAGATCATGACAATAATTGTTGCAGAATAAATCATTTATGTCATGAGCAAGCTAACTTAAAACTGAATTCGGATATGCCAATTAAATATTACTAACCCACGGCCAGTTCCACTACGGCGTTCAAATACCCTCCTAGGGCGCTCCCCTTCAGCAGCTTCTCCATTACTGAAACCACCGCGGCGACCACCACCACCACGAGAACCCCCGCTCCCTCGAGGTCCACCATATCCACGTCTTTCAGAGGTTCTTTCCAAATCTCCCTCCTCAGGAGGCCTGTTGTACCCTCCGGAAAAGCCGTTGTTACTGCCATATGTATTTTCATTATCGGCCGAATCTCGATTAAATCCACGTCCACCGCGTCCACGCCCAGTTCCACGTCCACCGAAACGACCTCCTCCGCGTGGACCATCAGTCTTTGACTCCCTTACTGCTCGAGGAAAAACAAAACAAGGATTAATATGATTCTCACACATAAAAACTATCTTGTATATAATATATAGGTAGCCCATTTTGTCAAGGGATAAAGAATGTATGAGCAAGTGAAGCAGATTTTATTGGAAGCTTGCATAAATAGAGTGATGTGAGAACACACAGTTGTAAACCCTTGCTAAAAGATATATTGAGGAAAAAAAACAGAGATATATAAGGGGCAAGGAGGATAGTAGTTTTAGTAAGAACCCACAAGTATACAGCAAAAGAACCAGTGTAAATAATAAAATTAGCACACAGTTACTGTTACATATTGAGACTGATGAAGTGGTTAAAGAGATGTCAAAAACAAACGATTGGACCAAAGTACAATTATTTGGATTCCCAATACCTCTCCAATGGCACAAACAGATTGAGGATCTCACCTCTTATCTGAAAAGGTACTACACTTATATTTGCAAATCTTTCATTTATTAAATTATAATTTCTGACAAAAGGCTAGTTCACAATCATTTATAACAGTAATTTCAGTTATTATCTAACAGTTTTATGAAAATTTAAAAATACGCACATAGGCTACCAATGACAATATAAATAGAGAGAACTGTGCATGTATGAACAAAACAAATATACTCTATTTGATCAGAGTAAGCTATTGCGACCAAAATCACTTTCCTTTCACTATATGTCATACTCCATCATAGAATAAAAACAAGTCCAAAGTAAGTAATAATTTCTCACATTTAAGGGTTAAACTATATACCAAAAGTGTCAGTGGCCAGCTAATTAGCCAAAAAGAAAAAGGAAATATGAGTTCCCTTCAATCCAAGATTGTTTTATAAGTATTGGGGATGAAATAATAATTTAAAAAACCAAAGATTCAGTAAAACTGAGTTGCTTTTACTTCAAAGTGTACACAATTTGTGCAAAACATCATAATTTCATTTATTAAATAGCATCGCAGTAATACATATAAACACAAGCAATCATAAAAGAATAGAGGATTTACCAGCCTGAGCTGGTGGTAGAGGCTTAGAGGGAAGCTTGGCCGGTTGAGGCGGAGGTGGGGCTTTCAAAGGAAGCTTCTGGACCAACTGACTGACGTCATCGTTATCGTCATCACCCAGAAGATCAAAAGGGTTTGTGGTTGCCATTTCTTACAGTTGAATATGTCTGAGCTTTTAGTGAAGATTGAGCAACCACAACACCCTAGTTCTTGTTCAACTCCATGTATGGAATGGATCTGATATTTTGTGGTATACAAGTACAACAACAAGTTAGAATCGATATAAGGAATAAGAGAGCTTAGACTGTTTTTGGAAAGAGAGAGAGAAATGAGGGATTCGAAAACCCTAGCCGACGCTCAACACAGTTGAAGTAGCGTAACCTAATCTTAAAAACCCTAGTCACTGGAGTTTGTTAGGGTGAGGGCGGGTTCAATGTATAATCGTGTGTGTGAGCTATTAAATCCGATGGATTTGGGCTTGGCTTCTTAATTAGTAGTGGTCCGAGCTCTACCAAAATTGGTAGATAAAAAAAAGGGGGAATTAGTATGTCTTAACCCGGCTCATTAATTTTAATAGGCTATCGAGATATTACACTTCATTTGTCAAAAGTGCAAAACAATATCCAAAGAGGTTGTTGAAGTGGATCTTGAGACGAGTGAAGTTGGTGTCCCATGAATTTTAAAAAAATTTATAGAGTGATCCGATTATATGATTAAATATAAAAATCGTAGATGATGTCATATACAAGTTAAATTCAATTCAATTCCGATTTTATTTTAATTAATTAGGTGAACTTACAGTAGTTAATGGGAGTTATGGTGATCGCATATTATTATGTAACATGATTTCTTCCATATACTACGTCATTGACGGTCTTCTTAACTAGGCCATAAATCAGGAGTTTACGTAATGGACCTGTTAACGCAAAAATTCTCCATCTACGAGGACCAATCAGAAAAGGACACATGTCATCCTACGTGGCAATATTCGACATCCGAGGAGAGTTGGTCAGTTGCCGAGGAAAATTAGTTGGCACCCGAGGAGTATTAGTCGGCACCCGAGGAGAGTTAGTCGGCACACGAGGAAAGTTGGTCGGCATACCAACCAGGAAGATCAAAGGATAACTATGCATTTAATGTGCATTAATGAAGATGGCAGCGCATTTAATGAGCCTTAATGTACATTATACTAGATGACAACACATAGCATACCAAGCAATTCAACAATTAGATTCGTTGAATGTAGACATAAATGTCTACATACAATGAATCTCTTTATCTCCCATCGCTATAAATACATGTATCCCTTTAGCCAAAAGGAGAGATCCAAGAGAACCAAGAAACACCATACACAAGATACAAATCATTTCTCTCTCTATACCTTATGGTGCTATTGTAAACCCCTGGGAATAAAATAACAGTGGACGTAGGTTTTATTCATAGTCGAACCACTTTAAAAATCTTTGTCTCTTATGTGCTTGATTGGATTGCTTTCATCTATTTATCTGTGATCATAAAAATGGGATTCGGTCCAGTTTTTTGCATCAACAGATTGGCGCCGTCTGTGGGAACGTGTTACAAGCATTGTTCTCTATCAAAAGCTAAGTTTTTATTTTCTCTACGTATAATCAATTATACATACATCTGTTGATTCAATCATGATTTTTATGTTTATATACATAAATTAGTTGTCCAATTTTTATTTATGAAATCTGCAAAAATTGCATATCATGATTTCAAAATCATAACTGTTAAATTAATTCTTGTTGAGAAATCTGTGAAATGGTGGATTTCATAAATCAAAAGTTTTGGCTTGATTCTCAAGTTAAAATTTTATCTCATGAAATTAATATTTTAAATGATTACATATATCAATATATACGACGATGATAAGATTTGATAATTTTCATTGTTGATTTTGAAATAATTTTTGAAAGATCTTTGATGACTATTCAAATTCCCATTACATTTTTAATCAGAGAATGGGAAAAGGTTAAAGACAATAAAAAGTTTTCTCATGGAAATCATGACCCAGATCTACTTTCTCTCTCTTCAAGTTTGAGTCTCTTTGCATTCATTTTTATGAATTATATACTTAATTTGGTTCATCTTCCATCTATGTCAAAAAAGTCAAATTGATTGATTTTTGATATAAATTTGGTAATAACTTCGATCATTCAACATATTTTTATCTCACCAAATAGGGAATAGGAGAGGATCAATATAAAAAATAATTTTCTCTCACCTGAAAAATCATTACCCACCTCTTGTAAAAGAGGATCAGTAAAACAAATCATGACCATATAAAGACTCTGGGCACAAATTTGATATGTTGGCCCCTCGTTCATCACATCACGGGATTTCTTTATCGGAATCACACGATATAGTGGATTAGATAATTATTCATTTAATTAACATTCTTAATGCTTAAATTTTACATCGAATGTTATTTTTCTGATCTAAGGATTCGAGATATTCTGGTCATCCATCCATATTGTTGGTCGGCATCATCTTGGGCCATCTTTTATTAAAGGGAAGCTTAACCAGACCATTTTTTTTTTGTCGAAGAAAAGATGTGAAGATCCATCAGCAACGTTGAAATAATTTTATCCAACTACGAGGTATCTTATTATTGGTCGGAGCCCCATATTGTAGGTCGGTGGAACCAATTGAAGGTCGACGATCATCTACTTCTTGATCGGAGACATCTCAGTCTTGTTCGGAGGGTTCAATTTACTGGTCGGCAACTATCCAACCATCCACTTTTTGGTCGGTGACATCCAATGTTGTTCGGTGCTGTCAATGCACCATTTTTGTTGATCGACGAAATTGCTCAGCTGGTCGGGGACCATTTGCTTCTTGGTCGACACCATATATTCTATAACTTGAGATATCCTTAAATGTTGGTCGGCAACATCCATGCCGTTTGTCGGCAGCAGTAGAGTCTTGGGGTATTAAAAAATGCGAAGCACCCCAGATATTTCTTTAAACACGAGTTCAGCTCGGGGACAAACAGGGGGCTTAAGTTTTTTTTTAACTTGTGATCACCCCAAAAATATTTTTAAAACCAAGTGATAAATAATTTTCAAACAACAACTTATACCTGATTAGTTGTTAGAGATTAAATAACTTTACAAAAAACTCTACGTCTTATTTATGATGCATATGTGATAAAAATTTGTCCATCTCACACACATTTGGCACAAAAATATTATTTCATATTTTGAAATTTTTTGCTAATACACATCACATATTGTTTGGCTGAATAATTATTCTCATGATAATAATTATTTGATCTAGTCTCGACAGGTGCTCGGGCAGCTTATTAAAATTTCATAGGGACGAGATTCAATCCTGACGAAAGGTCAGCCACAATCTTAAACCTTTGGAAACTATTATTGCTCGACATCAGGCAGTTTTACCTCGACATATCAGACAACATATATTATTTCATTTTTTGAAATTAATATTTTTATTTCTCAAGCATACACATATCATATATTGATTGGATGAGTAAATTATTCTCATGACTAATCAATTCAGCCTACACATATGGTAGAGCAAATTATTAATTTTTACAGGTACAAGATTCAACGCCGACGAATGCTCGGAAACAATCAGGAAACTATTATCATTGCTCAGCATTATGAAATTTCACCTCAGCAAGGAACTATATATTTTATTATTCCTTTGATTTGTGCTCAAGCAAGAATTATTCTATATATCCGTTAGGATTCATATTATATATTCATCTCTTCATGGAGCTCGGCGAAATACTTATTATCATATTCAGCTCCGAGGAAAAGCTACAGCAGTTATTATATTTCACCCCCAACGGATAGTTGGTCGGGGCATTTCTTATTTATATTCAGGCCCAGATATCGGCTCAAGCACAAATTATTCTATATATCCCTTGGGATTCATATTCTATATTCATCTCAACATGGAACTCGGCGAGATACTTATTATCATATTCAGCTCCGAGGAGAACTATAACATTTATTATATGTCACCCCCAACGGATAGTTGGTCGGGGTAATTCTTATTTATATGCAGGCCCAGCAAAGTTCTCGGCCATATTCTTATGTTCTGAAAAATATTATTCTTATTCGGCATTATGAAATTGTGCCTCGACAAGATACTTATTCATCTTTAAGGAGAATTACAACATTCGTTGTATTTCACCCCCAACGGATAGTTGGTCGGATAATTCTTATTTATATTCAGGCCTGACAACATTCTCGGCCATATTCTTATGTTCTGGAAGATTTTATTCTTGTTCGGCATTATATAATTCTACCTCGACAGATCAACGAGGCACTTTATTATTATTTATATCTATTTGGATGCATATTATATTCTTATCTCAACATGGAGCTCGACAAATACTTATAATCATATATTCAGCTCCAAGGAGGTCTTCAACATTTATATTATCTTATTCCCAACAATCTGTTGGTCAGCTCCAAGGATGTCTCCAGCATGTATTATATTTTATTCCCAACAATTTGTTGGTCAGCGCCGAGGAGGTCTCCAGCATTTATTATATTTTATTCCCAACAATCTGTTGGTCAGCGCCGAGGAGGTCTCCAGCATTTATTATATTTTATTCCCAATAATCTGTTGGTCAGCGTCGAGGAGGTCTCCAGCATTTATTATATCTTATTCTATTCTCAACAATCTGTTGGTCAGCTTCGAGGAAGTCTCTATCATTTATTATAAAAAATGTATTCCTCCGGTAAGTAAAACTTATATTCCTTCGGGAAGTAAAACTTGTATTCTTCCGGGAAGTAAAACTTGTATTCCTCCGGGAAGTAAAGCTACTTGTATTCCTCCGGGAAGTAAAACTTGTATTCCTCCGGGAAGTAAAGCTACTTGTATTCCTCCGGGAAGTAAAGCTACTTGTATTCCTCCGGGAAGTAAAACTATGTATTCCTCCGGGAAGTAAAACTATGTATTCCTCCGGGAAGTAAAATTATGTATTCCTACAGGAAGTAAAACTTTATATTCCTAAAAATGCCAACTTATGTTGGTTAGGAAGTAAATCTATTCCCAAAAATGTCAACTCAGGTTGGTCGGAAATAAGAAGCTGTCAACTACAGTTGGTCGAAAACATTTTATGAGTATGTGAAAGCGATCAAGTAAAAAGCATTCAAAGTTTACATTCCACACTTGGGGGCTCTATTAAAAATCCAGTTGTTCATTCGGTGGCACATTCTCATAACATCATGTAGTCGAGCATCAGATTCAGCCCTAACTAATTATCATTCAGAAGTTATTTTTCTTGCTCAGGAGCTAATTTTGCTTATGAAGTTCAGGAGGCATATTCAGGAGTTATTATGCACATGCTATTGAAGTTCACGAGGCATACTCAGGAGTTATTATGCACATGCTATTGAAGTTCAGGAGGCATTCAGAAGTTCAGGAGGCATATTCAGGAGTTATTATGCACATACTATTGAAGTTCAGAAGTCAAATTCAGCATCTACAGCACTGATATCTTTACTACTACTGCCCGACCAACATTGAAGAAGAAGATGTATGAAAATGTTTCGAAGTCCACCACTAGCTTGGTACTAATCAGATTGAAGAGTTGGGTTCAAAAGCTAGTATGTTACTCGATAAAGTATTCAGAGGAGCATAAATCAGAAGAATCAAGCACGTGAAGTTAGCACTCAGTTGCTCGGCACAGGAGGCAGTTGGTCGGCTAGCAAACCAATCAACATACTTGAAGATTATAACAAGCTACAAGCTGCATACTATGGCATGGCTGCATCCAAATTCCCAGGGGTGATACATAGCACACGGAGTTCCTCTAAAGAAAGATTAGCAACCATCGATCAACCTGCATCATATGTCATCCAGGAGATAATGCACTTTATGTTGAACAAATCAAGAAGGTAGATCAAGAATTTCACGAGCACCGAGCAACACTGCAGAATAAATACTCCATCCTTTCAAGTAAACCATCAAGCATGGATCATTGGGGGCTTCTGTTAACGCAAAAATTCTCCATCTACGAGGACCAATCAGAAAAGGACACATGTCATCCTACGTGGAAATATTCGACATCCGAGGAGAGTTGATCAGTACCAGAGGAAAATTAGTTGGTCAGTACCCGAGGAGTATTAGTCGGCACCCGAGGAGAGTTGGTCGGCACCCGAGGAAAGTTGGTCGGCATACCAACCAGGAAGATCAAAGGATAACTATGCATTTAATGTGCATTAATGAAGATGGCAGCGCATTTAATGAGCCTTAATGTACATTATACTAGATGACAACACATAGCATACCAAGCAATTCAACAATTAGATTCGTTGAATGTAGACATAAATGTCTACATACAATGAATCTCTTTATCTCCCATCACTATAAATAGATGTATCCCCTTAGCCAAAAGGAGAGATCCAAGAGAACCAAGAAACACCATACACAAGATACACATCATTTCTCTCTCTATACCTTATGGTGCTATTGTAAACCCCTGGGAATAAAATAACAGTAGACGTAGGTCTTATTCATAGCCGAACCACTTTAAAAATCTTTATCTCTTATGTACTTGATTGGATTGCTTTCATCTATTTATCTGTGATCATAAAAATGGGATTCGGTCCAGTTTTTTGCATCAACAGGACCCATAATGTCTTTGTTGATACAAAAACTAGTCAGCTGACGTGGACCAATTATATGAAGACACGTGTCATCCAACACGGCACAAGTTCAAGTATCGAGTTACTCAATGTACCGCGCTACTCAGCGTACCGAGCTACTTATTGGGAAGGCCAAACGACCAAATAGATTCAATGTTTATTGTGTTACACTCATTCCTTACCATGAACAAATGTATACGCCTATTCAATAAGGGCACACTATCTATTTACATTAACAGTCCAAAGGTTATAAATTCATTGTAATACCCTCTTGTCAGGGTAAGTGAACATAATCGAGATCAAGGCGAGACACCCAGTAATATAAATCAGTGGACATCTGTGGGAATGACTATATATAGCATTTTTCATCAATAACTCATCATAAATGGCTGACATCCCATAGTCGAACAATAGGGATAATGAAGGGAATCCTCCTAACCTTTCTGCCCCTCCAAATGCAAATGATATAACATGAATCTTGACAAGCTTAGTCAGGCAACAAGAGGCTATGCAGGAAATTATGCGACAGTTCATTAAGACTATTCAAAATGGAGCATCTACCCAGACAGGCCAAAGAAGCGTCCAGAGAAGCATGCATCCGCCATCTTCACGACAACCATAATCTATGTCACGATCCAGACAAACTGAATTCAATTATTTCGGGAATTCAAGTGATTCATCCTATCGCTCGGGTGTAACTTCCCCTATAAGAATTTTGAATTCTCAAGAAAATATCACTCTAACTCCAGAGAGACCAAGTGCTCTGGAAAGGTATAGCAGAGCCTCTCCCTTCGACCGTTTGGGCCTCGGGAGGAATAAAAATCCTTCTCGGTCTGCATCGAGAAATTCTCAACGACCAAATGATTTAAGGGAAGGCTCAGCCCAATCACATCCAAACCCGAGACCTGCAGCTCGAAGAGAAAGATCCCAAGAGGAAAATTCTGCACGATCCATTGCTCGGGAAATACAAATAAATCAGGGGCTAGAAATTATGCTTGGAAAGGATTTATTCAGAGGTTGGAAGACAGGTTAAGGGAGATGGCCAAGGCCAAGAATCCTCTCCAAAGAACCTTTACTAAGGGATCTCCATTTGTACAAGCGATTGTGAATTTTTCTACACCAACAATATTCAAGGCTACTGTGGTCACACCGAAATACGATGAAAAAATCGATCTTGTTCTTCACATAGAGCAATACCAGGGTGTAGCAGATATTTATGCGGTCTCAAATAAAATGAGGTGCAGGATGTTCTCAGGGACCATTATCGAATCTGCTCAGATATGGTACAACAGCCTTCCTCGGGGGCAGATTACAACTTTCCACCAACTGACAGAGCTCTTTATAGGAAATTTCTGTAAAATTGTGGCACATTTATTGAATGTGAGGCAGAAAGCAGGTGAAAGTACTAGAGATTACATCACTCGTTTCAATAATGAGAAACTGGATGTCATAGACTATGAGGAGAAGATAGCCATCACAACTCTCATGAGTGGTCTTTTACCGGACAAGTTGTATAACACCTTAGCCAAGGATCCCCCCAAATCCAAGGCTGAATTGATGGCAAAAGTAACCAAAATTATGAATGTCGAGGAGGCTATGGCTACGAAGAAGAATGTTGAGGCAAAAGTAGAAGTTAAAGCTGAAGGCAAGTTGGAGAAAAAAGATCACAAGAATAACGGTGGGAGCAAGCAGTCGAAAGACAAAGAAACGTTGGATCATATAAGGAAGTATACAAATTATACTCCCTTAAAAGTGGATATAAACCACGTTCTGGAGGAAATCAATAATAGTGAGGAACTGAGTTGGCCAGAAAAACTAAGGACAACTCTCGAAAGGAGGGATAAATCCAAGTATTATGAGTTTCATAAATATCACGGTCATACAACCAAGCAATGTGTAGCTCTCTAGAACGAGATAGAGGCACTTATTAGATAAGGAAAGCTGAACAAGTTTGTTGATCGTCAGAATGGTGGGAAGACCAATAACAAAGCTCGACAGAGATCTAAATCTCCCTGCCAACCAAGAGAAGATAAGAAAAGGAACCATAAATATGATCCTGAAGATGATTTTAGTCTCCCCAAAAGGCCAAGACAACCTGAGCGTGAGGTATTTTTTATTCGTTTTGGTTCATTTGATTATAACATGATTACAGGTGGAGACGCAGGAGGAGGTGATCATACAGCTGAAAGGAAAGCTTACATCAATGAGGCTCAAGCTTGTGCCTAAATAAAACGAATAAATCTGGCAGAAGAAGATCTCCCAAGGAAAGTTAACAAAGATAAACTGGTCATTGGCTTCTCTAAAAATGATTTGGAAGGAGTCTTGTATCCTCATGATGATCCTCTAGTGATCAAAATGAGAATGAAAGATGTAATCATTTTGAGAGTGCTGGTGGATAATGGTAGCTCGGCAGACATCATGTTTTATCCTTGTTTCGATAGTTTAAACTTAAAACTTGGTCAGTTGGAGGCATATCACAGGACCCTTATTGGGTTTTCTAGAGAAAAAGTTTTTTCGCTTGGAATTATCAAGATAGACATGTTGATTGGTACCCGACCAGTTAGCATAATAGAGAAGGTGCGTTTCTTTGCGATGGATACAAATATCCATTTAGCCTATAATATAATCATGAGAAGAGTAGGTCTGAAAAAGTTTGAAGCAGTTCTATCCACAGTACATCGGTGTTTAAAGTTCCCGACCAACTTTGGGATTGGAATCGTAAAGTGAGATCAAAAAGTAGCTCAGGAATACTACTACTTATCTGTCGAGCAAGAAGAATTGGAGGATGCTAGGAAGAAAATCACCACTTATCAAGTGGACGAATCTGATGAGTCTGAGATTGAAACCTTAGACCCAAGAAATGAAACGGAACTCGTTAAAGGCCAAGTTATGGAGGCAATAGAAAGTATTATTTAGGATAACGAGCAACCGAAAATAATAAGTTAGATCGGTGCTTCACTTGATCTAGTATTGAAGCAAGAGCTGGTAGCATTTTTGAAGCAAAGAAAGTAGGTATTTGCGTGGAGTCACAGGATATATCAGGTTGGGGTGTTCAGAAAACCGAATGGACCGACGGACCGAACCGGACCGTCATAATTTTTCGTTTTTTTTTTAATCGGTTCGGTCCAGGTTTTTTTTTTACAGACCGGTTCAACCGGTCCGGTCCTCAGTCTCCCTTAATAAATACCAGGTCTGGACCGACCCGGATCGGTTACTCTAATATATATGCATTTATATTTATACATATATAGTTATTAGGGGTACAATGGTCCAAAAAAAAGAAAGGAAGTAAGTAAAGACAAACCCTAATCAAACTAAACTACACACACGCACACTTCTCAACAGTTTTTTGGCAAAAACGCACACTTCTTCTCTTCCTTGTGCCACACCCACACCGGCGACAGATCTGATCTCCTCTCCCCTGTGCCGACACCTCCCCTATCCCCTGCACAGCGACGAGACGGATCTCCGTTACTGGTACCCTTCGCAGCGCCGCTTCCCTTCCCCTTGACCACACCGCGACGCGACGCCCCTGCTACTGCTGTCCGTCCGTCCGTTGCTGTTACCTTCTCCGCCCGTCCGTTCCTTCTCCGTCCGTCCGTCCCTTCTCCATCCGTTGCTGCTACTGCTGGTACCTTTTTCCAATCCGTTTTTGGCTCAAATTTAGGCTTATGGTATATAAAAAAGCTGTTTTGTTTTGATTATAAAAAAAAATGTTTGTTATAAAAATCTGTTATTAAAAACTGTTACTGTAATTGATTATAAAAAAAAATGTTTGTCCTTTCTCCATCCGTTGCTGCTACTGTAATTGTTTGTTTGCTATAAAAAAAATTGTTATTAAATACTGTTTGATACAAAAAAAAAACTGTTATGTTTTGATTTTTTGAAAGTTTTAGAGCTGATATACAACATGATATGGGTTTTGCTTATTTGACTGTATGATGTGTTTCTGTTAGTATTTTTGTTTTGATTATAAAAAAAAATGTTTGTTATAAAAATCTGTAATTGTTTGTTTGCTATAAAAAAAACTGTTTTTAAAAACAGTTAGTTACAAAAAAAACTGTTTTTAAAAACTGTTTTTGTTTTTATTCTCTGAAAGTTGTTTGTTTGTTATAAAAAAAACTGTTTTTAAAAACAGTTAGTTACAAAAAAAAAATTGTTTTCAAAAACTATTTTGTTTTGATTCTTTGAAAGTTTTAGAGGCTGATATACAACATACTAATATGGGTTTTGCTTGTTTGACTGGTATATTTTTTAGTGTTACTTGCTTAAATTCATATGATAATTCATATGGTATAACTTGTTTAAATTTATATGGTATATTTTGTAGATAATGGCCGCCCAAATGGATGAAAATGAATGTGGGATTCCCTCTACCCAAGCTGTAATGCAAGGTACAAATGTCCTTCCTAAACCCCCTATAAATCCAGAAGTTAAATGTTCGAAACAAAAATCGAATGCTTGGGAGCATTTTACTGAAATTCAAGGTTGTGATCCAAACAAACGTAGGGCAAAATGTAATTATTGTCCCTCAACATATGCTTGTGATCGAAATAAAAATGGAACTAAAAATATGTTGGCCCACTTCAACAAGTGTAAGAAATTTTCGGGAAGGTGTGATGAGAAACAAAAAAATTTGTCATTTAAAAAAGAAGATGGGGAGTGTCCTAGTCTTGTAGCAATTGATTTTAGTTTAGAAGCTTGTCGTGATGCTCTTGCTAAGATGTTAATCATTGATGAATTGCCTTTTCGGTTTATTGAGGGCGAAGGATTTCAACAATTTATGAGAATTGTTCAACCGAAATTTACAAAAATCCCAAGTCGTATTACTGTTGCAAGAGATTGCTTAACAATATATTTGAATGAGAAAATAAAGTTACAAAGTGATTTGAAGGGCAAAAGAATATGCATCACAACGGACACATGGACTTCTATTCAAAATATCAATTACATGTGCCTCACGGCTCATTATATTGATGATGAATGGAAGTTACAAAAAAAGATTTTAAACTTTTGTCAAGTCCGAAGTCATAAGGGGGAGATGCTAGGGAAGGTTATTGAATCATTGTTAGTGGAATGGGGGATTGATACCATTTTCACCGTAACCGTTGACAATGCTAGTTCTAATAATGGTACCATTAAATATTTACAAAGGAAAACCAAATCTTGGAAAGGTACTATTTTAGAACATGAGTATTTGCATATGCGATGTTGTGCTCATATCTTAAACCTAATTGTGGGTGATGGGTTAAAAGAAATGGATGAGTCGGTTGTTAAAGTGCGCAACGTGGTGAGGTATGTGAGGTCCTCCCCTTCTAGGTTAGTTAATGTTCAAAATGTGTGTAGAGAAAGAGAAAATTGAGAGTAAGGGTATGTTGTTTTTGGATGTTCAAACAAGGTGGAACTCCACCTATTTAATGCTAGATGTAGCCGAAAAATTTGAGAAAGCTTTTGAAAGGTTAGGGGAGGAGGACAAAAATTATGCTTTTTACTTTAATGGAGAATTTGAAATCCAAGAGGATGATGAAGTGAGGGGGAGGGTTAGGGGCGGGAGGACTATCTTAGGGCCTCCTTTGAGTGTTGATTGGGAGAAAGTGAGGGCACTTGTGAAATTTTTAAAGATATTTTACAATGCAACTTTGAGATTTTTGGGTTCATTATTTGTTACTTCAAATTTGTTTTTCAATGAGCTTGTTATAATACAAAACGATTTGAACCAATTGAAAAGAAGTGGGGACTATCACATATCTTCGATGACGGATAACATGGTTAAGAAAATGGACAAATATTGGAATATTGAAAAGATAAACTTGTTGTTACTTGTTGCGGTCATCCTTGACCCTAGATATAAATTGGGGTATGTGTCATATTGGTTTGATAGCATGTATGAAAGTAGTGTGGCAAAAGAGATGACACGGAGAGCAAAAAATGTACTTGTGCGTTTGTATGAGTGGTATGGTGATAGTAATGTGCAAAATGGTTCATCACAAAATGCATCACCATGTGACGTCGTTAAATTAGTAGTTGATGGTGGAGATGATGATGTTGATGGGCATGTTTTTTTAGCTACCCAATTTAAAAAACACTTAGAGTCGGGAGATAGTTTAGGGCGTAGTAAGTCGTAGGTGGAGAAGTACTTGATTGAGACTAATGACGATGCAACCAACAAAAGCTTTAATGTATTAATGTGGTGGAAGAGTAATTCATTTAGGTACCAAGTTCTTTCTCGTGTGGCAAGGGATGTATTGGCTATTCCCGTGTCAACCGTGGCCTCCGAGTCGGCATTTAGCACGGGAGGTCGTATCCTTGACCCATTTCGTAGTTCACTTTCCCCCAACACGGTGGAAGCGCTTGTTTGTACCCAAAATTGGCTCAAGTCTTCATCAAAATCAATTAGCCTTAGAGATGCCATGGATGAGGTGGAACAACTTGAGCAATTGGATGGAGGTAACTAACATATATCATAATTATTTTAAATTATTAGGTGTAATTTATTTTTTAAATCATTATCATATTATTTTTATAGATTTGTTGGGAACATCAACAATTGTGGATTGACAATGACTTCGTTCGTATTATTGAGGTAAAGTGAATAATTTGTTTTTTTTATATTCATGGTTGCATTTTATTTGGACTATTTTTCTATCTATTCTAAAATTATTTATGATCATTTTCAGGTTTATAGAGGAGATTGTTTTGGGCAGCATTATGGATGGTTGCATTATTTTGGATGTTGCGGTTACTTCGGCTAATATTTATTAATTTAGACATTTTATTAGCGCATTATTAATTTGTATTATTATGGACAACCTTGCGGTTGAATTTGGACAGCTTTATTTTGTGTTATTTGGACAGTTTATATGTCCAAATTTGGACAGTTTATGATAGCTTGATGTGATTGTATTATTTGGGCATCTTTGGACAGTTTTTATTTATGCTAAAATTTGAACATTATGTTATTATTTTGGATAATTTTGGACAGATTTTAAGGTAAAATTTGGGCAGTTTTTATAGTAAGATATGAGCAGTTTTTTGGATAAATTTTGAGCAGTTTTTATAGTAAAATTTGAGCAGTTTTTGGATAAAATTTGGGCAGTTTTTATGATAAAATTTGGGCAGTTTTTTGGATAAATTTGGGTAGTTTTTATGATATTTGAGCAGTTTTTTATAATAAAATTTGGGCAGTTTTTACTTTTAAAAAGATTATTTCAATAAGATTAGGACTGACAAGTTTGACCGGACCGACCATATAAAAAACCGGACCGACTAAGCCCGAAAAACCGGTTTAATCGGTCCGGTCTTGGTCCTTTTATTTTTAGGACCGGTATAATCGGTCCGGTTCTTAAATTCATTAAAAATCGGATCGGACCGGACCGCGAACACCCCTAATATCAGGGGATAAACCCAGCTTTCTTATGACACGAGCTTAATGTCTTTACTCTAGAGAATAACTAGGTTATTCAAGAAGAAGTGTAAAAGTGGCAAAAAGTTTCTTTCATCGAAGACGTAAAATATCCAGATTGGTTGGCTAATGTTGTGATGGTAAAAAAAAGAAGAATAAGATGAGAATGTGTGTGAACTTCACAGATTTGAATAAAGCCTGCCCGAAAGATCATTTTTCTCTGCCTATAATAGATCAGCTAGTGGACGCAACTTCAAGGCATGAGCTGCTAAGCTTCATGGATGCCTATTCTGGATACAATCAAATTAAAATGAAGACAGAAGACAGGGAAATTGCCTCTTTCATTACTCCTCGAGGAACATATTGTTACAATGTTATGCCTTTTGATCTTAAAAATGCAGGTGTTACATATCAGCGGCTGGTAAACAAAGTATTTGCGGAGCAGATTGGCAAAAATATGGAAGTATATGTCGACAACATGTTGAGTAAAAACAAGAAAGTTATCGACCATATAACTGATTTGAGCCAAACATTTTATCAACTGGAGAGGTACCATATGAAGCTGAACCCGACCAAGTGCGTTTTTAGTGTACAAGAAGGCATGTTCTTTGAATAGATTATGAATTAAAGAGGTATTGAAGCAAACCCTGAAAATATAAAAGCCTTGTTGGAGTTATAATTTCCAACCACCAAGAAAGAGGTGCAGAGCCTTATTGGGCGTATTGCAACTCTCAATAGATTTATCTCCCGAGCAACTAACAGATGTCTTCCATTCTTCAAGGTGCTCAGAAAGACCTTTGAATGGAACAACGAATGCGAGAAGGCATTATTGGAGTTGAAGAAATACTTGAGGACACCTCATTTATTGTCCAGACCAGTAACGGGAGAAAAACTATATTTATACTTAGTTGTCTCAGAAGGTGCAGTTAGTTCAGCCCTGATAAGGATAGAAGATGGAGTGCAAAAGCCAATTTACTATACCAACAAAGCATTCAGGGGAGCAGAAATCAGGTATCCTAAACTGGAGAAATTGGCATTGGCATTGATTGAAGTAAGTAGGAGAATGAAACCATATTTTCAAGCCCATATAATAGTGGTATACATTGACATGCCACTTAGACAGGCTTTATATAAGCCAAAAAAGTCTGGAAGACTAGTGTATTAGGTAGTGGAGTTAGGGGAATATGACATTATCTATGAGCCAAGGTCCTCTCTCAAAAGACAGGCAGTGGCAAACTTCATCGCTAAGTTTACGTACCCAGATGTTTTCGATTAACAAGAGGTCAACGCAGAGTAACTCAAGGATGCCAGAGGATCTACTGAAAAATACCCTCGATCAACTCCCAGCAACATAATTTCTATAAGGGATGGCAACCGATCAATCAGAATCTTCTGGTAAAGTACAAGAGTTGAAAAAGAAGTATGAAGAGAGGAAGGATAAGATATTCCATCAAGGAATTCTGTCAGACCAAGGGTTTAATGATAATATTCCATATATGGAATTTATATGTCGATGGTTCTTCATGTGCAACAGGCTACGAAGCTAGAATTATTCTCAACAGTCTAGATGGAATAGACATTGAATATGCTTTGCGTTTCCAATTCCAAGCTTCTAATAATGAAGCTGAGTATGAAGCCATGATTGTGGGCCTAAACTTAGCTAAATCATTGAATATAGAGCAAGTTATTGTATTCAATGATTCACGATTGGTGGTGAATCAGATGCTAAGTCTTTAAGCAACAAAAGGAGAGTTCATGTCAAGGTACTTAGCCAAAGCTTTGGAGATTGTAGCAACTTTGATAGCTATTCAGGTGGTTAGAATACATAGATTAGAGAATACAAGAGCAGATGCACTTGCTCGGTTAGCCTCAGCTACTTGATTCGATCTACGAAGAACAATCCCCATAAAGCTACTTGCTAGCAGAAGTATTGATGAAGACCTGATGATGAAGTTTATAGCATTGGATATGGGACCATCTTGGATGGATCCCATCAGGGCTTATATTGAAGAATGAATTTTACCAGCCGACCTACTTGCAGCCAAAAGGCTGAAGTATAAGGCTGCCAAATATATTTTGAATAATGGAGTTCTGTACAGGAGAGGTTTGATATTTGGTTTGCATAGGTGTGTTCACCTAACAGAAGTTAAAGACCTAATAAAGGAAATTCACGAAGGCTCTTATGGTGCTCATGTAGCAGGAAGAACTTTACTGCAGAGAATGAATACGCAAGGATATTACTGGCCAACAATACGCGTTGATTGTATGGATTATGCCAAAAAATGTGACAAATGTCAGAGATTTTCTAATATACAAAGTACTCCTCAAGCATTGCTAACACCAATTACTTCACCTTGGCTATTTGTCACGTGGGGAATGGATTTAGTTGGGCCTCTGCCGACTACAAGAGGACGATTCAAATATTTGGTGGTGGCTGCTGATTACTTCACAAAGTGGGTAGAAGTTGATCCTCTCATTGATATGGCCTATAAAAGGGTTTATCAATTTATTTGGAAGAATATCGTTTGCCGACATGGTCTGCCCCATGCTCTTATCACTGATCATGGTACCCAGTTTGACAATGATGAGTTTGCAGCGTACTATCTACAATCCAACATTCAAAAAGTCCATTCTGTTCCAGGTCATCCCCAAAGTAACGAACAAATAGAGGTAACGAACAAAACTTTACTGAATGGGTTGAAAAAGAGATTAGATGATGCAAAGGGAAATTGGATTAACGAGTTATAATCAGTGTTATGGGCTTACCGAACAACTCCCTGAATAACAACTGGAGAAACCCCTTACATGTTGGCTTTTGGGAGTGAAGCAGTGATACCTGCTGAACTAGGATTACCTACTCATAGGGTGATCAATTTTAATTCTTCGGTGAGTGATTTGATGAGATGCTTGGATTTGGATATGCTCGAAGAAGTCAAAGAAGATGCAACGATCCAAAATCCAGCCTATCAGCAAAGAACTGTTATGTTCTATAATAAAAGGGTGAAGAAATCTGATATAAAGGAAGGTGATTACGTGCTCAAGAAGGTAATTCAAAAGCACAATAAGTTGGAGGCCAATTGGCATGGGCCCTATCGCATAATGACAGTTGTCTAACCTAGCACTTACAGAATAGAAACTCTTGAAGGGAAGCACACACACACACACACACACACACACACACACACACACACACACACACATATATATATATATATATATATATAATATGAGAGGGGGGTGTTTTACTGTTCAAAAAATCTACGGTTGGGATCGATTTTTTTTGGGCGATCTAAGGGTTCCAGGTTGTGCCATGTAGGATTGTACACATTATGACGTGGCAAATGAGATAACTTACTCTTTCAACCCCGTAAGCTACCCGACATCTCATTCTCTCCCCCATCACTCATCTCACTCATCCCTCCAAACCCTACCCCTCTCTCCCTCTCATGAACCAGCCGCCGTCCCCTCCTTCTCTCATCTTCACGTTGCCCTTCCCCCACGCCCACGAGGCAATCTCTCTCCCTTTTACACACACACACACACAATCGCACCTTATCTCCCTCTCTCTTACACACAAAAAATCCCGCACAGAGTCTGATTTCAACATACACCCACACATTCACACCCACAATTGCATGGGTGTGATTTCAACATACACACACACAATCTGATTTTAACATACACACACAATCACACACACACAATCGCACACACAATCTGATGGGTGCGATTTTTAGGGTTTGCTTTGCATTTTGGGGTTTTGCATAACACCTTACACACACAATCGTGCACACACAATCTGATGGGTGTGATTTTTAGGGTTTTCAACAAATTGATTTCTCGGGGTTTTGCATAACACCCGATTTCAACATAAGATTCAAATTTTTGGGGTTGTTTATTTTTTCTTTTTCAAATCAAGATATGATGGATGATCTTTATCTCCTTCAAATTATGCAGCTCTCGAGGGTGAGTTGTGTCCAGAATAACGTATACATTATTCAATTAATTGCCTGCATTATCCCAAATTGTGGATGCTTTACAAGTATTGTGTTCCTCCTATTTGGTTCTAAAACATAAATCATTTATTTTTTATTCATATGCATATGATATTTTCGGACTAAAAAAAATAATTGTTTATTCTTTACACTAAAGTTATTGGTAATTATTTTATATAATTTTATATAATTGGTGTTGCAAGTGGAAATAAGTTTAATTACGGGGTTCAACTTTCGAGATGGCGGAATGCTATTGATTTTTATCTTAAAAATTAGCATAGCGCTCTGAAGTTATTGGTATTTGGTAATGATATATTTTTTTGTTGAAGGAATAGGAATCATGGATGCGGGTTTTGGGACCGAATGATTGATAGCGCACGGTTCGGATGCAATAGAGTGACATGGCCTAATGGTAAGATACTATTCAAACCATTTGGGTTTGATTTGCTTTAAATGGAGATTTTCGACTAAACAAAATTAATTGTTTATGCTTTACACTAAAGTTATTAGTAATTATTTTATATAATGGAGATTTTCGGCTTGCATTATTCAATATTGGTGTTGCAAGCGGAAATAAGTTTAATATGGTTTAAATATGTATACGATGTCTGTTCAGTTTTGAGTGCATTTGAGTTTTTGTGTGTTTTCTTCAGATGTTGGGGAATGCATAGTTAGTTAGACATACACTATTACGGGGTTCAACTTTCGAGATGGCGGAATGCTATTGATTTTTATCTTAAAAATTAGCATAGCGATCTGAAGTTATTGGTATTTGGTAACGATATATTTTTTTGTTGAAGGAATAGGAATCATGGATGCGGGTTTGGGATCGAATGATTGATAGCGCAAGGTTCCGATGCAATAGAGTGACATGGCCTAATGGTAAGATACTATTCAACAAAATATTTTGGCGACTCATATGTACTCATTAGAACTTCTTTACAATTTAAAGTAGTATGTAAGTTCTTCATTTTCAATGGCCTAACGGATGATCTTTGTTCTCAGTTGCAATTTTTTGTTGGTGGGTGACTTAAATTCACAGAAACTAGGTAACCATCAAGCTCAATGTTAAGTTGATTTTTTTTTTCTTTATGTTGTTGGTTATAGAGTAGATTTTAGTTGCAACGAATCAGTTTATGTTCTTTTATGTAGATAATGAAATCAAAACTCCCGTGTGAGGATATGTTCTGTTCGGTTCAGTTAATTTATTCTTGCGCCTCTCCAGAAATCGAGCCACTGTTGAATAATCCTGATTCTCTTTGTTCTTCTTTCATTTCAGGCTTGACCATTGATATCTCTAATATCTCTTTAACATGTTGATACACCAAGTTGCCTGCTCAGCTTCTTCTGCAGAAAAATTATGCAGAAATCTGATTTGGAATCCTCTATATGACACGGTATATTATATAAATATCTACTATATTTCATAAATATTAAATATATACCTTTTCTGTCTAGAAACATGGCTGTAGGTTAACAATTTGTGGCAACCTTTTTAGTCTATACAAGTTAACTATAACCATTGTCATATATTAACTGCCAAGGAATTGCAAAATCAAATATCGAAGGAAAACTATAGGTGTATACACAAATTGAACACATATGCAGATGCATATATGCATCATATATGAGATGCATATATGCATATTGCATATATGCAGGCCCATATATGCATATATGCATCTGCATACATGCATCTATATAATGTGTACAATCGTAGTAAACTGTTATAAACTAATTTTTGGCAAATTATATGGATATCCTTTCTTATTTGTCAGTATTTTTCTTACATAACAACTAACTTATATCAGTCCGGAGTTGAAGAAAAGGAGATGAATGTGGAAGGTTGGTTTTAATGGGTGGTAACCAACAACTACTTGGGTAACATTATTTAGGTATTTTCTAATTTCTATACCTTGCCAAAGTATTGGGGAATAAAAGTATAGTTGACTATTGACATAAAAGTATTGGGCAATATGCCCAATCATTAGTTGAAAATGTCTGGCAATAGTTAGCAATATGCCTAATTATTAGTTGAAAATGTCTGGAAATATGCCTCATAGTTAGGCATATCTATATAACTATATAAAAATTGTAGTTTCAACTAATAATTAGGCATATTAGTTGTTTATGAAATGTGTTTAGTTATTCATAATCATCTGTTGATTTAAATATTGTTGTTCATGACATTTTATTGGCTTTGAATTTCAGCAGGTGGGCAGCAGCAGGTTAGTGGGGGTGGGGTGGAGTGGGGGGAGGCAGCAGCTGGTGGGTGGGGTGGGGTGGAGAGGGGGGCCGAGTGGTGACGAGTTGGGGCGGCAAGGGGTGATGGGCGGGGGCTGAGTGGTGATCGCACCAGCAGGTAGGGGGTGATGTCAGGGGCTGAGTGGTGGCGGGATGGGGTGCCAGGTGGGTCGAAAATGGGGGGGGGGGGGGGCAGAAGCAGGTTGGCGGGGTGGGCTGGAGGGGAGGCAAGAGCAGGTGGGGTGGGGGGGTTGGAGGGTGGCTGAGATGACTGCATAACAGCAGTCCGCCCTCACTCTCCCTCTCCCCTGCCCAAAATTCTTTCCCTCTCATCTCCCCTTCCCCTCTCTCGGATCTCCCTCCCTCTCCTCTCCCTCCCCCACCTTCCCTCCCTACTTCGGGCAGGACAACCACTGCTCCGGTCTCCTCTCACTGGTAATTCTTTTTAGACTTTGATTTGTTGATGAAATTTTATGGATATTATCATATTGATTTTGTAATTATATGAATTCATAATTTTTCCCCATTTTCATCCTAATTGTTAATTTGTATTCTATTTATATTCTATATGCCATAAGATTTTAATGTATGGTAATCTGGTTACGATGTATAGGGCAATCATGAATGGTGGCAAAAATCAATGGAATTTGTTCCCATATTTTGATTAGAATACATATGTTATTTTGATAAGAATACCTGTGCTATTTCATGTTTAGTTATTCTTTACTCCCATTTTTTTTTTCATTTTCATCCAAGGCTGAAAACGAGTGCACTATTGTGTTTAGTTGAAGCCATGTAGAGTTTTTAGTACTTTAGCAGTTTTGAGTGTGTGTGGGTATTATATAACACTTTAATGGAATATGACATTCTATCCTTTATTCAAGCATCTGAATTTAATGTCCAAGTGCTACCATGGATTTCTATTAAGGTAAATTTGCCCACAATCCACAAAAAATGACCCATTTCGTATTCTTTTGTTTAATTTAGGGGATTACTCAGACTTTGTACAAGTAAATGCCATTGTACTAACTCTATTTTAGGGGACTTCTTTATTTTTTGTAATTAATGTTTATTAGTTTGTTACCATTCTTGGGTAATATTTATTGTTGTAATTGGTGGTTCATCTACAAGTTTAAATTTGAATTGGGGTCTTAGTAATCATGAAAATCTTTTACAGGTGATATATATGTGTTGTGAAGAAACCGAAAGAGGCAAAGCTTACGGAGAAGTTGACAAGAGATATACAAGTTTTTTTAAATCGTTGACACGTGTTGTAAATAAAACCTTTTGACTTGAATTGTTCATGATACAATATTTTAGAAATTTTTATATGTGCTTTCAGTGTACTTAATTCGAACTCATCTTCATGATGACATTTTATTGAGATAAATTTCATATATATTGAGATTAATTTTTCATTAATGGAATTTGGGCCATTAATTTTTATTGGTCTCATTGTCCGGATGTGTATTAGTGTTGTTGCGGACTTTGTATTGTTCTACTATTTTTTTTTCGTAAACAGGGTGGTGGATAGTCCTATAAACAAAGGATATTCTACCCGAATGTTTTTAAATGTGTACACTCTATTTACTATAAATAGGGTGGTGTATTGTTCTACTAATGGTTATGTCATTCCCTCTATTTACTATTATATTTGAGGGTTAATATTTTTAAATTTTTTTTTGTACAGTTTCAGCTATTGGAACAACAACAAATGATGAAACAACAACATAGGTTACTACACAAGTTATTTGAGATTTTCCTATGGAGTGGATTTCAGATTTCATGTCCAAGGTATGGTTTCATTTATTTTTACTTTTTTTGTTTGATGACATCTCGAGGAGCTCTGTTTGGTGCCTGAATTCGATTTTTTATTTCAGGGAATGGCACCACGCGATTCTTCAATTCATTCACAACAAACATGTTATTACGGAGATCACACTCTTATCAGGACTACAATGACATGCAATTCAGGGCAGGTGTTCTTGTCGTGTCCAATTTTTTTCATTACAAATCAAAGAATTGGAGTTGAAATAGTCTTGCGTTTGTTCATTTGATATTTTTGTTCATAATTGTATAATTGTGATAGTATATTTTTTGTTGGACAGGGTGGATAGTCCGATATACAAAGGAGACTTTGTCCAATTTTTTTAAAAATATTTACACTTTCGCGTTGTAAATAATATTTTTCGTATTATAAGTGATGTTAGAGGGTGGATAGTCCGATATATAAATTGTTCACATTTGTGTTGTAATAAAACTTGACTTGAATTGTTTACACAATTCGATAGTCCTTTAAACAAAGCAACTTATGACCATTTCTTTTAAATTACACTTTGTTTCGTCGGATAACAAAGTTTTTGTCGTTTTTCAATTATGCAATTTGAAAATTTTACCCGTTTTACGATTATGTACTTTGGAATGTTTCGCCGTGCCTTCAGGCACAGGCATTCCGCTAGTATATATAATATAACATCCACCGTGATGCACATTCGTGTACTCTGCTATCATTCCAAGTACCTCTCGTACTATATCAAGGACAAATGGTTCGACATGTCTCCTCGAACCCAAAATACAAATCACATATATTGGAGACGAGCATAGTCCCTAGCCAAATGGGTCACCCACATACCTATGCTCCCAAGGTCCTATGTTCTGGGTACAAGTCAAAAATTTCCCTAATGGGCTCATCAGGATAAGACCGTCCACGATGCGAAACTTCCCCCGATAGCAAGCAGCATAGGTATGTCATACACATAATAATACATACTAGGTGTAACAACCCGGATTTTTAAATGGGAATTTTTAAATTAATTTTGGAAATCGGAGAAAAATGAAATTTTGGATTTTATAAATTTTATAATTTAAAGTGCTGGTTTTTATATTTGAAAAATAAATTTTCAAACGGAATTGGAATCGGAATTAAAATGGAGTTTTAATTGAATTTCTATTATTTAGAACAGTCCTCAAAATATAAAACTCTCTAAGAGTCCTCAAAATAAAAAACTTTCTAGTTTTTTAGAAATTCGACCGTCCGATCAAGCTGAATTTTTGTCAGCAGTCCTGTCTCGCCGTTCGCTACAACATACAAAAATTTCAAGCGATTCTAACGGTCCGATCGTTCGTAATATTTTTTTGAGTATTTGTATTTGATTAGGACTCTAATTCTTTTTGGTATATAAACATAAAGTGACGAGTTTAGATCTTTTAAAACACATTTTAGCCTTCTCAAAAATCATAATCCTCTCATCTTCTTCAACCGCAAAACCCTAGACCCATTCTACATAACTTTCAACTCAAGTTTTGTCAAGATTAACCTGATTTTCTCAAGACGCGTCAAGAACGAATCTTTGTCAATTTTTTTTAGAGGAATACACATTCAAGATCACATTTCTAAACTAACTTTTATTCAGGCATGTTGACCCTATTCTTTTCCTTTAGTGTTATGTGTCTTGATTGTAGCCTACATTAAACTCATGTTTTTTTATTGTAGCTTCCATTAAACTCATGTTTTCTAAAATAAGATATGAATATAAAGATTGAAGAGATAAATTTTGGGGTTGTTTTACATAAAAAAAATTAATGATACCGAATACTTATAACTGTATATTCGTTGGGTTGTGTCGGTGTAGTCGATTTTGCTATGGGCATGTGTATGTAGATGAGCCCTTTTAAAAGTAGATTTTGATATTTCAAGTGAAAACCCTAGTTTAATTTAATTTCTTACTTGGGAAAATAAGGATCATGATAGGTCTTGCATGTAGCGATTATTCTGAAAATCATAATATTTAGGTGTCTTTGATTTCCACTTTTTAAATTAAATTATTTAAATGGGAAATTAGTGTTCTTATGAATGTTGTTATAATTTGGAATTGTGTTACGTTATGGAAATGTGTTAATATTTCAGAAAGGTTGGGTATGGTAGATAATTGGGTTTCACCCTTGTTATAGTACACTCGTTAGGTATGTGACTAGTAAGTGGGCCTTAATTACGATTTATGTTAATTAGGTATGGGACTAGTTAGTGTAAGTCTATGCGGGTTATATAATTTGGGGTGGGGGCTGATTTTCTATATTACACCTTTGTTGTGATAGCCTAGGATTGATATCTAGGTGGAGTGAAATTTTGTAATCATTCTTTGCTTAGGATACGACGATATTCTATTTTGGGAACCCTTAGTTGGCACTAAAGGTTATTTTGAGGATTTTCACATCGCTTTTAAGGGTGGGGGAAATTAATGTGATTTACAAAAACAAGGAATGTGGAATTTAATATCGCAGGACTAAAATGGATATTAAAAATTTATTGGTGACATAATGTATCTAGGGCCGACAGTTTGAACGGGTCAGAGGACGAGTTATGTCGTGTCGTGTGTGGAACCTTGTCATATCTCGAGGGTCGCGGGATAAAAACGGACCAGACGGCGGACATGACAAGGGGACGGGTGCGTGTGTGGAACCTTGTCATATCACGAGGATCGCAGGATAAAAACAGATCAGACGGCGGACTTGACAAGGGGACGGGTATTGGTAATATTCTTCACGGTTAAATTAATTAAATTTAACATTGTGGGAAGGTGGGTTAATTAAAATCATATTGGTGTGGCTTTTATGAAAACCTTGCGGGAAATTGTGAATTTATTTATGGTGATTAATAATCTCGTAATGAAAAGATTCTATTGTTATAGCCTATATATATAGCACTATTGTCTGGGTTCAAGGACCCTATTCGAGGAGAGTAGCCGATTTACATGCTCAGGGCTTTGGCTCTGACACATGCGTTGACTAATCTTTTTCAGAATTTTTGGGAGTTGCTGCATAGGATTCATTGGAGATCTTTTGGAGGTGCAGCTGGATTTATGTTACTGCTTTAGTAGTTGGATTTTCTCTTTCCATTCAGTCGTTTTATTTATGAGACTATTTTTGAGATATTGGGCCTTTTTGGTTCCAAAGTTGTTTTAAGTTTCAGTTGAATTGATTTATTTCATTATTAAGATGTTGGGAGATTATGTGATGGATTTAATCGCATTTTGGAGTTTTATCGGTTGAATGTCATTTCATATTTGGGTTTAATTAAAATAAATTATATTGTGGATTAAAATTTGATGTCTCATATATGTCACATGCTAAGGATGGTATTTTATTTACTCACGCCCGGCTTAGTTTTGGTGGCGGCCGACGCCAGAAATAGGCGGGGTGTGACAGATGGTAACAGAGCATGGTCTTAGGTCTCGTAGGTTATGAGTTCGTTTAACTTTTGCGTTGTCGATCTTTGATTCCCTTTGATGATTCGTACTTCTTAAGGTAGAGGGTATAGCATACATGTTAGATGTGTTTCTTGGAGATGTGAAGTTTTGAGTTAAGGACATTGTAGATATTGAGTTTAGAATTAGTAAGCTTGATGTGGGGATCCTTAGAATGGATTTTGGAGATTTTAGTACAGATGTTAGGTACCGTATGTATCGATTTTTGATGTTGAGATTTAATTTGAGGAAGTTAGAATTTTAATGACTTTCGGATATAGGATCGAGTGGGGGATTTTGAGAGCATGTAGTACGCCAGTATTTTCATAGTTATGTGTATGTATATAGGCAATATATATTATTTTATTGCTCGTGGGTAGGTGCGCGTAGAATTGGGTGTATGGGCGCCCAATTATGGCATCCTACAGGTAGGCATATGTGAGCCTTATTTTCTTTTTTGCAAGATTTAAGTGTTTATGTGTATGCTTCGTTTAATTTCGAGGACGAAATTCTTTGCTAGTGGGGAAGTATGTAACAACACGGAATTATAAATGGGAATTTTTAAATTATTTTTGGAAATCGGAGAAAAATAAAATTTTGGATTTTATAAATTTTATAATTTAAAGTGTTGGTTTTTATATTTGAAAAATAAATTTTCAAACGGAATTGGAGTCGGAATTAAAATGGAGTTTTAATTGAATTTTTATTATTTAGACGAGTCCTCAAAATACAAAACTCTCTAAGAGTCCTCAAAACATAAAACTTTCTAGTTTTTTAGAAATTCGACCGTCCGATCAAGCTGAATTTTTGTCAGCAGTCTTGTCTCGCCGTTCGCTATAACATGTATAAATTTCAATCCATTCTAACGGTCCGATAAAGCTTAATTTTTGTCAGCAGTCCTGTCTCGCCGTTCGCTATAACATACTAAAATTTCAAACGATTCTAACGGTCCGATCGTTCGTAATATTTTTTCGAGTATTTGTATTTGTTTAGGACTCTAATTCTTTTTGGTAAATAAACATAAAGTGACGAGTTTAGATCTTTTAAAACACATTTTAGCCTTCTCAAAAATCAGAATCCTCTCATCTTCTTCAACCTCAAAACCCTAGGCCCATTCTACATAACTTTCAACTCAAGTTGTGTCAAGATTAACCTGATTTTCTCAAGACGCGTCAAGAACAAATCTTTGTCAAATTTTTTTAGAGGAATACACATTCAAGATCAGATTTCTAAACCAACTTTTATTCAGGCATGTTGACCCTATTCTTTTCCTTTAGTGTTATGTGTCTTGATTGTAGCCTCCATTAAACTCATGTTTTCTAAAATAAGATATGAATATAAAGATTGAAGAGATAAATTTCGGGGCTGTTTTACATAAAAAAATTAATGATACCGAATACTTATAACTGTGTATTCTTTGGGTTGTGTCGGTGTAGTCGTTTTTGCTATGGGCATGTGCATGTAGAGGAGCCCTTTTAAAAGTAGATTTTGATATTTCATGTGAAAACCCTAGTTTAATTTAATTTCTTGCGTGGGAAAATAAGGATCATGATAGGTCTTGCATGTAGCGATTATTCTGAAAATCATAATATTTAGGTGTCTTTGATTTCCACTTTTTAAATTAAATTATTTAAATGGGAAATTAGTGTTCTTATGAATGTTGTTATAATTTCGAATTGTGCTACGTTATGGAAATGTGTTAATATTTCGAAAAGGTTGGGTATGGTAGATAATTGGTTTTCACCCTTGTTATAGTACACTTGTTAGGTATGGGACTAGTAAGTGGGCATTAATTACGATTTATGTAAATTGGGTATGGGACTAGTTAGTGTAAGTCTATGCGGGTTATATAATTTGGGGTGGGGGCTGATTTTCTATATTACACCCTTGTTGTGATAGCCTAGGATTGATATCTAGGTGGAGTGAAATTTTGTAATCATTCTTTGCTTAGGATTGGACGGTATTGTATTTTGGGAACCCTTAGTTGGCACTAAAGGTTATTTTGAGGATTTTCACATCGCTTTTAAGGGTGGGGGAAATTAATGTGATTTACGAAAACAAGGAATGTGGAATTTAATATCGCAGGACTAAAATGGATATTAAAAATTTATTGGCGACATAATGTGTCTAGGGCCGACAGTTTGAACGGGTCAGAGGACGAATTATGTCGTGTCGTGTGTGGAACCTTGTCATATCTCGAGGGTCGCCGGATAAAAACGGACCAGACGACGGACTTGACAAGGGGACGGGTGCGTGTGTGTAACCTTGTCATATCGTGAGGATCGCAGGATAAAAACAGATCAGACGGCGGACTTGACAAGGGGGCGGGTATTGGTAATATTCTTCACGGTTAAATTAATTAAATTTAACATTGTGGGAAAGTGGGTTAATTAAAATCATATTGGTGTGGTTTTATGAAAACCTTGCGGGTAATTGTGAATTTATTTATGGTGATTAATAATCTCGTAATGAAAAGATTCTATTGTTATAGTCGATATATATAGCACTATTGTTTGGGTTCATGGACCCTATTTGAGGAGAGTAGCCGGTTTACATGCTCGGGGCTTCGGCTCTGACACATGCGTTGACTAATCTTTTTCAGGATTTTTGGGAGTTGCTGCATAGGATTCATTGGAGATCTTTTGGAGGTGCAGCTGGATTTATGTTACTGCTTTACTAGTTGGATTTTCTCTTTCCATTCAGTCGTTTTATTTATGAGACTATTTTGGAGTTATTGGGCCTTTTTGGTTCCAAAGTTGTTTTAAGTTTCAGTTGGATTGATTTATTTCATTATTAAGATGTTGGGAGATTATGTGATGGATTTAATCGCATTTTGGAGTTTTATCGGTTGAATGTCATTTCATATTTGGGTTTAATTAAAATAAATTATATTGTGGATTAAAATTTGATGTCCCATATATGTCACATGCTAAGGATGGTATTTTATTTACTCACGCCCGGCTTAGTTTTGGTGGCGGCCGACGCCAGAAATAGGCGGGGTGTGACAGATGGTATCAGAGCATGGTCTTAGGTCTCATAGGTTATGAGTCCGTTTAACTTCCGCATTGCCGATCTTTGATTCCCTTCGATGATTCGTACTTCTTAAGGTAGAGGGTCTAGCATACATGTTAGATGTGTTTCTTGGAGATGTGAAGTTTTGAGTTAAGGACGTTGTAGACATTGAGTTTAGAATTAGTAAGCTTGATGTGGGGATCCTTAGAATGGATTTTGGAGACGATAATTATTTTGGAGATTTTAGTACAGATGTTAGGTACCGTATGTATCGATTTTTTATGTTGAGATTTAATTTGAGGAAGTTAGAATTTTAATGACTTTCGGATATAGGATCGAGTGGGGGATTTTGAGAGCATGTAGTACGCCATTATTTTCATAGTTATGTGTATGTATATAGGCAATATATATTATTTTGTTGCTCGTGGGTAGGTGCGCGTAGAATTGGGTGTATGGGCGCCCAATTATGGCATTCTACAGGTATTCATATGTGAGCCTTATTTTCTTTTTTGCGAGATTTAAGTGTTTATGTGTATGCTTCGTTTAATTTTGAGGACGAAATTCTTTGCTAGTGGGGAAGTATGTAACAACCCGGAATTTTAAATGGGAATTTTTAAATTAATTTTGGAAATCGGAGAAAAATGAAATTTTGGATTTTATAAATTTTATAATTTATAGTGTTGGTTTTTATATTTGAAAAATAAATTTTCAAACGGAATTGGAGTCGGAATTAAAATGGAGTTTTAAATGAATTTTTATTATTTAAAAGAGTCCTCAAAATATAAAACTCTCTAAGAGTCCTCAAAACATAAAACTTTCTAGTTTTTTAGAATTTCGACCATTCGATCAAGCTGAATTTTTGTTAGCAGTCTTGTCTCGCCGTTCGCTATAACATGTATATATTTCAAGCGATTCTAACGGTCCGATCATTCGTAATATTTTTTCGAGTATTTTATTTGATTAGGACTCTAATTCTTTTTGGTATAAAAACAAAAATTGACGAGTTTAGATCTTTTAAAACACCTGTTAGCCTTCTCAAAAATCAGAATCCTCTCATCTTCTTCAACCTCAAAACCCCAGGCCCATTCTACATAACTTTCAACTCAAGTTTTGCCAAGATTAACCTGATTTTCTCAAGACGCGTCAAGAACGAATCTTTATCAATTTTTTTTAGAGGAATACACATTCAAGATCAGATTTCAAAACCAACTTTTATTCAGGCATGTTGACCCTATTATTTTCCTTTAGTGTTATGTGTCTTGATTGTAGCCTCCATTAAACTTATGCTTTCTAAAATAAGATATGAATATAAAGATTGAAGAGATAAATTTCGGGGCTGTTTTACATAAAAAAAATTAATGATACCGAATACTTATAACTGTGTATTCTTTGGGTTGTGTCAGTGTAGTCGATTTTGCTATGGGCCTGTGCGTGTAGAGGAGCCCTTTTAAAAGTAGATTTTGATATTTCATGTGAAAACCCTAGTTTAATTTAATTTCTTACTTGGGAAAATAAGGATCATGATAGGTCTTGCATGTAGCGATTATTCTGAAAATCATAATATTTAGGTGTCTTTGATTTCCACTTTTTAAATTAAATTATTTAAATGGGAAATTAGTGTTCTTATGAATGTTGTTAAAATTTGGAATTGTGTTACGTTATGGAAATGTTTTAATATTTCAAAAAGGTTGGGTATGGTAGATAATTGGTTTTCACCCTTGTTAAAGTACACTTATTAGGTATGGGACTAGTAAGTGGGCCTTAATTACGATTTATGCTAATTAGGTATCGGACTAGTTAGTTTAAGTTTATGCGGGTTATATAATTTGGGGTGGGGGCTGATTTTCTATATTACACCTTTGTTGTGATAGCCTAGGATTGATATCTAGGTGGAGTGAAATTTTGTAATCATTCTTTGCTTAAGATAGGACAATATTGTATTTTGGGAACCCATAGTTGGCACTAAAGGTTATTTTGAGGATTTTCCCATCGCTTTTAAGGGTGGGGGAAATTAATGTTATTTATGAAAACAAGGAATGTGGAATTTAATATCGCAGGACTAAAATGGATATTAAAAATTTATTGGCGACAAAATGTGTCAAGGGACGACACTTTGAACTAGTCAGAGGACGAGTTATGTCGTGTCGTGTGTGGAACCTTATCATATCTTCAGGGTCGCAGGATAGAAACGGACCAGACGGCGGACAAGACAAGGGGACGGATGCGTGTGTTTAACCTTGTCATATCACGAGGATCGCAGGATAAAAACGGATCAGACGGCGGACTTGACAAGGGGACGGGTGTTGGTAATATTCTTCACTGTTAAATTAATTAAATATAACATTGTGGGAAGGTGGGTTAATTAAAATCATATTGGTGTGGTTTTATGAAAACCTTGCGGGTAATTGTGAATTTATTTATGGTGATTAATAATCTCGTATTGAAAAGATTCTATTGTTATAGTCGATATATATAGCACTGTTGTCTGGGTTCAATGACCCTATTTGAGGAGAGTATCCGGTTTACGTGCTCGGGGCTTTGGCTCTGACACATGTGTTGACTAATCTTTTTCAGGATTTTTGGGAGTTACTGCATAGGATTCATTGGACATCTTTTGGAGGTGCAGCTGGATATATGTTACTGCTTTAGTAGTTGGATTTTCTCTTTCCATTCAGTCATTTTATTTATGAGACTATTTTGGAGTTATTGGGCCTTTTTAGTTCCAAAGTTGTTTTAAGTTTCAGTTGGATTGATTTATTTCATTATTAAGATGTTGGGAGATTATGTGATGGATTTAATCGCATTTTGGAATTTTATCGGTTGAATGTCATTTCATATTTGGGTTTAATTAAAATAAATTATAACGTTGATTAAAATTTGATGTCTCATATATGTCACATGCTAAGGATGGTATTTTATTTACTCACGCCCGGCTTAGTTTTGGTGGCGGCCGACGCCAGAAATAGGCGGGGTGTGACAGATGGTAACAGAGCATGGTCTTAGGTCTCGTAGGTTATGAGTCCATTTGACTTTCGCGTTGCCGATCTTTGATTCCCTTTGATGATTCGTACTTCTTAAGGTAGAGGGTCTAGCATACATGTTAGATGTGTTTCTTGGAGATGTGAAGTTTTGAGTTAAGGACGTTGTAGACATTGAGTTTAGAATTAGTAAGCTTGATGTGGGGATCCTTAGAATGGATTTTGGAGACGATAATTATTTTGGAGATTTTAGTACAAATGTTAGGTACCGTATGTATCGATTTTTTATGTTGAGATTTAATTTGAGGAAGTTAGAATTTTAATGACTTTCGGATATAGGATCGAGTGGGGGATTTTGAGAGCATGTAGTACGCCATTATTTTCATAGTTATGTGTATGTATATAGGCAATATATATTATTTTGTTGCTCGTGGATAGGTGCGCGTAGAATTGGGTGTATGAGCGCCAAATTATGGTATTCTACAAGTAGGCATATGTGAGCCTTATTTTCTTTTTTGCGAGATTTAAGTGTTTATGTGTATGCTTCGTTTAATTTCGAGGACGAAATTCTTTGCTAGTGGGGAAGTATGTAACAACCCGGATTTTTAAATGGGAATTTTTAAATTAATTTTGGAAATCGGAGAAAAATGAAATTTTGGATTTTATAAATTTTATAATTTAAAGTGTTGGTTTTCATATTTGAAAAATAAATTTTCAAACGGAATTGGAGTCGGAATTAAAATGGTGTTTTAATTGAATTTTTATTATTTGAAAGAGTCCTCAAAATATAAAACTCTCTAAGAGTACTCAAAACATAAACCTTTCTAGTAAAAATAATATTTTTAGAAATTCGACCGTCCGATCAAGCTGAATTTTTGTCAGCAGTCCTGTCTCGCCGTTCGCTACAACAAACTAATATTTCAAGCGATTCTAACGGTCTGATCGTTCGTAATATTTTTTCGAGTATTTGTATTTGATTAGGACTCTAATTCTTTTTGGTATATAAACATAAAGTGACGAGTTTAGATCTTTTAAAACACATTTTAGCCTTCTCAAAAATCAGAATCCTCTCATCTTCTTCAACCTCAAAACCCTAGACCCATTCTACATAACTTTCAACTCAAGTTTTGTCACGATTAACCTGATTTTCTCAAGACGCGTCAAGAATGAATCTTTGTCAATTTTTTTTAGAGGAATATACATTCAAGATCAGATTTCTAAACCAACTTTTATTCAGGCATGTTGACCCTATTATTTTCCTTTAGTGTTATGTGTCTTGATTGTAGCCTCCATTAAACTCATGTTTTCTAAAATAAGATATGAATATAAAGATTGAAGAGATAAATTTCGGGGTTGTTTTACATAAAAAAATTAATGATACCGAATACTTATAACTGTGTATTCTTTGGGTTGTGTCGGTGTAGTCGATTTTGCTACGGGCATGGGCATGTAGAGGAGCCCTTTTAAAAGTAGATGTTGATATTTTATGTGAAAACCCTATTTTAATTTAATTTCTTGCGTGCGAAAATAAGGATCATGATAGGTCTTGCATGTAGCGATTATTCTGAAAATCATAATATTTAGGTGTCTTTGATTTCCACTTTTTAAATTAAATTATTTAAATGGGAAATTAGTGTTCTTATGAATGTTGTTATAATTTGGAATTGTGTTACGTTATGGAAATGTGTTAATATTTCGGAAAGGTTGGGTATGGTAGATAATTCGTTTTCACCCTTGTTATAGTACACTTGTTTGGTATGGGACTAGTAAGTGGGCCTTAATTTCGATTTATGTTAATTAGGTATGGGACTAGTTAATGTAAGTCTATGCGGGTTATATAATTTGGGGTGGGGGCTGATTTTCTATATTACACCTTTGTTGTGATAGCCTAGGATTGATATCTAGGTGGAGTGAAATTTTGTAATCATTCTTTGCTTAGGATATGACGATATTGTATTTTGGGAACCCTTAGTTGGCACGAAAGGTTATTTTGAGGATTTTCACATCGCTTTTAAGGGTGGGGGAAATTAATGTGATTTACGAAAACAAGGAATGTGGAATTTAATATCGCAGGACTAAAATGGATATTAAAAATTTATTGGCGACATAATGTGTCTAGGGCCGACAGTTTGAACGGGTCAGAGGACGAGTTATGTCGTGTCGTGTGTGGAACCTTGTCATATGTCGAGGGTCGCGGGATAAAAACGGACCAGACGACGGACTTGACAAGGGGACGGGTGCGTGTGTGGAACCTTGTCATATCGCGAGGATCGCAGGATAAAAACTGATCAGACGGCGGACTTGACAAGGGGACGGGTATTGGTAATATTATTCACGGTTAAATTAATTAAATTTAACATTGTGGGAAGTTGGGTTAATTAAAATCATATTGGTGTGGCTTTTATGGAAACCTTGCGGGTAATTGTGAATTTATTTATGGTGATTAATAATCTCGTAATGAAAAGATTCTATTGTTATTGTCGATATATATAGCACTGTTGTCTGGGTTCAAAGACCCTATTTGAGGAGAGTAGCCGGTTTACATACTCGGGGATTTGGCTCTGACACATGCGTTGGCTAATCTTTTTCAGGATTTTTGGGAGTTGCTGCATAGGATTCATTGGAGATCTTTTGGAGGTGCAGCTGGATTTATGTTACTGCTTTAGTAGTTGGATTTTCTCTTTCCATTCAGTCGTTTTATTTATGAGACTATTTTGGAGTTATTGGGCCTTTTTGGTTCCAAAGTTGTTTTAAGTTTCAGTTGGATTGATTTATTTCATTATTAAGATGTTGGGAGATTATGTGATGGATTTAATCGCATTTTGGAATTTTATCGGTTGAATGTCATTTCATATTTGGGTTTAATTAAAATAAATTATAATGTGGATTAAAATTTGATGTCTCATATATGTCACATGCTAAGGATGGTATTTTATTTACTCACGCCCGACTTAGTTTTGGTGCCGGCCGACGCCAGAAATAGGCGGTGTGTGACAAATGGTATCAGAGCATGGTCTTAGGTCTCGTAGGTTATGAGTCCGTTTAACCTCCGCATTGCCGATCTTTGATTCCCTTTGATGATTCGTACTTCTTAAGGTAGAGGGTCTAGAATACATGTTAGATGTATTTCTTGGAGATGTGAAGTTTTGAGTTAAGGACGTTGTAGACATTGAGTTTTGAATTAGTAAGCTTGATGTGGGGATCCTTAGAATGGATTTTGGAGACGATAATTATTTTGGAGATTTTAGTATAGATGTTAGGTACCGTATGTATCGATTTTTGATGTTGAGATTTAATTTGAGGAAGTTAGAATTTTAATGACTTTCGGATATAGGATCGTGTGGGGGATTTTGAGAGCATGTAGTATGCCATTATTTTCGTAGTTATGTGTATGTATATAGGCAATATATATTATTTTGTTGCTCGTGGGCAGGTGCGCGTAGAATTGGGTGTATGGGCGCCCAATTATGGCATTCTACAGGTAGGCATATGTGAGCCTTATTTTCTTTTTTGCGATATTTAAGTGTTTATGTGTATGCTTCTTTTAATTTCGAGGACGAAATTCTTTGCTAGTGGGGAAGTATGTAACAACCCGGATTTTTAAATGGGAATTTTTAAATTAATTTTGGAAATCGGAGAAAAATGAAATTTTGGATTTTATAAATTTTATAATTTAAAGTGTTGGTTTTTATATTTGAAAAATAAATTTTCAAACGGAATTGGAGTCGGAATTAAAATGGTGTTTTAATTGAATTTTTATTATTTGAAAGAGTCCTCAAAATATAAAACTCTCTAAGAGTCCTCAAAACATAAAACTTTCTAGTAAAAATAATATTTTTAGAAATTCGACTGTCCGATCAACTGTCCTGTCTCGCCGTTCGCTACAACATACTAAAATTTCAAGCGATTCTAACGGTCCGATCGTTCGTAATATTTTTTCGAGTATTTGTATTTGATTAGGACTCTAATTCTTTTTGGTATATAAACATAAAGTGACGAGTTAAGATCTTTTAAAACACATTTTAGCCTTCTCAAAAATCAGAACCCTCTCATCTTCTTCAACCTCAAAACCCTAGACCCATTCTACATAACTTTCAACTCAAGTTTTGTCACGATTAACCTGATTTTCTCAAGACCCGTCAAGAACGAATATTTGTCAATTTTTTTTTAGAGGAATACGCATTCAAGATCAGATTTCTAAACCAACTTTTATTGAGGCATGTTGACCCTATTATTTTCCTTTAGTGTTATGTGTCTTGATTGTAGCCTCCATTAAACTCTTGTTTTCTAAAATAAGATATGAATATAAAGATTGAAGAGATAAATTTCGGGGTTGTTTTACATAAAAAAATTAATGACACCGCATACTTATAACTGTGTATTCTTTGGGTTGCGTCGGTGTAGTAGATTTTGCTATGGGCATGGGCATGTAGAGGAGCCCTTTTAAAAGTAGATTTTGATATTTCATGTGAAAACCCTAGTTTAATTAAATTTCTTACCTGCGAAAATAATGATCATGATAGGTCTTGCATGTAGCGATTATTCTGAAAATCATAATATTTAGGTGTCTTTGATTTCCAGTTTTTAAAATTAAATTATTTAAATGGAAAATTAGTGTTCTTATGAATGTTGTTATAATTTGGAATTGTGTTACGTTATGGAAATGTGTTAATATTTCGGAAAGGTTGGGTATGGTAGATAATTGGTTTTCACCCTTGTTATAGTACACTTGTTAGGTATGGGACTAGTAAGTGGGTCTTAATTACGATTTATGTTAATTAGGTATGGGACTAGTTAGTGTAAGTCTATGCGGGTTATATAATTTGGGGTGGGGGCTGATTTTCTATATTAGCCTAGGATTGATATCTAGGTGGAGTGAAATTCTGTAATCATTCTTTGCTTAGGATAGGGCGATATTGTATTTTGGGAACCCTTAGTTGGCACTAAAGGTTATTTTGAGGATTTTCACATCGCTTTTAAGGGTGGGGGAAATTAATGTGATTTACGAAAACAAGGAATGTGGAATTTAATATCGTAGGACTAAAATGGATATTAAAAATTTATTGGCGACATAATGTGTCTAGGGCCAACAGTTTGAACGGGTCAGAGGACGAGTTATGTCGTGTCGTGTGTGGAACCTTGTCATATCTCGAGGGTCGCAGGATAAAAACGGACGAGACGGTGGACTTGACAATGGGACGGGTGCGTGTGTGGAACCTTGTCATATCGCGAGGATCGCAGGATAAAAACGGATCAGACGGCGGACTTGACAAGGGGACGGGTATTGGTAATATTCTTCACGGTTAAATTAATTAAATTTAACATTGTGGGAAGGTGGGTTAATTAAAATCATATTGGTGTGGTTTTATGAAAACCTTGCGGGTAATTGTGAATTTATTTATGGTTATTAATAATCTCGTAATGAAAATATTCTATTGTTATAGTCGATATATATAGCATTATTGTCTGGGTTCAAGGACCCTATTTGATAGAGTAGCCGGTTTACATGCTCGGGACATTGGCTCTGACACATGCGTTGACTAATCTTTTTCAGGATTTTTGGGAGTTGCTGCATAGGATTCATTGGAGATCTTTTGGAGGTGCAGCTGGATTTATGTTACTGCTTTAGTAGTTGGATTTTCTCTTTCCATTCAGTCGTTTTATTTATGAGACTATTTTGGAGTTATTGGTCCTTTTTGGTTCCAAAGTTGTTTTAAGTTTCAGTTGGATTGATTTATTTCATTATTAAGATGTTGGGAGATTATGTGATGGATTTAATCGCATTTTGGAGTTTTATCGGTTGAATGTCATTTCATATTTGGGTTTAATTAAAATAAATTATATTGTGGATTAAAATTTGATGTCTCATATATGTCACATGCTAAGGATGGTATTTTATTTACTCACGCTCGGCTTAGTTTTGGTGGCGGCCGACGCCAGAAATAGGCGGGGTGTGACAGATGGTATCAGAGCATGGTCTTAGGTCTCATAGGTTATGAGTCCGTTTAACTTCCGCATTGCCGATCTTTGATTCCCTTTGATGATTCGTACTTCTTAAGGTAGAGGGTCTAGCATACATGTTAGATGTGTTTCTTGAAGATGTGAAGTTTTGAGTTAAGGACGTTGTAGACATTGAGTTTTGAATTAGTAAGCTTGATGTGGGGATCCTTAGAATGGATTTTTGATGTTGAGATTTAATTTGAGGAAGTTAGAATTTTAATGACTTTCGGATATAGGATCGAGTGGGGGATTTTGAGAGCATGTAGTACGCAATTATTTTCATAGTTATGTGTATGTATATAGGCAATATATATTATTTTGTTGCTCGTGGGTAGGTGCGCGTAGAATTGGGTGCATAGGCGCCCAATTATGGCATTCTACAGGTAGGCATATGTGAGCCTTATTTTCTTTTTTGCGAGATTTAAGTATTTATGTGTGTGCTTCGATTAATTTCGAGGACGAAATTCTTTGCTAGTGGGGAAGTATGTAACAACCCGAATTTTTAAATGGGAATTTTTAAATTAATTTTGGAAATCGGAGAAAAATGAAATTTTGGATTTTATAAATTTTATAATTTAAAGTGTTGGTTTTTATATTTGAAAAATAAATTTTCAAACGGAATTGGAATCGGAATTAAAATGGAGTTTTAATTGAATTTTTATTATTTAGAAGAGTCCTCAAAATATAAAACTCTCTAAGAGTCCTCAAAACATAAACCTTTCTAGTAAAAATAATATTTTTAGAAATTCGACCGTCCGATCAAGCTGAATTTTTGTCAGCAGTCCTATCTCGCCGTTCGCTACAATATAATATAATTTCAAGCGATTCTAACGGTCCGATCGTTCGTAATATTTTTTCGAGTATTTGTATTTGATTATGACTCTAATTCTTTTTGGGATATAAAATATATTGACGAGTTTAGATCTTTTAAAACACATTTTAGCCTTCTCAAAAATCAGAATCCTCTCATCTTCTTCAACCTCAAAACCCTAGACCCATTCCACATAACTTTCAACTCAAGTTTTGTCAAGATTAACCTGATTTTCTCAATACGCGTCAAGAACGAATCTTTGTCAATTTTTTTTAGAGGAATACACATTCAAGATCAGATTTCTAAACCAACTTTTATTCAGGCATGTTGACCCTATTCTTTTCCTTTAGTGTTATGTGTCTTGATTGTTGCCTCCATTAAACTTATGCTTTCTAAAATAAGATATGAATATAAAGATTGAAGAGATAAATTTCGTGGATGTTTTACATAAAAAAATTAATGATACCGAATACTTATAACTGTGTATTCTTTGGGTTGTGTCGGTGTAGTCGTTTTTGCTATGGGCATGTGCATGTAGAGGAGCCCTTTTAAAAGTAGATTTTGATATTTCATGTGAAAACCCTAGTTTAATTTAATTTCTTGCGTGGGAAAATAAGGATCATGATAGGTCTTGCCTGTTGCGATTATTCTGAAAATCATAATATTTAGGTGTCTTTGATTTCCACTTTTTAAATTAAATTATTTAAATGGGAAATTAGTGTTCTTATGAATGTTGTTATAATTTGGAATTGTGTTACGTTATGGAAATGTGTTAATATTTCGAAAAGGTTGGGTATGGTAGATAATTGGTTTTCACCCTTATTATAGTACACTTGTTTGGTATGGGACTAGTAAGTGGGCCTTAATTACGATTTATGCTAATTAGGTATGGGACTAGCTAGTGTAAGATAATGCGGGTTATATAATTTGGGGTGGGGGATGATTTCCTATATTACACCTTTGTTGTGATAGCCTAGGATTGATATCTAGGTGGAGTGAAATTTTGTAATCATTCTTTGCTTAGGATAGGACAATATTGTATTTTGGGAACCCATAGTTGGCACTAAAGGTTATTTTGAGGATTTTCACATCGCTTTTAAGGGTGGGGGAAATTAATGTGATTTACGAAAACAAGGAATGTGCAATTTAATATCGCAGGACTAAAATGGATATTAAAAATTTATTGGCGACATAATGTGTCTAGGGCCGACAGTTTGAACGGGTCAGAGGACAAGTTATGTCGTGTCGTGTGTGGAACCTTGTCATATCGCGAGGATCGCAGGATAAAAACGGATCATACGGCGGACTTGACAAGGGGACGGGTATTGGTAATATTCTTCATGGTTAAATTAATTAAATTTAACATTGTGGGAAGGTGGGTTCATTAAAATTATATTGGTGTGGCTTTTATGAAAACCTTGCGGTTAATTGTGAATTTATTTATGGTGATTAATAATCTCGCAATGAAAAGATTCTATTGTTATAGTCGATATATATAGCACTATTGTCTGGGTTCAAGGACCTTATTTGAGGAGAGTAGTCGGTTTACATGCTCAGGGATTTGGCTCTGACACATGTGTTGACTAATCTTTTTCAGGATTTTTGGGAGTTGCTGCATAGGATTCATTGGAGATCTTTTGGAGGTGCAGCTGGATTTATGTTACTGCTTTAGTAGTTGGATTTTCTCTTTCCATTCAGTCGTTTTATTTATGAGACTATTTTGGAGTTATTGGGCCTTTTTGGTTCCAAAGTTGTTTTAAGTTTCAGTTGGATTGATTTATTTCATTATTAAGATGTTGGGAGATTATGTGATGGATTTAATCGCATTTTGGAATTTTATCGGTTGAATGTCATTTCATATTTGGGTTTAATTAAAATAAATTATATTGTGGATTAAAATTTGATGTCTCATATATGTCACATGCTAAGGATGGTATTTTATTTACTCACGCCCGGCTTAGTTTTGGTGGCGGCCGACGCCAGAAATAGGCGGGGTGTGACACTAGGCATACACAGAACTTATCCATATGTATATTCAATATAGGTACACACACAACCTATAATAATAAAATCGTATGGGTATACACTCAACTTATAAAAATCAATCCATATCGGTATACACTCAACCTGTGATTATCACCTGTACGTAGTATTTTTCTCTCGAATGCTCATTGTACTGTTTAATTCGATATATACTCTCTATCATATATTATCGAGCATTATTCTCTACCCGAAGGGCTATTGTTACCCCCTAAGTTAATTCAGTAGTTAATCTATAATTTTCCTACTAGCCTACCTCATAATTTCCCTTATCCTCTCCACGATCCATTCTCATTTTCTCGAATTATTACGTTAACAATTAAGCCCAACTAGGCTTAGCCTTAACTCTAGCATACATGACTAAGTCTCAAACCTATCAAGGCCTATTGTCATACAATATATCCTTCATTATATTCTAAAGATGTCCCAAAAATGTCCCGATAGTTATCCGCAAGTTCTGGGCTTAAAAAGGGGAAATTGTCAAAATCTGGTAAACCGAATCGAGTCCTAAATTTTCTGGCAGATTAAATACCCCGTGGTAAAATGTCAATTACTCCCTCTACAGAAATCGGATTGACCTGATTCAAAGATCATCAGAAAGATAAGACATAGAGATTTCCAGACATGTACGGATCTCACTCTAATTCTAAAGACAATTGAAATGGCATACGTTTAAAGTTACGTAAAAAATTATGGCAGATTACTATGCTGGTAGATCAAGCACCCTATAGGCAAATTTTGACTGAAATTCGTTATTATGTAACCCTTTTAGTTTTTTCCACTTACAAACTATGTAACCATCACAAATTTTACAACAGTTGTGAACACCTACAAACTTTGTTATTATCCAAAACCGTTGTAAATTTTCTAAGTGTTATAAACACTTACAAATTAAATAATCTATTAGTTGCAAAATAGCCATTATGGTGTAGTGGCTCGTGAGATAAAAGATAAGAAAACAACCAGAAGGCACATCTCGCAGCCGTATAACCCGTAATTTTAAAGAAATAAATATTTAATTAGTTAAATTATAATGAGAGAATAAGAAAATAAATGAGGAGGTCATTAGTAACGAATTAGTATGTCAAGATATTAAAATAAACAATCTAATTGCGCTTTATACAAATTTATGGGATTTATATTAATTAAATATTAATTTCGAGAATTTTATGTTAATTAAAACTAATTACGGGAGTTGTCATAAATATAAATAATATTAAAATTAGGATGAAAGTTAATTTATTTTGATTAATAATATAATTAAATAAGTCAAAATGAATTTATATAAGTTTTATATATTTTCTAATAATTTAAAAGGACAAAAGAGGCATTTGTGTCATTAAAAGGGTAATGTAAGAGGAAATGGGTAGTTGAACCCGTGAGAAACCTAGGTTAGAGAAGGGATTTGAGGACATTTGAAACCCAGAGGTTACGACTTAGTATGCAAAAGCCACAGACATCCTATAGAAGACCACGGCCTAAGGTGATGGTCACAAAGCTTAATTTCCTTGGCAGCACGATGGGTGATGAGGTGACCTTATTACGTCATGACTTGAGGTTCAAGTTTAGAGAATTCTATAAGCTTTTTAAAAAGGGGTAATTGTGGAAAAAAGTATCCAAAAGAGGAAACCCTTAGGTTCCCCACTAAAATCTTTAAATACCCACTATTCTCACACTTCTCAAGACTATTAGAACCCCTGAAATCCATTCCAGAGGGAGAGTGAGGTTTGTGTGTGAAGAAGAAACGATTGTCGGAGTATTATGGAGGATGGATACTATTCATCAAAGAAGAAGGAAGACGTTAGAGGCGGCGAAAGGCTACTGTTCATCGTATTTATCCACTGAGGTAAAGGATCTATCATCACCCTCTTCTCCTTTGTTAAAAATCACAGTTTTCTATGTCTTCATTGATTAAGATGCGCCCTTTTGTGAAATATGAAAATGTCTATAGAGTTTTACTATTCATCTGAGATTTCAGGTTTCATAAGCCTTAAATAACTATTATTCATAAAGATTTAGAGGTCGTGGAGTGCCACTGATTCATTGTGATTTAGAAACTTAGGCATATTAATGTTCACCGAGTAAATATGTGATTTTAGGCATTTTCTACTAAGATTCTTGAGATGGGTTTCTATATTTGGATAGTGGAATTTTAAGGATGTTCTTACTTGACCTTAGGTGATTTATTGAGGATTTTGCCTTTGATCTTTGAGGATTCAAATTGGGAGTAAATTAGGTATCTAAAAACATTATTTTTATTATAATGCCCTTGGTATTGTCGACCAAGAGTTCTAACTCTTTCTTTGAGGTCGCGACCTATTAAAATAGGTCGTAGAGTTGGGAAGCGATATCATATTGTGACTTTGTTGAGTTGGGGATTCGGTGATGAGGCTGCGGTAATCATTAGTCAGTCTAAGGCATCATGTCCATTTGAGGACCTCATTCTCAGTGCTTGAGGTTAACACGGTTAGTTTAGGGAGAATGAGCATAGGCTAACTATAGGTCATAATATCCCAACATTGCTCGACCTAGGTATAGAGTTAACAACAAATCGTGGATCGCTCATCCTGGAATTGGACAAGAAATGAGGGCGCGACATGTGACATAACTAGGTCAACGACACCTAAAATAAGGTTGCAGAGTTTGAAAAGTCTAAGGTTATAAAAATATATGCCACAAACTATAAGGTCGAACCATGGGAGATTGAGCCATGGAGGAAGCCAGGGAGTTGAGACCTTTAAGAGATTGAGCCATAGGTTATTGGGTAATCTGAGGGGTTTGTAAATACTGTTCTTTCCTTTCCTTATTGATCATATTGCACAATTATTATTTTCTATTTTATCGTTACATTATATCATTGTATATTTGTTGCCTTTTTAAATACTAACTTTGGCAGGTGGTTTTGAGTTAACCCTTGCTGGGCTATTAAAGCTCACCCCTTGTGTATTCTTTGTTTCCTTAGGTTAGGAGCTAAGGACCTTATTAGAGGTCGCGAAGTTCATAGAGACCGCGGAGATAGTTTGCATAGTGCTCCTCTAGGAGTTATATATATATATATATATATATATATATATATCTGTGTGTGTGTGTGTGTGTGTGTCACTCTTAGTTGTGCTTATTTAGCTTACAATGTTAATGATTGTATGAGGAAGGACCGATTTTATGTCTTGTATTATAGATTATTATGGCATTATATCTAATTCATGATTATTCTTATATAGTGTAATATTATACAGATGAATTATTAAATCTATCAACTCTGATGTAGAAGTCGAGGCCCCCTCACAGGTCGCGACAGTATAAGAATTTCCCTCTATTGTTTAAGTTTTATATTGTCGCCAACTTAAGTGACTTAACATTTGCGTCTGACTGGGGCAGGCCTCGGGGTGTTACAAATGGTATTAGAGCATTAGACCTAGGAAAACTTTAGGAGCGTTAGGAATGTTTTAATTAAGTAGACTTCACTTGGAGAACTAGTGATAGGAATATAAACTTATACGTGCTTGATTTTTGTTAGTAAAGTCATGGCAAGAGGTAATCGCATTACTAATGGTGCCGCAAACCATAACAATGTGGCCGTGAAACAAGTGTCGAAAGCGGTAGTGGGGTTCACAGAGCCCTAACTAGGGCCACGACTGCAAGGACAATTGAACAAAGGTCAGTGGGCTGCATCATTTATCATTTTAAGAAATTAAAACCGAAGGCTTTTGTAATACCCCGTATTTTTATGACTTTTAATTATGAGATTAATTAAATGAAATTGCTTTTAATTATGGGATTAATTAAATTAATTTGGGATAATTAATTAGAAATTAATTCAGATTTAAATAACTAGCGAGGCGAGAGTTAGTATTTTATTATGATGATAATGTTATATATTACTGAGTGATTATGGTAATATGTGATTATTGAATTTATTAAAATTATCGTGAGTTGAAAATATCGCAGTTTCGGTAATTAAGTTGAGACGCACGTGTCAATCGTGTCAGGATCCAATTTAATGGATTTAAAGGTAATTTATTTTTATGTCATCCGTATGATCATTTTGAGTGTGCCAACGTATCCGAAAGGGTTGAGATAGTCAGAAAACACTAGCCAGGAGTTTAGTTTGGGTCCCGGGATATTTTTAGGCCTAACCGAAAATCCGGGAGGGTATTTTAGTCATTCCTATTTTTGGTGACTAGTAACCTACGAAATTTAGGTTTTATTTATCAGCCAACACTTACGGTTATTAGGTCCATTATTTGTTAAACACAAAAGAGAGTAATGTGAGAAGAAACAAAGGGTTTCGGAAGAACTCCAAGGGTTTCCAAGGCAAAACAACCACCACACACCACCACCGTCGCCGGATTTGTGACCGGAAGGAGAGAGAGAACTAACCAATACCATCATCAACGGATCAAAACTTCTAAACAGAGGCAAGTTATTTATCTTGCAAAGATTCAAAGCATATATTTTACATGATAGTGTAGATTTGAAGATTCATCACGAACAATGAAATAAATTATGAAATGGGATAATTAAACATTGAATCTGGGTAGGGTTGCATGTAGTTGAAACTTCTGGTCGTATATTAGATATAAAATCATGCTTCATGTGTAGGGAAGTACGAAATTTTATCAGGATTTATGATTCTTGAAGAAATTTAGAAGAACTAGGTTTAGAGGAATAATTATGACTTTTGATCCAAGAAACTGTTAATTGAGGATGGTTTAATGATTCTAATAACTTTAGAAATTATGTAAACATGTTGGTATGATGATTAGTATACTTGGTTGCGAGTTTGGGACGTTGTAATGAAGAATTAGAGGCGTAAAAAGAGGAAACTCGTAACTGTTTAAGGAAATTATGTGCAAATACCTGCTTGTTCGATCGATCGATCGACCCTTTTCTTCGATCGATCGACCTCTTCTGATTTTTGGTGATTATTTTCCTTTAAGGTTTAATGAAAATCCCAAAGTCAATAATGATTCTTAGGATGATTAATATAATATTGTGGGACTTAGTTAAGGTCAGTAGGGTCTTAGTTATTGCCTAAAAAATGTTATAACTTATGGAATCGAACGTTATACTTTCGAGTGTTTACTGAGTGAGGTACGATTAGAAGTTTCATAAAATTGGGATTTAAAGTGGACGAGTATTAATTTAAGGTTAGGACCAGTAGAAGAGGGACTTGAAATTACTGAGAGAACCTTAGAGACTAGTGGGAGACTTAATAACCTTATGAGGTAGGTTTAAGTATTCCGACTTATACGACAAGAGTTGTTGTGCTAAACGTATTACATGAAATATTCGAGCTGACATTATGATACGTATGAGACTTAAGATATAGGGCTGGTGGATACCTATATTAATGTGATGATTACCTAAGTTGTGTGATTACTTAGTATCTGGATTATTGTGTGTATGACATGCCTACCATACTTGCTATCACAAGAGGTTAATTTTTGGAAAAGGACCATCTTATCTTTGTGTGCCTTCGGGGGGGATTTAGATTGGTACCTTAAGGACATAGGACTGTGAATGACTTATTTGTGAGTTGATAAGTCAGCTGACCATGGGAGCTAAGGTATGTGCGTGACCAATGGATATGTGAACTATGTCCGCCTCCAATATGTGTGATTTGTATTGAGACGGTTCCTGAGTTATTCGGAACGCGTGATCCTTACGTACGTGATGTACTTGGATTTGATAACAGAGTATCCATGCACCGCAGCTTAGCCTAGGGGTGACATATATATATGTACTGAGAGTGGTTTATATATGTACTTGTGACTAGTTCACTGTTGCTTAGTAGATGCGAATAACTAAGATATTTGATTGGGATATGAATGTGAGAATTTAATTAACACTTGAGATAAGTAATTTAACGAATGTGAATATGGGTTATAAATATAACTTCTCTGGGTAATACGAGTAGACACCCTATATTAGAAGGTGAAAGCAGGAGTTAGTAAGACTAGTTAGTTAGTGGCATAACTAGGATGGGTTAACGGTATACGTTTGGCGTGCACATTAGTTGAGGGGTGAGAGACTCATGTGAGAGTACGCAACTAACATGTTTATAATATGTGTTCTTTAATTGTAATTTAAACACTTGTTATATTTTTAAACTGTTTTCACCTCAGGTTCTGACTCGTTTTCCTCCAAATCTATTGTGTCTTGTAAAAACATTTTAGGTGCCCAGCCACAGGGACGCCAAGCATAGGAGTTCTATTACATTGACGTGTTATAGCTGCTGTGGAAGTTACAGGACCTCGGTATTAAACGCCTTCAGATTCTGTACTTGATTCTACTCAGGGTTACTCATCTGTTAGGGCATGTCGCCCATTTCCATTTAGAGATAGCATTCTCAGACCTTCAGTTTTATTTCAAATGTTGGTTTATTTATTCAGACTCATGTATTGGGATTTTATTTTACTCTAATATTATCATTGAAGTGTTTAATCCAGACTCAGTTTAGTTCATTTCTTTGGTTATTCATATGAGATTTATTATGCGATTGATGGATGATGATCTATTTATTTGGTTAATTGTTAATTTAATTAATAAAATTTGGCATCTCTCTATTTTAAATATTAGGTGGCTAGTAAGTAACTAAATACTTTCAACAGTGATACTAAGACTGAACCAACTTGATATTCTGTAGTAGTCTAAATAAAGGAGTAGCTACTTAGTATTTAATTAGTCGGAGTGTCACACTTTTCAATGGAGAGGCTGACCCTGGATTCGAAAGATAGAGAAGATTTTTGTTATTTTGAATTACACTCAGAAGCAAAAAGTCTCCTTCGTCTCCTTTATGTTTTAGACTGAGGCGAAGCCGCATATATGGGTTGGGCGAGATTCAAAGCACTATTTTTAGAGAAATGCATCTCGATCGCGGCTAGGGAGAAGTTAAAGGTAGAATTTATGGAGTTGACTCAAGGAAACATGTCAGTGGCCCAGTATGAAACAAACTTCGAAGAGTTATAACACTTTTCCCCCTGTCTTGTTGATACCAGGGAAAAAAAGTCTAAGAAGTTTGATAGGGGCTTGAAGGGAGGACTCCACAATAGGGTGGTGGGACTAAGTCTAAGGACTTACACAGAAATGACCGAGGTGGCCCAAATCATGGAATAAGATTTTGAGTATGGGTTAAACGCAAAGGGGGAAAAGAGAAAGGGCGGAGAAGATGGAGAAAAGAATAAAGATAAGCCACAAAAACAAGCAGAAAAGTTGTAGACGAGTCAAGGGACCGCTGAGGGAAAGGTTGACGCCGTGAATATTGTGCGCTTCAACTGCAGCACAAAGGGGCATTTTGCAAAGGCTTGCCCACTAGGAATGAGTTGTTACAACTATGGTAAACCTAGTCATAAGGCCAAAGATTGTAGATTGCGAAAGAAGGATGCTGAGAAGTCGTGGGCTTCTGCTAGAGTCTTTGCTCTTAACGCCAAGGATTCTTGGGAAGTCGAGGATGTGATGGTTGGTACCAATACTATTGATGACAAAAATTCTTATGTATTTTTCGATTTCGGGGCCACACACTCCTTTGTATCTACCAATTTTGCATTAAAATTTGAGAAAAGGTCGCTAACCCTAAACCCACCATTAGTAATTGATACCCCGATAGGAACTTCATCAGAGGTTGATGTCATATATGGGGTTATGCCACGGATACAAGAGGTTAAAATTGCGGAGTTAGTTTAACTCCCTTAGAAATGGAAGACTTCGACATGAAATTAGGCATGGATTAGTTATCCACCCAGTTTACTAGATTATATTGTGTTGGTAAAGATATTACCTTATGTAAACCTGGGGAGATCAAAGTTAGTTTTACATCAGCTAAACCTAAGAGGAGGTCTTTATTAATTTCATCCTCGAGGGCTAGGAAGATGATCAAGTGAGGGTGTCATGAATATTTGGCATATGTCAAGGATATTGATAAGGTCATGGGCCACTACACCAAAACATATCAATTGTAACGGGCAAAAACGATTACAAGAATATTTATAACAGATTAAACCCATTAGAAATTTGGCGTTATTTATTTTATTAACAGAATATGTAATGAATAAAATCCATTACGAATTAAATATTTATAACGGACTAAAATCGTTACAATTTATTTGTAACCACTACACAAAAAAGGCCAAATTGGCACCCTTTAGCCGGTCAGACTTGTCACGATCATTAACCGTGAAAAGGTATTGTCACGGCTAATGACCGTGACAAGTCCATGACAAGTACAGTTGTCATGGGCTTGTCACGGTCAATGACGTGACAATTCTTATAATATTGTCACGGTCAAAAACCGTGACATGTCCGTGACAAGTTTAGGAGCAAAAAACCCTTTTCCCCTCCTTTTTTTCCCATTGCTTTGTTTCCCTCCACTCTCTCTCTCTCTCTCTCTCTCTTTCTCTCTCTCTCTCTCTCTCTCTCTCTCTCTCTCTCTCTCTCTCTCTTCCATTTATATGTATGTGTGTGTGTGTGTATATATCTGCGTGTGTGTGTGTGGTGTGTGGGGGCTGGGGGTGGGGAGGGGTGTGTATGTGGGTGTGCGTGTGTGTGTGGTGGGGGGTGGGGCTGTGTGTGCGTGTGGTGGTGGAAGGGGGGAGGGGGGCAGGGCTGGGGGGTCGGGCAGCGGGGGACTGCATGTGTGTGTGTGTGTATATGTGCGCGTGTAGTGTGCGTGTTTGTGCGTATGTGCGGGAGGGGAAAATGATGCAGGGGGTGTGACGGGGGGTGGGGCTACGTGCGTGTGTGTGGGGATGGGGGGATGGGGGTGGGGTGAGGCAAGGGGAAATGGGGCGGGGGTGGGGCTTGTTAACTTTTTTTATTAAATTTTGATTGGTTTATTAGATATTTTCCCTCATATGCAAGTAGTGTCACTTGTAAACGAATTGATTGATTATCAATTTTTTTAGTAAATTTATATATGAAAGTAGGATTGCCCCTCATTGTAAATGAGTAAATTAATAATTGTATACTTTAATTGATGAAAAGAATTAATTGAGTAGATGAATTATAAGGAGTACGAGATACACATTTGTTGTTGACATTGTGGTTGGATTATAGTGGATCGATGTTGGGTTGGTTAATTTTAAAAGTGGCATGACCACTGGATTATTGTCCATATGGGGGTGAAAATTTTCAACTTTTTTTGAAAATTACTTTGTATAACGAACAATATATATATACTTGAAATTACGTATAGTGCGTATAGATACTAGCCTTCTAGTTCTTATGTGTACGAATTCAATAGACCTTAGACCCGTTCGAGAGTCATTACTCCTGTAATGAGATCTCTCGAATTGTTCCGTTTGGACAGTTTGGGACTGCATAATATCTGTATAATAATATTCTTAGTGGCTTAAAGTTGTTACTTTTTGAGGACGTTCTACAGTCGTATCCTAATGTTCTTTGGGTACATACTAGATTGACAAGTGTGACTGTTATTTCAATTGATCAATTGAAATAACACTCACACTTGCCAATCTACATCGTGTACTTGGAGAACTACGGGGATATGCTGCCGAATTTTTCTCAAATCATAACAACGTGCATGAGCTGTTAAGTATATTACAGAAATATGCGGCCTTGAATGGGATAGGACCACTTACCCTTTAGAGGAGATGGAGGAAATAGGAATTTCTATTATAAATTGAATTTAAATTTAAAATTTAAGAATCGAAGACATAATTAAACAAAAAATACTATAAATCTAAGTTTTGTTTATACTAATTCATGAATATACGCTTCTTACCTTTAATAGGTGATTAGTTTTGGTAGCTGTGATGGGATATCCGGAATACAAAGAGTGGATGGGTGAGATAAATAGAACGAGAGATATGTTTCGCAGAGGTACTAATGAATTTGTGAAATACGCAAAGAGATGTCATAATGATGACGAGTTTTCGTGTCCATGTGCTAGGTGTAAGAATGGTAAGGTGTTTGAGTAGAAAACAGTTGAACTGCATTTGTTAAGATCGGGTATGCAAGATAGTTATCGATTTTGGAGTTTTCACGGTGAATTAAAAGTTCCTTTTGTCCCCGAACAACCTTCACAACAACCTTTAACAAGTAGGATAGATGTAGAAGGGGACGACGTAGATCATAATATGTTAGATGATTTAGTTGATGATGCGTACAAAGTTTATGAAGTAGAGGAGAATGAGGTTACTGATGATGTACAAGGTTCAAGTGCTCGTGAAGATATCACGATAAACCTTGACGATGACTACCAAAGTTTAAAATTTAAGGCGACCCAACCGTTATACTCTAGCTGTGAGAAAGATCAAACAACTTTACATGCCATGGTTGGTCTGCACAGTTTGAAGACGCAGTACGATTTGTCTGGCAATAGCGTGACAGGAATTCTGAAATGGGTGAAGGGGTTACTACCCAAGGAGAATACGCTTCCAAATAGCTATCCTGTTATGAAGAATAGTTTGAAAGGTTTGGGAATGAAGTATAAATCGATTAATGCTTGTGTGTATGACTACATACTATACCGAAAGGAGTATGAAAATCTCAATCGTTGTCCGGTATGTGATGAACCTAGATATGTCCAATCTACTAGTAAGGAAGGCAAAAGCTCAAAAGTGCCTCAAAAAGTGTTGAAATATTTTCCCGTTGGGCCTAGATTAAAGCGATTTTTTACAGTACCATGGGTAGCGGAGGCAATGAATTAGCATGCTAGGGTAGAAGTAGGGGGTAATCTCATGCGTCATCCTATTGATTCTACAGCCTGGAGGAGGATGAATTATGAGTATCCCAATTTTGCTCGAGAACAACGCAACATTCGTTTGACTATATCAACAGATGGTTTCAATCCATTTGGAAATCTAAGCACTAATCAGAGTGTGTGGCCAGTGATCCTAGCCCCACTCAACCCCCCTCCTTCATAGTGTATGAGACTTGAATTTTCGATGATGTCTTTATTGATACCTGGGCTAAAGGCACCAAGTGATGACATCGACGTCTACCTAGATCCTTTGGTAAAATAATTAAATGAGTTGTGGGAAGAGGGTGTGCAATCATTTGACTCTTTTAGAAAAGAAGAGTTTACGCTGAAAGCTATGTTGATGTGGACAATTCATGATTTTCCAGCTTATGGGACATTATCCGGTTGTGTAGTACATGGTTATTTGGGGTGTCCTATTTGTGGAGGGGAGGCTGAATCTCTTCGTCTATCCTTTAGCTAAAAAAATGTATACCATTGCCACATGAGGTTTTTACCCCCGGCTCATAGTTTCAGATTTGAGAAAGGTTCTAATTTTTTATTAAGCGGGGTTGAACATAGGCTACCGCCGAGATAACTTTCAGGTTTAGAAATTGAAAGTAAATCTTCTGAATGTGGCCCTAATATGCCAAGTAAGAATCCCAAATTTAAGAATGTCAAGCATAAGAAGACCCCAACTGTGAATGAAACTGAGACAAGAAAGGCATGGTCTAGGAGGTCAATTTTATTTAACTTGCCGTATTGGAAGAATAACTCGGTGCGCCATGTATTGGATGTGATGCATGCAGAGAAGAACTTCACTGAACATATTATGGGCACTTGCCTTGGGGGGAGTCATTCGAAGGATGGAGAAAATGCACGAAAAGACCTTAAATCGTTGAAACTTAAGCCACAACTATGGTTGAAAGAAAAAAGTAAGGGAAGGACAATAATTCCCCTTGGTGCGTTTACTTTGACGAGTAGGGAAAGGAAGGTGCTTTTAGACCCAATATATAATTTGAAGGGACTATCTAATTTTTCGTCCAACTTGCAAAGGATTGTGAATTATACTACTAATGATTTATATAAGTGTAAGTCCCACGATTGGCATGTGATCATGCAATTGGTTCCTATATTGTTTAAGCACTATTTCTCCAAGAACAAGGATTTATGGAGGGATATTATGCAAATTATTATTACCTTCTCATTCTCATATGAGAAGGTAGTCAATCGAGAACACATAGTGGCCGCAAAATTGGAGGTGACCGAAGCGATTTGTGTGTTGGAGAAGTACTTTCCCCCAGCATTCTTTGACATAAGTGTTCACTTGTTGGTACACGTACGCGACGAGGCACTTCTATATGGTCCAGTTAGATATCGGTGGATGTATCCGTTTGAAAGATTGATGAAAGTTTTTATCATGGTTGACTTGTCCAAGTTGAAGAGCAACGACCACGTGAGTGATGAGCCGTTTGTTTGTGCATTTCAAAAGGTTAACCAAGTGTTTTACTCGGAGTATATTAACAACGAGTCGTGGTCAATTGTCCTACACGCACCAAAGCGTCTAAATAGTAGTGTGGATGACTTGGCTGCTCCTACCGAATATCAATTCATTTTTTATGATAACCCGAATTTGATAAATATTCCAATTTGTACTTTATCAATCCATTTTTAATGCTTTTAATTGATTTGCACTTTATCCTTTTCTCTTTTGTGTAGTGTGCGTGTGTGTGGGCAGTAGGGGTGGGGGTGGGGATGTTTCGAATTTGTAGTAATTATACATATTATGAGCTAGATACTGTTGTTTTGGAATTCATAATTGAGGTGTTAAACAGTAACAATTCATTTGGGTTTGTAGTAATTGTACATATTTGCATGTCTTCTTCTAATTCATTTTGATTTGTACTAATAACAACATTTTTTTACAGCAAATGTCTCCTTCAGGTATTAAGGCGAGGATAATGATGCTGGTTATAATGATGTCGTCTGGGCTCGGTGGTAGCGGAGGCGACGAGGGCTCCTTGGCCCCTAGGCTCCCCAAATATGGCAAATTGAGGATGACCGTCGAGAACAAGACAGGGCTATTAGCGAGATCCCTTGAGCTGGTAAAGATGATCATCGGCCCGGGGTACACTAGTTGGAGGGAGGTGCCAAATGAGCTCAAGCTAGCTGTTTGGGTGGCACTACAGGTAATGTATTTATATTTATATTTATCTGAATATTTCAATTTCAATTTCAATTTCAATTTCAATTTCAATTTCAATTCCGATTCCGATTTCGATTTCATTTTATATTTATATTTATTCGCAACTAACATTGTATTTGTTGGACAAGAACAATTCAGCCTGGATCCAAAGCTATGCGATTCCGTCTTGGAGCAGTTGAGGGAGCAACACAAGACGTGGAAGAAAAATATGCGGACCCGGTACTTTGGGAAGACCCGAGAGTCCATTATCCAAATGCAGGAATCCATCTCGCCGAAGGAGCCGATCTCATTGGCAAAATGGCAACAGTTCATTAACAATGAGATCGGGGAGCGACAATTGGCATCTCGCCAAACGGGGAGGGAAAATCGGGCAAAAAATACGGACGTGCCCTACTCCGACCGGACATCTTACGTCGAGGTGAAGCATAGGATGATGGTAAGATTTAATTTTTCTATAACTACATAAATATATTATTCTGCATTATTTTACTTTATGGGGCTGATACTAATTTTACTTTATTTTATTTCTGGAAAAGTTAAGGAAGTGCATGAGTCGCAGTCTGATGCCGACAAGGCATCTTTGTCCACAGACGCACTCAACCAAGTGCTTGGCGTTGATCGCAAGGGGAGGACAAGGGGGTGAGCTCGCGGGTGGCCAAATCTAGGATCATCGGATTGGAGATGAGCGACACCAGGTTGGCTCGAACAATGGACTTGCATGACGCGAAGCTGTCCCATTTGGAGGCGACGGTCCAAGATATGTTCTCATTCATGAAGAGTTCGTTGGGTGGAAATCGTAAGGGGAAAGGGAGAGAGAAGGTGGTAGAGAAGGTGGTGGAGGAGGAAGTGCAGGAGGAGGAGGTGCAGGATGACGAGGATGTGGACCTTGCTGCTTCATCGTCGACACGTGCGGACTTTGATGATCCACTCCCCTATTTGGCTCCCTTCAACTGACCGATGTCGACACTTGGTTGGCTGAGCGTGTTTATACTGGACATATTTGATTGCCAGCGGATAGGGCGGGGGTTGAGGACCCGAATACCATCCAAGGTATGCGAGTTCATGGATGTTTGCTTCAAGACATCGAGTCCAAGGTGCTCGTCACACATGTGATAACCGGGAAGGAGAACCCCCTTGTGGTTGCGCGAACAATGCGGCACGATGTATATTGGTGGGTGCATCAATTCGTATATTGTGTGGCCTACTCACCTCCTCAGAGTTAACCTTACCCCAGACATTTAGTGACATTATTTGAATTGAATTGTTGTTTTAATTTGTTATATTTGAATTTTATTCGGATTATATCGTGATGTATATTGTTTTGAATGTATATTTGCATTATCTCTATTTTATTTGGATATATAATGTTTGAACATGTACAATGTTGCTATAACAGGTACAAATATACTGTTGAGCAGTGGCAGTGACCATACTGCCCAGCATATTTTTTTTCAATTCTGCCCAGAATTGTCATAATCATTGACCGTGACAAAGAAACTTGTCACGGTCAATGACCAAGATAATTTTTTATTAAATGTCACGAGTTTGTCACGGTCCTTAACCGTGACAAAACTTGTCAAGGACCGTGACAAGTCTAATGAACTTGTCACGATCAATGATTGTGACAAGTCCGTGACAATAAAATTTGTCACCCCCAAAATTTTCACGGTCATTGACCTTGACAAGTCCAACTTGTCAAGGTCAATGACCGTGATAATTCGGCAGATTTGGTTTGGTGAACGGAATTGGCATTAGTACACCTCCAATATATTAGTAATGAATTTACTAAACTGTAACAGTTTTATCCCGTTACAAATATTGATTTTATAATGGATAAAATCTATTACAAAATACATTGTAACTGTTGAGACGAAAATTAGTCAGCTGACGTGGACCAATTATATGAAGACATGTGTCATCTTACGTGGCAAATGTCTATACTCACCGAGCTACTCAATACCTCGAGCTACTTAGCGTGCCGAGTTACTCAACATGCAGAGCATCTGGTCAGGAAGATCAAGCGACAATTACACATTCAATGAACATCGGATTAATGAACATTCTTATTGTACAAATGTATAAGTCTATTAAATAACGGCATATCATCTATTCATACTGACAACCCCAAGGCTATAAATAGTAACACCCTCCATAACAGGGTAATTGATCATTGGCAATTGTGATCGAGATTAAGGCAAACATCCGACATTACAAAACAGTGGACGTAGGCCATTTTCATAAGGCTGAACCACTTTAAAAATCCTTTGTCTTATTACTTACTTCATATTTATCTGTGATTGATTAATTAGATCAAATCTAGTTTTTTACATCAACAGATTGGCGCCGTCTGTGGGAACGACTATACATAGAATTTTCACTAAAATATTCATCACAAATGGCTGAGATTCCAGAATCCAGTAACATGAACAACGACCGAGTTCCCCTCTGCTCCCCCAACTATTCAAGATCTCACCGACATAGTGGCTAATTTAGCCCAAGGGCAAACAGATATGCAAGAGACCATGTGTCAACTCATTCAAACTATTCATAACGGTGCGCCTGCCCAGTCAGGTCAATGAAGTGTTCAGAGACCCATCCATTTGTCGTCTTCAAGAACCCGATGTACGCTATTCCCAGATGTTTCTCAGTCTAGACGCACTGACTCTCATCATACTGAGAGGACCAATGATCCCTCATATCAGCCGGGCCGGACCTCTTCTATAAGAGCTACTGATTCTCAACTAAGTGTTACTTTAGCCCCAGAACGAACAAGCGCTCTTGAGAGTTTGAGTAGAGCCTCTCCCTTTGATCGTTTGGGCCCTAGGAGGAATATAAACCCTCATAGGATTGCGTCGAGAAATTCTCAACGACCAAATGATCTAAGGGAAGGTTCTGCCCAATCACTACACCAAATCTGCCGAATTGTCACGGTCATTGACCTTGACAATTCTGGGGGTGATAATTTTTTTTGTCACAAACTTGTCACGGTCAATGACCGTGACAAGTTCGTTAGACTTGTCACGGTCATGTCACGGTCCTTAACCTTGACAAGGTTTGTCAAGGTTCAGGATTGTGACAATCCCGTGGCAATGTTTAAAAAATTATCACAGTCAATGACCTTGACAAGCCTGTGATAATAATCCTTTGTCACAGACTTGTCACGGTCAATGACCATGACAATTTTGGGCAGAATTGAAAAAAAATCTGCTGGGCAGTTTGGCCACTGCCACTGCCCAACAGTATATTTGTACCTGTTATAGCAACGTTATACCTATTCAAACATTATATATCCATATAAAATAGAGATAGTGCAAATATACATTCAAAATAGAGAGAATATGCATCACCATATAATCCAAATATAATTCAAATGTAATAATTTAAAACAATTCAATTCAAACTTAAATCAATGTCACTAAATGTCTGGGGTATGGTTAACGCTGAGGAGGTGAGTAGGCCACACGATATACGAATTAACACATCCACTAATATACATCGTGTCGCATTGTTCGTGCAACCACAATTGAGAGTTCTCCTTCCCTGTCATCACATGCGTGACGAGCACTCTGGACTTGATGTCTTGAAGCTCATGTCCATAAACTAGTGCACCCTAGATGATATTCGGGTCCCTCAACCCCCGCCCTATCCATTGGCCATCAAATATGTCCATTATAAACACGCTCGGCCAACCAAGTGTCGACATCGGTCTTTTGAAGGAGGCCAAATAGGGAAGTGGATCATCAAAGTCCGCACGCCTCGGCGATGAAGCAGCGAGGTCCACATCCTCGTCCTCGTCCTCCCAAACCTCCTCCTCCCGCACCGCTTTCTCCTTCCCTTTACCCTTACGGTTTCCGCCCAACGAACACTTCACGAATGAGTACATATCATGGACCGTCGCCTCTAAACGGGACAGCTTCGCGTCATGTGAATCCACCTTTCGAGCCAACCCGGTGTCACTCGTCTCCAATCCGATGATCCTAGATTTGGCCACCCGCGATCTCACCCCCATTGTCCTCCCCTTGTGATTAGAGCCAAGAACTTGGCTGAGTGCGTCTGTGGACAAATATGCCTTGTCGGCATCAGACCGCGACTCATGCACTTCCTTAAGCTTTGCCTAAAACGAAAAAAAGCACTTGATTAGTAAAATAAGTAAATTAAAAAATTATAACGTAATTAACAAGAAGTAAACTGTCGGATTACTTACAATCGTGGCTGCGACGCTTGGGGACACCTCCTTTTCCTTCCCCTTCTTCGTCCGAAGAGCCACATAAGTATCGAGCTTATGTGGCCTACCCCCAGGGCCACTCCCTGTCCCCTGAAATAAAATAAAGTATAATTAGTATCGGCCCCGCAAAGTAAAATAATACAAAATAATATATTTTATATAGTTATAGAAAAAATAAATCTTACCATCATCCTATGATCCACCTCAGGGTAAGACGTCCGGCCGGAGTAGTGCACGCCCGTCTTTTTTGCTCGGTTTTTCCTTCCCGATTAGAGAGATGCCAATTGTCGCTCCCCGATCTCATTGTCAATGAACCTTTTCCATTGTGCCAATGAGATCGTCTCCTTCGGCGGGACGAATTCACGCCATTGGATAATGGGCTCTCGTGTCTTTCCAAAGTACCGGGTCCGCATATTTTTCTTTCACGTCTTGTGTTGCTCCCTCAACTGCTCCAAGACGGAATCGCTTAGCTTTGGATCCAGGTTGAATTGTTCCTGTCCAACAAATACAATATTAGTTGCAAATAAATATAAATATAAAATGAAATTGATATCGAAATTGAAATTGAAATATTCATATAAATATAAATATATTACCTGTAGTGCCACCCAAACAGCTAACTTGAGCTCATATGGCACCTCCTTCCAACTAATGTACCCCGGGCCGATGATCGTCTTTACCAGCTTGAGGGATCTCGCTAATAGCCCCGACTTGTTCTCGACGGGCATCCCTAATTTGCCATATTTGGGGAGACTAGGGGCCGAGGAGCCCTCGTCGCCTCCGCTACCACCGAGCCCAGACGATATCATCATAACTAGCATCATCATCCTCGCCTTAATACCTGAAGGAGACATTTGTTGTAAAAAATATTATTAGTACATATCAAAATGAATTAAAAGAAGACATGTAAATATGTACAATTACTACAAATAAAAATGAATTGTTACTATAAAACACCTCCCCCCCACCCTACCCTACCCCACCCTACCCCCACCCCCCACCACACACGCACACACACACACACACACACACGCACAACCCCACCATCGTGCCCCACCCATCCCTGCCCCCTCCCCCCACCTTGGCCCACCCCTTCCCCCACCCACCACACACGCACACATACACATACACACACACGCACAACCCTCCTGCCCCCTCCCCCCCTAATTCTTACAACAAGATACTCAATATTATAGAAATATACCTCATTTATAGCAAGCATCTGCACAATTAATTTTATGTAAAGAATGCAAGGTAGCATGTGTGGTGGTTAAACCCCACAATACACCACCAAAGTAATGTGAAGTAATAGTGAATCATTATTGGTTATTATTAAGACTAACAGGTCACTTCTTTCATATTTCTCTTGTACTTATTGATGCACAATGTATACATGTCTCATGATAATATAGAGCAGAGTATGTTTTCTCCACAATTAACATCTTACATGAGTTAGCACCATAATCGGAATCCTTAAGAATGTATGTAAAGTTATGCAAAAGGAATCTTTATTTTAGGGTTAATAAAATATGTGTCCCTTAAGTTTGGTGCTGGGTCCCTGATGTTTTAATTTTCCCAATCGAGCCCTCAAATTATCATATTGTTTTAATTTTGTCCAAATTTTAACATAAAATTAACTCCTCTAATGAACTTGGCACATGTCACTCACGATAGGAAACTAATTAAGACTGAACCAACTTTAGGGGACAGTTTTACATAAATCACTATCTAATGTAATTTTAATGACATTTTTTCATATTTTAATTTTATTACAATTAAAATAGAGATTTTTTCAAATTTCAAATTCATATTTATAATTAATTAACAACAACAACAACAACAACAACAATAATAATAATAATAATAATAATAATAATAATAATAATAATAATAATAATAATAATCCCTACCCCCATCCTGCCCCAACCCCCTCCCCTCCCCTCCCCTCCCCACCCCACACCCACCACACACGCACACACACACACACACACACACACACACACACACACACATATATATATATATATATATATATATATATATATATATATATATATATATATATATATATATATATATATAAATGGAAGAGAGACAGAGAGATAGAGTAACCTGAAAATAGAGAGAGCAGCAGCAGCAACGTAGAGAGAGAGAGAAAAAAAAGGAGGGAAGAAACGGTGGGGGAAAAAAGAAGGGGAAAGGGTTTTTTACTGCGACATTTTGTCACGGTCGTGTCACGGTCAATGACCTTGACAACATTTGTCACGGTCATTGACCGTGATAAGTTCGTGATAATTATATTTCTCACGGCCTTGTCATGGTCAATGACTGTGATAATACTTTATCACGACCTTGTCACGATCAATGATTGTGACACAAAACGCGTGTTTTGTGTCACGGTCATTGACCGTGACAAGGCTAAGCGCTGGAAGGGTGACAATTTACCCATTTTCGTGTAGTGAATCACGATCAGCAACTCGTAATGAAAGATCCCAAGAGGAGAATTCAGCGCGCTCTATTAGTCGGGCAAATAGGTCCGAGGATGGAAACAACGCATGGAAGGGCTCCATTCAGAGGTTGAAAGACAAGTTAGGGGAAATGGCTAAGGCAAATAACCCTCTCCAAAGAACTTTCGTCAAGGGATCACCCTTCGTACAAGCGATTGTGGATTTTCCCACACCATCAAAATTTAAAGCTCTTGTAGTAATGCCTAAGTACAATGGAAAAATTGAACCCATCCTTCACATAGAGCAGTACCAAGCTGCTGCTGATATCTATGCAGTTCCTGATGAGATGAGATGCAGAGCATTTTAGGAACTATCACTGGGTCAACCCAAATATGGTACAACAACCTTCCTCGGGGGCAGATTGCTACATTCCATCAGCTGGCACAACTCTTCATAGGGAATTTCTGTTTCGGGGCGAAGCCAGTTAAGAGAGTGGCATACCTACTGAGTGTAAGGCAGAAAATAGGAGAGAACACCAGAGACTACATCACTCGTTTTAATAACGAGAAACTTGAAGTCATTGATTACGAAGAGAAGACTGCGATGACTGCTCTAATGAGTGGTCTTTTACCAAACAAGTTGTATTATACTTTAGCTAAAGATCCCCCCAAATCCATGGCGGAATTAATGGCTAAGGTAGCCAAAATTATGAACGTCGAAGAAGCTATGGCTGCAAAGAAGAACGGTGAGATCAAAGCAGAGACTAAAGCTTAAGGTAAAACTGAGAGGAAGGATCAAAAGCACAATGGGGGCAGTAAGTAGCCGAAAGGCAAGGAAATGCTAGAGAAGTTGAGGAAGTATGGGAATTATACTCCCTAAAGGTGGATATAAACCATATTTTGGAGGAAATCAAGAACAACGAGGAGCTAACTTGGCCGGAGAAAATGAGGACATCCCCTGACAAGAGGGATAAGTCCAAATATTTCGAGTTCCATAGAGATCACGACCATATGACCAAGTGTTGCATAGCTCTCCAGAATGAGATTGAAGCACTTATTCGATGAGAAAAATTGAGCAGGTTCGTTGAGATTTAGAATGATGTAAAGTCTAACGAAAGAGGAAGGCAAAGGTCCAAATCTCCTCGCCGAACAAAAGATGACAAGAAGAGGGACCATGAAGATGATCCAGAAGATGACCCCGACCTCCCTAAAAAGCCAAGACAACCCGAATGCGAGGTATTTTCAATCCATTTTGGATCATTTGAATGTAATGTCATTACAGGTGGAGATGCAGGAGGTGGGGATCATACTGCTGAAAGGAAATCTTACCTTAATGAGGCCCAAGCTTGTTCTTATATATAGCGCATAAACCTGGATGAAGATGATCGCCCGAGAAAGGTGAATAAGGATAAACTGGTCATCGATTTAATGATCTCGAAGATGTCTTTTATCCTCACGATGTCCCATTGGTTATCAAGATGAGGATGAAGGATGTGGCGATCTCAAGGGTGTTGGTAGATAATGGCAGCTCTACAGATATCATGTTATTCTCATGCTTTGACAGTTTAAATCTGAAGTTAGCCCAATTGGAGCCATATCACAGGCCCCTCCTCAGTTTCACTGGCGAGAAAGTCTTTTCACTTGGGACGATCAAGTTAGATATGCTTATTGGCACCTGGCCTGCTTGCAGAACAGAAAAAGTACGCCTTTTTGTAATGGACAAAAACATCCAATCAGCCTACAATATAATCATGGGGAGGGTAGGGCTGAAAAAGTTTGAGGTAGTGCCATCCACGGTACATCAATGATTGAAGTTTTCCACTAATTTTGGAGTTGGAGTTGTGAAGGGCGACCAAAAAGTAGCTCGGGAATGCTATTATTCATCCACCGAATAGGAGGAGTTGGAGGAGGCCAAGAAGAAGACCACCGCGTACCAAGTGGAGGAGTCCGAAGAGGCAGAGATTGATACCTTAGACCCTGAGATGAATCCGAGCTTGTGAAGGGTCAGGTCATGGAGGCTACGAAGAATATCATTCTGGACGATGAACGTCCAGAACGAATAACTCAAATTGGAGCCTCACAGTACCCGTCAACAAAGCAGGAGTTAGTGGCATTTTTAAGGCGCAGAAAGCAAGCATACGCATGGAGTCATGAGGATATGTCGGGGATAGACCCAACCTTCCTATACCACGAGATCAGTGTTAATAAGGAGATTAAACCGGTAAAGCAACGAAGAAGGGTTTTTAGCCCAGAGAAGAACCAAGCTATCCAGGAGGAGGTTTAGAAGCTACAAAAGGCCTCTTTAATTAAAGACGTCAAACATACGGATTGGTTGGCCAACGTGGTAATGGTGAAAAATAATAACAACAAATGGAGGATGTGCGTTGATTTCACAGATCTCAACAAAGCCTGCCCCAAAGATCATTTTTCCTTACCTCGAATTGATCAGCTGGTGGATGCTACTTCAAGGCATGAATTGTTGAGCTTCATGAACGCTTATTCCGACTACAACCAGATTAAGATGAAACCAGAAGACAGGGAGAGTACTTCTTTTATTACCCTAAGGGGTGCATACTGTTATAATTCATGCCACTTGGTCTAAAAAATGCAGGTGCAACGTACCAACGATTGATGAACAAGGTATTCACAGAATAAATTGAAAATAACATGAAGGTTTATGTCGATGACATGCTGACGAAGAGCAAGGAAGCTGCATACCACATAGCTGACCTGAGCTAACTTTTGATCAGCAAGAGAAATATTAGATGAAGCTGAACCCCACTAAGTGCGTTTTTGGCGTATGAGAAGGCATGTTCCTCGGGTATATTGTGAATCATCGAGGCATTAAGGTAAATTCAGAAAAGATTAAAGTTCTATTGGGGCTACGATCTCCTGCTACGAAGAAGGAGGTACAGATCCTCACGGGGCGTGTCGCAACTCTCAGCAGGTTTGTTTCACGGGCAACGGATAGATGTCTTCCATTTTTCAAGACTCTCAGAAAAACTTTTGAATGAAATGATGAATGCGAAAACGCATTCCAAGAGTTGAAACGATATTTGGGGACACCTCCATTATTGTCCAGGCCGGTGATGGGAGAAAGATTATACTTATATCTGGCTGCCTCTGAGAGCGCAGTCAGTTCAACGTTGATAAGAGTTGAAGATGGAGTACAAAAACTTATCTATTATACGAGCAAAGCTTTTCGAGGAGCAGAGGTAAGATATCCCAGATTGGAAAAGATAGCCTTAACATTTATAGGGGAAGTAGGAGGATGAAACCTTATTTCCAGGCCCATACCATAGTGGTGTACACTGATATGCCACTCAGACAGGCTTTGCACAAGCCAGAAAAATCTGGAAGACTGATGTATTGGGTGGTCGAGTTGGGAGAGTATGATATTGTTTATGAGCCAAGGTCCTCACTCAAAGGGAAGGCAGTAGCAGATTTCATTACAAACTTCACTTACCCGGATACTGTCGACCAATAGGGGTCTAATACAGAACAACCTGTGGATGTTAGGGAATCAGCAGAGACTATCCCCGATCAACTCCTATCAATAGTTGTAATGCAGGGGACAAGCACCGAGCAGTAAGAATCAACAGACAATAACCCAATGTTAGGAGATGATAAAACTAAGTATCAAATATTATATCAAGGAACTTTGTCAGACCAAGAGTTTGATAATGGTATTCCCATATGGAATTTGTATGTTGATGGCTCTTAATGTGCCACAGGCAGCGGAGCCGGTATAATTCTTCACAGCCCAGGTGGATTTAATATAAAATATGCATTATATTTCCAGTTCAAAGCTTCCAACAATGAAGCTGAATATAAAGCTATGATTGTGGGCCTCAGTTTAGCCAAAACACTGAATGCCAAGCAAGTTATTGTGTTTAGTGATTCACAGTGAATTGTAAATCAGATTCTTGGGTTGTACGCAGCGAAGGAAGACTCGATGTCAAGGTATCACTCCAAAGATATGAAGATTGTGCCCACTCTTATTGCGGTCCAATTAATCAGAATATCGAGATTAGAAAATACGAGAGCTGACGCACTAGCTCGGTTAACCTCCGCTACTTGCACCAAGCTACGAAGAACTATTCCTATTGAGATTCTGGCAGACCGGAGCATAAATGAAGATTTAATGATAAGATTCATCACCCTGGATATGGGACTATCCTAGATAGACCCCATAAGAGCATATATTGAAGAAGGAGTTGTACCAACTGACCAACTTGCAGCCAAGAGGCTGAAGTTTAAAGCTGCTCGATAAGTTATGAACAATGGTGTCTTGTATAGAAGGGGTATCATAGCAGGTCTACAGAGATGTGTGCATCCTTCAGAAGTTAAATATTTAATAAAAGAAATTCACGAAGGCTCTTGTGGAGCTCATGTAGTAGGTCTACAGAGAATGATTTTTGCCCACTGATTTTATCCGTTTGAAATTTATAATGGGCGAGATTCGTTGCTAATAGTAAAAAAGTTCCGTTACTAATTTGTCCTTATGGTGTATTGGTCACTTTAGTGGATTACCATGTGGTCACGAACTATAGAAATGTTTTCCTGGAAGAATTGCCAGGGTTACCCCCAGACAGAGAAATTGAGTTTACCACTGATCTTGCACCAGATGTCGCGCCTAGTTCTAAGGCGCCATATAAAATGCCCCCAAGAGTTGAAGATATTGAAGGAACACTTGGAAGACTATCTAGGTTGCGAATTTATTACATCTAGTATTTCCCCTTGGGGTGCCACAGTGCTATTTATTAAATAAATGATGGATATATAAGGACGTGCATATATTATAGGGAATTAAATAAGATGACGGTGAAGAATAATTAACCTTTACCTAGGATTGATGATGTTTTGATGGATTAAAGGATGATAGATATTTCTCTAAGATTGATATGAGGTCAAGATATCACTAACTTAAGATCAGGAATGAGGACATTCATAAAGCAACCTAACTAGGTATAGTCATTATGAGTTTTTAGTGACGCCTTTCGAGTTAACTAATGCCCGTACGGATTTAATGGATTTAATGAATAGGGTGTTTAAACCATTCTTGGACAAATTTGTCATTATTTTTATTGATGATATACAGATTTATTCTAAGTCGACAGAGGAGCATAAGGAACACCTCTGCGGAGTGTTTGAGGTTCTTATAAAAGAGAAGTTATAAGCAAAGTTTTCTAAGTGTTAATTATGGCTAAAGGAGATTGCCTTCCTCGGTCACGTAGTAAATAAGGATGGGTTGGACATGGACTCAAGAAAAGCCCCGTCCATTGTTTATTGGGAGAGATCATCTACAGTCATTGAGGTTATAAGCTTCTTCGACCTAACAGGTTACTATAAAAGGTTTGCAGGAGGATTTTTCAAGATAGTCATTACCTTGACCCAATTGACACACAATGACAATAAATTTCTTTAGTTCGTAAAGTGATAAAAGAGTGTTAAGAAGTTTAAAGTGAAACTAGTGGTCATGCCCATCTTGGCCTTACCCCCAAAAGGGGGAGGTTATGTGATTTATAGTGACACTTCAGACCGCTGCCTTGGTTGTGTGTTGATAAAGAATGGAAAAATGATTGCTTATGCCTCTAGGCAACTGAGGCCTTATGAGAAGAATTATCCCACCCAGGACCTAGATCTAGTCGTGATAGTGTTTGTCTCAAAAGTTTAGAGATATTATTTATATGGGGAAAGTTGTGAGATATTCAAGGACCATAAGTGTTTAACCTATATCTTCACCCAAAGAGATTTAAACATGGGACATCGGAGGTCGTTATGATTAATTAAAGATTATAATTGCTCAATTGAATATCATTCGAGAAAGTCCAATGTGGTGGTCGATGCTCTTAGTATAAAAGGTTCCCTTTGTGATTTGAGGATTACTTGCCAATAACACATTCTGAGAGATTTAGAGGAAATGGGGATTGAGGCCATAGACAGTAGAGGCCACAGACGTATTAGGTCACTGACAGTTCAACCAAGCTTATTTGAGAGGATAAGTGTGGTGCAGGACATAGATCCCGATCTCCATAAGATCCTTGGATCGTAGAGAAATGATAGAAGTCAGCCTTTAGAGTTGATAATCATAGAGCCTTATGATTTAGGAGAATATTATGTGTGACAAAATGATGAGATTAAGATTGAGATGTTAGAAGGGGAGATTCCTCACCCTTTGCAATTCACCACAGAAGCACTGAGATGTACAAAAACTTGAAGGAGAATTTCTGGTGGCATAACATGAAGAGAGAGGACGTGGATTTTATGGTCAAGTGTTTAGTGTGCCATCAAGTTAAGGTCGAGAACCAAAGACCATGCGGGTTCTTACAACCCTTGCATATCCCAGAATGGAAGTAGGAAAACATTTTCATAGACTTTATAGTTAGACTACGACGGACACAGAGAGGAATGTATACCATTTGGGTTATTGTGGATAAATTGACCAAGTTCGTGCACTTTTTCCCTATCAAAACCAAGGACAATATTGATCAATTAGCTAAAATTTTAATCAAGGAGATTGTGATTATTCGTAAAATCCATGTGACCATAGTATCTAATCATAACCCTAGATTTAACTCGAAATTTTAGAAGAGCTTTCAAATAGAAATGGGGCCATAGCTAGACTTCAGTACAACTTTCCATCCGTAAATAGATGGACAAACGAAGAGAACAAATCAAACCCTTGAGGATATGTTGAGAGCACGTGTCTTAGATTTCAACCACAGTTGGGAAGATCACGTACCCCTAGTTGAGTTTGTGTATAACAATAGTTACCAAGTGAGTATTAACATAGCCCCTTACGCGACGTTATATGGGGGGAAATGTCGTGGTCCATTATGTTGGGATAAGGTGGGGGAAAGACAATTATTAGGGATATAATTGGTAGAAGAGGTCGTGACTAAAGTTAGGTCAATTCAAGAAAGGATGTAAAGTGCTCAGAGCAGACAAAAAAGTTAGGTTGTGTCAAAAGAAAGGATGTGGAACTTGAAGCTAGGGACCATGACTTTATTAAATTTTCCCCATGCAAGGGAGTTATGAGGTTTGGGAAGGAGGGAAAACTAAGATGATGGTATATTGAATCATTTTAGATTCTTGAGAAGGTCGGGAAGAGTTCGTTTTGGCTAGTTCTTCCCCTGAAACTGTCCAATGTGCAAACGTATTATATATTTTAATTTTGAGGAATTACATTAGAGACCTTAGGCATAAACTAAACCGTAATCCCATTGAAATTTGCAGGGACTTAAAGTAATGATGTGGCCCCAATCGAGATCTTAAAAAGAAAAGCAGCTTATGTCAAAGACAATCTGCCCACTCAAGGTACTTTAGACACATCAAATTGTGGAAGAGTCCACTTAGGAGCTCGAGTTTGTCATCAAAACGAAAAATCCACAATTCTTCCTAGGTATAAATTACTTTACACTTTTAAGTCATTTAATTCTGAGGACGCAATTTCCTAATTTTTGAAGGTTGTAACTACCCTAAAACCTTAAGAGGTTGTGGCCCTTTGGGAGGCCACAGTCTGTAGTTAAACCGATGAGAAACCTAGGTTAGAGTGGGGATTTACGGACATTTGAAACCCAGGGGCTATACTATAGAAAACTACGATTTAAGGTGTTGGTCGCGGAGCTTAGTTTCCTTGGAAGCATGAGGTGTGATGACGTGACCTTATTATATCATGACTTAAGGATCACATTTAGATAATTCTAAAAGCCTTTTTAAAATGGTTAATTATGGAAAATACTGTCCAAAGGAGGAAAATCCTAGGTTCCCCATTAAAACCTATAAATACCCACTATTGGCCCACTTTTCAAGACTATTATAAACCCTGAAATCCATTCGAGAGAGAGAGAGAGAGAGAAGGTTTATATGTGAAGAATAGAGGGTTGCGAGAGTAAGGCGATGGAAGGCTACTATTCATCAGAGAAGCAGGTGGAACTAGAGGCGGAGGAAGGCTACTGTTCATCGAATTGATCCACTGAGGTAAAGGATCTATCCTCATCCTCTTCTTTCGTGTTGAAAATCCTAGTTTTCTATGTCTTTATTGATTGAAATGTGCCCTTGTACGAAATCTAGAAACATCCACAAAGTTCTATTATTCAACTGAGATTTTGAGTTTCATAAACCATGGAGAATTATTGTTCATCAATGTTTAGAGGATGTGGAGTGCCACTGATTCATTATGATTTAGAGATTTAGGCATTTGACTGTTCATTGAGTAAATCTATGATTTTAAACATTTTCTAGTAGGATTTTAAAGATGAGATTCTACAGTTGAATAATGGGATTTGGAGGATATTCTAATTTGTCCTTAGAAAATTTATTTAGAATTTTGTCTTTGATCTCTAAGGATTCAAGTTGGGAGTAAATAGGGGTTTAAAATAATATTTTTACTATAATTCCCTTGGTGTTGCCGACCAATAGTTCTAACTCTTTCTTTGAGGTAGTGACCTATTAGAAGAGGCCGTATAGTTAGGAGGCAATATCATATTATGTCTTTGTTGAGTTGGGAATTCAATGTTTAGGATTCATCATTCATTAGCCTGACCGAGGAATCTTGTCTATTTGAGGACATCCTGCTCAGTTCATGAGGTTAACACGATTGGTCTAGTGATAATGAGTCTAGGCTACCTATGGGTCTTAATACCGTGACAGAGCTCAACCAAGGTATAGAGTTAACAAGAGACCGTGGGCCGTTCATCCTAGAATTGTGCATGAGAGGAGGCCACGACATATGGCATAACTAGGTTAAATACACCTAGAATAACACCACGGAGTTTGAAAAGTCAAAGGTATTAAAAATATATGCCGTGGACTATAAGGGCGAATCACGGGGGAAACCGAGGAGTTGAGATCTTTAGGAGATTGAGCCATAGGTCATTGGGGGATTTGAGGGGTTGTGAAGTACTATTATTTACTTTCCTCATGGCTTATATTTCACAATTATTATTATATGGTTTGTCATTACATTATATAATTTGTATATCTGTTGCTTTGTAAATACTAACTTTGGCAGGTGGTTGAGGACCTTTGAGTTAATCCTTGCTAAGCTATTAAAGCTCACCTCTTCTATATTTTTTGTGCCCTTAATTTAGTAGTCGAGGACCTTATTAGAGGTCGCAGATTTCATAGAGACCGTGGAGATAGTTTGCATAATGCTTGTGACACTCGCTCAATTAAATGCCGGCTCATCAGTCCTTTATTAAATTAAATCAGAATATCCTGTTGGATCATTCTTAGCATCACTGTTGAAAAACACTTATTAATCACCAAATAATTAATTAAGCTAGTGTAAAAAACTTTTAAACATTTAATTATTATCCAACAATTTAAACTATTAATCACATTCACTATACTAATGAATAAAACAGTAAGAAATGAGAAATCATCTGACTGAATAAATGATACCGGAATAAACTTTTTGGTTAAAAGTCTCAAAATACAAATAATCCATATTAAAACTAAATCCATATAACTGAAATAAAAGAGTATACAATCTCTGAGATAAGGAGTAGCTAGAAATGGGCAGCATGCCCTAACTGAAACAACTAGATCAGGATCCAAATGGATAAGAGTGGAGGCGTCTAATCACAAGGACCTATAACTTCCATAATATCTACAACACGTCAAATTATCCATTAGCCTATGCCTGGCGTCCCTGTGGCTAGACACCTAAAATGGATTGTACAAGAGAAAATAGATTTACAATAAACGGGTCAGAGCCCAAGTAAAAATATTTTAAAACAGTTTAGTAAGTATTTAAAATGATTTAAATCAAATATTATATTCATGTTAGTTATGCGGGCTCTCGCTTGAGAATTCTCACCTCTTAATTAGTGTGCACGCCTAACGTGCCGCTAAACCATTAACTAATTCAAACTCATTAACCTTCAATTCTATCATCTCATAATAAATACCCATATTCCCCACGTAATACGTTAATAAATATTTTCACATATTTTATTTCGAGTAAGAGAGTTTTCACATTCAAAGTTAAGTATTCACGCACTTAAGTAATTTTAGATTTCACTATCCATTTTATCTATTACGTTCACACATTAAAACATTTCATAAGTATATATACTAATAAGGCACCCCGAGGCCAAGCTTCAGTGCACATGCTTTGCTATCAAGGCCCGGTACATCACGTACTAAGTAAGGACCCTTGGTTCTTTACCTCTCTCGAACCATAAATAACAATCACACATATTGGAGGCGAACATAGTCCTAAGACTTTGGGTCAAGCACATACCTACGCACCTAAATGACCGTTCAATACCATTGTTTACACAAATGAAAATCTAACCTAAGTCCTATGTTCTGAGTCACATGTCTAAAATCCCCCCCGAAGCTCCGCAAGATAAGACTATCTCCTTCTCAACCTCCCGCGATAGCAAGTAGTGTAGGTATGTCAATACACATAATAACTTAAGCAATAGGTATTCACACCACCTATAAATATATATATATATATATATATATATATATATATATAATCGATATAGGTATACACACGTACCATATCACAAGTCTTATACGTAGTATATTTATCTCCCGAATATCCGACCTATTATTAAATTTCAATTATACCTCTCATCGTATTTGTATGAATTTTTTCACACAACTCTAAGGGCCCTAGTTATCCCTATATATATTCAGAAGTTATTCCTGTCGTCACTACTGGTCATAAACATAGTTTCACTCATCACTACGTCACCCTTCTCGAATTTTCCTTCATTTATCAGTTACGGATATTTTATTAATTATCCCAATATTTATTCGTCTCACTTTTTGTAAACCTAATCTCCACTTTGGGCCTAATATCCTTATTATAGAACAAAAATCACAATCAATCAATCAATCTAGGCGATCTCCAACATAATAACAACTAAAAATAACATTTCTTAAAATTTACCCCACGAATCTGCCCAGATTTTTAAAATGCAGTTTTGAGGCATTTTAGAGTTGTTTTGGAACAAATGTATAAGAGAATAAAATGCAGAAAACGGGATTTTTGGCATCACAACGACTCAAAATAGTTCCTAAAACGACGATTTAATTTACCCAATTTCATAGACTTCTTTAAATTCAAGAAATTGTTATACAATTCAATTATAGCCATCAAAAACCCGAATTTCTTCATCAAGATTCAATATAATTTTGTGGATTTCATACTACCTACATGAAAGATCCTATTCTATATCAATTTCACCCAAGATAATGATATATGTCTTCCAAAGTTCATTCAAATCATATGGATTTCACAATTAATTCAACTTACTCTAACATGGATATTATATATGCTATAAATTTTCAAGATTAAACCCTTTCCTATATTAGTAGGTCTGATATGTTGACGAGAATGGTATGGATGTTCTTATCTTCACCCGATCTACGCAATGATGGTACTTTTAGGTGCAAGAGTGGTATGATTTGGCTTTGGGGTCTTCTCTCTTCTTCCTCCTATGTCCTCTCTGCAGTTTCTTACGTTCTAACCCTAATCTCTTTCTCTTATCAGATATTTTTAATCTTTAATTTTCGTAGGTTAAAATATCCCAAAATTCCAAAGATTAAAATATCCTTCTGGGGTGCCTGTTTGGCCTAAAAGTGCACTAGGACCCAAACTAAACCTCCAAGTACACTTTTATGACCATGTCGACCCTTCTGGACACTTTGGTGCGCTTGAAATGACCATATAAACTATAAAAAATAATGTCATCTTTTATTTTCTAATTTAAGTCCTGACACGACTTACACGCGTGTCCCGACTAAATTACTGTAACTGTCTTATTTTTCGCCCGCGATAATTTTAACATTATCATAATCACATATTACTTTATTCACTCAGTAATATTCAAAATAAATCACGCCAATAAATACTAACCCTTGACTTGCTAGTTAATATTTATTTTATTCCGGATTAATTATCAATTAATTTTCCATATTTAATTTTAATTAATCCCACATTTAAAATTATTAAAATTACGGGGTATTACATACTTCCCCCTAATAACGGAATTTTGTCCCAAAATTCGGAAATGAAGTGTACCTGGTAAAAATAATTCTGGATATCTTGCACGCATCGCACCTAAATGTACCGAGATTCGATAGCAGAGTATGCGTGCACTGCAGCTTAGCCTAGGGGTGCCATATATGTATATATGTAATGTGAGTGACTTATATATGTACTTGTTATTGATTTCCTGTTACTTAGTAGATGCGAACGAGTAAGAGATTTAAATGGGTTAAGAATAATGTGAACTTAACTAATACTTGAGCTAAGTAATTTGATTAATGAATGTGTGAGCTATGAATATAATTTATTTGAATAATTCGGGTTGCATCTAAAGTAATAACCGTCTGGATGGGGGTAGAATAGACTAGTCAGGCAACGATATAACTAGGAAAAATTTAAAAGATGCGTTTGGTGTGCACAATAGTTAAGGGGTGAGGATCTCAAGTTAGGGCACGTGACTAACATGTTTCATATATGTGTTGTTTAATATTGTAATTTAAACGCTTACTGTTTTTAAAATATTTTCACCTCGGGCTCTGACCCGTTTGATTTCAAATCTATTTCTTTTTTTCGTAAAAACCTTTTAGGTGCCCAGCTACAGGGACGCCAAGCTTAGGAGTTCCATTCCATTGACGTGCTGTAGCTGATGTGAAAATTAGGTGATCTCATTACTAGACGCCTCCACATCTATCCTTGTTTCTTTTGGGTGTAATATATTTTAGTTAGGGCCTGTTTCCCATTCTATTCAGTGACAACAGTTTTAGACTTTCATTTTATTCCAGTCTTAGGATTTTATTTATTCAGACTATTTTACTTGGTTTATTTACATTGATACTATTGTTGGAGTGTTTACTCTAGACATCAGTTATTTCATTCTGTTGATTACCTTATGAGATTGTTCATGTGATGGTTGGATGATGATTTAAATTATTTTGTTAATGGTTAATTTAAACATTAGAATTTTACACTTCACTATTTTAAAATATTAAGTGGTTAGTAATTAATTAAATGTTTTCGACAGTGATGCTCTGAACTGAACCAACTCGATATTTTTCATTAATTTAAATAAAGGAGTAGCTACCTGGTATTTAATTAGTCGGGGTGTCACAGGTGGTATAAGAGCATCAGGTTTTATAGTCCTTAGGTTCTGTATGGCTTGTTATATTTCTGCGTAGCATCCTTTGATATAGAGCCCTATATTTTAGGATTATTGTACTCTTTTTTAGTATTATACGTTCTTCAGCTATTTGGAGATATTAACTGTGGACTTACAAGACTTCTCTCTCATTTCAGATGCCTCCTCAACGTGTACAACGAGTTCCCAGGGGTGCCCAGCCCGTGCCTCAGCCTACACCAGTTCAGGGTTCTATGAACGCTACTGAAGTTGCCGCCATTATAGCCCGGGCGGTAAATCATGCGTTAGCAGCTGTGCAACAGGCACCACCTCAGGCACCGGTAGTTTCCCCAGTCCAGTCTCATGCATTCCCGTCTGCTTGGGAACGTGTTCATGATGACTTTCAAAAGGCGCATCCTCTGGATTTTATAGGGACCTCTGATGTCGTAGTGGCAAGAAAATTGAAGAAGGACATCCAAAGGCACTTGAGGATGTATGAGTGCACAGATGTACAAAGCAGATACTGGCTACGTTTAAGCTGGTAGGAGCAGTATTGCATTGGTGGGAGTCCATTACCACTGCCGAGGAGAGAGATGTTCTTTTTATTCAGGAGTCCTGGGTGTGGTTTGATCGCAAGTATTTACCTTCGGTAGTTCAGACAGAGATGAGGCGAAAATTGATGAACCTTAAACATGAAGGGAGGACAATGGAAAAGTATGAGGCCGAGTTCACCAATCTTCTGAACATAGTTCTCGATGAGATCCCAATTTAAAAGAAGAAGATCCAGAAGTTCATAGAAGGGTTGACGTGGAGGATTCATCAGCACCTGCTAAGGAATCTCTCGTTGGCCACCTATTCAGATGTGGTTAACGCAGCGCTACTTCACTGTCAGGACCATCTCTTTCATCTGTCAGAGGGTAAGCAAGTAGGGGAGTCCCGCCAATAGGACTGGACATGAGGTAATGGTGCCACTGGGGCACAACTAGCTAAGGGTCAGCATAGGCTTGGTGATCAGAGTTCCCAGCAGAGGGATTATAAGAGATTCAGATCAGGAGGTTTTCGACATGGCCATGGAGGTTTTAGGCATGTCCAACAGGGTCAGCACGGCCATCAGGGCCAACAACAGTTTTAACAGGGCCAGTATGGCCAAGGTAAAGGTGGTAACGGTCATCAGGACCGTGGACAGCAAGGTTAGAGAGGGGGAAATGCCATAGGGAAATGATTCATATGTGGAGAGATTGGCCACAAACTCTAGGAGTCTCCTGAGAGGGTTAGGGCCCTGCAGTAGTAGCAGCAGGGTGCTCGACAGGAGCCCCATAGATCGATGTTTCCTGCCACCCTCCCAGCACCACCACAGATGCCAGCACTGCGACCTATTCCAACGGTCCTAGTTCAGCAGGGGTAACTCCAGTATGGTCGGGTTTATAACCTTCAGCAGGCCGTAGTCCCTTAGGATCCACCAGTGATTAAGGGTATGTTTTCTATTTAGGGGACTATGGGGCGTATTTTATTTGACACATGAGCCACACACTGTTTTATTGCCACGAGATTTGCACACGCTATGGGATTATTAGATATCGTGAAGAGCACTGTGTGACACCCTACCTAATTAAATACCGGGTGATCCGTCCTATATCGAATTAAAACAGATTTCTCATCTGGTTCAGTCTTAGCATCACTGTCGAAAACTTTTTAAAACATTACTAACCACCTAGTATTCAAAAAGCCGATGCCAAAATTTTAATCTTTTTATTTAACAATCAACAACAACATAACATTCTTACATAAATACATCCCATGTAATAGTAATATAAATCCATCCACAATATAAAAGACTGAAATGAAATAATACCGAATAAACCATCGAATACAAAATTAATTATAAAGTCCAACCTGAATAAAAGTCTGAATACAAGGTCTGACTATCGTAAATGAAATAACTGTGGACAAGATGACCGAACAAAATACTGCCCTGCACCCTACACTAGGAGTGAAGTAACTGAATCGCCTAAGTCCAAATCCTGCAAGCATCCACTAGTGTTGCAGCTACGCATCCCTAGAATAGATCATCCTGTTTGGCATCCCTGTAGCTACACACCTAAAATGTTTTAGAAAAAGGTTTTGCAAGTACGGGTCAGAGCCCAAGTAAAAATCATTTAAAAACATTTAGCAAGTACTTAAATAATAGTTTAAATGAACAGTTATTAGATACACATGTTAGGTTAGGAACACTCCTTTGAGTTCCTCATCTCTCATCTATAATGCGTACCTAACATTTGCTACTTAACCCCACCTAGTCAATTCTAGCCAATCTAACTAGGCAGCCAGTATCTAATAAACACAAATCAATCTAGCTCCTCTGTACCGCCCATACAGTACGCTATCGAATACCCTTAATAATTGACATCTCTCTTGTGTTATTATTAAACCCCAGTTACCCTTTCTATGTAGGTTATTGTTCAAGCTTTATCATTTAAGTTTATCTAATTAAGCTTTATTTTAGATATTCACTAACTATCTTCCTACTATTCACACATTAGTAGCTTCATAATCATATATATATATATATATATATATATATACCCTATCTAATCTCCTTACTAATTACTCTTTAGTAGATTAGTTGTTCTTTAGACACATACTATCTCGTCTCTCTACTAGCACACATAAGTAGATTATTCGTGTTGTATATATTTTACACACCATATATAATATAAGTGCACACTCTGCTATTATATTCCTGTATCACACATTAAGGGATATTGGTTCGTAATGTTACCCCGACCCCAATAGTTAATCCATATACATTGGTTCGGAATGTTACCTCGACCCCGATATTCAGATTAATTTTAGTTTAGATACGCACAACTAACTAGTTTGAAATCATAAGTTTGCTACCTATAACTCATAGCGTCCACCCGTATTTCCACGCAAATACATTTATTAAATATATATATCCATTTATCTTTAAGATGGGCAAGGCTTTTCAAATTTTAGGATTAAGTGTTCATGTACTTAAGTCAAATAATATTTCACTATCTTTCTCGTCCACTGATTTCACACAGTAAATAATTTCACAAGTATATATATATATTCACACTTTATAATATATATATATAACATGACACCTCCCAAACTCAGATGCGGTGCATACTGTAAAACATATTAAAGGTATATATATTTATCATCCATTATATATATACTAGTACGGTACCCCTAGGCACAGCTACGGTGCATGCATACTCAGCTATCATGTCCGGGTACATTTCTCGCTGTACAGGGGACTATTGGTTCGGCTTCTCTCACGAACCCTATATATAAAATCACACATATTGGAGGTGAACATAGTTCCAAGTCAATGGGCTACGCACATACCTACGCACCCATATGACCATCAACACTATCGTGCCACGGATAGCCTGTACCTAGGTTCTATGTTCTAGTAGTGAGAATCAAAATCCCCCCGAAGGCTCCTCAAGATATGATCGTCCACAACGCGCAACCTCCACTGAATAGCAAGCAACTTAGGTATGTCATACACACAATAAATAAAATTATAGATATTTTCTCCACATATATATCAATAATATCAATAGGGCATACGCACATCACATATCACAAGTCTCATACGTAGTATATTTATATCCCGAATATCCCACGTATTAATGTATTATTACTTTAATCATATTATAGGTATTCACTCCACCTATATATATATAACAACAATAGGTCGTACACATATCCCATATCACAAGCCTTATACGTAGTATATTTATATCCCGAATATTCTACGTATTCCATAATTTATAACTTCGTTTATTACCATACGTTCCCGAGTATTTCTCACCACTCAAAGGGTATCCTTTATTCCACATATAATATCATAAGGCAAACTCTCTACTCCCTACTGATCTAAGTCCTCGTTCCTCTCGAATTCTCATAACTCGGATTTTCCTTCAATTTAGATTTTTCCTCTCTATTAATCCAAATTAATTTAGCCCCTAAACTTCCCTCGTAGGTCACTCCTAAAACCCAAACTAGGCCTACTGGTGTTGCAATATAATTCTCTTATATTATAAATTAAATCCCACAAATGAATTCCGAATGATTTCCAAAGGTCCTAAATAAAAAGGAAATTATTGGTCAAAACTGGGCAACCGAATCGATTAGAAAATTTTCTGGCAGATTAACACCATGTAGTAAAATATCATTTACTCCCTCTAGAGAACTTTGATTGACCTGATTCAATGCTCATTTTAAATATAAGACACAGATCTTTCCATAAATGTATGTATCTCACTCTAATTCTAAGTACAATCGAAATGGCATGCGTTTAAAGTTACGTAAAAAATTCTGGCAGATTACTATGCTGGCAGATCAAACACCCTATAGTAAAACATCGATTGCTCCCTCTACAGAACTCCGATTAACGTGATTCAAAGATCATTAGAAATACAAGACATTTCCAGGAATGTATGTCTATCACTCTAATTCGAAGTACAAATAAAATGGCATACGTTTAAAGTTATATTAAGAATTCTGGCACATTTACATTTTGTGTTCATCAATTAAACCCTAAGTCATTCAAGATTCATGTTCTTCAATTAAGAACCCATCAAGATTCAATCTTAATCATCAAATATATTCTAATATCATTTTATCTTCACATAGAGATGAATTTCCAATGAAAAGTTTACACAAAAACATCAAAGATTCAACCCAAGAATCAAATTCTCCTTTAATTAACATAAAACCCTAATTTTCTCATGCTCATCAACTTTATAAATCAAGAACTCATATTTCTCTCTTATTAATCAGCCCAAACCCACTAATTTCATATTATCATCATTAAGGAATATCTCTACATGCATTCCTACTTTAGTTTATGAGTTAAACCCTCCCAAATTCATATAAAACTTCCAAAAACATGAAATCAAACCCTATCCCACATGGGTAATATAACATGATTGATATAAATTGTCATTTAAATAGTTGCCTATCAATAACAGGTCTGGAATTCATTAATGAGATAGTGTGGTGGTTCTCCCCTCTCTCCGTTCTCGATTCCATTGTGTTCGGGGCGAAAAACTGTGTAGGAAGCTTGGCTCTCCCCTCCTCTTCCTATCCTATGGCTTCTATCCCTTTTGATTTGTGTTAACCCTATCCTCTCTCTCTAATGGGCAGATATACACTTACAATTTTCGGAGTTTTCTTAATCCCAAACTCTCGAATGATCGAAATGCCCTTAAACGGTGCCGGGATGGTCCAAAATCGTCCAGGGACCCAAACTATACACCCGAGTACACTTTTTCGACTATTTAGACCCTTTCGGAACCAACCGTGACCTCAAAATCACCATCCGAGTAACTTTATAAAATTCTCTTATTTTACCTCTAAATATGCCACGTGTGAAATTTATCTTAGACTGAATTAATTAAATTTGAATCATCGAATTAAATAATTTCTCCTTATTAAATAAATTCTTATGTCATCAATTTAATTAATTTCCATTTTCTCCAAAAATACGGGGGGTTACACACTGTTACTTGTGTATATTCGCTGTTGAGTAGAGGTTCTATGATTTCCTTTATATGTAGAGGCGTGTGTGTAGAGATTGGGAGATTTACTTGACCTGCTGACATGCTAGTATTAGATATGTTCGAGTATGATGCGATTATCGATATGGATTGGATGGTTACGTATATAGCCATGATCGATTGTTTTAGTAGGAGTATTATTTTTGCTATACACGGTCAGGAGATGTTCCTAGTGGCGATGCCTCGTCCTGAGGGAGGATCATCCACTCACTTGTACTACATAGAGGAGGAGACCTCTAAGGAGGTGGTGATACCACTTGATTCGATTCCAATTATGAGTGAGTTCACTGATGTGTTCCAGGATATTCCGGGATTACCTCCTAGTAGAGAGATAGATTTTATTATGGATTTGGCACCGGGCACTCGGCCAATAGACCGTACACCTTACCATATGGCTCCAACGGAGATGAGGGAGCTACGGGATCAGATAAAGAAGCTGTTGGGTCAGGGGTTTATTCGTAGGAGTACTTCGCTATGGGGTTCTCTCGTGCTGTTTATTAAGAACAGGGATGGATCTTTGAGGTTATGTGTCAATTACCAGGAGTTGAATAAAGTCACGATACAGAATAAGTATCCGTTGCCCCGAATCAATGAATTATTCGACCAGTTGATAGGGGCTTCCTTCTTCTCAAAGATTGACTTGAGATCGGGATACCATCAGTTGTGTATAAGGGAGCAGGATGTCTCGAAGACTGCCTTCTTGATGAGATATGGTTCCTATGAGTTCAAGGTTATGCTTTTTGGCCTGTTCAACACCTCAGCCGTGTTTATGGACTTGATGAATAGGGTGTTGAGATATTTACTGGACCAGTTCATCATTATCTTCATTGATGACATTCTTTTTTACTCCCAGATCGAGGAGGAGAATGCCGAGTACTTAAGGCATGTTTTGCACACCCTGCGTCAGCACAAACTGTATGCAAAATATGAGAAATGCGAGTTTTGGCTGAAGGAAGTTCAGTTTTTGGGGCACATCATTTCTGACAGGGGGATATCTATTGATCCGGGGAAGGTATCAGCGGTGAGAGAGTGGGGATAACCCACGACACTGACGGAGATAAGTAGTTTTTTGGGCCTAGCAGGATACTACAGGAGGTTTATTCGGGGATTCTAAAAAATAGCGGGTCCATTGACACATCTGACTCGCAAAAGAGTACCATTTATTTGGAGTGATGCCTGTCAGTTATCTTTTGATGAGTTGAAGGACAAGCTGACCTTAGCACCAGTGTTAGCATTACCCAGGCCGGGAGTGGAGTATCTAGTCTACACTGATACATCCTTACTAGGACTTGGGGGTGTACTGCAGCAGGAGAGTCAGGTGATAGCTTATGCTTCCCGTAAGCTTAAGCCTTACGAGAAAAATTACCCCACCCATGACTTGGAGTTAGTGGCAGTCATATTTGCACATCGAATTTTGAGACACTATCTCCTTGGGGGAGAAATTTCGCTTATTTACAGACCACAAGTCCCTATAGTACCCCTTCACACAGAAGGAGCTGAATATGCGTCAATGTCGGTGGCTCGAGTTTGTGAAGGATTATTAGTTCGATATCCAATACCACCTAGGGAAGGCTAATGTGGTAGCAGGTGCGTTGAGCCGTAGGCCAGTAGGTAAGGTGGACGAGGTGTGGAAAGCGAAGTGGAAGGAGTTGGGACACCAGGACACAGTGGCACGATTATTCATGTCTGTGATGACAGTTACGCCCCATATCATTACGAGAGTAGTACAGGCTCAGGAAGCAGACCCATTCTATTAAGAGCAGATATTATGATTACTAGCATAGGGGGTCGAGTCTTATACTGTTGGTTCAGACGGGGGCTTACGTAAGCACCAAATCTGCCCATTTGTCAAGGTCATTGACCTTGACAAATTCACCTTGTCAAGGTCAATGACCGTGACATTTCGAGGCGAGACAACTTGTGCCACGAGGTGATGACAGTGTCGCACAGTTTGCGATTCGCGGTACATCCCGATGGGGATAAGATGTACCAGGATATGAGGCGACAGTACTGGTGGAGTAGGATGAAGAGGGATATTACCGAGTTCATTTCGGAATGTGCCACTTGTCAGCTGGTAAAGTTGGACCATCATAGACTGACAAGACTTTTACAGCCATTAGAGGTTCCAATGTGGAAATGGGAGAGCATTTCCATAGAATTCATCACGGGATTACCTACATCGCAGAGGGGTCATGATTTCATATGGGTGATTGTGGATCAGTTGACCAAGGTTGCTCACTTTCTTCCAGCTCGGACAAACTACACTATGGGAAAGTACGCCCAGATCATCATAGTTGAGATAGTGAGACTCCATGGGGTGCCTCTCAATATCGTGTCTGACAGGGTCAAGATATTTGTGTCACGATTTTGGGAAAGTTTCCAGAAAGCTATGGGTAGGAGTTGCGCTTGAGTACATCCCACCACCCGTAGATAGATGGGCAGACCGAGTGGAAGAATCAGATGTTAGAGGACATGTTGCGTATGTGCATCCTCAATTTTGGCAGAGGCTAGGAGTAGTATCTCCCACTGGTGGAGTTTGCTTATAATAGCTCCTACTAGTTTACTATCGGTATGGCTCCATTTGAGGCGTTGTACGGTAGGCCTTCTCGTTCCCCAACATGTTGGTTAGAGGTAGGGGACAACAAGCTATTTGGGCGGGAGGTAATTCAGGATACTTCGACAAGGATAGAGATGATACGGAGCCGTATTCGGGTTGCTCAAGACTGACATAAGAGTTACGCCAATGCCAAGAGGTTCTTTCGAGAGTTTAATACGGGGGAACAAGTGCTGCTCCGAGTGTCTCTTATGAAGGGGATTATGCGTTTTGGGAAGAAGGGGAGGTGGGCGCCTAGATATGTGGGGCCATTCCCTATTATCGATCGGATTGGGCTAGTTGCGTATAAACTTGGGCTACCGGAGCACTTGGACATGATCCATGACGTGTTCCATATTTCCTCACTGAGGAGATACTTTCGAGTTGATTTCTCCCATACTCACATTTCTTTAGAGGAGATTAATCTGCAGCCTGATAGTTACTACGAGGAGGGGCCGGTTGCTATCCTAGGCCGTAGCGAGAGGAAATTGAGGTCGAAGATAGTACCGCAGTGCGTGTTCAATGGCGACATCATAATGCCGATGAGTCTACCTGGGAGTATGAGGATGAAATGCGCGAATGTTATCCAGAGTTATTATTTCCAGGTATATTTTTATTTTCAAATTTTGGGACGAAATTCTGTTATTAGGGGGAAGTATGTAATAACCCGTATTTTTATGGATTTTATTTATTGGGATTAATTGAATTAAATGGGATAATTAATTATAAATTAATCATGATTTAAATACTAGCGAGACAAGGGTTAGTATTTGATTATGATAATAATGTTGAATATTACTGAGTGAATATGGTAGTATATGATTAATGAATTTATTAATATTGTCGCGAGTTATAAATACGACAATTTTAGAAATAAAGTTGGGAAGCCCGTGTTAGTCGTGTCAGGAACCAATTTAATGAATTTAAAAGTAAATGATTTTTATATCATCCGTATGGTCATTTTGAGTTTGTCAACTTGTTAGAAAGGGTTGAGATAGTTAGAAAACACTAACCGGGGGTTTAGTTTGGGTCCCGGGGCATTTTAGGCCCGACCGACAACTCGAGAGGGTATTTTAGTCATTTTGACTTTTTGAGGAATAATAACCCACGAATTTTAGACATATTATATCAGCCAACACTTGAGTCCTTTAGGGTTTCACAACCAAAAATCATAAAAGACCATTAGAGAGGAAGGGAAGGAAGTTTCCCAAAGCAGAACCACCACTTAGAGACTTTTGCACCACCGGATAGATCGGAAAGAGAGGATCACTCTCATACCGTCTTCTTCAAAGGATCATAATCTCTAATTCATGGCAAGTGATTTATCTGGAAATGTTTTAAGGCATATATTTTACATGATAGCTTAGATTTGAAGACAAATTATGAAGAAACTGTAATAATATGAAATTGGAGACTAAATTATTGAACTTGGATAGGTTTGCATGTAGAGGATCTTCTGGAATTATTAAGTGAATGAATTTACAAATTAAGAGTTAGGAAATCACAAAATAAAATTGAGATTTATGATGATTTTTGAAGAGATATGGAAGAATTAGGGTTGTAGTATTATTCATGACTTTTGATCCAAGAAATCGATATTCTGTGATGTTTTGATGAATCTTGAACGTTAAAACTAGTGTAGTTAGGTTGGTTTAATGTTTAGTATACTCATTTGGGAGTTTAGGACATTGTAATGGAGAATTGGAGGTGTAAAAATGGTAGAAACCGTAACTGTTAAAGAAATTCTGGGCAGATAACTACTTGATCGATCGATCGACCCATTTCTTCGATCAATCGACCCCTCTGGAAATAATTGAGTAACTTCCAACCTTTAGAACTCTTTAGTGATGATTGAGTGAACATATTTGTACTTAGGGAAGACCAGTGGGGTTGTATTTGAAATTCAAAAAATATTAGATTTAATTGAGGTTAAGTGGTAAACTTATGAATATCTGACTAGTGAGATACGATTGGAAGTTATGAGAACCTGAATATATTTTACCCCAACTATAACTTAAGGTTAAATACTGAAAAGGGGAAACTGTAATTACTGAGATAACCTTAGAGACTAGCGGGAGACTTAGTAACCTTTTTGGGATAGGGTATGTACTCGGAACTATACGACGAGAATTATCGTGCTAAACCTATTGTGTAGAATAAATGGGATGATATTATTATATGTGTGATACTTACGATATAGGGCTGGAATATACCTATACTAATATGATGATTACCTAAGTTGTGTGCATACTTAGTATATGGATGATTATGTTTTTGACATACCTACCATACTTGCTATCACGGGAGGTCGATTTTTGAGAAAGGACCATCTAATCTTTGTGTGCCTTCGGGGGGATTCAGATTTGTACCTTAAGGACATAGGGATGTGAATGAATTATTTGTGAGTTGATAAGTCAGCTGACCATGGGAGCGTAGGTATGTGCGTGACCCATGGGTATGTGAACTATGTTCTCCTCCAATATGTGTGATTTGTGTTGAGACGGTTCCCGAGTGATTCGAAACATGTGATCCTTATGTACGTGATGTACCGAGATTCGATAGCAGAGTATGCGTGCACCGCAGCTTAGCCTAGGGGTTCCATATGTGTTTATATGTAATGAGAGTGACTTATATATGTACTTGTGATTGATTCCCGATTACTTAGTAGATGCGAACGGCTAAGAGATTTAAATGGGTTAAGAATAATGTGAACTTAACTAATACTTGAGCTAAGTAATTTGATTAATGAATGTGTGAGTTATGAATATAAATTATTTGAATAATACGGGTGGCATCTAAAGTATGAACCATCTGTATGGGGGCAGAATAGACTAGTCAGGCAACGGTATAAGTAGGTGGAATTTAGAAGATGCGTTAGGCGTGCACAATAATTAATGGGTGAGAATATGAAGTGTGGGCACGTGACTAACATGTTTCATATATGTGTTTAATATTATAATTTAAACACTTACTGTTTTTAAAATATTTTCACCTCGGGCTCTGTCCCGTTTGCTTTCAAATCTATTTCTTTTTTTGTAAAAACCTTTTAGGTGCCCAACCACAGGGATGCCAAGCTTAGGAGTTCCATTCCATTGACATACTGTAGCTACCTGTGGAAGTTACATGATCTCGTCACTAGATGCCTCCACATCCATCCTTATTTCTTTTGGGAGTAATCTATTCCAGTTAGGCCCTGTTTCCCATTCTATTAAGTGACAGCTGTTTTAGACTTTCATTTTATTTCAGTCCTAGGATTTTTTTATTCAGACTATTGTACTTGGTTTATTTACATTGCTACTATTATTGGAGTGATTACTCCAGATATCAGTTATTTCATTTTGTTGACTACCTTATGAGATTGTTCATGTGATGGTTGGATGATAATTTAAATTATTTTGTTGATGGTTAATTTAAACATTAAAATTTGACACTTCACTATTTTAAAATATTAGGTGGTTAGTAATTAATTAAATGTTTTCGATAGTGATGCTATGAACTGAACCAACTTGACATTTTGCATTAATTTAAGTAAAGGAGCAACTACCCATTATTTAATTAGTCGGGGTGTCACAGGGGCTCATCACGATCAACCCCCTCCAAAAGATGTTAAAGCCAAAGCTTAAAGATCACAAAAATGAAGTTTGGATGGGGAGGCCCACCATGAGGATCTCCCCGTCCCAAAATACTCAAAGATATAACTGAAAAGGAGTTTGGGCAAGGAAGCCCACCACGAGGAGATCCTAGTCCCTAAAAGCAAAAGTTCAAATAACTTAAAAATAAAGTTTGGGCGAGAAGACCATCCATAAGGAGATCTTTTCCCCAAAAATTCTCATTAAACATAGAAATAAAGTTTGGGAGAGGAGACCCATCATGAGAAGCTATTCGTCCCTGAATGCTCAAAGATTACAGAAACAATGTTTAGGCGAGGAGTCCCTCCATGAGGATATCCTCATCCCATAAAGTCCAAAGGTCACAGGAACGAAGTTGCATACTATGGGTTCATCATAAGGAGCCCCTCGTCCTCAAAGCCTAGAGCACATAGGAAATGAATTGAAATGAGGAGGACCTTGGTGAGTAGCTCCTTGTCCTACAGTCAAGCCACAGAAAAAGGCCAAGTCAAGGGGACTCATTGCGAGCAACCTCCTCTTCCCCAGTTAACATGTCTTAGAAATGAAAGAAGGGTGAAGAGGCTTACTCAAAATGATCCCTTTACTCCCAAAAATAGTTACTTAAAAGAACTAGTGGTCCAGGAGGTCTACCTAGAGTGACCTCCTCCCCAAGACCTATTACTCATAAATATATTAAAAGTATTGATATTTTACTTTCTTGTACAGGTAGCCTAGTTGAGCAATCAGGGCTCAAAAAGGCAAGTTGGGATCTTTTGGGAGTTTTGGCTTGGCAGTTGAGGAATAAGGATTGTTGAGAAAGCTCAACTACTTAGCACTTTAAGATTGAAAGAATACTAACAGAAAGACCTTAGGGGTCACCCAGTCCTTGCACAATCACACCCAATCATAACCAAAGTAAGCAACCAAGAGGTTTCTTGCAAGAAATGAACAGTTTATAAAATGATTTTAGATAGAGGGGGTCCTCAAGTCCCCACTTAAGTTTCAAAGATTTTAGAGGAGGTGGTCTTTGAGACCCCCCTCAAGTTTACAAATATTTTAGAGGAGGTGGTGCTTGAGACCCCTTTTAAGTTTACAAAGATTTTAGAGGAGGTGGTACTTGAGACCGCTCTCAAGTTTACAAAGTTTATACAACAAGTTACCATTTCAAAAGATATTTACCAAATCAATTATTTTGTCATTTAGCGCAAATATATTTGCTTTTTGACTTTGGTTCACACCAAGTGTCGTCTGTTGCTACAGACCTAGTAGGGACAAAAGGTACGTTACAGACCTTATCCCTATAAGTTTTCCCTTTTGATTTTGGCACCAAAAAGGCCCAAACTAGCCCCAGGTTCACCTATAAATAGGAGCCTTTGGTATGGTCAAGACAATAATCAGAACTTAAGTCATATCGTTACTCTGTCAAAATCACATCAGATACCTAATGTTCTCTCCCTGCTCTGTCTTTAAGTGTTAAGTGCCTTATTCCTTCGCTCCACACAGACATCCATCATTCTCAACAGTTCATATTGAGAAAAGTTACTATTATTGTTGTGAAGTTAATCTTCTTACTGGGAGTAGTTCTTACTTTGGTTCCATTTTTAACAAATGAGAAGGTTATACCAAGTGCTTCTCTAGAATTCATAAAAACCTTGAAGGCAGGGTCCATTGGAGTGGGTCACACCTCACCCGTTTTAGTATATTACCAGAACCCAATCATACTACCCTCCTACGTTTGGCCTATATGAGCTACTTACACTCTCCATGATTTCAAACTATCCGGTCAACTCTTGTGAATTAGACACATAAACCTGAAATTCAAAAATTCAAAGTAGATAGTTTTAATTTCAGTATTAAGAAAATTGAGCTTATGTATTTCACAATTACTGATTGTTATATCACTATGTGATAATGTAGAACTCATATTTCAATTACAAACTGATTTGTACAGTTCAAGTTTATTTTATATATAGATTCTCTTGATATTTTAGTTATCCCTAAACCCAATAAATCTTTACAGCTTACGAATTTAGTAAAAGCCATTGGAATCTTTTTTACCCTTAAGTGTGCTATAGCCCTGCAACCTACTACACTAATTGCATAGTACCCTATAATTTATGACCATTATCAGTGAAAACCCTTATAGCATACCTTACGATTCAGGGATTAGACCCCGGTATACCATGACTGTTCTAATTGGCCTGTAGGACTTAGATGTTGAGTTCCTAAGTTTTTATTTACTACATATATATGAGTGCCACTTTAGCTAAGTGTGCTAAGCCTTTATTATGATTATTATTCCCCTATAATTTAGGATTGCCTGTCCTAGTGTATGATATGCTTTGGATGATATTGTAATGATATGTCTACACAATTGAAGCTCCTATAATCGATAATTTATGAATTATCTTGTTATAGACTGAACCCTTATCTTGGTGAATGGATACACAACTTATCTGGGTATACTCCACCATATTATTCATTTACATATCATTAGATGCTGGTATACCCCTGACAGTACTATAATGTTTCAACTTGTCTCCAGATTTTATGGTATCAATATTAAATCCTACCACTCTCTAATAATACACTTCTCCCATACCTTGTATAAAAATAGAACATTATTTACTTGGCACGTCTGCTTAATTTTTTTCCTTCCAGATGGACGACGAACCTGAAGAAGATGATCTACCTCCCCCACATTTGAACTTTTATTCTATATTACCTTAAAAAATCTTTTCGGTTACGGGAGTTATACACGGAGTCATTAAAGATGGGGATATGAGCGATGAAGAAGAAGAAGATGGGGAGGAGAGTGAGATTCGAGTCGCCTTTCGGGAGTTATACACGGAGTCATTAAAGATAAAAACATCCAACTTGCATTTAGAAGCTAAGGTGAAGGAACATGCCATTGGGAATGATAATGGTGAATTGATTGAGGATCTTAGGGCTCGTGAGAGGACTTTTAAGGAAAAGCTCGAGTACGTTGAGGTAGAGAGATATAGTCTTCTTGGTTTAATGGAGGCTTTGAGAAAGGATCTTCTTGAGTTTAAAGAGTCTAGATATTTGCTCGAGTCTAGGATTGTGGAGTTAGAAGAAAAGTTGGGAGACTCGAGTAATGTCAAATTTGATTTGGAGTCTAGGTTAGAGAGGTCGAATAAAATGTTAGGTACTTTCTGAATCAAAGATGACAAGTGAGGTATTGTCTTTGATGATATAGATACTCCCACTGATAAAGACAAGACCATGCTTTTGAGATAGCCAACCAAAGTTAGGGACGTTAGAAAATGTCAATCTAAAGGTAACATTCCTCGTGTCTTCACTTGTACACACTGTGGTAGCAAAGGTAACCTTAGGAGTTTATGTTCTGATCTTAGAAAGGTCCTAGGAAAATTAAGACTAGTGTCACCAAGGTTCCCCAAGACCAAGTTTGTCACGTTACACCTATGTGGGTTAGGAGATCCGATCTGGAGCACTAAATCTTAGGCTTATTGAATCTCATTAGCTTTCACATGATTCATACCATATTATATCTTATAAGTGAGTGTTATTGCATGTTTTTCATACACTAGTGTTGTGCTTTATGCTATATGTTATTATTAGTGTTATGACGTGTTTATCTTTTGTATTTTGATTTTCCTTTTTTAAGGTCTCAATAAGAAAAATACAAAAAAGATTTTATTTGTCTTTTGAGTTTTTTTTTTTAAAAAATTGGCATCATTTTGAAAAAAGATTTAAACACTTATTTTTTTTTTTTTAATTTTTGTGTATTTTCGTTTTACACATATTATGTGGCATATCAGAGTGTTTGAATCCCATTCATTCCATGTATCCACGTGACTAGGACATTTGATTTTGATTTTCAATACTTTGGATTGTTTTTAATCATGTTTACATAAAGTCACTTAAAATTGATTTGCATAATGGATTCACTTTATATATGCCTCCGCACACACTTTATATGAGCTCTTTTGGATTTTAACTTCATATATCACATGAGCTAAGTGAGGTGTTCTCCTAAAAATCTTATCATATACATGAAATTTTTTAACTAAGGGGAATTTGTGCATGTAAAAACATTGCCCGTGAGTTTTTTTATATTTGTGAAAAATACGAGTGTGCACGGGAAAGGCCTACAAAAAAGAGAAATATCCTTTGCGTGAAAGGCCACCGTTGTCTAGAGACTAAAAGATTGAGAGGTAATAAAAATAGAAAAATTTCCAAGGCCAAATTTTTTACATTAATAATTCAAAAATTAGATATCTTCAAAAGAAAAAGAGGGATGAAAAATTAGATAATTGTTTTAAGGTGTTTAGTTGAAGATCAATGAGTTTGCATAACCAGTCCTAGTTAAGCTTAATTGTTTTGACGCTATTGGTTCGAGAATCATCAAAATTTCTATGCAAGTGTTATGTATTTTTGATTTCTGTTTTTGACACGTGAGGCTGAATCGAATGATGATAAATTGTTGCAGTCAAATAGATCTTCTTGAACATTTTCGAATGATTGGGTAATTTTTTCTTGTTTCTAATTCACGTCCCTTCACTCCATTACGCCATATTTAGACTCATTGATACTATGAAAGTGTGTAAATCTATGTGTTTGTGTCTTTTTTAATCGTTTATAACCATATATAGATGTGCTTCTTTGGTATATGTGTGGTTATATATATCTGTGATATGCTTTCTGTTTTGAGTCTTTGCGTTTTCATCTAATCCATGTTTGCCTTATGCTTAATCCTTGATTTAAGTTGGCGTGTGTTATGATTATATTGCTATATTATACTTAAATTCTTGCATCAAAGTTGATATCATTTGTTTATAATTTGGATTATTTCTACTTGTGTTGTCGAACTTCTTGTCGTTGTGCGACATGCATTAAACCACTGCATGATATATTTATTTTTCCTTAATGATTACCTATGCTTCACTTAGGGGGATATTTGGTTTTATTGGGGGGAATTTTTGCTATTATTATGCACCTTATTCTTTGTCTATTCTTGAACAAAAAGGGGGAGAAATGGTATCTAACTCTTTTCATGTGGGGGAGATCTTTATCTTAGAGGGAGACATCTTTTCTTAGGTAGATATGGTTAGATAAAGGGGGAGGATGCTTTCATATGAACTTTATATATTGTTATATTTTATTTGCATTTTGAGGTTTGTTTAAATGTGTTGGTTAATAGTGATGCGATAAAGGTTTACACAAGGGCAAAGCTACGCAAGTTTGTGTCGATTAAGCGTTTGTAACTTTTTTCCTTTTGGGGTTGGGAATTTAGTCTTAGTAAGCTTGACGACCTAGTACTTTTTTAGTTTTTGAATTTAGTCTTAGTAACCATCTATAAGGGAAAATTTTCGAATCGAGTAAATTTGTATGTATTGGATTTATTTTATGTTTGGATAAAACTTGTTTGTGTCATAGGTTAGGACTTTAATTATTTGTCCTTCAAGCCTATGATGTGTTATTGAAGATCATAGCGGTCAAAGATAAAGTATTCATAATTTTCCGAGCCGAGTTTCATCTTCAAAATACGAGGGATCTCAATGAAGGTATGAATACATATATGTATTTGATACCTAGATTTTGTTTTGGGTGTTAGGCGTTTATAAAATTATTTTAAAATTATGTTATTCCTTTTTATATTTTTTGGAAGAAAACTAATTTTTGACTTCGTTAGAACTTGAGAAGTCATTCGAACGAGTATAGGTACCTCATTATATCCTCTCCAAATAAAACTTTGAACGAGATGTTTTTTACGCTTCGCTGGAATCTCATTGGAAATGTCATTTGAATGGTGTTCGAATGAGATGCTATACTGCGTTCGAATGAGGTTCGAATTCGTTCGAACGAGTACACAATTTTTTTTTGTAGAATTTAAGTTTTTCCAAATAACTTTTGATCCTTATCTCCTTTTTAACAACCTCCTATAAATAGGTATGCAGAGCTATATATTTCAGTGAGACTTTTCCAATCCTTTTTAGTTCCTAAACTTGTTTAAAAAGCTCTCTATGTTCATGTGTTTGTTTTGTGATAAAGTTTTCAAAACCAAAACCCTAGTTTACACCAAAGTTTGAGATCCAAGAATCCAGCATCTATATGTCTACTTGATATCTATTTTGTGTTGAATCATACTGATTTGCTTTTCATACTGTGAGCATTTTGAGCGGTGGGGACTGTGTTTGTGTTGAGCGATGATTGGAGTGGTCACGAGACAAGTAAGATTAGTGGGTATGCAACTGGGTTATGTGGCTATTAAAAGGCATCCAATAGTGGCTACGAAGAAGGTTACAAGGAACGAGGAAGCACATCAAGGCTTGAAGATGTCGAGTGTGTGAGTAAGTGTAAATTGTTCTTGTAAATAAACCTATATCATAGTGGAGTGCGTGGTTGGCCGTCCGAGGCTTTTTCCATTGTGGGTTTTCCTTGTACATAGCCATGTTCTGTTTTGCTTATTTTATTCTAGATTATTCTCACCTAGATGCATGCTTAGGTCAAGACTAAAATTGGTAAAAATCTTTCACATAATACTTTATTTTTTAGTCGGCGCTACATTTATTAAAAGTTAAGAAAATTAAAAATTGGTGGTATTTCTTTAAAAACCCCTGGATGCACTAACTTTCTCAAGTACAACACATTTTATGTGGCATATTATTGTGTTTGAATCCCATTTGTTCCATGTTTTCCATGTGGCTAGAATATTAAATTATGGTTTGAAATGCCTTGGATTATTTCGTAATCATTATTGCATGGAGTTGTTTGAATTTGGTTTGAGTAATAGCTTCATCTTTGCACATGCCTTCGCACACACTTGCACGAGATCTTTTGGATTTTAACTACTTATGTTGCATGAGATAAGTGAGGATTTATCCTATCAATCTTTTCATATACATATCTATATATTTTGGGTATTTGTGCATGTAAGAACCATTGCGGTTAGTTTTCTCCTAGGTTTGAAAAAATAAGAGTGTGCAATGGAAAAAGGTGTATAAATAAAGTAAATGTCTTTCGTATGAAAGTCCATCATTGACAAGAGCCTTATAAAAGAAAAGAAAATAAAATGTTTACCAAAGCCAATTTATAATATTGATCATAAAAAAATCATATCTTCAAAAGAGAGAAAATATTGAATATATTTATTCTTTGAGGGTGTTATAAATTGAAGATACGTGGGTTTTCACAATGAGTCATAGTTAATCATTAATGGTTGACGCTATTGATTTGTGAATCATCAATATTTTCTAGGCTAGTGTGCAAGTTGCACGTTTGTCTAATATGAGATCAGATTATTTGTCTCATGAGGCTAAATCTAAGTTTTATAAGTTAATTCAATAAAAAAGAACTCCTTGGACTATCTTTAGTGTTTAGGACATATTTATTTTGTTTTCTTGTTCACGCCCCTTCACTCTGTCCCACATTTGGTTTAGACACATGCCATACGAGTGTGGAAAGCTTTGTTTTTGTGTCTTTTATGGTGTTTATACCTATATATGCATGTCCATTCTTGATATATGTGTGTTTATATATACTACACCATATACCGAGAATAGCCATGATTTTGGACTGTGACAAAGGCCAGGGATCACGATTTATGATCGTGGCCATTTTGAGGGAAACCAATATGGGGGTCACGATCCGAAACTATGACCATAGAATGTAGTCACAGTTCCTTTTGTGACATCAATATTAGGGGATTAGTCATGGTTGTGGACCGTGACCCAATCCATGACAGTGCTCTGTTGTCTTTTATTAACCACGGTCCTCAATCGTGACCATCTTTGGTGAAATTTTGTTTTTGGTCACAGTTTGCAACTGTGACCCTCAACGGTGAACAAAATGGTCATGGTTTTCAACTGAAGCTCACTATAACTTATGGCCTCACCTTTTAAGGTAAACAAATATCTCGAGGTCTATCTCCTAGAATACCTATCCGACTAAAAATCTGAGTCTCTGTACCTAATTGGTACGAGACGATCCGCTGAGTAAACTAGCATATAATCTTTAGTCCTTTTACGATACTTGATAATGTGCTTTACAATGATCCAATGCTCTTCACCTTGGTTAGACTTGAATCTGCTGACCATGCCAATGACATAATAAATATCCAGTCTTGTACACACGATAACATATATGAGGTTTCCCATCGCTGAAGCATAAGGTATATTCATCATCCACTCCATCTGATCAGGTGTCTTTGGACACTAATCCTAAAATAAAGAAATTTCATGCCTAAAACGGAGAAAATATTTCTTGGAATAATTCATGATAAGCCTTATGAGCTCATTATCGATACAAGTGGCTTGTGATAATCCCAACATCCTATTTTTCTGATCACGCAAAATCTTAATACCAAGGATATGACTGGCTTCTTTGAAGTCCTTCATATCGTACTAACTCGATAACCACATTCTTATACTAAGCAATACACCCATATAATTCTTGATTATGAGAATATCATCCACGTAAAGTATAGAAATACCACCATGTTATATTTATGCTTCTTATACACACAAGTTTCATCCAAACATTGATCAAAACTAAAAGATCTGAATGCTAAACCAAATCATATGTTCCAAGACCTTGATGCTTACTTAAGTCCATAAATGGATCTCTTAAGATTGAACACCATATTTTCTTATCCTTTTGCTATGAATACATTGGTTGAATCAAATAGATGCACTCATAAAGATTACCGTTCAATAATGTTGTCTTGATGTCTATTTAACAAATCTCAAAATCGAGATGAGCCATAATGGATAAGAGAAATACGGATAGACTTTATCATGGCTACCAACGAAAAGGTTTCCTCATAATTGATCCCCTATTTATGAGTGAACCCTTTAGCTATATGCCTTGCCTTGAAGGTTTCCACCTTTCCATCCACCCCTCTCTTCTTCCTGTGGGTCCACTTGTAACCAATAGGTTTTATCCCACCCGAAAAGTTTATAAGTTTCCATACTTGATTCAAATACATCGAATCCATCCTAGTGTTCATAGACTTTAGCCATAGCTCAAAATCCTTATCATGGAGTGCGTTGTCATATTTATCGAGATCTGGTTCATGTTCCCCTAGGACTTCATCGAAGTGTTCACCCATATACTCTAACTTATCAGGATGATGCCTGATTCATCCTCTATAAAGTATAAGTGACACTAGTATCCTGATCATCGGTAGTACTCCCATCGCCGCTAGGCATTGTACGATCGATATTAGGTTATATTTCATCCCGTATGGGTGGTCCCTAAATAGTTACTTAGTTGTGTCCTCTTAGCTCTTAGAAGATGATCTTGCTCTAGGGCTTATGATCAATCATATAATCTTCTCTAGGTACTGAGAATATGTGCAAACAAATTCCGTAGGGTACTTAGGTTCATAAAATTGACCTCCCATGGTTTATTTAGGATAACCCACAAAGAGACATACATTATTCCTTGATTCTAACTTCCATGTCTCCTTCCGTGGTACGTGTGCTAGGCAACTCCAAACACGAACATGTTCTAGACTAGGTTTGTACTAAATCCACAATTATATAGGAATTATTGAGAATGATTTAGAAATAAATAAGTTTAATAAATATGTAGTCGTCTTTAGTGCAAAACCCCAAAAGGAATTCGAAATATTCGAATAGCTCATCATAAATCAAACCATATCCGAAAGAGTCATGTTCCAACTTTTCGCTACACCATTTTGCTGTGGAGTGCTTGATATAGATAATTGGGATGGAATCCCAATTTCTAATAAGTATTCCCTAAACTCTCCCAAAAGATACTCACCTCTATGATTAGGTCTTAGGGTTAGGATTGATTTACCATGTCTATGCCAAACCTTAACCTTATACACTTTGAACTTATCAAAGGCTTCAAGCTTATGGTGCAAAAAGTAAACATATCCAAACCTCGAGTAATCATCGATGAAAGTGATAAAATACTTGTAGCCACCTCTTGTCCGGATAGTCATAGGCCCACACAAATTATAATGAATGAGTTTTAACACATCTTTAACTTTATAGCCCTTGGTTATTAATTACCTCTTAGTTATCTTACCTTCTAAGAAGAATTCACAAATTGAAAGTGCCTCCACTTCCAATAAACTTAAATGTCCATTTGAGACTAGTCTTTATATCCTTTTCAGATTGATATGACCTAAGCATAAGTGCCAAATATACATTTGGTTAAACTTAAAAGGTTCTTTTCCCCTAAATGATTTATATTTAATCTATTCATTTAAGTATTAAGCAGTAGTGGTAATAACAATATTATAATATAAAGATCATTTTCCAATGTACAGTAGCATATAAGATTTTTACCATTTTTGATAAAGCACCTTTATTAAAACAAACCAAATATCCCTTCATCACAAGCTTAGAAACTTAAATAAAATTTCTTCCAATTTTAGGAACATAAAACAATCTACTAATATTAACTTAATGTCTTCACCAAAATTTAAAAATAAATTTCCTCCTCCTCCTCCTCCTACTACTGTGGCCATCCCTTCCCTTGGAGAGGGTAGAGAAGGTTTTGCGTTCTTTTTCTAGGAGCGATTCGGCCATCGTCGATGTGGGGTGATATAAAGAGATGGAGTCGCCAACCTATTTTGCACAAAACAGGCAAAAGAACATGTTGTCGCCTCGAGAGAGCGACATCAAAGACAAACTAATGCTTACGAAACCAATATCTCAGAGGTTCAGGGTCTAATTTACGGAATGTGAAGGTTTTAGGCACCCATCCCTCCCTTTCGGTCTCTCATGGGCTTGTGTTACTATTTTCCTTAGTTTATCCGTGACCCGTGTGCGCGTGTTTATATAAATGGAGATTGAAACCGCTCGACTCATATCATGGAAAAGATATATGAGGTCATCCAAAGGAATATTCCCAAAATAATAATAGAAAGTATGATGTGCACGATTATCGAGATATTGATCATTATAATGAAATGATACTATTCGTTAGATGGAACGCAAATATGAATCAAAAGTACGATGCACAAAGTAATATATAAATAAAAAGATTGAAAACATGAAGATAGGAAAATTGGGAAATTAAAAAATTAAAAAATTAAAAAATTAGAAAATTGGACTCGAGTCTCGGGTTTTATCCTAAAATGCATACTTAGCCTATAAAGGAATCAAAGTCCAAATAGTTCACATGCGGCATAAGTGTGGGGTTTATCCCTCAGATTAAAATGGGAGTTTATTATATGTGTGTGTATGGAAAATGTATATTCAGTTTTGAGAAATTGTGATGGATAATCCCATTGGAATTTATATAGAAAATAAAGTATCTACAATATAACTTATAAAGGATGAGATATTAACGTGTATGATCTAAAGTAAAAGCTAGATTAAGAGTTTATATAACTAATGCGAAAATAAATAGATTTAGAGATAGAAAAGGATATTTGGACATTCTTTGGAGAATTGAGGCTTGATCTTGATCCATGATGAGGTACCTTGAATGTTGGATAAGAGAGAAGGATGTTTTACTAAATTAGGTATGAAAATGATGGGAATGATATATAGAAAGGAATTTCACACAAGGAAACTTCACTGATTGCAAGAGAATATTGTTGAGATCACTGATATTGATGGATCTGAGGTGTGCCTTGAGAGTGAGCTCATCCCATCCTTTTATAGGGTAAGGGGACTACCGATCGGTATACCCATAGCCCTACCAATCGATAGGTGACCCTAGACACACTCCCGATTGGCAGGGAAATGGACATGCCAATCGGTAGTCTCCTACAATTTTTTTTGAAAAATGGTTGTAAAACACAATCTATTGACCCAAATCGTGCATAGGGCATACCGTTAGAAATGTAATTAAGAAACATTCAAGATTCCTTCAGGCCACTCCTGGGTTCGGGAGTTGACTTTGGGTCAAACAGGGCTCGAAAGCGCTCTCGGTCCTTTGGATGAGAGATCACAGGACGCTAATGGATCGTTCGTCCAAACCGTAAGTCAGAATCCTACACGGGGTGGACCGTTGGAAATTTTATGCGAGGTAATTCAATTCCAAAGAGCTTTGCTTGGTTCGGAGGGTTGAATTTGGTCCCTTCAAAGTAAAATGGCTCATTCGTCCATACTATAAGGCTGATTCGTGGATGGGGCAGATCATTGGAAAGGGTATTTAGTGACCTTTGAAGATTCATTGAGCTTTTTCTCTAACGATAAAGTTATTTGGGGTCAAATCGGGGCCCGAGATCCCCCACTGGCCTCCAAATTGGTTTTCGGTATTAAAATGTCCACTTGTCTAAACCGTTGTGCTTATTTGTGCATGGGGAGGATCGTTGGAATGGGAATTTAGAGACCTTCAAAGATTCGTTGAGCTTTCACTCTTACGATAGAGTTGACCGGAGTCAAATGGGGCTCGAGAGCGCCTGATGGTCTCTAGATCGGTACTCAGAGTATGACATTAGTTTTATAGTGAATTGAGGAGGTTTTAGGGGACTAAGGAGAAAATTAGGGGGTACTAGAATGTGGTGTCTATTGATCCCCCCAATGGGTGAGCTTGGAACAAGTGGAAGATGTCGAATAGACACCACATGATGTTTTGGGAAGGAGGTCGATTCTACGGACCTTAAGGGGATGAGGATGACCGATTCAGGGGGTTGAGGTCGATGGTGAGGACCTATGGTAATACTGGGGATGGACGATTCTCCGGACTGCGGTCAATTATGAGGACCTAAAGATGGGTGCGACCAATTTTGAGGATTGATGTCAATTCTGAGGACCTTAAGGGGGTCGACCAGTTCTCAGGGTCGAGGTCAATTCTGAGGACCTTAGGGAGCAACTAATTTTGAGGGTCGAGGTTAATTTTGAGGACCTTGAGTGGGAGCGACCAATTTTGAGAGCCGAGGTCAATTCTGAGGACCTTAAGGAGCGACAAATTCTGAGGGTCGAGGTCAATTATGAGGACCTTAAGGAGCAAATAATTTTGAGGGTCGAGGTTAATTCTGAGGACCTTAGGGGGCAACCAATTATGAGGGTCGAGGTAAATTCCGAGGACCTTAAGTGGGAGCGACTAATTCTGAGGGCCAAATTCAATTCTGAGGACCTTGAACGGGAGCGACCAATTTCGAGGGTCAAGGTCAATTCTGAGGACCTTAAGTTAGAGCGACTAATTTTGAGGGTTGAGGTAAATTATGAGGACCTTAAGTGGGAGCGACCGATTCTGAGGGTTGAGGTAAATTCTATAAACCTTAAGGAGAGACCAACTCCGAGGGTCGAGGTCAATTCTGAGGACCTTAGGGAGTGACCAATTCTTAGGGTCGAGGTCAATTTCGAGGACCTTGAGTGGGAGCGACCAATTCTACGGGTCAAGGTCAATTTTGAGGACCTTAGGGTGGGAGCGATCAATTTTGAGCATCGAGGCCAATTCTAAGGACCTTAGGAAGCGACAAATTCTGAGGGTCGAGGACATTAAGTGGATAACTTTCCTGGGGAACCTTGAATTTTGTAGACTTTATTAGGGAAGATACATTTGTCCTGTGATTATGTCCTTTTAAGAGGAGTTTAAAATCTTAGTCTAGAAATTCCATTTTTGTGGAGACAGTTGGTAACTTGGGGTTTTGGGATTCCGCTGGGGAATATGTTTCTCTAAGACGCTGTTAGGAAGAGACATCCGATTGGCTTATAGCTTCAGTTGGGAAGTTGGATTTAGAAGTTTCACTTGGGAAACCGTGGATAACTTGAGCTTTTGGGATTTCGTTGGGGAATGTTTTTGGAAACTTCTTGGAAAGAGTTCAAGAATTTGAGGATACGGTTAGCTTTACTGAAGTTGCTAATGGATGTGCTGATTTTTTGGATTTTATTGTTGGGAATAAAATGCAGTTTTAATTCGGCTGGGGATTTGGGAAAAAATGATTTTCTTGGCAAACAAATGTTCCAAAATTCATTTGGAAATTTTAGGATTTCCTGGGATTTTTTTTGGATTTTTTTGGGATTTTTTTTACGAAATTTCAGGGAGGTACCGACCGACAGGTAGTGGGAGTTACCAAACGGCAATGGCATGGTCTTTTGGACTACCTAGGGAAGGGTAAGGGACAATGCCGATCGGCTTGTGTCAGGGGACTGCCGATGTAAGCCCCTAAAACATGATTAGGAAGGTTAAATTCATCATAAAATATGTTTTTAATGCATGGTTATGTTTATAAAATTAAGCCAGGGTGTTGGTGCGAAATTGGCAATGTTTGGTCACCAAATGTGAAAGTTTTGAGATCTCCGATAAATTGTTACTTTCCTGTCCAAGCCCAAATTAGGTGTACTAGTTTTATGATTTTGGAAAAACACAAAATATGAAAGTTGTAGATGTTTAAGTTATCTACTCATAAACACAAAGAGGGAGTAAATCGGGGCCCGTGATAGTGAGTAATGGTGATTTTACCAAGGTGGGACAAATGTGTCATTAATGGAATTGTCTAATTCGACCTTTCATCCAACCAATCACGTGTTACCACTACCTCTATTGCTATTGGACCACTATACAACGTATTTCTGATTATAAATGAGAGGTATTTCTTCTTCCTTATAAGAAATAACAAGTTTTTCCTAAAGAGAGAGAAAGAGAAGAAAGTTAAGGAAGAAATCTTTGAAAAATTTCTATAAATCGAGGAATCCTCGTAAGGTAATTACTTCTTTATTAAAGTTGGTCACATGGATGAGTTCTATACTTGGAATGTTTTTATTTTTGATTTAGATATATATGTTAATGATATCCATATTGCTGAATTGTGTTGGAACAAGGATGGGTTAAGAACATAAGTTAGAACTGGAGCTAGGATCGTAAATGCATACTTTAAAGTTCAAGATTATATCAATTTTTTCGTAAAGCATTTTGATTTGAACAAATTCATGCTTATAATTTATATATATGCTAAAACATGTTTATTATATGTTTCCATGAATTATACCCAAGGTGGAGATTATGTATGCTTAAAAATATTAAGTTATGCCTTAATATTTTATTTTGACCTAGTTATGCTAAAAATGGCATAAATCATGGAATACTTATTGAAATAAAGTAATTGCAATGGGAGATGTTAGAAAACATATATGAGTATAACATATCCTAAAATTGTACCAAGGAATGAACCTTTGGTGATAGTTTCAAATTTTGGTTTAAAATCTGCCCTAAAGGAGCAAGCATGCATACCAGGTGTTTGACATTTTGCTTGACATAGAAAATGAGCCATAAAAATTATGAAACATTAATTTTGTATTATTCAATGTGTTTAATGATATTGGGTAGAATATCATGGAAATTTAGGTTGTATAAAAATTATGAAAATTCCAGGAAGTTGAAGTTGTGTTGTTGTTTATCTTGAGAAACGATTTGGAAAAGGTTGTAATAAAATGGGCATAACTTTGTCTAGCGAATTCGTAATTTAATTCGTAAATTGTGTTATAACCCTAATTAATTGGGAGTTATATTAATGTGAAGTGTCATATTTAATTCCTCTTTAGTTTTTTCTGATTGACCAAATGATGTGATGTGTTACTGGGTTTGATATTAATCGGTGTATTCAAATACTAATGACATTGACTTGTTAGGTGGGGAAGCAACTAATACTACCATACCAAGAAAGTAGTTTGGTATTAATCTTAGCACCAAATCCAAGGTGAGTGACCTGTACTATGAAATATAGATGCTTATATGTTCATATGGAAATGTGTAGTTAAAGACATGTGTTAAAATGCTTATGGGAGTGATGTTGTATTTATGAAGCATATGCATATGATTAAAAATATTAAGTGATGTTATATAATGATATGGACTGGTGAGTCCTTTATCTAATGTTAAGGACTGGTGGGTCCTACGGGATGTGGCGGTCCTGTTAATCCAACTTAAAGGTTGTGTACTCGGGCTTAATAAAGGGACGTGGTGGTCCCTAATAACTGTGGTGGGTTAATTGGACTGTGGCGGGTCCAGGCTTGCGAGAGTTTCACAATTATTGTTGGGTTATAGCTTTAGAACAAAATAAAAATGGTAATTCAAATTGGTTATATGTGTGGTATATGGTCATTCACTAAGCCTTTATAACTTACACTCCTATAATGTTTTGTTTCAGGTATGTTTATCATTTGGAGTTCACTGCCAAGTTAGGAGCTTATATCGGGGGAGTGACGAATATATAGTATGGTTTGAATATCAAGAATCTTTTTGTGTAAATATTAAGCTAAGGATTTTGGTTATGTAGATTTGTGTAGTACTTATAAGTTACATGTAAAGGTAGTTATGTTTTCATCTACACACACCAAAAAAATAAAAATAAATTCTTATGCTGTTTTCCCTTAGAGATTTAAATTAAAGCAATGTTTACTGTTTAAGGCAATTTATCTCTAATTAAAAAAAAGTACGAGTTTAACTTAATTAAGTCAGGGCACAACAGCCGATCGGCATACACCTTAGCCTTCTATAAAAAGGGGTGAGTTCTTCTCATTTTTCACAGCTTCTAGCCTTTTCCTTTTCTGCCTCTCTCTTCTGCAATTCATTCCTGCATCCATTCTCCCTTTGTGTTTAGAAAATTACGGACTTTTCAAGCAGCTATGTACACATGGCGTGGCTAGGTGTTGATGATTGGGCTTATTTGGAATGGCGAGCCATGGTGCCCTTAGCGCTGGGTAATGGAAATTCCTTTGATTTGTTTGAGCCTATCGTCAATGAACAGACTCTTCTGTGTGAGTCTATGCACCATCGATCGTATAGGGTGAGAAACCCTGATGGTTATGTAAGTATCGCATGAATTTTGGTATTCCTTTTCGCATTATTCTTTTACATTTTCTTTATTTCTTTATTTTTTGATAAGAGGTTTGCCTTTTGACAGACTAACATCTCTGTGTCGAGTCTTTGCTCCCGGAGGACGATGGGATTTAGAGATGTGTAGGAGCATATTCCACTGGTGGTGAGTTGGGTGGTTTCTTCAGCTGGGTTTGGTTGTCTGGCGTTCGCATTGGATGAGACACCTCATTCGACGACTTTTTTATGCACTCTGGGGGAGAGGTGGTGGGATACTACTCACATCGTTCATTTGGGTTTTGGGGGGATGATAGTGACTCCCATAGATGTGCAATAGCTGTTGGTGTTAGACTATGAGGGGACCCATATAGAGGTGGATCGCACGTTGAGGGTGGTCGACGGTGGTGGAGGCAGCGCTAGGTAATGTCGGGGGGATAGTTTTTGGCGACTCGATTCGTATTTTTGCTTTTTAGGAGATGCTTTTGAGCGAAAAGATTGATAAGACTAATGGGCTGTAGGTTCATCAGATGGCTCGTTTATTCATTATTTTTCTTTTGAAAGTATTTATGGTTTCATCGTGCGGTGACGTCGTCCATTTATGTTTTTTTACCACATTTGAGGGTATTTTCGAATATCCCTCTCTTTGACTGGAGGAGCCTGACTTTGGTGACCCTTTATTCATCTTTGGATGCTTTCAGCCGGTGCTGCCAACAAACTTTTACTTGGGCCACATATCTTTTGGATGTATTTTCCTTTTTTTTTTCATTTTCCTTTATGCATTTTATTTTCTTTTTGAATCCTTGATTGCTTTATTCTGATTGATGACTCTTGTCCTTTTGCAGACATGGTTCTTCGAGGTGATTGGGCTTAATGACCATTTGGTTGGTTTAAAGGGTGATTCTATGGGGGGCTTCTGTCGAATGTACCAGTGGCAGACATCCAACCGATAGTCGAGGCAATCCGTTTCCTTGGTGGCAATTTGTCAAGTCTTAAATGATCTGACGAGGGATCGGGTTCCCATTCTTCTCTTTTGGATTTTTCTTTTTACCATTTTCCTTTGTGAAAGTATTGACTTCATCTTGACAAGATCTAGGTGACCTTTTACCCGTGGGGGACGACCATTCAGCATACGGGGATGATTGACGGGCATCCGCAGATGCGCCGATTGTCACGCACGAGTTTGGCTACTCCTGATATCTGGGAGAGAGTAGTTAAGAAGATTGTGGAAGACAAGGTGGCGGTACCACTAGTGATTCTCTCGATATATATGAGGTATGTGCAGGAGATGTTGGAGGATTACCATGTGGCGGTGATGATCAGGGACCCCTATTCTCTGTATACTGACACAGTGGCGGCATACGACTACCTCAATTTTGTAACGAGCTGGTTGATGTCGTCATGTATTTATGATGTGGTGAATATGCCTCTGCCTCCTATAGCTTCTGGCAGGGGTACGAGTTGGCCAATGGGGTCTGCCCACAGAGTGGGTAGTGCATCGACATTGGTGGCGGCGACGACGTCAAAGATTCTATTTTTGTGACTTACTCCTCATTCTATAGCATCAGAATACCCGGGGGAGGATCGATGGGTATGCTGCATCGCCCCAAAGAGACGGACCCGGAGGTGCTGGGGTTCACTGATGATGTTCTCCAGCCATAGGTATAACTTTATCCTTTGTCTTTTTGCTTTTCTGATTTATTCTTTGCCCCATACAAATTGATTTTCTATTTTCTTATTTTTCTTGCAGCATCTCCGGGTGTCGACTACCTGGCTGAGGGACATATGGGATTGAGTGGCTTCTGCGACTACTCATATTCGGGAGTCGATCCCGATTCCTTCCTATTTTTTACCGTCTGCTACGTTTGAGTAGGGATCTGGATCAGGTAGCAGAGGACCCTCAACTCATCGCCAGTGGAAGCGCGTGCGTCTCCGGGATGAGGGGTCATAGGGAGAGAGAGAATGAAAAAGAAAATTGAGAGTGAGAATGAGAGAGAGTGTTGAGGGTTCGGGCTGAGTCCCGTTGTTTTTCCTTGTTCCTGCAAAAAGGTGTAATGATAACATTATATATATATATATATATATATATGCAATGGGGTTTTATTTGTTTAGCTTTGCTTCTAATGACTTAATCTACATATATTTCTTTGTTTGTTGAGACCAAACTGGATGAATTAAGAATAAAGGAAAATTCTGATTTTTTTAGAATAAAAATTTAATTTTATTGAATTGTTGATTTTGACGAAAAAGTAAAAGGAGAATTTTCTAAAAATGGGGGGTATACCGATCGACATACCCCTTGTCCTGCCTATTGGCAGGCCAGTCTAATCCAATCACCCCAAGGTTTTGATTGCACTTTCTTCAACCACTTTGTCCTTGATGGGGCAAGGTTTCATCCGAATTTCCAGGGCCCTTGTCTTTAGCTAAGTTTTTCAAGTATAAAAGGGGGTAAGGTGGGGAGTTTTTTCTTCACCCATCCACATTTTTCCTTCTCTCATTTATTTCTTGCTTTGTGTCTTTTTCTCCCAAAATGGCTCTTTTCATAAGTGCTAAATTTGCCTTTTACCTCGAGAATTTGGATCATATGTGCTCGTACTTTATAGACTACGACGCCTTTAACCAGAGTCGGGTTTGTTTATGGCACAACCAGCCCGTTGACTGGAACATGTTGATGGTTGCGGTACAATTCTAGGACCCCGAGGATCATGTCTTTTATTTGGGCTTGGACAAAGTTTATCCGACTTATGAGGAGTTTTCTGCTATGCTGGGGGTAAATCCCAGTGTTGATATGGCCTTGCCCGAATTTTCTCGATTTCCTCGCGAGCTGTTGGCGAAATTTCTCCATATTTCACCCTTGATGGCCCTGTCATTGGTTACTTAGGGTATGATCTCCCTCCCGACTATGCTATATTTCGTGTGTCTGCGATATGTCAATGATGCGGGCTATGTCGGAGCCATCTCCTTTTTTTTAACTTTGACGCTATTATTGGTGACTAGGGACCTTCAGGTGGACCCTGAAATATCTGCCATAACTATGTAGATGTCATATCATCGCAATTCTGTAGCGTTGATTTTGGCAGAGACCTTGAATAGTCTAAATGGTTGGCGGGAAGGCCATTCTGACTTTCTGAGAGGCAGCCCAGTTATGCTGTTCATGTGGCTATCTAAGAGATTCTGTTTGGCGGTCCCCCTGAATATTCTTTAAAAATTGTGCCAAAATTCTTCACCCTTTATTTCATCAGCTTTGGCCCAACTGTTGAGAACTGGGAAAATTGGTTTGTGGAGCACGCTGGTCGGTACCCTGGTGGGGGGAGTTACAACCTATTCTGGAATTGGAGGAATACCAGTATGTTCGGTTGGTTGGCCTCCGACAGACTTCTTTCTACTTTCCCTAGTGGTTCTTGCATCAAGTTGCCTGGGAACAAATCATGCCTTCCTGTATTTTGGACTTTTTTCTTGGGGAAGTTTTGACTGAAGGCATGTGCATGTGGTTGGGCTCTTTGCGAGAGAGTCGTCGGTCATCGACCCGTCCTTACCCGTTTATTGGAAGAGTTTGGCATATTTTCGGGGACTACATGGAGTGTCTATGGAGGAGGGAAGTGGTTAAGATGTTGACCAAAGATATCGGGCAGAGATGGATTGTCATGTTTGACACCATGGAAGGAGGCGTAGTGGTTTTCCCCAGGCTGGTCTGGGCTTACCGTTCCATGGAGGGCCTTTGACATTCCATCCAAGCAGGGGAAGTTTGGGGATCCCAAGATGTAGATAATGATGGGTCTGTTTCATCTGGCAGTTGCGGGTAGGGACTTTTGTGAAGCTAGTATTTTTGGTGTTTTTATGAAGCTTTCATTTTGGTTGTGTATTTGGTTGTTGGAGATAAGGTTTCTTAGTAGTAGCTTGGTTTGTTAAGGTTGGAGGGTGAAGTTGTTTGACTCCCTACGCTGATATTTCGTGTAATCTTGCTGGGTTTTATCGATAATGGAATAAAGTTTTAATTATATTGTTGTGCCTCTTGGTGAGTTTTATATTTGAATTATCTATACCAATAACTAAGGCATACATAATTCTTTTGTTCATGTAAATGATGAAATGAACTATCGTTCTTAAGGATGAAGAATATCATTTTTTGAAAAAGAGGGGACCGTGCTCATATAAAGCGTATGAGTTGCCTACATACCTCTATTTTTTTTTGAAAATTTTATGAGTTTCATTTTTTAAAGCAAAAGGTATTTTTTAGTGGATCAGGACCCACATAATTCTGAGTAGAGGGAAATGAAGATTTTTATAAGAATAGAAGGGGGTGAGGAGAGTCCTAGTGCCCCGAGATTTCGAACTAGGGGTATAATTTCTTGATACGTTCCAGGTTTAATGGATGGGCCATATCTTCTCTGTCAAGGTTAATGAGCATAGCGGCACCCCTAGACAGGATTTTCTTCACGATGTAGGGGCCATTCCCGTTTGGCTTGAATTTCTCTCTCGGGTCCCAAACGGGCTTTAAAGGTTGATACGCCTTCTCGAACACTACAGTCCTTGACTCTCTTATTGAATGATCGCGCTATTCGATGATGATACCATTGTATATGGTATAGAGCCTTCAGTCTCCTTTCATCCAAGAGTGACAACTCGTCAAGATGGCTCTAATGCCAAACTTCCTCGCTGACTTTACTTTCAATAATGACATGTAATGAATGGATTTCTAATTAAATGGGTAAGACTGCTTCCATCTCGAATACTAGAGAGTAAGGGGTATCCCTAGTAGATGCTCAAACTAAAGTGTGGTAGCCCTAGAGGGGGTAAGGGATTCGATCGGACCAATCTTAGCAACTCTCGATCATTTTGCTGATAATTTATTTGAGGTTCTTATTAGCGGCTTCGACTGCACTGTTGGTTTGAGGTCGGTAAGGAGAAGACTTTTACCTTCGAATCCCATACTCGTCGACCAATTTTGTGACTTTTGCCTCGAAATGCAACCCGTTGTCTGACACTAGCTCACCGAAACCTCATATCGATTGATGATATTCTTTCAGATGAAATTTTCTACCTTTTCAACATTCAGAACTGCATATGACTCGGCTTTGACCTATTTGGTGAAGTAATCAATGGCAACCAAGATGAACTCGTTCCCGCTTGAGGCTTTGGGTGAGACTTTCCCTATAATATCGATTCCCTATGTGGAAAACATCTAGGGAGAGGTCATGTTGTATAATTCATGGGGAGGCAAGTGTTGTACATTGGAAAACTGTTGGCATTTAAAGCACCTCTTGACATAGGCGGTGCAATCTTAAACCATGGTATTCTAATAGTAGCTTTGTCGGATGATTTTCTAGGTAAGCATATGGCTATTCATACGGGGTTCGTATTGCCCATTGTGTATCTTCTGCATCATCTCTTAAATGTTAGCCCCTACAATGCAGTGTAAGTGGGTTCCATCGAAGTTTCCCTTGAATAGTGCTTAATCGCAGAGAATGTATTGGGTAACCAATTTGTGGAGGGTTGCTCGGTCTTTCTTTTTAGAATCGTGGGGATAGCTACCGTGCTTGAGGAGGTGCTAAATATCATAATACCAATAATCAAACATATTAGGATCTTCTTATATAACGAGTTCAATGTGGTAGTAGTGGGTTGGTTTAGCCTACTTTTGGACGAGGAATAGGGCCATAGCTATTCCTTAGGTCATGTTGACCATGGAGTCTAAGGTAGTAAGGGCATCGACTAAATTGTTCCTTGCTCAGGGCAGGTGATGGAAGGTAATATCTTAAAATTGGGAGACAAGTTCCTCTAGGTGGGCGTTGAAGAGTAAGTGTTTCTCATCCTTGACTTTCCATCTTCTGAGGACCTGACCAATGATGAGGGATGAATCTACGTAGACATCTAGGCATCATATTCCTTTCTTGAGAGCAACTTTAAGACCTATGGTGCATGCCTCGTATTTGATCATGTTATTGGTGCAGAGAAAATCTAGCTTAATGACAATGGGAGTGTGAGAATCATCAAGGGTGATTAAGAGTATCCCAACTCTATATCCTTTTTGTTAGTAATACCGTCAAAGTAATATTTACCACCAGAGGTCTTCTTGGGAGGTACAAAGCATATTTTCTCTAGGAATTAGAAAATCCAAACATCAGCTTGTTCGACAGGGTAGTAAGCAAGATGGTCAGATATACACAATATCAAATTCGAATAACAATATCAAATTCGAATAACAACATTAACCATCGGGCCATTTGGTTGGACAAGGAAGATTTCTCGAGAAGGTATTTGATAGAATCCATTCGAGATTCAAGTCTGATGGGAAAAGTGAGCATGTAGTGCCATAAGTTTTGTGTGACCCAAACAATAGTGATACATTCTTTCTTCAAGGCAGTGTAATTGTCTTCGTATTCGATCAATTTATAACTGGCATAGTAGATGGCCCTCTCTTTTTGGATTTCTTTATGGTATTGGTCTAGCATATTCCCAGTTGTGGTATCTATTACGGTCAAGTATAGGAGTAGGGGTGGACCAGGTTGCGGTGGCATGAGTGACAAAGGTTGGATTAGATATTGCTTGATTTGGTCAAAGGCTTCTTGGCAGGCTTCGTTCGAGACCTTAGTTGAATCCTTGTTGAGGAGTTTGAGGATGGGTTCGCAAATACAGGTCAGCTAACTGATGAACCGACTAATATACTGTAACTTTCTAAGGAATCCTCAGAGTTCCTTTTCCGTTCGGGGTGGTGGCATTTTGAGTATGGTTTTCAATTTGTCAAGATCTACTTTAATGCCTTTTTTGTTAACTATGAATCCCAAGATCTTTCCTTTTCTAATGCCAAAAATAAATTTTTGTGGGTTAAGTTGCATCTGGTATCACCGTAGTCCATCAAAGAAATTTCGAAGAGAGAGAACATGACCTTCCCCAGTTTTAGACTTAATGATCATATCATCCACGTAGACCTCGACTTCTTTATGTATCAGATAGTGAAAGATGGTTATTGAAAAGTGCTACTGTGTGATAATTGATTAAATTCGCAAGTTTCCAATCAACCTTTATATAATTCAGCCCCTAAACATGCATCTAAGGTGCGTGTGTCAATCCATAAATAAATAAAGCACGTGACACAAAAATATGCCGAGACACAGATTTCAGGAAAAAAAAACCTTTCGGGTAAAACCTTTATTTCACTATGAATATATAAATCGCAACTTACAATTACATAGAGAAATCTGTAGTGGATCAACGCGCAGCTAACCCACAAAGACACGCAAACTTGAAATCAGCAAGAGAATACACGCAGCACCCTCCAAGGACTCGCACCCCAAACAACAAAGGAAGAACCGCAGCTCTCCTTAACGACACGCAGCCATAAAACTTTGTAGAGACTCCCTCAGCAATGACATGCAGCCCTCGGTTGCAAAGATCTCCCCACAAAGGTTGAACAGTAGCAAAGCTTGTGTTCTAGGGTTCCAACAGATTCACAAAAGTAATTGGGATTTTTATGTGTGAATCAAAAAGATGTTTAGCACATCGAAAATCGAAGTCTTGTTGTGTTTGAACCATTAGAAACGTTTTCTCAAAGACTTAAAAAATACACCACCGAAATGGGTATATATATATAGGAATTTTGAGTTGGTGGGTAAAACACTCACGAAACTGTTCGATTTTATCTCAAAGCGGATCGGTCCAGTATGGAGACGGACTGGTCCAGAGGCGGATCGGTTCGTTCTTAAAAGGGGCGGACCGGTCTGGTTTACCAGAAAATAAAAAATCTTTTAAAAGCCTCATTTTGCTTGAAAAAAGTACTTCTTATTTTTATAAAAAACATTTCATAAAAATTTTCCAATACTAAGTATGAAACTTTAAGGGGCTTAAAAACATAACTTTACCAAGTTCATTCTTGCAGAGGTTATGATGTTGAAGACGCTTTGATATTCGGATCCGTTGATGTAGATGCGATCTTGAGTTTCTTCAATGGTGTAACGGCGTACGACATACATATTGACAATGGACAAAATGTCCTTATAAATCTCCCCCTATATCTATGCCGGTACATACATAAAAAAATCGAATTATCAACTAATGACCTATACAAATCTACCCTCCCATGAACCCTAAAGATGGAAAGATACAAATGTTTAAATCTTCATCGTTTGTTCTTCAATCTTCAACAATCATCAAATCTGAAAGCTTTTCTCATCAGGGCGTGCAACATATTGATCTTCAATCTTCATACCTACACACATGAGACAAAGAAAATACCACGTGACATATCGAGTTTGAAATGAGATAAACATAGATACCAATTTATGATAAAAGCATAAGCTAAATCTCAAAAACTCCCCCAAAATTCAAACTCCCCAATAAAATGATAATTCTTTCTCCCCCTTTTTATAATGTCCCCAAATAGACAAATGAGAAGAATGAATCAAATAAGCAAAATCGGGGTGTCATGGTACACAAAACAGGGCATCAAATAATATGGTAAACGTGCTCTTGCAAGGAGATGCTAAAAAATAAATGCACAAACTATTTTTGATTTTTCAATTTTTTATAAAAAGATAAGATACATTTGAAAAAAAATATGCTACAAAAATCACACCATGGATTTAGACTCAAACAACCAAGTCATGGAAATGGAGTGAATGGGTGTGAACACATTCGATAGGTAAATCAACTCAATCAATCATATGTGCACGATGCATATGTGTACTCCTAACGAATGAACATCAAAAGTATCCTTAGGTGTAAAGATTGTTGAATTTAGATGACATCGTTTTATGCAAATCAACAAATCAAAGTCAAAATGATTTCCACCCCAATAACGTCCAAAACTATGTAGCGCATTTTCGAGCATTTCCAGGACGTGCAAACCCGTTTTAAATTCTCCAACCAAACTTCCTCGTATATATTTTCTTTTAGAGGTAATCTAAATTCTCAAACTTTGGAGAATTGGTGCAAAAACCTAAAAGGCCCATAATTTGGCATGAATTTCTTTTTATTTCCTTTAAATTTTTTCAAGTTCTTTTAAACCTCTTTGGACCTCGGATAATAAAAATTCCTCCATTTTTAGGTCCAATTTAACGGTGGCTTAGTATTCGTAAAGGCAAAATGAACCTTTCGCAACCCTTCCCCGTTTTTTTCAAACAAAGCACACAAACTCACAAAACGGTTCTTATATGCACAATTTTCTTAGCAAAATTTATCACACTTGGTTTGTTTTAAGGACATGATTGAAGTGAAAACACCCAACCAACATGTGATAAGACAAGCACAATAATCAAACAAATTCGTTCATGTGTACAATAAAGGAAATATGAGTCAAACATGTAGGAAGTAACACTTAATTACATCTTAATGACTTCAAACATTATAAAACACAAGGATGAATTGACCTATTGTCTCAAAACACTATCAAACAGTCACATGGATAAATGGAATGATGTTGTGACTTGGTCATTCTAAGTGCTCATCCATAAAAGGTGCAAACAAAATACAAAAATCTTTTTAGATTTTCTCAAAATTTTATCAAACTAAAATCTTTTTGTATTTTTAAAAATTTTTCCTAAAAAAATTAAAACATACAAAAATGATACATACTAGCAATAGGCAAACAATGTCATCATGAAAAACATCATATGCTAGTAAACAAGTAAAACCTCAATCATTAGGTGCGGAGGGGTTTTCCAAAGGTGGTGACAACTTATGAAAAACCTCCATCAATTCTTGTGAAGTTTTGACTAAAAACTTAACTTGCTCACCTAAATGTGTAAACTCTCTCATGTAGTCTCCGGGAGCATGTAAAGTATCATGTGTGGGTGCATGTGTGTCAGAAACACGTGTAGAAGCAAAACGTGACACATAACCCAACTTAAAGCAAAATTCCCTAAGGTTCCCTTTCCTCTTGCAATGTGAGCAAACATAAAGAGGCCTAGTAACACCTCTCTTAAAAAATCTAGGACGCACTTTCCTAGTAGGAATGGGACGCCTAGGTGGGTTAGGGTGAGAGTCACGTGAATCAAACATTAAAGTGGGAATAGGCTCGGGTGCTAATTGGGAAGTAGAAGCACTGTCATGACTTATTCCTAACTTCTCACCTTTACCCTTATGAACCACCTTTTCAACCTTCTTAGGTGCGTTCACAAATTTGACTTTGACCTCCCTGGTACATTCGAGATCACTCTCGAGTTGGGATACACGTGTCGTCAGACTAGACAACGTGTTGGTCAAATCACTCTCATCCTTTCTCAAAACCTCCTTCTCTCTCTCCAAATCTAAAACCCGACGACCTAAATCTCGATTATACTTCTTTGTTTTCAAGGTCTCGGTGTACAAATCTCTAAAAGCTTTTTGGAGCTCACTTTCATCTCCACTCTCAAACTCGCTCTCATCTCCACTAGAAACACTCGAGTCATCACTGGTGCTCTCATGACCTTTATCAACGTGAGACAAAGTGGGTGTGCTCACACGACTCGAAAAAGCTACAAACTTCTCACCACTAGTCTCATTACCCTCACCTTCACTACTATCATTAAGTGTGGCGGGCATGGCTACTTTCTTTCCTTTCTTTCTAAGCCACGTAGGACACTCAAACGACTTATGCCCCTTAACCCCACATTCAAAACAAGTCACATTCTCAAAAATTCCTCACACTCCTCTTCGAAGTCATTCTCTTTTTGTCTCTCACCACTTTCCTTGGCCTTTCCTTTCTTTTTATTTTTCTCAAAAAAATTCTTTTTATTGGAAGAATTATTTTTGTTCATGTTGAGAAATTTTTTAAAATTTTTCGCAAACAAGGCCATATCATTAAAATCAAAGTCTCCCTCAGAATCGGACTCACAAACTTTTTCATTTTTTTTCTTACAATGAGTCTTTAAAGCAATGCCATTATCCTTGGCCTTAATGATTTTCGGAAACATGTCCATCTCATAGGTTTGAAGATCTCCTACAAGTTCTTCCAACTTAAGGGATTTCAAATTTCCCAAAGAGTTCAAAACAGTGACTTTAGGAATAAAGTGCTTTGGGAGAGATCTCAAAATCTTTTTAACGACACGCGTGTTATTAATCACCTCACCCAGATTAAAACATGTGTTAACAATATCCGACAAACGTGCATAAAAATCATCAAAGCATTCGGACTCAGACATGGTGAGAGTCTCAAATTGGGTGGCCAAATTTTGTAATTTTGATTCTTTAACCGCATTCGTACCCTCATGTGTCAATTTCAAAACATCCCAATCCTCTTTAGACGTGGTGCACGTCATAATTTGGTGAAACTCATCAGGAGTGACTGCTCTAGAAATAGCACTCAGACCACGGGAATTAAAATTGGACAATTTATAATCATCTTCAGTCCATGCTGACACGGGTTTTAAAGAGGTGATATTATCAACGGTGACCGTGGGAGGAGTCCAACCATTTTCGCAAAGCAACCAAACATGCTCTTCAATACATTTTAAAATCAATTTCATACGAGCTTTTCAGTAGGCATAATTAGACCCGTAAAAAATAGGCATCTGATTATATAAGTGATCCATAGGAAAAAAATGCGAATTTTGACAAAACTGATTTAAAAAAAAATCAATATCACACGATTTTGCGAAAAATAGGAATACCCGATAAATTAGCGTAACCTGCTCTGATACGAATTTGAAAAGTGATACTGTGTGATAATTGATTAAATTCTCAAGTTTCCAATCAACCTTTATATAATTCAGCCCCTAAACATGCATCTAAAGTGCGTGTGTCAATCCAGAAATAAATAAATAAGGCATGTGACACAAAAATATGCTGAGACACAGATTTCAGGGAAAAAAACCCTTTCGGGTAAAACCTTTATTTCACTATGAATATATAAATCACAACTTACAATTACTTAGAGAAATCTGCAATGGATCAACGCACAGCTAACCCACAAAGACACGCAGTCTTGAACTTAGCAAGAGAATACACGCAGCACCCTCCAAGGACTCGCAGCCCAAACAACAAAGGAAGAACCGCAGCTCTCCTTAATGACATGCAACCATAAAACTTTAAAAGAGACTCCCTCAGTAATGACACGCAACCCTCGGTTGCAAAGATCTCCCCACAAAGGTTGAACAGTAGCAAAGCTTGTGTTCTAGGGTTCCAAAAGTATCACAAAAATAATTGGGATTTTTGTGTGTGAATAAAAAAGATGTTTGGCACATAAAAAATTGAAGTCTTGTTGTGTTTAAACTATTAGAAATGTTTTCTCCAAGACTTAAAAAATACACCACCCAAATGGGTATATATATAGGAATTTTGAGTTGGTGGGTAAAACACTCACGGAACTGTTCGATTTTATCTCAGGCGGATCGGTCCGTCTTGGAGGCGGATCGGTTCATTTTTGAATAGGGCCTCTTCGGTTTGCAATCAATTCGGGGTTTACTGGTGCAAAGCGGATCGGTCCGGTATGGAGGCGGACCGGTCCGAAGGCGGATCTGTTCGTTTTTAAAAGGGGCGGACCGGTCCGGTTTTCCAGAAAATAAAAAATCTTTTAAAAGCCTCATTTTGCTTGAAAAAAGTTACTTCTTATTTTTATAAAAAAACATTTCATAAAAATTTCCCAATACTAAGTATGAAACTTTAAGGGACTTAAAAACAAAACTTTACCAAGTTCATTCTCGGAGAGGTTATCATGTTGAAGACACTTTGATATTCGAATCCGTTGATGTAGATGCGATCTTGAGTTTCTTGAATGGTGTAATGATGTACGACATACATATTGACAATGGACAAAATGTCCTTGCAGTTATGGCAACCCTCTGGTAGGTAACCCCTGCGTTTTTGAGACCAAATGGCATAACGGTGTAAGATAAGGTTCTCGAAAGGGTGATGAATGCTGTTTTCTCTCGATGATCTGGGTGCATCTTGATCTGATTGTATCCAACAAAACCATCAATAAATGACTTGAGAGTGTGACAGTCCGTATTGTCTACAATCATGTCGATATTGGGTAGGGGTAATCATCCTTTGGAGAGGCCTTGTTTAAATCTCGGTAATCAATGCACATGCGAACCTCTCGTCCTGATTTTGGCATAAGTATGATGTTGGCTATCCTTGTGGGATATTTGATCACCCGATTGAAGCCTACGTTCGACTATTTTACCACCTCTTACTTAACCTTGAGTGACCATTCGATGCGGAGTTTTCGCAGTTTCTGTTTGACCGATTTGCATTCTAAGAGAGTTAGAATCTCGCGCCGATCTATTTTGAGGTTAATTCCGGGCATGTAATCGTAGGACCATGGGAAGATGTCCATAAATTCTTTCATTAGTTCTTTGAGTTGCGCGTGCTCTTGCTCGTCAAGGGTGGATCCTATCCTAATCTCGCATAGTTGTCTACTAGAATCGAGATTAATAACAACAGTTTAATCTTCATTAATTTGAATTCGATTATATTGTTTGTTAATAACCTTATTTAGATCAGTTAAGAATTATTCATTTGTAAAATCATCATCATCAGGAGTTTGATTAGAATAAAGACAATTAATGTAAGGCACAACAAGATACTCAAAATCTTCATTTATTTCATTGTTGGTAAATATAGCATTGAGAACCTCATCAAAGGATGTCTCGATTATATTGTGATTAGAACAGGGAGGAGAATATAAAGAAGAAATGGGATAAACATCTGAGTTGGGTTGCATTTCAGCTGGTGGAACCAGTAAAACATTCCAGTTGAGTAGGGCATCAGCAGTCTTGATCAGGCGAGATGGATCCGATGATTTAGTGTTTGAGTGAATCATACAGAATGTCAACCCCAGTGTCTGCAAGTTAAATGAATCCTCAGAGTCACTTACCTTGAAATCTATGGTAGCAACTATAGTCTTCTCAATGAACGGTTACACATGATGTTGGGAATGTTTGGACCATAAGTAACTGTCTTAAAAGAATATCTCCATTCATGGCTTTATCTTCTTGTCCACATGATCATACCATGATTCGGGAAATCCATAAAAGGTAAAATCTTCACCCTCATTGATGAATCTCCCATTCAAGGAATCCCTTAAGATAGTATTAACTTTTTCTATCCTTCTCTTCAATCGAGGTTGGCGGAGTATTCTAAGTTCCTCTATTGATGGTTGATAACCCAGGCCATAGGGGGAAATGATTTTTCAGCTCTATGAGTTCTAGTATTCCCTGTTGTCGTCGTCCTAACCCAATTTCGGGCATGAAGTGCATATTCTTGAAAATATGTATCACATTAACTTTACCGTGATGGCTGTGCTCTAGACAAACTCAGTCCTTAAAACCATCCCCTACTGGGAGTGGAAATGGTTCAACTCGAAAACTTTATATAAGCATATCATTTGCCCTATGCTGTATCACTAGTACTAGATTACTGGTGCACATTCTCAGTATTATCATCGTCACTCAAGATGGTGATGACATTCCCATTGGTGAAAAACTTTAGTTTCTGATAGAGGGAGGAAGACACACCCTTGATATTATGGAGCTATGGTCGTTCGAGTAATAGGTTGAAACAAGCCATGATGTAAATTACCTGGAATTTAATAACCAGATTTACAGGTCCAGTCCCTATTGTAAGCTTTATGCATCCCATCACTTCCCAATGAGTATTGTTATAAGAATGTACTACGATAGAATTTATAGCAAGGTCGCTTACTTTCAGTCCCAAGTAGTTGAGGGTTCTGAACGGGCAAACATTAAGTGCCAATTCATTGTCGATAAATGAAAGTGCGACGGTCTTTCCCATGACTACTTTAACAAATATATTGAGAGCGTAGTTGTGATTTGGACCAAACTTAGGGATTTCTTCTTCGAAAAAGGAGAGAATTCTAGTAGAGGTTAGAGATCTGACCAGATTCATTGCTTCTTCTGGCGTGGTGGAAGGGGGATCTGTGGGCCTGGTAAGTAGTTTAATCATGGAATTTAGTGCAGCTGGGAAGACATGAAGAGTCCTCACAGAGTGATGTTACCCTGAATTTTATTCAACTAATCGAGGATTTTGCTCTCCTCGAGGGTCATTTTCATCATAGAGAGTTTATCAACACCTTTTCCCTTATCAATTGTTGCTGATTAAGGGTTCAAAACCTGGTAATGCCTCCCTGATATAGTCATATGGTTTATAGAAGAGGGGGAAAATAGAAACCCTGCTTCTTCATCTATCTCGGCATGTTCGGCCACTTTGTTGATCTCTCCTAGCAGCTCCTTAAATGATATCATTACAAATATACTAACTACTGGGCTAGTTTTGTCTGGGATTATCTCTTTATCTGAACTATCGAATTTATCTCCTCATCCAGTGTCAATGATGTTATCCTTCCAGGAAAAATCAATGCATTATACAACCTCAACAACCTCTTCGTATAGATCCTCCCATTCAACGGGGAGATGTAGAAGTGAAGGGACCAAGCGCACTTGTGGTTTCAAAGCATTAAGTAGTTCGGACATAATGTAAATTTTATCGATTTGTCGGAGTAAGTATGCTATGATCTGGATGACATCATCTAAGTTGGCTTCATCGGTATTTACCACCCAACTATCTGACTCTCGAGCCCACTCTCGAGCTTTTAGGAATAGTGTACTGAATTTTTGGCAGTCAATGGTCATCTCTGAGGGCAATTTCAGCCCAAACTCTAGGAGCAAGTTCTATACCACTAACAGTTCCATATCATTTCCTCCGCAAAGAGTACGAACAACAATGCGTGTAGGAAAATAAGAGCACACTTTGAAGGGTATGGGTGAATATATGGGTATGATGGGAGATTTGTTGGGTAAAATCTGGGTAGATGGGTTGAATTTTGGGTCTTCTTCTAGGAAGATAACATTTGCATGATTTGGGAGTGGATTGTGGTAGTTTTTGGTTTAGGATTGGATGGTGGGGCGATGATACCCCGATTAATCAGACATTGGATTATATTTTGGAGATGGAAACACTAGTTAGTGGTATGGTCGACATTTTGATGGAAATCACAATGGGTATTGGGCTTGAAATTTTTAGGAAGCGGGTTTGGTAATGGATGAGGGTCCAATGGCTTGATAATATTTCTGCTAAAAAAGGCTTGCTAGACTTTGGAAAGGGGCATGAATCTTAGTGTATTATTTTTTGACTGGTTAGGGCGGCTTTCTGGTGGCCATGAATTGGCAGACTGAGATATGTTATTAATGGTTGAAACTGTAGTATTGGAAGGCTTCTCAGACTTTCTAGGAGTGAACTGTCCGGATATTTTCTTTGGCTTAACTTCTGTCTTGGAAAGACTTATTCGATCTCCACTCCTGCTTCTCGGAGAGCTCGAGAATATAGTTAATACTCTCCTCCCATCATTGCTCAGAGACGGGGTAAGAATTTCTTCTTCATAATACTGACATATTCCTCTTCGAAAGGCCGGTTGGTCATGGTGGCCACTTTCTCTCTCTCTCTCTCTATATATATATATATGAAATTACTGACAGATTATCCAATGTTCTGCTTGAGAAGTTCTAAATCACGACGGGAAACTTCCAAATCCTCTTTATACTTGTATTTCAACATGAATTCACGGGCAACATTCTCCCAATTATAAATTCTGGACTCCCTAAGAGATAAGAACCAGCGAAGAGCACTGTTCTTGAAAGTCTATTGGAACATCTGGGCCATTATTTCCTCGGAGGCACCTAGAAGAGTCATGGCTCGGTGGTAACTCCCGAACTTCTCAATATTAGGCATCATGAATTTTTCGGTAGCCTTGCTTTAAGGTGTAATCCATGTAGTTCCCGGAGATTCAAACTTGGTCAAACTTATTGATCAACAATTTAAGGTCTAACTTGACCTTGTTCAAATCTTGTTCCTTTGAATCAACAGTCACAGGTAAGTTAGCCCCTGATTGGGCAAAATTCGACATAGGGAGCTGAGATGGCGGTGGCCCATTGGCAGGAGGGACACGTGGAGCATGCTGATACTTTTCTGAAACCCAAATGGGCTCAGGTGCAGGCCTACCCATAGCGCAAGGGAAAAGGACCTCGGGCTCTTCGGGAATAAGGACCCAGTTTTGCTGTATCTCATGAACTTCAGTTTAGAGGCTGTCAATCTTGGCGTCAAGTTGGAATAGGACCATCATCAAATCTGGATGCACATTCGGTACTTAGTCTGCATTATTTATAGAGAGTTGGTAAGTTTGGATTCCGTACTAAGAGGAAGTAGCGGGAGAGTTGATGGAGCTTCAGGGCGGTTCGATGGAAGATAAAATCCAATAGGGAGCCAGGCCAAGGGTCGGGTATGCGATCGACCTAAGAGGAAAAATATTCAAATTTAATTTTGAAAGAGAGGATGGAAAGACTTTTATTGAGAAAAAAAGAGGAAAATGTTTTTGATTTTTTTTTGGAAATGGAAGGAAAAAATATTTTTGGTATTTTTGGATAAAAGGAGGAAAAATGTTTTTTGCTATTTTGAAAGGTGGGGAAAAAATGTTTTTGACACTTTGAAAGGAAGGAGGGAAAAACAAGAGAAGAGTCTCAAGAATTATTATTATTATTATTATTATTATTATTATTATTATTATTATTATTATTATTATTATTATTATTATTATTATTATTATTATTATTATTATTATTATTATTATTATTACTATTATTATTATTATTATTATTATTATTATTATTATTATTATTATTATTATTATTATTATTATTATTATTATTATTATGTCCTCACTTCTATTAGGTTTACCTAAATGCAAAAGAAATGCCGAACTGGACTCGAGCCTGAAAAAATTGGGTTTGAAGAATATGTAAAACACTGTTTGACTTGTTGCCAGGCTCATGGGCAAGGTCCCATTTTGAAAAAAAAGACGAAATCTCACGAAAATTTGGGCGGAATGCCCACCAGTCATTTCGATAGAGTTTCGAGTAGTAACCAGCAAACTAAATATGAGTGCCCTAGATTTGACACCTATACCAGGGTATGCAGTTGTTGGGTTAGTAGAAAGGTTCCCCTCTTTGGCATGACTTCCAGGATATAGGTTTGGCTTTTGAGGGCAATCGATATGCGTGGACAAGGCATTTTATATACCTGAGTGTATGTGAATTGCATCACCATATACCTCGTGGAAACAGTACGTGTAAGAGAAAATTTGATATACTCGACGTACGTGAACATATTCCGTACGATATACCTCCCTTAATGACTTTGGTCAAGTAGTACGATGCGGGGGGAACCGTTCGATATACGTCGAAGGTACTTGGACAATGGAAGGTGAGAGTCATATTGCTTAGGCTAACTGCGAGCTTTTGGACCAACGCCCATCACAAAGTGACCCCTAGTATAGGACAAAATTTTGGTCAATATCCATGCTCTTTGGTGATGTGGTGTGAAAAATGCATGATTATTGATTAGTATATTATGAAGAGAGTATTTTATTTTACATGATGAGCACTATACTAATAGGTATCATAAAAAGCAAATTTCGCATGGAGCATGAAGATTACACTAAGCATGGATATGTGCGAGTGAGTGATGTGTGACTACCTATAAGTGAGTGTGTGGTAGTGAACCTAAGCATGGGTCAACTACATGTGGTGTGTAATAAGTGTGAGTGAGCATGGACATATACAAGTGTGATAAGTGGCGGTGTGTGCTAGTGACACCTAAGCATGGATATTCTAAGTGGTATGTGAAACATGTGGATATAAGCGATCCTACATGTATATGGAGAGTATCTAAAAGTGTGTGAGTGATGAGTGATATAAGCATGAGGTAGATGTATACAGGGAATAATAGAGGAGAAAAAAGGGAACATACAGGTAGGTGTATACGCACACAAGTAGAAAATTATAACACCCATGCAAACAGAGTCTATCCCTCTTAAGAAAAGTCCTTAGCGGAGTCACCACTGTGGCCATTCTTTCCCTTGGAGAGGGTAGAGAAGGTCTCGTTCTCTTTTTCTAGGAGCTCTTTGGCCGTTGTCTAAGTGGGGTGATATAAAGAGATGAAGTCGCCTGACTATTTTGCACAAAACAGGAAAAAGAACATGTCACCGCCTCGAGAGAGTGACATCAAAGACAAACTCATGCTTATGAAGCCAATAGTTTAGAGGTTTGGGGCTAAGTTGCAGAATACGAAGGTGTTAGGCACCCATCCTGCCCTTTCGGTCTCTCATGGGCTTGTTTTACTATTTTTCTTTTTCTCCGTGAAGTGTGTGCCCGTGTTAATATAAATGGAGGTTGAAATCGCTCGACTCATATCATGGAAAATATAGAATGAGGTAATCAAAGGAATGTTCCCAAAATGATAATAGAAAGTATGATGTGCGCGCTTATCGAGATATTGATCATTATAATTAAACGATAATATTCGTTAGTTGGAACACAAATATGAATCACAAGTATGATGCATAGAGTAATATATAAATAAAAAGGATGAAAACATCAAGATAGTAAAATTGGAAAATTGAACTCGACTCTCGGGTTCTATCTCGAAACGCCTACGTAGCCTATAAAGATATCAAAGTACATGTAATTCGCATGCGATATAAGGGTGGAGTTTATCCCTTAGGTTCAAACGAGAGTTTATTAAATGTGTGTGTATGGAAAATGTATTTTTAGTTTTAAGAAATTGTGATGGATAATCCCATTGGAATTTATAGGGGTAACACTCTTTTTCTTTGTTTTTATTTTTTAATAGAAAATAAAGTATGTGCAATATAACTAATAAAGGATGAGATATTAATGTGTATGATCTAAAGTAAAAGCTAGATTAAGAATTTATATAACTAATGGGAAAATAAAGAGATTTGGAGATAGAGAAGGATATTTGGAACTTTTTTGGAGAATTGAGGCTTGATCTTGATCCTTGATGAGATTACTTCAATGTTGGGATGAGTTTTGGATAAGAGATAATGATAATTTTTTAAATTAGGTATGAAAATGATGGGAATGAAATATAGAAAGGAATTTCACACAAGGAAACTTCGCTGATTGCAAGAGAATGTTGTTAAGATCATTGATATTGATGGATCTTAGGTGTGCCTTAAGATTGAGATCATTGCCTCCTTTTATAGGGAAAGGGGACTACCTATCGACATACCTTTAGCCTTGCCATTCAATAGGTGACCCTAGACACATTGCCAATTGGTAGGGAAATGGACCTGCTAATCGATAGTCTTGTATAGATTTTTTCGGTCGTAAAACGTAATTTGTTGATCCAAATCATGCATGGGGCATACTGTTGGAAAGGTAATTCAGATACCTTTAAGAGTCCTTTAGGCTTTTCTTAAGTTTGGGAGATGAATTTGGGTCAAACGGAGATCGAAAGGTATGTTATTTTGCGCATTTTGAGGGAAAATGGATCATTTGTCCGAACGGTTATGCCGTTTTGCATGGACCGTTGGAAAGGTTTTTCAGTGCCCTTCAAAGATTTATTAAGCTTTCATTCTAACGATGAAGTTGGTTGGGGTCATATCGAGGCGCGAGAGCGCCCGGTGGCCTCCAAATTAGTTTTCGATAGTAAAATGTTCTGTTCTTCTGAACCGTTATGCCTATTCGTACACGGGGTGGAGCATTGGAAAGGGGATTATGATCCCTTCAAAGATTCAATGAGATTTCTCTCTAACGATAGAGATGATAGGAGTCAAATGGGTATCGAGAGCTCTCGGGTGACCTCTAAATCGGTATACGGAGTACAACCTAGGTTTTGTAGTGAATTGAGGAGGTGGTAGGGGACTAAGGAGAAACTTAGAGGATCCAAGAATGTGGTGTCTACAACAACAACAAATACTACTACTACTACTACTACTACTACTACTACTACTACTACTACTACTACTACTACTACTACTACTACTACTACTACTACTACTACTGCTACTACTACTACTACTGCTACTACTACTGCTACTACTACTACTACTACTACTACTACTACTACTACTACTACTACTACTACTACTACTACTACTACTACTACTACTACTACTGCTGCTGCTACTGCTACTACTGCTGTTGCTGTTGCTGCTGCTGCTACTACTACTACTGCTTTGTTAGTGCTGCTGCTGCCTTGGGATGATCGCCCATGAGAAAAAATATTTCTCCATCACTGAGATCCATAGTTACCTGGAACCCCTACAAAAATTGCAAACATGATTAGTGGATACCAAATTTACACACCAGGTACGGGTAGATTGCACTACAAAACATGTCTTAATTTTTAACGAGAAATTATTGTTTTCATTCTTTTATTCTAAGAAGACTGGACACTGTTTCTTCCAATGTCCAGACTGTTTGTAGATATAACAATTGCCTTTTGGCTTCTTACCTTCCCCTTAAAGCTTAATATTTGTCTTAGAAACCACAAGTTGTGCATGGGACTTTCCATTCTTCTTGTTCTTACCTTTTAAAACAAAAGAAGATGGGCCTTTTTTAGCAATCAAAATCACACTCTTATGCCTATTGATATTCTCCGTCGCCTAAAGTTCCTTAAGAAGTTGCACCAGAGAGTAATCAAACTTATTCATAAAATAGCTCAGGCAAAACTATTTAAAGGACTCCGATAATGATTAGAGCAAAAAATTGACTTGAGTTTCCCCATAGATTTTAGATCCAAGCACTTCTTGTTCTCCCAAGGTGGACATCATCTTAAGAACATGCTGGAAAATGGGAGTACCCTCTGAAATCTTGGTGTTTATCAACCTTAATATAGAATCTAACGTTGCGGTATGATTATGATCCTCAAACATGTCCCTGAGGTTCGGAATAATATCATAAGTTTTTGACATATGTTGATGCTGGTGTTACAATACATTGGTTGTAGAGGCCAATATATAGTAACGAGCCATCTGATCAGCCTTTTCCACATCTGATTGTCTTTGAAATCCTTTTAAGGTGCCCCTTCCTCAGGCTTGGCAGGGATAGTTTCAGTGAAAATAAACTTAAAGTCCTTAACAGTAAGGACTGTGTCTAGGTTTCTTTTTCATTTTATATATTTTATGCCAGGAAGTTTGTTGTCCTTTAATATTGAAGCAAGTGGGTTGAATGGATATCCCATTTTAAAATTTTAGAATCATCAATTTAGAAAAGTGAATAAATATGAAAATAATCATGTGAAAATTTAACTTCATTTTAATTTTAAAGTGGCATCCCTCACTGCCATTTAAAAGTAAAAACCGTCAAATATCCTAGTTCCCTTATGGAGTGAGATTTCTTATTAGGGGCTTATACTACCCATCTTGAACTAGACAAACTTTCATTTTTAATTATGTACTTCAAAAAGTTTAGGATCCTCTATCCAGTATAATTTAATAGCTAGTGCTTTTTGATCCCACGGTTAATGATAGTGACTACGTTATAAAGCATATTATTAATTATGTCTAACTGTATACCACTAGTTTATTAATAGAAATAAAACCCACTCGTGAAGGAATTTCCTATTGGGGGGCTGAACTCACTCACATTATAATTATTGGAATTATCACTTAAGAGCTTTACGAATACCGGACGACCTGATTAATTCCATCCCCCCCCCCGGGGGGGGGGGGGGGGGACTTGCTGACATGATAAATTAATCACATCAAATTCATAAAGCACATATACAGACCGTGAGGTCTATGTTTAAACACCTCTTCCACTTAGTTATTTAAAAACTTGTTGGTTATGAAAAATAATTTATTCAATTCCAAAAGCCCAAATTATGTCCTTGGAAAATTTTTCAATTTACTTGCATAAATAAAATATCTTGATATCACATTTTAATTTTTTTAAAATAAAAATAAGAATTTAAATCTTAAACTAAAATAAAACTCGAACAGCTCTATTTAATTCACACCTTAAACTTAATTACCCCTATTTAACTGACTTTAGGAAAAAAATAATAATAAATTAACATGAATTTTAGAAGAAAATTGGTAATCTAGGCTGAGCAAAAAAAAAAACCATGTTGTCTGCAAAATCGGGTGTCCCTAATTATCTAATTAATTATTACACAAAATCATGCGACACAATATAATAATACGATGCAAATAAGTAAATAAATGCACCAATAAGTAAAAGGAAAAAATTGTCCTTTTCCATCATGGCTTAAAATTATTCCTTGAGTAGACTCCTTGAAGAAATAGAGCTCTTTTGAAGAAGAACCTGGGTTGGTGAAGAATCTATGAATAAGAGTCCTTGTTGATTAAGCTAAATTTAAGAGTCTTTGCAAAAAATGAATTATGCCCTATCTCTAACTTTCCATAGCCATGGTCGCGACCCAGTGCCCGAAATGGGCGGTCATGCCCCATTTGTACGGCTTCCTTCTTCTTTAGTTATTGGTTTTGTTAGGTTTCTTGAACTTAAATAAAACTACGTCATTTTGGACTCCTAATAGCCTTCAAAAACTCCATTAAAGACTTCCATTCTTCATTAGAATCAACCAAAAAACCATGGATCTTCCATCGAAATCACAAGCCGATGAAGAATATAAAATCCAAACATATAATGATTGAAACACTCTAAATATTTGACTTACTTGATTCTACATTATTTAGGCGTTTCAACTAATTTGGATATTATGTCAAAACATATTTTTTCAGTACGAGCCTTTTCCATTGTACATCTTACGACGTTACTCGACGACTCAACATGCCTCAACTCTACACAATGACATGTCCGAGTAAAGGTATTCACATGTGTTGCACATTTGCACTTTGACACATTAGGCACTCATGCATATATAAAGTTTTTCTTGATTTGATTATATACATGTTATTAGACAAACTTACATGAAAGCAGAGTATGCTCATTTGCACGTATGGCATTGTTTCATGGGCGCATGCTGGGAATTTCAATTGGTATCACAGCGGGTCGCTCCAAAAAATATTTAACTGTCTGGAGTGTTGATCCTTTATTTTTCTTGATCATATAATTTCATGTTACAAATATGATTACTTTTTATATCCATATGATGATGAATCTTTTATATGTATGACCTAATGATAGACAACATGTTAATTTATCTCCTCTAATTGTTCTCACTCTATTTCTTGAAATTTAGAACCCCGATTATGGTTTGTATGCTTAGTATAATATTTTTTGTAACCACAACATTGGTTGAGGGGTAGAAACCTTATTTGTTGATTACTCTAGAATGTGCTGATTGTGTTTAAATTATGTCTAGTATGTCTATTACCCTTGATTTTATTTGAGAGTCCCTGAAGACTAGATGAATGTGCTTTATTCATTTTCTACCATATTTACTTATTTTCCTGTCATAATTATAGTAATTATATGTCCTCTATGGATTTAGGGTATGGATATTTGTCAATGCAAAAGACACCTCTTGAAATCATGTCAATTTAGGAGTTAGACTTGATTAGAATCCTTAATATATTTATTGTGGTAGTAATATTTTTTTAATCTTCCTCATGCTATCATTGATTTTATCCTTTGTCTATTTGAGACAAAAAGGGGGAGAAGAGTACATCATTTTTATTAGTCTTGATTCTTGAATTATATTAATGATATCTTGTTTTTAATGATTTATCAATTTCTATGATATCTTACACTTGTTGTTGTGAGTTTGGTTTTCAAGTTTTATGCTGGAAATCACTAGAAGGTGTTAGGGTAATTGATGTATAGTTGAGTCTTGTAATTTTTATTTTCTAAGATTATTTTGTGGATTGGGTAGAGTAGTAATTGTTGTATAGGACTTAGGTTATTTTTTTTCTTCGAAGAGTACCAAGATGTACTCAAAGGGTTTTGTCACAAATATCCAAAGGGGGAGATTGAAACACCCTAAATATTTGACTTACTTGAGTCTACATTATTTAGGCATTTCAACTAAATTGGATATTATGTCAAAACATATTTTTTTAGTATGAGCCTTCTCCATGGTACATATTACGATGTTACTCGATGACTCAACATGCCTCGATTCTACACAACGATATATCCGAGTAAAGGTATTATCGTGTGTTGCACATTTGCACATGGACACATTAGGCACTCATGCATATATATTGATGGAAGGGATATAAACATTCAAATACTATAAAACAATGTTAGTACACAAAAATATACAAGTATGCACATATTTCTAACATGAAAACCTAGGATTCAAACAAGTGGACAACATGAATTCTTCCTAAAGCATGACCGTTCTATAATACGGGCTATGATACCAGTTTAAGTGGATAGATACACGTAAAAGAAAAACTTCATCCCTAGAATGTTTCAATGATTGTGCAGTAGGAAGAACAAATATAGAAAATTAGATCCAAAAAACAAACCTAGGGTTTTGAATACAATACCTTTGCGGATTCAGTGTCAATCTACTAGGGAGGTAGGTATTTGATAATAATTCAGGAATGCCTTTTTTTGGTCCTCCAAAAGCTTTCAATAACACTCCCAAATGATTGGGTCTTCTAGTATATGATCCACCCAAAGATAAGTAGGTGTGTGTGCATCTTTAAAGAAGAAAACTCTTACATGTGAGGGAGATATGATCCTATATCTCTAGGATCCTCCTTAAAAAGATTTTAATAGTATTTTCTCTCACGCATCTCATAGCCTATAATGAATAGTAAAACTTATAACCCCAACTAAAACCATTATATACTAGCTTACGAGGTGGTCTTTGGGATAAACTGGATTTCTCCAGAATTTAGTCCTAACTCCTTGGGTATGCGGACTATAAGGGGGAACCAACACAAATAATTAAATCGGCTTCCAAGTAAATACTTAAAAATCCCAAATTACAAATCCCGTAATTTATTTCCTTTCTATATTTAATCATAATTAATTCCAATAAATAGTTATGATCGCGTTCCAATTTAATCATCTCAGAAATCACTAGGATATAATGAGGTCTTATTTACAAATTTGATAATGTTGCATTCCAATTTGATAATGTTGTTCATAGGGCTGGCTGATAGGTTCCATATGGAGGTTCCTCCTGAGTATCCCTTGGCAGGTGTGCCGAATTTCTTTGCTTGATACTTTATTAGTTTCGACCTATCTGTAGAGAAATGGGTCAGCTGGTTCGTGGAGCATGAAGCCTGTTGCCTTCGTTAGCCAGTGCCATGGTGGGGATAATGACAACATTTCCTAAAGCGGTAAGAATACCATATAATTGGTTAGTTAGCCTGCGATAGACTTCGTTCTATATCCCTTGGTAGCCTCTGCGTCAAGTTGGATGGGAGAAAATAGTGCCTCCTCGTACACTAGACTTTTTTTCGGTAGAGGACTTTACTAATTCCATCCGCATGAGGTTAGGTTCTATGTGGGAGAGTCGTCGATCGTTAATTCATCCATCTCAACATATAGGCTGGGTCTGGCATGTGTCTGGGGATTATCTGAAACGGTTCTGGAAGTGATTAGTGGCGAAGATTCTAGCGGAAGAGATTGGGTAGAGGTGGTTTGTCCTTTTTAACACCATGGAGGGGGAGTGGTGATTTTTTCCAAGCTGGTCAAGGCATACCGCTCCATGGAGCGTACTCAAAACATCAACCAGGAAGGGGAGATCCGGGGACCTCCGAGGGATGATGATGATGATGAGGCTGGGTCTTCTGGTAGTTGCGTAGAACATTTGTAAAGATGAGATTATTTAATATGAAGCTTGGGATGTTTTTGTATTTGGGATTTTGGGAATAATTTTGTGAAGTTTTTTTAGGATTGTTTAGAAACAGTTAGAGAGGGGTGGTTGGTTTAACTCCCTTAGCTGAAGCTTCGTGTAATGGTACTAAACTCCCTTGTTTGAAATAAAAAAGATTTCGATAATATTTTTGTGCCTCTTGATGAGTTTTGCATTTGAGTTATCTACACCAATCACTAAGGCATACATAATCCCCTTGTTCATGTAAATGATAAAATGAACCGTCGTTCTCAGAGATCAGAAAAGAATATCATTTTGTGAAAAAGAAGGGAACCATGCCCATGTAAGTTGTTTGAGCTGCCTAAATACTAGGGGTGGCAATTCATGTTTTTGGGCCATGTTTAGAGCCGACGCGACATGACACGACACGATAAAGGTTTTTTAAACATGACATGACATGACACGAATTCGTATTTTTTTAGTTGACACGAACACGATCCAAATAGAACACGACACAACATGACACGACACGAATAACATAATTTTTTAAATTTTACACTAAACTAAACATAAATAGGCAAGATAATCCGAATAAAAACACGATTAACACGACAAGACATGATAGCATGACTAATAATTTTGACACGAACATGACACGACATGATTTCGTGTTAAAAAATACAAACACGAACACAACACGAACACGACAAGACGTGTTAATTTTGGGTCAATTTCGTGTCGTGTCGTGCCGTATTGTCGTGCTATGTCTAAAATTACCATCCCTACCACATACCTATGTGGGTTTTGAGAATTTTCTAAGTTACATTTTGAAAGCAAAAGATTTTTTAGAGGATAAGGCCCCACGTAGTTCTGGGCAGAGAGAAATTAAGAGAGATGTTTTTGAGTAGAATAAAAGAGAGATGAGAAGAGTCATAGCGTGCCGAGATTTTAGACTAAGGGTAGAACTTCTTAAGACGGTCAAGGTTGACTGGATGAGCCTCTTCTCCATCGATGTCAGTGAGCATACCGACGCCTCATGAGAGATTTTTCTTAAGAATATAAGGGTTACTCTAATTTGGTTTGCATTTCCCTATGGAGTCCTATACATGTTCTATGATCTCTTTAAAGGCAAGGTCACCTTCCTAGACACCACGAACCTTGAATCTTTGGTTGAATGATTGCGATATCCAACGATGGTACCCTTATATGTGGTATAGAGCTTTCAGCCTCTTTTCATCCAAGAGTGATAGTTCGTCAAAGCGGATCTGATGCCAGTCTTCCTTGCTAACTTTATTCTCGAGCATAACGCATAAGGGATCTGATCGACCCATTCTCGATAACTCTCAATTATTTTATTGATGATGGCTAGATGTTTTTGTTGGTATCTTTGACTGCACCATTAGTTTGGGGTAAGTAGGGAGAATATTTGTGTCTCTGAATCCCGTATTCATCAACTAGTTTTGTGACCTCGAATTCGAATGGTAACCCATTATCTGATACTAGCTCGTAGGGAACCCTGTATCGACAAATGATGTTCTTTTGTATAAACTTATCCACCTTCTTGGCATTCAGTACTGTATAAGACTCGACTAGGACCCATGTGGTGAAGTAATCAATGGAGACTAGGTTGAACTCATGCATGTTTGAAGCTTTGGGTGTGATTTTCCCTATAATGTCAATTCCCCAGGTGGAGAACGGCTAAAGAAAAGTCATGTTGTAAAATTCTCGAGGAGATAAGTATTGGAAATGGGCAAACTGTTGGCATTAGAGGATCTTCGGACATAGGCAGTGAAATCCTAAACCATGGTGGTCCAATAGTACCCTTGATGGATAATCTTCTTAGTAAGCATATTACCGTTTATGTGGGGTCTCATTCTCCATTGTGGATCTTCTGCATTATTTCTTCAATCTCAGCCTCTACAATGTAGTGCAATGGGTATATCGAAGTTTTTCTTGAATAGTAATTTATCACAAATGATATACTGGGTAGTTAGTTTGCAAAGTGTTGCACGATCTTTCATGTTGGCATCTTGGGGATACCTACCGTGCTTAAGGAGGCGCCAAATGTCATAGTACCAGAGCTCGACCATGTCGAAATCTTCCTCTGTGATGAGCTCATTGTGGTATCAGTGGGTTGGCATAGCATGTTTTTGGACTAAAAAATGGGTCATTATTATCCCCTCGGGCATGTTGACCATGAAGGCCAAGGTAGCAAGGGAATCAGCTAAGTTGTTCCTTGCTCGGGGCAAGTAGTGGAAGGAGATAACTTAGAATTGGGAGGCTAACTTTTCTAGGTGGGCGTGAGAGGATAAGAACTTTTTATCTTTAACTTTCCCTCTTCTAAAGACTTGGCCGATGACGAGGACAGAATCCCAGTAGAGATTTAGGTATTTTATACCTTTCTTGAGGGAGACTTTGAGGCCTATAGTGCATGCCTCGTATTCAGTCATATTTATGGTGTAGGGAAAGTCTAGCTTGATGGCAATAGGAGTGTGAGAGTCATCAAGGGTGAGCAGGAGTATCCTAATGCCATATCCTTTCTTATTGGCAGTGACGTCAAAGAACATTTTTCATCGTAAGTCTTCCTAAAAGGTGCAAAGGATATCTTCATCTAGGAATTTAGAGATCCAAACGTCGACCTCTTCCATGGGGTAGTCAGCGAGGTAGTCGGAGATAAGTCTCTATTTCATGGCTTTTTGTGTGACATACACGATATCAAACTTGACTAGTAACGTCAACCATCAGGCCATTCGACTAGGCATAGCGGGTTTCTCAAGAAGGTATTTGATAGGATCCATTCAAAACATAAGTCTGATGGGAAAATGAGCATATAATGTCGTAACTTTTTAGTGACCCAGACTAGGGCAATGCATGCTTTATCCAAGGCAGTGTAGTTGACTTCGTAACCGACTAATTTTCGACTGGCGTAGTAGATGTCCCTCTATTTATAGGATTCTTCAATGTATTAGGCTAATAAATCCCTTGTTGGAGTATCTGTTATGGTTAAGTATAAGAGATAGGTAGATTTGACTGCCATGGCATAAGTACCGGAGGTCGGGTAAGATATTGCTTAATTCTGTCGAAGGCTTCTTGACATGCCTCATTCCAGACTTTGGTAAAATCCTTTCGAAGGAGTTTGAAGATGGGTTTGCAAGTAGAAGTCAACTGACTGATGAATCGATTGATGTACTATAATTTTCTAAAAAATCCTCGAACTTCCTTCTCCATTCGAGGTAGTGGCATTTCAAGTATAGCTTTAAGCTTGGAGGGGTCTTCTTCGATTACCTTTTCACTGACCAGAAGTCCCAAAAGATTTCCTTTTATTACACCGAAAATGCATATCTATGGGTTTAGCCACATTTTGTATCGCCGTTCATTCGAAGAACTTTTAGAGGGAGGGCATGGGACCTTCCCAAGTCTTATGTAGACTTCAACCTACTTGTGTATCAAATCATGAAAGATGGTTGTGGCAGCCCTTTGATAGGTCGACCCTGCACTCTTGATCCCGAATGTCACAATCGTGTAATAAAAGGTTCTCGAGGGGGTGATGAATGCAATTTTTTGCTAATGGTCAAGGTGCATCTTGATCTAATTATATCCAGTAAATCCATCGACGAATGACTTGAGGGCATGAATGGATGTGTTGTCCACAATCATATCGATGTTGGGCAATGGGTAATCATCCTTCAGAGATGCTTTGTTCAAATCCCGGTAGTTGATGCACATGCGGACTTTTCCTCCTGATTTCGATACGAGTACAATGTTGGCGATCCATGAAGCCTACATTCAACCACTTAATTACATCTCCCTTGACTCTGAGTGACCATTCAATGCGGAACTTTTGAAGCTTCTATTTGATCGGCTTGCATTTTAGGAGAGTTGGGATCTTATGCTGAGCTATTTTGGGATCGATGTCGGGCATGCCATCGTGAGAGCATGCGAAGACGTCCACAAACTCTTTCCATAGTTCTTCGAATTTTGCTTGATCATGCTTGTTAAAGGTGGACCCAATCCTAATCTCGCGCTATTGGCTACTAGAATCGAGATTGATAAGAACAATTTCATCCTTATTAATTTCAACGCGGTTATGTTGTTTGTTATTAACCTTATTAAGATTAGTCAAGAATTATTCATTTGTAAAATCATCATCATCAAGAGTTTGAGTAGAATCAAGACAGTTAATGTAAGCCACAACAAGATACTCAAAATACTCGTTTATTTCACTTTCGAGAAAAACGATGTTGATAAACTCGTCAAAAGAAGTCTCGATAACATTATTAACAGAAAAAAGAGGAACAACAATAAATGAAGAAATTGGCATATAGAAAGGTTGGGTTGCATCTCATCAAGTGGGATTAGTATAGAATTCTAATTGAGAAGAGTCTCATTAGAGGCATTGATTAGAGTGGACGGGTTATATAATGTAGCACCTAAATGGATCTTATAGAGAGTCAACCCTAGTGTCTATAGGTTGAACGAGTCTTCAGAATCACTTTCATCGAAGAACTCGACAATGGATACAACTTTCTCGGCAGAAGGTTGCACTTTATAATGGCAATCTTTGGCCCAAGAGTAGTTGTTTTGAAAGAATATTTCCATCCCTGAATTCATCTTCTTGTCGGAGTGGTCATACCACGGTTTGGGAAAGCCATATAAAGGGAAGTCCTCACCCTCCTTGATGAGACTCTCGTTAAGAGAATTCCTCAAAATAGTCTTGGCATCTTCTAAACCCATTTTCAATTGGTGGAGCGTTCCGAGTTCTTCTGGTGAAGGCTGGTAACCCAGGCCACATGGGGGAAAGGCCTATTTCAGGACTATGGGCTTTAATATCCTTGCTGACGTCCCCCATCTCCAGTATGGGCATAAAAAGCATATTCTTGAACATTTGCATCACATTGACATTGCTGTGAGGGATATGCTTTAGACATACCCCATCTTTAAAATTATCCCCCACTAGAAGGGGAAGTTAATAACCCTGAAGTCAGAGAGAAGCATGTGATTTGTCCCATGTTATATTTTTAGTATCAGATTGCTGGTCCTGGCATTTTTTTACCATCATCATCCCCTAAAATTTTGATGATCCCTTTCACAAAGAATTTTAACTTCTGATCATGGGAGGAGGATACCCCTCGAATGCTACGAAGCTACGTCTGACCAAGCAGGTTGAAGCATGCAAGTATATTGATAACTTGAAACTTAGTGATGCCGCAAAAGTAGATGTAAGGTCATTTACTTTTAACCCCAAGTAATTGAAGGTTTTAGTGGGAAAATATTAAGGGCGTATCCGTTGTCGACAAGTGAGAGCGAGACTATCTTTCTCATCACTTCAATGGAGATGTTGAGGACATAGTTATGGTCAGGGCCGACCTTTGGAATTTTCTCGTCGGAGAAGGAAATGATTCTAGTGGAGGTCAATGATCTAACCAGGTTTACAGCTTCGTCTGGAGTGGTGAAAAGAGGGACTATGGGCCCGGTGAGAAGTTCTATCAGAGTGTTTCGATGTAATTATGAAAACATGAAGAGTCACCATAAGGTGATGTTAGCTTGAGTCTTTTTGAGTTAGTCGAGTATTTTAATTTCTTTGATGGTCATTACAGGCATGGGAAGTTCTTCGGTAACTCCCTTTCCCTTATCTGTTCTCGGTGACTAAGGATTCAGATCCTTGTAGTGTCTCCCTGATTTGGTCATATGGTTTACGGAGGCTGAGAAGAACAAGAACCTTATGTCTTCAACTATTTCTAGCTAAATGGATACTTTACTGATTTCCCCTAACATATTTTCGAAAGATATCATTCTGCACATGCTGATTCATTTGAGTTTTCAAATTCGTCCCCCCATTCGGTGACAACGATGTCTTTTTGGCAATAAAAATTGATGCATTCCATGACCTCAGTAACTTCCTCATATAAATTTTCCCACTCAACAGGGAGGTGCAGGAGTGAAGGGACTAACCACCCTTACAGCTTCAAAGAAATAAGTAGTTCTACAATGCTGCAGATTTTGCTGGTCTATCGAAATATGTCTACCATAATCTGTACCATGTTGTCTAAATTGACTTCTTCAGTTGGTACCACCCATTTTTCTCAAGCCTATTTTTGGGCTTCTATGAACAAGCCATCGAATTTTTGACAGTCGATGGTTATCTCGGTGGGAAATTTTAGCCTTAATTCCAAGAGTTGGTTCAGAATAGCCGGTAACACCATATATTTCCCTTCGATCTATGTACGGACAGTAATATTGGCCCTTGTGAGGAGTGACAGAGCTTGGTCGATGAATCAAGTAGGGTGTAGGAGAAAATACGGGTAAACTTTGAGTGGTTTTGGTGAGATTATGGGTATGCTAGGTGTTTTATTGGGCACATTTTGCATAAATGGATCGAATTTTAGGTCATTCTCTAGAAAGATGACATTTGCATGAGTTGAAAGTGGGTTGTGAGTGGTGTTGGGTTTAGGATTGGCTGGTGGGACGATGATACCCGAATCAATTAAATCCTGGATCACATTTTGGATATGGAAGCATAGGTCGATAGTATGGCCGATAAACTTATGGAAATCATAATGGGCACCGATTTTGAAATTCTTGGGAAGTAGTTTTGGTTATGGATAGGGGGTCCAAGGATTTAATGAGGTTTTGGATTAACATGGCTTGGTAGACTTTGGATAAGGGATCATGGATCTTGATGTATTCATTTCTGACGGGATTAGGATGGATTTCTGGTACCCAAGAGGAAGCAGGTTGATTGGACATAAGTATTGTATATTTATTCCCCTAATTTCTGTGCATTTGTGAACCCGAGTGATGTAACCTATATGGATTTGATGCACATTTATGCTACTAATCTTCGTTGGCAAGTATTTCGTGTTTCGTGCTTCTCTTATTGGTTTTACAGGTTAATTATGCAAGCAGCGCAAAAGAGAAAGCGAGACAATGAAAGAAAAGCTAAGAAGGCAAGTTCAAGGGCATTTTGGTAATTCTGCAGCCAGATCCCGAAGGAGGAGTCAACTGGAAAGTTTAAGAGCTCGGAACAACGAGAACACTGGAAGAAATGGCACCCAAATCCGAGCTACGGTTGATGATTTATGACCCGTTGAAGTTGAAGAAAAATCCAAGAAAGAAAGGAAAGAAAACAAGAAAAAATTCTAAGTGTTGAAAGGAAGAAAAAGCACCCCAAACCAGCAAGCATTCGCGAACCCAGGGGCGAACCGGTTTGGGGGGCGAACCGGTTCGGGGTACATGCGAACCGGTTCGGGGGGCTGATGCGCGAATTTGCCTCCTTCATTCTGATTGGTTCCAACGAATCCCTTTAGGTTAAAACTCTCCAAAAAGAGTGGAGAACGTAGGGAGGAACTTAGGAATAGCCATTCTGGATATTTTTGAGTAGTTTTTGATAGAGAAAAAGAGAGGAAAACATCTAGGAACATAACTTCAATTAATTGCTGCAAGATCTATACATTTCCGGGTTTGTTTTCAAGTTGTAATCTAAGTTTTATTTTTATGATCATTATTCTTGCATGGTAATTTTTCTGCGTGATTTGAATAAATTTCTGCGTTTATAATGCTTAGCCACGTATTTCGATCTAGTGTTATCATGAATTCTTTCGCATGCAACATTATTATTCCATGCATCTTTTAGTTTAATATGTCCGGCTAGGTTTAAAAGGCCGGGATGCATAAACCCAACCTAATGTGTTAGTGCATGTGTATAAAATTAATCCGATGAATTTAGTGATTGATTATGATCGTATTGCGTAGTTACATAATAATTGTGGATCTTTATATCTCGTTTACCTTTGGGTACTCGTGATGATTTAGAGTGCAATTTGAGTGTCACTATCGCGATACCGATTTACTCATCCTCAGATTAGGTATGACGCGGGCTTGAACCTCATATACATAATGCTTGGGAGTACTAAATTCCGGGTCAGATCAATCAGATAAATTTAAGATTAATATTATCACCGCACTACACTAGGGTTGGGGGATTTCATTCCCGTCCTGTTTCTCTCATCAATTAAAATAAAAAGTTTTTGAAATCATCAGTCATTCTCCATTTCGGTAGAGTAATTTAGTTGCATCTTTGCTCATTTTCATTATCGCATTTAGCTGTAATCAATCTCAAAACCAAATCAATTTTTCCTTTCCTTTTTAGAGTCAAAGTTAGGATTTCTCCGTCTCTTCCCGTCGTCACAACTCCGTTGTCCTTCTTCCCTGTGGATTCGATACCCGACTTACCGGGATTATTACTTGAGCGACAGGCTTACACTTGAGCCTAGAGTGAACGCACTTCTGAGACACATTTTCAGTCGCATCAAGTTTTTGGCCCCGTTGCCGGGGAATTAGGTAGACTTAGGATTAGATCGAGTTAATCCAAAGCTTGAGCAAAAATTTAAAAAATCCAAAAACATAAAAAAAAAAAAAGATTCACCATCATCTCTCTTAAGCTTTAATGCAAAATTCTGAAACCACTCCCACACCCCATAATACTCCAACCAATATTCACGAAAATCCTAATAGTCCCCACACTCCAAACGCCCCACAGTTTTGGATCCCACCTCCCACACCGTCGCACTCAGTCTCCGATAACACTCCCTTTCCCTTCTTAGGACACACTTCGAGCACACCTAGTGAGAGCGCCGATTCGTTAAGTGAGAGAGGGATGTCGCAACATAGTAATGCACCCACCGGTGAGGAGTAGCCTCCGTACCGCCCGTTGAGAGAATTCTTATATCCCGAGCGCACTGTCACTCCGGGATGCATTATACTCCCGTATAATGCCGGGCAGTTCCGTTTCAAAAATGGAATGATCCAGATGCTACCGCATTACCACGGTATGGATTCTGAAAACCCATACCTCCATATTAGGTAATTTGAGGACGTGTGCGATACTCTCAACGATCAAACCTGTACACAAGAAGTAATTCGCCTCAAACTTTTCCCCTTCTCGCTCAAAGATAAAGCTAAAGCCTGGTTATGGTCTCTACCTCCAAGCTCGATTCCATCCTGGAATGAGCTACAGTCGAAATTTCTCAAGAAATTCTTCCCACCACATCGAACAATCTCTATAAAGGATCAAATTCAAGCGTTCAGGCAACATGAAAATGAGCCATTCCATCGATGTTATGAACGTTTCAACAAGTTAGTTGCTTTATGCCCCCATCATGGATTTGATCCATCGCAAATCATCTCCTTTATCTATAATGGGTTGAATCTTAACTCCAAACAACTTGTTGAAACTATGGGAAGCGGTCCGTTTATCGATCTAGATGCCCACGATGATGATCTTCACATGAGGTATGTTGCCGAGACTACCCAATCCTGGAATACATTCGACCCGAATGCTCAAAATCAAAATCGGCAAGCGACCATTACTCCGTCAGCATCCGGTCTATTCCATGTAGATAAGAATTCAATGACGGATAGCCGATTGGAGACTCTTGAGATAGGATTTCGAGATCTATGCGAGATATATGCGAGATATATGGAAAAGGACCAGCTGGACCCATTCCGAACCCTGTCGTGAAGGTGTGTGTGATTTGTGAGGCGGGACATTCAATTGAGGAATGTCCGACGATACCCGCCTACAAAGTAATGTTGCAGGAGCAAGTTAGTGGTATAGGAGGCTTTAAGGGTAATTTCGGTGCCCCGCACGGGAATTCATACAACCCTTCGTGGAAAAATCATCCCGGTTTTAGCTACGGACAACAACATGCCGCAATGAACCCTCCTTCGCATGTTGCCCCTCCTCCACCATAACAATTTCAACAAGCTCCACACATGCAAGGACATGTGCAAGCACCACCACCTCACGAAAATTATATCCCGCCACAACGGAGAACTCTTGAGGATACCATGAATCAATTCATCGCAAGCCAGACCGCAACTAATGCCAAATATGATCGTCTTATTGGCGACATAAATGCGAATCTGTCAAAATTACAATCCTCGTTGAGTGTTCAAGAGAAAGGTAAATTTCCTGCCCAAGGCCAACTACCTCCCCAAGGTCAAACTGGTGTTAGCTCCACCTCCACTGAACATCAGGAGCAATGTCAAGCCGTGACCACTCTTCGTAGTGGGAGAGTCATTGATTTATCACCTCCTCCACACGACATCACAAAAGACAAGGAGATTTCGCCCGGCACGAAAGAGGCCGAAGATGTCCCCTTGAACGAGAGTGACAAGGAAGACGCTAGTGAGCCAGAGGTGGTAGTGAAATCACCCTTCGCAGCACCATTTCCTCGAAGATTGATTCCCGCTCAAAAAGGGAATCAACGTGATGAAGTGCTAGAAGTACTTAAGCAAGTAAAGCTAAATTTACCCTTTCTTGATGCCATCAAGCAAATTCCAGCTTATGGCAAAGTTATCAAAGATTTGCTGACGGTAAAAAGGAAGATGAAGGTAAAAAAGAATGTCTTTCTAGCCCAGAACGTGAGATCCATTCTACTAAACGATCTCCCGCCTAAATTCAAAGATCCCGGTGCACCCACTATATCTTGCATCATTGGAGATAATAGAATTGAGAAAGCCTTACTTGACTTGGGGGCGAGTGTAAACATACTCCCTTACTCTATTTATAGGCAACTTGATTTGGGCGACCTCAAGCCCACAAAGGTCACTCTCCAATTAGCGGATCGATCAGTGAAGATCCCACGAGGCATAGTCGAGGACGTGATCGTCCAGGTTGACACTTTCTACTTCCTGGTAGATTTTGTCATTTGGGACACGGAGCCCTCCTTCAACTCGAGCAATCATGTTCCCATCATCCTTGGGCGCCCTTTCTTGGCTACGGCTAATGCAATCATCAATACAAGGAATGGGCGAATGCAACTCACTTTTGGGAACATGACCTTGGAAACTAACATCTTCCACATAGCCCAAAATACAGGGGAGGAAGATGATCTTCACGCGGTGAGCCTCATGGACGAGGTAGTAGAAAAGTACTTTGAGGAAAATTACTGTGGCGACGCTTTAGAGTCCTGTTTATCGACGAGATATGAGTGTGAGGGGACGTATACCGACTTCGAGAGGGAGGTTGGAAAGTTGAGAGAATTACTCGATGAGAGTGCGTCGGACGAGGACGTGAGAGAGATTAATTGGGTTTCGAGATTCGAGGAATTACCTCCGAGGGAAATGCACATGGTTCCCTCCAGTGAAAAATTTCCAACCCTCGAGTTAAAGAAACTTCATGCCCATATTAAATATGCATATCTAGGAGAGGATGAGACATTTCCTGTTGTTATCTCCTCTAGCCTAAATGAAGGGCAGGAGGGCAAATTATTGAAAATTTTGAGGAAGCACCAAGGTGCCTTTGGTTGGTGCATCGCTGATTTGAAGGGGATAAGTCCTTAGATTTGCACTCACAAGATCCATCTCGAAGAGGATGTCAAGCCCTCTAAAGAAATGAAAAGAAGACTGAATCCCAACATGAAAGAAGTTGTGAGAACCGAAATAATCAAATTGTTGGATGCCGGGATCATCTACCCAATCTCGGATAGTAAGTGGGTAAGACCTATTCAAGTTGTCCTGAAGAAGTCGGGTATGACTGTGATCGAGAATGCCAAGGGAGAGTTAGTTCCCCAACGTACCACCACCGGGTGGCGCGTTTGCATTGATTACCGGAAACTCAATGCGGGAACCTAGAAAGACCATTTCCCTTTGCCATTTATTGATCAAATGCTTGAAAGAGTAGCGGGCCACCCTTACTATTGCATCCTTGATGGTTATTCCGGGTATAACCAAATTGAGGTAGATGTACTTGACTAGGAGAAGACGACCTTCACTTGCCCTTTTGGTACGTTTGCCTACAAATGTATGCCATTTGGCTTGTGTAATGCACCCGCGACCTTTCAGAGGTGCATGTTGAGCTTATTCAGCGACATGGTCGAGAGAGGACTCGAAGTGTTCATGGACGATTTCAGCGTTTTTAGCACCTCTTTCGATCATTGTCTAGACAAACTGGAAAAAAGTACTTACCCGCTGCGTGGAAAAGAACTTAGTGCTGAATTGGGAGAAGTGCCATTTCATGGTCACCGAGGGAATAGTTCTTGGCCACATTGTTTCATCCAACGAAATAGAAGTGGATAGGGCAAAGATAGATGTCATAGCTGACCTTCCCCCATCGAAATTGCTAAAAAATGTGCGCTCCTTTTTGGGTCACGCGGGGTTTTATCGAAGGTTTATTAAGGACTTTAGCGCCATCGCTAGGCCCTTAAGCAACGTACTCATGAAGGACTCCCCATTTGAGTGGATTGAAGCATGCCAAAGCTCTTTCGACAAATTGAAGAACATGCTTGTGTCCGCCCCCATCATGCAAGTTCTGGATTGGTCCTTACCATTCGAACTTATGTGTGATGCCAGTGATTACGCGATCGGGGCTGTTTTAGGACAACGTCAAGATAAGCAAGCTCATGTCATCTACTATGCCAGTCGGACTCTTATCGGACCTCAACTCAACTACTTTACCATGGAGAAGGAGTTGCTAGCGGTAGTCTTTGCCCTCGATAAGTTCTGATCCTATCTCATTGGTTCTCCTATTACTGTTTTCACCGACCACGCGACTTTGAAGTATCTACTTGCGGAGAAAGACGCCAAGCCGCGCCTCATAAGGTGGATCCTACTCCTACAAGAGTTCAATCTCTCCATCAAAGATAAGAAAGGAGTAGAAAACGTCGTTGCCAACCATTTATCTCGGCTTTCGTCCGACGTGTCTAGTGATCCCGTACCCATAGACGAACATTTTCCGGATGAGCAGCTTTTCGCTACCTCTTCATATCCCTGGTTTGCGGACATAGTGAACTGTCTTGTCACGGGAGCCGTCCCTCCCGACTGGACACCGCAAGATAAGAAGAGATTTCTTAATTGATCGCGCATGTTCTTTTACGATGATCCCTTCCTCTTTAAATATTGCGCCGACCAAATCATCCGACGATGTGTACCGGATGAAGAGATCCCGAAAGTCATCCAGTTTTGTCATTCAGAAGCGTGTGGGGGCCACTTCTCGATGAAAAAGACGGCCGCTAAGATTCTGCAATGCGGCCTCTATTGGCCCACAATCTTCCGGGATGCGAATGACGCTTGCAAGTCATGCAACAGGTGCCAACGAATGGGAGCCATTTCTCGACGAGACATGATTCCCCTTACCCCCATACTCATCATTGAGATATTCGATTATTGGGGTATTAACTTCATGGGTCCTTTCCCCCCGTCCTTTGTTTTCCTATACATCCTAGTTGCGGTAGACTACGTTTTTAAATGGGTGGAAGCTATAGCTACCAAGACCAATGACAACAAAGTGGTGATAAAGTTCCTGCAGGAACACATACTTTCCCGCTTCGGTGCACCGAAAGCAATAATCAGCGATAATGGCACGCACTTTTACAATAGGCCATTCGAGAAGCTCATGAGAAAGTACGGTGTCATCCACAAGGTTGGAACGACATATCACCCACAAACGAATGGGAAGGCCGAGCTAGCAAATCGGGAGATCAAGAACATTCTTGAAAAGACCGTCAATCCTACCCGGAAAGATTGGTCACTTAGATTGGCCGATGCACTATGGGCCTATCGTACCGCATTTAAGAACCAACTTGGCATGTACCCTTTCGATTTTGTGTATGGCAAACCTTGCCATCTTCCCGTTGAGCTCGAACACAAAGCGTATTGGGCGATTAAGCAATTGAACTATGCCTTGGACAATGCCGGTGAAGCCCGCAAGCTTCAATTGAATGAGTTAGAAGAACTACGCAATGATGCGTATGAGAATGCCAAAGTTTCAAAAGAGAGGATGAAACTCGCTCATGATAGCATCATTCGACGAAAAGAGCTTCTCCCCGGGCAAAAAGTTATTCTTTACAACTCTCGGCTTCACCTCTTTCCGGGCAAGTTGTGGTCACGATGGTCTGGCCCGTTCTTCGTGAAGAAAGTTTTCCCCCATGGAGCTGTTGAACTAGACGATTTAAAAGGGGACAACACGTTCAAAGTAAATGGACAACGTCTAAAGCCATATCTAGAGGCGTGTGCAGAAGAGGTCGACACAATTTGGTTGTCGGACCCCGTTTACGGGTCAATTGAGCTGAGCAAGTGAGGTCGTCGCACCCCCGACGCGTATGGGGTGAGTTCGTGTGTATAGTAGTCGTGTGTGAATAGGTTAGTTAGGAGTCAGGAGCATGTGTCACGAGAGAGATCGGTTAGCATGCACTTCGAGGGAGCTAGCACATAATACGAGGTTGAGTTCGAAGTATTTTTAGGGAGCCCGAGGGTCTAGAATGCCTTTAGGGGACTTACGCATAAGTTAGAGGATGCGAGAACCTTTGAATTGGCGAGAAGAGAGAACTTAAGCATTCGAACCAGCATCCTTTCCCGAGCCCCATCCAGAACCGGTTCGCGGTACCTCCGAACCGATTCAGGGTGCCTAGAAGATTCCCCCCCCTTAATTCCAAATTCATCCCCTTCCCTCCATTCTTCCCCCCATTCTTTCCCCTTCATTTTTCCTCCCTCCAAATTCTTCCCTCCTTCCAATTTTCATCCTAATTCACTCCCTCCATTATTTCCTTCCCACCCATTCACATTTCCCACCAAAAACCCACCCCTCTACACCTATAAATTACCACTCTCCCCTCCTCCATTTTTCACACCAAAAATTTCCCTCACTCTCTTCTCCACCATATCCTTTCCCCTCTCCCTCTCTCTTTCCTTCAACATGCCGCGTCCTCGCCGCACCAATCTCCGCCCCAAGAAATATGATGATACCACCGTACTTGATGACGAGGGTAAGGGTTTTTTTTGAAGCATCCAAGAATGGCATTGGGCCGAGCAATACTTTTTGGCTACGCGCCCCATTCACATCGAACGCTTCGTTAATTGGGCCCAACTCCCGGGCGATGTCACCGCCCTACTTGATCGCCGCGGGTGATGTTCTTTCCTCGCCCCAACGAGCACTCACGCGTTTGACACCGCCATTCACCAATTTTATGCGACCTTGGTTCGCAAATCTTCTACGCTTCACGAGGCATACCTTGACGGTATCACAATTCCTTTTTCGGCGGCCATCATAGCACGCAAAATGCGTGCTAAAGGGGTGATCCTCCCCGTGCCTTTCCAATATCCCAACAATGGTACCCCCCACACCAAAAATGAATGCATTGCTCGTATGGCACCCGGGGAGGAATGGGTACGCAAATCTTTTCCCATTGGTGGTTTGGCAGCTACGGTGCGCTTCACGCACCTCATCTCTTGTGGCGCCATCCTTCAAACCACCAATGACTCGGTGGTCCGGCTACGTCATGCCAATTTTCTCTACCATTTTTTGGACCCCGAGAGTACCATCAATCTTGCCCATCTTTTCTACGCGGACATCCTCAATGCCGCTTACGATGAATGGGGCAAAACTGCATTCTTTTACGACCGTTTCATTATGGAGCTCTTAATGGAAGCCGGAATCGATGACCCGGGGCAGCAAATTCGACTTCCCCACCCCATTGGAGGCACGTCCACCACTCGGAGCGAACGCCAAATGCGAGTAGCTCATCCCGACCGTCCCATTATCTACGAGGATGCGGTCGATGAGGATCATGATGCTCCGATGATGGACGTCGATGAGGACGAGTTTGAGGAAGATGAGGAGGATTCGAATTTCGAGCCCCCGGGGGCCAACTTTGAGCACCGCCTTTCGGCCGTTGAGTCCCGCCTCGACGGGTTCATCAACCAATATAATCAAGATCAAGGGGCTTACCGAAGGGACACCCGGATGATGTACCAACTCCAAGTCCACCTTCACCAACTCAACTTCGGTGGACCTCCACCCCCTTCTTTTATGACCCGTATGATCCCAATGCACCCGGGCCGTCACATCCACCTCCACCATGAACCCATGACTGTCTTTATATTTTGGTGTGGATGTTAGGTGTTGTAGTGATTTAATTTTACTCACAGTTGCTATCCAATTTCTCATGTAACACATGTTTCCCCATTATTATTATACAATCTTGCATTTTTCATATTTGTTTGTTTTATTTTTCCGCACTTATTATTCGCTTTGAGTTAGATTTTCGTCCTTTTTGCATGAGGACAATGCAAAAGTCTAAGTTAGGGGGGGTCACAAGTGCGTATTTCTAAAACTTCACAAATTTCAAAATGCCCAAAAATTTCCAAAAAAATAAAAAATAAAAAAAAATCATAAAATTTTGAAAAATCCAAAAATATTTTTGTTCAAAATAAATAAAAATTGGAATTCAAATTTTTCAAAAATATCATTAAAATTCGAATTGGAGTCTCAAATTGTAAACATCCAACATACACAAAGCCGAAATTGACCAAAGATGGAAATTGAGCGAAAATTGACGACTTAACGAACGAATGTAGAGATTAACAAAACCGGTGAGATTCGAGCCTATCACGTTTTGCGAGTTTTTAAATCAATCCGAGTTAATTGTTAACTCAAAGTTCTTTTTAGCGCTTAATAAGTTGTCAAGGATCTCAATCCTTTCATTTTGATCGGTTTTAAAAAATGTGTGCAATATTGCCTTGAAAAACATGCCAAATTAGCCTCTAAACTTAAATTAATCTCGAAACGCATAGGGTAACGCAATTGGCATTTTGGACAATGAAGTAGGCCCTCGTTTGTCACCCAAAATTTTGGCCAGAAAAAAGTAGCGAAAAATCACCCTTTGCAACCCAAATTGAGCCGAATAATTTTCCCTTTCGTTTGACAACCCGAAAAATCCAAAATAGCCGGAATTGTGAAAAATGAGAAAATTTAGATTTTAAGTCCAAAAAAGTGCATATAAAGGGGCAAGAAACAAAATAGTATGCTCAACAAAAACAACAAGAAAAGAAATGAAAAAAACAGAAAAAAAATAGAAAAAGAAGAAAAAATGAGCAATAGCCCGGAAAAAGCACAAATGGACATCATTAATGACTTTTCCAATTCCAACCTTCCATACCTCCTTCATTTTACCCAATGTAACCTTCAACCCGAAAAAGTCCTAGCCGAGTCCAAATTGCGAAAATTTATTACCGCGTGGAGAGTTAAGACACCAAAAGATAATATAAGAGGTTAAGTGCCCAAAATAGAGGCAATGTTCCCGTTTTTAAAATCGTAATCCGTTGATGAGATCATTTCACCATAAAGTTTCCGTCTTTCTAATTGCATGCATGAATTTGCTTCCATTACATTTACTCTTTATATCACGCATGCCGAGAGAATAGCCATAATCCGAGAGATTTGTTTGTGAGAGCATTCCGTGAGAAATTGATATCGAAATGAATTTTCGAATAAGTAACGTAATGATCAATCGGTGGAAATTGGCGGTTATATTTCCGGCTTCGCACACACGCACTAAGGTTTGAGACTCGTAAATATGACTTGATGATGACTATTTTCTGGAAAGTTTGAATTACACAATTTTTGCATATTTTGAAATTTCTTTGAGTCGAATTTTGTGGGTATATTCTCTACAAACCCTCACGAGACACAACTTGTCCTACTAGGGTGACCTAGGGGTTTAAAGGCTTGTAGCATGCGCTAAATGCAATCGCTTGCCCGCGAAAAAGGTATTCTATCCAAATAAAATGTGATTTTCAAGAGTTAAGCCTTGTTAGGATTCTTTTACATTGCTCGGGACGCGCAAAGTTCTAAGTTAGGGGGGTTTGATTTTACATAAATATTGTATATTTATTCTCCTAATTTCAGTGCATTTGTGAACCCGAGTGATGTAACCTATATGGATTTAACGCACATTTATGCTACTAATCTTCGTTGGCAAGTATTTCGTTCTTCTCTTATTGATTTTACAGGTTAATTATGCAAGCAGCGCAAAAGAGAAAACGAGACAATGAAAGAAAAGCTAAGAAGGAAAATTCAAGGGCATTTTGGTAATTCTGAAGCCAGATCCCGAAGGAGGAGTCAACTGGAAAGTTGAAGAGCTCGGAACAACGAGAACACTGGAAGAAACGACACCCAAATCCGAGCTACGGTTGATGAGTTATGACCCGTTGAAGTTGAAGAAAAATCCAAGGAAGAAAGGAAAGAAAACAAGAAAAAATTCTAAGTGTTGAAAGGAAGAAAAAGCACCCCAAACCAGCAAGCATTCGCGAACCCAGGGGCGAACCGGTTTGGGGGGCGAACCGGTTCGGGGTACATGCGAACCGGTTCGGGGGGCCTGATGCGCGAATTTGCCTCCTTCATTCTGATTGGTTCCAAAGAATCCCTTTAGGTTAAAACTCTCCAAAAAGAATGGAGAACGTAGGGAGGAACTTAGGAACAACCATTCTGGATATTTTTGAGTAGTTTTTGATAGAGAAAAAGAGAGGAAAACATCTAGGAACATAACTTCAATTAATTGCTGCAAGATCTATACATTTCCGGGTTTGTTTTCAAGTTGTAATCTAAGTTTTATTTTTATGATCATTATTCTTGCATGGTAATTTTTCTGCGTGATTTGAATAAATTTCTGCGTTTATAATGCTTAGCCACGTATTTTGATATAGTGTTATCATGAATTCTTTCGCATGCAACGTTATTATTCCATGCATCTTTCAGTTTAATATGTCCGGTTAGGTTTAAAAAGCTGGGATGCATGAACCCAACCTAATGTGTTAGTGCATGTGTATAAAATTAATCCGATGAATTTAGTGATTGATTATGATCGTATTGCGTAGTTACATAATAATTGTGGATCTTTATATCTCGTTTACCTTTGGGTACTCATGATGATTTAGAGTGCAATTTGAGTGTCACTATCGCGATACCGATTTACTCATCCTCAGATTAGGTATGACGCGGGCTTGAACCTCGTATACATAATGCTTGGGAGTACTAAATTCCGGGTCAGATCAATCAGATAAATTCATGATTAATATTTTCACCGCACTACACTAGGGTTGGGGGATTGCATTCCCGTCCTGTTTCTCTCATCAATTAAAATAAAAAGTTTTTGAAATCATCAGTCATTATCCATTTCGGTAGAGTAATTTAGTTGCATCTTTGCTCATTTTCAATATCGCATTTAGCTGTAATCAATCTCAAAACCAAATCAATTTTTCCTTTCCTTTTTAGAGTCAAAGTTAGGATTTCTCCGTCTCTTCCCGTCGTCACAACTCCGTTGTCCTTCTTCCCTGTGGATTCGATACCCGACTTACCGGGATTATTACTTGAGCGACAGGCTTACACTTGAGCCTAGAGTGAACGCACTTCTGAGACACATTTTCAGTCGCGTCACAGGTTGAGAGATATTATTGATGGTTGAGACTGTAGCACTGACAGGCTTCTCATACTTTCTGAGAATGAACTGTCTAGTTACCTTCTCTGGCTCGACTTCTACCTTGGTAACACTTTCTTTAATTTATACACCCTCTTCTCAGAGGGATAGAAAATGTGGATAATATTGACCTCCCATAGTCACTCGGATATGGGGAAATAAATTCTTCTTAATGATAGTGACTTGTTCTCCTTCGGAGGGTGGGTTGGTCATAGTGGAAGCTTTCTCTCTCCATCTCCCTATGAAGCTACTAACAGTTTCCCCTAGATTTTTCTTATGAAGATATAGATCCCGACGTGTAACTTCTAGCTCTTCGTTGTTCTTGTACTGAGACATGAATTACCAAGCGACATCTTCCCAACTGTAGATTCTGGATTCTTTGAGGGACAGGAACTATCGAAGTGCGTTGTCCTTCAAAGTATGTAGAAACATCTGCGCCATTATCTCTTCAGAGGTGCCAAGAAGGGTCATGGCTCAGTGATAACAGTGAAGGTGCACAATTAGGGGCCCACTTCCCTTGAACTTCTTGATGGCTGACTTCTTGAACTTCTCTGATAATCTCACTTTGGGTAATAAGACATATGGGTGTAGCCCATGTAGTTCTCGCATATATTGACTTGGTCAAATTTCTTGGACAATAGTTTTAGGTTTTCCTTGACCTTGTTTATTTTTTCCTCCTTGGGATTGATGGGTACTTGAAAGTTAGCCCCTGGCTAGGCAAGGTTTTGCATAGGGAGCTAAGCTAGTAGTGGCCCATTAGCAGGTGGGACACACATAGCATGCTGATATTCTTCTAGGATCCAGATAGGCTTGAGAGTGGGTGGACCCATGGCACAAGGAAAGAAAAACTCGTGTTTTTTAGGAATCAGGACCTCATTTTGCTGCATCTTATAGACCTCGATTTGAAAGTTGTCAATGAGTTAGACTAGGACTGCCATCAGATTAGGCTGCACATTCGGTGCTTGGTTGGCGTTCTCCATGAAGAGTTGGTGAAGGTTGGTTCCAAACTCGAATGAAGTAGCATAGGAACTGGTGGAGTTTCAGAGCAGTTTGACCGAAGACCGAAGCCATTAGGGGGCCAAACCAAGAATTGGGTATGCGATCGACATGAGAAGGAGAATTGGTTCGAATTTATTTTTGAAAGAGGGAAGAAAGGATTGTTTTTTTTTTAAAAAGAGGAAAAATATTTTTGACCTTTTTGGCAAAAAGTTTGCGGCATTTTTTTGTAAAAGGAGGAAATATGTTTTTTGGTATTTTGGGTTTTTGAGAAAGAAAGAAGGAAAAAAATGAGGGAAGAATCTCACCATGATTATTATTATTATTATTATTATTATTATTATTATTATTATTATTATTATTATTATTATTATTATTATTATTATTATTATTATTATTATTATTATTATTATGTTTTCACCTGTATTTAAAAAACGAGGGAAGAATCTGAACAAGATTATTATTATTATTGTTGTTGTTGTTGTTGTTGTGGTCGTCGTCGTCGTCGTCGTCATCATCATCATCATCATCATCATCATCATCATCATCATCATCATCATCATCATCATCATTATTATTATTATTATTATTATTATTATTATTATTATTATTATTATTATTATTATTATTATTATTATTATTATTATTATTATTATTATTATTATTATTATTATGTTTTCACTTATATTAGGTTTACCTAAATGCAAAAAGGAATGCCGAACAGGACCTAAACTTGGGAAAATTGGGTTTGAAAAATATGTACGACATGGTTTGGCTTCTTTCTAGGCTCATAGACAGGGTACTATTTTGAAAAATGATGAAATAGAGCAAAAATTTGGGCGGCATGCCGACCCGACATTTCGACAGAGTTTCGTGTAGCAATTGACAAACTAAATATGAGTTCTCTAGGTTTGACGCCTATATGAGGTTTATGCAATTGTTGGGTTAGTAGAAGGGTTCCCCCATTTGGCATGACTTCCACGATAAACTTCTTGCTTTTGAAGGAAATATGTACGCATGGATGAGCCATTTGATATACCTGAGTGTACGTGAATTGTCTCACTATATACCTCATGGGGGTAATACGTGTGAGCGCGAATTTGATATACTCGACGAACGTGAACGAGTTCCATGCTATATACCTCACATCATGAGTTCTGTCAAGCCGTATGATGCAGGGGGAACCGTTCGATATACGTTGGAGGTACTAGTCCAATGAAAGGTGAGAGTTATATTTCTTAGGCTAACTACGACCTGCTAGACCAGTTCCCATCAAAAAGTGACCCCCCAGTATAGGATAAAATTTTGGTCAATAGCCACTCTCTTGGTGATGTAGTGTGCCAAAATGCATGATTCTTGATTAGTATATTATGGAGAGAGTTTTTTATTTGTCATGATGAGTAGAAGAAGCACTATACAAATGGGGAAGAATGTACAAGTATGATGAAAAGTAAATCTATCATGGAACATGATGACCATACTAAGCATGGATACATATGAGTGAGTGATATGTGAATATCTATAAGTGAGTGTGTGGTAGTGATCCTAAGAATGGATAAAATTCAAGTGGCGTGTGATATGTGCAAGTGATCATACAAGTGTGATAAGTGGAGGTGTGTGCTAGTGAAACCAAAGCATGAATATTGTAAGTGGTGTGAAACATCTGGGTATAAGTGATCCTATATTCAAGTGTAAGTAGTGTGAGGTGTACATGGAGGGTATTTACAAGTGCGTGAAGTGAAAAATGAGTGAGATGTGATATAAACATGAGGTAGATATATAAAAAAGTAATAGAGGAAAAATGGAACATACAGGTAGGCGCATACGCAAACATGCAGAAAATGATAACACCCATGTAAGGATAGAGTCTAGCCCTCTTATGACAAATGCCTCCCCAGTAGAGTTTCCACGGTGGCCATCCCATCCCGATTAACTCACACGCATGTGGGGGTCTTGCTCCCTTCCTCGGGGTGTTTCTACCGTCGTCAATTGGGGTGATGTATAGAGATAGAGTCACTGGCCTATTTTTCACAAAAGAAGTAAAAGAAATGTTGCCTCCTCGAGAGAACGACATCAAAGACATAATGATGATTGCGAAACCAATGATTTCAAGGATTCGGGAACTAAGTTACGGAATGGAATGGTGTTAGGCACCCACCCCTACCTTTCGGTCTATCATGGCCATGTGTTATTCTTCTCCTTAACGACTCCGTGAAGTGTGTAAGTGTATATATAGATTGAGAATGGAATCACTCAACTCGCGTCATGGACAAAGGCATAGATGATGGAGGACTTAAAATAAAATACTGGATCATTTAATTTATAAGATAATTGGGTTTTAAAAATTAATTATGGTGTATCTACGTAGGATATTCAAGATCTCATACCTTTGCAGTTCCTTCTGGCTTTAACCATAGGGATTTTATCTCTTTTGTGTGACACCGATCGGTGTCGTAAATCTAATAGTGTGGCAGGCACAAAATGGAAATGATTTTTTTTCAAAAATCTAAAACACGTCAAAATAAGATATTTCATGAATTTTAGATATTTTGACCTCTGGAACTTGTAGAAAAAATTTCATCCCCATCCAATCAACGATTCTCAAGTTGTGGCTCTAACAAGTAGATACCATGGCGTGTCGTGCATTTGATTGGGCAGATGAAATCATGTGTTCTTGAATTGATTTCATCCCCAAACATTCATATCCACGAATCCAAAAGTATTATATTAGGGTTTATATATAATATAATACTTTGAAAATGTAGTTCACCTTCTTGATCTGTTCTTGATTCGATTTCTTGAGTCACTGTTTTGTAAAGATGCGTGAAGCAGGCGGATCAAATGAATTCCAAATGACTTGAAATTTCTCATGCCTCTTCCTCTATAAGGAACGCGTGATTCTACTTTCAGAATTTTTGACTCTCCAATTGCCCGTAATTGATATTACAATATGAGAGCTTTTAAAGATACCTCGAGATCTTCCATGCTATTCCTTTAAGCCAATACATGTCATTGGTGTGTGGGCACCAATGATCACGACCCTAACACTACTTTTTAGGTGTTTTTCTGATCTATATTCATACCCCATTCATTAGGAGGTAAAGGGTTATTTATATAGACTAGCACGGGGACCCCCAGGAGAAATAGGAGACTAGTTTCCTATAGAATTAGGAATCCTAATAAAACTCTATAATTAATTCCATAATTCTATAAATTATTATTCATTCCACTAACGAATAATAATTGCACTCTAGTCTACTACCTTAAAATTATAATTTCGAGCTCGTTGTTATTAAATTCTTAATAATGTCCCCATGTTAAGATCACAGATACCCATCTATTAAATTAAATTACAAACAATTATATTTAATCGACCTCTCTTAAATTCCTTGAGACCGCCCGCTCAAATTATTTGATATGTTGGAAAATTAAATCCATCGGCCATATTTGACATAATCAAAACTTGTAAGCTACATCAAGAGGGTATCATCAATATCTATATGGAGACGTGGATTCCATTCATAATTAACTTTCACCATATACTAATCACCATTATCCAATCTACCAAGATTATTGATCCATAAATGAATCTCACTTTATATGTCAAACTAATGAACAATTGATGCACATGTCCATCAATTATATCTGAATTAAGAGCTTAAGCACTCATAACAACCATAAGATATGTATTATCTTATATTGTTAGTATAAAGACAATTATCTCTAATTGGTCTCTTTCAATACACACAAAGTGTACTAGCACAATAAGTAGAAATTATACTGTTTCTCGTAATCAAGATAGGCCTACTAAAATAGTGTGCTACAATCCTACTGGATGTATGTCCATATCCATCTAAGATTATGAACCAAACTTATCTTCTACAAGGACCGATGATATGATATCCCATGTGTAAGACGAACTCTACACACCAAATCATCTTCTGTGTAGAATAAAAGACACCAATGTATAAATATATAAAATAATATGATGCAAACATCAGTTGTGAAGATTCTCATTAACTATGACTTTTAGTATACAACCCCAACAATCTCCCAATTACACTCAAAGACATGGAATCGTGCATCTAGCAACCGTACCTCACACCTAAAGTAAGAGGATTACTAGTTGTCAACCAATGCAATCACATCAACTAGAAACTCCCTTATATATAATTTCTTATACAAGGTGTACTAGACACTTTCTGGAATCTTAAATCTGACTGAATACATGAGTTAGTAACCTACAAGTTACATATCTCTTTACTTGGCAACCAATATGTATTCATTAATCCTTTTTAGGTACTTGAATATTTATTCTACTAAAATCGATGTTCTATTCTCGAGTAATACAAATTCAAAATCTGAAAGAGCCAAAGTCTTTCTTGGAATATTGTATAACAAAGTTTCGAAAGAACAATATCAATATGATAACTTAGATAAGTAAAAGTGCATTCTTTCTAGTGATCAAATGTTAATTTGATCCAAAAAATATAATAGATTTTTCTAATGTTTTCATATTGAACTAATTGGACTACCACAGTCTAACTGTATGAAATATCCCTACATCGCGTGCAATGATAAATATATCTATACACCTAGTATCAAAAAACACCACCACTTTTCCATCACTCCTTTCGCACACACTGAACATCAACCATTTATCAAAATCATGAATTTGATTACCTATCTTACTAGATTCACTTACAACTGATGGGTTTGACCCCATCTTGCTGAATATATATGGTACAAAAGATCACAACTTTTCCAATAATGTTGTGCATCCTTGTGAAGGAATACCTTATTATAGTTACAGGGTTTGTTATCTTCTTCTCCAGGGGTCACGATGGGTGACAATCCTAAGAATAAGAAATACTCTCACAATGATAAAGTTACCCCTTTGCGGGTGTACAAATCGTGAGGTATTTATATAGTTTTCACCATTACGAGAATTAACAATCCTCCGACTACGATCAGGTAGTAGAACGTCATACTCATTTCTTTGTGATGTTTTCAGTAATGCTGGTGGTATTAAATAAGTTCACATATGCCTAATAGACCTTCATTTGTTACGAACAATACTTTTGGGGATGTGGTATGGAATATAGATTTAAAAATTTATTCTTATTAAAACTTGTCAAGTTTTCTGTTGCACTACCCATTATATAAAGTACCAGAATTGAGTTGAAAGTGATCCACTATCTTTAATGGGAGTAAAGAAAACTGACCTAGAAAACAATCTTGACATATGCGTATCTATATCTTATGAATAATCATCATGAATCTAATCACGTGTGAAAGAAACCAAATTCTTCTTTCTTTGACACACCATTACTAAAAGTAACTTTTGGCATAATCTTCATGGACATAATCTAAACTAATGATCTGTAATTCTTAAATTCCCGAATAGGTAGTTATAGAATTACATGAATCATAATAAACCAATTCTAGTATTTTTTAGCTATAATGCCTTCACTTCCAATGAATGTAAGAATCGACCTTCCACCAGTTTAGGATTCATTTAGATAAGATGACCCAAGTATTTAATGCTATAGATATATTATGGTTTGTAGAGAATAATCTTATCCATTTAGTGATAAATCATGAATATTATTCAAAACTACAGTGTACAAAATATGAGATTTATTTTATAATGATTATCTGCTTTAGTACCAAAGATGAATATATTTTTTATAACCATTAACAACACATATTTTATTAAAATAAAACAAATATCCTTACATAAAAAGAATAGAAGTTGAGCTAACGTTCCTTCTATTCTTACATACTTATAAGAAATCATTTAAAATTAATCACTATTTATCAAAACAGAGACTCACGTCTCCCACTGCAATTATAAATTCCCAGTAGTAGATAAATTCACCTATCACTAGTTGACTGGTTTCATGGAATCAATGATTAATGGCTCATGTTTCTACAATCCAAGTTACCATAGAACAAACAATTAAACATTATTCAATTTTTTTTGTAAATAAATGTATATATTTGTTCTTTTAAAGAAGATAAGCTTATTAACTCCTACAAGTATTCTGGCTTGTCTTACTGAATTCACTTGCGATCACACAATTCACTAACTGTCTTTGAAACCTATCCATTGACTGAATTGCAACTTAATAGTTTCTGATTTGACTTCAGCTTATATCAACCTTTTGTCTAAGAAGTGAAGTTATTTTAGTAACTTGAATAATTATTATATGATATCATGATAAAAACTTTTGTTAGGGAGGATATTGACATGGGTTTTCCTGTTAATTTCACCTCTTTAGATTTTTAGTTCCTTCTGATGAAAAATCACCATCAAATCATAATCTTATAACTGGGTTATATCGATCATACTAATATTCCTTAGAAGTCATTCATGGCAAGCTGTTTAACTATATGCCATAATTATCAAACATTAGATGTGAGATAATCATCATATTATAAGCAATGGGCACTGATTAATACTGATGTCACAATATATCTAACTTAATGAACAAGTCACAATGTGTCATACCATTAATCTTTTCCACTTATTTTCCATATTTTCTTATAGAAATCTTATAATATGAATAATCAAGACAAACACTGAGAAAATACATAATGCATTTTTTATCGTCAACACTATGTCTAATTTGAATTCAACCCTTTTAATTATTACCAGAAGGTAAATAAGACTAAGTATGAAATAAGTGGATATTGGAGTTGCCATTTAAAACTAGAGAATCACATAATAAAGAACATATTATGACAAGCAATTAACATTGAATTCAATTTAAAGCTGGTTCCCTCTACCATTTTAAATGATTTCGTCAACATCCCAATTACCATTTGAATAACATTCCTCTTTAGAGAACCTACTATACATAATCATGTTAGGCTGGCCAATTCCTTTAATTTTACTATCTAAGCAAAGACTATGCCAAATAAAATTAATAGCTGACACGTTGGTCCCACAAAATAATAACATTGCTCTTTGGAGAACCTACTATAATTTTGTGTCTAAGTGTATACCATTAACAAATTTTAGACTATCCCATATCACATAGAATCATCCTTTAGGGGGCTGTCCATATGAATACGAGCCCAAAATTACCCGTAAGGAAATTTTCACTAGTTACCATAATAATTAGTATTCCTCTTTGGAGGACCTACTCATTGTTGAAAACCTACAAACCATTGGTGGATATTGTGGGATTTGCTTGTGAAAAAATCCCTCTCCCACTTAGTGATTTAAAACTTTTGTAAGGGTTGTCAAAAAGAGAAGTTTAATTTTAATATTTTAAAAAATACAGGGTAACTAACGCATACCAAAATTTACATTTGCCAAAATTTTTACGCGTCCAAAACATGGGTAATAAATAAAAATTATAAATTCCCTTATATTTCCAAAATAAATCTGTAAATTTAATTTATATTTTCTAATATCACAATAAAACCCCATAATTTTGAAAAAAATATAAATTAAACATATAACTATGGAAACTGTTCAATTTTAAATTGTTCAATTAAAATAATGAGATTTTTCAATTTATTTATTCAAATTAAAATAATCAACTTCCTTATTTTAATTATCCAAAAATAACTAAATTATTTTAAATTAAAATAATTCTGGAAGTTAAATTTAATTTGAGTAATAAACAAAACCCTTTATATTTAATAAATATAAAATGAACTACCAAAAAATTTATTTTCCAAGAAAACCATGATTTAAGGGCGGGTCCAATAATATTTGTCCATGTTGACCAATTTAATAGGTCAGCTAAAATTAGTTAATTTTAACACCCCATTAAATAAAACATAAATATTAAACACGAAACACAATAAAACAATAATAAGAAAAGCAAGAGATATAATCCATAAACAATAAGGAAACTAAATAGGTCCCTCTCCATTATGGTTTCTAATTCCTTATCTCATGCAATCACTGACTCAAAAAATCCTTCCCATGTAAGGAACCATACCAAGTAGAAAATATAGGTTGAGTCAAAGTTTACCATACCGTACCACCACCACTAAAATACCCCGGGAGGTTGCTCGTGTCAAAACAACACATAACCGCACCATCACACCATGTCACCACGACACATAGTATGCCTATGAAGTATATCATGATACTTTCGTGTGATATCGTAATCACTAACTCACACTCCCATGGTCCTTTACAACACAATAAGATTCCACCAAAACTTTCCAAATTGTTGTCCGACAAATCTCATTTGTCCCTAAAATTGCCTCCGGTGTCCGGCTCATCATTCGATGTAGATTTCGACGAACCAAAAAAATTACATGTAATAATTACAACCAAATCTAATGATATAAAAATATAAACTAATTATTAAAACCCAATCGAAGACAGAAAAAATAACTACGCATAAACTATTGTAGGATTCAATCACATAAAATTAATAAATTTGAATCGGACCATAATGGAGGGGCGAAACATATAAATCTCTGCAAAAAAAAAAAAAATTAGATCCTGGATCTAGCATTCATTCAAGATTAAAACTAAATAATTTAAATAGATTTTGAAGGACAACATGGATTTACCAATTATCATGTAAATCAAAATCCTGCTCTAATACCAATTGATGGAGGATTTAAAATAATATATTGGATCATTTGATTTGTATGATAATTGGGTTTCAAAAATAATTATGGTATATCTACATAGGATACTCAAGATCTCATACCTTTGCGGTTCCTTCTGGATTAAAGCGTAGAGATTTGATCTCTTTTGTGTGACACCGATCCGTGTCGTAAATCTAACTGTGTGACAACCACAAAATTGAAATGATTTTTTTGAAAAATCTTAACAGCGTCAAAATAGGATCTTTTATGATTTTTTAATATATTTTGGCCTCTGAAGCCTATAGAAAAAATTTCATTAGGAGACAAAGGATTGTTTATATAGGCTAGTATGGGGACCCCAGGAGAAATATGAGACTAACTACTACATAATTAGGAATCCTAATTAAATTCTATAATTAATTCCATCATTCTATAAATTATTATTCATTCCACTAAAGAATAATATTTTCACTCTAGTATACTATCTCAAAATTATAATTTCGAGTTCGTTGTTATTAAATGCTTAATAATCTCCCCACGTTAAGATCACAGATAGCCATCGATTAAATTAAATTACTGTCAATTATATTTAATTGACCTCTCTTAAATTCCTTGAGACCGTTCTCTTCAAAAATTTGATATGTCGGATAATTAAATCCATCAGCTGTATTTGACATAATCAAAACTTATAAGCTACATTAAGAGGGTAACATCAATCTCTATACGGAGACGTGGATTCCATTCATAATTAACTTTCACCATATACTAATCACCATTATCCAATCTACTAAGCTTATTGATCCATAAATGAATCTCACTCAAAAGGTCAAAATAATGAACAATTGATGCACGTGTCCATCAATTATGTCCGAATTAAGATCTTAAGCACTCATAAGAACCATGCGATATAGTCAGTATAAAGACAATTATCTTTAATTGGTCTCTTTTAATACACACAAAGTGTACTATCACAATAAGTAGAAGTTATACCGTTTCTCGTAATCAAGATAGGCCTACTAAAATAGTGTGCTACAATCCTACTGGATGTATGTCCATCTCCATCTAAGATTATGAACCAAACTTATCTTCTACAAGGACCGATGATATGATATCCCGTGTGTAAGACGAACTCTACACACCAAATCATCTATCGTGTAGAATAAAAGACACCAATACATAAATATATAAAATAATATGATGCAAACATCACTTTTGAAGATTCTCATTAAATAGACATACTAAAATTCAGTAGTGAACCATGACTTTTAGTATACAACCTCAACAAGAGTGTGGTCATCTATAGGAGTGTTCCCAAAATAGTAATTAATAATATAATGTGTGCGTTTGTCGGGTCACCGTTCATTTAAGAAAGAACGATTGTATAGGTTGGACAAAACGCGAGTGTTGATGTAAAAAACTAGATTACTCTAATTATTTAATCACAGATAAATAAATAAGACAAAAGATTTTTAAAGTGGTTCAGCCTTATATGAATGGCCTACGTCCACTGTTATGTTATTGCTGAGTGTTTGGGAATTCTCGATTACAAGTTCTATCAAGAAATTCCGGTCCCCCTTGAATGAGGGTGATACAAGGTATTTATAGCCCTTAGGCTGTACATGAAAGGGTGTTACATTAAATGATACACATATGAAAGGGTAATTCATTTAATGTTCTTCAAACGTGCGCGTCAAGATGATAAGCATTCAATGAATAGTTGAACTGTTGGTTATCTGCCAATTAATGTTGTGGTCGAGATGCATCTCGAACCGCCTTAGTTTCTCGTCGTCCAAGAGTTCCTCGGTGCATTAGAGTTCTTCGGAAGATAAGAGTTCCTCGGAGGGTTGGTGTTCCTCGGAAGACTGGCTTTCCTCGGAGTATACTTGTTGCTCGGAGTGAGTATGTTGGTCGGGGAAACAATCTTCCTCGTTGCTATTGTGCCACGTAAATTGACACTTGTCTTCTTATTATTCGTCCACATCAGCATACTAATTTTGGTATTAACAGAAGCCCCCAATGTTTTATGTTTCGAACTTTGAGGAGCATGGAACATTCTTTCTCGGTATATGGCGATATTAAATGACTTTCCTGGGTTTTAGGAGCCTTTTTCTTCATATTTGAATTTCCTTCCAAATTCGCAGAATTCGCCTTTTTGCATTTTTATAGGCGCTTCGATCTTCGTGCCCTTTTTGTCCTTTTAGCCGCCGGTAGCGTAATAGTTTCATTTTTGTAATCATTTCTTTCGCCGTTTCCCAAGGAAAAGTATTTAAGCTTCAAAGGCAATCCCATCGTCTTCTACCTTTTCAATTTATGCTTTCGAGTTTTCTATAGCTTTTCTTTCTCCTGTGCGTCCATCCTTTTCTTCGTTTGTTCGTCAACAGATCTCCTTTTTCCCTATAAGATCTTCTTCTTTCTTCTTTTATTCATCATGGTTTACATTATTGAGTCCCTTGAGAAATTCCGTTCTGATTTCTCTATTCCATCTTGGGTAATTTTGGAGGTTCTTTCTGAGCCTTCAAGTTATTTCAATTTGGCTGAGGGACATTGGTTCCCCAGCCTCTTTATCGCTGAATGTGGATTTTCTTTTCCACCAAACCCTTTATGCTTAGAATTCTGTCAGTATTTCGATGTTGTCCCTGCAAAAATAGCCCCCAACACCTGGAGAATAGTTAATGGGGTGTATAGGTTAAATCAAACTCATGGAACTCGTATAGGAATTCCTAAGATCATGTACTATTATAGATGGGCTGTTTTAGACAATGTTTATTATTTATAAACTAGATTTTTGAATAGGGCTCTAGTAGTCAACCTCCCTGATGCCAACAGGGATTATTTTGAACATGGAGTAGTTGTAAAAAATTGGCAACATCCCCTCTGGTTGGAGACGAAGTATATGAGGGTCCCAAATGCCCTCCATATGGCAATGGGATAGGTTATTTTTAATCTTATTTTGTTTTTTTTGAAATTATGATTTCATTGTGTTTGACAAAATGTATGAGTGATATTTCATTATATTTTTATTTGCAGTTGACAGCAAGAGGAAAACTCCAAAAGAAACAGAAGTTAATATAAAACATTTAAAACATATCTGGAGTTTGCATCAGAAGGTTGCAGACGAGCATATTAGGTCTGCTTCATACTTGCTGCAGTACAGGAGCTATACATCCTCTTTTACTGCTCGTCCTGTGGCTAGCATTAGCGAACCATTGCCAGCTTCTGAAGACTCTTCACCAGACTCTCACATTCCCTTGAGTCAGAAAATGGGCAAGAGAAGAGTTCCTGCTCTCTTTGAAGAGACCTCCTCTGCCGGGGATGGAAAGAGGAACAAGGCTGAAGTCCCAAAAGGGACAAAGAAATTTGATGCTACCCCTTCTGCTGCTCTTCAGAAGGCCGTCAAGAAGCCCCCAGCGGCTCCTGTACAGAAGAATGTGCCTGTGGAAGTAATCACTATCTCTCCAACCAAAAATTCTTCTTTGGTTGAGGTTGTTGAGAAGACACCGAGGAGATTGAAGAAGTCTTCCTCGGTTAGTTTTTCTGAAGTCACTCCCCAGCTCCAAACTAGCGGATCTGGTGTTCCAACCATCATTCCCCCGAGCTCTGTGATGAGCTCGGTAAAGACTTGGATTATTCCTGAAGTCCAAGGCATCGAGGAAAACATGCCTAGGGATATGCTGACATCCCTAACTACTCATCACATCACTTCAGTAAGTTTCTTCTTATCTTGAATTCTTATTTCCTTCTATCAATATATGTATCTCGGCACTAACTCATCACTACCTTCTTTTTTCAGCTGGTGAGTTGTTTTAACACCATTGTGAAGAAAGATGAAGCACTCAAAGCTTCAAGCTCCTCGTCTGGAGTAGAGGATGCATTCCAGGGTTTGGCTCAATCCCTGAAGGAATCTCGTCAGAAGTACGACGAGGATAAAGGTGAATGGGAGAAGAAACTGGCTGCATCTGAAGCAGAGAAGGTGCAGTTGGGAAGTAGAGTAAAGGATTTGGAGAGGGAAAATAAGAAATACTCCGAGAAGCTCACCACCTTTGGGGAGCTTGAAAATAAGCTAAAATCAGCTGAGGAAGAGCTGACCCTTCTGCGCGAAGCAAATCGTCAGAAGGAGGAGTTGGAGGCCAAGCTGAAAGCCTCCGAGGACCTTCTATCCGAGAAGATCTCCTCGGAGAAAATAAAAAGAAAGAAAGCAATAAAGAAGTCTTTCAACACAGACTGGGACAAGGGGTGGAACAAGGGAGTAGCTGCTATGCTGACTCAAGTGCAATATGGAAGTTTGAAGTACTTCCGAGATGGCTAAGTTGCAGCTTTGCAAGAACTGAAAGTGAGCGAGGACTCCGAGCTATTTCAACAGCATCTCCCTGGTCCTCCCCCATCCATCGAGGATGAAGAAGAGGACGAAGCTGCCTCAGAAGAATCTTCACTGGTAGTGGGTGATCTCATCCTTACCCAGCCTGCTGACGAGGAGCTTTCATCTTTGCCAGCTCCTCCAGAACAAGTTCCAGCTTCCGCCGACCAACTCCTTATCTCCACCGAGCAACCAAGCTCCTCGTCCTAGCCTCTCGAGAAAGTCTTGGGAGATAAGGAAAAGGTGTGAAGTTGTTCGGTATCTTCTTTCTATTTTTCTTTTACTTGTACTTTGTATCTCAGATCTTTGTAACTTTGCCTGATGATCTAATAAAAATTTGAGTTCTTTTCTTCCATATGATTGTCTCTTCTTTATCTGCACTCTGTCTTGATCTTCTTTTTCTTTCTCTGTTAGTTTCTAGCCAAGATGGATCTTTTGTCTGCTAATGACACAAAGTCGATGCAACAATGCCATGAGTATTATAAAGCTGGTCACACAGACCTCAGTGCATCAGAAGTTGCCGACATCCTTGGCCATGGTGCTTCAGAGCAGGCAGTAGAAGCTTATCAATATCTGAAGGGCTTACTTGATTGAGCTGTTGCCAATAACGTGGCCTACTATGATATGATCGAGGAGCTTCAATATACTCTAGAAGATCTCAAGGATCAGTACAAGGAGTCAAATGCCTTGTTACATGAGGGGTATGAAAAGAAATATCAACAGCTTTCTGCCGAGAAGGGCTATGACAAACTCATTGCTGGGTATGATGTTAGGGAGAGGACCCTAAAGGGAGAAGTTGAAGCCTGTAGACAAATTGCTGAATTGCTGGAGCAAGTGAATAATAATTTGCAGAAAGAACTAGCACAATACAAGTCTGCAGCCTCTTCTTCAACAACGGTAATCCCAGTGACCGATGAGGGATTTTCCTTCTTAGAGGTTGAAAATGCCAAATTAAGGCAAGAGTTGGATGTCCTGTGAAGATCTGGTACTTCTACTTCTTCTCGGGGATGAGGAAGAGGTTCTCGTGGGCGAGGAAGAGCTGCCCAGGATGTTAACGAGGAATGAAGCACTCCAGCTGCTCGGGGTCGATCAAGAACTCCTCGTAGTATTGAAGAAGCTCGTACTCTGTCAACATTGGAAACTCAAGCGTACCAGTTGAATGCAAAAGATCGGGCTTTGTCTGAAATGTCCAAGAAAATCCTAACTTTGGAAGATCAACTTACTGCGACGAAGTCTGCTTTGAATAATAAGGATATTTTTGCCAGGAACCTTCATGAGCAGTTAGAAAGATTAACTTTCCAATTCCATAAACAACCTCGCGAATTATGGAATGCAGGCTATAATGAGGCTCTTCATCACTTGGATGCTTGCATTGAAAATGCCAATAATGAAGGTTATAAACAGGGATGGTTGAACGCCCTGGGTGTGCTGAAGCTCGAACAGGGGCACTACCTATGGGATTATCATACTCCTGGGTTACTAGACTTGCCTGTACCACCCTATAAATTGGACATGGAATGGATCCCAGCTCGTGCCATTCCTCGGAGCTTAATTTCAAAATATCTTGGTGACTATAATCTTCATTCTCAAATTGAAGTATCTCGTCCCGAGCATCTATTGGATACTCCTTCAGTAATGAATGTCAGAATGTTGAAGGACTTGAATTTTATCAATTCTCCTCAGACTTTAAATGATCTTCCTGCTGGCGAGGAACCTATTTCAAAAGCTGAAGGAAAGAAACCAATAGAATAGGGATTTCAATGTAATAGTTAGTATACATGTAATTTGTAATTCGTTTTGAATTTTAATGAAAGACTTTCATTTTCTGTTTGCAAATCTGTATTTCTATTATTTTTTGTGCTCGTCAAACACTTTATATTTGTGCATATGTATCTGTTTAAATAGATAACAATATTATGCTATTCATCGACCAACTTAGTAAAAAATTACAAGTACCAGTAATGTTGCTCGACTACTTAACAATAAAGTAATGAGTAGAAAAATGTTAAAATTTCTTACAACCAACCAAGGTTGTTTAAATTGAGCTCGTCGACCAATTATAGTTAATGGGTTTTTATCCCCGACCAACTATGCTTGGTTCAGTTTACCAACCGGGGTTGGTCATGGGTTTGAACTATCATGCCCACTAACTCTTTTACCAACCGAAGTTGATCACATTAGTGTACGCCTCCTAATCAAAGGAGTATAGTTTGTTCTCGCTATTTTACCAACCAAAGTTGATCACGCTCGAACTATCAGTGTCCACTAGTTATTTTACCAACCGGAATTGGTCACGCTAGTGTATGCCTCCTAGCCAAAGGAGTATAGTTTGTTCTCGCCCTTTTACCAACCGGAGTTGGTCGTGGGTCTGAACTATCGTGTTCTCGCTATTTTACCAACCGAACTTGATCACGCTCGAACTATCAGTGTCCACTAGTTATTTTACTAACCGGAGTTGTTCACGCTAGTGTATGCCTCCTAACCAAAGGAGTATAGTTTGTTCTCTCCCTTTTACCAACCGCAGTTGGTCGTGGGTCTGAACTATCGTGTTCTCGCTATTTTACCAACCGAAGTTGATCAAGCTCGAACTATCAGTGTCCACTAGTTATTTTACCAACCGGAGTTGGTCACGCTAGTGTACGCCTCCTAACCAAAGGAGTATAGTTTGTTCTCTCCCTTTTACCAACCGAAGTTGGTCATGGGTCTGAACTATCGTCTTCTTTTTGCTCGTCTTCTTTTTGCTGTCGAGCAGCGTAGTGTACAACACTAGTATTCCCCGAAGAACTTTCAATAAAAGGATAGAAGATGGTGAAACATCATCGTTTTATTCATATTGATAGAACTGCTTTACATTTTACATTACTGATAATACTTGCGTAGGTGTTCAGCATTCCATGCATTCTTGAATTCCTCCCCTTCTAGAGTTGCTATTCGGTAAGTTCCTGGTCGAACAACTTCTATAACTCGGTAAGGTCCATGCCAATTTTCTTCCAATTTATTGTGCTTCTGAATGACCTTCTTTAGCACGTAATCTCCTTCTTTTAAATCGCATTTCTTCACCCTCTTGTTGTAGAACAGAGCTGTTCGTTGTTGATATGCAGCATTCCTAATGGCTGCTTCTTCTCTAACCTCCTCGAGCATGTCCAAATCTAATCTTCTCATCAAGTCACTAACTGGGGAATTGAAATCCAACACTCTGTGTGTTGGGAGACCCAACTCAACAGGTATTACAGCCTCACTTCCAAATGCCAGCATATATGGTGATTCTCCAGTTACTGCTCGGGGAGTTGTTCGGTAAGCCCACAATACTGATTGTAGCTCATTAATCCAATTGGCTTTAGCCTCACTTAGCCTCTTCTTCAAACCATTTAATAATGTTCTGTTCGTCACTTCAGTTTGCCCATTGCTTTGAGGATGGCCTGGTGCTGAATGAACCTTCAAAATGTTTGACTGATGACAATAGGCGGTAAACTCCTCGTTATCGAATTGTATTCCATGGTCTGTGATGAAGGCATGAGGGAGACCATATTGGCAGATGATGTTCTTCCAAATGAATTGGTATACCTTCTCGTATGTCATATCAATCAGAGGCTCAGCTTCTACCCACTTAGTAAAATAATCCACTGCGACGACGAGGTACTTGAATCTTCCTCGGGTCGTTGGCAGTGGTCCAACCAAATCCATTCCCCACATGGCAAAAGGCCAAGGGGAAGTTATGGGTGTCAACAATGCTTGTGGAGTTCGTCGGATGGAGGAAAAACGTTGGCATTTATCACATTTCTTAGCATAGGCTATACAATCAGCCCTCATCCTTGGCCAGTAGTATCCTTGCATCATCACCCTTTGCAAAAGTGTTCGACCTGCTACATGGGCTCCACAGGACCCTTCATGGATCTCTTCAATCAATTCTTTTACCTCGGAGGGATGTACACATCTTTGCAAACCTGCCATAATTCCTCGTCTATACAAAACACCATTAGTTAGTACATACCGAGCAGCTTTAAACTTCAATTTCTTGGCAGCGATCTTATCCTCCGGTAATTCTCCTTTCTCGACATATGCCCTGATGGGATCCATCTAAGATGGTCCTAAATCAAGGGAAATAACATTCATCATCAGTCCTTCATCTATGCTTCGACTTTCTAACACCTCAATTGGTATCGTTCTTCATAACTCAGTACGAGTAGCTGATGCTAGTCGGTCCAGTGCATCTGCTTGTGCATTCTCCATTCTTGGTATTCTGATCAACTGAATGGCATCAAATTCTGCCAACAACTCCATCGCCTTTGCATGATACTTGACCATTAATTCTCCTTTAACTGCATACGTTCCCATCATCTGATTCACAATTAATTGAGAATCACCGAATACCATCACTTGTTGCGCTTCCATAATCTTTGCTAAATTAAGACCTGCTATCAAGGCTTCATACTCAGCCTCATTATTGGAAGCTTTGAATTGGAATCATAAGGCATATTCCACATCAATCTCGTCTGGGGTGTTCAAAACAATCCCTGCTCCACAACCTGTTGTACAAGATGACCCATTACTTACAATTTCCACGTAGGTAACTCGTCTTCAAAATTCTTATCTAACAGCGTTCCTCGGTGAAATATTTTCTATTTTGTTTCATCCTCTCCTGGTATTTTTCTCTCCTCGTCGACCATCTCTTCTCGCCCTTTTACCAACCGCAGTTGGTCTGGGTTTGAATTTGATGATCTTTCTACATCCATAAGCCCTTTTACCAATCGGAGTTGGTCTGGACTTATGTTTGTTGATCCTGTAACATCCGCAGGTTGGTCAGCGAGCAACTTTTGTTCCTCGAGGGTATCAGGATATGTAAACTCTGCTATAAAGTCTGCTACAGCTTGCCCTTTTAAGGATGACCTGGGTTCATACACAATATCATATTCACCGAGTTCTATCGCCCAGTACATCAGTCTTCCTGATTTTTTTGGCTTATAAAGAGCTTGTCTCAATGGCATGTCGGTATACACGATGATGGTATGGGCCTGGAAATATGGCCTCATTCTTCTACTTGCTTCAATTAATGCCAATGCCAATTTTTCCAACTTCGGGTACCTGATCTCTGCACCTCGGAAAGCCTTACTTGTGTAATAGATTGGATTCTGGACTCCATTCTCCAATCTGATTAATGCCGAGCTGACTGCATTCTCTGATACTGCCAAGTATAAGTATAACTTTTCACCCATCACTGGTCTGGACAACAATGGAGGTGTTCCCAGATATTTCTTCAAGTCTTGAAAGGCTTTTTCACATTCATAATTCCACTCGAAAGTTTTTCGGAGTGTTTTGAAGAATGGAAGACACCTATAGGTTGCTCGAGATACAAATCTATTGAGCGCTACAACTCGTCCTGTAAGACTCTGCACTTCTTTCTTCGTTGTTGGAGATCGCAACCCTAAAAGATCTTTGATCTTTGCTTGATTTGCCTCAATGCCTCGCTGGTTGACGATGTACCTGAGGAATATTCCTTCTCGTACTCCAAAGGTGCACTTCGTCGGGTTGAGTTTCATCTGATATTTATCCAGTTGATCAAAGGTCTGACCTAGGTCAACTAGATGATCAGCAGCTTTTTTGCTCTTCGTCAGCATATCGTCGACATAGACTTCCATATTGCAACTGATTTGTTCGGCAAAAACCTTGTTCATCAGCCACTGATATGTCGCTCCTGCATTTTTCAAACCAAAAGGCATAACATTATAACAATAAGTTCCCCTAGGGGTAATAAAATAAGTGCTTTCCCTGTCTTCAGGTTTCATTTTGATATGGTTGTAACCGGAGTAAGCATCCATGAAGCTAAGCAGCTCGTGCCCCGAGGTAGCATCCACTAGTTGGTCAATTCTGGGCAATGGGAAGTGATCCTTTGGGCAGGCCTTGTTGAGATCAGTGAAATCAACACACATTCTCCATTTATTGTTTTTCTTCTTTACCATCACCACATTTTCCAACCAGTCTGGATACTTCACATCTTCAATGAATTGGGCTTTCTGGAGCTTGTCGACCTTCTCTTGAATAGCTTGATTCTTCTCGGGGCTAAATACCCTTCTTCTCTGCTTTACAGGCTTGATCTCCTTATTCGCATTGAGTTCATGGCATAAGAAGTTTGCATCTATTCCTGGCATGTCTTCATGACTCCATGCAAAAGTTTTCTTTCTGTCTCTCAAGAAAGTTATCAACTCCTGTTTTATTGAAACATCCAACGATGAACCTATCTGGGTTACTCGTTCAGGGTGCTCGTCGTCCAGAATAACATTTTCTGTAGATTCCACCACCTGTCCTTTTACCAATTGGGATTCATCTCTGGGATCCAGTGTTTCAATTTCTGTACCTTCATCCACCTGGTAGGTAGTAGTCTTTTTCCTTGATTCCTCAAGCTCCTCTTGCTCGGCAGACGAATAATAGCATTCCCGAGCTACTTTCTGATCACCTTTCACAACTCCCACTCCGAAATTTGTTGGGAATTTTAAGCACTGATGTACTGTAGATGGAACTGCTTCGAACTTCGTCAAACCAACTCTTCCCATGATGATGTTGTAAGCTGATTGCACATTCTTATCCATCACAAAGAAGCGTATTCTTTCTGTACGACAAGCAGGCCAAGTTCCAATGAATATATCCAACTTGATCGTCCTAAGTGGAAAGACTTTCTCGCCAGCAAAACCCAATAGAGGTCTGTGATAAGGTTCCAATTGAGATAATTTCAAATTTAAACTGTCAAAGCATGAATAATACATGATGTCCGCCGAACTGCCATTGTCTACCAGCACCCTTGAAATCACTACTTCTTTCATCCTCATTTTGATCACCAAAGGGTCTTCGTGAGGGTAAAGAACATCTGCCAGGTCATTTTTTGAAAAGCCAATAACCAACTTCTCTTTATTTACCTTCCTCGGACGATCTTCCTCGGCCAAATTTATTCGTTGAATGTACGATCAAGCTTGTGCCTCTCCGAGGTAAGCTTTTCTTTCTGCAGTAAGATCTCCTCCTCCTACATCTCCTCCTGTAATAACATTATAATCAAATGACCCAAAACGTATGGAAAATACCTCTCGTTCTGGCTGCCTTGGTTTCTTGGGAAGATCGGGGTCATCCTCGGCATCATCTTCATGATCCCTTTTCTTTTTCTCCTCTCCTCTGCTCGTCGAGGAGATCTAGATCTTTCTCTAGTTCGGTCATTATTTCTTCTTTCACCTCCCCGATCAACATACTTTGCTAGTTTCCTTCTTCGGATGAGTGTTTCAATCTCGTTCTGAAGAGCTATGCAATTTTTAGTCATATGGCCATGATCCTTGTGGAACTCGCAATATTTATCCCTGTTCCTCGCATCAGGGTCTGACCTCAATTTCTTCGGCCACTTTACCTCCTCGCTATTCTTGATTTCTTCCAAGACATGATTAATACCCATTTTCAAAGGAGTATAATTATCGAATTTCTTCAGGACTTCCCATGACGACCTATTATTCTTGGAATGCTTGTCACCGCCATTGCCCTTATGCTCTTTCTTCTTGGATTTGTCGTCTTCCACCTTGGTTTCTTTATCCATATTCTTCTTCGCAGCTATAGCCTCCTCGGCATTCATGATTTTGGCCGCTTTTGCCATCAACTCTGACATAGTTTTAGGTGGATCTTTCGCCAAAGTGTAATACAACTTATTAGGCAACAACCCACTCATCAAGGCGGTGATTGCTGTCTTCTCCTCATAATCTATGACTTCCAGCTTCTCGTTATTGAAACGAGTTATGTAATCTCTAGTACTCTCACCAGATTTTTGTCTAAAACTTAACAAGTGTGCTACTCGTTTTACTGGATTTGCTCCAAAACAGAAATTACCGATGAACAACTCGACCAACTGAAAGAAAGTTGAAATCTTACCCCGAGGAAGATTATTGTACCATATCTGGGCAGCTCCAGTAAGAGTTCCTGAGAACGCTCTGCATCTCATCTCGTCGGGGACAACATAGATATCGGCGGCAACTTGATATTGCTCTATGTGTAGAACAGGATCTGTCTTTCCATCATATTTTGGGGTCACCATAGGTGCTTTAAACTTTGACGGGGTAGGAAAACCCACAATGGCCTGGACAAAAGGCGTTCCTTGAACAAAAGTTCATTGTAAGGGATTCTTCGCCTTAGCCATTTCTCCCAATCTATCCTCCAAGCGCTGAATGGAACCCTTCCACGCATCGTTTCCTTCCTCGGGCTTATTAGTTCGAGCAATTGATTGTTCTGATGTGGCCTCCTGAGATATATCTTGATGAGCAACTGGTCGTGATTGTGCTGATCCTTCTCTTAGATCTGATGGTCATCGAAAACTCCTCGACACGGTCTTAGGTGGACTCCTATTCCTCCTAGGTCCTAATCGACTGAAAGGAGACACCCTACTCAGTCTTTCCAAGGCACTGGGTCTTTCTGGAGAGAGAGTGATACGCTGATCAGTATCTGTAGCCCTTATTGACGAAGTTCGCCCAGGTTGATAAGAGAAATCATCAGATTCTTCATTACGATATGACTCAGTACGCCTGGATCGTGAAGAAAGTAAATAAGTTTGCCTCTGACCACTTCGCTGTCCTTAATGTGCAGGTGCACCGCCATGAAGGGTTTGTATGAGTTTCCTCATTGTGTCTTACATGGAGGTTTGTCCTTGAGCCAGATTCGTCATAATCCCGGCCAGATCTGGAGGTGCAGAGGGATTTGGAGGATTTCCAGCATTTCCAGCGTTTCGATTGCTAGATTCTGGATTATCCGCCATTGATGATGAATGATTTTTGGTGAAAAATGATAATAACAATCGTTTCCCACAGACGGTGCCAATCTGTTGATGTAAAAAACTAGATTACTCTAATTATTTAATCACAGATAAATAAATAAGACAAAAGATTTTTAAAGTGGTTCAACCTTATATGAATGGCCTACGTCCACTGTTATGTTATTGCCGAGTGTTTGGGAATTCTCGATTACAAGTTCTATCAAGAAATTTCGGTCCCCCTTGAATGAGGGTGATACAAGGTGTATATAGCCCTTAGGCTGTACATAAAAGGGTGTTACATTAAATGATACACATATGAAAGGGTAATTCATTTAATGTTCTTCAAACGTGCGCGTCAAGATGATAAGCATTCAATGAATAGTTGAACTGTTGGTTATCTGGCAATTAATGCTGTGGTCGAGATGCAACTCGAACCGCCTTAGTTGCTCGTTGTCCAAGAGTTCCTCGGTGCATTAGAGTTCCTCGGAAGATAAGAGTTCCTCAGAGGTTTGGTGTTCCTCAGAAGACTGGCGTTCCTCGGAGTATACTTGTTGCTCGGAGTGAGTATGTTGGTCGGGGAAACAATCTTTCTCGTTGCTATTGTGCCACGTAAATTGACACATGTCTTCTTATTATTCGTCCACATCAGCATACTAATTTTGGTATCAACAGCGAGCATGAATCATAAATATATGATATGGAAATAATATATAAACAAAGAAAAGAAAGGAGGACTCGAATCTCGGATTTTACCCGAGACGCCTACATAGCCTAAAACGACATGAAAGTCCACGTAGTTCGCATATAACACGGGTCGGGTTTATCCCATAAATCCAGCCGAAAACTTTTCTTATACGTGTGTGTGCAGAAAAATGATGCTTTAGTGTGGGAAAATGTAGTGAGAAATCCCTATTTATAATTTACAAGCAAACCCTCTTTTTCTTATTTTTGATTTTTTTATAGAAAATATATGAGGTGCAATACTACTAATAAAAAGGTTGGATATTAATATGTGTGATCTAATAAAGATGAAATGCTAAAATTAGAATTAAATAACTAATACAAAAATAAGAGAATTTAAAGAGAGAGTGAAAGGTTTGGACCATCTTTGGCAGTTTTAAGGTTGATCTTGATTGTTGAAGGTTTTTTTTTGCAAGTGGATGAAGGTGGTAGGAGGAAAGAGGAGGGAATTTGCTAAATTGGGTAAGGAAACGATGAAAATGGAGTGTGGAGGAGAGGTTTTAATATGGAAACCACGTTGACTTCGGGAGAATATTGATGAGATCACTGAGAGGGAAGTTTTTGAGGTGCCTTTCAAAGTGAGCTCATGATATCCTTCTATAGGATCAAGGGGGTGCCGATCGACATTATCCTTGACATGACTATCAACAGGCAACCCCAGACACACTACCGATAGACAAGGAAATGGGTTTTCCATTCGACAATATCATGTAGATTTTCCATAAAAACGGTCGTAACACGCAATTCGTAAGTCTGAATCGCGCTTAAGATGAATAATTGGAAAGGATGTTTAGATCCCTTTAAGAATCCATTGGGCTATGATACGATGAAAATATTGCATATTTCATCCCTCGAACCAATGCATTTTAGCCCCCTCGGGTATCTTATTCCCTACATTTATGCTCGTTAACCAGACGATCTCAGAATTCTATATTAACATGTTTTGCAGGGGTTAATTGAGCTTTTATAGGTATTTGAATGCTAAGTGTGAAGTTCAGACACTTTTCGTACACGATCGCACGTTCAAGGGCAATTTAGTCAATTCATATTTTGAGCACCTGACCCATTATCTTCACGAAAGTTATATCCCTCCACGCAAGCTTCGCGTAGCCATAAACGGTGCACAATTCTGATTCAAAACGAAGAAGTTACGTGAGTTTCAGCGGAAGAGATATGCAAACATCCCAAAACAGCAATGTAGGGGGCTCATACCTGCTTGATTGATCGATCGATCGATCGATCCTTCAGTTTTTGCAATTCGTTGGGAGATAGTGGGCTTTCATTTTCAGCATCGATCGATCGATCACAGGGGATCGATTGATCGATCCTCTATTTTCTGTAGATATTTTGGCCTTTTCTTTTCTTTTCTCTTTTATTTTCTAATTTAATTCCACTTACTATAAATACCAATTTTGTTGTAAATATCAGATATAAAGGTATATAATTTGTTTTAGATATTTTAGGTTAGGGTTTTATAGGTTTGAGAGCTCATTTCTTCATTTCTTCTTGGATTGACACCCATTTGGGCTTGTAATTTGTGCTACCATCTTCCATCTCCATTAATATAGTGTGGATTTCCTTTATTCTTGCTTTCTAGATTAATTTACATGCTTTCATAATTAGGTTTACATTCTTGATTTCCTTGCTTTCTAGTGTAGTTTTATTGCATTTATTTATCGCGTTTTTAATATGCTTTCTAGCTAATTTAGTATAGGTTGTGTTTGAATGGAACTCACTCGGGTTGACGCGTTGCTTGGATTTGGTGATGGTGTTTACGGGTCTATTTTGGGAGCGATGTCCTAATTATTGCGCCTAGGAGATTTGATGGGGAATATCATATATGTCCCGTGCTTACGACTTTTCGTGCACAATTTCTGGGGCATTTGTTAATGCCAAAATCTTATTAGGCTTTTATGCGGATTTAGGGGCATGACAACCCTTGATTCAATTAATTGTCGAAACGAGACGCATTCGTAATAACCCGTCGACCCATGTATCCATTTTATACAAATTAACTCGGGTGAGGGATATTCGACGCAACCTATAGTTTTTACCGCTTTGTTAATCTAGTTTATTTTCCCTCGCCTAGTTAATCATTTCCCTTTTATGCATCTTTTTCCTTTTAGTTTGTAATTCACCTTTTACACTTTCATATAAATTCTAGCAACTCGTCCCTGTGGATCTTTCGATGCCCGACTTATCGCTGTGCTTACCCCGTAAGTGTAGTCATAATTTAGGTTTTTGTATCACCACGGTGAAACAAAAATAACGATCGTGCCCTTAAATGAGCACGCATTTCATGCAGCTAGTCAGGTCGCTCTCGGGTTTGGGAATTGGTTGTGGTCAAACAGGGCTCGGAAGAGCCTGATGATCTTTTGGATAAAAGGAAAATGGATTGTTCGTCCAAACTGTAATCGCGCATGGGGTGGACCGTTATAAAGGTTATGCATGGATCTTCAATGTTCCAAAGAGATTCACTCGGTTTAGAGAGTTGACCTTTGTTAAACGGGGACCGAAAGTGCCTAGTGACCCTTTGGAGTAAAATGGGTCGTTCTTTCGTACCGTAAGGCTGATATACGTATGGGCAGGACCATTGAAAATGGTATTCAGGTGTCTTAGAAGATTCATTCAGTCTTTTTTAAGCTGAAGAGTTGACAGGAGTCAAACTAAGTCCGAGAGTTCCTGATGGCCTTGGGATCGGTTTTTTGGGGAAAATGGTCCATTCATCCAAACCATAAGGATGATCCATGAACGGGGAAGACCGTTGGAAAGGTAATTCAGTGACCTTCAAAGATTCATTACTATTTTGCTCATAAAAGAAATTCAATCGGAGTCAAAAGGGGAACGGGGGCGCCGATGGCCTCTAGATAAGTTTTCAGGAGAAAATTATCCGTTCATCCAAACCATAAGGCCTATGCACGTATGAACCAGGCCATTGGAAAGGGGATTTAGTGACCTTCAAATATTCATTGAGCTTTCACTCACACAAGAAAGTCTAATGGAGTCAAACGGGGCTCTAGAATGATTTTTGAGGAAAAATGGTCTATTCGTCCAAATTATAAGGCAGATTTGCTCACGGGGTGGATCTTTGGAAAGGGGATTCAGTTCCCTTTAAAGATTCATTGAGATTTTACTCTAATAAGGAAGTCTAATGGAGTCAAATGGGTCTCGAGGGTGCCCGGTGGCCTCTAAAGCGGTACCAAGGTATGACCTAGGGTTTTATGGTGAAGGCGGAAGTGTTAGGGACCTAAGGAGATGATTAGGGGTCCTAGAATGTGGTGTATATACCACCAAAACAACACCATAAGAATCCACCCATGCAAGTGCCACAACGTGTGAGTCTACACACGCCTCGGTATTCATCGATCTTGGCTAAGCAACCATTTATAGATTGGAACACAAAATTCACCCCTTCTTCACCACAACACAACAAATACATAATCCACTACAATAAATAATTCCCACAAAGTTATGGAGAATAAAGTTGGTGACCAAAATTGGATCTTTCATGCATATGTCAGATGAATCTTAGATCCTAAACTTATTGGGTGAAAACAAGGGTTCTTGGAAATTTTTTGGAATAATTTTATCACAAAAATAACTCTCAATAGGCTCTCTTGAAAAGTCTAATCCCGCATTTCTATTTATGAGGAAAGTTATTGCATAAAGGTAGGGATTAAAGATTTGGAAAGATATGTTTCAAAAATAAAAACATGCATACTCGTTCGAACGAAATGACTTCTCATTTGAATGAAGTACCCATTCTCGTTCGTACGACTTCTAACTAAACTTTGAACGATATTCCAGAGTGTACTCAAAAGGCAAATTTTAAGATCTCGCTCCAATGAAGGAATTTCATTCTAATGACAAATGGAAACTCGTTCGAACGGCATTTTAAGTCATTCTAACGAAATAGTGAAATTTTAAAAAAATATTTGAAAACATTTTATTTTTTTATAAAATCCTAACACCTAATAATAAAATATCTAAGGCTCAATATGCATTCATACCTGAGAGATCCTTGGAACTTGAAGATGGAAATGAGCATGAAATATGGCACGATGATATAATATCTGAAGCTTTTCCTCTATGTATTCATCCAAACACATCAAAGACTTGAAGGGAAAACACTAACCCTAACCTATGACTCAAAATATTTTGTTCGGAATTAAGCCAATACATACAATTTGACTCAGTTGGAAATTTATCCTTACAAATCTCCCCCTATGGTTATTCCAGGAAAAATTCAAAATAAAAGTCATATGGGCCGTCAAGCTATTTAAAAAGACTCAATCCCCCATCCAAATCTCCCCATTTCCTTTGCTCAATATATAACAATATTTTCTCAAATTTTTTTTTCGGGCAATGGATATTACATGCACAATTTATCTATTTTCACATTTGACTCGTTATTAAGAAGAATTGAGATGATAACATTGTATTCAACAAATGACAAGCAAGCACAATGTTCATAAAGCTCATGCACATGTGCAATAAAGGTGACGAAGAGTCTAACATGTAGAAAGTAGTCATCAAAGATAAATGCAATGATATCCTCACATTATTAAGCATACTATTAAAACAAAGTCATGTCTCAAAACACTACGAGAAAGTCACGTGAATGGATGATATGAAGGGTTGATCCGAATATCTTAAATCTTCATCCATATATGGTGGAAAATTTTTAAAAAAAATCTGTCTTTTTCAAAAATTTTATCAAAATAAAATCATTTTCACTTTTTCATAAAAAACCAAAAATCTTTTTGTGATTTTTCAAAAATTTTTCAGAAAAAAACAAAACTCTTTCTAGATTTTTCTAAATATATTAAAAGAAAAATAGATGAATACAATGATAATACAATGATACAATATAAAATATGAACATGATAAGCATCCTTTATAGATAAAGTATTCGAACTCAATCAATTATACAAATATCCAAAAAGTTCCTAAGATCCTCAAATCTAAGTTCATATAAAGGTTTCGTGAAAATATTGGCTATTGATGTTCGATACTCACAAAGCTCAAGGACAAAACCTTCTCGTCAATGAGATCACGTATAAAATGCTCCCGTATCCTAATATACTCTATGTGCGAATGGTGGAATGGAATATGGGATATATGGATCGCACTCGTGTTATCACAAGAAATTGTCATTGTTCCTTATGAAATACCATAATCTTCTAACATTTGCGTCATCCATAAGACTTGTGTACAAAAACTCCCAACGAGAATATACTTAGCCTCCGCTGTGGAAAAAATATAGAGTTTTGCTTCTTGCTCAACTATGAGACAAGAACACTCCCAAAGTAAAACACCTACTCGAGGTGCTCCTACAACCATCAACATCCTCAACCCAATTGGCATTCGAATAGGAGGACAAACGATGATCGGTATCAAAGGAATACTAAATACTGTAGAAAAGAGTATGACTCACATATTTGATGATACGTTTAAGTTCGTGTAAGTGAGATTCTTTTGGGGATGCCTAGTATCGCGCATAGACTCCAACGCTAAAGGAAATATCAAAATGACTAGAGGTCAAGTAGAGAAGACTACCTATCATGCTCCGATAAAAGGGTTTTCTCTATGTCCTTGCCTAAAGTTTCTTTATTAAGCTTAGTCAATGTACTCATAGAGGTGCGTGAGTGCTTAGCAGAGTCTAAACTGAACTTTTTCACTAGGTCCCTTGCACATTTGGATTGAGATATGAATATCCCATCCTTAAGCTGATGAACCTGAAGACCTAGGAAGAATGTAAGCTCATCAATCGTTCTCATTTCAAACCCACTCGTCATTTCTACCTCAAAAGTGTGAGCATGTCGGGAGCACGTGGATCCAATTACCATAGTCGTCCATATAGACTTGGGCAACCAAGATAGCACCACTATTTCTCTTCACAAATAACGTTTTATCCACTCCCCCTCTCTTGAAGCTACCAATCACGGGGCGCTTGCTTCAAACCATACAGGGTCTTCTTAAGTTAAAAAATGTGTCTCGGGTGCTTCAGGTTTTTAAACCACTTTGGTTGTTCCACGTAAACTTCCTCCTAGAAAATGCCATTCAGAAAGGCATTTTTGACATCCATCTGATATAACTTGAAGCGCATATGACATAATATAGCGAATAGTAAGCGAACGGACTCAAGCCTAGCAATAAGAGAAAATGTCTCGTCAAAGTCTACACCCTCAATCTGTGTGTAGCCTTGAGCAACCAACCTAGCATTATGTAAAATTATGGTAAGATTATTATACATATGATTCTTATAAACACACTTGGTACCTATCATATTTGTCTTTCTACGTCGAAGAACTAACTCCCAAATATCATTCTTGCAAAACTGAAGCCACTCTTCTTGCATATCAAATATCCAATGCTCAGCCTTGAATGATTATTTCACATTATTGGGCTTGACTAAGGAGATTTATCACATAGAGCTAACCCATTCTCGACTTGAGCACGAGTCTTGACACCTAGTGTAGGATCATCAAGTATAGTGGAAGGGTCATGACTCTTTCGAACCCAAGCGGGTGGATACTCTATATCAGAAGTGGGGTCCACCAAGGTAGCATGAGGAGTGATGGGATCATCATGAAGGGGTGAATTATCCTCACACTGGGGGATAGGAGGAATAGGATATGAAGGCTCGCCATCTTTAATCATGACGTTTATTGACTCCATAACCTTAGAACTTGTAAGGTTAAACACCCTGTAAGCCCTACTCGTCGATGAATAACCTAAAAATATTCCCTCATCGCTCCAGGATTCAAACTTTCCTAAGTTCGTTGTAACTCTCAAGATGTAGTAAGTACTCCTAAAGACACAAAAATACGATAGTTGAACTTCGTCCCTAACCATAACTCATAAGTCATGTATAGTGCATGCGAAAGAAGATACACCCTATTCACCATATGGCATGCAGTGCCTAAAAATGTCTAGGGACATTTCTCCCAAGAAACATGGATCTAGACATCTTTTGTATCATCCGGTTCTTCCTATCAATAATCCCATTTTATTGAGGAGGATGAACGAACAAAAACTCAAGTTTGATGCCCACTCCATCACAATACCTGTCCACTTTGGCATATTAAAATCCAATGCCATTGTCACTATGCATCCGATTAATGGTAACATGGAAGTGGTGATCCTGGCAGTGTAGTAATGTAGTATTGAGTACATCAGTAGAGGACTACAAAGAGAGGTTACCCAAAAGTTGCTATCGAATCCTCCAGGTCAAGCCATCCATAAACATATGAATTTTCTCCTCTTCAGTAGGAACCTCAGCTAGTACCAAGTTTACTAGTCTAGAAAACTCCTCCTCATATTCTGCTATCGTCTTCCCCTCCTAGGTGAGGTATAGTAATTTCTGCCTCATCTCAGTCTGGATGGTGAAAGGAAAATATTTACGATCAAACCGCACCCAGAAGTTCTGAATCGTTAAAACATCACGCTCATCTATGGTAGTAATGGACTCCCACCACTGTAATGAAACCGCATCTAGCTTAAAATTAGCTAGTATCTGCCTTTGCACCTCCGTGCACTCATACATCTGAACTCCCCAGAAACTATGGGGGATGTGTTTTCTGGGAAGGGAATGCATGTACTGGTGCTGGAGCCACTACCTATGCCTATAGTGGGGCCTACTGAACCACCGCTAGTGCTATAATAACTTCCTGAGCAATGATGGGAGCTAGATTTACAATATTTATTATACCCGTAGTCTGAGCTGGCTATGGCTCGGGTTGGGCATTTCTGGCCCTCGGTGCACGTCTGGGAGGCATCTAAAACTAAAGAGGATTTATAAGTCCACAATTACTTAAATCTCAAATATCTGAAGACGTAATCACATAATCAAGAATGCAATAATCCTAATAATAGGGCTCTATATCGAAGAACGTTAAGTTGAAAGCATAATAAGTTGGACAGATCCTAAAAAACTTTAGAACCTGATGCTTTGAAACCACCTGTGACACCCGCCAACTAAATATAGGGTGATAAGTCCTTTATAAAATCTAAAATAGAATGTTCGGTTGGTTCATTCTTAGCATCACTGTCGAAAATAATATTCTTTATTAATCACCTAATGATTAATTAAGCTAGTGTCAAAACATTTTAACCATTTAAAAATGTTAGTTAATTTAAACCATTAACACATTCACCATTCTCATGAATAAATAAATAATGAATAAAACACCATCTAACTGAATATAATAAATTGGAATAATCGCCCCAGTTAAACAAAATCCTAACCATCAATCGTGAAAATACTAAATCCAACTGATACTGAAATACTGAAATGAAATGAGTACAATGTCTCTCTAACATAAAGAAAATGAGGATGGGTGACACATGCCCTGACTGACAAGCCTAAATCAAAGAACTGAAATCATATATGTGGAGACGTCAAAATACGAGGACTTGCAACTCCCATAATAGCTTCAACACGTCAAAAGATCCAACAGTCCAAGCTTGTCTCCCCTGTGGCTGACACCTAAAAAAACTTTCACAAGAAAAGAGATTTTTCAAGAGAGGGGTCAGTGCCCAAGTGTAAGATGTTTTAAAACAGTTTAGCAAGTATTTAAAGATGTTGTAAAGCAAATATAATACACACATTAGCTTTTTGAACACTCTCTTGAGATTCTCACTTCTCAACTATTGTGCACGCCTAACGTACATATAAACCGTTCTAAGCATAGTTGTCACCTAACTAGATTATATACGTAATTAATTTATCTTACCAACTGTAGTAATCTGTAAGGACACAAATTTCCAATTGAGTCCTTTGTAGTTTTGGCTCAATTCTGGAACAAAACGTTTGAGTCATATGATAGAGTTATTGACCATCCTTCAAGCCTATGACACTCTAAAGTTGAAGACGTAGCGACCAAGTTTAATGCTTCATCAAATTGCCGAGTTTAGTGTGCCTCGTTTCTACGTCATCAACATGGTTCCATTGCTCCTAAGGTATGAATGCATTTTAATATATATATATATAGGAGCTTGGAACAATTTATATTGGGTGTACGTTTATTTGAAACTGCTGTTTATTTTCAGAAAGATTTTATTTAAACATTAAAATAAAGTATATAAAGTTTCTGGGCTAAAAATAGAAATTTTAACTTTCTGGAAGTTCGTTCGAGTTGTCATTCGAATGAGTTTTTTGTTCGAACAATAATGTCGTTTGAACGAGTTTGCCAACGAGTTCCCACATTGGCCACTGGAATATCGTTCGAAGTGTCGTTCAAATAAGAATCATATTCCAACGATATTTCCAACGAGATTTCTAACGAGTTCACACTGGAACTTCGTTAGAAGGCTCGTTCGAATGAGACTTCGTTTGAACAAAAATGTCGTTCGAACGAGTTTTGGCCGGAACAGTTAATTGGAAATTTTGAGTAGTTTTTTTTCCACTTTCCCACTTCTTTTCCCACTAACTTTTTGGGCAGACTTAATATGTGCGGTAACCAACTTTTTCTAATCAAAATTTTCACATCTTTCCATCTCCAAAAGAGAGTTTGAGAGCTTCAACTTTCCAAGAAAAGGTTCATGTTTTGAGTGTCTAATTTTTCAAGAAAAAATCTTTTAACACTCTAGTTTACACCCATTGTTTAGTATACCAAGCTTCCTTTATATATATATATATATATATATATACTTTGCTTGGAGTGGTTGGCACCGATTTATCTATATATATTGAAGAAGAGATTGTTTGGGTTTGCTTCTACATCCCACAAAGAATAAGTTTGTTTTGCTGCGGCGTTCTCACACGGTGAAAGGCACCATATGTGGTTGACGGTGTACCTATTGCCTCATTGGTGGATTCTAAGATTCCGATGGAGCTCTGAGGTTGTCGATTAGGCGGAGGTGTTTACAAGAAGACGCGTCAAGGCTTGAAAGGGGTCGAGTCGAGGAAGTAAGTCATCTGTCTTGTAATTGTAAAACCATACTTAGTGGACTTAAGGCTAGGGCTGTCCGAGGTTTTTTTTCGTTGTGGGTTTTTCCTCGTATATCACGGCGTAGTGATTCATTGTTTAATTTTATCTTGCTATATCACCTAGAACGCATGCTTAGGTAAAAAGATAAAATTTGGTTTAATCACTACTTATTTAATTTGGTGCCAAATTAATTTTGGGTAATTTTTATGTTAATTTAATTCAAGTCATTTAATTTAATTTGATAAAATTTGGTTTGGCCTAATTTGGAAATATTGAAAATATGACTTAGGCAAATTTCTAGGACTTGGGTTAAATTAATTGGTTTAAGTGAAATTTAAATTGTGTGTGTGTTTAATCTTATTTCACTTAGTTTAATTTTAATTTGAAAAGAAATTAAAATTTGGTGTTCAATTGAACCATCTCACGCTTCCACATCTCATAAAAGGAAATTACTTTTTGAAGCAAAAAGATTTTAAATTTGGGTGGACTACGCATTTTCAAATTGGTATCAGAGCAGGAGCGCTAATTTATCGCGTCAAAGATCCATTTTTAAGCTTCTATATTTGTTTGTGCTCCTTCCATATTTAGGTGGTTCAATTTTTACTCACTCTCAATTTTTTTGTATCTCTCGATGGGACGCCTTAATGATAATTTGTCCATTTTTAATGATAATGAAGTTTTTGCTATTCGAGAGGAATTTAATGGGCTTAATAAGTGTAATGGAAAATTAAGAGAATTAAATTTCTTGAAGATGAAAATTCTTGTTTTAAAGCTAAAATTGAATTCTTGCAAACCTCCCTAACTCAAAAAGATATTTTTTGTGAAGAGCTCATGGACATAAATCACAATTTTAATATTTTAGAAAAGTCCAAGAAAGAGAGTGATTGTGGAGAAAAACCTCTCAGGGACAAGTTTCCTCACATTGAGGGGGAGCGTTATAACCTTCTAGGAGTTATAGAAAATTTAAAGAAGGAGTCCCGTAAAATTGAGGAGTCTAATTTATTACTTGAGTCCCAAATTTTAAAACTGAAAAATGATTTACAAGACTCGAGTAGTTGTAGTAATGGTTCTAGAACATCTTGTTCCAATGCTTCCGTTGCTAAAGGTAAAACCATTGTTTGTTTTAGAGGGTCGACTTTATCCAAGGACTTTAGAAAAGGTCACACAGTAGGTATCATTCCTCGTGTTTTCACATGCTTGCATTGTGGTAGGAAATGTCACCTTAGGTCATTTTGTTTTGATCTTAAAATAAGTCCTAGGAAGCCTATGTCTAGCATTTCATTAATTTCCAAATTCCATCATTTTAAATATTCATCTATATGGGTTCAGAAATCATTTTTAGATGCGCTAGATATTAGATTTGTTGATTCTCATTTGCTTTCACATGAAACCTCCCTTGCAAAATTTAAAGGTTGAATATGTTAGTTTTATTTGCATACTTTAGCTTTTGTACTTCATGCTATATTATAATGCTAAATGTATGCTTGTTTAGTCATTTTCTAGTCTATGTTCCAGGTTTAATCACATGCTAGAATAATGATTTTTGTTTATCTTTTGTATTATATTTCTTTTGTTTGCATTAAATGAAAAATACAAAAATATTTTTATTTATCATTTGGGTTTTTATCTCTTGGTAATTTAAGCTTAATGAAAAATTCAAATGATTTTTGTTTGTCTTTTGAGTATATATTTTTATTTTTGGTTAAAAATTGTCAAAAACTCAAAAAGATTTTCTTTTGTGTGTATTTTAGTTGACACACTTTATGTGGCATACACTTGTGTTAGAATACAATCTTTTACGCTCCCATGTGGTTAGAACTTTTGGTTTGGATTATCAATCCTTATTATGTTCTTTACCATGCTTACATGAAGTAGTTGGATTTTTTTTTTGCTTAAATGGATTATATTTTTATATGCCTCTATTCACACATGCACGAGATCTTTTGAAATTTAATCGTCACATGTTATATTTGAGCTTTGTAAGGTGTTCTCCTACCAGTCTAGTCATCTACATATTTGTGACCTAGGAGGACTAGTGCATGTCAAAATCCGTTACACGAGATATATGTGTGAGATATAAAAAATAATAAATATAAATGTGCACGGGGAAGGGCTCCGAAAGGATTTATTATCCTTTGCGAATAGTAAGCCACCGTTTGTTTGGACCTAAAAGAAATACGTGGTCTAAGGCCTAAAATAGAATTATGGCATTAAAAAGAAAAATAATTGCCAAGGCCTATTTTTGTTTGATATATTCATTCAAATATATATGCTTATTGATGAAGATTGGATGGTATATCAACGGTTAGCACAATGTCCGTTTATCCTAGTTGTACTTGAAATGTCATGACTCTATTGGTTTGTAGAATCATCAACATGCTAGGATTTTATGCATTGTGTATGTTTTTTCATTGAGTTCAATGTATATTATCACATGAAGTTATATTCAAATGTGATGAATTTTGCAATCAAATGAGAACTCCGTGAACATGTTTTAAGTAATTGGGTCTAAATTTAATTGTTGCTAGTTCACACCCCAACACTTCCGTTTTCATATGACACATTTTTTCCATACGAGTGTGAAAAGCTTATCTTATTTTGTGTCATTTATGTGTTTATATATATATATATATGCGTGTGCATCCTTGGTATATCTAGAGTATGTATATATATGATATTTTTATTTGGCCTTTGCCTTGCTTTCTAGTCCATCTATGTCTTAATTCATAATAGGTATCTAACTTGTTGCATTCTTTGTTGATATCACATGCTTAATACTTTATGTATCTTATTGGTATCATTCTCTTACATCCTAGTTAGTATCCATTATTATTTGTTGCATTAGTTATGATTTTGTTGCCCAATTGCTTTAATGTTCTCATCACTTTATGCAATAATGCACTTTTAGCTTATTATCCCATTCTATTTATCCCTTATTTAGTTTAAGGGGTGTATTTGCTTTAATTGGGGAAGATAAGTTAATATTTTGATTCTTTAGCCTTTATCTATTCCTGAACAAAAGGGGGAGAATGATAGGGGGAGAAATGGTATCTAATCCTATTGTTATCGTATCTTAGTTTGGGAGATTTTACATAGGGGGAGAGCGCTATCTTCTTAGGTTGATAATAGTTGATAACGGGGAGAATTTGGTTTAGGGGGAGTAATTATTTAATTGCATTTAATATTTTGATATTCCCTATGCGTTTAATGTGTTTGATTAAGTGTGCAGGAATTATATTCTAAGTGGCAACTTTCACCAGCAAAGATTTTGATCCTTGGGTTGTTACATTGTAATTTTATTTTGGATGGGACATTTTGTTATGTCTAGTAGAGCTTGACGTCCCTTTAGGATTTTTGTTGGTTTTCGTCCCGGAATAGCCAAAGGGGGAGATTTGTAAGGACACAAATTTATAATTGAGCCCTTTGTAGTTTTGGATCAATTCCGGACAAAAACGTTTGAGTCATAGGATAGAGTTATTGACCATCCTTCAAGCCTATGACACTCTAAAGTTGAAGACGTAGCGGCCAAGTTTAAAGCTTCATCAAAATGCCGAGTTTAGTGTGCCTCGTTTCTATGTCATCAACATGGTTCCATTACTCCTAAGGTATGAATGCATTTTAATATATATATATATATATATATATATATATATATATATATATATATATATATATATAAGCTTGGAACAATTTATAGTGGGTGTACGTTTATTTAAACTGTCGTTTATTTTCAGAAAGACTTTATTTAAACTTTAAAATAAAGTATATAAAGTTTCTGGGCTAAAAATAAAAATTTCAACTTTTTGGAAGTTCGTTCGAATTGTCGTTCGAATGAGTTTTTTTTGAACAATAATGTTGTTCGAACGAGTTTGTCAACGAGTTCCCACATTGGCCACTGGAATGTCGTTCGAAGTGTCGTTCGAACGAGAATCATGTTCCAACGAGATTTCTAACGAGTTCACACTGGAACTTCGTTAGAAGTCTCGTTCGAATGAGACTTCGTTCAAACGAAAATGCCGTTCGAGCGAGTTTTGGCAGGAACAGTTAATTGACAGTTTTGAGCAGTTTTTTCCCACTTTCCCACTTCTTTTCCCACTAACTTTTTGGGCAGACTTAATATGTGCGAGGGCCAACTTTTTCTAATCAACTTTTTCACATCTTTCCATATCCAAAAGAGAGTTTGAGAGCTTCAACTTTCCAAGAAAAAGTTCATGCTTTGAGTGTCTAATTTTTTAAGAGAAAATCTTTTAACACTCTAGTTTACACCCATTATTTAGTATACCAAGCTTCCTTTATATATATATATATACTTTGCTTGGAGTGTTTGGCACCGGTTTATCTCTACATATTGAAGAAGAGATTGTTTGGATTTGCTTCTACATACCACAAAGAAGAAGTTTGTTTTGTTGCGGCATTCTCACATGGTGAAAGGCACCATGTGTGGTTGACGGTGTACCTATTGTCTCATTGGTGAATTCTAAGATTCCGGTGGAGCTCCGGGGTTATAGACTAGGCGGAGGTGTTTACAAGAAGACACGTCAAAGCTTGAAAGGGGTGGAGTCGAGGAAGTAAGTCATCTACCTTGTAATTGTAAAACCATACTTAGTGAACTTAAGGCTAGGGCCGTCCGAGATTTTTTCCCGTTGTTGGTTTTTCCTCGTACATCGCGGCGTAGTGATTCATTGTTTAATTTTATCTTGCTATATCACCTAGAATGCATGCTTAGGTGAAAAGATAAAATTTGGTTTAATCACTACTTGTTTAATTTGGTGCTAAATTAATTTTGGGTACTGTTTATATTAATTTAATTCAAGTCATTTAATTTAATTTGATAAAATTTGGTTTGGCCTAATTTGAAAATATGACTTAAACAAATTTCTAGGACTTGGGTTAAATTAATTGGTTTAAGTCAAATTCAAATTGTGTGTGTGTTTAATCTTATTTCACTTGGTTTAATTTTAATTTGAAAAGAAATTAAAATTTGTGTTCAATTGGACCATCTCACGCTTCCGCATCTCATAAAAGGAAATTACTTTTTGAAGCAAAAAGATTTTAAATTTGGGGGCGTACACATTTTCATAATCAGCCGCATTTCCCCAATACTATTATTATTCAATATTCTTGTATTTATTATCCCGAGTAAGAGTTCACCATAAAGTTAAGTGTTCACATGCTTACTTTACTCGAGAATTCCTTATTTTTCTTATCTACAATATCACGCAGTAGATAGTATCACAAGTATGTATACATATTCGTCACTTTAATCTATTATCTATATAATACTCTAAAATGATATACATGCATTTAAGAGTCTCCAACTCATGGCTATCCACGTGTCAAATACTTTTAACCCTGGCTCCCTCAAATTTTATATTTCTCTAGCATCATATTTTCTCCGTCTGCCTATTCATTTTCTCAATAAATGTCCGTTCACTTTCTCTCCCTCAAGACTCTTCACATCCTAAGATATTTTTCATAGAAGCTACCTCTTTTAAAACCCAAAAGCCCAAACCATTATCGTTAGCTCTCTATCCCCACAAATACAATTTTATCATCTTATATAATATGAAGCAAACCACCTTAAAGGCTCCCCCCTCTCTCTTCACTCATGATTCCTAATGCATTCCCCTCAATATGCATTTTTTTCAAATCAGTTTCTCCACCACCACCCCGCCTATTCCTCTGCACCGAAATCTCGAGATAAAAATCTCAGCCGTCCACTCCTCCCTAACCACCCGATGAACCCAACTTCCAAGATCCATACCATTGACATCGTTTGGGGCCACGAAAGCCGAAACCCGACCCATTAAGAGCTCCAACAGCAGGCAACCGTAGCTCCAAACGTTAGATTTTTTTGAGATTTTTTAGAGTAGAGATATTCTGGGGATTTGTAGGAGACCATGCATTGAGCAACGATTGGGAGGGAGATGAGGGAAGTGATACCATAATTTGTAATGAGTACAGTTTCTTTGTCATCGAGAAGGACGTTGGAGGATTTGAGGGAGGTGAAACCTCCATTCTTGAATATCTCGCCACCGAATACTGCTTCGTCCAAGTATGCTGTTGAGGATGAATAAAGGTGGATTTAATTAGGATATTATTGAAATCAACAGTGATTAGAAGGTTTTAACAAAGGGATACCCTTTGAGCGTCTCTGCAACAGGTTTCTAAATTATTTTCACAAATATAGTTTTTTTTGGGAGATGTGAACTTCCATAAAGGTATTGGCGGTATTTTTTGTCCTGGCCTATTAGATGCAATTTTTATGATGAAAAAGACATTAACAGCGGTGTTGATTTTTTAGCTCCCACCAGTGTTGGTTGAGATATTATCTTTATAGTCACCATTTAGTTTGGAGGATATCGTCTTATTTAATGACATGTATGTTATATAATATACATGATCGTTGAAAAACAAGTTTCATACAATCACGACCCCAAATTTTTATTTTACATTCTTGGAACTGACGCTGTATTATGAGCATCTTTATAGGCAGGTGAGTTCTTTAAACCATATCATTTCAGTTGTGTTGAAATTAAAAAAAAAATACAGTAGGTTGTTGACGGGTAGAGACGTATTACGACATATTGTGTTGGATGGTGGTGGTAATTTTTTTTAAAGAGTGATGTATATGGGTTTATTCAATTATAGTATACATTTAGATATATAAGATGATTCTTGGTTTTTGTTTAAGTGATCAATTCCTCATTTTGTAAATGTTCAATTTAAAAGTGGTGTTTCTCTGTCACAGTTACGTGACTTTAAATTTGAGTGCAATTAAGATTTTGTCATGGGTTTCTTTACGATAAGCAATCTCCACATGTTCTCATCTAAATCTCAACCATTTGTTTTTCCCACTATGCTATACGGGCATGTTTCATATTAATGATTGAATTTCGTTCTTTGTAGGTTCAAGATGGTCGCGATATGTCGTTATATTTGTTTTAGATGCTTTTGGATCACAAATAGTGTGAAACTTTTTTTAATCAAAATTATATATTGTTTTCACAAGTTTTTATGTATTCGACAATTTCTTTTGTTTGAGTCTGCCTTTATTGTATAGCTCGCGCATCGCGCGAGTTTTCATCTAGTCTCTTACTACTATAAAATGCAAAACAAGGCATTTATTAATCTTTGCCATTAACCTATCCACGTGTCACATCTCTCTTAATTTCGATAGACGACATTTAATAGTGCACCCATCAATTGAATATGCTCATAAACATAAGGCTCAAGAAAATATGCTAGGAAACACACGCTTATCTAGCCTCGAGGCATGTGCTTTTTTACTAAACTTTCCCATTTCTATCGCTACTAACGCCTCCAAATGAATGAAGAGAGAGAGGAAATTTTTGGCGATTCAATCATTTCGTTTATTTCATGTGGCGGATTTGTATTACTCCTCCAAAAAATTACATGTATTACTCCTCCCAATAAACAATGCACCACTCAACATCTCGGATCTAGATGTATAACATAAATCTGGGTTTCTCTCACTCCTACCATTGTCATTAATGTGGTGGAGGTATTTACTCTATTTGGTTGTTTGGAATTTTAGGGCTTATGATCATTTAGGATTCTGAATTTTATTGTTTTTGGCCTCAGTTTGGATTATGATCTCTTAACGGTATAGAATGTTGGAATTTCACGGCTTCTGTTTCAGGAATTGCCAATAACATTTTAGGTTTTTGAGGTAATATCTTCTCTCTCTCTCTCTCTCTCATTTTGCCTTTAAATGTGATATCTCTATCTTTACATATTTGTGTATGATGTTTGATTTTGGGGTTGAGAAGAAGTTTTAACTTTGTTTACAGTAATTTCTTTAAGTAAATAGAATATTTAGTTATATTTTTGATACCTTGGTAACCTTGGTTCAATAAGCTTTATTGAATAGGAGTTCACAAAATAACTATTTTTAAGTATATTTTATTTGGCAACTCCATGCTTACTCAAAGGTCCCGTATCTTTCTTGATGATGATATAAACAACTAAATTCTTACGAAATGAAATTTTAGAAACATTTATATTTGAATGTGGATAAGAACTAAAAAATTGGTATGTTCATGATATGTTTAGTACTATTATTATTTATATATTGTGAGTAAGGTATTTGGGGTTGTACATAGTTGTTGCAAGAATTGATTCAATGTCATTTGAATGTGGGTTCAAACAGTTTCATTCAGTGTGGGTTTGGGAACAATGTTAATTTTTTGAATGAGGTAATAGGTATACGAGGTGGTTGTGCACCAATTTTGTGAGTAAGGTATTTGGGGTTGTACACAGTTGTTGCAAGATTTAATTCAATGTCGTTTCCTTTTAAAACTAAATGATCTTGCTAAATAAAATTCCCAATTTCCCAATACCACTCTACAATACCACGCTTAAGGTACATCGTTTGTTCTGTACGAAACTATTTTCATTCGTATTAGTGGATTTAATTCGTTGACCCAATTATTCTTATTATATTTTCTACTTCTCCCTGCCTCTTTTGTTTTGATTCGAAAATGTTCTAGATTGTGACACTGCAAATTTTTATCACTACTTCTTTTCTTTCTTTCTTTTATTTTCCCTTTATTTCTTGAGGCAAACTAATATTTCACATATTTATGTGTTTAAGATCTTCAACAATGGCAGACCCCCAAAGCACTTTTACTTTATTTTGATTGGATAACTTAAAAACTAGACCTGTTTTATAATCATAAAATATTATGATTGTTTTGTTAGTTTATCATATATCTCTCTTAAGCATATAAGGACACTGGTTCACTTTATTTGGAAAAGATGAGATAACCCACCTATTTTTATTTCAGAATCTGGAGTGGGTTGAAGATGTATTTGGTAGAGTTCAAAGTAGGTGATATAGTGTGCATGCAGCTAGCTCTGCTTTTCTTGGGCTTATGGCCTGCTATTTTGACGAAAGATGCAGTTATATTCCTCAACATACCGAGTGAGGGTTGATTAATAGCATTTTTGTTTGATTAAACGAGTTGAGAGATAACAACAATGAGTGTTGTTTGATATCTACCTGACTATTTGATAAAAAGTGACAGTACATTTCTTTTATTTAGATGTTATTTTTTCCCTATTATGTATAATAGTTTTATTATACATTTAATTTTTTTTTTAGGTATTGGATATATAAATGTTTTTCCTACTATATATATATATATATATCGGTGGTATGAATTTGCTGATAAATGTAAAAAGCAACTGCACTTTTATTTATCTGTTATTTTCTCCCCACTTATTTTCTCCCCACTTATGTGTAATAGTTTTATCATATATTTATCAATTGGGGGGGGGGGGGGGATACTAAATATATAAATGTTTTTCCTACTACACTTATATTTCTACAAATAATTAAATGACATGTGTGATACATATTGATGATACAAATTTACATAATCTACAATAAGTAATAAAAAATTACTCAACATCTAGATATAAATGACGATGAAGGGTGGGATGAGGTCACTAAATGTAGGATTTATCTTTTGTTTAGTCACATTAAAGACAACAAATGCTATAATGTGTCATTTTTTTGGAAATTACAATATTTGATAATGTTACACGTATAAATGACATAAAGTAAACACTTTACGTATGAAATGACTATTACAATCGGCTAGCTCGCGCATCGCGCGGGTATACACCTAATATAGTCTATAATGCAATATACCCTCTTAATTTTCCTTCTCATTGAAGTTGCCACGTGGCACCATCCTCTTTTTATTTATTTTCTCAGCCACTTTCACCATGTCCTTCTATTTACCTCCTTTTGATGTTCCCTCTCCCCAACCCTCCATTATCCAGTGACCCTTGCATTTCGGTTCTCACTAGGGGTGGAAGCGGTACGGGTTTTTACCGTACCGTACCGTACCGTTTTGGTCCGAAAAAAAATGGTTTTGGTTTCATATATTAAAATACCAGAAACCAGTCTTACCGAAACCGAAATTACCGCAAAAAAGTTGGTTGGTTTTGGTTTTAATATTAAAAAAATTGATTTACCAAAATTACCGTACCGAATTTTATGAAACCAGAAAAAACCTTACCGAAATTACCATACCGTATCGAATTTACCGAAACCAGAAAAAACCGTACCAAAATTACCGTGCCGTACCAAATTTACCAAAATTACCGTACCGAATTTACCAAAACCAGAAAAAAGTTGGTTTTGGTTTTGGTTTTAATAATTTAAAAAGTTGGTTGGTTTTGTTTTTGATTTTTGGGGACTTTTAGTGTTGTTTACCGAAACATAAAAAACCGAAACCCGAAAAAACCAAAATATACCGAAACCAGAAAAAAACAGAAAAAATCAGAATTTATCGAAACCAGAAAAAACCGAAATCACAGAAAAAATCGAAATACCAGCCGGTTTGGTTTTGGTATTGATTTTGGTGTACCGGGTGGTAAACTGGTAGGGTTTGGTTTTACCATTTAGAGTTTGATTTTGGTATTGATATTTACTATTTACCGACCAAACCGTACCGCTTACGCCCCTAGTTCTCACTATATATTATCACCTCACCATAATTTTTTTCTCACTCCTCACCTCTCTCCCTCCTCCAGTAATACTAATATATGCACATACTATACACCGTAAAAAAATGGCAAACCAAAAGGTCCATGTTCTCACATGTCATCTTTGAGATATAATATATGAACCCATATCTTAAAATTTTCCATTTTTTGTGGAAAAACCTCTCACAGATTTGTTTGCGCTTTTTATTTCGCTTGCAGGATCTATGGCGACGATGTGAATATCTCAGTAAACATTCTATTTTTCTTTTTTACATTGTTTACCCATGTAATTATGCTATATACTTTCCTTTACATTCAAGTTTTGTAATTTAAAAGAAATAAAGAATTAGGTAGTGTTTGTGATTACAGGGATTAAATTACTAAACTATCAACTGACATGGAAAACTCGAAACAGCTTCTAGACGAAAAGAATGGTATAATTGAGAAGTTAAAGCTCGCGTTGGAGCAATGGGAATTTATCTCTAATGAATGTGGGGATGAGATTAATAAACTGTCAACAGATGTGGAAAACTCAAAAAACTTCTGGAAGAAAAGAATGGTATAATTGAGAAATTAAACCTCAAGTTACAACAACAAGAATCTGAATATAGTGTTTTTAGGGATCATATTGATAAATTCTCAACTGATATGAAGTGAATCCCAAATTTAGATGCCGATCTTGCCGCAATAAAGGTTCAAAAGGATGACCTCGAGCGGTACTTACTGGATATCAATGACATGTTACAGAGAGTATTTGAGTCCACTGACAATATTACCCTTTAGATTGATTTTGAAAAGCCTGTAGAAAAGGTTAAATGGCTTAAAGATTACATGAGTGAATGCTAATAAGATGTGAAGGCAAAGGTGGATGGAGAGGTGGAAAGAGTAAAAGATGAATCCACGCAAAGTTGAAGTTTCTCGAAGATGAGCTATCTCTAGAGATGATGCACCCATGAGCTCTCAATTGAAAAGTCCCGTCATCTCTTCTCGGGCTGTCAAATTGAAAAGGAGGTAGTTTTAAATGTGATATTGTTTTGTGATTTTTGGAAGTATTTTATAGGATGCGCGTAGTAATGAATGATTTTTTTTTCTTGCGATGCCTTTTAACTGATTTATTTTTCCTTTTGTCGTAAGTACAAATTTGTGTTATTTTTTTATTCAAAAATGATATAATAGTGATCTTCGCCCCCGATTTTTTTTATATAATGATTAGTTATGTTTTTCAACAAACAAACAGAGAATGAGTGGTGTTTTGTATCAAAAAATTTCCTTTTAAGATAGTAGTCAGATCAGTGAATTAATTGTTGTGATTTTACATAATAAACTACTCGTGAATGCATTCATATGGAAAAAGCAATCTACATTAGGTGTTATATTTTAATCTAATTTTTATTATTTGATTTTACATATAAATGAGTATATTTGTTTTAGATTTATAACATACACTGTTTATGTAGACAGTTGATATTTTGACAATTCATATGCACCGTTTCTACATAAGCCATTTAGAATAGGAAAATATTTGATTTTTCATATAAAGGAGTGTATTTGTTTTACATAATAAATTTTGTATTTCATTATACTTTTTCCATAAATATATATTTAATAAAGGAATTATTATATTTATTATCACATTTTATTGTCTTCTATGTTTACGCCTAGTTATATATATATACTATTACGGCACCCCCAGACTTAGCTGCGGTGCGTGCATACTCTGCTACCGAGTCTTGGTACATCTCGTACTCAATTAAGGACAATATGCTCGGTATCTCTCACGAACCAGAAATACAAATCACACACATTGGAGGTGAACATAGTCATAAGTTCGATATTCTGAGGCATCAAAACGACCGTTTAATACCATTGTTCACATAAATGGCAATCCAACCTAAGTCCAATATTTTGAGTCACAAGTCAAAATCCCCCCGAAGGCTCCTCAAGATAAGACTATCACCTTCACGATCTCCCGTGATAGAAAGCAGCATAGGTATGTCATACAGAGAATAAATTAATCATATAATAGGCATTCGTCTCACCTATCTATATATAGATTCATAATACAAATATAGGTATACTCACGTCCCATATCATAATTCTCATACGTATTATATTATTATCCTGAATATCCTACGTTTACTTGGATGACAGTTTCACTCTTTATCGTACGCTCTCGAGTATTCCTAGCCACTCAAAGTGTACCCTTTATTCTACCCATAATGTCAATAGGTAACTCACTATGTCCCACTAGTCTGAATTATCATTGTCCTCATATTCCCGTAACTCGAATTAATATCCAAATTAGGTAATCCTCTCACGTTAACCCAAATAAGTTCATCCTAAGTACACCATTATGAGATTAAGCCTAATACCCAACCTAGGCCTACTGGTCCTCTCACATATGCGCAAGTAATTTAAAATAATTCCTAAGAATAAATTCTAAATGAAGGGTAAAGCTGGACAGTCGAATCAATTCACCCCTACATGTCTAGAAATTCTGCACTTATGTTCTTAGGGGTTTCATCAATTTCCATCCCCATATCTTGATTCTAATCATCCCAAACACCAATTCAACGTTACAAAATGTTATATTAACATATATAAACAAGTTCTAATGATTACCGATCACAATTTTATCAAAGACATCAATTTATTTGGGTTTAATTTAAGAATAATCATTATGGTACCTAGGTTGTCATCTACTTCAATCACTTCCATAAAAACTCAGGTTTGTTCATCAATTTAAATCAAATTTCATGGGTAATCATCTACCTATCATGGGGAATCAATTCGACATAATTTTCAGTCTTTAATTACGATTTAATTTCTCTAATCTCATCAATTTCACATATGATTCCTAATCAATTTCAACCTACAATAACATGGGTTATATTATTTCTCTAATTAAGTAGGATTTAAACAGTTTCCTTTTGTAAATGTGTCTAATCCGTTGATGAAGACGCTGGATTAGTGTTCCTCCTCCTCCGATCTATAATCAAGTGGTGGTGCTAAATGGTGGTTCTAGTCTTAGACTCTCCTCCCCCTTCCTCCTATGGCCCCTCTATGTCTTTCTTCTAATTCTCACATAGTTTAACCTAACCCCCTTTTTCCTATCAGATATAACCCTATGGAATTTCGTAGGTACTATTCACCAAAAAATACAAATTACCAAAACTCCCTCTCGGGAAGCCGATTTGGCCTAAAATTATCCCGGGACCCAAACTAAACCCCCGAGTAGACTTTTCTGACTATGTAGACCCTCCCGGACACATTAGTGCACTCGAAATGACCATATGGGTGACTGGTAAATAATTTAATTTTTATTCCATTAGTTTAGTCACGACACGACTGACACATGCGTCTTATCTTAATTACCATATTTGTCGTATTTCTCACTTTGCGACGATTATCATAAATTCACAATCATATATTACTGTATTCACTCAGTAATATTCAATATAATTCTGACTAATAAATACTAACCCTTATCTCGCTAGTCAATATTTATTTAATTCCTATTAATTACCAATTAATTTTCCCATATTTAATTTAACTAATCTAATATTTAAAAAGCATTAAAAATACGGGATGTTACATACTCCCTGCACAATGAAATGTTGTCCCGAAATTCAAAAAATAACGATATATCTGGTAAAACAACTTTGAAAAGTTTTTGCCCATCTCATCCTCGCGCTCCCAGGTAGGCTCCTCGATATTATGATGCCGCCACTGAACACGTACTAACGGTACTACCTTCGACCTCAGTTTCCTCTAGCCCCGATCTATGATAGAAATTAGCCCCTCCACCTAGGAACTATCGACCTGTAGGTCAATCTCCTATAAAGCAATATGAATGTGTGCCAACTCATCTCGAATATATCTCCTGAGCAAAGAAATGTGGAACATATCATGAATCCTTTGTAAGTGCTCGGTTAAACCATGTCTCTAAGCCACTGGCCTAATCCGCTCAATAATAGGGAATAACCTTACATATCTCGGCTCCAATTTCCCTTTCTTCCCAACTGCATTATACCCTTCATAGGAGATACTCATAGCAATACATGGTCCCCCACACTGGACTCCCTAAAGAACCTCTTGGAATCGGCGTATCTTTTCTGTCTATCCTGAGCAACCCGTATGTCACCCCTAATCATCTCAATCCTGGATGACGTATCTTGAATCACCTCTGGCCCAAGTAATTTGTTTTCCCCAACCTCTAACCAATAAGGAGGAGAACGACAAGGTCTACCGTATAACGCCTCAAATGGGTCCATGCCAATAGTAAAATGATGGGAGTTGTTGTACGCAAACTCCAACAGCGGAAGGTACTACTCCAAAGCTCCCCCAAAATCCAGAATACACATACGCAAAATATCCTCCAACATCTGATTAGTCTGCTCGGTCTTCCCATTCGTCTGTGGGTGATAGGCCGTACTCAAACGCAAGTAATACCCATGGCCTCCTAAAAGCTCTCATAAAAATGAGACACAAAAATCTTGTCCCGATCGGACACAATATTTAGGGGCACCCCGTGTAATCTCATTATCTCCATAATAAAAACTGGGCATACTGTGTCATAGTATAATGAGCTCGAACTGGAAGAAAGTGGTCTACCTTAGTCAACCGATCTAGAATTATCTATATCGAATCATGACCCTGCTGAGAAGTAGGCAACCTTGTGATAAATTTTTGGAAATGCTTTCCCATTTTCACAGGGAAATCTCTACCGGCTAAAGAAACCCTGTCGGTTTCTAATGGTCCACCTTGACTACCTGACAGGTGGCACACTTTAAGACGAACTCCATAATGTCTCTCTTCATACCACTCCACCAATACTGGCGCCTTATATCCTGGTACATCTTATCCCCAACGGGATGTACGACAAATCGATATCTATGCGACTCTATCATCACTGCATGTCGTAGATCCTCCCCCTCTGGAATAGCTAGACATCCATTGAAGCGAAAATCCCCACCTTAACCCACAGAATGAAACCCAACTCCTTCAACCAGGAGCTGTACAATTCGATCCTGGCAGAATGGATCTACTGCCTGAGCCTGCACAACCCTCGTGACTATCTAGGGTGTAACAGTTATAACTGACATGAATGATAAAAAAATTGCATCCTGGTATCCCAACTTCCATTTCGCCTTCCACACCTCAGCCACCTCACCAATTAGCCTCGGGCTCAACGCATCAGCTACTATGTTAGCCTTCCCCGGGTGGTACTAGATATCGAACTAGTAGTCCTTCAAAAATTCAAACCACCTCTGCCGATGCATATTCAACTCTCTCTGAGTGAACAAGTATTGCAGTGACTTGTGATCTGTGAATAAGCAATATTTCTCCCCCAAGATATAATGTCTCCAAATCTGAAGTGTAAACACCATTGTCGATAACTCCAAGTCGTGAGTGGAGTAATTCCTCTCGTGAGGCTTAAGCTTGCGAGAAGCATAAGCTATAGCCTGATCCTCCTGCTATAACACTCCACCAAGTCCCTCTAACGATGCATCAGTATCGACTAGGTACTCCATTACTGGCCTGGGCAGTGCTAGAACCCGTGTTGAAGTCATCTTGTCCTTCAGCTCATCTAATGAAAACTGACACACATCATCCCAAATAAACGGCACACCCTTACCGGTCAAATTAGTCATCGGTCTTGTAATTTTCAAGAACCCTTATATGAATTATCAGTAATACCCGAATAACCCCAAGAAACTACGCAGTTCTGTTGGTGTTGTGGGCTGTCCCCACTCCCTCACCGCTAACGCTTTTCTCGAGTCCACTAATATACCCAACTCAGACACGATATGACCCCAAAACTGAACCTCCTTCAGCCAAAACCCACATTTCTCATACTTAACATACAACTAATGCTCGCATAGTGTCTGTAGGGCCTAACGCAAATGCTCGGCATGATCCTCCTCGATCTGGGAATAAATCAGGATGTCATCTATGAAGACAATGACAAACTGATATAGGAACTCTCTGAACACCCTGTTCATTAACTCCATAAATACTGCTGGTGAGTTGGTTAGCCCAAAAGGCATAACTCGAAACTCGTAGGACCCATATCTCGTCAGGAAGGCAGTCTTAGGCATGTATTACTCCCTGATTTGTAACAGATGGTATCCTGATCTCAAGTCTATCTTAGAAAATTAAGCAGCTCATCTCAAATGGTCGAATAAGTCATCGATACGAGGCAACAAATACTTATTCCGTATCGTGACTTTATTCAACTCCCGATAATCCACGCATAATCGTAAGGATCCATCCCTCTTCTTCACAAATAGAACTAGGGCACCCCAAGGTGAGGTACTCATACAGATAAAGCCCTGTCCCAACAACTTCTCAATCTGGTCTCATAACTCCCTCATCTCCGCTAGAGCCATACGATAAGGTCCACGGTCTATCGATCGAGTTCTAGGCATCAAATCTATTATATAATCTATCTCTCTACTCGACGATATCCCCGATATATCCTGAAATACATCAGCATACTCATGAACAACATGAATAGAATCAAGGGAAATCACAACTACCTTAGAGGTCTTCTTCTCTATACAAAACAAGTGAATGGACGATCCTCCCTCGGGAAGAGGCATCGCCACTATAAATATCTCCTGACTAGGGATGGTGAAAACAATACTCTAAAGCAATCGATCATGGCCCTATACGCGACTAGAAAATCCATCCCAATAATAGCGTCGTACTTGTACATGTATAAAATAAGCATATCAGCTAGCAAAATAAAACTCCCAATCACTATACCCACACCCCGACATATAAAGAAAATCATAGACCCATTACCCAACGACGAGTCTTCATAAGTCACTGTACTATCGGCTGTGTCTAACAACCCTGTGGCTAGTGCAAATCTAGTGGGTACAAAAGAGTGAGGCCCCCGTGTCAAACAAAATATTCCCTATAGACCCATGGATAAAAAATATACCCTCTACTACGGGTGGAGCCGATGGAGATGATTCCTGGTGGACATTGTGGACACACCTATATTGTAGTTGTCCCTGCTAAATTGGGACTGTTGGGATGGAAGGTAAAGCTAGAATTGACATTGGTACTGGGAGAACGGATGGGAAGATCGGTCTCTGGGGCTCCTGGTGAGCACCCTGTTGCTAAGGATACTTTCCCTTATCGGGGCAATCAAATAGTTTGTGTTTAGTCTTGCCACAAGTGAAACATATACCTGCGTAGTTACCTCTCCTCTGCCCCTATTGGCCTCGGCCCTACCGACCGATGTCACCTCTTTTTTGTCCCTGATGAAACTTCTATTGGCCCTACTGGTATTGGTGGCCATGTCTGAAATCTCCCTGTCCGTGATGAAAGCCCCTAATTTGAACCACTTAGCAGAATCCCCCTGATGGAAACCTTGCTCACTCTGCCTCTGCTGACTCTGATCTACTGGTGCCCCGCTGGCACTACCACCACCTGTCTTGCCCTGCTGGCTAAACTCACCTCCTCGCTTGATCCTCTTAACATGGAAGCATTGATCCTGGAAGTGTAGTAATGCAGCATTGAGTACATCAGTATAAGACTGCAAAGAGAGGTTACCCAGAAGATGCTGTCGAATCCTCCAGGTAAGGCCATCCATAAACATCTGAATTTTCTTCTCTTCAGTAGGAACCTCAGCTGGTACCAGGTTTACTAGTCTAGTAAACTCCTCCTCATATTCTGCTACCGTCTTCCCCTCCTAGGTGAGGTCTAGTAATTTTTGCCTCATCTTAGTCTGGATGGCGGAAGGATAATATTTGCGATCAAACTGCACCCAGAAGTCCTGAATACTCAAAACATCATGCTCCTCTACGGTAGTAGTGGAATCCCACCACTGTAATGAAGCCGCATCTAGCTTGAAAATAGCTAGTATCTACCTCTTCACTTCCGTGCACTCATACATCTAAACTCCCCTGAAACTCTGGGGGATGTGCCTTCTGGAAAGGAAATGCATGTACTCGTGCTGGCGCCACTACTTATGCCTATGGTGGCGCCTGTTGAACCATTGCTAGTGATACATTAACTGACTGAGCAACGATGGCAGTAATCTTTGCAGCATTCATTGTACCCTGAGTCTGAGCTGGCTGTGGCTCGGATTGGGCATTTCTAGCCTTCAGTGCACGTTTGGGAGGCATCTAAAATGAAAAAGGATTTATAAGCCCACAGTTACTTAAATCTCAAATGGATGAAGACTTAATCACATAATTAAGAATGCAACAATCCAAATAATAGGGCTCTATTTCAAAGAACGTTAAGTTGAAAGCATAATAAGCCGTACAAATCCTAAAAGACTTTAGAAACTGATGCTTTGATACCACCTGTGACACCCCGCCTAACTAAATATCGGGTGATCAGTCCTTTATAAAATTTAAAATAGAATGTCCGGTTGGTTCATTCTTATCATCACTCTCGAAAAATAATATTCTTTATTAATCACCTAATAATTAATTAAGGTAGTGACAAAACATTTTAACCTTTTAAAAACGTTAGTTAATTTAAACCATTTAACACATTCACCATTCTCATGAATAAATAAATAATGAATAAAACACCATCTAACTAAATATAATAAATTGGAATAATCGTCCCAGTCAAACAAAATCCAAACCATCAATCGTGAATATACTAAATCCAACTGAAACTGAAATAATGAAATGAAATGAGTACAATGTCTCTCTGACATAAATAAAATGAGGATGGGCGACACATGCCCTGACTGAGAAGCCTAAATTAAAGAACTGAAATCATAGATGTGGAGGTGTCTAAATACGAGGACCTGCAACTCCCATAATGGATGTAGCACGTCAAAATATCCAACAGTGTAATCTTGGCGCCCCTGTGGCTGGACACCAAAAAATAATTTCACAACAAAAGAAATTTTGCAAGAGAGGGGTCAGAGCCCGAGTGTAAAATATTTTAAACAGTTTAGCAAGTATTTAAAGATGCAGTAAATAAAATATAATACACATGTTAGATTTTTGAACACTCTCTTTAGATTCTCACCTTTCAATTATTGTGCACGCCTAACGTACTTATAAACCATTCTAAGAATAGTTGTTACCTAACTAGATTATAGACGTAATTCTTCTAGGTTACCAATCGTAGTAATAACATGTATTTCCCAAATACTATTATTATTATTCAATATTCTTGTATTTATTATCCCGAGTAAGAGTTTCACAATAAAGTTAAGTGTTCACATGCTTACTTTACTTGAGAATTCATTATTTTATATATATTCATCACTATATATTATGTATATACTATTATGGCATCCCTAGACTTAGCTGCGGTGCGTGCATACTCTGCTATCGAGTCCTGGTACATCACGTACTCAATTAAGGACAATAGGATTGGTATATTTCACGAACCATAAATACAAATCACACACATTGGAGGCGAACATAGTCCTAAGCCTTTGGATTATGCACATACCTAGGCACCAAAACGACCATTCAAAACCATTGTTCACATAAATGGCAATCCAACCTAAGTCCGATATTCTGAGGCACAAGTCAAAATCCCCTGAAGGCTCCTCAAGATAAGACTTTCACCTTCACAATCTCCCGCAATTGCAAGCAGCGTAGGTATGCCATACACAGAATAAATCAATCATATAATAGGCATTCGTCTCACCTATCTATATATATTCATAATATAGATATAGTTATACTCACGTCCCATATCATAATTCTCATACGCAGTATATTATTATCCTGAATATCCTACGTTTACTTAGATAATAGTTTCACTCTTTATCGTACGCTCTCGAGTATTCCTCTCCACTCAAAGTGTACGCTTTGTTCTACCCATAATATCAGTAGGTAACTCACTATGTCCCACTAGTCTGAATCATCATTGTCCTCATATTCCCGTAACTCAAATTAATCACCAAATTAGGTAATCCTCTCACGTTAACCCAATTACGTTCATCCTAAATACACCATTATGAGATCAAGCCTAATAACCAACCTAGGCCTACTGGTCCTCTCACATATGACTAAGTAATTTAAAATAATTCCCACGAATAAATTCTAAACGAAGGGAAAAACTGGACAGCTGAATTGATTCGGCGTGGACCGAATCGATTCGCCCCTACATGTCTGGAAATTCTGCACTGATGTTCTTACGGGTTTCATCAATTTCCAACCCCATATCTTGATTCTAATCATCCCAAACACCAATTCAACGTTACCAAATGTTATACTAATATATATAAACATGTTGTAATTATTACCGATCACAATTTCATTAAAGACATCAATTTATTTGGGTTTAATTCAAGAATAGTCATTATGAACCCTAGGTTGTCATGTACATCAATCACTTCCATAAAAATTCAGATTTGTTCATCAACTTAAATCAAATTTCATGGGTAATCATCTACCTATCATGGGGATTCAATCTTATATAATTTTCAGTCTTCAATTATGATTTAATTTCCCCAATCTCATCAATTTCACATATGATCCCTAATTAATTTGAACCTACACTAACATGGGTTATATTATTGCTCTAATCAAGAAGGATTTAATCACCTGCCTTTTGTAATTAGGTCTGATCTGTTGAAGAAGATGCTGAATTAGTGTTCCTCCTCCTCTGATCTATAATCCGGTGGTGGTGGTGGTGCTAAACGGTGGTTCTAGCCTTAGACTTTCCTTTCTCTTCCTCCTATGGCCCCACTTCGGCTTTCTTCTAATTCTCACTTAGCTTAACCTAACCCTCCTTTTCCCAATCAGATATAACCCTATGGAATTTCGTAGGTACTATTCACCCAAAAGTGTAAATTACCAAATTGCCCTCCCGGGATGCCGATTTGGCCTAAAATTAATCCCGGATCCAAATTAAACACCGAGTAGACTTTTCTGACTATTTCGACCCCCCGAACACATTGGCGCACTTGAAATGACCATATGGGTGACTTATAAATAATTTACTTTTTATTCCATTAATTTAGTACCGACACGACTGACACGTGCGTCCTGTCTTAATTACCCTAATTATTGTATTTCTTACTCACGACAATTCTCATAAATTCACAATCATATTCACAATCATATATTACTTTATTCACTCAGTATTATTCAATATAATTCTCATTAATTAATACAAACCCTTATCTCGCTAGTTAATATTTAATTAATCCAGATTAATTATCAATTAATTTCCCCATATTTAATTTAATTAATCCAATATTTAAAAGCATTAAAAATATGATGTGTTACAACTTGGTTGTTATCAACTTAATCGAATTGAAGTTTTCTCTATAGAATCCTATAATAGAGTATCGAGAAATTTCATCGACCATCACGAGAATATATCTCTTACCACCTAAGTTCTCTGAGCGAGTAGGACTCATAAGATTCATGTGAATCAACTCTAAAACACGGGTGGTGGTAATGGTATTCAACTTTCCATAGGACTTCAAATTTTTTTCCTTGTTGGTAAGGTTCACAAACCGAAGAAGTTTGTTTTCCAAGCGATGGTAAGCCACGAATTAGGTTCTTTTTCACTAATCTCTTAAGATCTCTAAAATTCACCTGACACAGTCGTTGATTTCAAAGGTCTATAAACGAGACTGTAGCATTGTTGCATACAAACGTGGACTTGGGAATCATCCCATAGAAATTATCTTTGGTCCTCACACGTTGTAGTAAAATTTCATCGGATTGATCATGAACGTTACATTCGGACCGCTCATACTTTATCGCAGAGTTTGTGTCGCATAGTTGGATTATGCTAATTAAGTTTGCTTTCAGCCCTTTCACGTACAACACATTGTCTAGTTAGGGAATAAAAGTATCTCAACACATCCTTGCCCTAAAATACTAGACCTACTCCCATCTCCAAAATTTACTTTACCTTCCTTGCGATCCTCAAGGTGGGTAAAAAATGATATGTCACTAGTCATGTGCCTAGAGCACCCATTGTCAAAATACCAGTTGGGAGTATTTTGAACCTTGAGAGCAACGTGCACAACATGGACTTTGATGTCTTTCTTAGGTACCCAAGTTGAGGTAACCTTTTGTTTTCCCTTATCGTTGTTGGCTTTAGTCGGAAGATTATAAGTGTTATCAAATGATAACGAAATCTGTTAAAATTTTCCCATTAAACTTTGTAAAGTCGCGACTAGGAACTCAACTTGCTCTCTATGACTAGTAAAGTTTCTAGAGTGGTGCACGGGAGTGTGTGTACATTTAGTTCTACCTAACTTATAGCAAAACTCTTTAAGGTGACCTCTCCTTTTGCAAAAAGCGCAAACATATAATTGTTTGGGTCTACCTTGGTTTTCTTTCTGAGGTTGAACTCTCTTTTGCGGTTGAGATCGAGGTTCGTAAATATTTACCAAAAGTTTATGAATCGGTTTGGGTGAGGTATGGGAAGTGGATGGACCATCGTAACCTATTCCTCGCCTATTACTAAAACCTAAAGAGGTACCTAACAGCATCTTTCCAACCTTCTTTAATGTATCCTCTATAATAACCTTGACCTCTCGGGCACGTTCGAGGTGGGATACAATGGATTTAAGTTTGTCACGAGTCTCCACGGATGCTTGAAGATCTCTTATAAAACTAGCCACTTTGTTGGTCAAGTAACCATTTTCCCTCATAACTAAAACTACCCCTTCTCCCAAAGAAACTCTCAGTGAGGTATCTTTCTCACGTCTCACAATGACTTATATAAGGCTAAAACTGTAATCATTAAACCTTTGTTTTGTTTCTTCATTTTAAAGGACTCAATGTATATATCGGTCACTCCCGTCGGAATGACAAGACTCATTATCGAGGTCATCATGTTTATTAGCTTCCTCATTGGCATGAGGTGCACTGGTGTACTAACATGACTAGCTATAAATGCAGTGAAGTTACATCCATGAGATGATTCATCATTAGAACCCATCGACTTGACATCGCTCTCGCTAAGCGTGGCATATAATGCAACTTTGCCTTTGACTTGTCTATTTAATATTGTCGGACACCCGTCAGCTCTATCACCCTTACCCTCACACTCATAATATATCTCTACATTTTTATTTGGGTAATCTTTCTTTTCTTTTTCAAATTTTTTCTTACTCGATTTATATTTTTTTATCTTTCTCAAAACTTTTCTATTCTTTGGAAGTATTTTCTTTTCTAAGTTTGAGAAGCATTTTGATTTTTTTGGAAAAAGGGCTAAATCATCCAAGTCAAAATCATACTAAAAGTTAGACTACACTTCCTCTTTCTTTTTATATTGTACTTTCAATGCAATTCCCCTTTCCTTAGGTTTAACAATTTTGGGAAACATATATATCTCATACGTTTGATCGTCTCCTATGAGTTCTTCTAACCTAAGAGTATCTAATATCCTCACGAATTAAGCACGGTAACCTTATGAATAAAACGGATCGAAAGTTATCTCAAAATCTTCTTAACTACATGCATCTCAAGAATTTTCTCACCTAAATTAAAACTAGAGTGTACTATATCTGACAGACGTGTGTAAAACTCATCAAATGATTCGAAATCTAACATAATGATCGTCTCAAATTGTGTGGTGAGATTTTGTAGCAACGAAGCTTTTATAGAATTGGTTCCCTCATGAGTGAGCTGGAGGGTGTCCCAAACTTGTTTAAACATGGTGCAAGTCGTGATGCGTTGGAACTCTTCAGAGGCGACGACTCCATGGATGGCGCTCACACTTCGTGAGTTAAAATTACTCCATCATCCTCTCTCCATGCAGATACAAGTTTTAGACTTTTGAAATTGTCGTTAGTCACTGTGGCTAGTGTTTACCCTCTTTCACACAAGCCAAACACGTTCATCTATTGATTTTAAAGTAGACCTCATCCTAGATTTCCATTAAGCATAGTTTGACCCAACCAAATAGGCATCCTATTCTCTAAATTATCCATACAATCAAAATTTTCAATGAATTACACAAAAACTAAGTATAACTTGCTCTGATACTAATTTGAAAATCATGGGATTCTATGGTATGATTTGTATTTTAGTTTGATACACACCAATCCAATTTTACCAAATTTTATCTTTGATTAATTTAAGTGTGCATACAAAGATGTATTCCAAATTTTAATTTAGCAAACTAAGCATGAAAATAACACAAAAAAGTGAGGAAAAATCCCTAAAAAGGAAAGACCTATATTTAGCAATGTAGAGTGATTGACAGACAGTCGACTTAAAATCTACTTAGACCAACTAAGTATAATTCACGGAATCTTCAATTTCATCTTTAAAAATTGGCACTGCCCAGCATCGTCCATAGGAAGAAGTCTTCCCTTTATATCCATTGATCAACCTTCTTCTTCTTCAATAGTGAAATCTCGGTTCCATAAATCAGCAGTAGATATTTCTCTTTATAAAGGTTTTTAAACTAGAAAGCTTCTTCTTAATTTGATAAAGTTATCTTTATGTTTCCAAGGGGTTTGGAATAATCATAGAAGAGTTTGATCACAAAGAGAACTCAAAAAACATGAAAAAACTTTCAAAAAGAGTTCTTAGAGAATCTAACCCTGTATCTCCTTTTATAAGGAAGTTTGTTACAAAGAAATAATTATCAGAGATTTGGATCAAATTTAATAAAAAAAACACAATCTCGCGCGATCGTTCAAACGACACACTTATTTTTGTTCGAACATGTGCATATCGAACGAGATTCTAGAGCTTGATGAAAAGCACCTCATTAGATCATTTAAAAGACTCATTCTAATGACCTACACTATCTCGTTCGGATGGCTTCTAACGAGAATCCAGAGCTTGCCAAAAGGCGACATTTTTGATAAATAGTGCATTTCGTTTGAATGACATGCTATTCCCATTCTAATGAGATAGTGATATTTTAAAAGTATTCTTTAAAAACATTTTAAAATCATTTTGAAAAATAAACTCTTAAAATTTTTAAAACCCTTGGAAAAATAAATCTTTACCAAATGCATCCATAACTCCTTTTAAGGTTGTTAAGACGTACGATTCTTCAATCTTCCAAAGGTCTTCAACTTTGTCATAGAATCCGTAGAAGTCATGAAGGTGTAATGTAATTTTAACGGGATAAGCCAAAAATAAAAATAAATTGAGCAATTATAAAACTTACCTTTACATATGCGGAGGCATATAGAAAGCGAATCCATTAAGAAAATCTAGTTCAAAATATCTCCATGCAAGCATGATTAAGAACAATCTAAGTATTATCAATCATAAGCAAATGTCCTAGTCACGTGGATAGCATGAATGAATTGGATTCAAACACAATAATATGCCACACAAAGCGTGTAAAACTAAAATACACAAAAACCAAAAATATTTTTGAGTTTTTTAAATTGAAAAAAAAATTATCATTTTGAAAGAAAAACACTAAATCAAAAGACACACAAAATCTTTTTGTATTTTTCAATATGACTTAGTAAAAGAAACATCAAAATACAAAAGACTCAAACAACATACAACTAGCAAACACATATATCATGAAGTACAAAAGCTAGTGTATGCTAAACATGTGAACATAATTAATCATTAGATAAAACATGGGAAGTATCACGTGCAAGCAAACGAGAATAAAAAAGTCTAATATGTAGAGCCTCCAAATCCAATTTCTTAACCCACATAGGTGTAACGTGTTGATCTTGAGTTGTGGGAAGCTTGGTGACTCTATTCTTAGACTTTCTAGGACCGTTTTTATGATCAAATCAAAACCTCCTATGGTAACCTTTTCGATCGGAATGAGTTCAAGAGTAAACACGGTGAAGGGTGTTACCTAAGGGTTGACCTTTCTTAACGTTCTTAGTCGACTCTCTCAAATGCATGGTCTTGGCTTAGGTGGCGAAAGCATTATGATCATCGAATCCAATCCCACACTTGTCTCTTTGATTTGAACGGTTCCTAATATCTTATCCAACTTCTTCGACCTAGATTCCAAATAAAATTTTACCTTACTTGAATCTCTGAATCCCTCCTCTAGCTCAACTATCCTTGATTAAAACACATGCTTGTACTCCTCAAACTCAATAAGCTCTTTCTTCATAGCCTCTATGACACTATGAAGATTATCTCTCTCACCCTCAATGTACTCTAGCTTCACTCGAAGAGTTCTCTCCCATGCCCTAAGATCCTCAATTAAAACACTATCGTCATTCACTATGACACATTCCTTAAACCTAGCTTCTAACATTTAGTTAGCCTTTTGCACCTTCAAAGTTTCTACACATAACTCACGGAAGGAAATTTGGAGTTCACTCTTCTTCTTCTTCTTCTTCTTCTTCTTCTTCTTCTTCTTCTTCTTCTTCTTCTTCTTCTTCTTCTTCTTCACTCTCTCGACCATCTGTTACGCCCCGACACAAGTTTGGGTAACCATCGGGTTAAATTGGAGAGAGTCAAGGATTTAAAAGAGGTGGGGAAAAGTCCAATTATATTATTTAAGAATAACCTTATAATTGCATCATTTTATAAAGATTAAATAACCGATTTTTATTCGATAAATAGTGACCACTTAATGTAGTTAGGTTGATTAACAAGGTTTATTTATAAATATCCTTTGAATCCATTAGTTCTTAATAAATTAGAAATAAATCATATGTGTCACTACATTATTATATCACTTGGCTGAAGGCCCGAATAAAAAGATTCAACATATTCCAAATCCAATGTTTAGAAGACACATTTAAAAAAAAAATAGCAGAGCTTCTAACAAAGATTACTACCCCCAGGGGCCTTACTGATGTCCTTGCTAATGTCCCTACTCGATGTACCTAGGGTGGGGTGGGGGTATACACATAAAAAGCAGGGGTGAGCAAGCGCTCACAAGGTGGTAAATACTAAGACACCCATTTTCTATACAAATGCTATACATATACTATGTATTTTAACAATTTCAAAAGCGTTCATCATTTAGCCAGTATTAATGCAACTACTATGCAATGCACCCAAGTTACATGATCATACTCACACTTAACCCCTTATGCTATCCTTTACCGGGTCTAGAGACTATTAAATCATATTTTACACCTTAGTCTCCATTTTATCCCTTAGATTGTCTTGTTTACATTCCTTAAGCACAACGAAGTTCATTTTCATTTTCATTATCTTTTCTTGAAATCCTCCAATCATCCACATACTTTAATGGGATCTCAACCGTCAGCTATGCTACCATTTGCCTTGGCCAGTGATTTTAGGTCTTTTACCCTAGGGCCCTGGACCCTTCTTAACTATTTCATGGTATCTTTCGAGTGCATATTAATGTGTTTTAACATTTTTATCAATGTCCACATTATTCCTTTACTTTCACCATTTTCATGCCATTTCATTCGTTTATTCGTTTTTTCACAAAACTGACTGAAAGGTTAAATGAGGAAGTCTAACCATTACCAAAATTACCTTTTACCCTTCGTTTATCGAAATCTCGTTAAAAGCTTATTTTTCCCATTATGGCATTACAAATTTCAAAACCATATTTCACGCATTTATGTCCAGAATCTATACATTATCCTTTTTCTCCAAGAAAATCCCACTTCTTTATATTTCTTTTCCAAAAATATATTTAATGTCATTAAAGACCATTTTTTTCCCTAAAATGTCTACTTTACCCTCACAGACATATGTTGTATTAAATCTAATTTCTTCTTCAGTTCACCATGATTTTACAAGATATCTAGGTCTAATAATTCCAACTTCTTTATTTCATCAAGAAATCCATTTTTAATTCTATATATCTTGTTTATATGTACGTTTCAACATACTAGAACATTTTGTACATTTTTGAGAGGATTTCAAGCCTAGAAATCCTTAAATATGCAACCAAACATATTTTAGCATGGAAATACATTTTTGTAGTCATTTCCTCATATTCCAAGATTAAAAATACCATTTGTTATTCAATAATCCATTTATACTTAGTTTTCTTAGAAATCCCATTTTTTCAAGAAAACTTTAAACAAACATACTAGAAGATATTATTTCAAAATAAACCCTTCTAGCATGCATCCTAATTGCTTTTAATCTTGAAAACACTTGGAGGAAAACCCTACCTTTGACTTCAAGAGGAAAAACTAAAGGGAATGACTTGAAAGCTCCTAAAAACTCCAAAGCTCCAAGAAATCTCCAACTTCTTTAAGAGATCTCCAATAATGGATTGTTTAACTAGACTTAAAATGGGTATTTACCTTGAAAAAGCTTGAAAAATGCTTGGGATGGAAGGAAAAAACCTTCAGAAATGGTGGAAATGGGCTGGGAATGGAACAGTGTAGTGTAGAGAGAGAGGGAAAGCTCCAACAATCTGATGGAATATGGCCTCCCCATCCCCCTATCCTCTATTTAAACCCACAAATACTTAACCCATTAGCCAAGGGTTAAACCCACATTTTGATCTGAGCTGCTAACAACTCGAAAACTCAGCAAATTCGATGACACAACACATTAAAATATGTAGAAAATCCTGATTTTCGCCTAGTCGTTCGAACGACTTGTACCTCGTTCGAACGAGATCCCCTCTCATTCTCACATGAGTTCCAACGAGGGTAAAATGTGGCTTAAAATGCAAAAGACACCAGCTCGTTCGAAAGGAGACTACCCCTCATTCGGATGACAACGCATCTTGTTCAAACGAGGGCGTTCTAACGAGATTCTAGAGAATGATGGAAATCGAACAGGTTCTAGTCGTTAGAAGGTCGTTCGAACAACAACCCTTTCTCGTTCGAATGATAACCAAATTCCTCATAATAACTTTAGGTCATTAAATCTTAAATCAAATTTCACGAAAGTCACAAGGATATCTTAAATTCAAAATTTATCCATTAAATATAGTTCATGGCCCAAGGGCATAAAATTTACAAGGGACGAGGTTTAAATCTCGGGCACGGGTGTTACATTATCTCTCTTTAGGAGATTAGCAAAGAGTTTCGAGTGCTTCTCATGCATATCTGACTCCGTCTCCCAAGTCGCACCCTCAACACCTTAAAACTCCCAAAGAACTTAACCAATGGGATGATCTTGTTACACAAGACTCTTTCCTTTTTGTCCAAGATGGACACATGTCGCGTCAGAATCATGACTTCTTCCTCCAATTCAATGTGGTTCTAGTCGACGATGTGTCGAGGATCATAAAGATACTTCCTCAAGATAGCAACATGGAATAAATTATAAAAATGGGACAATTATGGAGGTAGAGCCAAGAGATATGACACATCCTCAATTCATTACAATATCTCAAAGGGTCCGATATACCGAGGGGCAAGCTTCCCCCTTTTGCCCAACCACTGACTACGGGTCCTAGCTCAAACCTTCGGGAGAACATGGTCACCCACTTAAAATTCTAGAGGTAGTCAGTAATTATCAACGTAATTCTTCGATCGGCTCTGAGCTTTCATGAGCCTTTTTCGAATTACCCAAACTTTATTGAGCATTTCTCTGATCAATTTTGAATTGGTGAGGTGTTTCTTAGCCACCTTGGCCAACAAACTGGATAAAGACATGATCTCCCGTAAAGAGCTTCATAAGGAGTCATTTTAATGCTTGCATGATAATTGTTATTGTAGGAAAACTCTACCAGATGCAGATTCTTTCCAGGGCTAAGTCCTGACTCGAAAGCATAAAAATACACGGTATAACCCTTTTCGCGCTCTGAAAGAATAAGTATGGGAACTTGAGTTAACCCAACCTTTAACACTTGAAAGGCCGACTCACAATCCTTGGACCACTCAAAGTGCATGTCTTTTTGAGTTAACATGGTGAAGGGAAACACAACCTCCGAGAAGTCTTACACAAACCTACAATTGTAACTTTCCAAAACTAAGAAATTGTGAACTTCCACGACTCTCTTTAGCCTATCCCAATTCAGAAAAACCTCGACCTTGGAAGGGTCATTGGAAATTCCCTCCTCGAAAACCACATGGCCAAGAAACATGACCTCATCCATCCAAACTTCACACTTGCTGTATTTGGCGTACAACTTATTTTCCCTGAGCACTTGCAATGTCGTGTGAAGGTTCTCCTTATGATATACATCCGATGACGAGTTGACTAATATATCATCCATAAAACCACTACAAACCGATATATGTAGGAATGATAAATGCGGTTCATTAAATCCATGACCATCGTTGGGGCATTAGTCAAATTCAAGGGCATCACCCGAAACTCATTTTGTCCACACCGGGTCCGAAATGCAGTCTTAGGAATGTCCTTTGATCCAGGTAAAAACTGAGCGTCCGTGTAATACGCCAATCATTGTAATCGGCTTTCGACTGAAATATAAAAAATCTAAACTTTAACTACACTCTTACGGAGTATAGTGTCTAGTCTGGGTATCGAATCCACAGGAGATGTTCGATGGATTTTAATTGATTTATTAATTCTAAAATAGAGTGTAAAAGATGATGATGGGGTGAGGAAGAAAAAAGAAAAAAATATAAAGAAGTTAACTAAAACTATTTAAAACTTAAGTAGATAATAATAAAACGGGATTAGGATCACATTCTCGCCACGGGCTAAACAATGCCTATAAAGGATTTTGGTTCAAAACTAATTAACCGAGCATAAATAATTAATCAGAAACATCACGCATGAAGAGACTTAAGCCAAAAATGCGAGATAAAACTTTCAATCGAAAATGACCACAAGTGGATTAATTTTGGAATATCTCTATAAACACTAACATTGCATGACGAATAAAGTTAAACACCTAATATTCCAACTTTAATACACAAGGTTTCAATTAATTATATTTCAACTCAAAACCTAGCTTTCAAAGCTCAATGCCCATCAATGGCGGAATCATAATTCCAACCCTTGAACTAGATAATGAACATGATGGCGTTAACAACGCAAGAATCCATTAAAAAGCATGAAAAATAATGAAATAATAATAACAGTGCTTGAATTTAAGGTTACCAATATTAAAGAACACAAATATGCAAGAAGAAATTAGAGCTTGAAGAAAAACAGAAAAAACTATTGAATTAAAGGTGCAAAACTTGTAAATTATTCTCCTAGATATTTCTCCTTGAATAAGAGATTTTACATAAATGAAATCAATGTTAAAAGAACCATAATAACTAAATATATAGGTTAGAAGTCGTTTAGAAGGATCTTCAAAACATAAAACTCTCTAGGCTAAAACATAAGGCTAACATAAAAATCCCGCTTATGGCAATTTGTCACACTTCTAAGGTGTGACTAAATTTGCCACAAATCTGTTGCGTGACTAACGTCGAACCGGTTCGGGGTGCGGTTCGGTTTTTCCTTCTACCTTAGTTGCCTCTTTTCTTATGGGTATGGGAATTCTTCCTCAATCTTCAAATTTGCATAAATTTTTCACCGTAGCTCGGATTAAGGAGAAGTTTCTTCCAGTATTCTTAAGACTTTGTCATCTTCAACTTTCTAGTTGACCTTGCCTCCGGAATCTGATTTCAAAATTACCAAAATTCCCTTCAAATCTCCATTTCTTGGATTTATCTCACAGTTCCGAGTTCTTTTATGCACTAACTTGCATGAAACACCTGTAAAACACATAAGAGATACGCAAAACACAAATTACTTGGCAAGTAGAGTTAGTAAAATAAATATGAGATAAATTCAAGTTAATTACAATGCACGGGATCATAAAAAAGACCAAAATTTAGGGGATAAATGTGAAATATTTATGCCTTATCAAATTCCGCTAACATATAGCGTTGCGCATCCCAAGCAATGTAAAAGAATGAGAGCATGAGTTAAGGACCCTTCAAAAATTTTATTGGGATATACTAAATTTTTTTCGGGAAAGCGATTTCATTTAGCATATGTAACAAGCCGTTAAACCCGTAGGCTACCTAGTAGGACGAGTGGTGTCTCGCCAGGGTTTGCAGTGAATGTACACACAAAATTTATTTTCGACTCAAAGAAAAATCAAAATATTTAAAAATTGTACATTTAAACTCCCCCAAAATAGTTACCACAAATTTATATTCAAGAGTCTAAATTCGTAGTGTGTGTATGCGAAGACAAAATTTTAATCGCTAATTTCCACCGATTGATCATTACATTACTTTCCAAAAATTTGTTTTGATTCAGTTTCTCACGTATCCGCTCACAAACGAATCACTCGGATTATGGATATTTTCTCTCGATATGCGATTTATAAGAGTAAATATAATGGAAAACTAATTCACACGCACAAATTTGAAGGACGAAATTTTTATAGAGAAAATATCTCTTCATCAGAACACGGTCATTGAAAAACGGGAAACATTATCTCTTTCTCCACACTAATTACTATCTCTTATTATCTTTTTGTGTCCTGGGCTCTCCACACGACAATTAATTTTGTTATTCGGACTCGGTGAGAACTTTTTTGGGCCATAGGAGAATGGTTTGAAATTTCGGAGTTGGAAAATTTGCTTACTATGTCCTTTGCACTTTTTGGGCATTTTCTCAATTTCTTTTTCTGTTTTTATTTTTTTTCCATGTATTTTTCTCATTTTTTTCTTGCTATTTTTGTCAATCATTATTCAATTTTTCTTGCCCCATTTTTTGCACTTTTCGGACCTAATTGATGAATGTTCAATTTTTATAATTCCGGGCCAATTGTTTTTTTGAGTTACAAATGAAAAGGTAAAATTGTTATTAAGCTCAAATTGGGTCGCAAAGAGATAAATTTTCACAACTTTTTATGGCTTATATTTATGTAAAACAAGTGATGGCCTAACTTCGTTTATCTGAATTACTCATTATTTTATCATATGCGTCTCGAGAATATATTTAGTTTAGAGAGATTTTAGAACGTATTCATGACAACATCTCACTTATTTCTAGTAACCGATCAAAACAAAGGAATAGAATCTTCAAAAACCTTTTTGGATCTATATTGAACTTTGAGGTAACCATTAAATCGGATTGATTTAATTACTCACAAAAATCGATAGTCTCAAATTCTCACCGGGTTAATTAATCTCCACACTTATTCGCAAAGTTGTCAATTATCGCTCAATTTCCATTTTTGATCAATTTCGTCTTAATGCATTTGATTTTTACAATTTGAGACTTTAAATAAAAGTTTAGTGATATTTTTGAAAAGTTTAATTTTCAATTTTTATTTATTTTGAAGGAGAATGTTTTTGGCTTTTTTTTTTAATTTTTTTCAATTTTTTAAGGATATTTTTGAAAATTTTGAAAACGCACACTTAGAACGAACATGTGATCAAGTCAGTAAATTTAAACAATAAACGAGAAGAATATCCCATACTTTCTAACTTAAATTTTGCATTGTACTCAATGCGAATCAAGTACACAACATAAAGAGAGGAAAATAAAGATATTACCCAAATGGAGCGATCCTTGATAAGTATGAGGCCACATAATCTACAAAACATGTTAGAACCAAGCATAACAAAAAGAATAACAAAAACTTTAACTAATTACACTAGACTATAGTACAAAAGAGAGAAAAAGATAGAAATAAAAAAAACTAACCATTTACAACCTATAATTTGAACTTCTACTAAACCGCGTAAAATACGATATGACTTTGAGGGATTATCTATGTACCCTCATTTTCATGTATGTTTCCCGAAAAATAAGAATTCCGTTTGAACAACAAAAGGTATGTGTAAGGTGAAAAAAAAGAACCATCACCAATTAATTTATTAAAGTGATAATGGGGGATTTGGATGTTGGGGGGGGGGGGGGGGGGGGGGGGGCAAGTACAATTGGGATCCAAGAAAAATAGAATCACCTCCCAAAGATTTTTCGAGTAGTATGGGAACCGGGGCACACAAAAAGGAAGAATCCATCACGAGAAACATTTCACACAAAGAGTCATTGCCGTTAAAAGGTTTCCAAAGTGTCAGCCGACTCATAGGAATCTAGCAATACTTATAATGGCTAAATAACGGAGAATGAAAATGGAGATGAAATAAATTCAATCTCGAGTGGTTCATCATCACTTGGAGATTGAATTTCAAGGGAAATCGACTCAATTTCAATGAGATGTTTTTCCAAAAAAGTTTGAGGTTAAACACAAATCTCAACCTCCTCTTTGTTTTCCAAATAAGAATTAATCTCATTTCAGGTTACTTTAATTTTGAAACCCATAGCAATAACATCATCCAATTGATTTTTGATAAGATGCAAGTTTTCTTCCAAAGTAGGCTTCCTTGGCTCTAGAACCTCGAATTCCTTATTTGGTTGAAAACATTATTCATCTTCAAAAATATCGAAAGAAAAATCATTGTTAGATTCGAATAATACATCCAACTCTTGCTCCCCAAAATGATTTTCTTCATGATATTTGTTTTCACGCTATTCATTCTCAAGAATTCAAAGGCCTTCACCAATGGTAATAGGTTGAGGCGCGGATTCTTGAAAATAAAAAGTTTGAGAACTATTCTCCCAAAAATGATTTTCTTTTCGATATTTATTTTCAAGCCTTTCATTCTCAAGAATTCTAAGGTCCTCACCAATGGTAATGGGTCGAGGTGCGGATTCTTGAAAATATAAAGTTTGCGAACTATTCCTATATGAACTATTACAATTACTGAACGCATTATAGAAAGACATAATTATCGAATAGTTTGTATATGGAAAATCCACGTAAAGAGGTTGAGAGTGAGCCAGCAATCAATAATAAAACTTATTTAATTAAATTCCAATTTAATGACCAAATACCCTAACTCCTGCAAACAACTGTGATTGACAAATAATATGAAATCAAGCATGCACACAATCACAAATTTGAGGAAAAATCCCCCAAAGGGGAATTTTTTTTTTATTTCACTATACTATGTAACAACTTACAAATATATAGAAATACACCTTGACACATGAATACCCGTAGGCGTCGATTTGCTATCGTTGGCAAGATATCCTGCAAGAGCTCCAATAGTTAGCAATGGAGAAACTGCCTTCTTCTCCACAAGTCTACTCCAGATGAGTAGAATGAGTAATCTAAGGTTTAGAATGATTTACATATACATTTGGGACACTTTGGTGATTCAAAAAGGATTTAAAACTCTAAAAAAGAAGTCTTAAAATTGTAAATGTTCTGCTGAAAATGGAGTTGTAAAGACTTAAGAAACCTGATTATAGAAAGCAGGTATTTATAAAAAATAGTGTCGGCACGCTTGCTTGAACGACATAACCATGTCGCTCGAATGACTTAAAATGTCGTTTGATATTTTCTTTGCGCGAGACTTCAAACGAAGTTAAAAAGGAAAACATTACGGGTTCGTTTGATGAAAACCTTCAAGCAAGCTTCAAGCGACCTATCGCGTGACATACAATGTCGTTTGATAAGGTTGTTTCAACAACATCAGCTTGTCGTTTGAACGACATGGCTTAATCGCTTGAATGACTGAAGCGTCATTTTCTAAGTGCGCCTTCTAATTTTTGCAAATTAATTTTAACTTAGGAAACCTGAATTTTTCAAGAAAAACATTTTATAAAAAATTCCCAAATAAATACGAAATCATAAAAAACTCCAAATTAAACATTTTACCATAATTGCAAGTGGAGTAGTTGGAATGTTGAAGACGCATGTTTCACATCATTTAATGATGTTGCACGACACATGTATGAAGATGATGGGTGCGTGAAGCTACAGATTCAGATCGAGGCCGTCATGGATGATCATGTCGACGTGCCGATGTAGCGGTATAAGAAATACAGGCTATGATCTAGGACACTTAGAAAGTTTCCTAGATTGTAAACGGACATTTATAAAATCATTTCTGTAAAAATCTCCCCCTATGTCTATGCCAGTACATACATCAAAACTATCTGAATTATGCTACCCAAACTCAAAACGAATGACATACAATTTAATATCTCCATAAACTGGAAATACTAAATGACATGCCTTCAAAAAATCTTCAACATCTTCAATTCTTCAACTTCTTCAATCCTCAATTTTGTACCTACACACATGAGACAAGAAAACAATACTCGTGACGCGCAAAAGTTTGAAAAATAAAGATAAGCAAAAATTTAATATAAATTAAGCTCAAGCAAATCATTATCAATTCAAACATGCAAACAAAACATCTCCCCCATAATTTTTTATCCCCCTTTTTATGATGTCCCCAAATAGACAAATATGAAGAACACAAAGCAATTCTTATAGATAATGTCACAAGGTAAGAAACTATCTCTTTTTGAACTTTTCAAATTTTTTCTCAAAAAAAATGATACAATAAAAATCACATTGTGAAAGAACACGAAAATAACCAAGTTGGTGATAGCAGAAGTGTAGGGATGTGAACAATTTCGATAGGAAAATCAATGCATACAAACATAGCATATGTGCACGATGAATTTTGAATATTCCTAACGAATGAACTCAACATCTTCCTTAGGTGTAGAAATGGTGGAATTAGAAGAAATTGACTCTATCTAATCATCAAATCAAAGCTCAAACTGATTTCCACACTAATAATGTTCAAAACTATTTAATGCTTTTTGGAGATTTTTTAAGAAAGTGCAAAGCCGTTAAATCTAACCAAACTCCCTCAAAATTCTACTCATTTTTCATTTTCTTTTGAGGTGTCTAAATTTCTCAACTTAGAGCATTCCTATTGCCCCCATTGTTGGCATATGGTTATTTTTATTGTCTTAATTTTTTCTTGGGCTCTTTTAAACGATGACTTTCACGACGAGTTAATTTTGTACTCTCGCAGCCCTTTCCCGTGAACACTCATCATTTTTTTTATTTTGGCATTTTAATCCTCACGGTAAATGGTTCTTACATGCACAACTATTATTATTCTCGTTTTATCGCGTTTGGTTCGTTGTATAGACAAAATTGAGATGGAAACAGTCAAATTAACATGTGATATACAAGTACAATATTCAAATAAAATAATGCATGTGTGCATTAAAGGAGATAAGGAGCCAAACATGTAGAAACATATCACTAATCCCATCTTAACGACTCCATACATTATAAAGCACATGGATGAAATGATGTGGCATCTCAAATCACTATCAAAAAGTCACGTGAAATATGGAAATAAAGTTATGACTATGGCTATCTTAAATGGTCATCCATAAATGGTGTAAACAAAATACAAAATTATTTTTTGTGTTTTTCCTTTTTTTTATAAAAAGAAATTCTTTTTGGATTTTTCAATTTAAAAAAAAAGAAAATATTTTTGTATTTTTCTAAAAAAATAAGAAAAAAATAAAACAAAAAATAATGATATAAATGATACAATCTAGAGATAGGAATCATATGATATGAACATGAAAAATGCATCATATTATAGACATGGTAACCACCCCTTAGTCAACTGTACAAATTCCTAAAGACTTCCTAAGACTCAAATCTAAGGGGGTGTAAAGATTTTGTGAAGATAACGTCTAATTGGAGGTCGGTAGAAACAAAACTTAAGGATACAACCTTTTCTTCAACTAGCTCACGGATAAAGTACTCGCGTATCCTAATGTGCTTTATGCATAAATACTGGACTATATTATAGGTTATGTGTATCGCACTCGTGTTATCGCAGGATATAGTCATGGTGTCCTGTGATATCCCATAATCTTCAAGCATCTGCTTCATCCATATAAGTCGCATGTAATAACTCCTAAAAGCTATGTACTCAGCCTCCATAATGGACAAGGAGATAGTGTTTTTGCTTCTTGCTCAACCAAGAGATAAGAGCAGAACTAAAGAAGAAACACCCACCAGAAGTGGTCCTACGCCCATCTGCATCCCCAGCCCAATCGGCATCCTAATAGTTGGACAAACATTCATCGATATCAAAGGAATATCAAGTGCCAAATGAGAGAGTCCCAGTCACGTATTTGATAATACGTTTAAGACCGAATAAGTGCGACTCTTTTGAGGATGCCTGAGATCATGCACAGACTTTAACACTAAAGGAGGATGTCGGGATGACTAGCAGTCAACTAGAGAAGACTACCTATCATACTCCGATACAAGGTTTGCTAGACATCCTTACCTGAAGTGTCCTTGCTATGCTTAGTTGAAGTACTCATTGGGGTACATGCATGCTTAACAGAGTTTAAAATAAATTTCTTCACAAGGTCTCTAGTATACTTGGATTATGAGATGAACATACCATCCTCTAGCTGACGAACCTGGAGACCAAGGAAGAATGCAAGCTCACCAACCATGATCATCTCAAACTCACTCTTCATTTCCTCCTTAAAGTTGTGAGCATGTCGGGAGCACGTGGACCCAAAGACTATGTCACCCACATAAACGTGGGAAACCAAAATAACATCGTTTCCTCTCTTTACAAACAACGTCTTATTAACTCCCCCTCTCTGGAAGCCATGGGCTAAGAGATAGGAAGTAAGTCTCTCGTACCAAGCACGGAGTGCTTGCCTCAAACCATACAGGACTTTTCTTAAAAAATAAACGCGATCAGGGTGCTTAGGGTATTCAAACCCTTTTAGTTATTCAACGTAAACCTCCTCCTATAGAATTCCATTCAGAAAGGCACTTTTGACATCCGTCTGGTATAACTTGAAGCGAATATGACATGCGATGGCGAGTAGTAAATGAATGGACTCAGGCCTTGTAATAGGAGTACATGCCTCGTCAAAGTATACACCCTCTCTCTATGTGTAGCCCTGAGTGACCAACCTAGCATTGTTTCGAATAATGGTACCATTCTCATCCATCTTGTTCTTGTATATCCACTTGGTACCAATCACATTCTTATCAATAGGTGGAGGGACAAGATCCCAGACATCATTCTTTTTAAATTGAAGCAACTCATCCTGTATAGAAGATATCTAGTGTTCATCCTTGAGTGCTTCTTTGATGTTCTTAGGCTTGATTTTATACGTGTAGCACAAAAAGATAACCGCATTATCTAGCTGAGCACGAGTCTTAACTCCTAAGGTGGGATCCCCTAGAATGGCAATAGGTCCATGACTTTTGCGAACCTAAGCAGGCGTGTGTCCTAAGTCAGGAGTAGGGTCCACTCTGGGTGTGTAAGGGACAATGGGATCATCAACAGAAAGGGAATCATCCTCACACAAAAGGTTAGAATCAACAAATGCTAGTAGTTTGTTATCTTGCACGGTGACATTTATTAACTCCATAACCTTAGAGCTCCTTGGATTAAGACCTGGTATGCTCTACTTGTCGATGAATATCCAAATAATATTCCCTCATCGCTCCGAGAGTCAAACTTTCCTAATTGCTCTCTATCCCGTAGGATGTATCATTTGCTCCCAAAGACACGAAAATATAAAAGATTAGGCTTCTTTCCAGTCCACAATTCATAAGGTGTCTAAAGTGTGTGTGGATGAAGGTAAACCTTATTCATCGTGTGTCATGCGGTAGACACCGCCTCTGCTTAAAATATCCTAGCAACTTTACGACCTAGAAGCATAGATCTAGCTATCTCCTGAATCGTCCGATTCTTCCTCTCAATAATCCCATTTTGTTGAGGAGTCTTCACGATAAGAAATTCATGTTTGATACCGAGGCTATCATAATAAATATCTACTTTAGCTTCCTTAAATTCAATAACGTTTTCACTACGCATTCTATTGATAGTGACAACATGTTGATTTTGCAGGACTTAACAGTTGGTCATAAAAAATTCCACAACATTGATTTCTCTCTAAAAAAACCAACTATCAAGTAACGAGAGAAATCATCTGCCATCACAAGGATATACCTCTTACCACCCAAACTCTCAGTACGAGTAGAACCCATAATATTCATGTGCATTAACTAAAGAACTCGTGAAGTGGTAATGTAATTCAACTTCCTGTGGTGGCTACAGACTTTCTTTCCCAACTAACAGGGTCCACAAACCGTGAAAGTTGGCTTTCCAAGTGATGGCAAGCTAGGTACTAGGTCCTTTTTGGCTAATCTCACCAAATCTCTAAAATTCACGTGACCTAAATGTTGATGCCACAAATACATATGAGTGATCGTGGTGTTGTTGCAGAAAAATGAGGACTTGGGAACAATCCCATAACAATTATCTTCACTCCTCACCTCTTGTAATAGAAGTTTACCATCTTGATCATAAATTTTGCACTCTTTCTAGTCAAACTTTACTGTAAAGTCAGCGTCACACAACTTGCTAATGTTGAGAAGGTATACTTTCCAACCTTTGGCGTATAAAACATTCTTTAGCTTAGGAAATCCTGGTATCTCTACTACACCTCGTCCTACTATGCTTGAGTTGCTCCCGTATCCAAACGTGACTTTACCTTCCTTACGATCCTCTAAGTAGGTAAAAAATGAAACTTCACCAGTCATGTGTCTGGAGCACCAACTATCAAAATTCCACTAATAAGTATTATGTACTTTAAGAGAAACATGAACAATAAGGGCATTTGCATCGTGCTTAGGTACCCAAGAGGTCGTAACCTTCTGTTTGACCTTGTCGTTGTTAATTCTAGTCGAGATTTTGAAAGTATCCACTAAAGGAAATGAAAGCCGTGGAACACTTTCATTATACTTTGAGATGTGGCGAATAGAAACTCAACCTTCTCTCTAAGACTCGAAAAATTTCTAGTGGCATGTGGCGGAGCAAATGTATGTTGTGTCCGACCCAAACTATAAAAAAACTCCCTAAGGTGGCCTTTTCTTTTGCAATAGGTAAAACAATACACAGTCTTAGGCCAACCTGGGTTTTCTTTTCTTAGCTCTTCTTTGGGGATTTGGATTATGGCCATATGGATTCGTAGTAAACTCAGGAATTAGTTCCTATGTCACGTGAGACATGGAAGCACCATAAAACATGTTCCCTTCCTTTCACCAGGCCTTAAAGCAGGGGCGAGGAGCATCTTTCCCATCTTTTCAAATTTGTCCTCTATTTTTACATTGACCTCCCAGGTTCTCTTAAGGTCATGAGTGAGTTTGTGTACAAGGGATTCAAGTTTCATTCGAATCTCCACGGAGGAATGGAGCTCACTCGTAAGACTAGCCACTTTCTTGGTCAAGTCCCTTTGCTCTTTCTCTAAACAACTCTCTCTCTCCCTCCAAACAATCTCTCTCTTTAAACTGACTCTCTCTCTCTCTCTCTCTCTCTCTCTCTCTCTCTCTCTCTCTCCCTCTCTCATCTCTCCCAAATATTTCTCTAAGGCGATGATCCTAACTACTAACACTTTCTTATGCTTTTTAGTTTAAAATGAATCAGCATATAAATCGACGTAGGTGTGTCATAGATCACTCTCGCTCTCACTTGCATCATCATCCCCCTCACTCACATCACTTTCATTGTCGAGGTGTCCCTGTGAAGTAGCATCCTCATCGTTATGAGGCACACTGCCACTACTCACATGACTAGTCATGAATGCAGTGAAGTTACATTCATGCGGAGAATCACCTCTAGAATCTACTGACTTGATCCTACTGTTGTCACTAAGGGAGGCATTTAATGCAACTTTGCATTTGCCTTGGCGTTTCAACCTAGTAGGACACTCAAATGCCTTATGACCTCTATGGTCATACTTATAACATCTCTCCCCGTCTTTATTAGGCGTGTCCTTTTTATCTTTATCATTTTTCTTTTCAAACTTATTTTTCTCAAAATTCTTTTTATCTTTGAAATTGCCATTTTCTTTAATTTGAATAATTTCTTGAAATTTTTCACAAACAAAGCCAAATCATCTAAATTAAAATCAAACTTCGAATCTGAAATCTCTTCCTCTTTTCTCTTAGATGACTCATCCCTCTTTCTTGTTTACCCCTCATATTTTCTAGACCGGGTTTTGAGTGCTACTCGTTTATCTTTTGATTTTATCGTGTTAGGAAACATGTCAATTTCATAAGTCTGGAGGTCTCCTACCAATTCTTCTAATTTAAGACTACTCAAATTTCCTATAGAATTTAGCACAGTGACTTTAGGGATAAAACGCTTAGGCAGTGATCTCAAAATCTTTTTAACTACTCTAGCATCAGGAATATGTTCACCAAGCATGAAACTAGTATTAACAATATTAGATTAACGTTCATAGAATTCATCAAAACACTCAAATTCAAGCATGGTGATTGTTTCAAATTGTGTAGTTAAAATTTTCAATTTAGATTCTTTAACTGCATTAGTGCCCTCATGGGAAATTTTAAGAACCTCCCATACTTCTTTAGACGTGGCACACATCATGATGCGTCCGAACTCATCGGGTGTGACGACTCTCGAAATTGCGCTAAGCCCACATGAGTTATATGTGCTCAATTTAAATTCGTCCTTAGTCTAGTCAGTCACATGTTTAAGATTCGTGACATTATTATCAGTCACAATGGGGGGACTCCACCCTCTTTTACATACAACCCAAACACATTCATCAATGACTTTTAAATGGGATTTCATATGGGCTTTCTAATATGCATAGTTTGACTCATAAAAAATTGGCACCCGATTATACAAGTTTTTCATTGAAATTGCACTTTTTCAAAAATCAATTTTTTAGACCAAAATTGATATCCAAAAAAATTTTGCGGCTTTCCAATATGTATAGTCTGACTCATAAAAAATTGGCACCCGATTATACAAGTTTTTCATTGAAATTGCACTTTTTCAAAAATTAATTTTTTAGACCAAAATTGATATCCAGAAAAAATTTGCGGAAAAATTACACGGTATATTTGTATAATATTCTCTGATACCAATTTGAGAGTGCGCTAGCAATCAATGATCAAACTTGTTTAATTAAATTCCAATTTTATTCCCCAAAACCCTCACTCTTGCAAATAATTGCGATTGACTAATAATATGAAATCAAGCATGCACACAATCACAAATTTGAGGAAAAATCCCCCAAAGGGGCAAAACCTTTTTATTTCACTATATTGTATAACAACTTACAAATACAGAGAAATATAGATTGACACACGAATACCCTCAAGCGTCAGTTCGTTGCCGCCGTCAAGAGATCCCACAAGAGCTCCAATAGTTAGCAATGGAGAAACAACCTTCTTCTCAACAAGTGTACTCCAGATGAGTAGAATGAGTAATCTAGGGTTTATAACGATTCACATAAACATCTGCGATAATTTAGTGAATCAAAAGTGGTTTAAAACTCTAAAATGAAGTCTTAAAATTGCTGCTGTTCTGTTGAAAACAGAGTTATAAAGTCTTAAAAAAACTGACTGCAGAAATCAGGTATTTATAATAAAATCGAGTCAGCGCACTTTCTCGAACGACATATCCATGTTGCTTGAACGACTTAAAATGTCGTTTTATCTTTTTTTCGCGCGAGACTTCAAACGATGTTAAACAGGAAAATTGAACGCATTCATTCGATGAAAACCTTCAAGCGACCCATCGCACGACATATAATGTCATTTGATAAGGTTTGTTGAACGACAAGGCTTAGTCGCTTGAACGACTAAAGCGTCATTTTTTAAAATCGCCTCCTCTTTTTATAAATTAATTTTATGTTAGAAAACCTAAATTTTTTAATAAAATTTTTTTATAAAAAATTCCCAAAGAAATATGGAAACATTGAAAACTCTGAATTAAACATTTTACCATAATTGCGAGCGGAGTAGTGGGAATGTTGAAGACACACATTGCACGTGACTCAATGATGTTGCACTGCACATGTATGAAGATGATGGGTGCGTGAATCTACAAATTTTGATCGAGGCCATCATGGATGATCATGTTGACGTGCCGAATGTAGCGGTATAAGATATACATGGTATGATATAGGACATTTATAAAATTTCCTTGATTATAAACGGTCATTTAAAAAATAATGTCCTTATAGAGGTGTGCAACCGAGGATTTAACGTTTCTTGGCGCTTAAATGTGCAAGTCTGCAATAAAAAGTTAAAAAAAGAAAAGAAAAGAAAGATATCTTACGAAATAGTAAATCAATTATAATTTATAACAAAACACTCCCCAATAATGATGCCATTTTGATCAAGGCAATAACCAAGCATCCGTGTAATACTCTAATCGTTGTTATCGGCTTTCGACCATAATACAAAAAACCTAAACTTTAACTACACTCTTATGGAGCATAATGGCTAGTCTGGGTATCGAATCCATAGGGAATGTTTGTATATTTTAACTCATTTATTACTTCTAAAATAGAGTGTTAAAGATGATGATGGGGTGAGAAAGGAAAAGGGGAGAACATAAAGAAGTTAACTAAATCTAATTGAAACTTAAGCAAAAAATAAGAAAATGGGATTAGAATCACATCCCCGCCATGGGCTAAACAACGCGTATAAAGGATTTTGGTTAAAAAATAATTAACCGAGCATAAACAATTAATCATAAACATCACGCATGAAGAGACTTAACCTAAAAATGAGAGATAAAACTTTCAATCGAAAATGACCACAAGTGGATTAATTTCAGAATATATCTATAAACACTAATGTTGCATAACAAAGAAAGTTAAACACCAAATATTCCAACTTTAATACACGAGGTTTCAATTAAATATATTTCTACCTAAAACCTAGCTTTCAAACCACAATGCCCGTCAATGGAAGAAACATGATCCCAACCCTCGAACTAGCTACTAAACATGATGGTGTTAACAATGCATGAATCCTTTAACAAGCATGAAAAAATAATGAAACAATAATAATAGTGCTGGAATTTAAGGTTACCAAGGTTGACGAACACAAACACGCAAGAATAAATCAAAGCTTGAAGAAAAACTAAAAAAAGCTATTGAATTAAAGGTGCAAAACTTGTAGACGTTTGTCCTTAATTATGATCTTTTACATAAATGAAATCTATGTTAAAAAAACCCTAATAACTAAATATATAAGTTAGAAGTCGTTTAGAAGAGTCCTCAAAACATAAAACTCTCCAGGATAAAAATAATTCCAAAATATAAAACCCGCTTCTGGAAATTTATCACGATTCTAAAGCGTGACTAAATTTGTCATGAATTTGTAGGCTAACTAACGTCGAACCGGTTCGGGGTTCGGTTTAGTTTTTCCTGCTACCTTAGTTGCCTCTTTCCTTCTGGGTTTGGGATTTCTTTCTCAATATTCAAATTTGCATAACGTTGTCACCATAGCTCGGATTAAGTCGCAGTTTCTTCCAGTATTCTTATGACTTTGTCATCTTTAACTTTCTAGTGGACTTACGTCCAGAATATGACTAAAAATTACCAAAATGCCCTTTAAATATCCATTTCTTGGATTTCTTTCAAAGTTTCGAGTTCTCTTGTGCACTAAATTGCATGAAACACCTATAAAACATATAAGAGATACAAAAACAAGAAATACTTGACAAGTAGAGTTAGTATAATAAATATGAGATAAATTCAAGTTAATTACAATGCACGGGATCATAAAAAGATCGAAATTAAGGTGATAAATGAGAGATATTTAAGCCTAATCAAATTCCCATAACATAAAACGTTGCGCCTCCCAAGCAGTGTAAAAGAATGAGAGTATGAGTTAAGGACCCTTCAAAAAATTTATTGGGACAAAATACCTTTTTCGTGGCAAGCGATTACATTTAGCGTATGCAATAAGCCGTTAAACCCCTAGGCTACCCTTGTAAGACGAGTGGTGTGTCCTGACAGTTTGTAATGAATATGACAACAAAATTTGTTTTCAGTTCAGAGAAAAATTCAAAATACTTAAAAATTGTACAACTTAAACTCCCCCAAAAAATCTCACCGTAAATTTATATTCAAGAGTCTCAATTCGTAGTGTTTGTATACGAAGCCAAAATTGTAAACGCTAATTTCCACCGATTGATCATTGCGTTACTTTTCAAAAATTTATTTTGATTCAATTTCTCACGGATAAACTCACAAACTAATCATTCGTATTGTAGCTATTTTCTCTGGGTACGCAATTTATAAGAGTAAATATAATGGAAAACTAATTCACGAGTACAAATTTGAAGGACATGATTTTTATGGTGAATAGATATCATCATCGGAATACAGTCATTGAAAAACGGAAAATATTATATCTTATTCTGCACCAATTACTCTCTCTTATGATCTTTTCGTGACTTAGTCTCTCTACACCATAATTAATTTGTTATTCGAAATCGGTTAGGAATTTTTCGGTTAAAAGGTGTAATGGGTAACAGGATAATGGTTGGGAATTTTGGAGTGGGAAAATTTGCTTACTATGTCCTTTGGCACTTTTTCGACCATTTGCTCAATTTATTTTTCTTTTTCTATTTTTTTCTTGTAGTTTTCTCATTTTTTTTCTTGCTATTTTTGTCGAGCATTATTCTGTATTTCTTGCCCCTTTTTGTGAACTTTTCGGATGGAATTGATGAATGTTCAATTTGCTCAATTCCAGGATAATTGTTTTTGGGGGGTTACAAATGAAATGGAAAAATTGTTATTAGGCTCAAATTGGGTGGCAAAGGGATAATTTTTCACAACTTTTTATAGCTAATATTTTTGGGTAACAAACGATGGACTAACTTTATTTATCCGAATTACTCATTATTTTACCATATGCGTCTTGAGAATATATTTAGTTTACAGTTATTTTAGCGCGTATTCAAGACAACATCTCACTCATTTTCCATAACTGATCAAAACAAAGGAATATAAATCTTTAACGACTTTTTTGGAGCTAAATTGAACATTGAGTTAACCATTAACTCGGATTGGTTTAATTACTCACAAAAATCGATAGCCTCAAAATCTTACCGAGTTAATTAATCTCCACACTTATTCGCAAAGTTGTCAATTTTCGCTTAATTTCCATCTTTGGTCAATTTCGGTTTAGTGAATCTAATTTTTACAATTTGAGACTTCAAAATTAAATTTTAGTGATGTTTTTGAAAAATTCCAATTTTTATTTATTTTTAAAAGAATATTTTTGGCATTTTTTAATTTTTTTCAATTGTTTTTTATGAAATTTTATAAAAAGGCATACTTGGAACGAACATATGATAAAGTCAATGAATCTAAATAATAAACGGTAAGAATATTCCACACCCCCTATATTACAACTTCTTTATTTCATTAAGAAATCCATTTTTAATTCTATATATCATGTTTATATGTCCTTTTCAACATACTACAACATTTTGTACAATTTTGAGAATATTTCAAGCCTAGAAATCCTTAAATAAGAAACCAAGCATGATTTTAGGATGGAAATACATTTTTGTGCTCATTTCCTCATATTCCAAGATTAAAAATACCAATTATTCTTTAAAAATCCATTTATAATGTTTTCTCAAAAATCTCGTTTTTACAAGAAAACTTTTAATAAACATACTAGAAAATATTATTTCAGAATAAACCCTTCTAGCATGCATTCTAATAGCTTTTAATCTTGAAAACATTTGGAGGAAAACCCTACCTTTGATTTGAAGAGAAGGAACTAAAGGGAACGACTTGAAAGCTCCTAAAACCTACAAAGGTCCAAAAAATCTCTAACTTCTTCAAGAGAACTACAATAATGGATTCTTCTACCCAACTTCTTATTTAATTAGACTTCAAATGGGTGTTTTAGCCTTGGAAAATAATTGGTATGGAAGGGGGAAACCTTGAAAATTGATGGAATTGGGTTGAGATTGGATTAATGTAGTGTAGAGAGAGGGATGGAGAGCTTCAAAAATCAGATGGCACGTGGCCTCCTCATCCCTCTATCCTTTATTTAAACCCACAAACACTTAACCCATTAACCACGGTTTAAATGCACTTTTTTATCTGAGTCGTTGAGAGCTTGACACTTATGCAAATCCAACAATCCACACCGTGACAGCACATTAAAATGTGCAGAAAATCCTAATTTTTGTCCGGTCGTTCGAACGACTTAGACCTCGTTCAAATAAGATCACCGCTCGTTCAAATGAGATTTCTAACGAGGGATATAATGAGGTTTAAACCTGGCTTAAAAGGGAAAAAAACACCAGCTCGTTCGAACAGGAAACTACCCCTCGTTCGAATAACAACGCATCTCGTTCGAACGAGGGCATTCGAACTAGATTCCAAAGAGCGTTGAAAATCAAACATGTCCCAGTCGTTAGAAGGTCATTCGAACCTATTCGAATGACAACCCTTTCTCGTTTGGATGATGTGGCCACTCGTTAGAATGGTAACCAAATCCCTCTTAGTAACTTAGGCCATTAAATCTCAAATTAAATCGCACAAAAGCCACAAGGATAAATAAAATTCAACATTTATCCATTAAATGAAGTTTATGGCCCAAGGGCATACAATTTAAAAGGGACAAGGTACAAATCTCAGCCACGGGTGTTACACCATCACTCATTTGAGATCCAAAAACTATGGCCTCAGAAGTATCATGTTTAGAAATATCTTCAAGGGAATATTTCTCATCAAAGCTAACATAACTAGCCATGAATGCGGTGTGTTATGCTTAATGGGGGAATTAGATCCCTCTTTCGGATCACTATCACTAAGTCTAGCATTGTATACCTTCGGTTTCTTGCCCTCCTTCCTTAGTTTAGTGGGTAACTTGGCTACCCTATGGACATAACCCTCAAAACAAAAATATCTTTTCGACTCATCCCACTCAAAGTTATTATTTCGGTTATTAGGGAAGGGATCGACCTTGTTATATATGTTTTTCTCAAAATTTTTTGCATTTTTCACGGCTTACGGAATTTGAGAAATTTCGTGAATTTTTTTTCAATCATATCAATATCATCAAACTCGAAGTCGGACTCGTCATACAAAATAGGTGTTTCCTCCTTCCGGGCTTTCAAAGAGATGCCCTTTTCTTTTTTCTCTGCTGTCTTGGTAAACATGTCAAGCTCATAAGTTGTAAGTCACATATAAGCTCTTCAAGTTTCATAGAATCTAGAGTACCTCAAGAATTCAAAATGATCCCTTTTGGATTAAATCTTTCAGGAAACCACCTTAATATTTTCTTGATTACTCGGTTGTCGAGTATATTCTCTTTCAAGTTAAAAGACGAGTTAACTATGTCGGACAGTCTAGCGTAAAACTCATCAAAGGTCTCACTCTACAACAACTTAATGGTTTCAAACTGAGTAGTGAGGTTTTAGATCTTAGAAGCCTTAACATAATTGGTTCCTTAATGGGTGAGTTGGAGTACGCCCCAAGCCTCTTTTGACGTTTCATAAGCCATAATACATCAGAACTTCTTCAAGATGATAAAAGAAAATAGAGCATTTAAATCTTGAAAACTATAATTTTCTAACCTATTCTCAACCTCACTCCATGATTCTATGGGGGTTTAGGTATCCTATTCTCTTTAATAGAAGTAGTAGGTGGAGTCCAACCATTTAAGACAACTTGCCATACCTGCTCATTTATAGCCTTAAGTGCTAATATCATACGCATTTTCTTCTACATGGAGTTTGACCCATCAAACATGGGATTTCTAATACCATCAAACCCCCCAAAATTCATGCCTAATAACACATGATCAAAACATAATACCTAAGTGTTCTCGCTCTGATACCAATTTGAGAATGCCCCTTTACGGTGTGTGCTTAGGCATGGATGGTATTGTAAACAAAAATCCCGTTTTTATATTTTTCAGTTTTAAGGATCAAACCTTTAAATAGATTAACCCAATAAAAAATTATTCACCAATTTTAAATCGAGTTGTAGCGATAAACCCATTTACCCAATTCCATCTTTTTAACCTAAAATATGCATCTAGGTGGTAAGCAGGTAAAATAATCGCACAACATGCCGATGTAGGAGGAAAAATCAAAACGAGAAAAATCTTGGATGACCCAACCATGCAATTCACTATGACACAAAATTATGAAAGATGACAGATGACTTACTTAACAAATCAATCCCCATAAGCCTTGATGCATATTCAATCTTCAACCTTTCATCAACCCCCACGTAAGTGCCATAATGTGTGAGTCCACACAAGCCTCGGTATCCACCGATCCAGTCTCATCAACCGTCTACAGATTGAAACACGAAATCCACCGCTTCTTCACCACAACACGTCAAATACAAAATCCATTGCAACGAAACAATTCTCGCAAATATATGGAGAATAAACATGGTTCCCAAAACATGATCTTTAAAGGATATGTAAGATAAATCTTGGACCCTAAACTTATTGGGTGAAAAAAAGGGTTCTTAAAGGAATTTTATCCCAAAAAAAAAACTCTCAGAAGGCTCCTTTGAAAAGTCAAATCCTGCATCTCTATTATAGGGAAAGTTGTTGCAAAAATACAGGGATTAAAGACTTGGAAAAATATGTTTAAAAAAATTAAAACACGCATACTCATTCGAACAAACTGACTTCTCATTTGAACGAAGTACATGTTCATGTTTGAACGACATTCAACTAAACTTCAAACTACATTCCAGAGCGTTCCCAAAAGGCGACTTTCTAGATATCGTTCAAATGAAGGAATATCGTTCTAACGACTAATAGAAACTCGCATGAATGACATTTCAAGTCGTTCTGATGAAATAGTGAAAATTTTAAAAAATCTTTAAAAACATTTTAAAAGATTTTTAAAATCCTAACACCCAATAATAAAATATCCAAGGCTCAATATGCATTCATACCCGAGATATCTTTAGAAGTTGAAGACAAAAATCAACACAAAACATGGCACGATGATATAATCTCTGAAGATTTGCCTATACATCTTCATCCAAACATGTTAAAGGCTTGAAAGGAAAGCCCTAACCTATGACTCAAAATGTTTTGTTCGGAATTAATCCAATACATACAAATTGACTAAGTTGGAAATTTTTCCTTACAAATATCTCCCTGCTTAAAATCAAAATAAAAGTCCTATAGGCCGCCAAGCTCTCTAAAAAGACTCAATCTCAACCCCAAATGGAAAAAAGAGTATATACGCTCGACAAACACACACTTTGAGTAACTATTCTTTCTTGAAATCTTTGTCGTATGATGTAAACCTGTAAACCTACACACTTAAACACACCTTCAAATGCAAAAAGAATATGACAAGTATAAATCCGCATAAGAAAGATTTCTAGCAATGTCTAGAAAATTATCAACCTAGGTAAGACGTCTCCCCCTAAGATAAGTATATCCTAATAATGAAAGGAAATATGCCTTTTCTCCCCCTTTTTATTCAGGAATAGACGAGTAAGAAAGCATAAAATAATTATTCCTCCCAAAACCAAATCTCCCCCTAAATGTATGAGCATGAGATACCGATTTTGAAATAGGGAGGAAGGAATAAAATCATGCAATGGTGTAAAGTGTAGCAAACACACCACATGGCAACACAAGAACAAATAATCCACACAATGATCAAATAATACCAATATTGATGCAAAAAGATATAGAAATGAATAAGCAATTAATTATGATATCAATTTGAAATTACCAATTGGAGAAAAGGAATTTCAATGCACACAATATAAAGAACTAATACGATCACATAACATGCTAAATAAAATCCAATGATACAACATATGGTAAACATAGACTAAATGAAAATCCCAAAGACTCAAAATGATACCATTTATAAAATATGTAAAATATACAAATGAAATAGTGGCACATATATACGTATAAGCAACCATAAAAACTCGACACAAACATATAAACCTTACACACTAGAATAGTATCAATGTGTCTAAACATGTTGAATGGAATGAATGCGTGTGAACCAGATACAAATAAATTATGCCCCAAACACTCAAATATGTTCAAGGTGTTCTATTTGATCGCAAAACTTTATCAAACTAAGATTTATCCTCGAGTGATAATATAAAGTTAGCTCTATGAACAAACAATCAAAATGCAAACAAGCCTAGAATATTGATGATTCTACAAATAAATATCATCTTGACATTATAAGAATAACTAGGATTCATTGTACAAACCCATTGATCTTCAACCATAATACCCTCAAAAGATAAACATATATCATATCATATTTCCTCTCAATTCTCTTAAAGCTATAACTTTTGGAAATTAAACAAACTAAACTTGTTGGCCTTGTCAATTTTTCTCTTTTTATTACTTTTAATCTTTTTATTAGGCTATTGCCAATGGTGGCTTTACCACAAAGGAGTTTTTTTTTCCTTTTGCAGCCTTTTCCCGTGCACCCTTATATTTTTCAAAACTAATAACATAATCTCATGGGCAACGGTTCTTACATAAACATATCCCCTACAGTCATAAAATATTTGGATGACAAAATTAATGAGAGAACATCTCACATAGCTCAAATATACATGTGAAGTTAAAATTTAAAGAGCTCGTGCATGTGTGTGCGGAGGCATATACAAAGAGAATCCATTCAGAAAATCAAGTTCAGAACATCTCCATACAAGCATGATTAAGAACAATCTAAGTATTATCAATCATAACCATATCTCCTAGTCACATGGATAGCATGAAACGAATTGGATTCAATCACACCAATATGCCACACAAAATGTATAAAATTAAAATACACAAAAACCAAAAAAACATTTTGATTTTTAATAAAAATACCAATTTGAAAAAAAACTAACTCAAAAGATAAAAAAATCTTTTTTTTTTATTTTTCAATATGACTCAATAAAAGAAAAATCAAAATACAAAAGACTCAAACACTATACAACTAGCAACCACATATATCATGGAGTACAAAAGTTAGTGTATGCTATACAAGCGAACACAATCAACCATTAGATATAACATGTGAAGTATCATATGTAAGCAAACGAGAATCAAAATGTCTAATATGCAGAGCCTCCAAATCCAATTTCCTCATCCCATATTGTCAAAATGGTGATCGCTTACATAAGCTCTAATACCAATTTGAGAATGCTGTGTGATATTAATTTGAATAAATTCGTAAATTTCCAATTTAACCTTATTTAATTGGAGTCAATTTTTAAACCAAATTAATTAATCCCTAAAGCACACATCTACGTGGGTGAAATCAAACCAACAAAAATATAATTGCTAACACACAGATTTCACGAAAAAGCCCTTTTTGAGTAAAACCTTTTATTTCACTATGAATAATAAATCGTAACTTACATACATAATGAAATTCGCAATGAATATCACGCAGATACTCACATAGACACGCAGCCTAGTGTTAGGAATGGAGTAACCACAGCAACCCAAAAGAACACGCAGTCCAATTTATTCAGGAACATCCACGAGCACTCCCAATCGACATGCAGTCGTAGTCATCCGTAGAGATAACACTCCATAAAGAAATAACTTCACCAAATATGAATCTTCGGTTCCAAAACAATTCACTAAAGAATATGGAATTTTTTCTGAATTGAAAACAAAAAGGATTAAACCCTTAAATGAAGAAGACAAAGTATTATGCTGGTTTTCAGTTTGTGAAGAATGAAAAATGTTGGGTTTCTTAATGAAAACAGAGTGGTTTAACATGCTTTATATATAAAACTTAACTCGGCGTGTCGCTCGAACGAGGTGTCAAAGTCACTCGAGCAAAACTGACTGTCGCTCGAACGACAACTTCGTGTGAGATCCCATTGTCTTTTGAACGCTGTATAGGTGCCGCTCGAACGACAACTTAAAAAATAAATTTTATTTCGTCAAAAACTCTGCTTCAACACTTAGAAAAAAATCTTTAATGAAAAACTCCGCCTCTAGTGTTTGAAAATATTTTAGAAAAATTAACCCAACACTTATAATGAACCATTAAGGTAATGAAACTCAACCTTACCAAAATTAATCTCGCAGAGACGTCTTTGTTGAATAACGTTGATATTCGGATTCATCTTGACGCATGACTGGACTTGAATAAGTCTTCGACGGTTGTAGCGGGATGCGACATACGATAATGTAAACATGACTCATAAATATGTCCTTACAAATCTCCCCTATGTCTATGCTAGCATAAAATAAAAAATATTTGAATTATCAAATCAAAATGCCTATACAAATCTAATACCCTCCCATGAACCCAAAACTAAAAAGGTACTAAAGATATAAGTCTGAAACTTTCTTCAAAAATCTTCAACATCAAATCTTCAAATCTTTAAGCTTTTCTCATGAGGGTGTGCAAAATAATGATCTTCAATTTTTTACCTACACACATGAGACAAAGCAAATACATTCGTGACGCATCGAGTTTGAAATGGGATAAATATAACATCAAAATAAATATCAAATCTCCCCCATAATGTAAAACTCCCCCAAAAAATCATAAATCATTCGCCCCTTTTTATTTGTTTGAAGTAGACAAGGAAAAGAATAAACAAAACAAACACGAAGTTCACGAGAAGCAAAGCAAACATGAATCAAACTACGCTCATGCAAGGGAATCCTAAAAGGCATCCACAAACTATTTGTGAATTTTCAAATTTTTTCAAGCAAAAATAATTTTACAAAAAACCACACACCATGAATTTACACTAAGATTACCAAATCATGGAAACTAATGAATGGGTGTGAACATATTCGATAGAAAAATCAATGCACTGAAACATAACATATGTGCATGATGAATACAGTTACTCCTAACGAATGATCTCAAAATCGTCCTTAGGTGTTGAAAATGTTACTTTAGATGACATCGTCTTAATCAAATCGAAAAATCAAAGTCAAACATGATTTTTATACCAATAACGTCTAAAACTATGTAACACTTTTTCATAACTTTGTCAGGACGTGCAAACCGGTTTTATATTCCATCCAAACTCCCTCATAAGTAATAATGATTTTTCTTTTTCTTTTGGGGTGATGAAACAAAATAAATTGGCCCACTTTTGGCATATTTTTCTTTTTATTGCCTTTAAATTTTTTGGGCTCTTTTCAAGCTCTTTGGACCTTGGCCTCTGTTTTTGTGCAATGCATTTTCTAGGTACGATTTAAACCGTGGCTTAATTGCAAACGATAAATGAGTAACTTTCGTAACCCTTTCCCATTTAAAAAAACACATTCTCACAAACAACGGTTCTTACATGCACTACTTTCATTGTCACGTTTTATCGCATTTTGTTCATTTTAAAGGCAGAATTGAGATGAAAACACATTGACCAACGTGTGATAGATAAGAACAATAGTCAAACAAATTCGTGAAAGTGTGTAATAAAGGAACTCATGAGTCAAACATGTAGGTAGTAACAACAAATCACATCTCAATGACTCCAAACATTGTAAAGTACAAAAATGAAATGATGATGCATATCAAAACACTATCAACAAATAGATATGGAATGAAATTGTGACTCGATCCTCCTAAATGCCCATCCATAAATGGTGAAAAACAAAATACAAAATTCTTTTTAATTTTTCAAAAAATTTATCAAAATAAAATATTTTTGGCTTTTCCAAATTTTTCTAAAAAAAATGAAAATATTTCTGTATTTTTCCAAAAATTTTCAAATAAGAAAAATAATACAAAAAGTACACATGTCATAAAATTAGCAAACACATAACATGAAGCATAACTAGCGTATGCTAAATAAACCATGCAAAAACAACCATCTATAAGATATAGCAAGAGAAGAATCATGTGCAAGCAACCGAGAATCAAACTAGTCTAACATCTAGTGCCTCTAAAAGTGATTTCCTAACCCAAATAGGCGTGCAACGATGCATAGGGGTTTTGGGAATCAAGGGAACACTAGACTTCAACTTCCTAGGACTTCTTCTAAGATCAAAACAAAAAACCCTAAGGTGACCTTTCCTACCACAGTGTGAACATGTGAAAATAAATGGACTGACATTGACCTTTTCTAACATCCTTGGGGTTTATTGACCCTCTAAAATAAATAATGGTCTTGTATTTAACACTCGAAACATGAGAACTTGACGAACCACTACCATTGCCACCAACACTACTCGAGTATGTCAAATCACTTTTCACCTCCAAAATTTTTGACTCAAGCAAGAATTAGACTCTTCCAATTTTGGGGACGCTTTCTCTAAATTTTCAATTATTCCTAGAAGGTTATCACGTTCTCTCTTAAAATATGCACACTTATACTTAAGAGTATCCTCACGTGCCACAAACTCATCGATTAAAATATTTTCATCATCTTTGGCACAAACACAAATCCTAAAATTTTTAAAGTCCTCCAATTCTTTTTCTAAAAATAGGACTTTATCATCACTCTCCTTTTTGGACAATTTTAAAGCATTAAAGTCACGGTCCAAAGAAACAAATTTCTCACGATAAAAATCTCTTTGATTTTGAACCGTTAGCAAAAGATCCATTTAGGATTTAAAACGAGAATTTTATTTTTCTAAAAAATCAATTCTTTTCGCAAACATCAAATTCAAACTATTTAAATCATCACAATTATGACTCGTGCCATATAGGGGGCATCCTATTACATAAGTGCTCCATCGAAAAAATTGCAAAATTTTAAAAATCTGATTTTTAAAAGAAAATAAATATCACAAACTTTTGCGGAAAACGGATCAAATACAATCACATAGGGAAACTGGCTCTGATACCAATTTATAAAAGTGGTGATCGCTTAATTAAGCTCTGATACGAATTTGAGAATGCTGTGTGATATTGATTTGAATAAATTTGCAAATTTGCAATTTAACTTTATTTAGTTTGAGTCAATTTTTAAACCAAATTAATTCAGCCCTAAAGCATGCATCTACATGGGTGGAATCAAACAACACACAAATATAATTGCTGACACGCAGATTTCAGGGAAAAAAACCCTTTTGGGTAAAACCTTTTGTTTCACTACGAATAATAAATCGCAACTTACATACACAATGAAATCTGCAATGAATATTGCTCAGATACTCACATAGACACGCAACTTAGAGTCAACAATGGAACAACCGCAACATCCCATAAGAACACGCAGTCCAATTTAGCCAGGAACACCCATGAGCACTCTCAATCTACACGCATTCGTAGCCACCCATAGAGATAACACTCCACAAAGAAATAATTTCACCAAAGTTGAATCTTGGGTTCCAAAACAATTCACTAAAGCATATGAAATTTTTGTGATTTGAAAACAAAAAGGATTAAACCCTTAAATGAAGAAGACAAAGTATTTTGCTGGTTTGCAGTTTATGAAGAATGAAAAACGTCAGGTCTTCTTAACGAAAACGGAGTGGTTTAACACACTTTATATAGAAAACTTAAGTCGGCGCGTTGCTTGAGCAAGTTGGAAAAGTCATTAGAACGAAACTACCTGTCGCTCGAATGACAGATTCACGCGAGATCCCATTGTCTTTTGAACGACATATAGGTGTCGCTCGAACGATAGCTTAAAAAAATAAAAATTTTATTTCGTCAAAAAATCCGCCTCAACACTTAAAAAAAATTCTTTAACGAAAAACTCCGCCTCAAGTGTTTGAAAATATTTTAGAAAAATTATCCCAACACTTATAATGAACCATTAAGGTACTTAAACTCAACCTTACCAAAATTAATCTCGCGGAGACGTCTTTGTTGAAGAACAATGATATTCAAATCCGTCTTAACGCATGATTCAACTTGAATAAGTCTTCGACGGTTGTAGCGGTATACGACATATAATAACGTAAACATGACTTATAAAATATGTCCTTACCCATGTAGGTGTAACGTGATGCTCTCAGGTTGTACGAAGCTTGATAACTCTATTCTTAGACCTTGTAGGACCGTTTTTAAGATAACAGTAAAAACCTCCTGATGTGACATTTCCTACTACAATGAGTTTGGGAGTAAGCATGGCAGGGGGTGTTACCTAAGGGTTGGCCTTTCCTAACGTTCCTAGTCGACTCTCTCAAACGCATAATCTTGGATTGGGTAGAGAAAACATTATGATCATCAAAGCCAATCCTATACTTTTCATATTTGATTTGTATGGTGCCTAAAATCTTATCAAACTTATCCGACCTATACTCCGAATCAAAATTGACCCTACTCTAATCTCTCAATCCCTCATCTAGCTTAACTATCATCGACTCGATCAAATTCTTAGACTCCTCAAACTCAAAAAGTTATTTTTTTATAGGCACTATTAACCCACGAAATCTATCTCTCTCACCCTCAAGTTACTCTAGCTTCTCTTAAATTACAAATTACAATACTATAGAACTCCTCCGTGATGATAAAACAAAATGGAGCATTTAAACCTCGAGAATTATAATTTTCTAACCTACGCTTAACCTCACTCCTTGATTCTATGGGGGTTTTGGTACCCTATTCTCTCCAATTAAAGTAGTTGGTGGAGTCCAATCATTTAAGATAACTCGCCATACTCGTTCATCTATAGCTTTATGCGATGATTTCATATGCATTTTCCAGTATGCATAATTCGACCCATCAAACATTGGGGTTCTAATACCATCAAAACCATCAAAATTTATTCCTACCAACATGGGATCAAAATAACATAATTAAGTGTTTTCGCTCAAATACCAGTTTGAGAATGCCCCTTTATGGTGTATGCTTAGGCATGGATGGTATTGCAAACAAAAATCCAATTTTTATATTTTTCAATTTTAAGACGAAAACTTTAAACATATTAACCCAATAAAAATTATGCACCAATTTTAAATCAAGTTGTAGCGATTAACCCATTTAACCAATTTTATCTTTTTATCCTACACCATGCATCTAGGTGATTATCAGATAAAATAAATAAAACAATCCCACAACACCCTGACGTACGAGGAAAAATCAAAACGAAAAAAAACCTTGGACGACCCAACCATCAAATTCACTATGATACGGAATTACACACGATGACCTTACTCAATGAGTTGATCCCCATAAGCCTTAATGGATCCTCAATCTTTAATCCCTCATCCACAATGACAATGTAGGAATCTACCCACGCAAGTGCCATAACATGTGAGTCCCCACACGCCTTTTGAACACAAAAAATTTGGAATCTATTGCAATGAAATAATTCTCACAAAGATATGGATAATAATATTGGTACCCAAAACATGATCTTTAAAGCATATGTAAGATGGACCTTGGATCCAAAAGTTATTGGGTGACAACTAGGGTTTTGGAAAGTTTTTGGAAGAATTTTATCACAAAAAGAACTCTCAAAAGGATACCTTGAAAAGTCTAATCCCGCATCTCTATTTATCGAAAAACTTGTTGCAAAAAGACAGGGATTAAGGATTTGTAAAGATATGTTTAAAAAAATAAAAAGACGCATACTCGTTCGAACAAACTGGCTTCTCATTCGAACTAAGTACCCATTCTCATTTGAATGACTTCTAACTAAACTTCGAACGAAATCCTAAAGCATACCCCAAATGGATAATTTCAAGATCTAGTTCGAATGAAGAAATCTCGTTCTAACGACTAATGGAAACCCTTTCAAACGACATTTCAAGTCGTTCCAATGAAATGATGAAATTTTTAAAAATCTTTAAAAATATTTTAAAACATTTTATAAAATCCTAACACCTAATAATAAAATATCCGAGTGTCATTACGCTTTCATACTTAAGAGATCCTTTGAATTTGAATGAGGAAATGAGCACGAAACATGGAATGATGATATAATCTCTTAAGCTTTGTCGCTATGTCTTCATCTAAACTCGTCAAAGGCTTGATGGGAAAACACCAATCCTAACCTATGACTTAAAATATTTTGTTTGAAATTCAGCTAATACATAAAAATTGACTCAGTTAGAAATTTGTCCTTACAGAGAGAGAGAGAAAGAGAGAGTAAGAGAGGTACGAATGTTCATACCAGAGCTAAAAGATAGATGCGTTTCCCTTACTTTTCACCCTCATTTTTTGTCATATTTATATTATTTTTAGGATATACTGAAGGAATAATATGGTTATTAAATAGTGTTTGGTAGGTGGACTAACAATCCTACCAAACTTTACTCCGAGGGTATTAATGGCTAGTGAATTTGTGGTTTTGAATAATGCAATGGTTGTATTTATAATGGTTAATGGAATGATCTTGATCATTGATCTCATTGGTATTTAAATATGATTAACTAACATAGATTATGGGTGCGTTAGTGTGGGTATAGAGGGCATTTATAAGGGCATTACATGTATTTAATGTCCGTGATAGTATATTTGTGATAAAATGCTAAGATTATTTTGGGGTTATAATTTGGGGCATAACCTGACTGGCTGTAACTACTTTTATAGTCTAAAAATGCCATAAGGGTTTGGTATGTGGTTATATTTAAAGCTTAGGTATAACGGTGTTCTTTATTTCCTTTGGCGTGGTTATCTAAGTGTGGTCCCAATATCCTCAAGAGATCCCAAGACTATGTAGCGCATGGTTTTGATTGTCTCCTTGAGGTTCTCTTGAGTTCTGTCTAACTCAAATCCTTTTGTTCCCCTTCGAAATATAATGCCTATAAATTTAAATACTTGGTGTTGTGTTTAAAATATACATTTTGTTTGTCTTAACTCTTGATAGTTTTGCCGGTAACTTCTAGATGGGTACCATCGATGGTATTTCAACGAGTTCCTTCAATAGCCTCTGGGTGCGTGCCTTCGAGAGCCTCTCAGTGACACTTCTTCATAAGTGTTTTCTATTGAGACTTTACAAGTGTTTTGGACTTATGATATTAATTTGTATTAAGTGTTGTTTATCCGTAATTAATGGTGAGATGAGACTATCATAATAGCCATCCCCACATTATGAGTACTTAAGATCTTAATCCGGATATAATTAATGCACATATGGATTGATTTATCATTACTTTGTCCTATAGGGTGAGATTAATTTTTCGAATCATTAATCTTAGTAGATTGACGGAAATTAATGTATGTTGAAAGCTAATCATGGATGAAATATACCCACTTGATGTAGCTTATTAGCTTTGTTTATGTCAAACCCAACCCGTGGATTTGATCATCTAACATACCAAATAAGTTAAGGGGATGGTATCATATAATCAATAAAAAATGATATGTATATATATATACACACACACACACACACACACACACACACACACACATACACACAACATTAAAAAGGCCAAATTGTCACCTGGAGCCGGCCACCCTTGTCACGATCATTGACTGTGACAAAAAAACACGCATTTTTTTATCACGGTCAATGACCGTGACAAACTTAGAAAATTGTCACGGTGAACGACCTAGACAAGCCTGTGACAACTTTCTCAGTAAAATAAACCCTTCCCTCTTTTTTTCCCACCGTTTTGTTTTCCCCCATTTTCTCTCTCTCTATACAGCGCTGCTCTCTCTCTCTCTCTCTCTCTCCTTTCAGGTTCGTCTCTCCCTCTCTGTTTGTCTGTCTGTCTGTCTGTCTCTCTCTCTCCTTTATGTGTATATGAATATGTGTGGGTGTATATGTGGTGTGCTGCATGTGTGTGTGTGGGGGGTGGGGGGGGGGGGAGGTGGGGGGATGTGTGTTGGGGGGTGGAGGGGGTGGAGTGCAGTGTGTGTGTGGTATGCGTGTGTGTGGGCAGTAGGGGTGGGGGGACAAGCCGTGTGTGTGTGTAATGTGTGTGTAGTGTACGTGTGCCCGCGTGCGTGTGTGTGGGGGTAATGGAACAATTTGGGTTTCATATGTTGTACCCTTAAGTATAAATACCCAAATATTGTTGGCTAACACATAATGATACGTATTTAACCTTTTAGATTCTCCCCATTGTTGGTTTTATACGTAAATGTGTAAATGATGATTCTCCCAATGTTTAAGAGGCTTAAAGTTCAATTTGAAAATTTTCTCACTGAATAGTCATATTAGGAATTGGAATTGGGACTTATAATTATTATTGTTAATTTAATTATGACTTTAATTTGATATAAATGAGTTAGGAGCCTTTATATTCCCCTTATTAATTGTTGGTTTTAAATTAGTAAGTATTTAGTTTGAATTGATGTTTAGGATTTTTAGTAATTGTACATATTATAGGCTAGATGTTGTGGTTTTGGAATTCGGAATTAATTTGTTAAACATTAATATTATACCGTGATAGTTGAAATGGACAAATTGATTAATAAAATATAGATTTAATTGTATAGCTTTAATGATGATATATTTATAAGACGTGAAGAAATGAATTAATTGAGTAGATGAATTAGAAGGAGTACGGGATACACATTTGTTGGTTTGTTGTTATTGTTGCTGTTGGATTATAGTGAACCGATGTGGAGTAATTAGCATGCTAGGGTAGAAGTAGGGGATAATATCATGTGTCATCGTATTGATTTTAGATCTTGGAGGAGGATGAGTTATGAGTATCCCGATTTTGTTCGAGAACAGCGTAACATTCGTTTGGCTATATCAAGAGATGGTTTCAGACCATTTGAACCCTTGTTCATGGCACAAGAGTACAAAAAGTATCAATTGAACGATTATGTATTCGACGCAAGGGTGTACGTGTAAAGTACAAATGTACAGAACTCGAGCATTTCATACAAGTCTCTTTCTTTCTTTCAAGCGAGCGCAAAAGATAAAAACCTCATTGAGGCTGAAATGACTTACTATGGTGTAATTCAAAATATATATGAATTGGACTATGTAAGCTTCAAAGATGTTGTATTTTACTGTGATTGGGTAAGAGTTGAGGATAAAAATGCTTGTAAAGTTGATCCTGGCATAAATTTGATCATGATTGACTTGTCCAAGTTGAAGAGCAATGAACACATGAGCGATGAGCCGTTTGTTTATGCATTTTAAAAGGTTAAGCAAGTGTTTTACTCGGAGTATATCAGTAACGAGCCATGGTAAATCATCCTACATGTGCCAAAGAGTCTAAACAATAGTGTGGATGACTTGGTTGCTCCTACTGAATATCAATCAATTTTTAATGATAACCCGAATTTGAAATAATTTTTAGATTTGTAATAAGTATTCCAATTATCTGACAATAGTTTAATGCTTTTATCGGACATCAGTTTACTGCTTTTAATTCATTTGTACTTGATCATTTTATCTCTTTCTCTTTTTCCTTTGTATGTGTGTGCAGGTGTGTGTGAGCAGGGGGAGTTTTCAATTATTTTCTAAAATTACTTCGTGTCACGACCACATAAAATGTTTGTATGTCTTCTTTAGGGGTGTGTGTGTGTGCAGGTGTATTTGTATTCTTCTAATTCATTTGGATTTGTACTAATAACAATAATTTTTTTTACAGAAAATGTCTCCTTCAGGGATTACGCCAAGGATGATGATGATGTCTTCTTTAGGGCTAGGCGATAGAGGAGGCCCGACAAGGGCTCCTCGGCCCCTAGGCTCCCCAAATGGGGAAAATTGGGAATGGACGTTGAGAACAAGATTAGATTATTGACTAGATCCATCGGGATGGTGAAGATGATTATAGACCCGGGGTACACCAGTTAGAGGGAGGTGCTAAATGAGATCAAGTTAGCTATTTGGGCAGCACTACATGTAATGTATTTATATTTTAATTTCAATTTTGATTTCAATTTCAATTTCAATTTATATTTATTCGCAACTAACTCTTATATTGTTTTTATTTTGTATTTGTTTGACAGGAACAATTCAGCCCACCCCCAAAACTTCGCGATTCTGTGTTGGAGTAGTTGATGGAGCAACACAAGGCATGGAAGATGAATTTGCGGGACTCCATTATCAGAATGCGTGAGTTCATCTCGCTAAAGGAGATGATCACATTGGCACAATGGTAAAAGTTCATTGACAATGAGATCAAGGAGTGAAAATTAGCATCTCGCCAATCGGGGAGGGAAAACCGAGCGAAAAAGACGGACGTGCACTACTCCGACCGAACGTCTTACGCCGAGGTGGAGCACAGGATGGTAAGTTTTTATTTTTCTATAACTATAGAAATATGTCATTCTTCATTATTTTACATTGCGTTACTTACTAATTTTGCATTGTTTTATTTCAGGGGACGGGGAATGGCCCTGGGGTTAGGCCACATAGGCTCGATGCCTATGTGGAAATTCAGACCAAGAAGGGAAAGGATAAAGAGGTGTCCTCGAGCGTCGTGGCCATGATTGTAAGTAATCTGACACTTTTATTTTTGTGAATTTCTTTATAATTTTTTTATTTACTTATTTAACTAATCGTCTGCTTTTTTCGTTTCAGGCAAAGCTTAAGGAAGTGCATGAGTCGTAGTCTGATGCCGACAAGGCATCTTTATCCATGGATGCACTAAGATAAATTCTTGACACTGATCATAAGGGGAGGACTAGGGGTGAGCTCGCGGGTGGGAAAATCTAGGATCACTGGAATGGAGACAAGCAACACTAGGTTGGCTCGTCAGGTGGACACGCATGACGCGAAGCTATCAAGGTTGGAGGCGACAGTCCTAGATATGTATGCATTCATGAAGCGTCAGTTGGGCAGAAAGGGAAATAGAAAGGGCAAGGGGAAGGAGAAGGTGGTGGAGGGGGAGGTAGAGGAGGACGAGGACGAGGACGTGGACATCGCTTTTTCATCATCGATATGCACAGACTCATTGCTTGATGATCCAGTTCCCTACTTGGCTCCAATCCAGCGGCCTATAACAACAATAGATTGGACGAGCATGTTTTTATGTGACATATATGATGGCGGATAGAGAGGGGATTGAGGGACCCGAATACCGTCCCGGGTATGCCAGTTCATGGACGTATCCTTCAATACATCGAGGCCAAGCTGCTCGTCACGCATGTGATAACCACAAAGGATAACTTTGCATTGTGATTGTACGAACAATGCGGCGTGACATATATTGAGGGGTGTCTCAATGCGTATATCGTGTGGTCGTCCTCAAACCTACCCTAGACACTATGGCGTGACATTATTTTTATTTATTTTTATTTGGACACTTGCATTATATATTAATTATTTTGAGTTGTTGCATTTTCATTTGGATATGGATTGTATTATTATTATTAATATATTTGGATATTGAATTATATATGGAATGATTTGGTGAATTATTTCTATTTTATTTGGATATATGTTGTTTGGACATGCACAAATTTTCTATAACAAGTACAAATATACTGCTGGGCAGTGGCAATGGTCAAACTGCACTGCAGTGTTTTTTTTAAAATTCTGCCCAGATTTATCACAGTCATTGACCGTGATTTTTTTTTAAAAATTTTACATGGGTTGTCACAATCTTTAACCGTAACAAACCTTTCAAGGTCAAAGATTGTGACATGACTGTGACAAGTCTAACGAACTTGTGTCGGTCAATGATCGTGACAAGTCTGTGACAACAAAAGTTGTCATCCTCAGACTTGTCACGGTCATTGACCTTGACAAGTTGGACTTGCCACGATCAATGATCGTGATAATCCAACAATTTTGGTGCAGTGATATATATATATATATATATATATATATATATATATAATTGTTACTTATTTAATTTGATCGATGAGTATTTATTATACTAATATGGAGATAATATTAAGAATTTATAACAATTAGATGGAAACAATAACTTTAAGATAGTGAATTATAGTGAAATTATTATTATGTAGTGGAAAGAATATTAATTTAGGGAATTATTATAATATTAGGTATTTTTATGCATTAAATTGAATTGTGAAATTTCCTTAATTGCATGCCATGACATGTGATGTCACTATTTAAATATTTATGTGTTACATAAATTATGTTTGAAATCAGACTTAATACACGATAAAACATTAATTAAATATTTTAACGTGACTATGTATTATGGGCAACTTTGGATTAACCCCTGCGCATTGGGTTCCACCGATCGTAATGTAGTTTCCTATAATGTCACATCCCACTAAATTAATAAAGAATGAAAATTTGACATTTGGACTCCTATCGGCTAAATTATTAAAATTATCGAGTTAAATTAATAATTGATTTTATGACATATTTTAGGCTGGTTTTGAGATGTGCATAATGTTCATTTTACCTTAAAACGAAGAGTTTTAGGCCTATTAGGTTAGTATAGGGCTTGGGTAATGTTTTGGTCCAATTGGAGGTGTATTTGGGCTAATAAGGTTGAGGCCCATATATGGTGTAAGCCTAATTTTGGGATTTAGAGATTTTTTTTAAAAGGTTAAGATACCCCAAGATTATTAATGATGGTAGAAGAGCCCTACCATTGTGGCTTATACAAGCTAGAGGAAATTTTAAGAAAAAATAACAAGTTGAATAAAGAAGAAAACTATTTGATAATTTTTATAGAATTAACTACTTGAAGGTCCACTCTATAAAGGCCTCTAACTGCGATTGGAAGATCAATGGCTTGGTTGAAATAAGATAAACATTTAGAATATCCATGATTAGCCAAACTATCTGCAATCTGATTGTTCTCCCTCCAATTATGCTAAAATTGGACTTGAATTGACGCTTGAAGGTTCTTGATATCTGAAAAAACTTCTATAAAAGACCAAGGGATTGATTTTATAACGCCATTAAGCATGTCTATCACCATTTAGAATCAGATTCTACACTAATATTGTGAAGCTTTAGGGAGATACAAAGGTGTAAACCTTTAAGAATGGCCAAACACTCAACTTTGTTATTGGTAGTAGATCATTCAAAAGAGGAGAAAGCCTTACATAAAGTACCTTTGTGATATCTGATTATACCACCTAACCCGGAGAGACATGGATTCCCTTTCGAAGCTCCATCACAATTTAGTTTAGCATAACCATTAGGAGATTTAATCCAATGAAATATGAGAAAAGATCGAGGGACATAGGAGACAATATTCAGCTTGAAGACTTAGATGATGAAGTCAAAGTTTTTGGTAGAAGATTTGAAAATTTTATGGTATGCACAAGAGTGAATCAAGTCAAAAACTTGACGAATAACACTTTTTGCATCCATTTTAACACCTTAAAAAATATAATTATTTCTACCTTTCCAAACTTCCCAAATGGTAGCAGAAGAAACAATGGTGAAGATGAATTTTAGTTAATCTTCTTAAGGAATTCTTAACCACCAGGACATAAGAGCCATAGGGATAGAAGAGTAGGAGATTTGCACTCCAAGCTACTGAGAAAAATGTTGCCAAACTGATTGAGCAATTGGGCCATTTAAAAATAAATGGTGCGATGATTCAGTATTACTAGAGCAATAGTGGCATCTAGATGCAATTTGGATTCCCATACCTTGAATGGATTCATCTAAAGGAATAATTTTATAAAGACATTTCCACAGGAATAGAGATGTTTTATGAGGAATATTTAAATTCCAAATGAATTTGAACAATGTAGAGATAGGTTTTGCAGACCTGATGAAATTACAAGCAGATTTAGAGGAGAAATTACCACCTGGTGTTGGAGTCCAATATCTAGTGCCTCTGATGATGGAAGAGAACAGATCAGACATGCTATCAAACCCTTCAGTTCTTCTATGAGATCTTGAACCACTTTGAGTAGAACGCCTCTTGTATTTGGCATAGTAAAATTTAGACCAAAGGCTGAGAGTAGTTTTCAAGTTCCAGTTGCGCTTCAAGCTAGCTGACTTGTACACATCATCCATTTTTTTGAACCCCAAACCACCTTCTTCTATAGGAAAAAAAAATCAGGCCATTTGATCCATGTAATACCCCGTATTTTTGAGGGATTTTATTTTAATTATGGAATTAGTATTAATTAAATTAAATGGAGAAAATTTATTTATAATTAATCCGAATTTAAATGTAACAATTACTAGCATGAGGAGAGTTAGTATGTATTGGTGATAATTATGTTGAATATTACTTAGCAAGTAAAGTAATATATGATTACGAAAATATTATTATGGCCGGGGGTGAAAAATAGGGCAGTTGCAATACACTTAGTTGGGACTCGCTTGTGAGTCGTGGTGGTATTACTTTATTGGGTTAAAAAGATAATTTATTTTTAAGTAACTCGTATGATCATTTTGAGTGCGTTGATGAGTCCGGAAGGGTCGAGATAGTCGTACGATCATTTCGAGTGTTATATTTGGATCTTGGGGCAATTTAGGACAAACTGACACCCAGAGGGGTATTTTGGTCTTTTGAGATTTTGGGGAATTAAAATGGATGAAAATAGATAATTAAAAGGGAATCGTACATGGGTAATAGGTTATCTGTCATTTTCTAAACCTAAGTGAGAGAGAGAGAGAGAACCAAAGAGGGAGAAGAAGAACTCCATAGATGCCTTCAGATAAAAACTCAAGATCTCACACCAAAAATCACACCACCGCGTAGATCGTGAAGAGAGGATCTCCCCTATACCAGTTTCATTTAGCGAGTCATAAGTTCACAAAAATTTAAGTGTTTATCTTGCTGTATTTTAGAGCATATATGATTCATGTTAATTTAGTTGATGGTTAAATCATAATATCATGTTATTGGGACTGAAATTGGGAATTTATTCATGAGTGTGGTATAGGAATTGCATGTAGTTGAATAAATATGTATTGGGGATCATAAACTTGAATTTTATCTGCTGAAACCACGAAATCATATATGAGTTTAGTGGGTCATTAATGGTGATTATATGAAATTAGGGCTTGTTGAAGATTTGAGAAATTAATAGAAATTCATGTTAATTTTTTAGGGATTTGATGTTAAAAATGAATGGGAAAGTGTTCTAATACTAGGAAATATAGATTAAAGTTGTTGAATTTGAATAAGGAAGAGTTCTAAGTGATTTTTTCTATTAAATGAATTGGAAAAATATAATTTTTATAAGACACGGACGAACTCGGAATTCTCGTTGAAGACCTCCCCAGGTCATTCAAACGACCTCGTTTGAATAAGAATTCCAACGATATTACTAACAATATTTGGATTATAGTTCATTCGAAGTGAGATCCTCGTTTGAATGAGAATTCACAGCTTTTAACGAGATGTCAGAAACTCTAATTTTTGCCCGGACGAATTAAAATATTCTAGGTTGATTCAAGTGAGAGAAATGACCTACGTTAACATTGAGTGATTTAAATTCTTAGTCTAGTGGTGAGATGAGTGTGTGACTACTCAGGGAATATGTTGGAATAGGAGAGCCCTAAGGAATATTTAAACGATAGAGAGATAAATCATTCGGTTAGTGTATTGTGAGTAGTAGGGATGATAATACTACTTATAAATTTGGGGATTTGGGTTGTGTGAATACCTAATGAATATAATAAGTTTTGTGTATGCTTATTTATTGAACTATTATGTGTATAATATACATATGCTGCTTGCTATCGGGTGGAGGTTGCGCATTGTGGATGATCATGCCTTGAGGAGGCTTCAGGTGGGATCTTGGTTTGTACCACTAGAGAATAGAACCTAGGTATGGGCTATCTATGAGAATGATAGTGATAACGGTCGTATGGGTGTGTAGGTATGTGCGTAGCCCATCGGCTTGGAACTATGTTCGCCTCCAATATTTGTGCTTATTTTGATGGTTCGCGAGAGATTGAATCTATAGTTCTTTATGAAATGAAAGATGTACCGGGACATGATAACAGAGTATGCATGCATCGCAGTTATGTCTCGAGGTGCAATGTTATATATATATATATATATATAATAGAGTGTACGTATTTATAGTTGTGATACTATCTACTGTGTTAATAAGTAGACATGATTGATAATGAAATCTGAAATGAATTAAGTTGGTGAAAACATAATTATATTTAATTGAAAAGTTCTTATCCATATTAAAGAGAAATTGGATATATATTTGTATTACTTATATTGCAAGAAAAACACATGGGAATGACATTGGGCTATGATTAGATGTTAGACTGGAAAGAACTAGTTAGCATTGGAATAGAAACTAGTAAGGTTTGAAGGTAAGTTAGGCGTGAACAATAAATGAGATGTGAGTATCTCAAGTGAGTACAATAATCTAACATGAATAATATATGTGCTATCAACTCATTTTATGCATTTGTTGATTTTTAAACTGTTTTCAACTCGGGCTCTGACCCGTTTTCTGCAAATCTCTTTTCTTGTCAAATTATTTTAGGTGCCCAACCACAAGGACACCAAACATAGGAGTTCCATTCACTCGACAAGCTGTAGTTGCTATGGAGGTTACATGACCTTGGTAGTAGATGCCTCTATGTTCATCATTTCTTCCTTCGGAGTTATTTTATCAGTAAGGTCATGTTTCCCCTTTTTTATTCAGATATTCAGAGATTTTGGATTTAGTCATTTACTTATTTCAATTGTTGGTTTATTTCTGTTGGATTACTATATTTGGTACTTAGATTGGAAGTGTTTACTCCAGTTACATTTATTGTTGCAGTTATTTCGTATCATATGAGATGGGTGTGAATGGTGAATGTTTAATTATTCGTTAACCTAGTTTTATATTAATTAAAAGATAAAATTTTGACATCAACCTTTTTAAATATTAGGTGGTTAGTATTTAATGATAAAGTTTTTGACAGTGATGCATATTCTGAACCAACTGGATATTCTAATTTAATTTAATAAAGGACTAATCACCCCGTATTTAATTAGACGGGGTGTCACAATCCAATGAAATTTAGCATTAAATTCTTTAGAATGACCCCACAAGAAATTACTAAATAGATTATGAATAATTACGATGGTCTTTTTAGGAGGGTTTACGGATGCAATAATATGAACTAGAAGGGATGAAAGCACAAAGTATATGAGAGTTCTTCTACCAGCAAATGATAGGAATTTATTTTGCCAAGAATCAAGTTTAACTCTGATTTTAAGGATCAAGTCTTCAAAATAGGAGTGTTTACATCTCCAATAGAAAATGGGACATCCAAGGTATTTGATAGGAGATTTTTTAAAGGATAATTGAGAAACCTTGGTAATGACTTTTGGGAGAAATGGAATGATGGATAGTGAAACAGCTTTTGGAGAAATTAATTCATTGTCCAGAAGAAATTTCACATTGCTTGAGTAAATTAACCAACTTCTTGAGGCTGTGAGAACTTCCATTGCAGAATACAATATGAAGACAATTTCTAGGAAAAGAATAAGGTTTCACATGACCATTAGACGTGAGAGTGTGCAGACCTTTATTAGAGTTTTAACTACTAACATAAAAAGGTCAGGAGAGAGGGGGTCCCCCTATTTGAGACCTCCAAAAGACTTGAAGTAACCATTAGTTTGGCCATTGATAATAGTTGAATACCAATTATTTGAAATAATTCTCTAAAGTCTATCAATCCAAATCTCTGAAAAGCCAAATTTCCTTAAAGTTTTAAGAAGGAATAACCATGAGACTCTATCATAGGATTTTTATAGGTCTAATTTGATGACTACATTAGAACCAAAAGTCTTTTTACCAATAACCTGGATAAGATCTTGAGCAAGGAGAATGTTATCAGTCACTTTTCTTCCTTTGATAAAGCCAACTTGAGATTAATCAATGATGATAGGAAGGATTTGAGAGAGTCTAAAAGCAAGGATATTTGAAATTATCTTGAAATAGAAATTAAAAAGACTAATAGGCCTAAAATCAGTACAAAGAGTTAGATTTTTCAATTTAGGAATGAGGATAATGTTGGTACTAGTATAACTTTTAGGAAATTCACCACCTGAAAAGAAGTAACAAATATAATTTAAAAAGTCAGATTTGATTATTGGCCAATTTTTTTTTGTAAAATAGCCCATGGAACCCATCTAGACCAGGGTAGCCATTTTCATTAAGATCTTGAATAGCATTCCAGACTTTTTCCTCATTTAGCATAGCATCCAACATAAGAACATGCTCAGTGGATAAAGACTAGTCAAGGTTTTGAATGAAATCATCCTCTTCATCAATGATAGAGGCTTTAAAACTATCTTAAAAGAAATCAACAAACTCTTTTTTTATCCCTTTAAAATTTTCAATCAAAATTCCATCTTTATTTTTAATTTTGTGGATCATTTGTTCAAGTTTCTTGGCCTTGACAGAGGCATATAATAGCTTGGAGTTAGAATCACCTTCCAGGAGTCATTTACCTCTCATTTTTTCCCTCCAAAAGGCTTCTTCCTTATTAAGATCTTGTAGCAGGTGCGATCTAGATAAGGACAATTTTTCTCTTTTCTCATAAGTAGGGGATAACTCAAAATCAACTTCATTTGATAGGACCTCATCTTCAAATCCGATAATTTCTTCAAAAACATTCTTAAAAGAATTCTTATTCTAGTCCACCAGAGAAGATTTGAGTCTTTGGAGTTTGTTAGAAAAAATTCTAAGAGGATTACCTATAGTTTCAACATTCCAAGAGGTTTTAACAATGGAGTTAATGCCTTTATGATGGCACCATAGGTCTAAGAACTTGAAAGGTTTTTTTTATAGAATCAAAGTGATAATGAATAGAGAATAAAAGGGGTAATGGTCAAAACAGGTCTTGTTTAAATGAGATAAAGAGAAAATAGGTAAAGCATTGCCCCACTCAATAGATGCAAGCCCTATATCAAGCCTTGACCAAATTTTATCCTCTTCTCTATTATTGTGCCAAGTGAACTTAGTTCCAGAGAATTTAATATCCAAAAGAGCAATAGTACAAATGAAGTTATTGAAGTCTTCCACAACCCTAAAATAAATCTCCTAACCTCCCAGATTTTCATAACTTTTAGTTACAACATTGAATTTTCGAGTAATCAACCAAGGTTGATTATTAAAGATACATTGGTGTTAAAGTAAACTATCCCATAAAATAGTCCTTTCACCTCTAGTGCATTTTTCATAAACAATAGAGAGGAAGACATTAATATGGAAATGAGGATGAGAAATTTTGAGTAAAATGGATTGATCATCATTCAAGAGTTCAACACAGGTAGTCCTAAACCTAAAAAAAAACTAGATTTTATTATTGACATTAGATAGGACTCCTTCAAAATTGATGACTCTCCTCAAATTTTTAAGATGATCCAACTTTGATTTAGGTTCTAAGATGGCCATAAATGTAAGTGAATGAATTTTATAAAGGTTTTTTAGTCTTCTTTTAGAGGGTTTATTGGACAAACCTCTAATGTTCCAACATAAGAAATTTATCATTTAGAGAAAGTAGAGGAAACACCTTTTGAGGACTTGGAAGTAGCCCTAGTTAACCCCTTCAACATAGGGTCAGGAAGTCTGTATTTGGGAACTTGTTTGGGAATCAATATATCTTAATGTTGACATTATGTTTCACCTAAAGTAGGAGTTTTTAAAGCTGCCATTTTCTTGCCCAGGTGTTTTGAGAAAATAATTAATTGATCTATTAAAGGGGGATTAACTGTAAAATCAACTTCATTATCAGATAGAGCAATGGCCTTTAAAAAGACATTTTTTTCTTAGGTTGGAGATCAGTGCCTTTGGGAGAGAGCATAAGAGTATCGAGAATCAACATATCTGAGTTGTCTAGATTCTCATCTTTAATTTTGTTGATAAAATTTCAGGATGATTGGATACAATTTGTTTGGGGTATAGGACTTGACCAAAGATTGAGAATGAGGGTTTCAAGTAATGGTTTGGGAGCTAAGGCCATGGATAGGATCTTGGTTATTATTTTGGGATGGTTATTGAATAGTTTCTTGGGTAATGTTTATATTAGGGAGGATAGGATCATTAATTGATAGAGGTGGATTGGCATGTGAGGGTTTTATTGTAAGTGGAGGAAGAGTCTTGGAAGAGTGTTTGGAAGATTCACTAGAGGTAATGAGAGGATTAATGGGATTGTGAATAGAGATCTGTTTAATGGCCAATTATTGGTAGGATTGTAAAGGTTCATTAGGTCTTGTTGAGGCACTAGTCTTCTGGAGTTTGGAATAAGGATTAATGGGGTTGGAATGAGGTTTATTATTCCTGATAGGTTTAGGAACAGTAGTAGCTGTAAGGATATAGTCCGTCACAATTAAGTATGTCATATACCGCTACAACCGTCGAAGATGTTCAAGATCAAATACGCAACGAGATGGTCCTAATATCAAGCTTCATAAACAATCAAGCCTCCATGAAATGAATTTGGTAAATCGGTGTTTTTAATTCCTTAATAATTCACTTAGGATTTTGGAAAATTTTTCAATAAATATTTTCTAAGTGTTGGAGCAGAGCTTTAAATGTTTTTCGTCAAAAAATTATTTTTTGGAGTGTTTGAGGCGGTGCATTTACTAAAAGGATAAACGAAAAATATATATTATTTTAATCTCGTTCGAACGGCACAGTATATCATTCAAACTACATCGTGTGTCGTGCGATACTTCAAATGACATCGTGTCTCGCTCGAACGATAACGTGTCTCGCTCGAACGACCCACCGCCTTAAGTTTTCTATTTAAAGGACTTTTCAAATCCGTTTTTCACAAGAAGTCCGTACGTTTTTACATTCTGCAAACAGTTGCATAACCTTTTGGCTTCTTCTTTTATAGTTTAATCTCTTTTGTTTTCAATTAACGAAAGTCCCAATTATTCATGTGAATTGTTTTGGAGTTTGAGAACACACTTTGCTGGTGTTCATACTTTTGTGGAGAATATTTATGCATCATATGGCCGTGTGTCATTAAGGTTCGCTGCGTGTGGATCTTTACTGAGTTAGGACTACAGTTCTTGTGGATTGCTGCGCGTAATTCATTGTTGACGACGCCAACCGAGGCCTGCGGGTATTCGTGTGTCAAACAACTGTATTTCATTGTAACCGTGTAAATTGCGATTTATAATTATAGTGAAATAAAAGGTTTTGCCCTGAGGGAATTTTTTCTGAACTTTGTGTCGTAAATTTTATTTATATTGGTTTGACACATGCACGCATGTAGCTAGTTATTTTCGAGGGATGAATTAATTTGATTCATAAATTGATACTAATTAAATAAGTTTGTGATTGGAATTTTCGCATCTATTGAAATCGATATCGCACATACTTTTACAAATTAGTATCAGAGTAGGTTACACTAATTTATTGTATATTCCTATTTAAGCAAATTTGTGTGCTATTGATTTTTTTTTTTGAAAAATCATATTTTTTAAATTGTCGCAATATTTCCAAGTGAAAACTTATATAATCGGTTGCCAATTTTTGACGGATCTAATTATGCTTACTGGAAAGCCCAAATGAAATCCCATTTAAAAGCAATCGATGAAAGAGTTTGAGTCATTTGTGAAAGATGTTGTAATCCTCCCACTTTCACCGCAAATAATGTCACTAATTTAAAACCTGTGTCAGACCGAGGAAGATTTTAGGTGGATCACTTACAATTCACTAGGGCTTAGTGCAATTTCTGAACACGTCACCCCTAACGATTTTCAACGTATTATGACGTGCACCACGTCTAAAGAAGCGTGGGATATTTTGCAACTCACCCACGAAGGCACTAACGAGGTCAAAGAGTCTAAAATTAAAATTTGACCACTTAATTTGAGATGATCACTATGTTAGAGACTGAGTGTTTTGGTAAGTTTTATGCACGTTTGTCCGATATTATCAACACTAGCTTTAATCTAGGTGATCATATACCTGATGCACGAGTGGTCAAAAAGATTTTAAGATCTTTGCCTAAACGTTTTATCCCGAAAGTAACTATTTTGAACACCTTGGGTAATTTGAGTCATTTGAAATTAGAAGAGTTAGTAGGAGACCTCGAGACATACGAAATTGACATGTTCCCCAACATTGTCAAACCTAAGGATAGAGATATAGCGCTTAAAGCCCAAACTAGGAAGGGAAAGGAAGTGTCCATGGGTGATAGGAAAAACAAAGTGAGTTTTTATGAGTTTGAGTCTAAGGATGAGTCTGATTTTGACATGGCCCTGCTGGCAAAGAATTTTAAAAAATTTCTCCATTTTTCAAAACAAAATTCTTCCAATTTTTAGAGAAAAACTAAAAAAAAGACAAGGCCAAAGAAAGTGGTGAGAAAGAGAGAGGGTGAGAAAGATTTAGAAAATGTGAAATGTTTTGAGTGCGAGGGAATAGGGCATAAGTCGTTTAAGTGTGCCACTAGGCTTAGGAGAAAGAGGGAAAGAAGGTAGACATTCCTGCCACTCTTAGTGATAGTAAAGGAGATGAGTTAGATAAAGGTTTAACACATGGGATGTGTGTAGATTTTTCGAGTCTTGTGAGGACACCCACTTTGTCCCACAATGATTGTGTACACGAGAGTGACGATGATGTTTCGAGTGTTTCTAGTGGGGGTGAGAACGAGTTTGAGAGTGGAGATGAAAGTGAGATCCAAAAAGCTTTTAAGGATTTGTACAGCGAGACATTGAAAACAAAGAAGCATAATAGTGATTTAGGTCATCGGGTTTTAGATTTGGAGAGAGAGAAAGAAGTTTTAAGGAGGGGAAAAGTATGACTTGATCGACACGTTGTCTAGTCCGATGACACGTGTATCCTAATTCGAGAGTGATCTCGAACGTGCACGGGAGGTCAAAGTCCCTTTAGAGAATGCACCTAAGAAAGATGAAAATATGGTTATCAATTCCATTTTGGGTAGTGGTGAGAGTATAGGAATAAGTCTTGACGGTGTATCCACTTCTTTTATTGCACCCGAGACGGTTCCTACTTTAGTGATAGATCCACATGACTCTCGACCCGACCCACCTGTAATACCCCGTATTTCTGAATATTTTATTTAATTAAATTGGAGAATTAAATGAGAAAATACGGCTTAATTTAAAGTACGTAAGAGTACTAATTTATAGAGTTTTAATTAAAATTGTAATTTTGGAGTATTAATCGAGAGATAGATACCGGTTTATACTGCCTCATTATATTTACTTAGTGCGAGTGGTAAATAGTTGCTTAACGCGTGTAGACCGTGTTAGGGTGAGAACAAGTAATATTTTTAAGTGACTCAAATGATAATTTAGAGGTCACAGATGAGTCCGAAAGGGTCAAATTAGTCAAAATAGTATACCCGGGGGTACTAGTTGAGTCCCAGGGTAATTTTGGATTAAACCGGGACCGTTTGGGGGCGTTTTTGTCTTTTAACATGAGTGGGTATGGAGACCTACGAAATTTAGAGCTTTATATCAGCCGTATGATAGAGGGGTTAGGGTTAGAAAGCCCATGAAAACACACCATAGCCATTAGAGATAAGAGAGAAACCATTCTCAAGGCAAAAGGAAGAATTGGGAAGGATTCAAAGGAGATTTTCACTATCAACTTGTTGGGGAAGAAGGATTGAAGGATGAAGATCATCAATCATCAACAACAGCCACGAAATCAGACCCTACTGATCATAAGACAAGTTATTTATTGCAAAAATTATAAAGTTATCATACCCATGTGTAGGGTTTTTGAATAGTTTTGTTTAAATCATTATCTTGATTGTAGAAAGATGATATTTATACATCTTGGGATATGAATCACATGTAGAATGATTTACCTTATGTAGAGGATTAAGATTTAGATTAGACTTGATGATTTTCGGATTAAAATCTGGATTTTGAATGATAATATGGGAAGAACACCATAACTAGGGTTTCAAGAAATTTTGGGTTTAATTCACTATTTCTTTAAAGGAATTGGAGTTTGTGATGTATTTGTCACGTTAGAAATTGTCCTAGTATACGTGAAAACATATTAGGATCATTGGGTCAAAGTTTGGTGGACTATAATGGAATTTGAAGATTTGTTAATGGAGGAAAAGATTAACGAAGAAGACAAACTGCGTCTGTCCCTGTTCGATCGATCGATCGATCTCGAACTATCGATCGATCGAACCCAGCAGTCGATCGATCGACGCAAGCTGTTGTTCCCGAGTTTTTCGTGTTTAAGTCTTCGTTGATTTTCGGGAATGAATGAGTATCCTAGGGTTTATAATATACTTATATGGGAGTGAGAATAAGACCAATAGGTATATTGTTGAGGTCCGATACGGCCATTGGGTGTAGGGCTTCGATTACGGACCGAGGAGAATAATCCGATTGAGTAGAGTATCGGGGACTTCAGAAATTGAGTTACGGGGCTAAGTAAATTCAATTTAAGTAATAGACCAGTAGGGTAAGAAATAACTACTGAAATTATATGTAAGGGGTAACTAGGACCCTTAGAGTTATGTGAATACTCAAATAAATGCGATTAATGAGATAAATCGTAAAGCGAATGTTGTACGGCAAATATATGAGATTTAAATATTACGTACGTATATAATTAATAGGTCGGAGGTGTACCTACTGAATTATGTGATCTTTTAGGTCAAGAGATTGATACCTAAATTAATTATGTTAGGGTCGATGAGACATTCCGAACTAACATAAAGTTATATATGTTTGGGGTCGATGAGAAATGCCGAACCAAACCTTGAACTGGTGTCGCGATGGAAGAGTCCCGAACCAGAATATATGTATATATATATATTTTGAAAATAGTTAGGGTCGATGGATAATTCCGAACCAACTCTCACTTGGGGTCGATGAATCATTCCGAACCAAGAGATCTTTATTTGTGTATATAAATAATTGGGGTCGATGTATCATTCCGAACCAATTCTTACCTTGGGGTCGATGAATCATTCCGAACCAAGAGTCCTTTACGTGTATAAAAAGGGCAAAATAGTAATGACTGATACTTAGTATATATATTGTGTGTGAAGTATATACTTGTTGATATTCTACTTCTGTGTATTAGTAGATTGATATATATGATGTATTTAAAGATACATACTGAACTGGTAAGTTAAGTAGTGAAACTTAATTACGAAATGCACCTTTAGATAGAGAAAATCTATTTAGTAATTCAAGTAGTGACACTTAATTACACAAGTGGGAAGTCAACAATTATGAGAATTGTAGTAATTTTAGTAGTGAAACTAAATGAGAAGTATTGAAAAATAACATAGATGAAATGTTACCTGAGAATTAATTAACATACGCGAGATGTTAGTGAAACGGTTGTACTGTATGGGCGGTAATGGAACTTAAGTATAGATAAGTTTAGATGATTACTTAGTCCTAGATATCTTGGAAGATATGGCTAGGTAGGCTAAGTGTAGAACGTTAGGTGTGCACAAGAGATGAGGGGTGAGTAAACTCAAGAGAGTGTACGAGAACCTAACACGTGTAATCAATAACCGCATTTTTATACTGTGATAAACGCTTGCTAAATATTTTCAAAATGTTTTGAGTACTAACTCTTGCTATAAAATATTTTCAAAATCTTTTAGGTGTCCAGCCACAGGGACGCCATGTATGATGATTCCATTCCAGAGACTTGGAGCTGTAGCACAGTGGATGCTTACAGGATTTTGATTAGACGATATCTCTCATTTAGATCTAGTACATGATCTCACACTATTCTATGTATGGACTTGTGGTCCGATATTAGTCTGAGATGTTAGTTTCAGACTAGTGGTAATTCTATTGTTGTTTGGGATTTTTAGCCGATGGTTTATTCGGGAATTACTTTTGTTCTGTTGTACTTTTACTTTGTTGTTTGAATTATAGTACATGATTATTTGTACTTTGTTCCTCAAATGGTTGATTCATCTGTTTTAAGAAAGATAAAATTTGGCAACGGTCTAATTTTACTTAGGGGATTAGTAATTAAAAAGTTTTCGACAGTGAGGCTAAGAATGAACCATTTGAGAAACCTGTTTTAATTTAATAAAGGCCTGATCACCCGATATTTAATTAGGCGGGGTGTCACACCACCTAGGCGTTCTGTACCTGTTAGGAGAGCGTGTAGTAGACATTTTGAGAGAGGTGTACCTAGACCAGTTTATGTTTGCACACATTGTAAGAGAAGAGGACACCTAAGAGAGTTTTGTTTTAAGTTGGGTTATGTGCCACGTTATGCTATTACACGTGAACCCACACCAAACGCTCCTAATGATTACATGAAATAATTTGCACATATTGGGGAGCAGGTAAAGTTTCTAGTCAAGGCCTCACATGATTTAATGGAAGTTTTTCATAGGATGTCGACGTCTGTGGAAAACTCCCCCCACTTACTGGTAGAGATTTTGACATGTTTGCTAGCATAGGTTGATTTGCACGATGTTATCTTATGCATATTGCTAGTATGTACCATATGTTTTGTACTTGGTTAGCATAAGCACTATTTTGGATCTATCAGAACCTTCCAAGTACTTTTTTCTGAAATTTTTTCCACTGGGCAATACTATTTAAATTTTTGGGCAGAGTGGGGGATTTCTATTTTCTGGTTCGAGCGAGATCTCCTGTCGCGTGAAGCTATCGTTCTAACGACAAGCACTTTCGTTCGAGTGACATTTATTTTCATTTGAATGAACTCGTTGGTTTTCTGCATTTATCTATTTGCACTCCTCTGATTCATCTTATTATATTATATGGTACTGCTGGGTTGATTCTGAACAGTGTTAAAAAAATACAAATAGATTTTGCTTTTTTTGAGAAAAATTGAAGAATCCAAAAAGAATTTTGTATTTTGTTTACAACGTATATGAATGGACATATAGGATGATCAAGTCACAATTTCATTCCATATCCATGTGACTATCTGATAGTGTTTTGAGACAATATGTTGTGTCATTCATGTATTTTATAGAGTGTGGAGTCTTTAAGACGATATATAGTGTTCCTACCTACATGTTTGACTCATTTGTCCTTTATTGCACACATGCACGGATTTGTTGGACTTTTTTGATTGTTTATCACATGTTGGTTAAGTGTTTCCATCTCAATTTTATCTATACAACGAACCAAATGCAATAAAACTTGACAAGAAAGTAGTGCATGTTATAAACCGTTTGCGAGGTTGTGTGATTTATTTTGAAAAACGAAAAAGGGTTGCGAAAGGCATTTCATTTTTTTCTTTGCGATAAATCCACCATTTAAATTGACCTAAAAAAGTGAGGAATTGAAAATTATTCGGGGTCCAATGAGGTTTAAAAGTGCCCGAAAAAATTGTAAGGCAATAAAAAGAAATATATGGCAAAAATAGGCCAATTGGTTTTAGTTTCATGACCTCATAAGAAAAATAAAAAGCATTATCTTTTAATAAGGGAGTTTGGATGGAATTTAAAACGGTTTGCATGTCCTTGAAAGTCATGAAAAAGTATTATATAGTTTTGGACGTTATTGGTGTGAAAATCATTTATACTTTGATTTGTTGATATGATTAAGACGATGTCATATAAATTCAAAAATTTTACACCTAAGGACTCTTTTGATGTTCATTTGTTAGGAGTACACTTATGCATCGTGCACACATGTCATGATTGAGTCGATTTTCCTATCGAATTTGTTCACACCCATTCATTCCATTTCTACGATTTGGTTATATTAGTTTAAATTTATGGCGTGTGATTTTTGTAACATCATTTTTCGTATTATTGTATGAAAAATCAATCTGAAAAATAAAAAAATAGTTTGTTTGACTTGTTTACCGTGACACTCCGATTTAATTTATGTGATTTATTCTTTCCTTGTCTATTTCGGACAAATAAAAAGGGGGAGAACGAATTATGACTTTATGGGGGAGTTTAAGTATGGGGGAGAATTGATTATGCTTACATCATTTCAAACTCCATACGTCACGAGGTATTGGCTTTGTCTCATATGTGTAGTTACAATTGAAGATCATTATATTGCACATCCTGATGAGAAAAGATTAAAGTTTTGAAGTTGAGATTATTGAAGCAAAGTTTGAAGAGTTGACAATTTATCTTTCCACTTTTGGGTTTATGGGAGGGTAGATTTGTATAGGTCATTTTTTAGATTTGTATAGGGGAGATTTGTAAGGACAAAGTCCGTAACAATTAAGTATGTCGTATACCGCTACAACCATTAACGATGTTCAAGATCAAATACGCAACGAGATGGTCCGAATATCAAGCTTCATTAATAATTAAGCCTCAGTGAAATGAATTTGATAAAGTTGTGTTTTCAATTCCTTAATAATTCACTTAGGATTTTGGGATATTTTTCAAAAAATATTTTCTAAGTGTTGGAGCGGAGATTTAAATGTTTTTCGTCAAAAAAATATTTTTCGGAGCGGTTGAGGTGGTGCATTTACTAAAAGGATAAACGAAAAAAAATATTATTTTAATCTCGTTCGAACGAAACCGTATATCGTTCAAATGACATCGTGTGTGGATCAATACTTCAATGGACATCATGTCTCGCTTGAACGACAACGTATCTAAGTCGAACGACCCTCCGCCTTAAGTTTTCTATTTAAAGGACTTTTCAACTTCGTTTTCCACAAGAAGTCTGTACATTTTTACATTCTCCAAACAATGAGAAATCAGCAGAACCTTTTGGCTTCTTCTTTTAGAGTTGAATCTCTTTTGTTTTCAATTCAAAAAAGTCCAAATTTTTCATGTGAATTGTTTTGGAGTTTGAGAACACACTTTGGTGGTGTTCATACTTTTTTGGAGAAGATTTATGCATCATATGGCTGCGTGTAATTGAGGTTCACTGCGTGTGGATATTTGCTGAGTTAGGACAACAGTTCTTGTGAATTGCTACGCGTAATTCATTGCGGACGATACCGATCGACGCCTGTGGGTATTCATGTGTCAAACAATTGTATTCCATTGTAACCGTAAAAGTTGCGATTTACAATTATAGTGAAGTAAAAGGTTTTTCTATTAGGGGATTTTTCCTGAATATTGTGTTGCATATTTTATTTATGTTGGTTTGACACATGCACGCACGTAGATAGTTATTTTTGAGGGCTGAATTACTTTGATTCATAAATTGATACTAATTCAATAAGTTTGCGATTGGAATTTGCGCATCTATTGAAATCGATATTGCACATACTTTTACTGCAGCAACTGCCAAATTTCGCAGACATTTCTCCCTATCATGGTCTAATTTAAGGCAATAAATACAATACTTAGGAACATCCTTAAATAATTTTTTTTTCAAATGCCATCTTCTCCAAAACCTATCCAAAGACAATCAGGTTGGGTATCTAAGAGATCAATCTCAACACAGACCCTAGCTATACTAGGTCTATTAATTGCAGCAGTAGAACTATCCTTTTTAAAAGGCTTACCCACAACTTGGGTAATAGAAAATAAATAATATTTTGAGAAAAAATAGATAGGAAGTGCTGGGAAGGAGATCCATGCAGGGACTATAGAGCTCTCTTTCTCAGGCCTGAAGTTAGGAGACCATTTAAAAGTCCTCATTGGGCGTCTTCCAATAAACCATTGATTACGTAACCACAATCTTGTGAAATCTTCTTCATGGAATAATCAAATGATGATATTTTTTTGATCCAATAAGCCAACGATAAATGAAGACTTAAGATTCATTGTATATAGTGTAATTCGAATATCATCAAAAGGATGTCTGCCATGGGAAAACTTCCCAACAATAGAATATTTGAAAGGGGCTGCCAATTATTGGATGTCTTGAGGGGCAAAGTTAATCGCATGTTCTCCATTATAGGAAGAAACTGGAATGAGGGGTATATTAGTATTAGTGTTCTCTTTCACCACACTTGCAAAGGACTTATTCTGTGCAACTAGTGGATTCAGAGGCTTTAGTTCAGAAGTGGTGTTAGAGCCGTAGCCATGCAAACCCTAGGGATTAGGGTTTACGAAGAGAGAGAGAGAGAGAGAGAGAGAGAAAGAGAAGATTGTTACTGGATGAACCCTGAGGATAGAAAAAGGGAATTGATATAGAATTGTTAGGATCTTATTATATACTAATAATCCATCAAAAAATCCATGTTAATTGAACAAATCAACGTAATTCTAAATATAATTAGTTAGCTTATATAAAACTAGGGTTCTTAAATAAATATGAAATTACCCTTTCAAATCAAATTAAAAATCATATAAAGATGTTAGATATAGGTTATGATCATACCTCAAATGTGGATTTGGTGTTTGGTAATAGTCTATTGTTGGAATGAAGCTTGGGATAGCATCCATGGATTTTGGAGTGAAAAAATTGGTTTTAGGGAAGATGACCTAGAAACAAGCCCATTGGATCCATCTGATTCCGAGTTTAGATTTATCCGATTCTGGGTAGGTCTTGAGAATGGGGCTAAGGGCTGGTCCGAATGGATTTTAGAGTTTAGAAATATGTTGGAATTGCCGTAAGGTCACTTATGTATAAAGGAGTAGGGTTATCATTATTCATAATTTACAATTTTGAGAAGCACCCTAAGGATAGAAAAAGGTAATACCTAGAGGAGAAGAGGAATTGGGAGATTCTTGGCTTGTTTTATTCATAATTGGATTGAGGTGAGTTTATTTAGAGTTTGATTATGACTGCCTTTGTGTTTGAATATTTCGATTAATTGGATTCTAAATCTAATCTAATTATAATATGAGTTTGATATTCAATTAATTAAATTCGAAATTAACTTAATCATGTTAATAACCTATATTAATTAAATAATATGAAATTGGCTGATTTCTTCATGAATTTGATTTCGAATTGATATAGAATTGTTAGGACTTGATTATATACTGACAATCAATCAAAAGCTCCATGTTAATTGAATAAATCAACTTAATTATAAATCTAATTAGTTAACTTATAGAAAACTAGGGTTCTTAAATGAAATATGAAATCGCCCTTTCAAATAATGTTAAAAATCATATAAAGAGGTTAGATATAGGTTATGATCATAACTCAAAAGTTGATTTGGTGTTTGGTAATAGTTTATTGCTGGAATAAAGCTCAGGATAACATCTATGTGGAGTGAGAAAATTGGTTTTAGGGAAGATGACCCGAACACTGGCCCATTGGATCCATCTGATTCTGAGGCTAGATTGATCCGATTGTGGGCAAGTCCTGAGAATAGGGCTAAGGGTTGGTCAGAATAAATTTTGGGGTGTAGAAACATGTTGGAATTGCCGTAAGGTCACTTATACATAAAGGAGTATGGGAATATTTTTGTTTAGAGGTTTCAAGTTGGTGTTTGGAGTTAAATTCTTAACTAAATGAGATTTATTTTATTAATTTAATCTAGTTTATGACTCGATATCCTGCGTATGATTAATAGTAATAATCTTGCATATTATGTTCAATACATACCATGTGTGATTACTCGTGGGTTACGTACTAGAGGGTATATCCTTTTATGGGGCATGTACAATGTCTACCATGCTGGTACCCTGGTGATAGAGATGGATTTTACCTTGGTCACTTTTCCCCAAAGACTATGTGTTGATACTACTTGTGTTATCATGTGGTGATAAAACTAGGGGATCCTCTCGTATGGTTGGGGTATGGGGCCATATGATTGGTGTGAAGGCATAGTGATTATCCATTATTGATTCTTTGGGGTTATAGGTGCAGGACAACCTATAGCTCTACCTAGTATGCACGAGTGATCTCCGAAGGCATTAGGGATAAGACTTAGTTATGTGTGGGCTTGAGTGTAACCCATTTATTACGTATGTGACTGGGGCCATACTTATGTGGATGTTAGTTGTACTGACTGTCTTCTTTTATTTATTTATACACTTGAGATATATTGTGGATTCATTAGTTATATTCAACTGAGAAGAATAATATTTAATCATGGGTTTACTTGGTTTTAGGTTTAGAAGCATGTGATTAGGGGTGTTCATGGGTCAGTTCGATTCGGTTTTAGACCATAATTCAAACAGAACCGATCGGTTCAATTTTGGAAAAAGTCAGACCAAAAATGAACTGATGATGAAAAAAACGTAGGTTTTGATTCACATCTATTTCGGTTCGGTTCGGTTTCAGGTCGATTTTGGTCGGCTTTCAGTTTTGGTCATTTTTTTAAGGCCCATTTTCGGTTTTGGTCGATTTTTAGAGCGATTAATGGTTTTTGGATATAAAAACAAAAGTAATTTAATATAAATATTGGTTTCGGGTCGATTCCGATTGAATCAGTTTTTCCTTGTGTAAACTATCAATCGAACTGACATGGTTGATTTTTTAAATCCTTAAACCGTAGACCGAATCGGGCTAAAAAATCCCGTCGATTTCGATTCGGTTCGGGGTGATTCGATTCGGTTTTTGAGCCGGTCAATTTTTTTACGCACCCCTACATGTGATATTTTGGGTTCGTCAGACCGTTCTTCTGTCAGTGAGGGTATCCGATGTTATTGGGTTCCAAATTCTTATATTCAGTCATTTGCTTTACTCATTTTATTTTTATTGTTAGTTATGTTTAGAATTGTACGCCATTGTATAGACTCTTGTCTTATTTATTTTAGATTTGATCAACCTAATATTGAATTTTACATGGTGTCACAGCCGGTATCGGAGCATTCCAGGTTTTATTGTCCTAGGTCTTGAGTGCGTCCATCAACTTTTTGCATTGCGTTCTTTGACACTTTAGAGGTTTGTTATTTAGTTGTTTGTAATTTTTTTCTCATACGATTACTGATATGCTTTTGTTTGCTAGTTTTCAGATGGTGAACACCCATAGATGCCAAGGACAACAAAGATCGATCGTGAGTGATGAGTTGAAGGCAGTTGCACCTCAGCCTCGATAGCAGCCACAACCACCACCACCACCACCACCACCATAGGGGTAGGTGTCAGATATAGTGCCGACAGACTTGGAAGCTAAAATTTCATAGAGAGTGGCTGTGACTATGATAGCCATGCAACAATAGCAACCACCACCTCTGCTACCACTCTTGGTTGTACCTATACCTTTACCTCATGCTAATTCTTCCCAAGAGCATGCCAGGAGTGTTTTCTAAAAGGGACACCCATCAGAGTTATTGGGATCTAGGAACCCTATTGTATCCCTATAGTGGAGCGCGATATTGAGCGAAACTTGCGATGGGTGGAGTGCACAAATGTACAACGACAAATGCTTGTAAGCTTCAGAGTGGTTGGGGATGCCTTGTATTGGTCGGAGTCTATTATATCCATGGAGGATAGATCATAGCTTAGCCATATCACAATTTTGGTATAAGTTTGAGTTAAAGTACTTACCTCCATCACAGTAAAAGAAATTAAGATCTCAATTTGATAAGGTGAAGCAGGATGATGAGTCGATAACTGAGTATGAGCGAGAATTCACTCGCCTCTTACACTTTGCATCAGAGATTGGAAGTTTAGAAGAAAAAATGATGGACCATTTTATCCGTGTCTTGACATGGAGGATCAAGAAGGTAGTGATGGGAAACCCAGAGTTCAGTACGTACAGACAGGTACTGGATGTCACATTACTCCAATTCTAGGATCACTAGGAGTTTTAGTGGGAGAGAGAGCCGAAGAAGATGAAAGTAGGAATCCAAAAATGGCAAAAGACTGTAAATACCTGAGAGTCATCTAGTGGGCAGGGAGGCTCCGATAAGCATTGGGTGGGTCCTACACAAGGAAGTATATACCTAAGATTTTGCGAGGTGATTACCATCGCTATCAAGGAGGTTAGGGAGAGGGACACCCGGGCTAGGGACATCATGGCCATCAGGGAAAACATCACCAGGGCCAACAGGGACAGATAGGACAAGGTGAGGGATAACAGGGCCATTATTTAGACTTCCCCACCAGGGTTCCATGTTTCATATGTGGCGAGGTGGGCCACTAATTAGAGAGATGACCTAGGGGTAATCAGGACAAGCAGGTCCACCATCATTAGGGGAATCAAAAGGCTCTTCTTACCCCAACCTAGTTTCAATCACTTCCACTCACACCGTAGTATCCGACATTACTTTCTATAAGGGATTAGGTCCAGGGGCACCCACAACTGTATTATGGATGTGTGTTCAACATCGACCAAACAACACAACCTCGGGCGATTGGGGCTATATTCTATATTTTCGATAGTTATGCTTGATTACTATTTGATACGAGAGCATCACATTCTTTTTCCATCTATGGTTTTACTTATACATGAGGTGTGGTAGATATAACATCAGATGTGATTATGCAGATTAATACCCCAGTAGGTAGGGATCATAGCTTATGTCAGGCCTATAGGGATAGGGTAGGCAAGATCGAGTGATTGTGTTTTTATATCAACTTATTTCTTTTGGATATGTCTACATCTCACATCATATTGGGTATGGATTGGTTAACGCAGTATCACTCCTAAATTGATTGCATCGAGAAGGTTATCATGTTTTCTATTTTTTGCCATTATATGTTCCTTATTGCTATGCCTGGTCTTGAAGGATATTCTAGCATGTATTTATATTATATTGATGCGAGTACATTTAAGGAGGTCACCGTATCATTAGATTTGATTCTGACCGTTCAAGAGTTAAAGGACGTATTTGGGGAGGTACCAGGATTACTGCCCATAAAGGGAGATATATTCTTGTACTGATTTAGCATTGGGCACCATGCCTACTCTGAGATCACTATACCGTATGACTCTGTTAGAGATATGCGAGTTATAAAAATGTATTCAGCAGATGTTAAGTTAGGGGTTCATATGGAGGAGATTAGGTGTTATTTGTAAAGAAGAAGGATAACTCGCTCCGATTATGTGTGGATTATTTGGAGCTGAACAAGGTCAGGATACATAACAAGTATTCATTGCTAAGAATCGATGGCCCTTCAATTAGTTGAGTGGTGCGTCATTCTTTTTCAAGATTGACTTGATCTCGGGGTATCACCAGTTACAGATTAAGGAGGAGGACATTATGAATATGGCTTTTCTTATGAACTACAACTCGTATGAGTTTTGGGTAGGGGTGGACATGGGTAGGTTTGGTTCGGTTCCATACCTCAACCTCAACCAGAACCTATGTACTTCGGTTCCGCATTATTGGAACCATACCCAAACAAATCATCTTATGGAACCAAACCAAACCAAACCAAACTAACCATGGTTCGGTTTGGTATGATTTGGTTCTTTGTTTGGTTCGGTTCGATTCTCGATTTGGTTTTTATTTGGGATATTCCAGGTTTTCTAATGGTTCTATATTCTTTTGAAAACCTAAAATAGTAAAATATTAAACCAACATATCACAAAATTTAAAAACTTATCCATCTAAGTTAACACCAACAATAACATGTGTATATTAATGATTAAATATGCAACTACTTCCAAGTTTAAAGTTAACACATAACTATTCCCAATAAATTTAGACTCATAATCAAAGACTTAAACACATATATCACAAATACAATAAAATCAACATATAATTTTATATTTAAACACATAAATCTTAAATACTCAAAAATCAACAGATAGTTTCAGATTTATGTACAATAATTTGAGATTTAAATATCGATTTATACAGGGTAAGTTTAGGTTCATTTTATATTGATTCCACATTGGTTTGGTTCTCGGTTTGGGTTGGGTTGGGTTAGGTATAAAACCAAGAACCAACCCTATAAGATCGGTCTTTTAAGTTTAGGAACCAGAACCTACCCAATGGTATCTAAAAACCAAACCAAACCTGGTGGTCTGGTTCGATTTTGTTCGATTCTTCGAGTTGACAGGTTCCGTTGTCCACCCCTAATTTTGGGTCATACCATTTGGGTTGACTAATGCACCGACAATTTTCATGGACCTGATGAATCGAGTGTTTCGCCCATACTTGGACTAGTTCATCATCATGTTCATTGATGATATCATATTATATTCATGTTCATAAGAGGATCATGTGTAAAATTTAAGAATGATTTTACAGACTCTAGAGACAACAAGTTGTACGCCTAGTTCTCTAAGTGTGGGTTTTATCTCCAAGAGGTACATTTTTTTGGGGCATGATGTATCTGAGGCTAGGATTTCAGTGGATCCTAGCAAGGTATGTGTTATTATGTATTGGGGATAGCCTACAATGACTACAGAGAATATGAGTTTCTTGGGTCTGTCGAGCTACTACATGAGGTTCATTTAAGGGTTCTCGAAGATTTACGGACCAGTGACTCACCACACCCAAAGGGAAGTACCATTTGTATGGAGTGCCGACTGTTAGCGAGCATTTAAGGATCTTAATGAGAAGATCATGACCGAACCTATTCAAGGGGATGTCATAATCCACGATATTCTCTAGATTCAGATTCCTTCGAATTATGATCTCAGACCTACTCACACAACTGTTGGCCAATATGCGAGGATCGTTTGACCTAATAAAATCAAATCACACCTATAGTAATCAAAGTGAGATTCACATAAGAATTCGAATCCTTATAATTATGAGGATTAATAATATATGCACCATGTGTAAATGGTGTGAGGTTGCATGAGTCTATTCATGATAACATTTAGACTCAAATCTCATGAGTGGCCTTGTTCAATACATTCCTGTGATGTATTGATCCCAATTATCTGTCGAACTATCATATAAGTTCCAATCATCATACATGTTCCTCTAGTTTGTGATAAACTACTAGGATTGCATCACAACCATTCTGACATGATGTTAACTCCCTATCTACATTGTGAACATTTCAATAGTTCTAGAACCGAAATATCGATGTCTTAATGATCAACCTGAAGCTGACTCATCGAAATTCTTATTGAACTTTATTGACTGACATGTTAATAATATATTTAAACCAACTATAAGGCATTATCACAACCACGATTCTTATTTAAAATTGAATTGACACACATTTATTCAAAATTAAACTCCATATATGGTTTTTAAAATAAAAACTCCAACACATATATGAGGATTCGAGACTGAAATCAAGTAAAGAATATTGAATCATACAATTTTGTTAATTTAATCCTTAATAATTTTGGGTCTTATGTAATTATCTTTCATGGTTAGAATGATAATAAATCTCATAACACGTATAAATTTAGTATTTTGGACTAGTCACCCATAATTGTAGATATCAGGGGTTGTCAAACGTTGATTATAAGGATCAAAACAAAGATTTCTTAAGGATGACTATTCACTCATGAATATCAAGATTATAATTAACAACAACTAATCATGCATTAAGATCCTTAGGTGACGGGTTTTTATAAGTATAACCAGATAAAGATGCATCCATATCATCAAGAAAAAACTGCATTGACGATTTATACGTAGGCTTTTTACTATACAATGTCCTTTGGCCTAAAGAATGCGGGGTCTACATATCAGAGGGATTAGATGACATGGATCACAAAGAGGTTGAAGTTCGTTTTGAAAACATGATCATTAAGTCCCTATATTGGAAATGTAATGTTCTCGAACTTCATGAATTCTTTGAATGTCTAAAAATAACCAAATGAGGTTGAATCATTAATATAATTTCTTAGGCAATACCCATAGTAAGTTATTAGGGTTTATTACAGTGAAAAAGGAAATGAGATTGACTATTTTAAAGTCCACGCCTGTAATTCCCCGACCCGAATTTATGGGTTACATGTGATCAACCCGGTCCGACCCGAGTGTTAGGTGTGAAGTACAATGGAATAACCCACATAATGTTGCTAATCCAGATTTAGTTAATTAATATTCCACTTGTTGAGCATGAGATTTCCATTTAAATCAGACTACGTGAGGGACATGTGGGAAGCATCCTCGAAATCCAAGTATATAGAGCCACTAACGTAAAATAAAAAGGATACTTACATGTAAAATGTTCTCAAAGTACGAAACCACACTCAACCTGCCGTAACAAAGATGAGGGAATGAGTCGAATGCTCAGTGGGAAAATACAACAATGTAATATAGAGTCGATCGACAGAAAAGAGACTCTAACATATTACATCTATGTGCTCATGAAACTACATTGTATATATATATATATATATATATATATATATATATATATATACACACCTTAATGTATGAAACCATTTTTATTCCAAAACTTTACTTATCCCAATTAATCCACCTTATCTTATAAAAGCACTTCCTTTTTCTTGACTTGACATTTATTTCTTGATTTAACACATCCGATTAAATATTCTTAACAATACCCCTTGTTTAAGGAAAATCATTTCTTTTACTGAAATTTCCTTGTTACTCATGATAATTTTACCTTAGTATGTTTATTGAAAATCACCCTTCAATACACGCAAACTCCGTGTTAGAAAATAAAAAATTTTCTTTGAAAACCTTTCATAAACACACTCTTGTGTTAAGTATGGGTTAAACCTCCTAGGTTGCTTAACTACCCATTCCATCACTTCACCTTATCATTTCTTTACTTTATAGGCATTAGTCAATTTGCATATTTACTTTTCCACATTATCCTTTACCGGAACATTTATTAATTCATTCAAGTTAGGTTATCTTTTCACATATTCACCACAAAACCATTTATTGATACGTTTCATTTTCATTATCTTTTTCTTGAAATTCTCTAATATCTTCATACTTTAACGGGCTCAACACCACCGACTATGCTACCATATATTTTAGCCAGTGATTTTGGGTCTTTCACTCTAGGACTTCGGGACCTCATTAATTATTCCCGGTGTCATCCGAGTCCTTATTAATGTGTTTTAACATTTTTAAAATGTCCACATTATTCCTCTTTCTTTTACCGGTCGAATCCAAAACTCGGAGTTTCAACCCAACTTGTGTTACACTTTAAAATCATTATTTTTTTATCCTTTATACGGTTGCCATTGATTTTATCCAAAAAATCATGTTCATTTAGGAACAATTTTTTGTAACACCTTTTGTAATATCCATACTTTGAGTTAAGATGCCTTAATTCTCAATTCATCTCTCCTAGAATAATAAAAAAAAATAAGGATGAAAATACTCTACAAAACCTACAAAAGTGCTAAATAAACAGAGTATCGTTGAAGCTTCAATAATTGCAAAATAGACCCTGAATATTTCAAACTACTGTAACTTGACTTATACTTAACCCCTAGACCCAAACTTTATATCAAATTGAACCTCTAGACTTCAACTAACCTGAAATAATATTTTAGCCACTATAACTTTTCAAAATTATAAATATACCCCTAAACTTTACCAAAATTACACTTTCAGAGAAATATAAGTATAAACCTCATCAACAAAGGATAAAAACCTTAATATTTGACAATTGCACAATCTCCCTACCCTATTAGCCTCCACGTAAGCTAATAAGTCCAAAAATCACATGTTATGCCCATGAAAACATGTGAGGAACATGGGACTATGCATTTATCTTGAAACCTGAACAATTCCACCTCCCATCTAAGCCAATCAAACCTCGTTCCTCTCCTCTACATAAAGCCCACTAACATAACCTTCAAAACCCACAATTTTATCTGTACAAAACACAAAAATTTTCTCCAAACCAGGAATGCTATCATTTCATGTGTTATAATTCATTAGTATATTTCCAAATGATTTCTATGTTAATATTAGCTCTACATAAATCAAAACAGTAGGATTGTTACATGTAAAATAATATCTCGTTAAAGAAACTTGAAAAATCCCCCATTAAAGCTTGAGCTTTTATTTATTAGTTATAACTCAGTTTTGAAGCTAGAAAGTATTCATTAGGACCTTAGGAACTCTAGTGCAATGGTTAAATTCCATAAATTTAAACAATTTTTGTTCAAAGGTGTTTTTTGTTTCTAAAAACTCAAAACTTCGAATTCTTCTCACACAGACCACCTCAGACCCTGAAATTAAAACCAAACTCTTCCTTAACATAGAAGAAACAAAACCATGGTCATAAGAACCCCTACCATACTTAGAAAAGCTTAGAATGTTTGGTCAAATTTTCAGAAAAACAGAGAATTTTTTAACTTGGTGTATGATGAACCTCAATCCCAAAACTTACATATTTTTATTCCTTTTGAAAAATTAGGTTGAGTTGTATCATAAATCATCTTCAATGGTTTAGAAATGAAGACTATATCTTAGGTCAAAGTTTCAAACCCTAAAGTCAACAATCGAGAGGTTGCAGATGAACAATTTGACCAGAAGCATTGGGCACACGCGTGAGGGCGTGTGGTATTTTTATTTTATTTTTCTGGTCAAAATGGTATAAGGTTAGGTTGTGTTTGGTCAAGCCTAGACAAAGTTATGGGAAATAAGGGTTTTAAGGTTGAAATATTTTCCCTAAATTATAAATTGACCCCTCCTAACTATTTCAACTTGTGAATTTTAACCCTAAACTTTATTTATTAGTACTTTATAGTATTTTTAGTCAAAAATTCTTCTACACCAAATCTCAGATTTGAACCTAAGACTAAGATTTTAAAATCCAAAATTAATTACAATTTAACCCTTTTAACTTTAAAATACACAGTTTTGAGTTTACATTGACCAAAACCAATCTCAATTCCAACAATACTTATTCACCCAAAAATTTGTATATAGCTACTCAAGTACCCACTCCTCCTGAAATCATCTTTTGATCCTTAAGACATTCACAACTCCTTTCAAGTAGGTTCTTTTACCTCTTTGATAGTAAATTTTGCGTATTTGTTAGCTACTATTGACAAAATTCAATGATAGGCCTATTTGATTATAAGTATGTTTATAAATTACCATACTCATATGTTACTATATCTTTGATTATTTTAATTTCTACCATTGGATAAATTTGAACCCTTCTCATCTAATAACTGATATGATAACAATTCGTTCTAATGATTCAATTAAACTTTCACTTTTGTGCATTATTATTTATTTAAAAAGCATCAGTATCAACTAGGGAGTAGATTGCCATATTTTCCCATAAAATTTTATACTTGGACTATGGTCCCTGATGATTGAGATCCCTGAGTTTAGCTACACACGTATGAGTGCCACTTTAGTTGTGTGCCTGGCTAGTTATCTTCCAAAGATTTTGGATTACTTATTAATTGGTTTTACTAATGTCTTATTTAACTCTATACTCCATTTGAAATCTAATAAGTATGGGATTATCAATTTTAATTCTTTGACTTTCTTATTAAAGTATACAAACTTTTGAATTCTATACACACTCCACCTTCTATCTACGTAGCATATTTATGCTAACTCCTTTTTCCTCCAGATGGCCTAGGAAAATGAGTATAGTCTCTCTTCCCCTTTTGTGGAACACACAAGTCACCTGTTTGCATATGTGACTGTTTGGAGGGAGACTAAACCAGATGGGAGCAAGGAGTGGCATCTTTCTATTATCTACTATATAGTTTGTGTTGACAATAAGATGTAATTCACCCCTGTAGTGGTACTACACTATGTGTAAAATTTTAATGATAAATAATGTTCTATTTTCGACCTTAAATTTAATTTATTTCTTTATATATACTCTCTTGTACATTTATACTAAAAAACAGTGTGTGACAAGTTGGTATCAGAGCATGTTTAGATTTAACATATCGTCGGGTTAGCATTCTATACGAAAAAAGTTATACGATATTAGTTATTTTATTTTTTCGCAACTTATTTTATCAATATTATATAATAAATTCCATTTTGCAGCATGAATATGTGGAATTCTTTTCTATTTAGTTTGGACATTGTGTCAACAAATCGCTCGAAGAATACGGTCAGAGAAGAAGCACTTACCCGGTTCAAAGAGATGATTGACATTGTATATTAGGACTCAAGAGGCTCAAGAAGTTATGTGAAGCGAATTTTGTTGACCAATAGAGTTTTAGGATAGGTTTAAGTTATAAGGGAAATAAATGATTCTGTGGATGGTCCATTTATACTCCAGGAAGCTATCAATCTTGCTTTAGTTGATGCACCACCAACTCCACCACTGTATCCCAAAGCTACATCAAGTGATGAGCTTATCACTGTGTTGTCCTAATATTCAAGTGTTCTACCAATGACGATCCACCTAAGCCCGATGACTATTTCGATGTTTTGAATTCTGACTCTTTCAAGAATGATGTTGTTGTTCCCACTTAAGAAAAATCAAAAATAAAGAAAATTGTCCCTCTTAATGTGATATAATAAAATAAAATAGTGTATATAGCGTGACCTATTAATATTTAGGAGGTTGATTAACTTTTAACTGATATAGAGTAAGTATTACTATGACATATGACTCTATTGTACCATAGAACTCTATTTTTGTATAACATAGTAGGATTTTGATATATTCTTAATTTATGCTCTTATTTATAATTATGGATGTTCTATCCTATTTTAGGATGGTTGGTAATAGAATTCCCTCCACTAGAACTCAAACTGAACAGAATCACACGGAAGGAATCATGCGATGTCTCCAAGAATTAACATCTTTAGCCCAACAACAACAAAGTCCTCGCACAACTACAAAGGAAACCTCAGAAGAAATCTGTAGAATGAATACCCCCAAAGAATTTTTTAGACATGCCGTCAAATCTTAGAATGCCAAGAGCCAGTGAAGTTGAGAAATGGATGCGTCAGATTGTGAAAATTCTTAATGGAGTAGGTATATCGACCAATCTACGAGTAATTCTAGCTGCCTATATGTTCGAAGGTGAAGATAATTTCTAGTGGCAAGATGTGTCACGTGATCAGAATGTTGTTAATTTTATTTGGGAGAAATTTGAAGAAATTTTCTTATATAGTATTTTCTCAAAGTTGAATGAGATCAGTGAACTGTTGACTTTTGAAGATTATGAGCAAATTTATTCGTAGTCTAGTATGAAGCCAAATTTATAGAGTTATCTCGATACCATTGAGCATGTGGATACTGAGATAATGAAATGCAAGCAGTTTGGAAGAGTACTACATCCAAGGATCAATATTTCTACTGCTCCTTTACAGATTCGAGATTATTCTCAACTTATAGACATTGAGGCAATTGTGGAGTGAAATTCTTCCAATGTTGTACGATTTTCTCCCCCCATTACTAGAAAAAATCATTTGATTAGGACTTTACCTCAACCCTATCCAAATTCAAATGGAAAATCTTATTCCTAGATGGCCATAACACTACCCAGTCATTGATTCATTTTCATGAATGTCAACAGCTACGACATATTCGGCCACAGTGTCCTAAATTAAGGATCTCCTCCAATATGTCGTTAATAAGATAATTCCTCGCGAAATACAAATTCTCGTCCTATCCAAAATCAACCTAAACTGAATCCTTCAAAGAAAATTGTGCCAGTTCCTAGCCTTGGAAAGAATTATGCTATATTGCCTACACAAAACTACCATGACGTAATAAAAGGTACAATACTTTTTCATCATCTTCCTGCACATATTTTATTTCATTCAGGTTCAACCCATTCCTTTATTAGTCTTAAATTGGCTAAATTGTTACATTTGCTACCTACATCTTTAACTATTCCATTGGACATTGAATTACCAAAGGGTGAAATCAATACACCAAAGCAAGGCTATAAAAATTGTAAAATTCAGCTAGGTTTAGGTACACTCTTTGTTAACTTGATAATTTTTTATATATGCGATTTTGATATTATTATCTGGATGGATGTTTTGTTTAAACATCATGCTTATATTGATTGTCATGCCAAGAAAATATATTTTCAAAACAAAGAAAATTCTTCTTTTGTATTTCAAGGATCAGGTCCGTCTGAACCATCAAGTTTCCAAATTCAAAATTCTTCTTCAAATCCTAGAATTTTGGAAAAATTAAAATATGTTTTCCAGAAGAATTATCAGGAATACCCCCTTCCCAAAAAATAGAATTTAATATAAGTCTTTATCCTAATACTCTCCCTATTTTGATACCTTCCTATCGAATGGCTTCATTAGAACTTTGCAAACTTCATACTCAACTAGATGATCTTCTTAAAAATGGTTTTATTCGCCTCAGTTTATCTCCTTAGGGAGCTCCTACATTATTTGTCAAGAAACATGATGGCAGATCTAGATTATATATAGATTATTGTAAGCTAAACTCAGTGAAATAAGTATCCTCTACCCCGAATCGAATATCTATTCGACCAACTTCGAGGAGCAAAGGTCTTTTCTAAAATAGACTTACGATCTGGCTATCATCAATTCTGAGTAAGAGAAGAAGATATTCCAAAAACTCCTTTTCGAACTAGTTATGGATTTTTTGAATTTATTGTAATGTCTTTTCGATTAACCAATGCACCCACAACTTTTATGGATCTTATGCATATAATCTTTAGATATTTTTTAACCAGTTTTCTATCATTTTTATTGACGATATTCTTATTTATTCCCAAAATCCAGTAGAGTATGCCCATCATCTACAAATAGTATTAAGCAATCTAAGGAACCATCAGTTGTATGCTAAGAAAAGAAAATGTGATTTTTCGATGAAATAAATAAAATTTCTAGGACACGTGATTTTTAAAAATGGAATCCAAGTCGATCCTGCCAAAATTTTAGCCATTTTGGAATGGAAAAATCCTACAAATATCCCTGAGATAAAAAAATTTCTAGGACTAGCTAGATATTGTCATCACTTTATGGAAGGATTTTACCGCATTGCTCTTCCTCTCTTAAAGCCAACTAGGAAGGAAGTGGTATTTGTATGGACTAATGAATATACTCAAGCATTCCGAATTTTGAAGGACAAATTAACTACTGCTCCTGTCCTCACTATTCCTTCTTGTAATGTAAGCTATGATGTATATAGTGATGCCTCATTGCAAGGTTTATGATGTGTTTTAATGCAAGGTGAGAAAGTAGTAGAGTATTGATCGTGACAACTCAAAACTCATGAATGTAATTACCCTGTCCATGATCTTGAGTTAGCAGCTATAGTGTTTTCTTTTAAAGTCTGGCATTGTTAACTTTATAGTGAAGAACTCCAAGTCATTTATGATCACATGAGTTTAAAATACGTCTTCACTCAAAAAGACTTAAATTTAAGACAACGATGTTGGATGGAATTTTTGAAAGATTACTGATTTAAATTAAACTACCATCCAGGGAAAGGAAATGTGGTAGCCGATGCTTCAAGTCGTAATCCAGTAGGAAGACTTTATACTTTTATTTTTTACGATATTACCGCTACCATCGAGTAATATGATCTTCGATTGATACCCCATTTCTCAAAATTTTCCAACACAATTACATATTCAAAATTGAGAGAGAAAACCTTAGCCTAATAGTCTCAAGACCATTTTGTTCAACGTCTTTAGGATAAAAATCATAACTTCTCATATGGTAAGGAAACAAGATTATGATTTAAAAATAGGATGTATGTAACTGATTATATACCTCTTCGATAAGAGGTATTACAAGAAGCCCATCGTTCTAAATTTATGATTCACCTTGGAAGTTTAAAAATGTACCATGCCCTAAAGAAGCAATATTTGTGGCCAAATATGAGAAAATATGTTGAGAATTTTGTAAGGAAATGTCTTACTTGTCAATAAGTAAAGATAGAATACCAGCAACTTGGTAGATTTTTTCAACCCTTAGCAATTCTCGAGTGGAAATGGGATCATATTAAGATGGATTTTATCATTGGAATACCTATTACATCTCAAGGATATAATTCCATTTGGGTAATAGTAGATCGACTTATCAAATCTGTTCATTTTCTGCAAAAAGAAAACCACCGATTCTTTTCAAAAGCTCAGTAAACTCTATATTTGAGAAATTTTCCAATTACATGAAATTCCTTTGTCCATCGTGTCAGATAGAGATTACCATTTTATAGGGAAGTTTTAGAAATAACTTCAAATAGAAATGGGTACTAAAATTCATTTGAGTAACGCATTTCACCTTGAAAAAGATGGACAATCTGAACGTACAATTCAGACATTAGAAGATATGTTATGAGCTTGTACCTTAGATATACCCGACAACTGGAATGAACATTTACCCTTCATTGAGTTTTCTTATAACAACAATAATAATTCAATTATTAAAGCATCCCCATTTGAAGCTTTATATGGAAGACCTTGTCGTTCACCTACATGTTGGATGGAATCGGGATGTAGTAAACAATTTGGTCCCGAAATAATCCAAACAACCACTGAGAAAATACAAAAATTAGAGAAAGATTGAAGACAACCCAAGACTGTCAGAAAATTTATGCAGACCAACGCTGGAAGCCCTTAGAATTTCAAGTTAATGACCGAGTATTTTTGAAAGTTTCTCCTTGTAAAGGGATTTTACGCTTCAAAAAGAAAGGAAAATTAACCCCTAGATATATTGGACCTTTCACTATTTCTAAACGTATTGGACCTATTGCATACCAATTAGAATTACTAGTGGAATTATCCAATATTCACAATGTATTCCATGTATCCCAGTTACGTCAGTATATTACTGATTTCTCCCATATTATTATATAATATGGCAAGAAATTCCTATCGAATCAAATCATGAATTTGAAGTACATCCTAATCAAATTTTGGATCGCCAAGGAAAACTTCTCCAGAATTAAGAAATACCCTTTGTCAAAGTACTTTAAGAATATCAAAATGATCAAGAAGCCACATGGATCCATAACAGGTTATGAAAGACCGATATCATGATCTCTTATAAGGTAAATTTGTGGACGAATTTCTTTTTTTAGGTTAACAAATTATAATATCTGTACTTTCAGTTAATATAACTTAATCTCATTTCATCTCCCCTAGAATATGTAAATTTAAACATATCCAAAATAAGGATAAGAATATTCTAAAAAACCTACAAAAGTGTTAAATAAACCAAGTATCCTCAAAGTTTCAATAGTTGCAAAATAGACCCTGAATATTTCAAAGTACCATAACTTGACTTATACTTAACCCCTAGACCCAAACTTTATATCAAATTGAACTTCTAGACTTTAACTATCCAAAAATAATTATTTCATCCCCTATAAAGTTTTGAAATTACAAAAATACCCCTAAATGTTACCAAAATTACACTTTTAGAGCTATATAAATATATACCTCATCACCTAAGGATTAAAACCTAAATATTTGATAATTGCACAACCCCCTGCCTACATCAGTCTCCACTTAAGCTAATAAGTCCAAAAATCACATGTTATGCCCATGAAGACATGTGAGGGACAAGAAATTATGCATTTATCCATTTGAAACCTGAACAATTCTACCTCGCAACTAAGCCAATCAGACATCTTTCCTCTCCTATATATAAAGGCCATGAATAAAACCTTCAAAACCCACCACTTCAGTTTATACAAAACTAGGAAATTTTCTCCAAACCTGGTATCCTATCATTTCATGTGATATAATTCATTCCTTCATTTCCAAATGATTTTTGTGTTAATATTCGGTCTATATCAATATAAACAGTTATAATTTTATGTGTAAAAGAATCTCCAGCTGAAGAAACTTAAAAAATTCGCCATTAAAGATTTAGTTTTAATGGTGAATATTGATTTATTTGTTATAACTCAATTTTGAAGATAGAAAATGATTCATTAGGACCTTAGGAACTCTTGTGCAATGGTCAAATTCCACGAATTTAAACAATAAGATTTAATTGTTCAAAGGTGTTTTCTATTTCAGAAAACTTAAAACATTAAATTCTCCTCACACGGACCACCTCAAATCTTGAAATCAAAACCAGACTCTTCCTTAACATAAAAAAATCACAACCACGTCCATAAGAACCCCCGTCATACTTAGAAAATCTTCGAATGTTTGGTCAAAATTTCTGAAAAACATACAGTTTTGTAACCTGATGTATGATGAACCATAATCTATAACACTTATATTTTTGGACTCCTTATGAAAAATTAGGTTGAGTTGGTTCAGAAATAATCTTCAATGGTTTAGAATTGAATAAGCTATCTGAGGTCAAAGTTTCTAAACCCTAAAGTCAACTATCGAGAGGTTGGAGAAGAACTATTTGACTAGAAGCATTGACCACGCGTGTGAGGGCGCGTGGCAAATAAAAAAAATTTGAATTTTATTCCAATATTTTTATTTTATTTTTATGGTCAAAATGTTATAAGGTAAGGTTGTGTTGGTCAAGCCTAGCCAAAGTTATGGAAAATTAGGGATTTAAGGTTGAAATATTTCCCTAAATTACAAATTAACCCCTCCTAACTTTTTAAACATATGAATTTTAACCCCAAATTTTTCTATAAGTACTTTAAAGTATTTTGAGTCAAATTCTTACACCAAATCTCAAATTTGACCCCAAGCCTAAGATTTTAAAGTCCCAAATTAATTACAATTTAACCCCATAAACTTTAAAATACACAATTTTGAGTATACATCGATCAAATCAAATCTCAATTCCAACAAGACTTATTCACCTAAACATTTGTGTACAAATACTCAAGTACCAGCTCCTCCTAACATCATCTTTTGATCCACAAGCCATTCACAACTCTGTTCAAGTAGGTTCTTTTACTTCTTTAATAGTAAATTTTACGTATTTGTTAACTGCTATTGATATCATTCAATGATAGCCCTATTAACCCAGGGGGTGTGGTAGAGCCGTAGGGGCTCTTCCTCCCTTAACCAAGTGTCGGGGGTTCGATTCCCGCCTTGGGTATGGAGCAGCCTTAAATCTCTGGGCCAGCTGTCCCACCCATAGAGGTGCCTACAATCAGCGAAGGGATTAGTCACTAAGTCGCTAGTGGATACCCTGGTATAAACCAAAAAAAAAAGATAGCCCTATTTGATCATAAGTATGTGTAGAAATTACCATACTCATATGTTATTATATCACTGATTGTTTTAATCATGATCATTGGATCAATTTGAACCCTTCTCATCCAATAACTGATATCATAACAATTTATTATTATGATTGAGTTCACCTTGCACTTTTGTGAATTATTATTTATTTCAAAAGCAGTAGTATTAACTAGGGAGTAGACTTACATGTTTTCCCACGTAATTTTCTACTTGTCCTATAGTGTCGGATGATTCAGAGCCCAGAGTGTAGCTACGTACATATGAGTGCCATTTTAATTGTGTGCCCAACCAGTTTTTTCCAAAGGTTTTGGATTACTTATTACTTGGTTTTATCGATGTCTTATTTAATTCTATACCCCCTGTGAAATCTGATAAGGATGGGATTATCAGTTTTAATTCTTTGACTTTCTTACTAAAGTAAACAAACATGTGAGTTCTATACACACTCCACCTACCATCATTATAGATATTGTTATAAAATTGGTAAAGCTTGCTTAGCATATTTATGCTAACTCCTTTTTCCTCCAGGTGGCCCAAGAAAAAAAGGATAGCCTCTCTTCCACTTTTGTGGCATACACAGGTCACCTGTTTGTGTATGAGTATATTTGGATGGAGACTAAACTAGGTGGGTGCAAGGAGTGGAATTTTTATATTATCTACTTTATAGTTCGTGTAGAATATGACATGTAATACACTATGTGTAATGTTTTAATATTGAATAAGATTCTATTTTTTGCCTTAACTTTAATGCGTTGATTTATATATACTCACTTGTACATCCATACTAAAAAGCAGGGTGTGTCAACTTTTCAATATTTTTATTTCATAAAAATATTCCACTTTACGTAAAATTATCATTTTACCCATTTGTTTTTAAACTTGTCTTTCCCTCCATTTTTCCAAGTGTTATTTTCAAAACATTATTAAGTTACCCACACTAACTTCTTAAATGTATTTAACTTATTAACACTTTGGAGTAACATATTTCTCAAGTTGTAAATCTTTTTATTTCATTACTTTCTTTCTCTACGAAATCATTGAACATTGAAAGACTACTTTGTGAGAAAAGTACAATTTTCCTTTAGCAATACATGTACTCTTGAAACCAGACATTTATCACATTTCCAACACTTTTTCACACACTTTAAAGGATGAAATTTCCATTTTTTTCTTTATGTTTAACCCAATAAAACTCTCATTAAACTTCTTTATACGTTCATCCTCAAAATACTACAAGTTTATATGCACGAGGAGATGAATATTAAGTCCAAAAATCCTATTAAATGGTTCTAACATATGATTTACTCTAGAAATATCATAATGTTTGCACAATCACGCTTTTCAAGGAAAAAGACATTTTTGTTTCCTCAAAACCTAAAAAATGTCCATTTATATAAAAATCCCATTTTTTCACAAGGAAACTTTGAAACATTTATTCATAAAATATTCCCAACAAAATAAACATTCCTCCAACATTTTTATTCTATAAAATGTTTAAACACCAAGTTTCTTGAAATATATTATTTTGCTCAAAACCATTTAAAGCCTTTGGAAAACCCATTTTCACAAGTCATAAGAAATATCATTCTTAAATCATAAATGCATCTTTCTCTTACAAAGTCTAACTACAAGATCAACACTATGGAAAATAGAGTTTTTAAACTAAAGAGCAAAGTTTTACCACCTCAAATGAAGTTCCAAAAAATGGTAGGATGAGGGTAGAAGAAGATGGCAAACTCCGACCTCCTAAGGTGGCCTTAAAGAGGTTGCCTAGATACACAAAGCTTGCCTCCATGAAAGCTCCATTAAAAACTCCTTCAAGCTCCATACTTATTAATTCTTTTTCCTCTAAACCCCCTAACAATAACTTTAAATTTCATAGCTTTGCTCAACAATGGAGGAAATGGGCGTATAAGGCTCATATATGGTGAAATACTTGTAAAATATGGTGGACCAAGGTGGAGGGACGATTGTGCAGGGTGGTTTGTGGTAGTGGGAGAGGAGAAGCCCTCAAGGGCGAGAGCGAGTGTTGATGTAAAAAAATAGATTATTTCTAATTATTCAATCACAGATAAAATAAATAAGACAGAAGAATTTTTAAAGTAGTTCAGCCTTAAAAGAATGGCCTACGTTCACTGTTTTTCTTATTGATGACTGTTTAGGAATTCTCGATAATAGGGTTTTACAATGAGGATGATATAATGTATTTATAGCCCTGAGGTTGTACATGTGAAAGGGTAATACATAGCTATCCAATAAGCGTATACATCTGTATGATAATAATCAACATTTAATGCGCATTTAATCCTCTTAATTGTCTGGTAATAAATGCTCTGATCGAGGTGCAGCTCGGACCGCCTAAGCTGCTCGGACCGCCTGAGTATCTCGGTATCCATGAGTTGCTCGGTGCAGTAAATCTCCTCGGAGAGTACCTACTGTTCGGAGTATATAAGATGGTCGGGGAAGTTGAGTTCCTCAAAGTCAAAGTGTTCATAAATGTTTGTTGGTGCCATGTAGATTGACACGTGTCTCCACTTAATTGAGCCATGCCAGCAGACTAAATTTGGTATCATCAGAAGCCCCCAATGTTTCACAGTTCGAGATTGAGGAATGTGGAACATTCTTCTCAAAATATGGCGGGATTAAATGGTCATCCTGAATTTTAGGAGTGTTTTCTTTGTATTTATTTTTCTTTTCGAATTCATAGAATCAGACTTTTCGAATTTTTCTAACTGCTTCGATCTCCGCGCCCTTTTTGTCCTTTTAGCCGCCGGTAGCACAAACACCTCTCTTTGTAATCATTATTTTTACCCCTTCCCAAGGTAACGTATTTAAGAGTTGCAGAAAATCCTATCGTCTCTTCACTTTTTCAAATCTGTATCTTTGAGTTCTCCATTTCTTCTCTGTCTTGTGCGTTCATTCCTTCCATCATTCGTTGTCAACTGATCCATCCTTTTTCTGTAAGATCTTCTTCCTTCTTTTTTATTTCCTTTATTCATCATGGTTTACCTTATTGAGTCGCTTGATAAGTTTCGTTCTGATTTCTCTATTCCTTCATTGGTCGTTTTGGAGGAACTTTCTGAACCTTCAGATTATTTTCGTTTGGCTGAGGGACATTGGTTCCCCAGTCTCTTTGTAGCTGAATGTGGCTTTTCTTTTCCCCCAAACCCCTTGTGTTCGGAATTCTGTCAATATTTTGATGTGGTTCCTGTAAAAATATCCCCCAATACATGGAGAATAGTTAATGGAGTCCATAGGTTAAATCAAATTCATGGAACTCGTATAGGAATTCTAGAAATTATGTTTTGCTATAGATGGGCTGTCAGCGATAGTACTTTTTACTTGAAAACTAGGTTTTTAAATAGGGCTTTAGTCGTCAATCTCCCAGATGCCAACAGGGATTACTTCGAGCATGGTGTTGTAATGAAAAATTAGCAACATGCTCCGCTAATTGAAAATAATGTGTATCAGGGTCTTAGATGCCCTCCCTATGGCAATGGGATAGGTTGTTCTTATTTTAATTTATTTTTGAAATTATGCTTTCTTTGTGTTTGATAAAATGTGTCACTGAGATTTTAATTTTGGTTTATTTGCAGTTGACAACAAGAGAAGGTCTCCAAAAGAGACATAAGTTAATTCAAAGCATCTGAAACTTATCTGGGGTTTGCATCAGACTGTTGCCGATGAACACATCAGATCAGCTTCATACTTGTTACAGTACAAGAGTTACACCTCATCTTTTACTGCTCGTCTAGTGATAAGTGACGTAGAACTAGTACCAACTTCTGAAGGTTATTCTCCTGAGTCACATATTCCTCTTAGTGAAAGAATGAAGAGAAGAAGAGCTCCTTCCCTCTTCAAGAAATCTTCCTCTATTGCTGGAGAGGCAAAGAAAAGCAAGCATGATGTCCTAGAAGGGACAAGATAAATTAATGCACCTCCTCCAGCTGTTACTGTGAAGGTTGCCGAGAAGCCCCATGTGGCTCTGAGCAAGGTTGCAACTGTTTTCCCTCCAAGCGAGGTTGTAGTTATATCACCGACCAAGACGACATCCTTGGTCGAGAATGTTCTTGTTCCCACGAGGAAGCTGAAGAAGAGCTCCTCGGTCAATTTGGCTGAATCCATCTCTCTGCCTCCAACTACTGGAAGTGGTGTTCCCACTTTCGTTGCTTCGAGCTCTCCCATGAGCTCGGTGAAGTCTTGGATCATCCCCGAGATCCAAGGTATTGAAGAAAATCTTTCTCGGGATAGGGTTACCACCTTGGCAGCTGAGCACATTGCTTCAGTAAGTATTGCTAATCTAAAATTTCATTTTTCAATGTTATGTGCTTGCACTAACTTATAGTTATTTTCTTTTTCCAGTTGGTAACTTGTTTCAATACAATTTTGAAGAAGGACGAAGCCATCAAGGCGTCCATCTCCTCTGGTGGTGTAGAGGAGGCATTTGTAGGTCTGACGCAGTCTTTAAAGGATTCTCGTCAGAAGTATGACGATGATAAAGATGCTTGGGAGAAGAAGCTTAATTCCACCGAGCAGGAGAGGTATCAGGCTGTTGAGGTCTCCAAGGGATTTGAGAAGAAAATAAAAGAATTAGAAAGTAAGAATAAAGAGCTCGAAGGGAAGCTCCAAAATGCTGGAGAGCTTGAAGGTAAGCTCAAGTCTGCTGAGGAAGAGCTGGGTAGACTTCGTGACGTTGGTCGTCAGAAGGAAGAGGCAGAAAAGAAATTGAAAGCTGCCGAGGAACTTCTATCTGAGAAGCTTTCCTCGGAGAAGGTGAAAAGGAAGTTGGCTGTGAAAAAGTCCTTCAGCACTGGCTGGGACAAAGGTTGGAATAAGGGTTTGGCTGCCATGGTCTCATAAATGGAGTATGGCAGCCTCAAATACTTCAGGGATGGTTGGGTTGCTGCTCTAAAAGAGATGAACATCGATGAGAATTTTGACTTATTCCAGCGACACATTCTTGGCCCTCCTCCTTCTCCCGGGGAAAAAGAAGAGGACGAAGCTGCCTCGGAGGAATCTTCTATGATGGTTGGGGATCAGGTCCCTACTATTGAACTTTACTACGAACAGCCCCAACCAACTATTACTCCTACTGAGCAGCTCCAGTCAACCAATATTTCAGTCGAGCAGCTTCCAGCACCCACCGAGCAACCTTCTATGCCATCCGAGCAAGCTTCCTCCTCGTCCCAGCCTCCCGAGAAAGTTTTGGGAAACAAGGAGAAGGTGTAGAGTTGTTTAGACTTTTCTCTCTGTTTATTTTCTTTGTCAAATGTAACTCTGAATTATGTACTTATCTTTTATGATGCAATAAAATTTGAAATTTTGATTGTTCATACTGTTGATTCTTTTCTTCTCTCTCTATCTGCATTTTATTAATTCTTTCCATCTCTTTTCTTTACTAGTTTATGGCTAAAATGGAACTCTTGTCAGCTCATGATACAAAATTGTTGAGACAATGCAATGAATACTTCAAAGCTGGTCATACAGATATGACTGAAGCTCAAATCGTTGATATCCTAGGTCAAGATGCTTCAGAGCAATCAGTTGAAGCCTACCAGTACTTAAGTGTCTGCTCGATCGGGCAGTGGCTAATAATGTATCATATAATGAGATGATTGAAGACCTCTAGGGCACTCTCGAGGAGTTTCAACAACAATACAAGGAATCTACAACCATTTTGCACCAGGGATATGAGAAGAAGTATCAGCAACTAAGTGCTGATAAGGGATATGATAAGTTATTCGCTGCTTATGATATGAGGGAGAGAAATTTGAAGACCAAGGTCAAAGAGCACAGGTAGATAGCTAAGTTATTGGAGCAGGAAAACAATAACCTACGAGGAGAGGTATCTTAGTTGAAATCTGCAGCATCTTCCTCGAACGCATTGGTCCCTATCAGTGACGAGGGTTTCTCTTTCTTGGAGGTTGAAAATGCCAATCTGAGAGACGAATTGGAAACCTTGAAGAGAGCTGGTCCTTCTACCTCTGCTCGCGGAAGAGCAAGAGCTTCTCGGGGATGAGCAATGCCTGCTTGACTTACTATTGAAGAAGCTAGAACGCAGGCAGCCTTGGAGAATCAAGCGTTCCAGTTGGTGGCAAAGAATCAAGCATTAGCTGAGATGTCCAAGAAGATTCTGAATCTAGACGAGCAACTCTCTGTACAAAAATCTTCCTTGGAGAGTAAAGAAGTTTTAGCGAAGAACCTCCCCGAGCAATTGGAGAGGTTAACCTATCAATTCCACAAGCAGCCCAGGGAGTTTTGGATGACTGGATATAATGAAGCCCTCTACCATCTAGATGATCGAATCCAAAATGCAAATAATGTGGGTTATAAGTAAGGATGGCTGAATGCCTTGGGCGTTCTGCAGTTGGAACAGGGTCATTATTTATGGGATTATTATGACCCTGGGTTGCTCGATTTGCCGGTGCCTCCTTTCAAACTGGATATGATCTGGATTCCTGCTCGGGCCATTCCCCAATGTCTGATTTCAAAGTATCTCGGTGACTATAGCCTTCATTCCAACTTTGAGATATCTCGCCCGGAGCACCTTCTTGATAGGCCATCTATGATGAACGTCAGGATGCTCAAAGATATTAATTTCATAAATTCCCCCTATGCTTTAGACAATCCTCCTGCTGGCGAAGAACCTATTTCAAAGGTAGAGGGGAAGAAACCAATAGAATAGGAATCTTGATGTAATAATATGTATTTCATTCTCAATGTATTTTGTTTTGGATTTGATGAAAAACTTCTAACTTTATTTGCAATTTCGATTGTCTTGGAAATACTCTGTAAGACATTTCTTTTTATTTACTAATGAATGTGCATGTACATTTGTTAAAAAGATAGAAATATTTTGTGTTATTTTAAATTGCCGGCCAACTAAAGTTGGTGAAAACTTATTATTGACTATCTTGAATTGATGATAATCATCTGCTGACCAACCAGAGTTGGTGATGTCTCGTTTTTTGACCAACTATGTTAGTAATTTAAAATGCCATAAATGTCAAGAAATTTACCACTTTTTAATTTTAAGCCTTGAAAGGACTTTCATTTGTTTAACCAACTGTTTCCGACCAACTAGAGTTGGTGTTTTTAGTTCTCGACCAACCTTAGTTGGTAAATTTTCTATTCTCGACCAACCTTAGTTGGTGGATTTTCTTCCCAACCAACCGGAGTTGCATTTCTGGGAAATTTTTTATTCCCGACCAACTTATAGTTGGTGGATTTTCTTCCCAACCAACCGGAGTTAGTATTTCTAGGAAATTTTTTATTCCCGACCAAATTATAGTTGGTGGATTTTCTTCCCAACCAACCGGGGTTGGTATTTCTAGGAAATTTTTTATTCCCGACCAACTTATAGTTGGTGGATTTTCTTCCCAACCAACTGGAGTAGGTATTTCTGGGAAATTTTTTATTCCCGACCAACTTATAGTTGGTGGATTTTCTTCCCAACCAACTTGAGTTGGTATTTCTGGGAAATTTTTATTCCCGACCAACTTATAATTGGTGGATTTTCTTCCCAACCAACAGGAGTTAGTATTTCTGGGAAATTTTTATTCCCGACCAACTTATTGTTGGTGGATTTTCTTCCCAACCAACCGGAGTTGGTATTTTTGGGCTTGATGCATAGTGTGCAGCACTAGTACTCCAAAAAATTTTCAACAAAAAGAGGTAATTGGACGAAATAACCAAAACTTTATTCATATCGAAGAAAACTACATTACATAGAGATGAGACTACTGATAATATTTACGAAGATGCTCTGAATTCCATGCATTCTTAAGATCCTCCCCTTCTAAAGTTTCAATTCTATATGTCCCTGGTCGAACAACCTCTGTTACTCTGTAGGACCCATGCCAGTTAGTTTCCAGTTTATTGTGCTTTTGAATTACTTTCTTTAGCACATAGTCCCCTTCTTTCAGGTCGCACTTCTTCACTCTCTTGTTGTAGAACAAAGTTGTCCGTTGCTGGTAAGCAGTATTCCTAATGGCTGCTTGTTCTCTAACTTCCTCGAGCATGTCCAAGTCTAACCTTCTCATCAAGCCGCTAACAGGGGAATTGAAGTTCAGCACCCGGTGTGTTAGGAGGCCCAGCTCGGCGGGTATAACAGCTTCACTTCCAAATGCCAGCATATATGAAGATTCTCCTGTTGCTGCTCGGGGAGTGGTACGATAAACCCACAGTATAGAATGTAGCTCGTTGATCCAATTTTCCTTTGCATTATTTAATATTTTCTTCAAGCCATTCAGCAGTGTCCTATTCGTCACTTCAGTTTGCCCATTGCTTTTTGAGGATGGCCTGGTGCAGAGTGGGTTTTTAGTATGTTCGAATGATGACAATATGCAACAAACTCCTCGTTGTCAAATTGTGTTCCATTGTCGGTGATGAATGCATGGGAAGACCATATCTACAGATGATATTTTTCCAAATAAATTGGTACACCTTTTCGTACGTCATGTCGACAATCGGCTTCCACCCACTTAGTAAAATAATCCACTGCGACGACGAGATATTTAAATCTTCCTCTGGTCGTTGGAAGTGGCCCAACCAAGTCAATTCCCCACATAGAAAATGGCCAAGGGGAAGTAATGGGTGTCAACAATGCTTGGGGAGTTCATCGGATGGTGGAGAAGCGTTGACATTTGTTGCATTTTTTGGCATATGCTATGCAGTCAGCCCTCATTATCGGCCAATAGTAGGGGTGTTCGCGGTCCGGTCCGATCCGGTTTTTACTGAATTTAAGGACCGGACCGATTATACCGGTCCTAAAAATAAAAGGACCAAGACCGGACCGATTAAACCGGTTTTCCGGGCTTAGTCGGTCCGATTTTTTATATGGTCGGTCCGGTCAAACTCGTCGGTCCTAATCTTATTGAAATAATCTTTTTTAAAACTGCTCAAATATCATAAAAACTGCCCAAATTTTATTATAAAAAACTGCTCAAATATCATAAAAACTGCCCAAATTTATCCAAAAAAATGCCTAAATTTTATCATAAAAACTGCCCAAATTTTATCCAAAAACTGCTCAAATTTTACTATAAAAACTGCTCAAAATTTATCCAAAAAACTGCTCATATGTTACTATAAAAACAACCCAAATTTTACCTTAAAATCTGTCCAAACTTATCCAAAATAATAACATAATGTTCAAATTTTAGCATAAATAAAAACTGTCCAAAGATGCCCAAATAATACAATCACATCAAGCTGTCATAAACTGTCCAAATTTGGACACATAAACTGTCCAAATAACACCAAATAAAGCTGTCCAAATTTAACCGCAAGGTTGTCCATATTAATACAAATTAATAATGCGCTAATAAAATGTCTAAATTAATAAATACTAGCCGAAGTAACCGCAACATCCAAAATAATGCAACCATCCATAATGCTGCCCAAAACAATCTCCTCTATAAACCTGAAAATGATCATAAATAATTTTAGAATAGATAGAAAAATAGTCCAAATAAAATGCAACCATGAATATAAAAAAAAACAAATTATTCACTTTACCTCAATAATACGAACGAAGTCATTGTCAATCCACAATTGTTGATGTTCCCAACAAATCTGTAAAAATAATATGTTAATGATTTAAAAAATAAATTACACCTGATAACTTAATAATTTAAAATTATGATATAAGTTAGTTACCTCCATCCAATTGCTCAAGTTGTTCTACCTCATCCATGGCATCTCTAAGGCTAATTGATTTTGATGAAGACTTGAGCCAATTTTGGGCACAAACAAGCGCTTCCACCGTGTTGGGGGAAAGTGAACTACGAAATGGGTCAAGGACACGACCCCCCGTGCTAAATGCCGACTCGGAGGCCACGGTTGACACCGGAATTGCCAATACATCCCTTGCCACACGAGAAAGAACTTGGTATCTAAATGAATTACTCTTCCACCACATTAATACATTAAAGCTTTTGCTGGTTGCATCGTCATTAGTCTCAATCAAGTACTTCTCCACCTCCGACTTACTACGCCCTAAACTATCTCCAGACTCTAAATGTTTTTTAAATTGGGTAGCTAAAAAAGTATGCCCATCGACATCATCATCTCCACCATCAACTACTAATTTAACGACGTCACATGGTGATGCATTTTGTGATGAACCATTTTGCACATTATTATCACCATACCACTCATACAAACGCACAAGTACATTTTTTGCTCTCCGTGTCATCTCTTTTGCCACACTACTTTCATACATGCTATCAAACCAATATGAAACATACCCCAATTTATATCTAGGGTCAAGGATGACCGCAACAAGTAACAACAAGTTTATCTTTTCAATATTCCAATATTTGTCCATTTTCTTAACCATGTTATCCGCCATCGAAGATATGTGATAATCCCCACTTCTTTTCAATTGGTTCAAATTGTTTTGTATTATAACAAGCTCATTGAAAAACAAATTTGAAGTAACAAATAATGAACCCGAAAATCTCAAAGTTGCATTGTAAAATATCTTTAAAAATTTCACAAGTGCCCTCACTTTCTCCCAATCAACACTCAAAGGAGGCCCTAAGATAGTCCTCCCGCCCCTAACCCTCCCCCTCACTTCATCATCCTCTTGGATTTCAAATTCTCCATTAAAGTAAGAAGCATAATTTTTGTCATCCTCCCCTAACCTTTCAAAAGCTTTCTCAAATTTTTCGGCTACATCTAGCATTAAATAGGTGGAGTTCCACCTAGTTTGAACATCCAAACACTCTCAATTTTCTCTTTCTCTACACACATTTTGAACATTAACAACCTAGAAGGGGAGGACCTCACATACCTCACCGCGTTGCGCACTTTAACAACCGACTCATCCATTTCTTTTAACCCATCACCCACAATTAGGTTTAAGATATGAGCACAACATCGCATATGCAAATACTCATGTTCTAAAATAGTACCTTTCCAAGATTTGGTTTTCCTTTGCAAATATTTAATGGTACCATTATTAGAACTAGCATTGTCAACGGTTATGGTGAAAATGGTATCAATCCCCCATTCCACTAACAATGATTCAATAACCTTCCCTAGCATGTCCCCCTTATGACTTCGGACTTGACAAAAGTTTAAAATCTTTTTTTGTAACTTCCATTCATCATCAATATAATGAGCCGTGAGGCACATGTAATTGATATTTTGAATAGAAGTCCATGTGTCCGTTGTGATGCATATTCTTTTGCCCTTCAAATCCCTTTGTAACTTTATTTTCTCATTCAAATATATTGTTAAGCAATCTCTTGCAACCGTAATACGACTTGGGATTTTTGTAAATTTCGGTTGCACAATTCTCATAAATTGTCGAAATCCTTCGCCCTCAATAAACCGAAAAGGCAATTCATCAATGATTAGCATCTTAGCAAGAGCATCACGACAAGCTTCTAAACTAAAACCAATTGCTACAAGACTAGGCCACTCCCCATCTTCTTTTTTAAATGACAATTTTTTTTGTTTCTCATCACAACTTCCCGGAAATTTCTTACACTTGTTGATGTGGGCCAACATATTTTTAGTTCCATTTTTATTTGGATCACAAGCATATGTTAAGGGACAATAATTACATTTTGCCCTACGTTTGTTTGGATCACAACCTTGAATTTCGGTAAAATGCTCCCAAGCATTCGATTTTCGTTTCGAACATTTAACTTCTGGATTTATAGGGGTTTAGGAGGGACATTTGTACCTTGCATTACAGCTTGGGTAGAGGGAAGTCCACCTTCATTTTCATCCATTTGGGCGGCCATTATCTAAAAAATATACCATATAAATTTAAACAAGTTAATACCATATGAATAATTATCATATGAATTTAAGAAAGTTTCAAAGAATAAAAATAAAACAGTTTTTTTGTAACAAACAGTTTTTAAAAACAGTTTTTTTATAGCAAACAAACAATTACAGATTTTTATAACAAATATTTTTTTTTATAATCAAAACAAAAAACATTTTTATAACAAACATTTTTATAACAAACTTTTTTATAACAAACATTTTTATAACAAACAATTTTATAACAAACTTTCAAAGAATAAAAACAAAACAGTTTTTTTTAAAACAGTTTTTTCTTATAATCAAAACAAAATACATTTTTATAACAAACATTTTTATAACAAACATTCAAAGAATAAAAACAAAACAGTTTTTAAAACATTTTTTTTATAATCAAAACAAAATACATTTTTATAACAAACTTTCAAAGAATAAAAAGTACACAGTTTCGGTAGAGGGAATTTGTAACAAACAGTTTTTTTAGCAAACAGTTTTTATAGCAAAGCAAACAAACAAAACAGATTGTAATTTGTAACAAAAACTTTTTGCTATAAAACTTGGACCTGTAAAACTTTTTGCTATAAAACAGCATGGGGAAGGTAGCTAGCACTGTGTAAGTTTGGACCTGTAATTTGTAACAAAAACTTTATATAGCAAAGCAAACAAACAAAACAGGGGAAAGCATGGGGAAGGTACCAGCTTGGGTCGCGGCGAAGGGAGCTCCGAGCTTGGGTCGCGACAAAGGGAGCTCCGAGCTTGGGTCACGACGCGCAGCTTCGGTAGAGGGAAGTGGCGCCGCACAGCTTCGGTAGAGGGTAGAGGGAAGCGGCGCAGGTGAGAGGGGAGAGGGGAGGTGTCGGCGCAGGGGGGAGGGGAAAGGTTCCGCCGTAGATCTGGAGAGGGGAGAGGGGATAGGGTCCGGCGTCCGCCCACTTTGCTTTTGCCAAAGAAACAGAGAACTTAGAAGAGAAGTGTTGTGGTTGTGTGCGTGTGTTGTTAGATTAGGGCTTCTTTTACTTGCTACCTTTCTTTTGTTTGGACCATCGTACCCCTCATTTCCCCTAATAACTTAACTCAATGCATATAATATACTATATATGTATAAATATAATTAAATGCATATATATTAGAGTAATCGGTCCGGGTCGGTCCAGACCGGATATTTATTAAGGGAGACCGAGGACCGGACCGGTTAGACCGGTCTGAAAAAAAAAACCAGGACCGGACCGATTAAAAAAAAACCAGAAAAATTATGACGGTCCAGTTCGGTCCGTCGGTCCATTCGGTTTTCTGAACACCCCTAGCCAATAGTATCCCTGCATCATTATCCTTTGCAAAAGTGTCCGACCTGCTACATGAGCTCCACAAGACCCTTCATGGACTTCTTCGATCAAGTCTTTCACCTCGACGGGATGTACACATCTCTGCAAGCCAGTTATAATTCCTCATCTATACATAACAAGCAGCTTTAAACTTTAGTTTCTTGGCTGCGAGTTTATTAGTTGGAAAATACCCCTCTTCAATATATGCCCTGATAGGATCCATCCAAGATGGTCCTAAATCAAGGGTAATAAAGTTCATCATCAGATCTTCATCTATGCTACGACTAGCCAAGACTTCAATTGGGATTGTTCTTCGTAGCTCGGTGCGTGTGGCTGATGCTAAATGAGCTAAGGCATCTGCTCTGGCATTCTCCAATCTCGGTATTCTAATTATCTGCACTGCCATCAGACTGGATAAAATTTCCATCGCTTTTGCATGATACCTAATCATTAATTCTCCTTTGGCTGCATATATTCCCAGTATTTGATTTACGATCAACTGCGAGTCACTAAACACAATAACTTGCTCTACCCCCATGGTTTTTGCCAGATTAAGACCTGCAATCATAGCTTCATATTCAGCCTCATTATTAGAAGTCTTGAATTGGAAGCGCAAAGCATACTCCATATCGACCTCATCTGGGCTATTTAAAACAATCCCTGCTCCATAACCTGTAGTGCAAGATGAGCCATCCACATATAGGTTCCATATAGGTACCTCGTCTTCAAAAATTTTATTGGATAGAGTTCCTCGGTGAAACATTTGCTGCTTCTTTTTGTCCTCCTCTAGCGCTTCATGCTGCTCGTCGACCATCTTCTCTTGCTCGCTGACCAACTTTTCTTGCTCGTCGACCAACTTCTTTTGTTCATCGACCAACGTAAGTTGATCGGGGTTTAAATTTGACGGTCCTATAACATCCACAGGTTGGTCGGTATCTAGCTTTTACTTCTCGGAGGTATCAGGATATGTGAACTCTGCTATAAAATCTGCTACTGCCTGCCCTTTTAGTGATGATCTAGGCTCATAAATTATATCATATTCGCCGAGTTCTATTGCCCAATACATCAATCTCCCTGATTTTTCTAGTTTATGAAGAGCTTGCCTCAACGGCATATCGGTATATACGACTATGGTATGGGCCTAGAAGTATGGCCTCATTCTTCTACTCGCTTCAATCAGTGCCAGTGCCAACTTTTCCAGTCTTGGATATCTGATCTCTGTTCCTCATAAGGCCTTACTATTGTAATAAATTGGTTTTTGTACTCCATCCTCCACTCTTATTAATGCCGAGCTAACTGCATTTTCTGAAACTGCCAGATATAAGTACAATCTTTCTCCCATAATTGGCCTGGACAACAGTGGAGGTGCTCCCAGATATTTCTTCAACTCTTGAAAGGCTTTCTCGCATTCTTCATTCCATACGAACATTTTTCGGAGTGTTTTGAAGAATGGAAGGAACCTATCAGTTGCTCGTGATACAGATCTGTTAAGTGTTGCAACTCGCCCTGTGAGACTTTGTACTTCCTTCTTCGTCATTGGAGATCGCAGCCCTAATAGAGCTTTGATCTTTTTAGGGTTTGCTTCAATACCTCGTTGGTTGACAATATACCCGAGGAACATGCCTTCTCATACTCCGAATATGCACTTTGTGGGATTAAACTTCATTTGATATTTATCTAGTTGATCAAAGGTCTGGCCTAAGTCAATTAGATGGTCAGCAGCTCTCTTGCTCATTGTCGGCATATCATCAATATAGACTTCCATATTGCAACTGATTTGCTCTGCAAACACCTTGTTCATCAGTCGCTGATATGTTGCACCTGCATTTTTCAAACCAAAAGGCATAACATTATAACAATAAGTTCCCCTAGGGGTAATGAAAGAAGTACTCTCCTTGTCTTCAGGTTTCATTTTAATCTGGTTGTAACCAGAATAAGCATCCATGAAGCTCAACAACTCGTGTCCCGAGGTAGCATCCACTAATTGATCAATTTGGGGCAAAGGAAAATGATCCTTTGACCATGCCTTGTTAAGGTCGGTAAAGTCTACACACATCCTCCATTTGTTGTTCTTCTTCTTCACCATTACTACATTTGCCAACCAGTCTGGATATTTGACATCGTCAATAAAGCAAGCTTTCTGGAGTTTCTCGACCTCTTCTTGTATAACTTGGTTCTTCTCGGGGCTGAACACTCTTCATCTCTGCTTCACTGGCTTGATCTCCTTATTCACATTAAGTTCGTGACATAAGAAATTTGGATCTATTCCTGGCATATCCTCATGACTCCAAGAAAAAGTTTATTTTTTGCTTTTTAGGAAAGCTATCAATTCCTGTTTTAGTGAGGCATCTAACGACAAACCTATTTGAGTTGTTCGTTCAGGATGCTCGTCGTTCAGAATGATATTTTTAGTAGCTTTCACCACCTGACCTTTCACGAGCTGCGATTCGTCTCTAGGATCCAATGTTTCAATCTCTGCACCTTCATCCACTTGGTAGGTAGTTGTCTTTTTTCTAGATTCCTCCAATTCTTCCTGCTCGATAGATGAGTAGTAACATTCTCGAGCTACTTTTTGGTCTCCCTTCACAAATCCTACTCCAAAATTGGTTAGAAATTTCAGGCATTGATGTACCGTAGATGGTACTTCTTCAAACTTCTTCAATCGTACCCTTCCCATAATGATATTGTAAGCTGACTGGACATTCTTATCCATCACAAATAAACGTATTCTTTCGGTTCGACAAGCGGGCCATGTGCCGATAAACATATCCAACTTGATCGTCCCAAGTGGAAAGACTTTCTTGCCAGCAAACCCAAGGAGGGGACTGTGATAAGGTTCCAACTGAGACAACTTCAGATTTAAACTATCGAACCATGAGTAGAACATGATATCCCCCGAGCTACCATTATCCACCAATACTCTTGAGATTATTACTTCCTTCATCCTTATTTTGATCACCAGTGGATCATCATGAGGATATAGTACACTTGCGAGGTCATTCTTGGAGAAACCGATGACCAATTTTTCTTTGTTCACCTTCCTCGGGAGATCATCCTCAGCTAAATTTATTCGCTGAATGTATGAACAAGATTGAGCCTCATTGAGGTAAGCTTTCCTTTCTGCAGTAAGGTCCCCTCCTCCTGTATCTCCACCTGTAATAACGTTATAATCAAATGATCCAAAACGAATTAAAAATACCTCACATTCTAGTTGTCTTGGTTTCTTAGGGAGATCAGGGTCATCTTCTGGTGAAAATATATTACTAAAGCCATTTATTAAAAATAAACTATTTAAGTAACTCTGAGCTGTTTTTTGAAGAAACTCTTTTCTTAAAAATCAAACCTATTTGAACACAAGATGTGTTTACTAAAACAGTATGTACGAGATCTATTCAAGATTTGACTAACAGGTTTATAAAATATTTTAAACAAACTTTAAACTCAGCACAACCAAGAATGAGATGAGGAGATGTAGAAAGATTAAGTTCACGATTTTTTATGTGGTAAAACCTCACCAACTGAGGAAATATCCACGACTCCCTCTACGGAGTAAAATTAAAAAAAATCCACTAAAACAAATTTACCAGTTACAAACTATATAACTAACATGCATACAACTCAGACCTATATAAGTTTAGGAATGTACCCTCTGGTGTCCTTATAACTTCTCAGCAGTTCTGATTGTAGATGTTGTTCTCCCAGTTTGTTAACTTCAGATTTGTTCCAGCACTTTACGTCGACTCTTGTTCACAAGATCTTATTACCAACACTTTTCGTGTTGTATGGTGAAAGTGTTTGTGGAGGTGCTCTCTAACACATGCATGCACACACTCACACTTATTAAGTACAAACAGTCCTAGAAAATTACATATAAGGCTATGCAGTGATTTTTCTTTTTCTCTCTTCTCACAAAACTTTGAACCTTTTTTTACCTTTAAATCAATCCCAGAATCCACGGATATCTTTCTTAGAAGACAGTCAAGATCTTAATCAATCTCAGAGTTTTGAAAAGATTTTCGAGATTGAAAACCTCCAAGTGTGATTCCAAACTAGGTCAAAGGTTTAGTATTAAGAGAACTAGAAACATAAAACATTTATTGTTGATTTAAAGATAAAAATGATTTTTAGAAAAGAATCAACAATATATTTGTCAAGATGAGAAATAAACCATGTAAGTCTAAGTGTGATGCAACATGCAGAACATAGATCTGAAATTTCTATAAATAAGAAAATAGATCTAAGTAAACAATTTAAGTTGGGAACAAGATCTAACGAACAAGAGGTTACAGCAACACAAATATCTCTCAAAAACTCAAGAACACTCAGGGTAGTGTTTTGGATATGTAGGAGTTTTAGAGAAGTGTTTGGTTTGAAAGAGGATTGACGAACAAGGGTTAGGATTAGGGTTTTTAACTCTCTCTCTCTTTCTGGTTTCTCTCTTCTCTCTCTTTTCTCTTCAGGAATGAATTGGCCAAAAGTCTTAGACGATTGAGAGGAGGGTCCCTTTTATCGGACGAAGAGAAGGATCGAGAAGTAGGTTCGAAAACAAGGGTCAGGATTGAGTCAAGCTAGATTGACCTAAATCCCAGGGCTCACAACATGCGGTGATTAAAATTCACCTGATTGGTTCAGGAGGGATACACAGGGATTACCAAAGAAAGCATGCAGGTCGTTGATAAGGTTTGATCCAACGGTTATAAGCATACGCGTTTATATACTTAGTAAAGAAACACAAAATGCACCAATCAACAAGTAACATGTGTTGATTAGTAATGCGATATAAAACGCGCGTCTAAAAGTAATTACAACCACACCCTGAATTCTCTACCGCTTTTGGTTTCTACCCAAACCAACTTTAAGCCAATAAACCCTTTAAACCATAATGATAGATTGAACCCACAAACTTTTAAAACTAAGTTTTAATTAATAAAACCTATATTAAAAAAAAGTTTATAAAATCCCAAAAAATATTTAAAAAACAAATTTAGGGATTTAAACATACTCAACATATGTGCACACATTAATATGAAATATGACATGTATATGATGCATTCTACTGTGTGTGAGTGTTGGTAATTTTGTCTTGATCACTACAAGATAAATGAATGAAATAGCAATCCAATCTCTGAGGTTCTTTGGTTTCTAGGATAGACATAATTTTGTCTTAATTTTCAAACTAGATGAACTCTTATACAATATAGACTCAAGTGAGTTAAGAGTATAAGAGCTTCATCTGGATCATCTTCATGATCTCTTTTCTTGTTTTCTTCTGGTCGACGAGGAGATCTAGACCTCTGTCTTTCTCGGTCGTTGCTTTTTCTTTCATTTCTTCGATCAATATGCTTGGTCAGCTTTCCTCGTCTGATGAGTGCTTCGATTTCATTCTGGAGAGCTATGCAATTTTTGGTTATGTGACCATGGTCTTTATGGAACTCGCAATATTTGGCCTTATTCCTCTTGTCAGGGTCTGACTTTATTTTCTCAGGCCAGTTTAGCTCCTCGATGTTCTTGATCTCTTCCAGGACATGGTTTATGTCTACTTTCAAAGGAGTATAATTTTCAAATTTCTTCAATACTTCCCATGATGGCTTTGTTTTTAACTGCTTGTCACCACCATTGTTCTTATGTTCTTTCTTCTTAGCCTTATCAACCTCCACCTTGGTCTCTTTGGTGTCCATGTTCTTCTTTGCAGCCATAGCCTCCTCGACATTCATGATCTTGGCCGCTTTTGCTATTAGTTCTGACATGGTTCTGGGTGGATCTTTGGCCAAAGTGTAGTACAATTTATTGGGAAACAGTCCACTCATCAAATCTGTAATTGCTGTTTTTTCCTTGTAATCAATAACTTCAAGTTTCTCGTTATTGAAACGAGTTATGTAATCTCTGGTGCTCTCACCTATTTTTTGTCTAGCACTTAACAAATGTGCAACTCGTTTAACTGGTTTTGCCTCAAAACAGAAATTTCCAATGAAAAGCTCGGCCAGTTGATAGAAAGTTAAAATCTTCCCCCGAGGAAGATTATTATACCATATCTGTGTAGATCGGTAAGAGTTCTCAAAAATTCCCTGCATCTCATCTCGTCTGGAACGGCATAGATGTCAGCAGCAGCTTGGTATTGTTCTATATGAAGGATAGGGTCAGTTTTTCCATCATATTTAGGGGTCACAACAGGTGCTTTGAACTTCGATGGTGTGGGAAAATCCACAATTGCCTGTATAAAAGGCATCCCTTGAACCAAAAGTTCTTTGTAGAGGATTCGTAGCCTTAACCATTTCCCCTATTCTATCCTCCAACCTTTGAATAGAGCCTTTCCATGCATCCTTTCCCTCCCCGGGCCTATTGGTTCGAGCAATTGATCGTGTTGAAGTCGCTTCTTGGGATCTATCTTGTCGAGCAACGGGTTGTGATTGGGCAGAACCCTCTCTTAGATCAGATGGTGGTTGAAAGTTTCTCAACATAGCCTTAGGAGGACTTTTATTCTTTTTAGGGCCCAATCGATCAAAAGGAGAGACCCTACTTAATCTTTTCAGTGCACTAGTCCTTTCTGGAGAGAGAGTGATGTGTTGTTCAGTATCTGTGGCTCGTACTGACGTAGTTCGACCCGGTTGATAAGAAAAATCATTAGATTTCTCAGTGCGATATGAATCGCTTTACCTAATGCACGAAGAAACTAAACGGGTATTTCTTTGAACACTTCGTTGTCCTGAATAGGTCGACGCTCCACCTTGGATAGTTTGCATGAGTTGTCGCATTGTCTCTTGCATAGCCGTCTGACCTTGAGCCAAACTGGCCATAATTCTAGCTAGATCTTGGACATTTGGAGGAGCGGATGGATTCGGGGGGTTTCCAGCGTTTCGATTACTGGATTCAGGATTATCAGCCATTGGTGATAAATTGTTTTGGTGAAAAATGAGAATTTCAGTCATTTCCCACAGACGGCGCCAATCTGTTAATGTAAAAAATTATATTATCTCTAAATATTCAATCACAGATAAAATAAATAAGACATAAGAATTTTTAAAGTGGTTCAGCCTTAAAAGAATGGCATACATCCACTGTTTTTCTTATTGATGACTGTTTAGGAATTCTCGATAACAGGTTTTTACCAAGAAATTTCGAGTCCCCTTGTAATGTGGATGATACAATGTATTTATAGCCCTGAGGCTGTACATGTGAAAGGGTAATACATAGCTGTCCAATAAGCGTATACATCTGTATGATAATAATCAGCATTTAATGCGCATTTAATCCTCTTAATTGTCTGATAATAAATGCTCTGATCGAGGTGCAGCTCGGACCGCCTGAGTATCTCAGTATCCATGAGTTGCTCGGTGCAGTAAAGCTCCTCGGAGAGTACCTACTACTCCGAGTATATAAGCTGGTCGGGGAAGTTGAGTTCCTCGAAGTCAAAGTGTTGTTCAGAAATATTTGTTAGTGCCATGTAGATTGACACGTGTCTCCACTTAATTGAGCCATGTCAGCAGACTAAATTTGGTATCATTAGCGAGCAAGAGAGCGAGAGAGATAGAGAGTGATAGAGATTGAGAGATGTAATACCCCTTATTTTTATAGCTTTTAAATTTGGGGATTTATTCAATTTAAATTGAGATATTAATTTAATATTAATCTAGAATTTTATTTTAAATATTTACTAGAATGATGAGAGTTAGTAATTATTGAGAATTTATTGAATATTACTTAATGGGTAAATTAATATGTATAATTGAATTTATTTAAAATTGTCACAAATGAATAATATGGCAATTATGGAGATTAAGTCGGGACGCGTCTATGTCATGTTGGGACTAAATTATTATTATAGTAATTGAATAAATTATAAGCCGCCCGTTTGATCATTTTGACTGCGTCAAAGTGTCCGTAAGGATCGAGATAATCAAAAAAGTGTATCCGGAGGTTTAGTTTGGGTCTTGGGGAATTTTTAGGCCTAATTGGCATTCAAGGAGGGTATTATAGTAATTTTGTATTTTTTTGATAATTAAACCCATGAATTTTCCTAAGTTATATCAGCTATTAGGGTTAGCTTTTAGGGTTAAGAATCACAGAAACATAAGAACAGACATTAGAGAAGAAGGTAGGAAGTTTTTCAAGAAATCCAAGTCCAAGAACCTATTCAATTGCACCACCACTACCGCCAAAACATAGATCGTAAGACAAGGAATTCAGCCATATCCTCATCATCATAAAATTAGACATTAGAATCCCAGGCAAGTATCTATTTGGTATTTCTTTTAGTCAATGTTTCATCCACGTTAGAATAGGATTGTTAAACACATGTTTCATGGAAGAATTTAATGATTTACAGAATTTAAATCACATGTTTTAGAGGAAATAGATATATTATGGAAACCTCAATCATATGTAGAGGATTACCCACGAAATTGTATTGGTTTAGAAGCAAGAAATCCGAAAAATAATTAGAAGAATCGAACTTTTATGAAAAATTAGGGTTATTGATAATTAATATGATTTACCTCATTAATTCAATACCTTTGATGAATTTGTATATGTTTCACATAGGAAATCATGTATATAGGTATATGTAACTAGTAGTAATTTTGTTTGGGAGTTTGGGGATCGTTAATGGAGTTTTGGTTGAGGTTGGAGAAGAAAACCCGTAGTTAACATTGGCAGAATTCGGAATACCTGCTTGATCGATCGATCGACCCAAGAGTATCGATCGATTGACTGATCGATCGATCGACCCCTTTCCTCGATTGATCGACCCCACCTGGAAAACTGCATAATTTTCCCCTGCTATTTAATCCATATAAAATACGTAATAACCCTTGAATGTCATTTAAATAGTATAATGGGTCATGAAGAGGACCAATATGGTCTAAGTAGACTCCGTTGAGTGAAATTTAATATGGGATGAACTTTTGGGTTAACGGGGGTTTAGTCACACATTGGAAATTGTGCGTATGTTCACTAAAAGATTTAGATTAGAAGGTTAGAGAGGGTGTACCTACTGAAATTATATTTTAGTAAGAAGGAATACTTCGAGAGATGAGAAGTAAGCATGAAATAATTATAAGTGAGAATGAAATAGATGAATCCTTTATGCGAGATAATTGAGTAAAATTGTGCTAAGAACGGATAATAATAATTATGGGTCGTGGGCAAACCTAATTTGAAAAATGTGAATATCTATATATATGACTATGTGACTGTGTACATATATTAAGTATTATATTTGTGATTAATCATACCCGCGCTACTAGCTATCACGGAGGTTGCCGCGCCGAGACAGTCTTATCTCGATGGGACCTTTATGGGGGATATTGACTTATACCTTAAAACGTAGAATTCCTTGGTACAGGCTATCTGAGAATGATAGTCAGACGGTCCTAAGAGACGTGAGGGGTATGTGCTGACCTATTAGTGACTTGGAACTATTCTTCGCCTCCTTTTCGTGTGTATTGTGTTAATATAGTTCGAGAGTGATTCCGAACTAGTATTTCCCTTAGTACGAGTGATACGGGGACTTGATAGCAGAGTATGCCAGCACCATAGATTTTATGTCAGGTGCCGATAGTATATATATATATATATATATATATATATATATATATATATATATATATATATATATATATATATATATTATATGAGTGACTAATATATATATACACACTTATATATGGAAACTTTCTACTGTACGTATAAGTAGTTAAGTAATGAATAAATGCTCCAACTTTATAATAAGTGTTCGGGAACTTTGTAACGGTATTGAGTTGTTCTAAGTAACGTAAGAAATCTTGAAGTGATTGATTTTATTTACACTAAATATAATGACCTTTTTAATTCTCGGGATAAAACTTTATGGAAAAAATAAGTTAGAAAGACTTATGAGTTTAGTAGTACGGTATGCGCGCACACTAGATGATGGGTGAGAATTCTCAAGAGAGTGTCGCATACTAATATGGTTATCACATTAGCTGGTAAGCATTTTAAATACTTGCTAAACTATTTTAAAACTGTTTTACACTCGGGCTCTGACCCGTTTCCTGTTAATTTTCGTTCTCTTATATATATATGTATGTATTACCGATGCCGAGTCACAGGGGCGTCATGCATAGATTATTTGGACTGGATATGCTGCAGCTTATGTGGGAGTTGTAGGCCCTTGATTTAGACAAATTCTTAATTGATTCTATTGTAGTTTTAGTTCTGCTTAGTTAGGGCATTTGTCGCCCGTTTTCCTATTCCGTTTGGATTTTTTAGAGATTTATGTTTATTTATATTTCCAATATTCAGTACTCTTTGGGAGTTAACTCTTGTCAAGATGATTTCATTTATAGTTCTTAAACTTGGTTTGGTTTATCTAGATAGTTTAATTCTTGTGTGTTCATTTCCCTCCTTAGTATTTATGTGATTCTTGAACAATTGTTTATTAAAAACGTTTTCATATTGAAATTTAATAAAATGAAAATAAGTCTTTAAATTGTTTTGACACTTAGCGTAATTATTTTGGGTGTTTAAATTGATAATTTTATTTTGCGACAGTGATGTTAAGAATGAACCAACCGTTCACCTTGATTTTAATTTAATAAAGGACTGATCACACGGTATTTAATTAGGCGGGGTGTCACAAGTGGTATCAGAGCATCAGGTTCTAGTGTCCTTTAGGATCTGTATGGCTTATTTTGCTTCCAGCTTAGCGTCTTTGATGTAGAGCCCTATTTTTAGGGCCGTTGTATTCTTGTGTTTACGCTTACGTCTTCAGCAATTTTATATTTGATAATAACTTTAGACTAAAAAACTTCCTTTTCATTTTAGATGCATCCAAGATGCTCACCCCGAGACAAGAATGTCGAGCTCGAGTAGCCAGCATCTCTGGCTCAGGGAATGATGAATGCAACTAAAGTAGCCTCCATTGTTGCTCAGGTGGTGAATGCCTCATTAGCGATGGTGCAGAAGACTCCACCCTAGGTTCAGGCAGTAGCGCTAGTACCAGCACAGCTTCCCAGTGCATGGGAGCGGGTTAGGTATGCCTTTCAGAAGGTGCATCCCACAGAATTCTATGGTAGTTTGGACATTGTGATTGCCATCTAATGGAAGAAGGATATCTAGAGGCATTTGTGCATGAATGAGTGAACTGACGTGAAGAGATAATTACTGGCATCCTTCAAGCTAGTGGGGGCCACTTTGCAGTGGTGGGAGTCCACCACCACCTTGGAGGAGAGGGACATCATATCGATTTAGTCATTTTGGGCGCGGTTTGACCGTAAGTATTTCCCATCCTCTATACAGACTGAGATGACGTGGAGGTTACTGAACCTCAAGAAGGAGAGTATGACCGTTGCTGAATACGAGGAGTAATTCACCAGACTTCTCACTATAGTGCCGGATGAGGCACCCATTGAGGATAAGAAGCTACTGTTGTTTTTAGATGGATTGGCCCGGTGGATTTATCAGCACCTCATAGGCAATCTATCATTGGGTACTTACACTGAAGTACTTAATTCTTCTTTGTTGCAGTGTTAGGATCGCCACTTCCATCAGTAGGGTAGGAAACGAGCAGGGGAGTCCAGTCAATAGGGCAGGATAGGAGGCAGTAGTAGTACTGGTGGGGCACCAGCAGCCCAAGGGCAGACCCATCATAGTGAGCAAAGTTCCCATCAGGGATACCCTACCAAGAAATTCTGATCAGGTGATTCCAGGTAGGAATTTAGGGGATTTAGACAGGGCTAGCAGGACCAGTCCAGTCAGCATGGCCATCAGGGCCATCACCATCAGCATCAAGGTCAGCAGCAGGGCCATTAGGGACAATACCGTTTTCAGTAGGGCCAGTGGGGGGGTGGTAACGACCAACAGGGCTGTGGTCAGCAGGGGCTGAGGGGAGGGAACTTTAGGGGCATATGTTTTGGTTGTGACAAAAATGGCCATAGGCATCAGGATTATCCAGAGGGGGATAGGGCCCCACAACAGTAGGGTGCCCGTAATGAGCCGCAGAGGCTACTCTTTCCAGTCGCCCACCTAGTGCCAGCTCAGATGCCAGCTCTACCAGCCATCCCAGCAGCCCCAGTTCAGCAGGGGAAATTACAGTATGGACGTGTCTATAATGTCCACCAAGAAGCAGCACCTCAGGCACCACCCGCGATTGAGGGTATATTTCCTATACATGGAACTATGGGTTGAGTTTTATTTGATACTTGGGCATCGTACTATTTTATAGCTACTCACTTTGCAGGGGCCTTAGGATTATTAGACACTGTAGAGAGTACAGTGACATGCGTAGACTCACCACTGGGGAATGGGTCTTTGATTTTCTTTATATACTGGGGTGTAGGTATAGAGATTGATAGCTTGATTTTACCTGCATACATGATAGTTTTAGATATGCATGAGCACGATGCCATTATTGACATGGATTGGATCACCCCGTACAGAGCCATGATATATTATTTCGATAGGAGTATTATCTTTGCCATTCTAGGGAAGGAGATGTTTTTGGTGGCGATGCCTCTCCCAGAGGGAGGATCTTCCATCCATTTGTATTACATAAAGGAGGATACCTCTAAGGAGATTGTGATTCCCTTGGATTTGATTCCATTCATTCGTGAGTTTTTGGAAGTATTTCAAGAGATATCGGGCCAACCCCTAGTCGAGAGATAGATTTCATCATATACTTGATGCTAGCAACTCGATCGATAGCACGTGCACCGTATCATATGGCTCCAGCGAAGATGAGGGAGTTACGAGATCAGATAGAGCAGTTGTTAGGCCAGGGCTTCATTCGTAGGAGAACCTCACCTTGGGGAACTCCGGTGTTATTTGTGAAGAAAAGAGATGGTTCATTGTGGTTATGCGTGGATTACCGGGAGCTAAACATGGTCACGATACGAAATAAATATCCGTTGCCTCAAATCGATGACCTGTTCAACCAACTGAGAGGAGCTACCTTGTTTTCGAAGATAGATTTAAGATCAGGATACCATCAGCTACGGATTAGGGAGCAGGATGTGTCGAAGATTGTATTTTTGATGAGATATGGGTTCTATGAGTTCAGAGTCATGACATTTGGGCTAACAAATGCTCCAGCCGTATTCATGGATTTGATGAACCGAGTGTTCAGAGAGTTCTTGGATCAGTTTGTCTTCATCTTCATAGATGACATCCTGATTTACTCACAGACTGAGGAGGAGCATGCCGAGCACTTGATACAGGTTCTTCAAACTCTACGAAAGCATCAGCTGTATGCTAAGTATGAGAAGTGAGGATTTTGGTTACGAGAGGTATAATTTTTGGGAAATGTTATGTCGAGCTTGGGGATATCGGTTGACCTGAGCAAAGTGTCGGCAGTGAGAGAATGGGGATAACCCATGACACCGGTAGAGGTGAATAGTTTCTTGGGGTTAGTCGGGTACTACAGGCAGTTCATCCGAGGCTTTTTGAAGATAGCGTATCCGTTGATGAATTTGACTCACAAAGGAGTACCGTATGTTTGGGATGATGCTTGTCAATTGGATTTTGATGAACTGAAAGATAGGTTGACTTCGGTCCCAGTTCTTACTTTGCCCAAGCCAGGAGTGGAGTACCTGGTGTACACTGATGCCCCTTCATGGGGACTCAGGGGAGTACTTTAGGAGGAGGATTAGGCTATATCTTTTGCCTCCTGTAAGCTTAATCCTCATGAAAGGAATTACCCCACCCGTGACTTAGAGCTAGCAGCGGTCGTATTTGTATTGCGGATTTGGAGACATTACTTGTTGGGGGAGAAGTTTCGCTTGTTCACAGACCACAAGTCACTGCAATACTTGTTCACTCAGTGAGAGTTGAACATGTGTCAGCGCAGGTGGATGGAGTTTGTGAAAGACTATCAGTTTGAGATACAGTACCATCCGGGGAAGGCTAACGTGGTTACTAATTCGTTAAGCCATAAACTGGGTGACGTAGAAGAAGTTTGGAGAGCAAAGTGGAAAGAGTTAGGACACCAAGATGTGGTAGTCCTTTGCTTTATATCTGTTATGTGAGTCACACCCGAGATTGTTACGAGAGTGATACAGGCACAAGCATCAGATACATTTTGCTAGGAGCAGATTGAACGGCTCTTAGATGAGGGTACTGAGTCCTATTTAGTGAGTTCTGATGGGGGTTTGAGGTTTAATGGGAGATTGGTGGTCTCGGAGGGAGAAGACTTACATCATGCAGTTATGACACAGTTGCATGGATCCAGATTTGCGGTACATCTCAGAGGGGATAAGATGTACCAGGATATGAGGCGATAGTACTGGTGGAGTGGGATGAAGAAGGACATTGTAGAGTTCGTGTCTAAATTTTCTAACTGTCAAATGGTAGAGGTGGACCACTAGAGACCTCAAGGGTTACTCCAGCCGTTGGAGATACCTACGTGGAAATAGGAGAGTATTTCCATGGACTTCATTACTAGGTTGCCTACATCACAGCGGGGTCACGATTCCATATGGGTTATAGTGTATCGGTTGACCAAGGTAGCTCATTTCCTGCCAGTAAGGACAGATTACACCACGGGCCAGTATGCAAAGTTATTTATTGCCGAGATCATTAGGCTACATGGGGTGCCTCTGGATATTGTGTCTGATAGAGATAATATTTTTGTGTCGCATTTCTGGGAGAGATTTCAGGAGGCTATGGATACATAATTGAGATTGAGTTCAGCTGACCACCCACAGGTAGATGGACAAACATAGCGTACCAGTCAGTTGCTGGAGGATATGCTACGCATGTGTGTCCTTGATTTTGAAGGAGGTTGGGAACCGTATCTTCCACTGGTGGACTTCGCTTGTAATAACTCCTATCAGTTTACGATTGGCATGGCCCCATTTGAGGTATTGTATGGCAGGCCTTGCCGTTCTCCCGCTTGTTGTCTAAAGGTGGGGGACAACAAATTGCTCAAACCAGAGGTAATTCAGGAAACTTTATCTAGGATTGAGCTTATCAGGAGTCGCATTCGAGTAGCCCAGGACCGACAGAAAAGCTACGCCGATGCAAAATGGTCCTTCCAAGAGTTTGGCTTGGGGGACCAAGTATTATTGCGTGTATCTCGTATGAAAGGAGTAATGAGGTTTGGGAAGAAGGGGAAGTTGGCTCCAAGGCACGTGGGACCATTTACCATTATCGAGAGGATTGGAGCGGTGGCATACAGATTGGGGTTACAAGAGCACTTGCACCGCATTCACGATGTATTCCCCATCTCTTCGTTAAGACGATATCTTTGGGATGATACGTCCCACACTCACATCGCGATAGAGGAGGTTGACTTACATCCCAAAAGTTCTTATAAGGAGAGACCAGTGGCTCTCCTAGATCATAGCGAGAGGAAATTCAGGTCGAATGTAGTTCCACTTAAACGGGTTCAGTGGGAGCATTATAATGTGGAGGAGTCCACTTGGGTGCGCGAGGCAGATATGCGCAAAAAATATCAAGATCTATTTTCACCATGTATGCCTTATTTTCCAAATTTTGGGACGAAATTCCGTTATTAGGGGGGAAGTATGTAATACCCCGTATTTTTATGGCTTTTAAATTTGGGGATTTATTAAATTTAAATTGAGATATTAATTTAATATTAATCCGAAAATTTATTTTAAATATTTACTATCGTGATGAGAGTTAGTAATTATTGAGAATTTGTTGAATATTACTTAATGGGTAAAGTAATATTTATAATTAAATTTATTTAAAATTATCACGAATGAATAATATGACAATTATGAAAATTAAGTCGGGACGTGCCTGTGTTGTGTCGGGACTAAATTATTATTATAATAAGTGAATAAATTATAAGTTTCCCATATGATCATTTCGAGTGGTCCAAAGTGTCCGAAAGGGTCGAGATAATCAACAAAGTGTACCCAGGGGTTTAGTTTGGGTCTCGGGGCATTTTTAGGCCTAATTGACATCCCGGGAGGGTATTATAGTCATTTTGTATTTTTGGGTAATTAAACCCACGAATTTTCCTAAGTTATATCAGCAATTAGAGGTTAGGTTTTAGGGTTAATAATCACAGAAACATAAGAACGACCATTAGAGAAGAAGGTAGGAAGCTTTCCAAGAAATCCAAGGCCAAGAACCCATTCGATTGCACCACCACCACCGCCAAAACGTAGATCATAAGACGAGGAACGCAACCATATCCTCATCATCAAATTAGACATTACAATCCCAGGCAAGTATCTATCTTTCTTTTCTTTTAGTTAATGTTTCACCCCTGTTAGAATATGATTGTTAAACACATGTTTCATGTAAGAATTTGATGATTTAGAGAATTTAAATCACATGTTTTAGAGGAAATATATATATTTTGGAAATCTCAATCATATGTAGAGGATTACCCACGAAATTGTATTGGTTTAGAAGCAAGAAATCTGTAAAAGAATTAGAAGAATGGAAGTTTTATGAAAAATTAGGGTTCTTGATAATTATTAGGATTTACCCCAGTAATTCAATACCTTTGATGAATTTGTTCATGTTTCACGTAGGAAATCATGTATATAGGTATATGCAACCAGTAGTAATTTTGTTTGGGAGTTTGGGGATCGTTAATGGAGTTTTGGTTGAGGTTGGAGAAGAAAACCCTTAGTTAACAATGGCAGAATTTGGAATACCTGCTTGATCGATCGATCAACCCAAGAGTATCGATCGATCGACCGACCACTCCGAGAAAACTGCAAAATTTTCCCCTTTTTGTTTAATCCGCTTAAAATACATAGGAACCCTTGAATGTTATTTAAATAGTATAATGGATTATGAAGAGGACCAGTAGGGTCTAAGTAGACTCCGTTGAGTGAAATTTAATATGGGATGAAATTTTGGGTTAACGGGGGTTTAGTCACACATTGAAAATTGTGTCTACGTTCACTAAAGGATTTAGAGACTTGTGAAAGACTTAGACCAGAAGGTTAGAGAGGGTGTACCTATTGAAATTATATTTTAGTAAGAAGGAATACTTTGAGAGATGAGAAGTAATTATGAAATAATTATATGTGAGAATAAAAGAGATGAATCCTTTATGCGAGATAATTGAGTAAAATTGTGCTAAGAACGGATAATAATAACTATGGGTCATGGGCGAACCTAATTTGAAAAATGTGAATATCTGCATATATGAACATGTGACTGTGTACATATATTAAGTATTATATTTGTGAATAATCATACCCGCGCTACATTCTATCACGTAGGTTGCCGCGTCGGGACAGTCTTATCTCGATGGGACCTTTATGGGAGATACTGACTTGTACCCTAGAACATTGGATTCCTTGGTACAGGCTACCTGAGAATGATAGTCAGACGGTCCTAAGAGATGTGATGGGTATGTGCTTGCCTCTTAGTGACTTAGAACTATGCTTCACCTCCATTTTGTGTGTATTGTGTTAATACAGTTCGAGAGTGATTCCGAACTAGTATTTCCCTTAGTACGAGTGATACGGGGACTTGATTGCTAAGTATGTCAGCACCATAGATTTTATGTGGGGTGCCGATAGTATATATATTATATGAGTGACTAATATATATATATATATATATATATATATATATATATATATATATATATACTTATATATGGAAACTTTCTATTATACGTATAAGTAGTTAAGTAATGAATAAATGCTCCAACTTTATAATAAGTGTTCGGGAACTTTGTAACGGTACTGAGTTGTTCTATGTAACGTAAGAAATATTGAAGAGATTGATTTTGTTTAAACTAGATATCATAACCTTTTTACTTCTCGGGATAAAACTTTATGAAAAACATAAGTTAGAAAGAGTTATGAGTTTAGTAGTATGGTAGGCGTGCACACTAGATGAGAGGTGAGAATTCTCAAGAGAGTGTCGCATACTAACATGGTTGTTACATTAACTAATAAGCATTTTAAATACTTACTAAACTATTATAAAACTATTTTTACACTCAGGCTCTGACCCATTTCCTGTTACTTTTCGTTCTCTTGTATATATATGTATGTATTACAGGTGCCATGCCACAGGGGTCATGCATAGATTCTTGTGACTAGATGTGCTGCAACTTATGTGGGAGTTGAAGGCCCTTTCTTTAGATGACCTCTTCATTAATTTTGTTATTGTTTTAGTTCTGCTTAGTTAGGGACTGTAACACGTTTTCCTATTCCGTTTGGATTTGTTAGAGATTTTTGTTTATTTGTATTTCCAGTGTTCAGTACTCTTTGGGAGTTAACTCTTATTAAGATGATTTCATTTATAGTTCTTCAACTTGGTTTGGTTTATCTAGATGGTTTAATTATTGTGTGTTAATTGCCCTCCTTAGTATTTATGTGATTCTTAAACTGTTGTTTGTTAAAAAGGTTTTCATATTGGAATTTAATAAAATGAAAATAAGACTTTAAATTGTTTTGACACTTAGATTAATTATTTAGGGTGTTTAAGTTGATAATTTTATTTTGCGACAATGATGCTAAGAATGAACCAACCGTTCACCTTGATTTTAATTTAATAAAGAACTGATCACCCGGTATTTAATTAGGCGGGGTGTCACAGAGAGAGAGAGAGAGAGAGAGAGAGAGAGAGAGACGGAGAGAGAACAAATATCATTTTTATCCTTCAAACGATCTAAACAAATATTATAAGCTTCCAAACACCCTAAGAGGTGAAATCCCCTGAATGCCCCTACACCCAACCCTTTAAGACAAGGGTAATAAAGTCATTTTCCACACATCTTGCTTCTATCCAATGAGAAGTCAACACATCATCAAATCCAACAACCCACATCGTGATAACATATTAAAAGGATATGATTTTCAAACTCAATTCCAGTCGTTCGAACGACCCTAAGACTCGTTTGAATGAGATTTCTGACTCGTTCGAATGACCTTTCCAACGAGTTTTTCTAATAAGATGTCAGCACGCATGAAGAATGGATCAGACCTAACTCGTTCGAACGAGATAAGCCCATCATTTGAACGACCAATAATCTCCTTGGTCCAAACTTCGTGTCTTAAAAACACTGGTTCAACAAGTACGAAGGCCACAAAGCTACCCAAATTTAACATATGATACATCTCAACAAGTCCAAATCCCCATTTGTCATACCAAGTCATCAATTATTACAAGTACGATAAAATCGCGGGGCGGGTGTTATATTCTTCCCTCCTTAGGGAATTTTTTCCTTGAGATTGTTAATACATGATTCAACAACTTCCTGGTATTATCAATCCTTGTTCTAAGTCATAGGAATATTTTTTGGGCTAAATAATTGAAGTCCTAAATCATCAAAATCATTATATGTCCTTCCACAAGAGGATATCACCAAAGAATCTGACATGGAACATATTCTAATACTCACCATCAGTCTAATCATCAAAATTTCATAATAGTCCTCGAGTCTCCACGTACACAATGATCAAATTCAATCAAGTCCACACTAGAATATGTCGGCGCCTCTACTAGGCCACACTAGTTAAGGGTCGACGCTCACCCAAGCACAAATGACATATGACTGACCACCCAATTATTGCCATAAATTATTTCAATTCTTAGGACTGCCTATCCTGAGTCTCCTCAAATTCTTGGGTCTTCCGTACCAATAAAACTCACTTAGCCTAGATACTAACCTCGCATCTTAAACCCCTCTCATCAGGGTGACATGCCACCAAGTTCAAAATCATGCGTACAATTAATACCATTCCATAGGAATCTTTTATTAACCTGGGTCACTCTAGGTGTACTGCTAGGGAGCTCTTGCCTAGTGTTAAAATAATCCACCTACCTTGGCAAATAACACTTATTGCAATGTTTCCTCGAATTCTAACACTATACAATGTCCTCAAGCCATCATCCCTCTCTTTAGAACTAGAGCCACTGAATGCCATGCCGACCTATCAGAAGGTCATAAATTCTAAGGCAAATGGATACTAAGAGAAAATTGTGCGGCCGAAAGCGTAGCCACCCATACACGAAACTTTGTGTAATAACAAGGATACCTCAGACAAGGGCACACCAAGTTACTTAGTTGCATTGAACATGCCAGGTCTAACCGCAGTCTAATTTGCCAAATCGCATCGTACCATAACATGGTACGAATCCAACTACTACAACCATAGGAATACAATCCTTGATCATTGGAACTGAAAGGGAGACATAACAATAAAAAAGAATGGACAATCGTTTCAAGGAAATTCCATCTGCACGCATGAACTAAGATCTATGAAAAACGAATCTAAACCACATGATTTGAAGTATACAGCTCCTACCAAATGTTCTCACTGGATACTAACCAAGACACACACCCTGGTTCGAGTCATTAACCGTGATGAATCGGATCATAACACATTCATCCTCATAAGATGAAGGCAACATACGAAGCAATTATCCTTTCGAAAGTCAAACACTGGACTTCCCTCCTTAGGGGTAATGATTTCCTTTTACATCCTTGATATATACGAACCATTATAATTGGCGTACGCCTAACTCCTTTGTCAATGTCAACCTTATCCACCTCTCTAGTGATGTCATGCCCAACCCAACACACCTAGGTCATTTCTGACATTATCATATCAGGATCATATCCCAAACGTTTCCTTAGGAAGTACCTTGTTAGGAGAAACAATCATCTCATAATAACCTTTGCCTAAATGAGGGTGTCACCGATCTTATTTCCAGGTTCTACCCAAATTTAATTTACGTGACGGATACCCTGATCTTTATTTGCATTTTAAGGGCAGTAAGTACGACACAAGGCTAAATCTCTTAATCCGTTCCAATTTGACAAGTGTGCCAAAAACTAGTCCCTTCCTTGCTAGGGCTATTCTAACTTAGGCTGTTGACACATGCCAAATCCTAATCATGCTTTGATATCCTTCATGTGGTGCCATTTCTAAGTCTCTAATATGACATCATTAATCTAAGTTCATAATGAATTTCCTAGTACTCCTCAAAATCAAGTGTTACACCGCCTAAACTAGTCATTCCATGTCACTTGAGCATCACGCCCACTCACGACACTAGCTTTAAAATTTTCTTATAAGGTTACATCATCCATCTGCACCAATTCGGATGACCGTACCCAACACTAATACTATTCTACTCTTTTAAATTTTGACTAACAACCTGATATTATAACATGACCCTCAATACTAACATTATTAGAACACTTGTACTCCATAACAACGAATTTAACTAGTTCCCTATGGACACCAATCATACCACAACATAATTTTTGTCGAAGACCCAACAAGATCTCATTGACTATGATCCTCTCGTAGGTATGCTCCACAAATTTCTCAATATCCATATCATGACTATTATGTGCTCACAAAGACACTAGTCTATAAGCCTCTACGCATGGCGCACTTTAATCTTTAAACACCTCAAGGCATCATAATAAGTCGACTATATCCCTTTTGTCCGAGATACTGATATAGGTCTAACTATGACTCTCTTTTTGAGATCCCATAAGGATTAAAAAATCATCTTTGAGATGAATAGTGTCCTAAACCATGCATCAAATACCAGACTAACACAACTAAGGATTCTGAAAGGATACAAGACGCCGTATACAACCTATAGGCCTCTAGGTCAACATCACAGACATCACCAGGGATCCTATTCCTCAAGTTTTCTCCATATTTTCTACACCCTGTGATGGAAGACTATCTAAAGTTCACTCTAAGTCACTTTAACCATCAATGTTTCATACATAACGTACTTGCCACAATTTACTCGTAAATCTTATCATATCTTGCTAGGTAAACTTTCAATTAATAACAATCAAGGAACTTACTTACAACAATGGTATATTGAAAACGTGATGTGGGGTGTGGGAAATCCATCGGCATCCAAATGACACAACGAGTGGTACAAACACCTCATCCGCATCCAATGTAACACGTATCAACCGATCACGCATCCACGGGACTCTCGATTTGAGGATAGGACACGAATTTGAAAATAAGCACATTTAGGCATTAAGACGTGCGCGGGGGTGCGGGCACCCTAAGCGGTACCACCATTTTCACGAATACCCCTTGCAAGTCCAGCGTAACATATAGCAACCGGCTGCACAACTGCAAGACTCCAGGTTTGAGGATAGGACTCAAACGTGAATTCAAAAACAGAGACACTTAGGCTTGAAAACGTGCTGCAAAGGGGGCACCCCCAGTGGCACCCAAACAACACTAAGAATGGCACAAACACCTTGTGTGCATCCAACATAACACTTAGAATCTATCTCATAGTCACGGGACTCCCGATTTGAGGATAGGATACGAATTCAAAAAGATGCACACTTGGGCTTTAAAACGTGTTGCGGGAGGAGGGAGGGAGCCCCCAACGGCACACAAATGACACTGCAAGTGGCACAAACACCTCGTGCATGTCCAATGTAACACGTGTTAACCAATCGCGAAGCCGCAGGACTCCCAGTTTGAGGATAGGTCCTAAGTATGAATTCGAAAAGAGGCACACTTCGGCTTAAAAATGTGTCGCGAGGGGAGGGCATTCCTAGGGGAATCCAAATGGCACCGTGAGTAGTACGAACACCCCATGCGTGTCTAACATAACACGTAAAAACTGACAGTGCAACTGCGGGACTCCCGTCTTGAAGATAGGACCCAAACATAAATTTGAAAATAGGCACACATAGGCTTAAAAATGTACTGGGGGGGGGGGGGGAATGCCCAAAGTCACCCAAACGGCACTGCGAGTAGCACAAACACCACGTACGCATCCAAAGTATTACATAGCAACTGGTAGCGTAGCCGTGGGACTCCCGATTTTAGGATAGAATACGAATTCCAAAACATTCACTCTTAGACTTAAAATCGTGCTGCAATGGGGGGCACCCCAGCAGCACCCAAATGGCACCACGAATGGCAAGAACTTCTCATTCGCGTCTAACATAACATGTATCAACTGGTGTTAAGGCCGCGTAGCCATGGGACTCTTGGTTAGAGGATAGGACCGAAACAAAAATTCCGAAAAAGACACACTTAGGCTTGAAAATGTGCCGGGGGCGGGCACCTACAGTGACAACCAAATGGCAGTATGAGTGGCACGAACACCTCATGCACGTCAAACGTAGCATTTATTAACCGGCAGCGCAACTGTGAAACTCCTAGTTTGAGGATATGATCCAAACACGAATTTGAAAACAGGCACATATAGGCTTGAAAAAGTGTCACAGAGGGTGGGTGCCCCCAGCGGAACCTAAACGACACCACGAGTGGCACAAACATCTCATTTGTGTTCAACGTAAGACATAACAACATATTGCACTATTGTGAGACTCCAGGTTTGAGGATTTGAACTAAACACGAATTTGAAAATAGGCACACTCTGGCTTGAAAATGTGCCGCGGGGGCGGGCACCACTAGTGGCACCCAAATGGCACGAACACCTCATGAGCATCTAAATTAACACATAGCAAACGATTGTGCAGCTGCGGGATTCCCCGTTTGAGGATAGGACACTAATTATAAATGGTCACACTTAGGCTTTAAAATGTGATGCGGCGGGTGGCCACCACCAATAGCACCCAAAAGCCACCGCAAATGGCACGAACACCTCATTCGCATCCAACGTTACACATAGCAATCATTTGCACTACCACGAGACTCCAAGTTTGAGGATAGAACCCAAACAGGAATTTTAAAATCAACACACTATGGCTCGAAAACATGCCACAAGGGGCCAAGTACCACTAACGGTACCCAAATAACACTATGAATGGCATGAACTCCTCGTGCGCATCCAACATAAAATGAAGAACCCATCCACGTAGTCGTGGGAATACGAGTTTGAGGATAGGACCCAAACACAAATTTGAAAATAGGCACACTTAGGCATGAAAATGTTCTGTGGGTTGGCGACACCAATCAGTGGAACCCAAACAACACCGCAAGTTTCACAAACACCTCATGAGAGTCCAACGTATTACGTAGCAACCGATATCTCAATAGTGGGACTCTTAGTTTGAGGATAGGACCCAATCACGAATTCAAAAATAGGCAGTCTTCGGCTTGAAAACGAACTGCCAGGGGAGGGAACCCCCAGAGGCACCCAAAAAACATTGCGAGTGGTTCAAATACCCCATGCACATCCAACGTAACACGTAGCAATCGGCCTTGCAGCCGCGAGACTCTCAGTTTGAGGATAGGATGCAAACACGATTTCCAAAATAGTCACACTCAGGCTTGAAAATGAGCCGTCAGGGGGAACCAGCAAAACCCAAACGATACGGCGAGTGGCATGAACACCTTGTCTGCATCCAACATAAGACGTAGCTATCGACCATGCATCTGTAGGACTCCTGATTTGAGGATAAGATACGAATTTGAAAATAGTCACACTTAGTCTTGAAAACATTTCACGAGGGTGTGGGAACCCCCAGCGGCACCCAAACAGAACCGCCTGACGCGACTGAAAATGTGTCTCCAAAATGCGTTCACTCTAGGCTCAAGTGTAAGCCTGTCGCTCAAGTAATAATCCCAGTAAGTCGGGTATCGATCCTCAGGGAAAAAGGACAACAGAGTTGTGATGACGGGAAGAGACGGAGAGACCCTAGCTTTGACTCTAAAAAGAAAAGGAAAAATTGATTTGGTTTTGAGATTGATTACAGCTAAATGCGATAACGAAATTATGAAGAAATGCAACTATACTAATCTACCGAAATTAAGAATGAACGATGATTTGAAACTTCTTGTTTTAAATGATGAGAGGAATAGGACGAAAATACAATCCCCCAACCCTAGTGTTGTGCAATTATAATATTAATCATAAATTTACCTGATTGATCTGAACCGGAATTTAGTACTCCCAAGCATTATGTATACGAGGTTCAAGCCCACATCATACTTAATATGAGGATGAGTAAATCAATATCGCGATAGAGACACTCAACTTGCATTCTAAATCATCACGAGTACCCAGAGGCAAACGAGATATAAAGATCTACAATTATTGTGTAACTACGCAATACGATCATAATCAATCACTAAATTCATCGGATTAATTTTATACACACACACTAACACATCAGGCTGGGTTCATGTACCCGGCCTTGGAAAATATAGCCTAATATGTTGAATTTAATGAAAACAATGATTGATGTGCAAGAATTCATAATTAATCTAAGGAAAATGGTAATTAGATGTAGAAAGGAATTGGAAACAAGAAATACTTACTAAAATTACCTAATCAATAAGTGTAACAATGAATGAAACTGGTACTCACAAAAATCACTGAATAAATCTTCAATCTTTGAATTTAAACTAAAATTGTTAGCTAAACTAGGGTTTCTGGAAAAGGAGAGGAAAAATCCTACTAATTCTCCGTCCCAATAACAATAATAAATAGGGTTTTTATACCCTACAACAATTTCGGAGTTCAACTGCACTAGGAGTCTTTTTAGGAAGAGATAGGATTTGCAAATCTCGAAGCCCGGATCGGTCCCGGCCTTAGGCGGACCGGTCTGCCTCCAAGGAGGATCGGTTCTTTTTATTTTGTGGCGGACCGGTCCGGGGGCGGACCGGTTTTTTATTTTTGCCTTCTTCGGTTTGCTTGTGATCCGAGGTCTTCTGGAGTTTGGCAAAACGGACCGGTCCAAGGTAGGGGCGGACCGGTCCGGCTATTTGACTTTTTGGCTCAACTTTGACTGCTCATAACTTTTGTTCCGGCATTCCGATTGAGGTGTCGTTTCTTCCTATGTACTCGTGAATGAGATGTCTTCAACTTCTCTTTAGGTACCTCATCTGAATTTCGGGTGGAAATTCCACTTTTTCCCTTTTGACTTTTCCTTCTTTCTTTCTTGATTCTTCCGGTTTCTTTCTTTCGTTTCTTGACATCAAACACCTGTAAAATCACTACAAAATACCAGAAACTCGATGTACTCATTAGGATCAGTCAGTAGCACGATTATGAGATAAAGCCAACTCAATTACGTTGTTCGAGGTGCTAAAAGTAACTAAATCAAGGTATAAATTAGGAAGAATTTATGCCTAATCACCGCCACTGGCACGAACACCCCATGTGGGTACAACGTAACACGTAGCAACCGATCACAAAATCATGGAACTACCAGTATGAGGATAGGAACCAAACATGAATTCAAAAACATGCACACTTAGGCTTGTAAATGTAATGCGGGGGGAGGGGGAACCCACAACGGTACCCAAACACTTGATCTAGTGGCACGAACACCTCATGCGTGTCAAATATACAATTGGCAGCTCAGCCGCAAAACTCCTGATTTAAGGATAGGATCTAAACAAGAACTTGAAACAGGCTCATTTAAGCTTGAAAATGTGCTCCGGTGGGCAAGCACCCCCATCGGAACCTAAACGGCACTGAGAATTGCGTGAACACCTCGTTCGCGTCCAATAGAACACATAGTAACCAACTGCACTACTAAGAGACTCCAGGTTTGAGGATAGGAACCAAACAAGAATTTAAAAACCGACACTCCCAGGCTTGAAACGTGTTGCGGGGGGGGGGGGGGGGGACCACCAACGGCACTGCGAGTGGCACGAACACCTCATGAGAATATAACATAACACACAACAACTGTTAATTCATCCACGGGACTCCCTGTTTAAGGATATGACACGAATTCGAAAACTAGCACACTTAGGATTTAAAACGTGCCATGTGAGGTGGGGGTGGGTGAGCACCACCAATAACACAAAAATGGCACCACAAGTGGCAAGAATACCTCGTGTCCATCCACCAGAACACGGGACTCTTGGTTTGGGGATAGGTCCCAACCACGAATTTAAAAACAACCACAAAAGGCTTGATAACGTGTCGTGGGGGGTGCGAACAACCAACAACACCGCAAGTAACACTAACTCCTCGTGCGTGTCCAATGTAACATTTATAAGTCGACCACGCAGCCGTGGACTTCCTAGTTTAAGGATAGTACCCAAACACAAATTCGAAAAAAGGCACACTTAGGCTTGAAAACGTACCGCGGGGGGTGGGAGGGAGGGTGTAGGGAAACATCAACGACACCCAAATAGTGGGTTGCACGAACACCTTGTGCGAGTCCAACATAAGACATAGCAATGGGCTGCACAACTGCAGGAATGATGGTTTTAGGATGGAATACAAACACGAATTTTCAAAAATAGGTACACTTTGTCTTAAAAACGAGTCGTGGAGGGCACCTCCAGTGCTAAGCATACGGCATCAAGAGGGGTACGAACAGCCCATATGTGCTAACATAACACATAGCAATTGGCCACGCAGCTACAGGACTCTCGATTTGAGGATAGGACCCAAACACGATTTCTAAAATAGGCACACTTACGATTGGAAACGTGCTGGGGAGACGAAGAACCATAGCAGCATCCAAACGACACCGCATGTGGCTCGAACACCTCGTGCGCATCCAACGTACAACGTAGCTATCGACCGTGCATTCACATGACTCCCGATTTGAGGATAGGACACGAATTAAAAAAATACAAACTTAGGATTGAAAATGTGTTGCGGATGTGCGGGTACCTCCAGCGGCACCCAAACGACACCGCCACTAGCGAAAACACCCCATGCGATTCCAATGTAACACCTAACAACAACTAGTCACGCAACTGCGGGACTCCCGGAATGAGGATTGGATGCAAACACAAATTCAAAAAAAGGCACACTCAGGCTTGAAAATGTGCCGTGGGAGGGCAGCCACCCCCATCGGCACCGAAATGGCACCATGAGTGGAACGAACACCTCGTGCGCATTTAACGTAACACATAGAAATCGACCGTGTAATCACTGGACTCCCAATTTTAGGATAGAACATGAATTTTAAAACAGACACTCTTAGGATAGAACATGGATTCTAAAACAAACAGACACGATTTTAGGATACAACGTAGCTATCAGCCACAGGGGGAGGGCACTCCAGCGGCACCCAAATGGCACCGAAAGTGGAAAGAACTCCTCATGTGTGTCTAATATAACACGTAGCAATCGGTTGCGCAGCCGATGGACTCCCGATTCGAGGATAGGATCCAAACACGAATTCAAAAATAGGCACACTTAGGCTTGAAAATGTGCTAGAGCGGGCACCCACAACGACACCAAAATGGGAGTGCGAGTGATACGAACACCTCATGCGGGTCAAAGGTAACATGTAGCAATCGGTAGCACAACCACGAAACTCCCAGTTTGAGGATAAGACCCAAAAACGAATTTGAAAACAAGCACACATAGGCTTAAAAATGTGCCACAGGGGTCGGGAAAGCCGAAAGGCACCCAAATGGCACCGCGAGTGGAACAAACACCTTGCGCGCATCCAACATAACACATAGCAACCGGCTGCGTAGTCGTGGGACTATCGGTTTTAGGATAGGACACAAATTCCAAAACATACACTCTTAGGCTTGAAATCATGCAACCAAGGGCGGGCACCCGAGCGGCAAGACCTCCTCATGCGCATCTAATAAAACATGTAGCAACCAGTTGTGTGCTCGTGCAACTGTATTACTCCCGGTTTGACGATAGGACCCAAACACAAATTCTAAAACTGGCACACTTAGGCTTGTAAATGTGTCGGGCACCCAAAAAGTAGCACTAGTGACACGAACACCCCATGCGCGTTAAACGTAACATTTAGCAATCAGTTACGTAGCCGTGAAACTCCCAATTTGAGGGTAGTATCCAAACACAAATTTGAAAACATGCACATCTAGGCTTGAAAAAGTGCTACGGGGGGCGGGCACCCCAACGGCACCTAAACGGCACCATGAGTGAAATTAATACCTCATTTGCATCCAACATCACACATAGCAACCGACTTCACTACCACGAGACTTCAGTTTTTAAGTTAGGAACCAAACAAGAATTCAAAAACAGGCACACTCAGGCTTGCAAATGTGTCGCGGGGGCAGGCACCACGAGTGGCACCCAAACAACACTATGAGTGGCATGAATGCCTCGTAAGAATATAATATAACACGTAGCAATCGATCGTCAACCGCGGGATTCCCCATTTAAGGATAGGACACGAATTCTAAAATGGGCTCACTTAGGCTTGAAAATGTGCTGCGGTGGGCGGGCACCACCAGCAGTAGCAAAACGGCAACATAAATGGCACGAACACCTCATTAGTGTCCAACTTCACACGTAGAAACCGACTGCACTACCACGAGACTCCAAGTTTGAGGATAAGACCCAAACATGAATTTGAAAACCAGCACACTATGGCTTGAAAACGTGTTGCAAGGGGTGCCGAGCATCACCCACGGCACCCAAAGGATACTACGAGTGGCATGAACTCCTCGTGCGTGTGCAACATAACATGTAGAACCCATCTGCGCAGTCATGGGGATCCTGGTTTGAGGATAGGACCCAAACACAAATTCGAACAGAGGCACACTTAGGCATGAAAACGTTCAGCGGGTGGGCGACCACCATCAACGGCACCTAAACAACACCGTGAGTTACACGAACACCTTGTGCGAGTCCAATGTAACATGTAGCAACCAGACTCATAGTCGTGAGACTCTCAGTGTGAGGATAGGACCTAAACACGAATTCAAAAATAGGGAGACTTTGGCTTGAAAATAATCCGCAGGTGAAGGGGACCCCCAGTGGCAACCGAACATCATTGTGAGTGATTCAAACACCCCATAAGCATCCTACATAATACGTAGCCATCATTCATACATCCGCGGGACTCTTGGTTTGATGATAGGACCCATACACGATTTTGAAAATAGGCACACTAAGGCTTGAAAACATGTCGCCGGGGGGGGGGGGGACCCCAACGGAACCCAAACGACGTGGTGTGTGTCATGAACGCCTCGTCTGCATCCAATGTAAGACATAGCTATCGTCCACGTATCCACAGGACTCCCGGTTTGAGGATATGATACGAATTCAAAAATAGGCACGCTTAGGCTTGAAAAAATGTCGCGAGGGACATGCCCAACGGCACCCAAATGGCACTGCCACTGGCACGAAAACACCCCAGGTGGGTACAACGTAACATGTAGCAACCGATCGCACAACCATGGGACTCCTGGTATGAGGATAGGACCCAAAAATGAATTTAAAAACATGCACACTTAGGCCTGGAAATGTGTCGGGGGGGAGCCACAGTGGCAACCAAATGGCAACGCTAGTGGCACGAACACCTCATGCGCATCAAACATAGCACGTAACAATTGGTAGCGCAATCGCAAAACTCCCAGTTTAAGGATATGATCCAAACACGAACTTGAAAAGATGCACATTTAGGCTTAAAAATTTGTTGCGGTAGGTGGGCACCCTCAATGACACCGTGAATAGCGTGAACACCTCATTAGCGTCCAACATAACACGTAGCAACCGGTTGCACTACTGCAAGACTCCAGGTTTAACGATACGAACCAAACACAAATTTAAAAACGAGCACACCCAGGCTTGAAACGTGTTGTAGGGGGGTGGCACCACCAATGGCACTACGAGTGGCACAACACCTCGTGAGCATTTAACATACATCGTAGAAACTATTCAGTCAGTTACAGGATTCCCCATTTGATGATAGGACATGAATTAGGAAACATGCACACTTAGTCTTGAAAACGTGCTGCAGGGGGTGAACCCCCAACAACACCAAAATGACATCACAAATGGAAAGAACACTGAGTGTCCATCCAATGCAACACATAGCAACCGGACACATATCCCGGGGAACTCCCGATGTGAGGATATGACCCAAACACGAACTCAAAAACAGGCACACATAGACTTGAAAATGTTTTGCGCGGGGTGGGAACAACCAATGATGCCCAAACGACACCGCGAGTAGCACAAAATCCTCGTGCTTGTCCAATGTAACATCTAAAAGTCGGGCCCACAGCCGTAGATCTTATGGTTTGAGGATAGGACCCAAACACGAATTCAAAAACAGGCACACTTAGGTTTGAAAACTTTCCCGAGGGGGGAGGGCACCATCAACGGCACCCAAATAATGGCACAGTTTTCACGAACACCTCTTACGAGTCCAGCATAAGATATGACAATGGGATGCATAACCGCGGGACCCACGGTTTTAGGATGGGACCCAAACATGAATTTTTAAAAACATGCACACTTTGGCTTAAAAATGAGCCTCAGGGGGCATCTCCATCGGTAACCAAATGGCATCATGAGGGGTACGAACACCCCATGCACGTCCACCATAACACATAGAAATTGTTCACGCAGTTACGAGACTCTTGGTTTAAGGATAGGATCCAAACACGATTTCAAAAATAGGCACACTTAGGATTGAAAAAGTAACGGGGGGACGGACAACCCTAGCAGCATCCAAACGGCACCTCATGTGGAACGAACACTGCATTCGCATCCAACATATGACGTAGATATTGGTCATAGATTCACAGGACTCCTGGTTTAAGGATAGGACGCGAATTCAAAAACATGCAAACTTAGGCTTGAAAACGTGTTACGGTGGTACGAGCACCTCAAGCGGCACCCAAACGGCACCGCCACTGGAACGAACACCCCATGCAGGTCCAACGTAATACATAACAACCAGTTGTGCAACTGTGGGACTCCCAGTATGAGGATTGGACCCAAAGACGAATTCAAAAAAAGGCATACTTAGGCTTGAAAACGTGTCGTGGGAGGGCGGTCACCCCCATCGGCACCCAAAGGGAACCGCGAGTGGAACGAACGCCTCCTGCACATCTAATGTAACACATAGAAGTTGGCCGTGTAATCGTTGGACTCCCGATTTTAGGAAAGGATATGAATTCTAAAACATACACTCTTAGGCTTGAAATCATGCCCGGGGGTGGCACTCCAATGACACCAAAACGGCACCGCGAGTGGAAAGAACTCCTCATGCACGTCTAATATAACACATAGCAATCGGCTGCGCATTTGCAAGACTCCCAGTTTGAGCATAGGACCCAAACATGAATTAGAAAATAGGCACTTTTAGGCTTGGAAATGTGCTGGGGCGGGCACCCACAGTGGCACCCAAACAACAAAGTGAGTGACATAAAGACCTCAAGTGCATCAAACGTAACATGTAACAATTGGCAGCACAACCGTGAAACTATCGGTTTGAGGATAGGACCCAAACATGAATTTAAAAACAGGTACACATAGGATTAAAGATGTGCTACAGGGGGTGAGCACACCCAAAGGCACCCAAACGGTGCCGCGAGTGGCACAAACATTTCGTGCACATCCAACGTAACATATAACAATCGATTGTGTAGCCATGGGACTCCCGATTTTAAGATAGGACACGAATTCCAAGACATACACTCTTAGGCTCGAAATCGTGTTGAAAGGGAGGGCACCCCAGTGTCACACAAATGACACCGAGAGCGGTAAAAACTCCTCATACGTGTCTAACTTATCATGTAGCAACTGGTCGCGTAGTCACGGGAATCTCGATTTGAGGATAAGACCCAAACACAAATTCCAAAATAGGCACATTTAGGTTTGAAAATTGTGCCGGGGGCAGGCACCCGCAGTGGCACCTAAACGGCAGCGCTAGTGGCACGAACACCTCATGCATATCAAACGTAACATGTAGAAATTATCAGTGCAGTGGCGAAACTACTGATTTGAGGATAGTTACCAAACACGAATTTGAAAATAGGCACATTTAGGCTCGAAAAAGTGCTATTGGGGCAGGCACCCCTAGCGGGACCTAAATGGCACCACGAGTGGCACGAATACCTCATTTGAGTCCAATGTAACACATAGCAACCAAATACACTACCAAAAGACTCCAAGTTGGAGGATAGGAACCAAACACGAATTCGAAAATAGGCACACTCAGGCTTGAAAACGTACCGCGGGTGGCGAGCACTACTAATGGCACCCAAACAGAACTGCTAGTGGCATGAACGCCCAGTGAGAATCTAACATAACACATATTAACCGATCGTGCAGCTACGGGATTCCCCATTTGAGGATAGGACACAAATTCTAAAATGGGTGCACTTAGGCTTGAAAATGTACTGCGGTGGGCGGGCACCACCAGCAACACTAGAACAGCACCGTGAATGGCACGAACACCTCATTCGTATGAAAAGTTACATGTAGCAACCGACTGCACTACCGCGAGACTCCAAGTTTGAGGATAAGACCCAAACATGAATTTGGAAATCGACACACTATGACTTGAAAACATGTCGCGGGGGTCCTAGCTCCACCAACGACACCCAAACGGCACTGCGAGTGGCTCAAACTCCTTGTACGCGTCAAACATAAAATGTAAAACCCGTTCGCGCAGTCGTATGACTCCTGTTTGTGGATAGGACCCAAACACAAATTCAAAAACAGGCACACTTAAGCATAAAAATGTTTCGCGGGCGGGCGACCACCATCAGAGGCACGAAAACAACATCGTGAGTTGCACGAACAACTCATACGGGTCCAATGTAACATGTAGCAACTGGCTTCACAACCGTGGGGCTGTCAGTTTGATGATAGGACCTAAACACGAATTCAAAAATAGGTAGACTTTGGCTTGAAAATAATCCACGGGGGGAGGGCACCCCCAGCGGAAACAGAACAACATTGAGAGTGGTTCAAACACCCCATGCGTGTCCAATGTAACACGTAGAAATTGGTCACGTAGCCATGGGACTCTCAGTTTGAGTATAGGACCTAAACACGATTTCGAAAATAAACACACTTAGGCTTGAAAACGGGCCGTTGGGGTGGGGGGACCCTAGCGGAACTCAAACGACAGAGAGAGTGGCATGAACACCTCGTTTTCATCGAACATAAGACGTAGTTATCGACCATGCATTCGCAGGACTCCCGGATTGAGGATATGATACGAATTCAAAAATAGGCCCCGTGAGGGTTCGGACACCCCGAACGACACCCAAACGGCACCTTCACTAGCATGAACATTCCACATGGGTACAACGTAACATGTAGCAACCGATTGCACAACCTTGGGATGCCCAGTATGAGGATAGGACCCAAAAATTAATTAAAAAACATGCACACTTAGGCTTGGAAATGTGCCGTGGGGGGGGGGGACCAAATGGTAGTGCTAGTGGTACGAATACCTCACGCGCGTCAAACATTACACATAGCAATTGGTAGCTCAGCCACGAAACTCCTGATTTAAGGGTAGGATCCAGACACGAACTTGAAAACAGGCATTTAGGCCTAAAAACGTACTGCGGTGGGCGGGTACCCCCAACGGCACCTCAAATGGCGTGAACACCTCGTTCGTGTCCAACATAATACATAGCAACCAGCTGCACTGTCATGAGACTCCAGGTTTGAGGATAGGAACCAAACACGAATGGTACTGTGGGGGGCTGGCACACCGAACGACACCCAAGTGGAACTATGAGTGGCACGAACCCCTCGTGAGCATCTAACATAACATGTAGAAGCTGTTCATTAAGCCGCGAGACTCGCCATTTGAGGATAGGACACGAATTCAAAAACTGGCACACTTAGGCCTTAAAATGTGCCCCCCCGAGCAGGGGGGGGGGGAGGCAATAACAACACTAAAATGGGACCACAAGTGGCAAGAACACCTCGTGTCCATCCAATCTAACATGTAGTAACTGGATGCGTAGCTGAGGGACTCCTGATTTGAGGATAGGACCCAAACACGAATTCAAAAATAGGAACACATAACCTTGAAAATGTGTCACGAGAGGTGGGAATAACCAATGGCACCCAAACAGCATAGTGAGTAGTACGAACTCCTCGTGCATGTCCAATGTAACATTTAGAAGTCGTCCGTGCAGTCATGGACCTCTTGGTTTAAGGATAGGACCTAAAAACAAATTCGAAAACAAACACGCCTAGACTTGAAAACGTGTTGCAGGGTGGGGGAAGGGCACCATCAACGGCACCCAAAAATCACTGTGGTTTGCATGAAGACCTCGATCGATTCCAACATAAGACATAGCAAATGGGAAGCACAACCACGAGTCTCACGGTTTTAGGATGGGACCCAAACACAAATTTTCAAAAATAGACACACTTCGGCTTAAAAATGAGTTGCGGGGGGAACATCAAGTGGTAACCAAACGGCATCGCGAGGGGTACGAACACCCCATGTGCGTCCAACGTATCACGTAGAAATTGACCCTGCAGCAATATGACTCTCGATTTGAGGATAGGACCCAAGCACGATTTCAAAAACAAGCACATTTATGATTGAAAACATGTCGGGGGGATGGACAACCCTAGTGGCATCCAAATGACAATGAATGTGGCACAAAAACCTCATACACATCCAACAAACGATGTAGCTATCGATCACACATTCGTAGGACTCTCGGTTTGAGTATATGACACGAATTCAAATGGCACGGATTCAAATGGCACAACGATTGGCAAGAACACCTTGTGTGAATCCAACATTACACGTAGCAACCAGACGTATAGCCGGGGGACTCCCAGTTTGAGGATAGGACCCAAACACGATTTTGAAAACAAACACACTTAGGATTACAAATGTGTTGGGGTAGGACAACCCTAGATACACCCAAACGTGTCACGAGTAGCACGAACTGCTCATGTGCATCCAACATAACATTTAGAAGTTGGATGTGCGGCCACGGGACTCATGGTTTGAGGTTAGGACCCAAATAAGAATTCAAAAATCGAAAAACTTAGGCTTGAAAACATGACGGGGGAGGGGGAACCATCAACGGCACCAAAATAGCACCGTGGGTTGTACAAACACCTCTTGAGATTCCATTGTAAGAGGTAGCAAAGGGTTACACAGTTGTGGGACTCTCGATTTTAGGAAGGGACACAAGCATGAATTCCAAAATAGGCACACTTCGGCTTGAAAATGAGCCGCGGGGGGACACCCTCATCGGCACCCTAACGGCATTACGACTGGTATGAACACCCCATGCATGTCCAACATAGCACGTAACAATCATTTGCGTAGTCGTGAAACTCCCAATTTGAGGATAGTATCCAAACATAATTTCAAAAACATATACACTTAGGCTCGAAAACATGCCACCGGGAGGGGGGCAATCCCAGCAGCACCCAAACACCATTGTGAGTGGCATGAACACCTCGTCTTCATCCAACGTAAGACATATCTACCGGCCATGCATCTGCAGGACTCCATGTTTGAGAATAGGATACGAAATAAAAAAATAGGCACATTTAGGCCTGAAAACGTGCCACGAGGGTGCGAGAACCTCCAATGGCACCGCCACTGGCACAAACACCCCATGCGGGTCCAATGTAACACTAGAAATTAGTCGCGTAACTACGGGACTCCTGGTATGAGGATTGGATCCAAACACGAATTCAAAAATAGGCAAACTTAGGCTTGAAAACGTGTCGCGGGGGGGGCGAGCACCCCCATCGGCACCGAAATAGCACCGCGAGTGGAACGAACACCTCATGTGTATCCAACGTAACACATAGCAACCGACCACGTAACCTTGGGAGTATTCATTTTAGGATAGGACACAAATTCCAAAACAGGCACTCTTAGGCTGAAAATCTTGTCGCAGGGGGCGGGCACTCCAGTGGCACCCGAACGGAACTACGAGTGGCAAGAACTCCTCATGTGCTCATAATGTAACACGTAGCAACCGTCCGCATAGTGGATGGACTCCCGGTTTGAGGATAGGGCCCTAACAGGAATTCAAAAAAGGCACACTTAGGCTTGAAAATATGCCGGGGGAGGGCACCCGCAGCAGCACCCAAACGGCAGCACGAGTGGCACGAACACCCCATGCGCATCAAACGTAACATGTATAAATCGACAACGCAACTATGAAACCCCCGATTTGAAGATAGGATCCAAACAAAAATTTGAAAATAGGCACATTTAGGTTTGAAAACGTGCTGCGGGGGGCGAGCACCCCAGCGGCACCTAAATGGCACCACGAGTGGCACGAGCACCTTGTTTGCATCCAATATAACACAAAGAAACCAGATGCTCTACTGCCAGACTCCAGGTTTGAGGATAGGAACCAAAAACAACTTTGAAAATAGGCACACTCAGGCTTGAAAATGTGCCGACGGGGGGGGGGGGGGGGGGGCAGGCACCACCCTCGGCACCCAAATGGCACCATGAGTAGTACAAAATCCTCGTGAGCATCTAACATAACTCATAGAAACCGATCATGAAACTACGAGACTCCCCACATAAGGATAGGATGAAAATTCAAAAATGGGCACACTGAGGCTTAAAAATATGCCACGGGGACATCTAGCAGCACCAAAACTGCACCGCGAGTGGAAAGATCACCTCGTGCATGTCCAATGTAACATGTAGCAACTGGAGGCGCATCCACATAACTCTCAGTCTGAGGATATGACCTAAAAATGAATTTAAAAACAGGCACATTTGGGCTTGAAAACATGTTGCAAGGGGCGGGCACAGACCACGACACCCAAATGGCACTACGAGTGGCACGAACTCCTTGTGTGCATCCAACGCAACATGTAGAAATCAATCGTGCAATCTTGGGACTTCTGGTTTGAGGATAGGAACTAAAAAAAACTCAAAAATAGTAACACTTTAGCATGAAAACGTGCCGTGGGGGGAAGCCACCATCAGCAGGACCCAAACAACATCGCGAGTTGCACGAACTCCTCGTGCGAGTCTAACGTAACACCTAGCAACCGACCTTACAACTGTGGGACTCTCCGTTTGAGGATAGGACCCAAATACGAATTCAAAAACAGGCACACTTGGGGTTGAAAATGAGACACGAGGGAAGACACCCTCAGCGGCACCCAAACGACATTGCAAGTTTTAGAAACACCCCATGCGCATCCAACGTAACACGTAGTAATTAGTTTCACAACCATGGGACTCTCAGTTTGAGGATAGAACCCAAATAATATTTCAAAAATAGGCACACTTAGGCTTGAAGACGTGCTGGGGGGGGGGGGGGGGGGGATGATAGAAGCACCCAATGGCATCGCATCTGGCATGAAAACCTCATGCACATCCAACATAAGACGTAGCTACAGGTCGCGCATCCGCAAAACATCTGATTTGAGGATAGGACACGAATTCAAAAATAGGAAAACTTAGGCTTGAAAATGTGCTATGGTGGTGCTGACAACCCCAGTGGCACCTAAAAGCAACAACCACTGGTAGGAACATCCCATGCGCGTCCAACGTAACACGTAGTAATCGAATGCACAATTGCGGAACTTCCAGTTTGGCTATTCGACCCAAACACGAATTTGAAAATAGGTACACTTAGGCTTGAAAATGTGCTGCAGGGGACAGGCACCCACAGCGGCACCCAAATGGCAACGCTAGTGGAACTAACACCTCATGCATGTCAAACGTAACATGCAGCAATCGACAGCGTAGTCGTAGAACTCCCTATTTGAGTATAGGATCTAAACACGAATTTTAAAACAGACACATTTAGGCTTGAAAACGTGTTGCAGTGGGTGGGAACCTCCATTGGAACCTAAAAGGCACCGCGAATGTCATGAACACCTCATTCTCTTCCAATGTAACACGTAGCAACTGACTTCACTACTGCAAGACTCCAGGTTTGAGGATAGAAACCAAACACGAATTTGAAAACCGCCAAACTATGTCTTGAAAACGTGCCGCGCATGGGGGGGGGGGGGGGGACCACCAATGACACATAAACGACCTTGCTAGTGGCATGAGCACTAGCAACCGTTCGTTCAGCCAGAGGATTCCCCATTTGAGGATATGATACGAATAAAAAAAATAGGCATACTTAGGCTTGAAAACGTGCCATGGAGTGGGGGTGGTGGGGCGGGCACCACCAGCAACACCCAAACGACACAAAGAGTGGAAAAAACACCTCATTTGCATCCAACATAACATGTATCAACCAAACACATAATTGGGGGACTCTTGGTTTGAGGATAGGACCCAAACATGAATTCCAAAACACGCACACTTAGGCTCGAAAATGTGCCACAAGGGCGCAAGCACCACCAACGGCACCCAAATAGCACTTCAGGTTGCATGAACACCTCATTCGAGTCCAACGTAAGATGTAGCAACAAGCAGTACAGTCGTGGGACTCCCAATTCTAGGATAGGACCCAAACATGAATTGATAAACAGGCACACTTCGGCTTAAAAAGGAGTCGCGGGGGGCACCCCAGTGGAACCAAAATGGAATCGCGAGTGGTAAGAACAACCCATGTGTCCAACATAACACGTAGAAATCGGCCGCGTAGTCGCAGATCTCTCAGTTTGAGGATAGAACCCAAACAAAAATTCAAAAATAGGCACACTTCGGCTTACAAACGAGCCGCGGGGGGAGGGCGCCTCCAGCAACACCCTAATGGCATCGCGAGTGATATAAACACCCCATGTGAGTCCAACATAACACATAGCAATCGATCGCATAGCCACGGGACTTTCAGTTTGAGTATGGGATATGAATTCAAAAACAGGTACATTTGGGCTTAAAAATGTTTCGCGAGGGTGTGGGCACCCTAACGTCACCCAAACGACACCGCCAGTAGCATGAACACCCCATGAAGGTTCAACCGAACACATAGCAACCAATCTCACAACCATAGGACTCCCGATATGATGATAAGACACAAACATAAATTCAAAAACAAGGACACATAGGCTTGAAAACATGCCGTGTGGAAGCAACACCCCCATCGGCACACAAAGGGAACCACAAATGGCACGAACACCTCATGTGAGTCTAATGTAACACATATCAATTGACCGTATAGCCACAGGACACCCGGTTTTAGGATAGGACCCAAACACGAATTCAAAAATAGGCACACTTAGGCTTGAAAATGTGTCGGGGGCGGGCACCCACATCGACACCCAAAAAAAAGTGAGAGTGGAAAGAACACCTCATATTACTCAAAAGTAACTGTATACACCCCATTCTAGAACCCCCTAAGCTCTCCTTAGGTCCCTAACACCTCCCTTCATCACACCAAACCTAAGTCATACCCCTAGTACTGACCTAGAGGCCATTAGGCACTCCCAGGCTCCGTGTGACCAAAAGTCAAACTCTTTAGCTCGATCGAGACTGAATGAATCTTCAAAGTGAGATGAAACCCCTTTCCAATGATCCATCCCATAAGCGATTCTGACTTACGGTACGTGTAAGGACACAAATTTCCAATTGAGTCCATGTATTATGTTGGCTCAATTCCGGACAAAAACATTTATTCATAGGATAGTATTTAATTGTAATATTCTCAAGCCTATGCAGTGTTTTTTGAAGACGTAGCGGCAAAGAGTATAAAGCTTCATCAAATATGCCGGTTTGCGTGCCTCGTTTATACGTCATCAACCATAGTTCCATGCTCCCATGGTATGAATGCAATATTATATATATAGGAGCTTGGAACAAGTTTATTGGGTATTACGTTTTATAAAAACTGCATTTTTTTTAAGAAAGAATTAATTAAAACTTTAAATAAATGTTTATAAAGTTTTCTGGGCTTAAACAAGAATATTTAAACTTTCTGGTTTTTCGTTCGATAGATTCGTTCGAATGAGATTGTCGTTCGAACGAACCTGCCAACGAGTTCCCATATTAGGCCACTGAAATGTCGTTCGATATGTCGTTCGAATGAACCTTATGTTCGAACGAGATATCCAACGAGATTCTAACGAGTTCAATCTGGAATGCCATTAGAAGTCTCGTTCGAACGAGAATTTCGTTCGAACGAAATGTCGTTCGAACGAGATGCCAGGCGGGAACAGTTTTTTGGCAGTTTTTTGCCCACTTCCCCACTTAGTTTTTAACCAACTTTTTCAGACTTTAATATGTGCGGGAAAAACATTTTCCACCCTAACATTTCCATAACTTTTCCTAACTTTTCCATTCCATTCCATCTCTTAGAGAGAGTTTGAGAGCTAAAATTATTTAAGGAAAATGTTCAAGTTTTGAGTGCTATTTTTCAAGAGAAAATATTTTATCACTCTAGTTTTACACCAATATTGTTTATCCAAGTTCACATATATACATATCAATTGCTTGGAGTTTGGCACCGGTTTATCTCTTCCGTTTCAAAGAGAAGTTTTGGTTTGCTTCTACATCCATCAAAGAAGAAGACGTTTTGTTGCGATTCTACCCACTTGGATAAAGGCTCCATGTACGGGTGACGGTGACCATATAAAGTCCTATCGGTGGATTTCGAGACCGTGGTGGTGTTCCAAGGTTATCCGCTAGGAAGAGGTGTTTACAAGAAGAAGCGTCGAGGCTTGAGAGGGATCGTGTCGTGTGTTGTAAGTATTTATGTCTTGTACTTGTAATTCCGTATCTAGTGGATTTGTGGCTAGGGCCGTCCGCGGTTGTTTCCCGTCTTGGGTTTTTCCTCGTACATCGCGGCGTAGTGTGATTGATTTATTTTATCTTGCTAAATAACGTAGAACGCATGTTTAGAATAATTCAAGATAAAATTTGGTTTAAATTATCACACTCATTTAATTTGGTGCTAAATTAAATATTGGGTAAAGTTTATTTAATTCAAGTCATTTGCTAAAATTTGGTTTCGCCTAATTTGCTAATATTGATAAATATGACTTAGGCAAATTCTAGAACTTGAATTAATTAATTGGTTTAAGTGAATATATTAATTGTTTAATTTTGCTTCACTTGGTTTAATTTTAATTTGTTTAAGAAATTAAAATTTGTTGTGTTAAAGTTGAACCACCACACCGCTTCCGCATCGATTTACATAAAAAGGAAATAATATTTTAGAATTGGGGGCCTCGCGCACCAACAAGTGGTATCAGAGCATTGATTCATAAAAGTTTAACACTTTCATATTGGTATCAGAGCGGGAGCGCTAAGTTATCGCGTTAAAGATCCGTTTTTTGGCTTTTTGTATTTCCTTACCTTTTTAGGTGGTTCAATTTTTTTATCACTCTCATTTTTTTTCTTCTCAATGGGACGTCTTAATGAAAATTTGTCCAATTTTAATGAAAATAAAATTTTTGATTTTCGAGAGGAATTAAATGGGCTTAACAAATGTAACGAAAATTTAAAGGAATTAAATTTGAGATTTGTAAAAAGAATTAAATTTCTTGAAAATGAAAATTCTTGTTTAAAAGCTCACATTGAGTCTTTGCAAATCTCCTTATCTCAAAAAGATATTTTTCGTGAAAAGCTCATGGACTTACATTCAAATTTTGATATTTTAGAAAAGTCCAAGAAAGAGAGTGAAAATCGTGAAAAGACTCTTAGGGACAAGTTTGCTCATATTGAGGGAGAGCGTGTTAGCCTTCTAGGAATTATTGAAAATTTAAAGAAGGAGTCCCATAATTTTGAGGAGTCTAATTTATTACTTGAGTCCAAAATTTTAAAAATTAAAAATGATTTTCAAGACTCTAGTAGTAGTTCTAATGGTTCTAGCACATCATGCTCAAATTCTTCCATTGCTAAAGCTAAAACCATTGTTTGTTTTAGAGGGTCAACTTTGTCCAAGGTCTTTAAAAAGGGTCACACCTTAGGTAACATTCCTCGTGTTTACACATGCTTGCATTGTGGTAGGAAAGGTCACCTTAGGTCATTTTGTTTTGATCTTAAAAGAAGTCCAAGGGAATTTTTATCTAGCATTTCATTAATTCCTAATCCCGATCATGTTAAATATAAATCTATATGGGTTAGGAAATCATTATTAAATGCGCTAGATACAAGATTTGTTGATTCTCATTTACTATCACATGAAACCTCCCTTGCTAAATTTAAAGGTTGAATGTGTTAGTGTTTTATGCATACTCTAGCTTTTTGTGCTTCATATTATATATCATTTCTAGATGTATGCATGCTTAGTCTTTTTCTAGTCATTGCCTCATTTCATATCATATGCTAGAAATTATGACTTGTTTATCTTTTTGTATTATATTTCTTTTGTTTGAATTAACTGAATAATATAAAAAGATTTTTGTTTATCATTTGTGTTTTATCTGTTTCATTTGAGATTAATGAAAAATACAAATGATTTTTGTTTTTCCTTTTGAGTAAATATTTATTTTTGATTAAAAATGTTAAAAACTCAAAAAGATTTTTTTTGTGTGTATTTTTGGTTGACACACTTTATGTGGCATATATTTGTGTTTGAGTCCCATCTTTTACGCTCCCACGTGGCTAGAACTTTTGGTTTAGATTTTTAATCCTTAAAATGTTCTTTACCATGTTTTATATGGAGTAGTTGGATTTTGTATTGTTTAAATGGATTCTATTTTTATATGCCTCTTTTCACACATGCACGAGCTCTTTTGAAATCTTAATGTCACATGTTATATTTGAGCTTTTTGAGGTGTTCTCCTACCAATCTAGTCATCTACATATCTATGACCTAGGAAGACTAGTGCATGTCACAATCAGTTGCACGTGAGCTTTGTGAGATAAAAAAATTATATATCTAAATGTGCACGGGGAAGGGCTCCGAAAGGATGAATTAAATCCTTTGCGATAGTAAGCCACCGTTTATTGGATCTAAAAGAAATACGTGATCCAAAGGCCTAAAAACAGAACATTTGGCATTAAAAAAAAAAGAAAACAATTGCCAAGGCCTATGTTTGTTTGATATATTCATTCAAAATCAAAATAATATATATGCTTATTGAGGGAGAATTGGATGGTATTTCAACAGTTTGCACAATGTCCGTTTATCCTAGTTGTCTTTAATGTCATGACTCTATTTGGTTTGTAGAATCATCATCATGCTAGGCTTGTATGCATTGTGTATGTTTGTTCAATGAGTTCAATTTATATTGTCACATGAGGTTATATTCAAATGTGATGAAGTTTGCAATCAATTGAGAACTCCGTGAACATGTTTTAAGTGATTGGGTCTAAATTTAATCGTTACTAGTTCACACCCCAACACTTTCGTTTCCATATGACACATTTTTGCCATACGAGTGTGCAAACTTATTGTATTTTGTGTTATATGTGTCTTTATATCTATATATATATATGCAAGTACTCTATTGGTATATTTCTAGTATATATATATATATATATGATATTTGTTTGTCTTTTCCTTGCTTTCTAGTCCATCCAAGCTTAAACTTCATTATTGGTATCTATCATGGATTAGTTATGCTTTTGTTGCTCATGTGCTTTAATGTCTTAACACTTTAAGCTTCAACGTGTTTATTAGTTCTTTATCCTTTGCCTATTCCTGAACAAAAAGGGGGAGAAAATGATAGGGGGAGAAATGGTATCTAATCCTATTATTATCGTATCTTAGTTTGGGGGAGATTTATCTTAGGGGGAGACGTCTTTCTAAGTAGGTCATGTGTTTGTTAAAGGGGAAGAATTAATTTAGGGGGAGTATTTATTTTAATTGCATTTAATACTTTGATATTCCCTATTCGTTTGATAGTTTGCTTAAGTGTGCAGGAATTCTTCTAAAGCGGCATCTTTCAATGGCAAAGCGTTTGATCCTTGGGTTGAGTCAAGTTTGGGTGGGTTATGTTTTGAGTCTAGCGAGCTTGACGGCCCTTTAGGATTTTTTTTGGTTTTTGTCCCGGAATAGCCAAATGGGGAGATTTGTAAGGACACAAATTTCCAATTGAGTCCATGTATTGTGTTGGCTCAATTCCGGACAAAAACATTTATTCATAGGATAGTATTTAATTGTGATATTCTCAAGCCTATGAAGTGTTTGTTGAAGACGTAGCGGCAAAGAGTATAAAGCTTCATCAAATATGCCGGTTTGCGTGCCTCGTTTCTACGTCATCAACCATAATTCCATGCTCCCAAGGTATGAATGCAATATTATATATATAGGAGCTTGGAACAAGCTTATTGGGTATTAGGTTTTATAAAAACTGCATTTTGTTTTAAGAAAGAATTAATTAAAACTTCAAATAAATGTTTATAAAGTTTTCTGGGCTTAAACAAGAATATTCAAACTTTCTGGTTTTTCGTTCGATAGAGTCGTTCGAACGAGATTGTCGTTCGAACGAAAATGTCGTTCGAACGAACCAGCCAATGAGTTCCCATATTAGGCCACTGAAATGTCGTTCGATATGTCGTTCGAACGAACCTTATGTTCGAACGAGATATCCAACGAGATTCTAACGAGTTCAATCTGGAATGTCGTTAGAAGTCTCGTTCGAACGAGAATTTCATTCGAACGAAATGTCGTTCAAACGAGATACCAGGCGGGAACAGTTTTTTGGCAGTTTTTCACCCACTTCCCCACTTAGTTTTTAACCAACTTTTTCAGACTTTAATATGTGCGGGAAGAACATTTTCCACCCTAACATTTCCATAACTTTTCCTAACTTTTCCATTCCATTCCATCTCTTAGAGAGAGTTTGAGAGCTAAAATTGTTTAAGGAAAATGTTCAAGTTTTGAGTGCTATTTTTCAAGAGAAAATATTTTATCACTCTAGTTTTACACCCATATTGTTTATCCAAGTTCACATATATACATATCAATTGCTTGGAGTTTTGCACCGGTTTATCTCTTCCTTTTCAAAGAGAAGTTTTGGTTTGCTTCTACATCCATCAAAGAAGAAGACGTTTTGTTGTGATTCTACCCACTTGGAGAAAGGCTCCATGTACGGGTGACGGTGACCATATAAAGTCCTATCGGTGGATTCCGAGACCGTGGTGGTGTTCCAAGGTTATCCGCTAGGAAGAGGTGTCTACAAGAAGAAGCGTCGAGGCTTGAGAGGGATCGAGTCGTGTGTTGTAAGTATTTATGTCTTGTACTTGTAATTCCGTATCTAGTGGATTTGTGGCTAGGGCCGTCCACGGTTGTTTCCCGTCTTGTGTTTTTCCTCGTACATCGCGGCGTAGTGTGATTGATTTATTTTATCTTGCTAAATAACGTAGAACGCATGTTTAGAATAATTCAAGATAAAATTTGGTTTAAATTATCACACTCATTTAATTTGGTGCTAAATTAAATATTGGGTAAAGTTTATTTAATTCAAGTCATTTGCTAAAATTTGGTTTCGCCTAATTTGCTAATATTGATAAATATGACTTAGGAAAATTCTAGGACTTGAATTAATTAATTGGTTTAAGTGAATATATTAATTGTTTAATTTTACTTTACTTGGTTTAATTTTAATTTGTTTAAGAAATTAAAATTTGTTGTGTTAAAGTTGAACCACCACACCGCTTCCGCATCGATTTACATAAAAAGGAAATAATATTTTAGAATTGGGGGCCTCGCGCACCAACAAGTGGTATCAGAGCATTGATTTAGAAAAGTTTAACACTTTCAGTACGGACGAACAACTCGTTTTCCCTCAAAACCTGACCTAGAGGCCACCGGACACTCCAAGGCTCCGTTTGACCAAGGTCAACTATTTAGCTTGACCAAGACTTAATTAATCTTCAAAGGTTTCTGAAGCCCCTTTCCAATAGTCTGTTATGGGCCCAATTCTGACTTATTGTACGGATGAACGATCCGTTTAACTCCAAAAGGCCACTGGATGCTTTCAGTCCCCATTTGACCAAAGTCAACTCGCCGAACCGAGTTAAACTCTTTGGAATGTTGAAGTACATCTCATAACCTTTCCAACGGTCCACCCCATGGGCGATTTTGACTTACCATACGAATAAATGATCCGTTTGCGTTCGATAATCCCCCGTCCAAAGGATCGACGAGCGCTTTCGAGCCACATTTGACTCAAAGTCAACTCCCGGACCAAAGAGAAGTCCAAGGAATTTCGAAGGTCTATGAAGTACATTTCCATAGGTTCACCCCGTGCACAATTTGGACCAACAGTTTGCGTTCCATGACCGTTTTTTCGAAAGAACCTGAAAGAGACTTCGAAACGGCAAGTTCCAAATCCTACCTATCGACAGTGTGCCTAAAAACATGTGCCGATTGGAAGGACCATGCCTATGATGATCGAAAATGACCAGGGCCTATAAAAGGAGGTCCTGACCTCATTGAAAAAAGAACCCAAGATCTGAAATCCATCACTCTCAGCGAATTTAGAAAACCTGTCTCCAAGTCAGCGTGATTTTCACATCCAAATCCTTTTCCAACCTTCACTTTTCATCATCTTTTTTCATCAAACTTGGTGAATTAACTACCCTTCATCATCATCCAAGTGTTAGGGATGCTCTCCAACCTTCAAGATCAAGCTCAAGATCTTCAAGAATGTCCAACTTTCTCAACTCTCTCTTCATATTCTCCTAAATTCGCATTAACTTATTTTATTACTTAGCACTTTCATTCTCTCTATATCACATATCCTAATGTACTTTTTATTTAGTATTATTGAACATCTCTTATTTTTATATAAATAAAACCCAAAAAAATAAGAAAAGAGGGTTTGCTCATAAATTCCAAACGGGAATTCCCACACTTTTCTCATAACTAAAACATCTTTTTACACACACCCACACATAAGAGAAGTCTCGGATTGGATTTATGGGATAAAACCCACCCCTCGTTTTGTATACGAACCACGTGGACTTTTATGCCTCTATAGGCTACGTAGGCATCACGAGGTAAAACTCGAGACTCGAGTCGTATTTCTTTTTTTCCATTTTCTATTTTTCTAATTCTTTAATTTAATTCTCTTAGATTTTTTATATTTACATATACATATATATATTTGTTCTTAGTTGCGTATTATTCCATATGTTTTATCGTTCCATTATAACAATCAACGCTAGGATAATCGCGTAAATCCTATTTTCTAATATTACTTTTAGGAACATTCCTATGGATGACTCGCTTTATCTCTTCCATGATACAAGTCGATGATTTCTATCCCCACTACATATACACATGCACACATATCATGGGAAAATAGAGGAAAATAACAACAATCCATGAGAGACCGCAAGGGCGGAATGGGTGCCTAACACCTTCCCATCTCGTAACGTAGCCTTCGAACCCTACTCGAATAATTTTTGGTTTCGTATGTATCAGTATGTCTTTGGATGCTGTCCTTCGGGATGGATCCACCTTTTTTTGTCTGTTTTGAGTAAAATAGACTGGTGACTCCAACTCTCCACATTTTCACCTCACACATCGCCGACAACAGCCGAAGCGCTCCCGAGAGGGATGCACGGGACCAAGATCCTCTCACCATCGAGATGAGCCTCCTCTCTCCCTCCACAGGGATCGGGGATGGTGGCTCCGCTGAGGATTTTTTCTTTAAGATGGCTAGACTGTATTTACATAGGTGTTTTATTTTCTTATATATTCCCCTATTTGCATGGCCCCTTTATTATTCATGTGTACCTCATACTTATACTTCTATTCACACACTTGTAGAAGATTCTCCATGTACACTTCGCACCACGTGCACCTAGGATCACATATATCCACATGTTTCATGCATCACCCATCCATATTTGGTATACCATTGGTATTTGGACTTTTCTCCCTATTTGGCATGATCAGGAAAGATACTCTCATCATAAGATACTAATAAGAGAATCATTCATGATTCACACGACGTCACCAAAGAGCATTGTGATTTACTAAATTTTGTCCAGTAATTGGAGGGTCACTTCATGATGGGCGCTGGTCCGGCAAGGCGCAGTTAGCCTAAGTAATATGAGTCTCACCTTCCATTGGCAAAGTACCTTTGATGTATATCGAACGGTTCCCCCACATCGTACCACTTGACCGAAGTCATGGCATTATGTATATCACAGGGAACTCGTTCACGTACGATGAGTATATCGAATTCTCTTTCACACATACTGTCTCCACGAGGTATATAGTGAGGCAATTTACGTACACTCAGGTATATCAAATGGTTTGTCCACACGTACCGATTTCCCTCAAAAGCAAGACGTATATCGTGGAAGTCACGCAAAAGGGGGGAACCCTTTCCAATTCACCCAACTAACTACATATCCACATATAGGTGTCAAGCCTTGGATACATATGTTAAATTATCGATTTTGACCCGAAACTCTATCGAAATTCTGAGTCAACCTGTCGCCCAAATTTTTGCTCATTTTTAAAATGGAACCCTGCCCGTGAGCCTAGTTACAAGTCGAACCATAGCTTTGCATGTATTACAAACCCAACTTTTCCAGGCTCGGGTCCCGTTCGGCATTTTATTTTCTATTTAGGAGAATTTAATACAAGTGAGAACATAATAATTATAATAATCATGCTGAGACCTGTCTCCTAAAAATATTTCTCCCTTCTTTATCAAAAAATTCCAAAACATTTCTCCCTTCTTTATCAAAAATCCAAAAACATTTCTCCTTTTTTATCAAACAAAAAAATCCAAAAACATTTATCATTTCTTTATCAAAAATCCAAAAACATTTCTCCCTTCTTTATCAAAAATCCAAAAATATTTTGTTCTTCAATCTAAAAAAAATGTCAAAAATATTTTCATTCTTTTTTTCCTCAAAAATAAATCCCATTTTACGCCTTCTCAGGTTAATTGCACGCCCTTGGCTTGGCTCCTTATTGGCTTCGGTCTTCAGTCAAATCATCCCGAAATTTCGTCCATTCCCCTACTACTTCTTTCGAGTCCGGAATCTATCCGCTTTCCATGGAGAACACCGATCAAGTACCAGCTGTGTAGCCAGATCTGATGACAGTCTTAGCTCATCTCGTGTCAAAGATTAACAACCTCTAAACTGAGGTCCGAGAGATGAAACGAAACTAGGTTCCTATTCCTTAAGAGCCTGAGGCCCTATTCCCTCGCTCTATGGGTCCACCCAAGCCTATCTGGGTTCCCGAAGAGTATCAGCACTCTTCACATGCCCTTCTTGCTAATGGGCCACCGCCTGCCCAACTTCCTATGTCAAACCTTGCCCATCCTAGGGCTAACTTGCCTATGATCATTGATCCAAAAGAGGAAGAGTTAAACAAGGTGAAAGAAGATCTCAAGATGTTAACTAAGAAGTTTGATCAAGTCAGAATATCTGGAAATTATATGGACTACACCCACATGTCTCCTTATCCTAAGGTGAGGTTACCCGAGAAGTTCAAGATGCCAAATATCAAGAAATTCGGAGGAAGTAGACCCCAATTGTTCATCTTCGCAGTTATCACTGTTCTTTGACTCTCTTAGGGACTTCTAAAGAAGTGATGGCCCAATTATTTCCGCAAACTTTGAAGGATAACGCCCTCCGATGGTTTTTGTCTCACAAGGAGTCCAAAATTCGTAGGTGGGAGGATGTAGCCCGAGAGTTCAGATCTCAGTAAAAATATAACAAAGAGCTTGAGGTCACTCGCCATGATTTAGAACTGCTCAAATAGAACTTTTGGGAATTAGTCAGTAACTTCATAGCTCGATGGAGGGAAAAAGCAGCCACCATGACCAATCGGCCATCCAAGGAAGAACAAGTCAACATAGTGAAGAAGAATTTCTTACCCCATGTTCGAGCAACAATGGGAGGACAATACTTTCCCCACTTTCGAACTCTCAGAGAAGCAGGAGTAGAAATCGAGGAAGGTTTTTGCTAAAACAGAAGTTGAACCAAAGAAAGTGTCCGGACAGTTCACTCCCAGAAAATATGATAAACCTGTCAATGCTGCAGTCTCAACCATCAACAACATCTCCCAACCAACCACCTCGTGGGCATCAGAAAGCTTCCCTGTCACAGTTCGAAAGGAATACACAAAAATGCATGCTCCCCTCTCCAAACTTTATAAAGCCATGTTAAGCCAAAACTTCATCAAACCTTTGGACCCCCGTCCATTGCCAAATCCACTTCCAAGAAACTTTAAGGCGGATGCCCATTGCGCCTTTCACCAAATTGCTATCCATACCAACGACCAATGCTTTCACCTTCGAAACATAATCCAAGGTCTAATTGACCGGGGTACCATTACCCCACCAGCCAATCCTAAGCCAAACACTGCTCACAACTCACTCCCAAATCATGCCAATGCCATATTATTAGAAGAGAACCCATAATTTGATCCTCAACTCAAATCACACCCATATACTCTCTCGAACCTCTCCAAACTTGCCCATATTTCCTCCTACACCCTGTTATCCTCGCTGATCAGGCATTGTCACTCCTTACCAGAGCATGCATCGTTGTCCGTACCCATTCTAAAAATGAAAGCATGAAATTATTAGAAGTATTAAACCAACTCCTAGAGTTCGGGATGAAATTTCCCTCGCAGATGATCATTGATCTCTAGAGGTTCAGTATGCTATTCTTGGAAGCACTAAAATGGGCCCGAGAGTCAGACAGATGGTTAGTACCGATCGATAAAGTTGGCCTAGATGATGTTGTCCAGATCCTGGCAGAAATATTCAGGAAAACCAACAATATTTGCAGTATGACTGAGTTACTCGATACTCTGAAGCTACAAGGGTGACTAGTACCTTCACCCTTACATCTCCCCATAGCATGGGAGGATCTGTACGAAGAATCCATTGAAGTTGTGGAATGCATCGACTTTACATGGAAAAACATAACTATTGCCATTAGATGGGGGGGGGGGGGATTCGAAGATTCAAATGAAGAGAAAGCTTCAAAGAAGACTGGCCCAGTGGTCGACATGTGTGGAATGATATCATTTGAAGAACTACTTATAGAAATAAACAAGATAGCAGAACAACCCGAGATTGATGAGGAAATAGGGTTCATGTTCTTCCCTTCTTCGATAAATCACATGACCAGATCAGGGAGGCATTACCAGATCCCAAGCTTACCACCAGCCAATGACAAAGGGAAGGGTGTTAAAAACCTTCCTATGCCAGAGATGACTCTCGAGGAAAGCAAGATCCTTGATCAACTGAAGAAAACTCAAGATAACATCACTCTATGGGGGATTTTCATGTCTTCCCAGCTGCACATAAATGCTTTGATCAAGTTGCTCACTGGACCCATAATTCCTACTTCTACCACACTAGAAGAAGCATTAAATTTAGTCGGATCCTTAACCTCTACCCGAATGCTATCCTTTTTTGAAGAAGAAATCCCCAGAATTGGTCCAAGACACAATCATGCTCTCAACATCTCCGTCGAAGTTATGGGGAAGATCGGACTACTCTCTCTTGTTGATAATGGATCCTCCTTGAATGTGTACCCATTAATAACATTCACATGCTTAGGAGTGAAGGAGAGTGACCTCTCTCCAACCTTCGCTGCTATATGAGCCTAGATAATACCCGTCGGGAGGTGATGGGATCTATACAACTCGTAATAGGGGTTGGCCTTATAATGACACCCCGACTAATTAAATACCGGGTAGCTACTCCTTTATTAAATTAATTCAAAATGCCAAGTTGGTCTAGTTAATAGCATCACTGTCGAAAACATTTTTATGATTACTAACCACCTAGTATTTAAAAAGTAAGTGCCAAATTTTAATTAAAGTCTGATTAACATGCAACAAGTGAAATAAAGAATAATAACAACATTCACCATAATGAAGTAAATAGAAAGACCATCACATAACGTAAATAAAGTCTGGAGGAAAAACTCCTCACTACAAATCCCACAACTGATAAATAAACTGAATACTAAATCAATACATGCCAAAGTATGAAAACTGTAATGGAAATGTAACTCTAATAGAAATGGGCAACATGCCCTACAACTGATAGAATAAAACTCTGGGATCCAAGTGATAGAAGCGTCTACAAGAAAATCCATGTAGCTTCCACAAACAGCTACAGCTCATCACCTGAATGAGTATCCTATGCATGGTGTCCTTGTGGCTGGGCACCTAAAATGGTTTTACAAAGAAAATAGATTTGAAAAGCAAACGGGTCAGAGCCCGAATGTGGAGTTATATTTTAAAAACCTGCAAGTGCTTTAAAAACATTTAAAACATTAAATGCAAAGTACATGTTAGGACGTACACTCACATGATATTCTCACCTCTCGTCTAACTGTGCACTCCTAACGTAAGTACCCATCTACAACGACACAACCCACTAGCTAAGTGACATCATCTCTAGCTAGACTATCATAGGTCCTACCCATATTACTCGGTTCTATTAACATGATAACGCTCGTAATTAAGTAGGGGTTTAACGTAAACTCAAATGCTCAATATGCAATATATATCACTATCAGTTAACTCGTTATATTACTCGAAACAATACTTGTAATTATATTAACAATAATAACATGAAGGTTCCCATTAATTAAGTGTATATTATTCACATCATAAATATACAATACAAGCACCCCGAGAACTAAGATGTGGTGCACACATACTCTGCTATCCATCCCGGTACATCACGTACATAAGGGTTTCATATTCCGAATCTCTCAGGAATAGTTCACAGATAACAACATCACAAAGAATGGAGGCGAACACAGTCATATCACATAGGTCACGCACATACCTACGCTCCTACGATCAGCGGACTTATTAATATCCCAATAAGTCTTTCTATGACCTATGTTCATCAAGGTAACCAGTCTAAATCCGGGCAACACAAGGATTAGAGGGCCCTAAGCGAACGCAAACCTCCTGTGATAGCAAGTATGGTAGGTATTGAAGCCCTTATACCCTTGACTCACTTGAGTCTATACTGTATAAGAGCTCATCTAGTTTGGAAATAGTGACAAAATTATGTCAATCCTAGAAACCAAAGAGCTTCAGAAGTTGGATTGGACTTCATATTTAAAAGTTGTAATGATCCTGAACTTATAGCCATCACTCACACACTTAGAACACCCACACTACATTGCATATTGCACTTTTATATGTGTTCTTGGGTTGAGTGAGTTTAAATCCCTTAATTTGGTTTTTAATAATTTTTTGGGATTTTTTAAACATTTTTCAAATTTAATTTTTATAAATAAAATTTGGTTTTAAAAGTTTTGGGGTCAAACTGCAATTTTATTTTGTGCTGTTTTTGGGCTGATTGTTTACCTGGGTAGAAACCGAAAGCGCTAGAGACTACAGGGTGTGCATGTAATTAAGTTTGGGACGCGCATTTGTTTCCAATTGCTGGCCAACACGTGCAGCCTTCTGATTGCCTACATTTGTGTTTCTTTGTAGACACAAACTTCGCGTCACACCTGAGCCATTGGATCAATTCTTATCTAGGGTCTGCATGCGATCTTTGGTAATCCCTGTGTAAACATCTCCACCTATCACAGCTTGTTTAACCACCGCTTGCTGTTAACCCTTGGATCAAAGTCAAGAAGAATTGACTTGATCACAGCCGTTGTTTTCACTCGAACGTCTGGAACCTTCTCAGCCCCCTATATAAACCCTCATCTTCTCAGACTTCGAAGATTTTTGGTCATTTTGTTTTCCTCAGAGAGAAGAGAGAGTAGAGAGAGAAGAGAGAGAAGTGAGAGAAAAAAAAAAGAGAAGAGAGAGAGTTTGAAACCCTAGATTGAAACCCTAGAAACCCTAACTTCGTTACCTCTTCTCCAGCCAAAATCAAACACCTAAACCAAAAACACCTTTCCAGTGTTCTTGAGGGTTTGAGTGTATGAGTTGTGTTTGTTTTGCTGTTCCTTGTGTTCATCGAATCTTACTGTTCAACTTAAACTTTTTATTTCAGATCTGGTTTCTGTTTCAATAGAAATCACAGATCTGAAGTGTTTGAAGTTACAAAACACGTAGATACACATTATTTCTCATCCAGAGAAGTATATTGTTGATTTCTTTTGATAAAAACGTTTTCATACTTCGAATCAACAATACATGCTTTCTATTTCTTACTGCTTGCAAAACTAAACCTTGACCTAGTATTAGAATCGCACTTGGAGGTTTTCAATCTCGAAAATCTTTTCAAAACTGAGATTGATTAAGATCTTTACCGATTTTGAAGAAAGATATCCGTGGATTCTGGGATTTATTGAAAGGTCAAAAAGGTTTTATGTTTTGTGAGAAAGAAAGAAAAAGAAAGTTCACAGCATATAGTAAACTGTAATTTACTAGGACTGTTTGTAACTATTAAGGGTGTGTGTGTGTTCATGCATGTGGTTTAGAACACCTTTTCACAATACATCTTCACACTACAAACACTTAAAGTGTTGGCTGTAAGATCTGGTGAACTAAAGTCGACGTAAAGTGCTGAAACAAAGGAGGAGTGTACAACCTGAGAGGACTACATCAACAAACAAGATCTGCAGAGAAGTTTGAGGACGCCAGAGGGTATATTCCTAAACTTGTATAGATTTGTTTGTGTGCATGTTAGTTAAATAGATTGTAACTCATATATTTGTTTTAGTGGATTTTTGTTTCATTTTACTCCGTAGAGGGAGTCGTGGATGTTTCCTCAGTTGGTGAGGTTTTACCACGTTAAAAATCTGAGTATCAATATTTCTACATCTTCTCATCCCTTTCTAATAGTGTGCTGAGTTTAAAACATTTTAAACTGTTTACTAAAACTTGTTATCAAATCTTGTCCATATCTCGTACATAATTTTGTTAACACATCTTGTGTTCAAAATCGTTTTGATTTTAATTAAAGAGTTTCTTCAACAAACTTTCGGAGTTGCTTAAATAGTTTATTTTCATAAACGGCTTTGGCAACGCTATTTCAATTGGTATCAGAGCTTTTGGTGAACTTTTTCAAAAAGATCCTGAGTTTCTGAAACTGTTTTCTCAAAATCATTATGGACGAGAAAAATGAAAGATATGGTAACTTGACCAGACCTCCAGTCTTTGATGGAACCAATTTCTCTTACTGGAAAGTAAGAATGATTGCTTTTATTCAAGGAACACTGGGAGATGATGTCTGGGATATCATTGAAAACGGATACTTTTATCCAACTAAACCAGCCACTGACGGAAGCAATGAAAGGATTAAGAAAATATTGAGTGAGTTTACTCAAGAAGAGAAACAGGTTTCTCGAAATAATAACAAAGGCAAGAACGCTATATTTATGTCTATTAACGAACATGAGTTCAAGAGAATCTCATCTTGTACCACTTCCAAGGAAGCATGGGATACCTTGATTACTGCACATGAAGGAGACTCTAGGGTAAAAGCTGCTAAGACTCAGATGTTAATCCAACAGTATAATACCTTAATCATGTCTGAATCTGAGTCTTTCGATGATTTCTATATGAACCTTACTGATATTGTCACTAAACTTCATGCCAATGGTATAACTTATGATAGACAGGAAATTGTCTCTAAAATTCTGAGATCATTGCCACAGAAATTTGACAATAAAAGATATGCTATTGAGGAGATGTGTGATGTAAATCTCACTCCTGAATTACTCAGTAGTAAATTAAGAACTGTGGAAATGGAATTGGAGTTTAAGAAACAATTGACCCACATTAATAGGAAACATACCAATTCCAATCTTAGCTTTACCTCTAAGATGATTAAGCCTGAGTTAAACACCTCTAGTAATGATTCTGATGAGGACTGTGACTTAGAAAGTCTAGATAATCAGATTGCCCTAATGACAAAACAATTTAAGAAAATTGTTAAATTTAGAAACAGTGTTGCAAATAGACAGGGCAAGTCTAATTATACCACTCCTTCAAATCACAAATCTCATGAGAAACCTCATGACAAACAGAACAAGGACAACACAAGACCTCACAGAGACCTCAAGAAGACTGAATGCTATAGATGTGGTAAACTAGGACACATTGCTCAAGACTGTAGAGTTAATTTAAATGCCCAAAACAAACACTCTAGAGCCAATATCTGCAAAACCTGGGATGACTCAAGTGATTCTGAAAATGAGGAACTTGAAACATCTGATGGTTTTGATCCTTGTTTAGCCTTCTTTGCCAAAATCATATACAATGATGATATGCCTATGCTTGATAGTGAGGATGAGTTTAGTAATTCTAGTTCTGTTGCTCTGAATCATACTTTAACTGGTTTAGATGCTTTACTTACTGAGAACATTAATACCTCTTCCTCGGGGTGTGTGAGTCAAAGGGAAATCGATACTGCTGATGTCAATGGGTGCGTGAGTTTAAGAAATGAAACCTTAGGGGTCACTTCACACACCTCACTTAGTGACTCAGATAATGATGATCTCCCAGACATCCACACTCTATATACTAAAACTCTAAAGAAAAGCACTAGACTAGAAAAGATTGTTAAAGATCTTACCAAAAAGCTAGAGGATCTAAGCCTAATGGTAAAACTGAATGCTGAAGAGTATACTACACAATGCATGTCTCATGACAGTGAAGTTAAAGTGTTTGATGAAAAACTGAAAAATTTGACTGAAGCTAATGAAATTCTGGAGAAAAAATACAAAGGGACATTATTAGAATTAGAACAAACAAAAGAAAAGACAGCAACTGTTTTCAAAAAATTTACCAAATTTGAAAACAATTCTAAATGTTTTGAGGAATTCGTTGCTGAATCTAAAACCAATTCTGATGATAGAACTGGAATAGGGTTTTGTCCCAATTTGAAGACACAAACTAAACATGTTGAACCTATCAAGTTTGTGTCAGGAGGCAAAAGACCTATTGAAACATGTCCAGACTTTCATTCTCTAAAAACTAAGTTTGACCATCAAAACACTAACACTAAAGATGCAAGTTGCTCTAAGCATGAAAGTTTACCAAAGGGAAAATATGTTTGCCCCCCTATTAGGAAAAGTGAACCTGCTTTCAAATCTGTGCTACCTAGGAATAAAATTCAGCCTCAAAATTTCTCAAAATCTTTGATTAGAGACCTTCCTAAGGAAAACCCTATTCTGAGCAATCTTTATTGCTCCTATTGTGATATATATGGTCACTCTTTCGATAATTGTTATGCTAGGAGACTGATTAAACCTATCTACAACACTCCTATGTATCATAACTTTAACTATTCTAGGAGGAGTCGTAACAATTATGTCCTTCCCAGGCCACCAGACAAAAACTCTAACTATAGGAATAGAAGGACTAAACCTAAAAGGACATTTACTAGAAGGATTACCAGAACCTTTTCTAAATCAAATGCTCAGGAATTCAAATTTATTCAAAATCATGCGCAAAATGTTTTTCAACAAAAATCTAATGCTCGCAAATTTTATCAAATAAGAGCAAACAAGCGCAAACTAAAAACCAGGGCAATTTGGGTTAGAAAAGATGATCTAGCACCGCAGATGAAGTGTAACATTGTTGTTTCTGCTCTAAAAGTTGAACTTACATCTTCTGGTTGGTACTTGGATTCTGGATGTTCCAAGCATATGACAGGTGATGATACAAAACTTTTAAATAAAACCCATTTTGATGGTGGAAAAGTTGTTTTTGGTGATGGTATATCATCCCAGATCATAGGCAAAGGAACCCTTAAAGAAAAAGGACTTCCTCTTCTTGAAAATGTTCTCTTAGTTAAAGGTCTTAAGGCTAATTTACTTAGCATTTCACAATTCTGTGACTCAAACTACACTGTTACCTTTTCAAAGAACAATTGCAAGATTTTAAATGAAAAGGGAGAATGCTTAATTACAGGATTCAGGACCCCTGACAATTGTTATACTGTCATGTCTAGTTCTGAAATCTGTAGTGTTGCCAGAATGGATGACAACGAGATATGGCATAACAGAATGGGTCACATTAATTACGAAAATTTGAGTAAATTGTCTTCTCAGCAGATAGTTAGAGGAATACCAAAAATTAAACCTATTCATAACATTGTCTGTGGTCCCTGTCAAGAAGGAAAAATTGTTAAAGCACCTCATAAAAGGGTTAAAGATATCCTTACCTCTAATCCCTTAGAACTCATTCACATGGACCTAATGGGTCCTTCTCAAACTGTTAGTCTTTGTGGACACAGTTATATTCTAGTTATGGTTGATGACTTCACTAGATTCACTTGGGTAGCTTTCTTAAAACAAAAATCCGATACCTTTCAAACTTTTTTAAAGATTCTCTTACGGATTGAGAATGAAAAAGACACTCAAGTGAATAGAATCCGAAGTGATAGAGGTGGTGAATTCAAAGACACTGGTATTGTAGAATATTGTGACTATAATGGTTACAAGCATGAGTTCAGTGCTCCTAAGACCCCTCAACAAAATGGTATAGCTGAGAGAAAGAATCGAACTCTTCAAGAGATGGCACGTGTCATGCTCCATGCTAAGAACTTACCTAAGTATTTTTGGGTAGAATCTATTCGTACAGCCTGCCATCTTATTAATAGGGTCTATCTCAGAAAGAATTCGAAACAAACCTCTTATGAACTTTGGTACAATAAAAAGCCTAATCTTAAGTACCTTAGAACCTTTGGTAGTACCTGCTATGTTTGCAAAGATAGGGAACACTTATCTAAATTTGAGAGTAGAGGAGATAAAGCCATATTCTTAGGTTATTCACCTAACAGTAGAGCTTATCGAGTGTATAATCTTCGCACTAAGACCTTAATGGAATCCATAAATGTAATTGTTAGTGACACTACTGTAGAAAGCAAGACTAGTGATTTAACTATAGAAGAAGAATCGTCAAATATTTTAGAAAATGACTCTTCTGAAATAGATAATTCATTACCTATTGAGTCACCTGAAGTACCTAACTGGGTTTCTAAAGATCATCCCATAAACAACATAGTTGGTAACCCTGGTGAACCAGTACGTACAAGATCCCAACTTAGAAATTATGCTCTCTATGCTTGCTTTGTTTCTCTCTTGGAACCAAAGAATGTAAATGAGGCATTGAATGACTCTCACTGGATTTCTGCTATGCAGGATGAACTTTTACAATTTGTCATTCATGATGTTTGGTTTCTTGTTCCACGTCCTGATCACAAAAAGGTTATTGGTACTCGTTGGATTTTCAAAAATAAAACTGATGAAAATGGGATGATAATTAGAAATAAAGCTAGACTAGTTGCTCAAGGTTACTCCCAAATAGAAGGACTTGATTTTAATGAGACGTTTGCTCCTGTTACTCGTTTAGAATCAGTTCGTCTGCTTCTTGCTATAGCTTGTCACATGCATTTTACATTATATCAAATGGATGTTAAATCTGCGTTCCTTAATGGAATACTTGCCGAGGAAACCTATGTAGAACAACCTAAAGGGTTCATTGACCCTAATTATCCTACTCATGTATTTCGGTTGAAAAAGGCTTTATATGGTCTTAAGCAAGCTCCTAGAGCTTGGTATGAGCGACTGTCCAGTTTTCTGCTGGACAAAGGTTTCAAAAGAGGTGGAAATGACCAAACCTTATTTGTCAAACAGTTTGGCAAACACATTACTATTGCTCAAGTCTATGTAGACGATATCGTATTTGGATCCACTTCTACCTCAGAAGTAAAATCTTTTGCTGAAATTATGAGTAAGGAATTTCAGATGTCCCTTATGGGGGAGTTACAGTTCTTCCTAGGTCTCCAAGTCAAACAACAACCAGATGACTTGTTTCTTTCGCAGACTAAGTACGCATTAGAGATAGTTAAGAAATTTGGCCTCGAGAGTGCTAAGAGTGCTAAAACGCCTATGAGTACTAGAGAGAAATTATCTAAAGATGAAAATGGAAAATCTGTAGACTCTACCTTATATCGTAGTATGATTGGCACATTACTATATCTGACTGCCTCGCGTCCTGATATCATGTATGCTGTTTGTGTTTGTGCGCGTTATCAAAACAACCCCAAGGAGAGTCATTTAAACGCTGTTAAACGCATAATTAAATATGTTAAAGGCACTCTAAATTTAGGAATTTGGTACACGAATGACACACCTAGCACTATTATTGGGTACACTGATGCTGATTGGGCTGGGTGTACTGATGATAGTAAAAGCACTTCAGGCGCATGTTGTTATATTGGTAATAACTTGGTAGGATGGAGTAGTAAAAAACAGAACTGCACATCTCTCTCGACTGCTGAATCTGAATACATAGCCGCCGGTAGCTGTTGTGCCCAATTGTTATGGCTTAAACAAATGCTAAGTGATTATGGTATTCTAGAACCCACACTTCATCTCTATTGTGATAATCAAAGTGCGATTAACATTTCTAAGAACCCAGTTCAACACTCGCGAACTAAACATATTAAAATAAGACATCATTTTATTCGTGAGTTGGTGGAATCCAAGGAATTAGAAATTAACTATCTCCCTACTGATCTACAACTTGCAGACATGTTCACTAAACCTCTTGATTTTAATAGATTCGTTTCTTTAAGAAAATTTATTGGTATGATTTGTGCTGAGTAAATACCTGTTATGTTTGCCAAGTTCCTTCCCTTTGTCCATTTGAGACAAAATGGGGGAGAAATTTGAGTCTACTGCATATACTAAAAAGCTTGATCTTAGTAATTTTTTGCAGGTATTCTTCTTGTACAGTCATTCTTCATTGTAATAATAGGATGTTAAACTGTATATAGTTGAGTTATGTAATTTTTGCTTTCTAGGATTTGGGTAGATAGAACCTTTATAGGCATAAGTTTTTTTGTTGCCCTACGAGTCCAAGATTGACTCAAAGGAGATTTTGTCTCATATTTCCAAAGGGGGAGATTGAAGCCCTTATACCCTTGACTCACTTGAGTCTATACTGTATAAGAGCTCATCTAGTTTGGAAATAGTGACAAAATTATGTCAATCCTAGAAACCAAAGAGCTTCAGAAGTTGGATTGGACTTCATATTTAAAAGTTGTAATGATCCTGAACTTATAGCCATCACTCACACACTTAGAACACCCACACTACATTGCATATTGCACTTTTATATGTGTTCTTGGGTTGAGTGAGTTTAAATCCCTTAATTTGGTTTTTAATAATTTTTTGGGATTTTTTAAACATTTTTCAAATTTAATTTTTATAAATAAAATTTGGTTTTAAAAGTTTTGGGGTCAAACTGCAATTTTATTTTGTGCTGTTTTTGGGCTGATTGTTTACCTGGGTAGAAACCGAAAGCGCTAGAGACTACAGGGTGTGCATGTAATTAAGTTTGGGACGCGCGTTTGTTTCCAATTGATGGCCAACACGTGCAGCCTTCTGATTGCCTACATTTGTGTTTCTTTGTAGACACAAACTTCGCGTCACACCTGAGCCATTGGATCAATTCTTATCTAGGGTCTGCATGCGATCTTTGGTAATCCCTGTGTAAACATCTCCACCTATCACAGCTTGTTTAACCACCGCTTGCTGTTAACCCTTGGATCAAAGTCAAGAAGAATTGACTTGATCACAGCCGTTGTTTTCACTCGAACGTCTGGAACCTTCTCAGCCCCCTATATAAACCCTCATCTTCTCAGACTTCGAAGATTTTTGGTCATTTTGTTTTCCTCAGAGAGAAGAGAGAGTAGAGAGAGAAGAGAGAGAAGTGAGAGAAAAAAAAGAGAGAAGAGAGAGAGTTTGAAACCCTAGATTGAAACCCTAGAAACCCTAACTTCGTTACCTCTTCTCCAGCCAAAATCAAACACCTAAACCAAAAACACCTTTCCAGTGTTCTTGAGGGTTTGAGTGTATGAGTTGTGTTTGTTTTGCTGTTCCTTGTGTTCATCGAATCTTACTGTTCAACTTAAAATTTTTATTTCAGATCTGGTTTCTGTTTCAATAGAAATCACAGATCTGAAGTGTTTGAAGTTACAAAACACGTAGATACACATTATTTCTCATCCAGAGAAGTATATTGTTGATTTCTTTTGATAAAAACATTTTCATACTTCGAATCAACAATACATGCTTTCTATTTCTTACTGCTTGCAAAACTAAACCTTGACCTAGTATTAGAATCGCACTTGGAGGTTTTCAATCTCGAAAATCTTTTCAAAACTGAGATTGATTAAGATCTTTACCGATTTTGAAGAAAGATATCCGTGGATTCTGGGATTTATTGAAAGGTCAAAAAGGTTTTATGTTTTGTGAGAAAGAAAGAAAAAGAAAGTTCACAGCATATAGTAAACTGTAATTTACTAGGACTGTTTGTAACTATTAAGGGTGTGTGTGTGTTCATGCATGTGGTTTAGAACACCTTTTCACAATACATCTTCACACTACAAACACTTAAAGTGTTGGCTGTAAGATCTGGTGAACTAAAGTCGACGTAAAGTGCTGAAACAAAGGAGGAGTGTACAACCTGAGAGGACTACATCAACAAACAAGATCTGCAGAGAAGTTTGAGGACGCCAGAGGGTATATTCCTAAACTTGTATAGATTTGTTTGTGTGCATGTTAGTTAAATAGATTGTAACTCATATATTTGTTTTAGTGGATTTTTGTTTCATTTTACTCCGTAGAGGGAGTCGTGGATGTTTCCTCAGTTGGTGAGGTTTTACCACGTTAAAAATCTGAGTATCAATATTTCTACATCTTCTCATCCCTTTCTAATAGTGTGCTGAGTTTAAAACATTTTAAACTGTTTACTAAAACTTGTTATCAAATCTTGTCCATATCTCGTACATAATTTTGTTAACACATCTTGTGTTCAAAATCGTTTTGATTTTAATTAAAGAGTTTCTTCAACAAACTTTCGGAGTTGCTTAAATAGTTTATTTTCATAAACGGCTTTGGCAACGCTATTTCAGGTATGTCATACACACAATTCATATACGAATACTAAGTAAACACACGTCTTAGTAATCCCGTAGTTTAATCGTAGTACATATCGCATTCTCGTACTAACTTATAATTTCTATAACTTATATTATTCCGGTCTGTAATTATAGGCGCCATAATTCATTCTCACGTCGTAGTAGACACTCACGTCTCAACCCAAACCGTCCATTTAATATAACTCTCGTATATAATTTCCCTCTCATAAATACCCAAAAGTCCCAATTCTATCCTTACACCATCATTCGAATGTTAACTATATCCTCGAACAAGTTTACGGGGCTCCAAAAATCAAAACAGTCCAAAAAGGTCCAAACTGTCAACTCGTTAGAACTCTCATTCGAACGAGACTGTTCGAACAAGATCCCTCTGTCAACTCGTTAGAAGTCTCGTTCGAACGAGACTGTTCGAACGAGATTCCAGTTCGTTCGAATGAACTGTACCTTCTAACGATATCTCGTTCGAACGAGATATCGAACGAAACTACCCCTCGTTAGAAGAGACTGGTCAACTCGTTAGAAGCTCGTTCGAACGAGCTCGTTCGAACGACCTGGGTAGGGGCTTCTAACGACCTTCCAGTTTCGTCCCAGATTCTCTAAGTTACGTTTTTCATCCATTTCTACTTCTCAAATCTTCTCCAAAGTTTGTCCCAACAATGTTTTAAGTTCTCTAATTATCCTAAAACATGCTAAGGTCATAAACTAACATCTTTTAAGGCTTTATTGCACCCTATACATCATTAAATCACAAGATTCTATATTTTCGCCCAATTTTATCAAGAACATGAACCCTAGATTTATATCATCATCAAATCCCAGAATTTAATCCGTTAATTTCTTCTAATCACAATTATCATGAGAATAATCATCTACTTATCATTCTACATGCAATTCTCTTCAAAATTTTCAAGTTCTAAACTCCAAACTACATGGGTTTTCATTCAACTTTCAAAAATAATTAAAATTCTTCAATTTCTAACATGGAAAGGACATTCTCTGAAATTAAATGGAATAAAGTCACTTGCCTTGATTGTCTCTGAGTTTGGTGTAGGTTTGATGAAGCTTTTCTGCAGAATTTCTTCTCTACAAGCTTCTTCTCCAATGGTGGCTTAAGGTGGCTAGGGTTTGATTTGGGGAACTTAGAAAACTCTTCTAATAACCTACGTAGCCTTCTAGGTTAATATGGGTTGGTTAGGGGCTTAGTGGGTCAAATCCACATCAGATGTAATTAACCAATTTTCGTCACTTTTAATTTTCCAAAATACGAAATTACCAAAATACCCTTTATCATGCCGGTATGGCCTAAAAATACCCCGGTATCCAAAATACACCCCCGGCTAGTGTTTTCTGACTATCTCGACCCTTCCGGACGCCTTGGCGCACTCAAAATGACCATACGGTTTATAGAAATAAAAATAACTTTTTATAATTAAAATAATATACCATGACGCGGCGGTCACACGCGTCTCAACAAAATTCTCAAATTGCCGTATAATAATCTCACGACAAATTTTATAATTCCAAATTCATATACACTCATATATGCACATAATTAAATACCAACTCACATCTCGTTAGTATTTATAACCCGGATTAATTTCCAAATAATACGCATTTAATTAATTAATCCCAAAATAAATATAGCCAAAAGTACGGGGTATTACATACTTCCCCCCTAATAACTGAATTTCGTCCCGAAATTCGAAACTAGAAAGTACCTGCTAAAAATAACTCTGGATAACGTTCGCGCATCTCATCCTCGCGCTCCCATGTGGACTCCTCGACATTGTGATGTCGCCACCGAACACGCACTAACGAAACTATCTTTGACCGCAGTTTCCTCTCGCTTCGGTCCAAAATAGCAATCAACCCCTCCTCGTAGGAGCTATCCGGCTGGAGATCGATGTCCTCCACAGCAATGTGAGAATGAGCCAAATTATCTCTAAGGTATTTCCTCAGCGAGGAAATATGGAACACATTGTGAATCCGATGCAAATGCTCCGGTAACCCAAGTCTATACGCAACTGGTCCGATCCGCTCAATAATAGGAAACGGCCCCACATACCTTGGTGCCAACTTCCCCTTCTTCCCGAAACGCATAATCCCCTTCATAGGAGATACCCTGAGCAAAACCTAGTCCCCCACTTGGAATTCTCTGAAAAACCTCTTCGCATCAGTATAACTCTTCTGCCTGTCTTGAGCTACCCGAATGCGACTCCGAATCAACTCAATCCTTGCCGAAGTATCCTGAATCACTTCCGGCCCAAGAAGTTTGTTGTCCCCCACCTCCAACCAACATGCTGGGGAACGATAAGGCCTACCGTACAATGCCTCAAACGGAGCCATGCGAATAGTGAACTGATAGGAGTTGTTGTAAGCAAACTCCACCAGTGGAAGGTACTGCTCCCATCCACCCCCGAAGTCAATAATGCACATGCGTAGCATGTCTTCCAACATCTGATTTGTGCGCTCAGTCTGCCCATCAGTCTGCGGATGATAAGCCGTACTCAACCGCAATTCCGTGCCCATGGCCTCCTGGAAACTCTCCCAAAACCTCGAAACAAATATCTTGTCTCTGTCAGACACGATATTTAGGGGCACACCGTGAAGTCTCACAATCTCTGAAATGAAGAGCTGGGCATACTGTCCCGTAGTGTAATCAGTCCTTATGGGTAAAAAGTGAGCGACCTTGGACAACCTGTTCACAATTACCCAAACGGAGTCGTGACCCCTCTGCGACGTAGGCAACCCCGTGATAAAGTCCATGGATATGCTCTCCCACATCCACACCGGGACCTCCAATGGCTGTAGCAATCCTGCCGGTTTCTGATGGTCCACTTTTACAAGCTAACAAGTGGCGCATTTTGAAACAAACTCAGCGATATCTCTCTTCATACCGCTCCACCAATACCGACGTCTCATGTCTTGGTACATTTTGTCCCCTCCGGGATGTACCGCGAACAGTGAGCCGTGCGACTCTGCCATCACATTGTGTCGCAATTCCTCCCCTTTCGTAATAACCAATCTCCCATTGAAGCACAATCCCCCATCTGAGCTAACTGTATAGGACTCGACTCCCTCTGCCAGTAACCGAACTATCTGCTCCTGACAGAACGAGTCATTGGCCTGTGCCCATACTACCTTCGTGAAAATCTGCGGTGTAACGGTCATCACAGACATGAAAGATCGGGCCACTGCATCCTAGTGTCCCAATTCCTTCCACTTAGCCTTCCACACCTCTACCATCTCGTCTGCTGGCCTACGGCTCAACGCGTCTGCTACCACGTTAGCCTTACCTGGGTGATACTGGATGTCGAACTGGTAGTCCTTCACAAACTCAAGCCACCTACGCTGCCGCATATTCAATTCCTTCTGCGTGAACAGGTACTGTAGGGACTTGTGGTCCGTGAACAGTTGGAACTTCTCCCCCAAAAGATAGTGTCTCCAAATCCGTAGGGCAAATACCACTGCCGCCAACTCCAAATCATGCGTGGGGTAATTCTTCTCATGAGGCTTAAGCTTACGGGAAGCATAAGCTATGGCCTGTCTCTCCTGCTGCAATACACCTCCCAGTCCTTGCAAAGATGCATCGGTGTAAACCAAATACTCAACTCCCGGTCTCGGCAATGATAACACAGGTGCTGAGGTCAATTTGTCCTTCAATTCATCGAATGCCAACTGACAGGCATCAGTCCAGATGCATGGCACACCCTTATGAGTTAGATGTGTCAAAGGACCTGCTATCTCTGAGAAGCCCCGAATAAACCTCCTGTAGTATCCTGCTAGACCCAAGAAACTACGAATCTCCGTCGGTGTCGTGGGCTGTCCCCACTCCCTCACCGCGGATACCTTCCCCGGATCAATAGATATTCCCCGGTCGGAAATAATATGTCCCAAAAACTGGACTTCCTTCAGCCAAAACCCGCACTTCTCATATTTTGCATACAACTCGTTCTGACAAAGTGTCTGCAAAACCTGCCTCAAATGCTCGACGTGCTCCTCCTCTGTCTGGGAGTAAACAAAAATATCATCAATGAAGACAATGACAAACTGGTCTAGGAAATCCCTGAACACTCTGTTCATCAAGTCCATAAACACTGCTGGAGCGTTGGTCAAACCGAAAGGCATAACCCGAAACTCGTAAGAACCATATCTCGACAAGAACGCGGTCTTTGAGACATCCTCCTCCCTGATACGCAACTGATGGTATCCCGATCTCAAATTAATCTTCGAGAAGAAAGAAGCTCCTCTCAACTGGTCGAATAAGTCATCGATTCGAGGCAACGGATACTTATTCCGTATCTTGACCTTATTCAACTCTCGGTAGTCCACACACAATCTCAGTGAATCGTCCCTCTTCTTCACAAACAAAACTGGAGCGCCCCAAGGTGAGGTACTCCTGCGAATAAAGCCCTGACCTAACAGCTGCTCTATCTGATCCCGTAACTCCCTCATCTCAGCTGGAACCATACGGTATGGTGCGCGTGCTATAGGTCTCGTACCCGGTAGCAAATCTATAACAAAGTCTATCTCTCGACTGGGGGGTAAGCCTGGTATCTCCTGAAACACATCCGAAAACTCCTTGACTACTGGGATAGAATCTAAAGGAATCACTACCTCCTTAGAGGTATCCTCCTCAATGTAATACAGATGAGCGGTCGATCCTCCCTCTGGGCGAGGCATCGCCACTACAAACATCTCTTGCCCCGGAATGGCAAAAACAATGCTCCCACTGAAGCAATCAATCATGGCCCTATAAGATACGAGCCAATCCATCCCAATAATCACATCGTGAACATGCATGTCTAACACTAACATGTCTGCAGGTAATACCAAACCACCAATCTCTACCCCCACTCCCCGGCATATAAAGAAAATAAGTGACCTACTCCCCAATGGTGAGTCGACACACGTCACTGTGCTCTCTGCCGTGGCTAACAATCCTAAAGCTTTCGCGAAGTGTGTAACTATAAAACAGTGTGTAGCACCCGTATCAAATAATACCTGACCCATAGTGCCATGGATAGGAAACGTACCCTCGATCGCGGGCGGTGCCTGTGGAACTGCAGCCTGGTGAACGTTGTAGACACGTCCATACTGTAGCTTCCCCTGCTGAACTGGGACTGCTGGAATGGGTGGCAATGCTGCTATCTGTGGCGGTGCGGGGAGAGCAGCGGGAAACATAGGCCTCTGTGGCTCCTGGAGAGCACCCTGCTGCTGCTGCTGTGGGGCCCTGCCCCTATCAGGACAATCCTGTTGCTTATGGCCAGTCTTGCCACAAACAAAGCACTTCCCTGGGAAGTTCCCTCCTCTCTGCCCCTGCTGTCCCCAGCCCTGGTGGCCGTTACCGTTCCTCCCTTGGCCCTGCTGGCCCTGGTGAAACTGCTGCCCATTCTGCCCCTGTTGGCCCTGATGGCCGTTTGGACCCTGATGGCCCTGACGGAAACCTCCCTGTCCCTGTCTGTAGTTCCCTGATCGGAACCTCTTATTATCCCCCTGCTGGGAGCCCTGCTCATTCTGTCTCTGCCCCTGACCAGATTGTGCCCCGCTGGCACTATGTCCTCCAATCCTGCCCTGATGGCTAGACTCCCCCGACCTCTTGCCCTCGGCCATATGAAAACGGTGGTCCTAGCAGTGTAATAATGCAGCGTTAACCACATCAGAATAAGTGGCCAACGATAGGTTCCCTAACAGATGCTGACGGATTCTCCAAGTCAACCCGTCGGTGAACTTCTCAATTTTCTTCTTCTCTGTTGGTATCTCGTCTGGAATGATGTTCAACAGATTCGTGAACTCGGCCTCATACTCGGCCACAGTCTTTCCCTCCTTCCTCAGACTCATCAATTTCCTCCTCATTTCCGTATGAACAGCTGACGGAAAGTACTTGCGGTCGAACCGCACCCAGAACTCCTGAATCGTGAGATTATCCCTCTCCTCCATGGTGGTAATAGACTCCCACCACTGTAGTGCAGATCCAACTAGCTTGAAAGTAGCTAGCAATTGCTTCTGAACATCCGTGCACTCATACATCCTTAAGTGCCTCTGCATGTCCTTCCTCCATTGGCTCGAGACTACCACATCTGAGCTACCTGCAAACTCTGGCGGATGCGCTTTCTGAAAAGCGTCACGTACACGTTCCCAAGCAGACGGGAATGCATTAGCCTGTACTGGCGCGGCAACCGGCGCCTGAGGTGGTGCCTGCTGAACAACAGCAATGGCGGCATTTACCGCTTGGGCTACTATAGCTGCAACCTCAGCGGCGTTCATCATGCCCTGAACTGGAGCGCGCTGGGGTTCGGGCGTTGCATCCCTGGGAACTCGTCGTGCACGTCGTGGAGGCATCTGAAATAAGAACAAAGTTTATAAGTTCGCTGTTTATAAACTTAAGATAGCTGAAGAAAGAAGCATACACAAAAAGAGTACAACAGTCCTAAAATATAGGGCTCTATATCAAAGAAACTTAGCGGAAACATAATAAGCCGTCAGATCCTAAAGGACACTAGAACCTGATGCTCTGATACCACCTGTGACACCCCGACTAATTAAATACCGGGTAGCTACTCCTTTATTAAATAAATTCAAAATGCCAAGTTGGTCCAGTTAATAGCATCACTGTCGAAAACATTTTTATGATTACTAACCACCTAGTATTTAAAAAGTAAGTGCCAAATTTTAATTAAAGTCTGATTAACATGCAACAAGTGAAATAAAGAATAATAACACCATTCACCATAATGAAGTAAATAGAAAGACCATCACATAACGTAAATAAAGTCTGGAGGAAAAACTCCTCACTACAAATCCCACAACTGATAAATAAACTGAATACTAAATCAATACATGCCAAAGTCTGAAAACTGTAATGGAAATGTATCTCTAATAGAAATGGGCAACATGCCCTACAACTGATAGAATAAGACTCTGGAATCCAAGTGATAGAAGCGTCTACAAGCAAATCCCTGTAGCTTCCACAAATAGCTACAGCTCGTCACCTGAATGAATATCCTATGCATGGTGTCCTTGTGGCTGGGAACCTAAAATGGTTTTACAATGAAAAATAGATTAGAAAAGCAAACGGGTCAGAGCCCGAATGTGGAGTTATATTTTAAAAACCTGCAAGTGCTTTAAAAACATTTAAAACATTAAATGCAAAGTACATGTTAGGACGTACACTCACATGATATTCTCACCTCTCGTCTAACTGTGCACTCCTAACGTAAGTACCCATCTACAACGACACAACCCACTAGCTAAGTGACATCATCTCTAGCTAGACTATCATAGGTCCTACCCATATTACTCGGTTCTATTAACATGATAACGCTCGTAATTAAGTAGGGGTTTAACGTAAACTCAGATGCTCAATATGCAATATATATCACTATCAGTTAACTCGTTATATTACTCGAAACAATACTTGTAATTATATTCACAATAATAACATGAAGGTTCCCATTAATTAAGTGTATATTATTCACATCATAAATATACAATACAAGCACCCCGAGAACTAAGATGTGGTGCACACATACTCTGTTATCCATCCCGGTACATCACGTACATAAGGGTTTCATATTCCGAATCTCTCAGGAATAGTTCACAGATAACAACATCACAAAGAATGGAGGCGAACACAGTCACATCACATAGGTCACGCACATACCTACGCTCCTACGATCAGCGGACTTATTAATATCCCAATAAGTCTTTCTATGACCTATGTTCATCAAGGTAACCAGTCTAAATCCGGGCAACACAAGGATTAGAGGGCCCTAAGCGAACGCAAACCTCCCGTGATAGCAAGTATGGTAGGTATGTCAAACACACAATTCATATACCAATACTAAGTAAACACACGTCTTAGTAATCCCGTAGTTTAATCGTAGTACATATCGCATTCTCGTACTAACTTATAATTTCTATAACTTATATTATTCCGGTTTGTAATTATAGGCGCCATAATTAATTCTCACGTCGTAGTAGACACTCATGTCTCAACCCAAACCGTCAATTTAATATAACTCTCGTATATAATTTCCCTCTCATAAATACCCAAAAGTCCCAATTCTATCCTTACACCATCATTCGAATGTTAACTATATCCTTGAACAAATTTACAGGGCTCCAAAAATCAAAACAGTCCAAAAAGGCCCAAACTGTCAACTCGTTAGAAGTCTCGTTCGAACGAGACTGTTCGAACGAGATTCCAGTTCGTTCGAACGAACTGTACCTTCTAACGATATCTCGTTCAAACGAGATATCGAACGAAACTACCCCTCGTTAGAAGAGACTGGTCAACTCGTTAGAAGCTCGTTCGAACGAGCCCGTTCGAACGACCTGGGTAGGGCTTCTAACGACCTGCCAGTTTCGTCCCAGATTCTCTAAGTTACGTTTTTCATCCATTTCTACTTCTCAAATCTTCTCCAAAGTTTGTCCCAACAATGTTTTAAGTTCTCTAATTATCCTAAAACATGCTAAGGTCATAAACTAACATCTTTTAAGGCTTTATTGCACCCTATACATCATTAAATCACAAGATTCTATATTTTCTCCCAATTTTATCAAGAACATGAACCCTAGATTTATATCATCATCAAATCCCAGAATTTAATCCGTTAATTTCTTCTAATCACAATTATCATGAGAATAATCATCTACTTATCATTCTACATGCAATTCTCGTCAAAATTTTCAAGTTCTAAACTCCAAACTACATGGGTTTTCATTCAACTTTCAAGAACAATTAAAATTCTTCAATTTCTAACATGGAAAGGACATTCTCTGAAATTAAATGGAATAAAGTCACTTGCCTTGATTGTCTCTGAGTTTGGTGTAGGTTTGATGAAGCTTTTCTCCAGAATTTCTTCTCTCCAAGCTTCTTCTCCAATGGTGGCTTAAGGTGGCTAGGGTTTGATTTGGGGAACTTAGAAAACTCTTCTAATAGCCTACGTAGCCTTCTAGGTTAATATGGGTTGGTTAGGGGCTTAGTGGGTCAAATCCACATCAGATGTAATTAACCAATTTTCGTCACTTTTAATTTTCCAAAATACGAAATTACCAAAATACCCTTTATCATGCCGGTATGGCCTAAAAATACCCCGGTATCCAAACTACACCCCCGGCTAGTGTTTTCTGACTATCTCGACCCTTCCGGACGCGTTGGCGCACTCAAAACGACCATACGGTTTATAGAAATAAAAATCACTTATTATAATTAAAATAATATACCATGACGCGGCGGTCACACGCGTCTCAACAAAATTCTCAAATTGCCGTATAATAATCTCACGACAAATTTTATAATTCCAAATTCATATACACTCATATATGCACATAATTAAATACCAACTCACATCTCGTTAGTATTTATAACCCGGATTAATTTCCAAATAATACGCATTTAATTAATTAATCCCAAAATAAATATAGCCAAAAGTACGGGGTATTACACCCTGTCGTTGAATTACAAGTTATAGACATCCTAGCTTGTTTCAACCAGTTTCTCGGGTGACCTTGACTCCACAATATCAAGGGTGTATATTCCTCACTCAATCAAAAATTAAAGTTCTTCGCCGACAGACGAGTCATCAATATTTTGGATGACGAAGACAATGCCGAGGGTGGAAGTACCAGCAATCGAATCCTTGAGATACAGCACGGGTCAAATGATATGCTCCTATCAGGATTCGGAGTTGATACACTTCTACTCCCGGTAGGGGACAATTTCAAAGAAAGGTTTTTCCAGAATACGACCCTCATGGCAACGTCAATGTGATTCAGATGTTCAGAAACATGCACTTCATGCCCGGATTGGGGCTAGGATAAAGAAAACAAGGGATAATTGAGCCCATTGAACTGAAAAAAGGTTTCCCTCCTTGTGGTTTGGGGTATCAACCGTCAGAACAAGAGCTCAGATGATTCGCCAATCTCGACCAAAGGGAAGATTAAACTACATCCAGACTATACTAGGTGACTCCTTGAATGGACGATTCATCAAAGAATGCTAAGACTTACCCTTTTGTGGATTTTCAAAACCATGGTATGACCATACACACAAGGTGATGAAGCCTAGAATGAAGATCTTTTTCCAAGACAGCTACCCATGGGCCGAAAGTTCCCAACACTGTGTACAACCGCCCCTCAAAGATATCGAAGAGACTAAGGAAAGTGACTTCAATGATTCATTTAACTTACATACACTGGGGCTGACACTCTACATAGTTCATTCAAGAACTACATCACTAAATCCATCCGACCTGATTAAAGTTGTTGATACACCTCTCCTCAACTAGCATGCTGCGCTAGTTCTGCCTGTTGAAATCCCACCTAAACCTAATTTTTACCCCGTCTCTTTTTTTGTTGTCTATCCTTGTGCTAATGTAATCGAGACCTCATTTGATGAGGTTCTCAATGTTGTTTTCCCTATCAATGAAATAAATGAAGATTTTGAGTATCTTATTGTGTGTTACATTAATTGTTTAGATTATAATCAAACTTTTGATGATGATGATTTTGCAAATCAACAATTCTTAACTGCTCTAAATCAGGTTAATAACAAACAACATAATCGCTTTCAAGTTAATGAAGAAGAATCTGTTATTGTTAACCTCGGTTCTAGTAGCCAACCGCGCGAGATTAGGATAGGAGCTATCCTTGACAAGCATGAGCGCGCACAACTCAAAAAATTGCTAAAGGAATTCGTAGATGTCGTCATGTGGTCCTATGACGATATGCCCGACATTGATCCTGAAATAGCTCATCATTAGATCCCCACTCTCCCAGATTACAAGCCGGTTAAACAAAAGTTGAGAAAGCTTTGCACTGAATGGTCGCTCAAAGTAAAAGAAGAAGTGGTCAAACAGTTGAACGTGAGCTTCATTCGTGTGATCAAAAATACCACATGGCTAGCCAACATAGTACCTCTATCGAAATCAGGAGGGAAAGTTAGGATGTGTGTAGACTATCGAGACTTGAGCAAAGCCTCTCCAAAAGATGATTATCCATTACCCAATATCGACATGATCATGGACAACACATCCAGTCATGCTCTTAAGTCATTCGTCGATGGATTTACCGGCTATAACCAAATCAAAATGCATCCAGATCACTAAGAAAAAACCGCATTCATCACACCGTGGGGAACCTTTCACTACACTATTATGCCATTTGGTCTCAATAATGCTGGGGCTACCTACCAAAGGGCTTCCACAACCATCCTACACGATCTGATTCATAAATAAGTCAAGGTCTATGTGGATGATATGATTATCAAATCCAAAACTAGAGAAGGTCATGTTCCCGCTCTCCTAAAGTTCTTCAAACTACTGCGACAGTATCAGATGAGACTCAATCTAAAGATATGTGTCTTCAGCGTTACAAAGGGAAAACTCTTAGGATTCATGATCACTGAGAAAGGGATAGAAGCATATCCTGCTAAGTGAAAGCCATACTTGAGATGCCACCTCCCCAAACGGAGAAGAAATCTGTGGTTTCCTTGGGAAATTATAATACATTAGCCGGTTCATCAGCCAGCTAACATCCATTTGCGAACCTATTTTCAAACTCCTTCTAAAGGATTCAACCAAGGTTTAGAAAGAGGCCTACCAAGAAGCTTTTGATCAAATAAAATAATATCTGACACAAGCTACGGTACTCATGCCACCATAACCAGGTCTCCCCTTGCTCCTATACCTAACCATAACTGACACTGCAGCTGGGGCTTTGCTAGCCCAATACCTTAAAGATTCCCTCAAAGAAAGAGCCATCTATTACGCCAGTCACAAATTTATCAGATATGATGTCAGCTGCACTGCTTTGGAAAAGGCACGTGTCACGCTTATTTGGGTCACCTAAAAGTTGCGACACTACATGCTCACCTTCCCCATTAAAATTGTATCCCAAATGGACCCCATCAAATATCGTCTTAACAAACCTGCCTTATCTAGCCGAATGTCCCGATGGTTGATGCTCCTGGCCGAGTTTGATATTGTGTACGTCATGCAGAAAGCTATGAATGGAAGAGTCATCTCTGACTACCTCGCTGACTACCCCATGGAAGAAGCTAATGTTTGGATCTCTGAATTCCCTAGATGACCTTCGAATGTAAATGTTCTTTGATGATGCAATCAATAAAAACGAATATGGTATTGGGATACTTATGATCGCCCCAGATGACACCCACACTCCCATCACCATTAAATTGGATTTCCCCTACACCAACAATATGAATGAATATGAGGCGTGTATGGCAGGCCTCAAAGTTGCTCTCAAGAAAGGTATTCAATGCTTAGATGTCTAAGGGGATTCTGCCCTCATCATCGGTCAAGTTTTTAGAAAAAGGAAAGTCAAGGATTAGAAACTCCAACCCTTCCATGGCTACTTAGAAGAACTAGCCTCCCAATTCCAAGATATCACCTTCCACTACTTACCTCGAGCAAAGAATAACCTAGAAGATGCCCTTACTACCTTGGCCTCAATGGTTGACATTCCCGAAGGAATAAAAATGACCCCCTTTCTACTTCAAAAGCAAGATAAACCAACCCACTCCTACCACATTGAGCTCATCAGCAAAGAAGATCCCGAGCTAGCCAATTATTGGTACTATGATATATGTCACCTCCTCAAGCATGGTAGGTATCCCAAAGGTTCTAATAAGAAAGACCGAGCAACCCTTCGAAGACTGGACGCCCAGTACATCATCTGTCACAAAGCACTGTTCAAAAGAAACTTCAATGGAACCCATCTACACTGCATCACAGGGGCTGACATTAAAGAGATAATGCTAAAAATCCATAGCGGGGAATGTGGGACCCACATGAACGCTCACATGCTTGCCAAAAATATTATCCGACAAGGATACTACTGGACCACCATGATCCAGTATTACATCGCCTATGTCCGAAAATGCCTTAAATGCCAACGATTTTCTAACCTTCAACACCTGCCTCCACGAGAATTATGCAACATGACTTCTCCCTGACCATTCTACACCTGGGGCATCGACATCATAGGGAAGGTTACACCCAAGGCTTCCAAATGGCATGAATTCATCCTAATTTCCATTGATTACTTCACCAAATGGGTCGAAGCAGAGTCATACGCAGTCCTAAATGCCAAGAAAGTGGACAAATTCATCAGGAAGAACATCATCTGTCGATATGGGATCCCGTACGAACTAGTGTCAGATAACAAGTTGCACTTTGAGGAAGAAGTCACAAAAGTGGTCAACGAGTATGAGATTCAGAGACATAAATCTTCTCCTTACCGACCTTAGACCAATAGTGCAGTTAAAGCGGCCAACAAGAACCTCAAAGCCAACATCAGTAAGATGAATGAAAGTTATTGAGATTTGGCCAACCGAATCCCATATGCCCTTTGGTACTATCGAACCTCAATCCAAACCTCTATTGGGTCTACCCCTTACTCTTTAATCTACGACATGGAAGCAGTCCTAACCTTGGAGCTGGGAATACCCTCGTTGAGTGTCATTTTTGAAAGAAAGGTTAGCGAAGAAGACTGGTACCAAAGCCATCTTGATGAGCTGACCCTCGTAGATTAAAGGAGATTGAAATATCTATATCACATACAAGCGTACCTGTAGACACCCCATTCTGTTACCCCCTAAACTCTCCTTAGGTCCCTAGCAACTCCCCTCATCACTACATATCCATGTCATACCTCGAGTACTGACCTAGAAGCCATCGGTCACTCCCACGCTCCATTTGACCAAAAGTTAAAGTCTTCATATTGATCGATACTGAATGAATCTTTGAAAGGAACTGAAACCCCTTTCCAACGGTCCGTCCTGTACGCGATTCTGACCTACCATGCGGATGAACGACCCATTTCCCCCGAAACTCAATCAGGAGGCCACCGGGTGCTTCCGGGATCCATTTGACCAAGGTCAGCTCTTCAACTTGACCGAGACTTAATGAATCTTTGAAGGGAACTGAAACCCTTTTCCAACGGTCCGCTTCGTGCACGATTCTGACTTACGGTACGGACAAATGATTCGTTTGACTTTGAGAGGAAACCGAATGATTCTAGGGCCCGATTTACCAAAGTCAACCCCACAAACCTGATCAAACTCTTTGGAATATCAAATTACTTCTCCTAACCTTTCCAGCGGTCCACCTCGTGGGTGATTCGGGCATACCATGCGGACGAATGATCCGTTTGCGTTCGATGATTCCCCGTCCAATAGACTGACAAATGCTTCTGAGCCATATTTGACCCAAAGTCAGCTCTTGAACTCGGGAGCAGTCCAAAGGACTTTCGAATGTCTCTGAATTACCTTTCCAATGGTCTGCCCCGTGTGTAATTCTGATCAACGGTTTGCGTTCTGCGATAGGTCCCAGACCCTGCCTATCGACAGTGTGCCTAAATGTACCTACCGAATGGCAGGAAAAGGGCTATGCCGATCGGAAATGCCCTGGTCCCATAAAAAGGAGGCCTGACCTCACTTGCAAAAGGGAGCCCAGATCTGATAGATATCACTCTCAGCAAATGATTAGGCACATATTCTTCACATTTATCCCCTTAATTTCGGTATTTTTATGATCCCATGCAGTGTAAATAGCTTGGATTTGTCTCGTATTTATGCTACTAACCTACTTTGGAAAGTATTTTGTGTTTTGTGTATTTCTCATGTGTTTTACAGGTATTTCATGCAAGGTAGTGCGAAAGAGAACACAAAACAGTGAAAGAAACCAAGAAATGGAGAGTTGAAGGGCATTTTCGTAATTTTTCAGCCTTAGTCCGGAGGTGGGTCCAACTATAAAGTTGACTAGCTCTAAATTACAAGAACACTGGAAAAAACGGCACCTCAACCCGAGCTACGGTGAAGAAGTTACGATGTTTTGAAGTTGCGCGATAATGAAGAGAAATGGACCAGAAACCAAACCGATCCGGATGGAACCAAACCAATCCGGATGGAACCAACCCGGTCTAGTCAGGAAAAAAAAGAATCGATCCGGTACCAAATGTATCCGATCCGGACCGGTCCGACTGTGCGAATTCCTGGCATTAATTATGAAGCTCAAGAGGTGCATATCTTGGAAAATCTTGTACAACTCATCAATTCTAGCTGTCAAATTCGTGCTACTTGGTGTTATAAAAGGTCAAACCCTAAGGGTAAGAGGGGGAGTTGTTTTATCAAGTTTTAGGAGGCTAGTAGGTAGGGTTTCTTTGTAGTTAGTTTTTAGAGGATTCGTGTAACCAAGAACCCCAGTTTTTGAAGTTTGTCTACGATTCAAGATTCAAAGTTCTATTCAAGATTGATCATTCATCCATTGCAAGTAATTTTAATTTATTGTTTTTACTTCTTTCCTAGTTAGTTTAATTAATTGTTAATTTCTAGTTTTCCATTCCCAATTCAAGTCATGTTCTCAATTTTCTAGAGTTAGTTATGAATTCCTGCACTTTAATTTGTAAGTTTTATTTTGATTTCATCATGTTAAGCTAAGTTTTTAAGGGTTGGGATGCATGAACCCATCCCAATGTAAATTACTTATGTAGAAAATAGAATTTAAATTAAAAATTTGAAAGAGTCGTGCGAGACAATTTTACAACCATTGTAGATCTTTTAATCTCTCTTGCCCTAGGTACTTGGGATGTTTAAGAATATGATGTGCGTAAAATTATTTATCACCGCTTTATATTTACCTTTGATTTCATATGGTGCGGGCTTGATCCTCATATATGTAATGCCTAGGATCTATAAAGACTGGATTCATTCATATTTATAATTTACAATTCTAGTATTCTACACGGTAAATTACTAGGGTTAGGGGATTGTATTCCAACCTACATTCATCTTAATTAGTTTGCTCATGCATGCATAGTTAACTTTTTTATTTTTTTCGTTTTCAACCATCATCATCTTTTTCACTTATATTTTTGAAGTAATAAATCAATTAAATTCCATCAAACATTCCCTGTGGATTCGATACCCAGACTCGCCACTATACTCCTTAAGAGTGTAGTTACAAGTTTAGTTTTTTTTGTATTGAGGTTGGAAGCCGATAACAACGAGTAGCGTATTACACGGATGCTCGGTTTTTCCCCTCGATCAAAATGGCGCCGTTGCCGGGGAGTGTTTGTTATAGATTATAATTGACTTACTACTTCATAAAAAAAAGTAAATAAATAAATAAATAAATAAAAATTTATGTGTCACGTTTTTTAATTGCCCAATTTGAAATGTCTTATTTTCACTCTTTTGGTGGCTTTAATTGTTATGCTAATAGTGAGGAGGACAATGAGCTCACAATTTATGAACATTGAATTAATATCACTAAAGATGAGTCTCATAAATACAATCCTAGTGCTAAGGCCATCCAAATTTATCAAAATCAATTGCTTGAAGAAGAAAGACTTGAAAAGGAATATCGAGAAAAAAATCGTTATTGGGAGCAAGAGTTAGATGCATTATTTGATCCCAATGAGGATTTTTCTTCCGATATTTTTGAAGATGAAGTAAGTTTTCAACCAAATGAGGAATTCGAGGTGCTAGAACCAAGGAAGCCTACTTTGGAATAACTCTTGCTTGTTATTAAAAATCAATCTGATGACCTTACTGGTATTGAGTTGAAAATTACAGCAACTTGCAAGGAGCTTAATAATTATTTGGACAACTTAGAGAAGGTCGAGACTTGTGCTTTGGAGGATGAAATCATTGAGAGTGATCCAATTTCTTTTGAATCTCAACCTTTTATAAATATTTCAAAATCTATTGAGGTTGATGATCCTTTGTCTCCCTGTGTACCCACTATTATCGAACCATTAAACCAATCACAAGAGCTGGATGAATGTCTTGAGGATGTTGATCCGATTCTTGTATGGGAATGTTTTTTTGAGATGCTTCATCTTACGGGCCATACACTTAGACGTGTCACTCCACCAGACCCAACTGAAAATTTTGGGGGAGAAGATTTGAGGACAAGGACTCAATGCTTAAATTATTTTCCAAGATGGACTCTTTCTGTTTGTGTGATCCACTTGCCATACTACTTGAAAAATCTTTGGAACGTGGTTCTATTTTTCTTGGATCCCAATGGTACTTGTCCCCCAATGCACCCAAATCCTTCATTATCCCCCTTATATTTTTAATAGGCGGTGGTTCATTTCTTCCGCATTGCACAAGCCTTCCGTTTTCCTGACGGAATTCTTATTTTTCGGGCGGCATGCTTTCTAGTGAGGGTACACCATTAATCCCTCAAAGTCAAATTGTATTTTGGGTGGACCCTCAAAATTTTTGACTTCTAGTGTATAACTTATTAGAATTTCAAATCGTAGGTTGTACATAATTAGCTTTTTCTTTTTCCTTTTTTTTTTATAGTTTAGAGTAATTAGTTAAAGTTTTTGTTATTATTTTTGTTATGCTTGGTTCTAACATGTTTTGTAGATTCAATGGACTCGCACTCATCAGGGATCACTCCATTGGGGTAATATCTTTCTTTTCCTCTCTTTATGTTGTGTTCTTGATTCGCATTGAGGACAATGCAACATTTAAGTTAGGGGGTGTGGGATATTCTTCCCGTTTATTGTTTAGATTCATTGATTCGGTCACATGTTTGTTCCAAGTATATTTTTTATTTTATTTTCAAAAAAATAAAAATGAAAAATTTAGAAAAAGTCAAAAATATTTTTGTTCAAAATAAATAAAAATTAGAATTTAAAATTTTCAAAAATATCACTTTTAATCTGTTTAAAGTCTCAAATTGTTAACAATCAATTGCACTAAGCCAAAATTGACCGAAGATGGAAATTGAAAGAAAATTGACGACTTAACGAATAAGTGTGGAGATTGATCAAACCCGGTGAGATTTCGAGTCTTTCAATTTTTATGAGTTTTTAAATCAATCCGAGTTTGTGATTAACTCAATGTTCTTTTCAGCGTTTTAATAAGTCGTTGATGATCTCAATCCTTTGTTTTGATCGGTTATGGGAAATGTGTGAAATGTTGTCTCAAAATTCGTGCTAAATATATCTCTAAACTTAATTAATCTCGAGATGCATATGGTTATGTGATTAGCAATTTGGACAATGAAGTAGGCCCTCGTTTGTTTAACCCACAAATATTAGCCAGAAAACGGTATGAAAAATTATCCCTTTGCAACCCAATTTGAGCCTAATAAATTTTTTCCTTTTCGTTTGGTAACCCGAAAAACCCAAATAGCCCGGAATTGTGAAAAATTGGAAATTTATCAAGTAACTCCAAAGTGTGTAATAAGAAAAAAAGGGCAAGAAAAGAAAAATAGCATGAAAAAAAATAGCAAGGAAAAAAAAAGAAGAAGAAAAAAATGAAAATAGAAAAAGAAAGAGAAAAATGAGAAAATGCCCGAAAAAGCGCTAATGAACGTCATAAGGTCATTTTCCAATTTCGAACATTCCAACCATTCCCATTTTTACTCTTTACACTTTTTAACCCGAAAAGTCCTAACCGAGTTCGAATGGCGAAATTAATTACTGCATGGAGAGTTAAAACACAAAAAGATAATAAAAGAGATTAAACTGGTGTGATTAAGAGATGATGTTTCCCATTTCCTAATAACTATATTCCGATGATGAGATCTTTTCACCATATATTTCCTTCGTTTCAATTTTGTATGCATGAATTTGTGTGCATTATATTTACTCTTTATATCATGCATACCGAGAGAAAACAACCACAATCCGAGTGATTCGTTTGTGATTGCATCTATAAGAATTTGAATCAAAATGAATTTTCGGAAAGTAACGTAATGCTCAATCGGTGGAAATTTGAGGTTTAATTTCTGGCTTTGCACACACACACTATGGTTTGAGACTTTTGAATATGAATTTATGGTGATTATTTTTCGAAAAGTTTAAATTGTACAATTTTTAAGTATTTTGATAATTATTTGAGTCAATAAAGAATTTTGTGGGTATATTCACTGCAAACCCTCATGAGACAAAACTCGTCCTACTAGGGTAATCTAGGGGTTTAAAGGCTTGTTGCATAGGCTAAATGCAATCGCTTGCCCGCAAAAAAGGTATCCTATCCCAATAAAAGAATTTTCAAGAGTTGAACTTTAAACTAATTTCTTTTACATTTCTCGGGACGCGTAAAGTTATAAGTTAGGGGGTGTGATTAGGCACATATTCTTCACATTTATCCCCTTAATTTCGGTATTTTTATGATTCCATGCAGTGTAAATAGCTTTGATTTGTCTCGTATTTATGCTACTAACCTATTTTGGAAAGTATTTTGTGTTTTGTGTATTTGTCATGTGTTTTATAGGTATTTCATGCAAGTTAGTGCGACAGAGAACGCAAAACAGTGAAAGAAACTAAGAAATGAAGAGTTGAAGGGCATTTTCATAATTTTTCAGCCTTAGTCCGGAGGTGGGGCCAACTAGAAAGTTGACGAGCTCTAAATTACAAGAACACTGTAAAAAATGGCACCTCAATCCGAGCTACGGTGAAGAAGTTACGATATTTTGAAGTTGCGCGATAATGAAGAGAAATGGACCAGAAACCAAACCGATCTGGATGGAACCAAACCGGTCCGGTCAAAAAAAAAAAAGAATCGATCCGGTACCAAATGGATCCGGTCCGGACCGGTCCAGCTGTGCGAATTCCTGACATTAATTATGAAGCTCAAGAGGTGAATATCTTGTACAACTCATCAATTCTAGCTGTCAAATTCGTGCTACTTGGCGTTATAAAAGGCCAAACCCTAAGGGGAAGAGGGGGAGTTGTTTTATCAAGTTGTAGGAGGCTAGTAGGCAGGGTTTCTTTGTAGTTAGTTTTTAGAGGATTCGTGTAACCAAGAACCCTAGTGTTTGAAGTTTACTATTCAAGATTGATCATTCATCCATTGCAAGTAATTTTAATTTATTATTTTTACTGCTTTCCTAGTTAGTTTAATTAATTGTTAATTTCTAGTTTTCCATTCCCAATTCAAGTCATGTTCTCAATTTTCTAGAGTTAGTTATGAATTCCTGCACTTTAATTTGTAAGTTTTATTTTGATTTCATCATGTTAAGCTAAGTTTTTAAGGGTTGGGATGCATGAACCCATCCCAATGTAAATTACTTATGTAGAAAATAGAATTTAAATTAAAAATTTGAAAGAGTCGTGCGAGACAATTTTACAACCATTGTAGATCTTTTAATCTCTCTTGCCCTAGGTACTTGGGATGTTTAAGAATATGATGTGCGTAAAATTATTTATCACCTCTTTATATTTACCTTTGATTTCATATGGTGCGGGCTTGATCCTCATATATGTAATGCCTAGGATCTATAAAGACTGGATTCATTCATATTTATAATTTACAATTCTAGTATTCTACACGGTAAATTACTAGGGTTAGGGGATTGTATTCCAACCTACTTTGATCTTAATTAGTTTGCTCATGCATGCATAGTTAACTTTTTTATTTTTTTCGTCTTCAACCATCATCATCTTTTTCACTTTTATTTTAGAAGTAATAAATCAATTAAATTCCATCAAACATTCCCTGTGGATTCGATACCCAGACTCGCCACTATACTCCTTAAGAGTGTAGTTACAAGTTTAGGTTTTTTTGTATTGAGGTTGGAAGCTGATAACAACGACTAGCGTATTACACGGACGCTCGGTTTTTCCCCTCGATCAAAATGAACCCCAAAAACCTCTCTCGAAGTCAGCGTGATTTCTATACCCAAATCCCTTTCCAACCTTCACTTTTCATCATACTTTTCATCAAACTTGGTGAATTAACTACCCTCCATCATCATCCAAGTCTAAGGACTGCTCTTCAACATTCAAGCTCAAGCTCAAGATCTTCAAGAAGGTCCAACTTTCTCAACTCTCTCCTTAAATTCTCATAAATTTGCAATAACTTGTTTTATTACTTAGTGATTTTATTATTTCATCTCACACATTCTAATATACTTTTTATTTGGTATAATTTCACATCTCGTATTTTCATATAAATAAAAACTCAAAAAATAAGAAAAAGAGGGTTTGCTCATAAATTCCAAATGGGAACTCTCATACTTTTCTTACACTTTTCTCACAACCAAAACCCGCTTTCTACACACACTCACACACACAAATAAGAGAATCCCCAGTTGGATTTATGGGATAAATCCCACCCTTCATTTTTTATGTGAACTACGTGGACTTTGATACCTCTATAGGCTACGAAGGTGCCTCGGGGTAAAACCCGAGACTCAAGTCCTATTTTTACTTTTCCTCTCATTTTCTATTTTCACTAAACTCCATTCTCTTATACTATATATATACATATATTTGTTCTTAAGGGCGTATTATTCCGTATACGTTATCGTTCCCTCATAACGATTAACGTAGTGATAATCGCCTAAATCCTATTTTCTAATACTTTTATACCTTCCTACGGATGACTCGCTTTACCTCTTCCATGGTACAAGTCGATGATTCATATCTCCACTATATATACACATGCACACATATCCCGAGGAAAATAAAGGAAAATAGCAAAAACCCATGAGAGATCAAAAGGGCGGAATGGGTGCCTAACACCTTACCATTTTGTAACTTAGCCTCCGGACCCGTTTCGAATCACTTTGGTTTCATATGCACCAGTATGTCTTTGGATGCTATCCTTCGGGATGGCTTCCCTTTTTCTTTTGTTTATTTTGAGTAAAATAGACTGGTGACTCTAATCTCTCTACATTTTTCACCTCACCTCAAATGACGCCGGCTTTAGCGCTCCTGAGAGGGACTCTTGGGACCCGAGGATCCTCACTCTCGCGCATCCCGCCCGCCGTGAGGATAGAGATTCGGGAGGGGATGGCCACAGCGGAGACTCTGCTAGGGATGTCTTTTGAGGGCTAGACTCTATTTACATGGGTGTTATGTTTGTTTATATTTTCCCCCATTTTGCATGTTCCCCCTTTATTACTCATGTGTACCCCCTTGCTTATGCTTCTATTCACACACTTGTAGAAAATTCTCCATGTACACTTCGCACCATGTGCACCTAGGGTCACATATATCCACTTGTTGCACGCATCATCCATTCATACTTGGTGTACCGTTGGTACTTGCACTTTGCTCCCTGTTTGTCATAATCCAGAAAGATACTCTCATCATAATATACTAATAAGACAATCATGCATGATTCACACGACATCACCAAAGAGCATTGTGATTGACCAAATTTTACCCAATAACTGGAGGGTCACTTCGTGATGGGCACTAGTCCGGCAGGGCTTGGTTAGCCTAAGAGATATGACTCCCACCTTCCATTGGCCAAGTACCTTCGACATATATCGAATGGTTCTCCCCGTATCATACCACTTGATCGAAGTCATGACGGGAGGTATATCACAGGGAACTCGTTCACATACACCGAGTATATTGAATTCGCTCTCACACGTACTGTCCCCACGAGGTATATGGTGAGGCAATTTACGTATACTCAGGTATATCAAATGGCTTGTCCAGATGTACCGATTGCCTGCAAGAGCAAGACATATGTCGTGGAAGTCATGCCAAAGGGGGGAACCCTTTTCGATTCACCCAACCAACTGCATACCCGCATATAGGTGTCAACCCTAGGACACACATGTTAGATTGCCAGTTTCAACCCGAAACTTTGTCAAAATTTCGGGTCGGCCTGCTGCCTGAATTCTCATGCATTTTTAAAATGGGACCCTATCCGTGAGCCTATTCACAAGTCCATCCATAACTTTGCATATATTACAAACCCAATTTTTCTAGGCTCGGGTCCCGTCCGACACTTCATTTTGCATTTAGGAGAATTAATACAAGTGAGAACATAATAATTATAATAATCATGCTAAGATCCGTCTCCCGAAAAAAAAAATCCAAAAAAATTTCTTCTCTCTTTATAAAAAAAATCCATAAATATTTTGTCTTTCAATCTAGAAAAAAAATGTCAAAAAAAAAAAACTTATTCCCCTTTTCTCAAAAATAAATCCCATTTTACGCCTTCTCAGGTCGATCGCAAACCCTTGGCCTGGCTCCTTATTGGCTTCAGTCTTCAGTTAGGTCACCCTAGAGTTTCGTCCGTTCCCCTATTAATCCTTTCGAGTCCAAAATCCATCCTCTTTCTATGGAGAACACAGATCAAGTACCCGTTGTGCAGCCAGATCTGACGATAGTTTTAGCTCAGCTTGTGTCCAAGATTGACAACCTCCAAACCAAGGTCTAAGAGATGAAACGAAACTAGGTTCCAATTCCTCAAGAGCTCGAAGCCCTATTTACTCGTGCTATGGATCCACCCGAGCCTATCTGGGTTCCCTAAGAGTATCAGCACGCTCCACGTGCTCCTCCTGTCAATGGGCCGCCGCCTACCCAACTTTCTATGCCGAATCTTGCCCAGTATGGGGCTAACTTGCCTATGATTATTGATCCGAAGGGAGAAGAGATGAACAAAGTCAAAGAGGACCTCAAGATGTTCACTAAGAAGTTTGACCAAGTCAGAATTTCAGGAAATTACATGGACTACACCCACATGCCTTTTTATCCTAAAGTGAGGTTACCCGAGAAGTTCAAGATGTCAAATATCGAGAAATTCGAAGGAAGTGGATCGCCGATTGTTCATCTCCGCAGTTATCACCGTTCCATGACTTTACTAGGGTATTTTGAAGAAGTTATGGCCTAATTATTTCAGCAAACTCTGAAGGATAGTGCCCTTCGATGGTTTTTGTCTCTCGAAGAATCCAGAATTCGTAGCTGGGATAATGTAGCTCGAGAATTCATGTCGTAGTACAATTATAATGAAAATCTTGAGGTCACTCGCTGTGATTTAGAGCTGCTCAAGTAGAGCCCTGGAGAATCAATCAGTAACTTCATAGCCCGATGGAGGGAAAAAGCAGCAACTATGACCAATCGGCCTTCCGAGGAAGAACAAGTCAGCATAGTAAAGAAGAACTTCTTACCCCATGTCTGAACAATGATGGGAGGACAATACTATCCCCATTTTTGAGCTCTCAGAGAGGCAGGAGTAAAAATCAAGGAAGGTCTTGCCAAGATATATGTCGAACCGAAGAAGGTGTCCGGACAGTTCACCCTAAGAAAATATGACAAGCCTGCTAGTGCTATAGTCTCAACCATCAACAACATCTCTCAACCAACCACATCATGGGCACCAGAAAGCCGCTCTGTCCCAGTCCAAAAGGAATACACTGAGCTCCATGCTCCCCTCTCCAAAGTCTATCAAGCCTTGCTAAGCTGAAACCTTATTAAACCCTTGGATCCCCGTCCATTGCCAAATCCACTGCCAAGAAACTTCAAGGCAGATGCTCATTGCTCCTTTCACCAAATAGTTGACCATGCCATCGACCAATGCTTTCACCTTCGAAACAAGATCCAAGGTCCAATCGACTGGGGTACCATCACCCCACCAGCCAATCCTAAGCCAAACACTACTCACAACCCACTTCCAAATCATACTAATGCCATCTTCTTAGAAGAGAACCCAGAATTCGATCCCTCAACTCAAATCATACCCATATACTTTCCTAAACCTCTCCAAATTTGACCATATTTCCTCTACACCCTGCTAGCCTCACTGATCAGGCACTGTCACTCCTCACCAGAGCATGCATCGCTGTTTGTATTTGTTTTGAAAATGAAGGTATGGAATTATGAGATGTCTTAAACTAACTGCTAGAGTTGGGGATGAAATTGCCCTCGCAGATGATCATTGATTGCCAGAGATTTAGTACGCTGTTCTTGGAAGCACAAAAATAGGCTTGAGAGTCATATAGTCGGGTAGTACCGATCGATGAAGTCAGCATGGATGATGTCATCCAGATTATAGCAAAATTATTCAGGCAGACCAATAACATTTGTAGTATCACCGAGTTACTCGATGATTTGAAGCTACAGGGGCGCTTGGTCCCTTCACCCTTACATATCCCCATAGAATGGGATGCCCTGTATGAAGAAGACGTTGAAGTTGTGGAATGCATTGACTTTACATGAAAAGACATAATTATTTCCACAGGATGGCGGGAAGAATTTGAAGATTTGAATGAAGAGCAAGCTTCAGAGAGAACTGTCCCGGTAGCTGACATGTGTGGAATGATATCATTTGAAGAACTCCTCGGAGAAATAAACAAGGTAGCATAATAACTTGAGATCGATTAGGAAACGGTATTCACATTTTTCCTTTCTTCACTAAATCACATGACCAGATCAGGGAGGCATTACCAGATTCTAAGATCACTACCAGCCAATGAAAAAGGGAAAGGTGTTGAAAACCTTTATATGCCAGAGATGACCCTCGAGGAGAGTAAGATCCTCGATCAACTAAAGAAAACTCAAGCTAACATCACTCTGTGGGGGATTTTCATATCTTCTCAGATGCACTGAAATGCTTTGATCAAGTTGGTCACTGGACCCATAGTTCATCCTTCTACCACACGAGAAGAAGCAATAAATTTGGTCGGATCTTTGACCTCTATTTGAATGATATCCTTTTCTGAAGAGAAAATCCCCAAGATTGTACCAAACCAAAATCATGCACTAAAAATCTTCGTCGAAGTTATGGGGAGGGTTGTACCGCTCTCTCTTGTCGATAATGGATTCTCCTTGAATGTCTGCCCACTGAGAACCTTCAAATGTTTAGGACTGAAAGAAAGCGACCTCGCTCCAACTTTCATCGTTGTGCGTGCCTACGATAATACCCATCGAGAGGTGATGGGATCCATAAAGCTTGTAATGGGTCTGGCCCTATAAACCCTACATTAAATTCCAAGTTATTGATATCCCAGCTTGTTTCAATCCATTACTCGGATGACCTTGCCTCCACAGTATCAAGGACGTGTCTTCCTCACTCCATTAAAAATTAAAGTTCTTCACCGACGGACGAGTCATTACCATCTTGGGCGACAATGACAATGCCGATGGTGCAAGCACCGACAACCCAATCCTTGAGATACAACACGGGTCAAATGATATGCTCCTATCAGGATTCCAAGTTAAACTACTTATACTCCCGATAGGGGACAACTTCAAAGAAAGGGTTTGTCCAGAATACGACCCTCATGGAAACATCAATGTGATTCAGATGTTTAGAAACATGCACTTCATGCCCGAACTGGGGCTAGGACAAAGAGAACAAGGTATACTCTAGCCGATTGAACTGAAGAAGGCCTTCCCTCCTTGTGGTTTGGTGTATCAATTGTCAGAATAAGAGCTCAAAATGATCCGCCTATCTCAACCAAATAGAGGACTAGACTGGGTACAGACTATCCCAGGTGACTCCTTGAATGGACGATTCATCAAAGAGGGCAAAGACTTCCCCTTTTGCAGATTTCCTGAACCATGGTATGACCATAGAGATAAGAAGATAAAGCCTGGGATGGAGATATTTTTCCAAGACATCTACCCATGGGCCGAAAGATCCCAACACCATGTACAACCGCTTATCAAAGATACCGAAGAGACTGAGGAAAGTGACTCCAAAGATTCCTTCAAATTACAGACACAGGGGATGACACTCTATATGGTTCATTCAGGCACTACATCACTGGATCCATCCCACCTTATTAAAGCTATTGATACACCTCTCCTCAACTGGCATGCTGCGCCAGTTCTGCCTGCTAAAATCTCCCCTAATCCTAATATTTACCCCCTTTCTTCTTCTGTTTTCTATCCTTGTTCAAATGTAATTAAGTCCTCTTTTGACGAAGTTCTCAATGTTGTTTTTCCTATCAATGAAATAAACGAAGATTTTGAGTATCTTGCTGCGCCTTACATTAATTATTTGGATTCTAATCAAAGTTTTGATGATGATGATTTTGCAAATGATTAATTTTTAACTGATCTAAATAAGGTTAATAATAAATAACATGATCGTGTTCAAGTTAATGAGGAAGAAACTGTTGTTATAAACCTCGATTCTAGTAGCCAACTGCGTGAGATTAGGATAGGTACTACCATCGACGAGCATGAGCGTGCACAACTTGAAGAATTGCTAAAGGAATTCGTGGATGACTTCCCATGGTCCTACGATGATATGCCCGACATTGATCCTGAAATAGCTCAGCACGAGATCCCCACTCTCCCATATTGAAAGCCGATCAAGGAAAAGTTGAGAAAACTCCGCACCGAATGATCGCTCAAGGTCAAAGAAGAGGTGGTCAAACATTTGAACGTGGGCTTCATTTGTGTGATCGAATATCCCACATGGCTATCCAACATAGTGCCCGTGCCAAAATCAGGAGGAAAAGTTCAGATGTGCGTAGACTATCGAGACTTGAACAAAGCCTCTCCAAAGGATGATTATCCGCTACCCAATATCGATATGATCGTGGACAACACAGCCAATCATGCTCTCAAGTCATTTATCGATGGGTTTGTCGGATACAGCCAAATCAAAATGCACCCAGACCACTAAGAAAAAACCGCATTCATCACCCCATGGGGAACCTTTTGCTACATTGTCATGCCATTTGGTCTCAAGAACACCGGGGCCACCTACCACAGGGCTTCCACAACCATCCTGCTTTATCTGAATCACAAAGAAGTTGAGGTCTATATGGATGATATGATTATCAAATCCAAGACTAGAGAAGGTCATGTTCCTGCTCTTCGAAAGTTCTTCGAATGACTGCGACAGTATCAGATGAGACTCAATCCACAGAAATGCGTCTTCGGCATTATAAAGGGAAAACTCTTAGGATTTATGGTCAGTGAGAAGGGGATAGAAGCAGATCCCACTAAGCTGAAAGCCATACTTGAGATGCCACCTCACCGAATAGAGAAAGAAGTCCGAGGTTTCCTTGGGAAATTACAATACATCAGCCGGTTCATCAGCCAGCTAACCTCCATCTGTGAACCTATCTTCAAAATCCTCCGAAAGGATTCAACTAAGATTTAGAATGAGGCATGCCAAGAAGCCTTTGATCGAATCAAATAATACTTGACCCAACCCCCGGTACTCATGCCGCCATAACCTGGTCTCCCTTTGCTCCTATACCTAACCATAACCAACACTACAGATGGGGATCTGCTATCCCAATACCTTGAAGATTTTCGCAAAGAAAGAGCCATCTATTATGCCAGTCGTAAATTGTCCAGGTACGAGGTCAACTACAACGCTTTGGAAAAGGCGTGTATCGCACTTGTCTGGGTCACCCAAAAGTTGCGGCACTATATGCTCGCCTTCCCTATCAAACTTGTATCTCGAATGGACCCCATTAAATACCTGCTTGAGAAACCCATCTTATCCAACCGAATGTCATAATGGTTGATGCTACTAGTTGAGTTCGACATTATATACGTCACCCAGAAAGCCATGAAAAGAAGAGCCATCTCTGACTACCTCGCTGATTACCCCGTAGAAGAAACCGATGTCTAGGTCCTTGAATTCCCAGATGAAACCATCCTTTGCACCGCACAAGACACCGGGCGATGGCAAATGTTCTTTGACGGCACTACCAATAAAAAAGGATACGGCATTGGGATACTTCTGATCACCCCAGATGACTTCCACACTCCCATCGCCATCAAATTGTATTTCCCTTACACTAATAACATAACTGAGTATGAGGCATGCACAATAGGCCTCAAAGTTGCTCTCGAGAAAGATATTCAATGCCTAGATGTCTACGGGGATTCCGCCCTCATCATCAGTCAAGTGCTCAGAAAGTGCGAAGTCAAGCATGAGAAACTGCAACCCTTCCATGACCACTTAGAAGAGCCATCCTCCCAATTCCAAGATATCACATACCATTACCTACCCCGAGAAAAGAATAACCTAGCCGATGCTCTCTCTACCTTGGCCTCCATGGTCGACATGCCCGAAGGAATAACTATAATCCCCTTCCTAGTTCAAAAGCAAGATAAACCAAATCACTACTACCATATTTAGCTCGTCACCACAAAAGATCCCCAGCTAGCCAATTGTTGGTACTATGATATCTGGCGCCTCCTCAAGCATGGTAGGTATCCCGAGGGTTCCAACAAGAAAGATCGAGCAACCCTCCGAAGACTGGCTGCCTACTACATCATCTATCACAAAGCACTGCTCAGAAGGAATTTTGATAGAACTCATCTGCACTGCATCGCAGGGACTGAAATTGAAAAGATAATGCAAAAGATCGATAGTGGGGAATGCGGACCTCACATGAACGGTCACATGCTTACCAAGAAGATCATCCGAAAAGGTTACTACCGGACCACCATGACCCATGATTACACCGCCTATGTCCGGAGATGACTCAAATGCCAATAATTCTCCAACCTTCAGCATCTGCCTCCGCACGAATTATACAACATGACCTATCCCTGACCATTCTCCACCCGGGGCATCGAAATTGTAAGTAAGGTTACACCGAAGGATTCCAATGGGCATGAGTTCATCCTAGTTGCCATTGATTACTTCACCAAATGGGTCGAAGTTGAGTCATATCTAGTGCTGAACGCCAAGAAAGTGGCCAAATTCATCAAGAAAAATATCATCTGCTGATATGGGGTCCTGCACAATCTAGTATCAGCTAACGGGTTGCATTTCGAGGCAGAAGTCACAGAAGTGATCAACGAGTATGGGATTCAGAGACAAAAATCTTCTCCCTACCGACCTCAGACCAACGGTGCAGTTGAAGCCGCCAACAAGAACCTCAAAGCCAACATCAGCAAGATGATCGAAAGCTATCGGTATTGGGCCGACCGGATCCCGTACGCCCTTTGGGGAACAACCGAGATTTTTGAGCGACTATTTTATATTATTTTGCCCGATGGGCTAATTTTATAAAATAGGGGAAGTTGGAGTAAATATTATTTCCCATGAGATTTAAGGATGATATTACTATGTTTTGTCTATTTACCGTTATGAGAAGGTAAATGGCATTATATTGTGTTTTATTGCGTCGTTATATGTAAAACGACGGTTATGACCTATATATAAAATTGGGTAAAATTTAAGTAGTAAAATGAAATTTGAACAAAAATATAGTTCACGTTATTCCAAATGCCAAAATAGGGGGTGCGGTTGTTTTTAGAATAGTCAAGATAGTCGAAATAAGTGCCCAATTGTAATTTTTGAGATTCGGGCATTTTTAAGGGGTTATGACTCAATTAAGTGGTTACGAGTCATTTTAGTGGTGTATTAACACTTAAAAGAGGGGGAATATGTTTTAAGACCCGTATAAGTTCTCCCCACCCCTCTTATTTTCTCATTTGTGTTAGAAACCAAGAGAGAGAGAGGGAGAGAGAGAGAGAGAAGAGAGAGTTGGGAGAAATGGATAAAAGAGAGAAAATGGAGATTTGAGGTCAAAATCCGTTGCTACGGGAGGAGGATCAGAGACTACAACCTCGAGGAAAGTTTCTTACTTGCTAGATATTGATTTAATGTGATAATTTGCATGTATAGTTAGTTTTTTTGGAGATTTAAACCATAAATGGGTTTTTGTTGGTTTTTGGTGTTTAATCCCTTAAATCCTAGTTTTAACTTGATTTAAGGATTGTATATTGGTTATTACTTGTGTAGAAACAATTTGGGAGAATTAGTTGTGGTTGATGTTGGATAAATCCAAAGATTTGGGATTTTTGGAATTTTAGGGTTCTACAACCCGTAGCCCAAATTGGGCAAAACTGCAGGGCCGAATCGATCCGGCCCTAGGGGCAAATCGATTCGGGCAAGGGGAAGGATACATGTCTGAGAAAACCGAATTGATTCTATATTTTCCCGAATCGATTCGGCTATTACAGAATTTCAGTGTTTCTCACCGAATCGATTCGGCTTTTAGGCGAATCGATTCGGTTACCCTATTTTTGTGAGTTTTTCCTAGTTTGAATTTTAGCCCTTTTTCTTTTAGGTTCAAGGTTTAGGGACCTTCCTTTGGGAAGTAATGGGGATTCCTAGAGGGATGTTTTGGGTAGACTAATGTCCTAGGATATAATGAGGATGATTAGGTTTACCCCGAGGGCTAGTTTGTGTAGGTTAATATCCGTATGATATAAGAAGTTAACCTAAGAATAAATTGGAGATAAATGAGAATGTGGAGACTTTTGGGAGTCTATTATTGAGGGGAACTCATTTTAATGGTTTATGAGAATTATAAAAACTTTTGGAGGCTAGTTTGAGCATATTAGCGCTTCGGGTCTTAGGTCAATAATAAAAATATAACACTAAGAATAAGAAAGACATCTTATAAAATATGGTACTAAAATGAATAAGTACAAATGGTTTTTGAGAATGTAAAATTGGATGATTTCAAAATGGAAAAAGTAATGATTTTCATAAATATTAATTTATGATTACACACCTCCCTAAATCGCTATCCTAAGGGAAGTTGCGTTGCGTTTGGTGATGCCCCCTAGCTAATGAATGCTGGGTGGATATAGTCCTATGACATATGGGCGATTATTATATTGCGCTGGTTAGGAGATTCTGGGTGTGGTCTTGACTTTCCCGCAGGCATATGGCCGCTTCCTGACGTTTGTTAGGTTCCCAGGTTGTCTTGTTTGATGGGCCTTGGAAGATGATAGCCATTTAGGGGAGCATCCAGTGGGGAAACTCGGAGGGACGATCTTAGATTTTGTTAAAGAACTTTATGATAATAAAATGGCTTTATTTACATTTCCTGGGTGGAAGAAGGGAAATGGGTTAAATATATTGGCTTCGGATGCATTTCCCGGATGGAAGAAGGGAAATGGAAGCATATGGTTTGAAAAAGTATTTTTATGATAATAAAAAGGGCTTTTTAATAAATTTTCTGGATGGAAGAAGGAAAATGGGTAAACATGTTATGAAGTGTAAGAAAAGCACTTTTATGTTAATAAAACTTGATTTTAAAATATGTATTTTTCCTGGATGGAAGAAAGGAAATAAAATTGGTAAATAAGGTTTTAAATTGAGATAGACTTGGTAAACATTTGATAAAATGTTTTACCATTTATACATATTCCTTAAGAAGAAGTAGGAATTGTGCCTTTAGATGGTGAATGGATTTAAATTAGTTATGCTTCTTTGAGTAGTTGTAGTTGTGACCTCCCATATAGATTATATATATTAATTTCGTGCTGAGGGTCTAATGGATCTCGATGATCAACCTTGCCTAAGTAGTAGTGTATCGGGGGGGGGGGTTCCTTGTTTGGATTTCGCTTTGCGTGACACCCCACGCACGAATAGGTCATAGTGTTGAGAATGGGGAAAAGTTAGCCCTTAGTACTTGGGTTAACTAGATCATCATTGATATTGCGCGAGGTTGTGCTTTTAGAATGATAGGTGAGAAATATTATGTTAATTGCGAGAGAATTACGCACTAAACTGTCATGCATTTTAGTCACATGGTAATCATATCAAACTGGGTCCTGACCAGTATATATTTCTTTGTTGTGCATGCAACTCTTTGTCCGTTTAGGTGCTCTACCGCGAGGACTCGCGTATTGGCATTCCATTCCAGTTGTCATGGAGCTATGGCATATTGCGGATGTTATAGGGTATTTGATGTAGACGCTTCTTTTCTTTATACTCTAGTTATGTTTAGTTTATTTTTAGGGCGTGTTGCCCAAAGTACTGCATTCATTTACTATTATTGTGATATTAAATTGTAATACTCGGTGTAATTAATTGTATTGGTCTGTTCACCGACAGCTTATTCGGTGATTATTTAGATATTGTCATTCTTTATTCGTTGATTTTTTATATCCACCATTTTTACAAATGGGATTGTCGAAGTGTTTTCCTTTTACTTGCAAATCCTTTTTTTATGACAGTCCATTTTCTAAAATGATTGGTGGTTATCTCATACTATTATTTTAATCGACAGTGATGCTGAGAATGGACCATCTATGATTCATGTGATTATTAGAGTATTGGGATGGCCACCTATTATTTTAGTAGGCGGGTTGTCACATAACCTCAATTCTAACCTCTACTAGGGCTACCCCTTACTATCTAGTCTAAGACATGGAAGCAGTCCTACCTTTGGAGTTGGAAATACCCTCATTACGCGTCATGCTTGAAAGCAAGGTCAGTGAAGAAGACTGGTGCCAAAGGCTTCTTGACGAGCTGACCCTCCTAGACGAAAGGAGATTAAAATCACTATACCACATACAAGGGGTAACATAGCCGAATAGCGCGATTATTCAACAAAAGAGTCAAGGACCGAGGTGTCCTATAAGGGGACCTAGCCCTCAAAGAAAGCATAGAACCCATCTGGGACCTAGAGGGAAATTCAAGCCCAATTGGAGCCGCCCCTACATTGTCAAGAAGATTTTGTCCAGCGACGCCGCCATGCTCACCGACTTAGATGGGGAAGAGATGGCTCGTCCAGTCAACCTGTACCATCTCAAGAAATTCTAGCCCTAGTCCAAAATCTCGTCGAGCTATAACTCTTCTCATCTCCCTTTTATTCTAAAAAAAAATCTCTTCATTTCCCCTACCCAAAACTACGTGGGCCTGATCCTCTGCAAAAAAGCATTTTCAAACCAAGTATAGACTTTTCAAAAACCCCAGAGGTACGTAGGCAGCTCATACGCCTTACATGAGCACGACCCTTTCTTTTTCACAAAATACTATTCTTTTCTTATCTCCGAAAACAACAGTCAATTCCAACATATACTTGAACAAAAGGTTTATATATGCCTTAGCGATCGGTATAGATAATTCAAACAAACACAAAACTCATTAAAGGCACAGCTGGATGATCAAAAACTTGTTTATTTAACTAATAAAAAATTACGGTACAGATTAAATAAGAAAAGGAATGGATAACTCCCTTCCCCCTACCCTCCTAAATATGGCCAAATAAAATCCCCACATTTCTTCCCCACAATAAACTCTCCAAGAGTCCTATCCACAGCTACCAGAGGAGCCTGCTCCGTCATCATCATCTACATCTTAGGGTCCCCAAGTTTCCCCTGCCTAAATAGAGTGTCGCAGACACTCCATAGACCGATAAACTCGAACTAGCTTTGAATAAATCACAACACCTCCCTCCTGGTGTCAAAAGAACAAACCACCTTTGTCCAGTCTCCACTGTCAACATCTTGATAACTACTTTCCTCCATAACCACTTCATATAATCTCTATGGATATGCCAAAATCTCCCAACAGACTGGTAAGGACGGGTTGACGGACGCCGATTCTCCCACAGAGAGTCAAGTCGCATGCACAGATGCTCGGTCAAATCCTCTACAGGAAAGAAATTTAGTGTCTGAGGTGGCACGACCTATGCCCAACCAAATTGGCGCAGAAGTCACCAAGGGAAATAAAAAGAGGCCTGGCGAAGACCAACCAGCCGCACATATGAGTATTCTCCAAGCTCCAGAACAGGAAGAAACTGTCCCCACCAAGGCACTGACTAGTACAGATTCCGAGACCCATGCTCCACAAGCCAATTCTCCCAGCTCGTAATATCCAGGCCAATATAATAGAAGTGACGCAAAAAGAAGTTGGGTACAGCGGACAAAGGATATTCTGGAAGAGTCACCAGGTGGAGTCTTTCAGACAACCACATGAACAACATCACGGGGCTACCCCGCAGGAAGTTATAATGACCTTCTCTCCAGGCATCCATACTGTTTAGGGTCTCCGCCAGTATCACCATCGCAGGATTGTGACGGTATGACATCCATGAACTAATGGCTGCATGTTGCGGATCCGCCCGTAGTTCCCCACTCACCAGCATCAATTTTGATACTAATCCCAGAACAACGACTCCAGCATAACCAGCATCGCCTATTTCCCGCAAATGCACGGACTGAAACATCTCCAGGAGGGAAATCATTCCTCCAGCAACCAGTGATCTAGTCGCCGAAGGCGAAATGCAAAGAAGCCCAGTTAACAAATCCCTGAGAGAATGAGAAAATTCCGGTAAAGTTGCAGCAACACTGGGATTAATCCCCAGCATGGCAGAAAAGTCCTCGTAGGTAGGACAAACTTCATCCAACCGAAAATGAAATACGTGATCTTAGGGATACCAAAATCGTACCTCCTCCATCAGCATGTTCCACTCAATGGACCGATTGCGTTACAAAGAGACTTGACGCATGTTGAAAACATCATAGTCGACGTTATAAGAGCACATTTCTTCCAAGGCTTCGAGGTAATTAGCAAACTCAATGTACCAAGGAGAGCCATCTTGCACGACTAAGAAATAGTAAACAAGTGAAGGTGTGATGGAAACACTCCACACTTCCCCTTTTATACTTGAGAACCCTCACAAGAGACACAATACCTGCAGAGATCAGAGGGAATCCTACCCCACAAGGTACAAAAAGGATGAAGAGGGAAAAAATCAAAAGCTTTGAATTGATGGGACTGGACTTGACTGCCGACAGGCAGGACAAGGTGCTTGTCGATCTGCAACCCCCTATTTTTGGAAATTTTCCTTTTTTCTCTTTTATCAAAATCAAAAGCCCAATAAAAATAAAATGATATTCTCAACAAAATTTCAAAAATCCTTTTCCATCCTTAGAAAATTTCCCATTTTTAATATTCCTTCAAAATCCCAAAAATATTTCTTTTTACGGTCTCAGCAGCAAAGTAAAAAGCGCATGCGCATGCGCATGCATTCATCATTAATAAAACATAATAAAAAAATCCCATTGCATTGCATATATATTTGTTCTCTATGTTACATCAATTTTTTAGGAAATTAATAAAAGTAAAAAATAACGGGACTCATCCCGAACCCACATTCCCATTCTCTCTCTCTCGTCTACACTTCACCTCTCTCTCTAAGATCTTTCGCCCATGTGTCGCACTCTCTAAGAGCTTCACCTCTCCCGCCTCATAGACATAAGAGGCTACATGGGTAGAACCACCACCTCCTCCTCAGCAATCTGCTGAACCACTTGATCCCCTAGATACCAGGAATGGCCAAACTCATGCGCCATCAAACGCCTCATCTGCGCGTTCACCCCGATCGCCCCCGTATCCTGAATGGCTGTCCCCCAAGGATAGAAAGTCACCTGAAAATACCAAGAAGGAATAAGTTAATACAAAATTTGAACATGCCAAAACCAATACTGAAAAGGGAAGATTCTTACCCTACTACTGGTCAAGACATTCAAGACCTAACATACCACTTCTAGAGAGAGAGATCCCTTCGACTGCCGATTGGCCTTCCGCCATCGATACAATCGGCAAAAGTCCCCAACAGTATCATCTATCAGAGCGATCAGCAGGGTATTACACCCATTCACCTCATAGAACCATGTCTGCCAAAGATAAGCATTCACAATAAAAAAGAGGCGCGTAAGGAATATGCGAATGCATGAAAAAAAAATGCACAAAATTAAAGGATACCTCGAAGAGATACGTGGCTCCAGTAAAAGTTTACCGGTAGCACCAACTGAATGCATCCAAAGAAAAATAGAGGGTCGTCAAAGTCAAGCTCCCCCAATCATTGAGAGGGATGTTCGAAAACATCCTCAAGTACGGCAAGAACCACAAATGGATGACGTCGCCACTCGACGCCACTATGAAGCCTCCCAGAACCATCAAAATGAACAATCGTGCTATCTGCCTCACCTGCAGCCCCTCCTCCACATTAACCACCCTCCTCAGCAGAACATCCTTCAGCAAGGAAAATTAGATGGAATCCCCAGAAACTATCCTCCCTACGCTACCGAGCGCCGCCCTCACCGCCTCCAGCCTCACCCTCAAAGAGCGATCCACCTATATCTTCTCTCCATCGCATTCCAGCCCCAGCAGCTACTACGCGTCTATAGGAGTCACTATAATCTCCCCAAAACCAAAATGGAAGGTGTGGGTAGTATCCCACCATCTCTCCCCCAAAGCGCACAAGACCGCTGTCGACCGAGGCATCTCATCCATCACATATTCCAACCTACCAAAACTTACTGATGATACCACCCAATACACCAAAGGTGGAAGATACTCCCAGACATCCTCAAGCCCTATCATCCCGCGGGCACGCATGTGCTTTAAAGAGATATCAGACTGTCAAAGTAACCTTGTCAAAGTTCGAGGAAGAAAGAAAAAAATCAACAAAAAGAGGAGAATGCCAAAAGTCAGGTTACTTACATAACCGCCAGGGTTCACCATCCCGAGGAGAGATGACGTGATGACTCTCGTAACAAGGTCCGCTCATCCATAATCGGCTCGAATGAGTTAAAGGAGTTCTCACTCCCCAAAGCAAGAGGCTCCCTGGACCTCCACTCCACGTTCGCCCAGTCATCAATAGTCAACCATTCCCTATGCACTACAGTGCTCACGAAGGAGGCCATTTCTTAGAGATCGGAATGTTAGAACGATTTGCAGAGCAAAATTGCAGAAAGAAAGCAAGAATCTGTGAAAAATGAGGGGAATTCGCCCCGTTTATATAGGACACTAAGCGTCATGCTGATCGGCATTGACCTCCCACCCACCGATCGACACTGTCTCCTTACCTTCCCGAGGTAGTCCAAAAGTCCATGCCCCTGCCAAATGGCACCCTCTAAAATGTGCCGATCGACACCCCTTTTAAATTTCATACAAAAATTCCCAGAAAATACCAGAAAATCCAAAAAAATACTCAGAAAATTCCTAAAAATCCCGAAAAGGATTTAGAACATTTTCACCAAGAAAATTTCACACTCCCTCAAGGGAAACCCCCATTTCCCCAGCAGAACTCTCAAAAAACAAAGTGAAACTCCTCCCGGCAACGTCCCCGAAGGATCTTTAAGGATCACCTCCTATCCCCCAAAGGTCTTAAAATACGTCTAATCCCTGGACTACCTAATCACTTCCCCAGTGAAGTTTACGGCATCAAACTTGCCTTTCCTCCACGAAATCCCCAAAATCACAAATGCTTCCCCAGCTCAACACAACATCACGAGGTAATTTCCCCAGCGAAACTCCAGAAAGTCATTTTCCCCAGCTCATTCCCCAGCGGAACCCAAAATCCAATCTTCACCACTTTTAGGTCAGAATTGACCTCAGTCTTGGATCATCACCTTAGTTAGGTCAGAATTGACCTCGGTCCTCGACCGTCACCTCTCTTAGGTCAGAATTGATCTCGGTCTTGGATATTCACCTTAGTTAGGTCAGAATTGACCTCGGTCCTCGGTCGTCACTTCTTTTAGGTCAGAATTGACATCAGGCTTGGATCGCCACCTTAGTTAGGTCAGAATTGACCTCAATCCTTGGTTGTCTCCTCTCTTAGGTCAGAATTGACCTCGGTCTTGAATCGTTACCTTAGTTAGGTAAGAACTGACCTCGATCTGCGATCATCACCTCTGTTAGGTTAGATTCACCTCGGTCTTGGATCGTCACCTTAGTTAGGTCTGAACTGAACTCGATCCTCGGTCGTCACCTTTAATAGGTCAGAATAGATCTTGGTCTTGGATTGTCACCTTAGTTAGGTCAGAATTGACCTCGGTCCTCGATCGTCACCTCTTTTGTTGAGAATTGACCTTGGTCTTGGATCATCACCTTAGTTAGGTCAGAATTAACCTCGATCCTCGTTCGTCACCTCTCTTAGGTTAGACTTAACCTCGGTCTTGGATTGTCACCTTAGTTAGGTCAGAATTGACCTCGATCCTCGGTCGTCAGCTGTCTTAAGTCAGAATTGACCTCGATCTTGGATTATCACATTAGTTAGGTCAGAATTGACCTCAGACCTCGATCATTACCTCTGTTATGTTAGAATTAACCTCGGTCTTGGATCGTCACCTTAAGACCACTGAATCGGCTTCAACCCGTAGAATTGGTCATCTCTATTTAAGCCCATAGAATTGGCTTCGACCCACAGAATCGATCACCCTCATCTTCAAGCCCTCAGAATAGGCTTCTACCCACCGAATTGGTCATCCTCGCTCCCTTAGGTCCTCAGAATTGGCCTCGACCCTCTGAATTGGTCATCCTCCCTCAGAAGCATCATGCGGTGTCTATTCAACGACTATCATTCGTTCCAAACTCACCCGCCGAGGGGATATATAACCACCCCATTCTGTTTCCCCCTAAACTCTCCTTAGGTCCCTAGCACCTCCCCTCATCACTACAGATCCAGTTCATACCCCGAGTACTGACCTAAAAGCCATCGGGCACTCCCAGGCTCCATTTGACCAAAAGTTAAAGTCTTCAGCTCGACCAAGAATGAATGAATCTTCGAAGGGAACTGAAACCCCTTTCTAATGGTCCGTCCCGTGCACGATTTCGACCTACCGTGCGGACGGACGATCCATTTCCCCCAAAACTCAATCAGGAGGCCACCTGCATTCCCGGGCTCCATTTGACCAAGGTCAGCTCTTTAGCTCTACTGAGACTAAATGAATATTCAAAGGGAACTGAAACCCCTTTCCAACGTCTGCTCCATGCACAATTTCGACTTACGGTACGGACGAACGATCTGTTTGACTTCGAGAGATCACTGAATGCTTCCAAGGCCCGGTTGACCAAAGTCAACTCCTCAAACCTGATCAAACTCTTTGGAATTTTGAAGTAAATCTCCTAACCTTTCCAGTGGTCCACCCCGTGCATGATTCGAACTTATAATGCGGACGAACGATCCGTTTGCGTCCGATGATTCCTCGTCCATTGGACTGATAAATGCGTTTGATCCATACTTGACCTAGAGTCAACTCCCGAACCCAGGAGCAATCCAAGTACTTTCGAAGGTCTCTGAATTACCTTTCCAACAGTCAATCCCGAGCGTGATTCTGATCAACGGTTTTTGTTCTCTGACCGATTTTCCAAAAAGGCCTAAAAGACACTACCAAACAGCAGGTCCCAGACCCTGCCAATCAGCAGTGTGCCTAAACGCACCCGTCGAATGACAAGAACTGGGATATACCAACCAGTAATGCCCTATGCCTATAAAAAGGAGGTCTGACCTCACTTGCAAAAGGGAGCCCATATCTGATAGATATCACTCTCAACAAACCCCGAAAACCTCTCATGAAGTCAGCGTGATTTCCATACCCAAATCCCTTTCCAACCTTCACTTTTCATCATTATTTTCATAAAACTTGGTGAATTCACTACCCTCCATCATCATCCAAGTCTAAGGGATGCTCTCCAACATTTAAGATAGCTCAAGATCTTCAAGAAGATCCAATTTTCTCAACTCTCTCCTTAAATTCTCATAAATTTGCAATAACTTGTTTTATTACTTAGTGCTTTTATTATCTCATCTCACACATCCTAATATACTTTTTATTTATTATTACTGCACATCTTTTATTTTCATATAAATAAAAACCCAAAAAATAAGAAAAGTGGGTTTGCTCATAAATTCCAAATGGGAATTCTCATACTTTTCTTGCACTTTTCTCACAACCAAAACACTTTTTCTACACACACTCAAATAAGAAAATCCCCGGTTGGATTTATGGGATAAACCCCACCCCTCATTTTGTATGTGAACTACATGGACTTTGATGCCTCTATAGGCTACGTAGGCATCTCGGGGTAAAACCTGAGACTCGAGTCCTATTTTTACTTTTCCTCTCATTTTCTATTTTATCTAAACTCCATTCTCTTATACTATATATATACATATATTTGTTCTTAAGGGCATATTATTTCGTTTACGTTATCGTTCCCTCATAACGATTAACGTAGTGATAATCGCCTAAATCCTATTTTCTAATACTTTTATACCTTCCTACGGATGACTCGCTTTACCTCTTCCATGGTACAAGTCGATGATTCCTATCTCCACTATATATACACATGCACACATATCATGGGTAAATAAAGGAATATAGCAAAAACCCATGAGAGACCGAAAGGGCGAAATGGGTGCCTAACACCTTCCCATTTCGTAACTTAGCCTCCGGACCCTTTTCGAATCACTTTGGTTTCGTATGCACCAGTACGTCTTTGGATGGTGTCCTTCGGGATGGCTTCCCTTTTTCTTTTGTCTGTTTTGAGTAAAATGGACTGGAGACTCTAATATCTCTACATTTTTCACTTCAACTCAAATGACGAGGGACGCGCGGTACCTGAGGATCCTCACTCTCACGCAGCCCACCGCCGCGAGGATCGAGATTCGGGAGGGAATGGACACAGCACCATCACCGTATAGCGCGATCATTTAATATGAGAGTCAAGGACTACTGTGTCCGAGAGGGGGATTTAGCCCTTCAAGAAATAGTAGACCCCATCTGGGTCCCCGGAGGAAAATTCAAGCCCAATTGGAGCAGCCCATACATTGTGAAGAAGATCTTATCCGACGGCTCCGGTGTGCTTACTGACCACGATGGGGAGGAAATGGTGCGCCCAGTCAACCTGGACCGTCTAAAGAAGTTTTACCCCTAGTCCAAAATCTCGGCACATTACGACTCTTCTTATCTCTCCTTTATTCTAAAGAAAATATTCATTTCCCTCTACCCAGAACTACATGGGCTTGATCCTCTACACAAACCATTTCTAGAAAAATTAAAACTTGTCAAAACTCTAGAGGTACGTAGGCAGCTCATACAGCTTACATGAGCACGACCCTTTCTTTTTCACAAAAAGAATATTCTTTTCTTAATTCTGAGAATGACAGTTCATTATAACATATACTTGAACAAAAGGATTATGCATGCCTTAACGATCAGTATAGATAATTCAAAAATACAAAATTCATCAAAAGGCACAGATGGATGCTCAAAAAATTGTTTATTTCATTAAAATGAAATTACAGTGCAATTACATAAGAAAAGGAACGGATAACTCCCTTCCCCTTGCCTTCCTAAAAAGCCAAATAAATTCTAAAATTTATTCCCCATTACAAAACAAACTCCCCCCAAGAATATTTCCCACAGCTACTAGAGGAGATCGCTCCATCATCATCTAAATCCTAGGGTCCCCAAGCCTCCTTCGCCTGAGTAGAGTGCCGCAGACGCTCCATAGACCGATAAGCTCGAACCAGGCTCGAAAAAACCACAACACCTCCCTCTATGGTATCAGATAAGATAAGCTACCTTGGTCCAGTCTCCACTACCAAAATCTTGCTGACTACTCTTCTCGACAACCACTTCACATAATCCCCGGGGATATGCGACACTCTCCCAACGGACTGAGAAAGGACGGGTCGACGGACGCCGACTCTCCCATAAAGAGCCAAGACGCATGCGCAGATGCTCTGTCAGATCTTCTATCGAAAAGAAGTCTAGTGTTCGAGGTGGCACGATCTGCTCCCAACCAAATTGGCACAGTAGCTGTCCCCACCAAGGCACTGACCAGTGCAGATTTAGTGCCCCATGCTCCATAAACCAGCTCTCCCAGCTCTCGATATCCACGCCAACACTGATGAAATGGGGCAACAATAAGTTGGGCACAACCGATAAAAGATATTTTGGGGGAGTCACCAGGCGAAATCTTTCAGACAACCACATGAACAACAAGACCGATCTACCCCTCAGAAAGTCAGAACGACCTTCTCGCCAGGCATCCAGGCCATTCAAACGCTCCACGAGTATCACTGTCGCAGATTGCGATGGTATGACATAGATAAAGTAATGGTTGAAATTTTTGGGTCCACCAGTAATTCCCTAGTCACCAGCAGTAATTTTGAAACCAAACCCAGAACGATGGCTTCGGCATATCCAGTATTAGCAACCTTCTGCAAATTCACAAACCGCAGCACCTCCGGAAGGGAATCATTCCTCCAGTAACCAAAGATCTATCCGCCGAGGGCGAGATGCGGAGAAGTCCATCCAATAACTCCTGGGGAGATCGGGAAAACTCAGGCATAGAAGCTGCCACACTAGGATTTACTGCCAACATAGTAGAGAATTCCTCATAAGTCAGACAGACTTCTTCCAAGACACGGCGGAATACAAGGTCTTCGGGGTACCAAAATTATACCGCTGCCACTTGCATGTTCCACTCTATGGGCCGATTATGCCATAAAGAGACTCGACGCATGTTAAAAGCATCGTAGTCGACGTTGTAGGAGGACATCGCCTCCAAATTCTCGAGGTAGTTGGCAAACTCAACACTACCAGGGAGAGCCATCCAACATAATAAGAAAGTTAGAATGTGAAGGTGTGATGAAAACACTCCACCCTTACCCATTTTTATAGTTGAAAACCCTCACAAAAGACAACCATTAGAGAAATCAAAGGGAATCCTGCCCCACAAGGTACCAAAGGCTGAAGAGGGTACCAATCAAAGACTTGAATTAAATGGACTGGACTGACCTGCCGATAGGCAGGACAAGAGGCTTGCCAATCGGCAACCTCATGTTTTAGAAACTTCCCTTTTTCCCCTTCCGTCAAAATAAGAAAACTCAATAAAAATAAATTGATATTCCCAGTAGAATTTCAAACCCCCTTCCATCTTTATGTAATTTCTCATTGTCAATAAAAGTTTCTTTCAAACTTCAAAAAATATTTCTTTTTACGGTCTCAGTAGCAAAGTAAAAAGCACATATGCATGCAATCATTCATTACCAACATAAGATAATAAAAAACTTTATTGCATTGCATAGATATTTTTCTGTGTTACATCAATTTTACATGAAATAAAGAAAAGCATAAAAATAAAGGGACTTAGCTCGAACCCACATTCTCTCTCACACCTAAGAGCTTCCATCCCTGTGATGCGCTCTCTTTCCCCTTCGGCGAGATGACGTACCACCGCTACCCGAACTAGAGTCCTCCCCGAATGAGGCAGACGACACTAAGCAACAAGGAACAGGGACCGCATCCCAAATATGGGCAGTAATCGAAGATATCCAATCCCTAATGTCCCTTAAATAAGTGGTGGACACCTGGACGTACTGTAAGAAAAGGTCGAATCAGTATTAAGAAAAAAAGATCAAAAGAAAGAAGAAAAGACAAGAAAGGTTTACCACAGGATGAAGGCCCTCCTCTACCAAGCCCAACTACTTCGTGTCCATCGCATGAGGATGATGAAAGATAGGCACTATCCCTCCATCATCCAGCCGAATGTTGTATGAAGGAGTATGCAGCCGCATAAAGGGAACCTCCAAAGTCACCGTCATCGTAGATGACACGGACCTCCACCGCTGTAAGAGGACCTCACTGCCCGCCTCGAACTCGTAGGAGGGAAAGTAAGTGCATCATATATTCTAGGCATCATTAACCAACTCGTCACGAAGTCTATATAATCATATGGCACAACTATGTCGATATACAATAGATAGGACTCACCAATCATCGTCGCAATCGTTGCATCCTCTGGAAGTATCTGCTCTCTCCTCATAGACATAGGGGCCTCGTAGGTGGCACCACCACCTCCTCCTCAACAATCTGTCAAACCACCCTCTCCTGGAAATACCAGGAGTGGCCAAACTCTTGCGCTAGCAAATGCCTCATCTGCACCTTCACCCCAGTCGACCTCGTGTCCTGAACAGTCGTCCCCCAAGGGTAAAAGGTCACCTAAAAAATCCCAGTAGATATAAGTTAATATGGAATCAAAGCACACAAAGACCAAGACTAAAGAAGAGAAAAGTCTTACCCTTTTACTGGTCAGGCCATTCAAGACCTGATGCACCGACTGCAGAGAAAGAGACTTCCTCAACTATCGATTTCCCTTTCGCCGGTACAATCGACAAAAATCCCCAACAGTCTCTTCCTTCAAAGAGATCAGCTGAGTATTACACCCAATCACCTCATATAACCACGCCTGCCAAAGATAAGAATTCGCGATCAAGAGAGATGCACGAGGAAAATGCGAATGCATGAAAGGAAAATGTGCAAACTAAAGAATACCTCAAGAAGATACGTGGCTCCAGTAAAATTCTGTCGACAGCATCGACTAAATGCATCCAAAGAAAAATAAAGGGCCGCTAAAGTCAAGCTCCCCCAATCATAAAGAGGGGTGTTCGAAAACATCCTCAAGTATAGCAAAAACCATAAGTGGACAACGTCGCCGCTCAACACCACCAGAAATCCCCCCAACACTAGCAAAATAAACAACCAGGTCATCTGCGTCACCTGCAGCCTGTCCTCCATATCAATCACCCTCCTCAGGAAAATATCCCTCAGCAGAGACAAATGAATGGAGTCCCCAGATACTATCCTCGCCACATCACCTTGTGCCACCCGCACCGCCTCTGGCCTCACCCACAAAGAAAGATCCACCTCTATCTGCTCGTCATCACAATCCAGCCCCAATAGCTGTTGCACATCTATGGGAGTCACAGTCATCTCCCCAAAGACAAAATGGAAGGTCTGGGTAGTGTCCCACCACCTCTCCCCCAGAGGCCATAAAACCGTCGTCGAACGAGTCATCTCATCTAGCACAAATGTCAGCCTCCCGAAGCCCATTCATCATACTACCCAATGCACCACAGGTGGAAGGTGATCCCAAATATCCTTATGCCCCGTCATCCCGCAGGCACGCATAATCGACAAAGAAACATCAGACCGTCAAAGGAAAACCTCATCAAAATCCAAGAAAAAAGAAAATCACCAAAAAAAGAATGCCAAAAGTCATTTTGTACTTACATAACCACTAGGGTTCACCTCCCTAGAAGAGAGATGATGCAACGGCTCCCGTATTAAAGTCCTCTCATCTGCAACTGGCTCAAATGCATTAAAAGAGTTCTCACTCCCCAAAGCAAGAGGTCGCCTGGCCCTCCACTCCACATTCGCCCAGTCATCAATAGCCAACCACTCCCTGTGTACTGCAGTGCTCATAAAAGTGGCCATTTTTTAGGTTGTGGAATGTTAGAACGATTCACATAACAAAATCGCAAAAAGAGAGAAGGCAAGAAGCTGTGAAAAATGAGGGGAACCCGCCCCCTTTTTATAGGAAGCCAAGGGTCATGCCGATCGACACTGCACCCCCACATACCAATTGGCACTGACCTTCCACCTTCTCGAGGTAGTCTAAAAGTCCGTGCCACTGCTGAATGGAACCCTCCACACCATGTCGATCGGCACCCCTTAAATTTTCGTGCAAAACCCCCAAGAAAATACCAGAAACCCTGAAAAATCCTCAGAAAATTCCTAAAAATACCAGGGAAGATATAAAATATTTTCACCAAGAAAATTTATATTTCTCTCACACTCCCTCAAGCGGAACCCCCTACCCAATGGGAAACCCTCAAAAGCTAAGTGAATCTCTCCCCGACAACCCCAGAGGACCCCTAAATCATCCCAAACTTTAGGTTATCTCTTATTCCCCAAAAGTATCAAATTTCCCCAAACAAAAACTTCCAAACCCTAGACCACCTAATCACTTCCCCAGTGGAATTTACAACATCAAATTGGTTGTTCCCCCGTAAAGTCTCCAAACGATACGAAAGTTCCCCCAACAATCAACTCCCCAGCTCAAATAAAAATCACGAGGAAATTTCCCCGGTAGATTTCCCCGAGAACATCACAATTTAAGCCCTCATAATTGACTTTGACATGCAGAATTGGTCATCTTAATTTAAGCCCTCAGAATTGGCTTCGACCCGTAAAATTGGTTATCTCAATTTAATCCCTCAGAATTGGCTTCGACCCACATAATTGGTCATCACAATTCAAGCCCTCATAATTGGTTTCGACCCACAGAATTGGTCATCAGAATTTAAGCCCTCGGAATTGGTCATCACAACTTAAGCCCTCAGAATTGGCTTTGACCCGCATAATTGGTCATCTCAATTTAATCCCTCAGAATTGGCTTCGACCCATAGAATTGGTCATCTCAATTTAAGCCCTCAGAATTGGCTTCGACCTGCATAATTGGTCATCACAATTTAAGCTCTCAGAATTGGCTTCAACCCGCAGAATTGGTCATCTCAATTTAAGCACTCAGAATTGGCTTTGACCAGCAGAATTGGTCATCTCAATTTAAGCCCTTAGAATTTTCTTTGACCCGCAGAATTGGTTATCTCAATTTAAGCCTTCAGAATTGGCTTCGACCCAGATAATTGGTCATCACAATTTAAGCCCTTAGAATTGGCTTCGACCCGCAGAATTGGTCATCACAACATGCGCGCCCGTGGGACGATGGGGCTCAGGGATGTTTGGGAGCATCTCCCACCTGTGGTGCATTGGGTGGTATCATCAGTGGGTTTTGGGAGGTTGACATCTGTACTAGATGAGCCGCCTCGTTCGACAACGGTCCTGCACGCTTTGGGGAGAGGTGGTGGGATACTACCCACACCTTCCATTTCAGCTTCGGCGAGATGAGTGTGACTCCCATAGACGTGTAGTAGTTGTTGGGGAGGGATTATGAGGGAGAGCAGATAGAGGTGGATCACCCTTTACGGGTGAGACCAAAGGTAGTGCGTGCGACACTTGATGATGCAGCGAGGATAGTTTCTGGAAATTCTATCCGACTGTCCCTGTTGAAGGACGTTCTGCTGGGAAGGGTGATTGATGTGGAGGACGAGCTACAAGTGAGGCAGATGGATCGATTATTTATTTTGCTGGTGTTGGGAGGTTTCATGGTGGCGTCGAGCGATGATGTCCTCCATTTGTGGTTCTTTCCGTACTTGAGGATGTTTTCCATCATCATATTCTATGATTGGGGGAGTCTGATTTTGGTGACCCTTTACTCTTCTCTGGATGCATTCAGTCGTTGCTGCCGATAGACCTTTACTGGGGCCACATATCTTCTTGAGCATTTCTTTTCATCCATTCGCATTTTCCTTTCATGCATTCGCATTTTCCTTATGCGTCTCTTTTTTGTTTGTGAATTCTTATCTTTGATAGACGTGGTTTTATGAAGTGATTAGGTGCAATACCCAGCTGATCGCTCTGAAGGATGACACTATTGGGGACTTTTATCGATTGTATTGATGGCGTAAGGCCAATCGGCAGTCGAAAGGATCTCTCTCTCTGGAGGCGGTGCGTCAGGTCTTGAATGACCTGACCAGTGGCAGGGTAAGACTCTTTCCATTTTCACTCTTGGTTTTTGCACCTTCTGATCCTGTATTGATTTATGCCTTCTTGGATATTTTCAGGTGACCTTTTATCCCTGGGGGATAGCCATTCAGGATGTGGGAACGACCGGGGTGAACGCTCAGATGAGGCGTTTACTAGTGCATGAGTTCGGCCATTCCTGGTATCTCGGGGAGAGGGTGGTTCGCCAGACTCCTGAGGAGGAAGTGGTGGTGCCACCTGCACAGCCTCCTACGTCTATGAGGTGGGAGCGACTTCTGTCGGAGGATGCGAGGATCATGGTGATAATCGGTGAGTCCTACTTATTGTACACCGATACAACTGCACCGTATGACTATATGGACTTTGTGACGAGCTGGTTGATGGCGCCCAGCATACATGATGCCCTGCCTTTCCTTCCTACGGGTTCGATTCGGGCGGTGGGATCTTCCCACAGTGGCGGTGGTCCGACGACATCTGCGGCGGCGGCTACTTCAGAGGTTCCTTTCATGCGATTGCACACTCCTTCCTACAACATTCAATGGGCTGATGGAGGGATGGTGCTTATGCTTCATCATCCTCATGCGATGGATCCGGAGGAGTTGGGTTTGATAGAGGAGGTCCTTCGACCTGCGGTAAACCTTTCTGTTCTTCTCTTTCTTTCTTTTCTGTTTTGGTCATCTCTGCTTTGATACTGATTTTGCTTTTCCTTGCAGTAAGTTCGAGTGTCGACCACTTGGCTAAGAGACATTAGAGACTGGATATCTTCGGCGACTTCCCGTATTTGAG